>JALPQD010000519.1:50000-1271952 GCA_023101885.1 Typhlomys cinereus | reverse complement strand
CTATAAATAGGATTTCTTCCACCCACCAGAAAGGTCAACAGACTATTTAGAAACTTCTTTCAATGTTAGCCAAAAGCTCATGCAAGTCTCTACAAATATAAGTGATGATCCAGCAGGACTGATTAGCACTCAAAAGGCAGCCCAAGATGAGTTATTAAATCCCAATCTTCACTGTGACCGTACGCTCCCTTGTGCTATTAGTCAGCAATTAAGTCATGGATACACCATTAAATTTCTTTGCTGCCCTATTGATTTCCCACGAGGAACCTTTTACAAAGATGAGCATGAACTCTACAACGCTAAGCTAAGGACCTGTCGGGGACTTTCCCTCTCTTAGGAAGTGCAGTTGGGTTCTTTTCGCAAGGGTTTTTCCTGGGTCCATGAGACGGGACCACCATTACGACCTACTCCGGTCTGTGGGGTACAGTTCCACGGTTGACAACGTCGAGCGCGTCCACGCTGAGATGGTCAGACCATTGTACAGACACAGCATGCCTATCATCCTGGACTCACTGGTGCCAAACCCCAGGAAGAAGCGCTGATGCCCGCGAGCAAACCATGGAGCCCCCTGAGGACAGCACAGAGAAAGTCACATGTTTCTCGTCATTCAGCCCAGAAGCGTTTTTGGGGGTTGCGCTCTCAGGAAAACAATTCCACGGGCAGCTGAATAACCGGCTCCATAAAGCTCAAGTCCCAGTTTTGCATCAGCTGTTTAAAGAGGTTGAGGTCCCATCTGAAGCCCGGCAAGTGCAAAATGTACCGGCATCAATTACTCAGCTCTTAAGAAGAAACTTATACCTAACCTGATGTGATTAGGTTTCCAGCCTGTTAACGCACTGATGAAACTGACCAAATTGAATGTGATTCCGACATATTTTTACTACATTTAGTTTAGGAAGGAATGAGGGATTTCTCATGGGGCGTACTTTCCTATGGGCAGCAATGCAGTGGGGGACCGGCTCCATTAGATCCCCAGGCCCACTGTTCCCCTCCGCCCACAGGATCTGATTACCTACCTAGCCATGTTAAACGTCCGCTTTCTATCCTCAGGAGAGCGGAGACGATGGTTTCCTGGCAACACTTGCCAAGGTTCCCCAGGAAGTTTGACAAAAAAATAAATCGTAGGCACTATAATCATCATCAAAATATATCTTGCATCCCGTCTTGTTGTAGTAAAGGTGCAGTTTGAAAATTCGCTATCAATGAATTTATCTGGTCAAAGCTGTAGAAACAACAAGGACAGCTCATTAATTCTCGGCTGGTGCAACTGACATGAGATGAAATAGCAAAGACGCCCCACTGAAGACTCAGGAAAGAATCCATGATATTGCAAGCTTTCTTGAGGATCTCATCACCTGGCTTGACTGTCTTCTGGCCAGAGGATGGGGGTCATCTGACACCTCATATTACAAAGTAGCAGCAGATAGGGATATATCCTTACTAGACTGCAATCATGACTTGACATCAATATATGCATCCCCATAGACTGGAGGGACTCAGAAAGAATAAAAACACAGTGGAAACCTTAGGGACTAGAATGGATGAGGGAAGGGAAATGCCCTTTCAGTGGGTGGTGACCCGAGGAGGGGCAACTTGGTATGCCAAGAGCCTGACAAACGAGAGGGAACTCTGAGGTCCAAGAAGCATCCAGGCAGGAGGGTGGGAGGAAAGTGGGATGGATTGGTGAAGGAATGGAATTGGGAGGGAGGGTGATGGAGGAAGCAGGAGATAAGTATCTCAATTATGTTTTACAAACTAAAATAAAAATAATTAAATAAAATATAAAAAAATGTAGGGACATCTTTTTTTGACATAATGGGATGAATTAGTGGTTCAACAGTCGTTAATCTTCGATTCTCTGTGTTACTGTTATAATTATGCTATTGCTATGCCTTATATTGCTTTATTACAATAATCACATTACAGAAAGTTCATCATTATAATACAGAAAATACACTCTACCTGTGATTGAGAAGCAATTTATTTGTAAATATGGCATTAAATTGACCTTCAATGTCTATTTTATGGGACTCCTAGGCACATGGGGAGAAGGAACTCTCCTCGGTCCTGGGGGCTGCATTGTAATGTATGTACATGAATTCACTGAAGAACAGTGTAAGCCTCCTGTGTCCCTCACTAGTATCATTTCTAAGAAATTTGTTCTTGAACGTGGATCTCTCCAGGAGGATTGCCTCATGGTGATGGGTTCTGATAAAAGGCTGTGAAATCAAGTTCATTCTTCCTTGCTGATCAAAGGACAACCCTTCCACCGCCCAAAGATCAGGTCTTCTGAGGTTGGATGGGTGAGGAAGATGACACTTCGGCCCCCTTCTCACTTGGAGCTGGCAGGGCACCTCCTTGATGGTCACCAAGACGGCAAATGTGTCAGAGGGTGGACAATGATCTTCCTGCTAAGCCAGGATGTGACTGTGGCTCAGTTTATAGGAGCATATGTGGGAACATGAAAGCAGGGTGAGGCGGTCAGATGAACCCTGGGCTCCCACGCTAGCTGTCACTAGCTGTTTCTACTTTAGTGTGCCAAAATACCTCATTTTTTCTAAGGCTCAGACATGCGAAACTGAAATAATGAATGTCTGATGACACAGACTAAAAAACAGGCCTATAGGAGGTCGCTCTTGCTTTCCTTCTTCATTCCTTGGCATTTCTCAGACTGTATTACAGGGATCTGGTTGAAACATTTCTGTTCCATAAACAAGCCATGCATGTTCGCTAGAGAGTTAAGCATGCTACTAATTAAGCAAACACCAGATTGGGAAATCAAGATTATCAAAACAAATAAATCAAAATGTTTACCAAGGCAACGTTATTTTCATTTATTTCTTATTTTGCCAACTTTGAAACTTGGGCAAGCCAAGATTGCATGCAGTCTAACCAAGAAAAACAACACAGCCTGATTCAGGGGAAATTGCCACTTTGTTTCCTTTGCCACGCGAAACTCTGATCACATGGTCACAGAGATTCTCTGAAGGAGCCACTACCAGAGACAGTTATAAGCACACACTTACCTGTGTTCTCAAAACGAGTGTCTAAAATGTGCAGTTCTTGAAGTAGGTGTTGACTGAAGTCACATCATCAAGGTAAGGCTTAAACACTGAATCTTTGAAAGTTACGGACTGAACTTGACTCCAAGGATCTGCAACACACACAACGCACATGTAAACAAACTTATGTCAATGAGTTGGTCTACCAGAGAGCAGGGTGAGTCAATCAAACTTAGAGACATGGTGCCCTGCTCCAGATCCCCTCCATAGGAAAGGTCGCAGGCTTCTGGGGGTCCCGTGCACATGCTTTGGAGTTATTCACATCATAATGTCTGATTGTGTTTATTAGTTGAAAACGTTTCTGACCTCAGGGATTAACCAGCTTAAAGAGATTCCAATTTCAACCTCTACTTTGGGTGTCTTGAGTAAGAATATCTAAATAAATACAGTAAGCAGGCTAGAAAATGGTTCCTTTTGAGAAAATTAAGAATTGTCTCAATTTGAGAAGAGAAGGAATATAGTGACCAAAATAATGGGCACGATACACAGAGTTTACACGGCAAAAATTTCAAAGTTTAAAGAAGGAAACAATGAGTCTTCCCATTCTTCTGATTCTATCTAGGACTCAGTCCAGATAAAGCTCTGGGCTTTTCCGAGCATTTTGCATACAGAAGACTGGCTTTATCATCATAGTCTTTTACCTTTGAGAGTGTCCATGTCAGGGCATAAAGAGTATTGACTGGGGAATATTGCACAGGAAAGTTACTATCAAAAAATGGGCCGAGAGCGGTATTACAAATTTCCCTGAAAGACAAAACTTTTCTTCCTATTATCCAAAATAAATGCATAACAAGGAAATGTATATTTTTAAGTTTTTCTTTTTTTTGATTTGTTTATTGAGAAAAGTTTTTGCTATGTCTCCAGGTTGGCCTCATCCTCACCAATCTTTCTTCCTCTGTTGAGCTACACATATGTACTATCATACCCAAGCTCAAGGGTTTTAATATGTACTATTAAATTTATTAGTTATTTATGATAATATAAAAAACTTAAGCATAACTGATATCCAGCTTAGAACTTTAATAAATATTGTGAAATTATGACGGTGTCAGATACAAACTGAATTTTAAAGATTTCTTTTTTTATTTCTTTTTTATTATTTTATTCAACTGTGCGTTGTGTGTGTGTGTGGGTGGTGTGTGTGTGGGTGTGGGTGTGTGTGTAGAACCACGGGCGAATTCAGGAACACCATGGACGCCTTCACCTCCTCCTTGTTACTCTGCCCCGGGATTCACAGGCTCTGCCCTACCAGGACCAGAAACGCAGGCCGCCTTCGCTTTCACCCGGGTCTATACTGGGGTCTAGGATCCGAACTCAGGGCCTTCCCCTGCAAGGCAGAGGCTTAACCCCTGAGCCACCTCTCCAGTCCTTAAAGATTTCTTTCTTATAGTTGTTTTGAGTCAAAGTCTCCCCTGGATTTAAGTCAATTCATTACTTTCTACCTTCTCATCCTGGCACTAGGATTATAGACATCACCACTATGCCATCCAAAACTTAGAAATTTTTTTAGCTTAACTTGTTTAATTAAATCAATTATTTAATTAATACAAAGTTGAACATCTTCATACACATTTGTAAACAGATGTGCATCTATACTTTTAAAAGTACAAAACTGGGATCCTTCACTTTTCAGTTAAAATACAATTCATTAGATAATGTGTCTGATATTAAGTTATATAATATAAAACATTTACGATGTGGATCAATTTTAAATATACCTGATTATCTAACTGCAAAATAACTTTAAGTGAAATGTGATGCTTAAAAATCTTCCTAATGAAGTGAAAAATATGTAGTTTAAAAAATGAATATGACATTGTTGGGTATGGTAACACATGCCTGTAATCCTAGGTACATGAGGGACCAAGGCAGGAGGATCATTTAAGCTTAGAGGTTCAGGGACGGCCTGGGCAATTCAGCCAGATTCTGTCTCAGGAGCAGGACTGGTGGTAGCACTTCCCTGGAATAAAAATTTTAATGCAGGGATAATACTTCTAAAAATAAACATTAATACTGAAATCACAGAAGTGGTGTTCAGTTTCTGTGGATAACAGTACAATTTTGAGTCAGTATTTTAGGTGGGGAAGTGGGACTCTGCCCAGTGGTTTAGGTTAGATTAGACTCCTCAACTGAATACTGATTGACCAACGACCTCCAAACCAGAAACTATCCATTACCCAAAAACACATGCATCACACCAAAATTCTTTCTCATCTTTCTGAAAAGGGCTTGCTTTGGGAAAGTTTGTTCAATTTTTTAGATTTCACTTTTATCACTTTTTGAGGTGAGACAATTTTCTAAGAAATACAGCTACCCTGAATCATGCCAGCAATTATTTGTTCAGATAATATCAAAATGGACATAAGCCCCTCCTCCCCTTTCTCTCTGGAGTGCTAAGCCAGAACTATCTCGCGGGGTCCCTGCTCCTCTGGTATTAAGTAGTCCAGACACCATGTCCATTCCTTGCGAACCATTTGTTGTTTTCAAAGCCCTCATCTTGAGAAGATCAATTTAGTTCTCTAATTGGAGCTCTTCTGAATACAATTTGAATTCTCACTTCAGATACTGAAGACCAGAAATGTGAGGTCCCTTTTTCAGAAGTGGGAGACTCCTCCCATCACATTTCGGGTTTCTCCCTTGGATCAGCTAACACTGTTGACTATCCTTTTTCTTCTGAGTTTCACTCATGTTCCCTGGCTTGATTTAACTGCTCTCCATGGTCTCTTCAGCTCAGTTTTAGTACTGGTTAGTTTTCATTTTATTATAAGCAGCACATGATTATTCTCTGCCACTCTCAGGAGTAGTTTTAAGTAGAATAAATGATACATGTGCATATTTACAACTGATTTTGATTTATTAAAATTCATCCTAAAATGATTAATTATCACAACACTGAAAAAATCTCCAGTTTTAGTTATTATTTGAATACTAAGTAATGTCAGCTTCATGGAGAATAGCCAGCAAATCAAGTTATTTTAACATTCTAGACCTGCCACTGTCGTATTCCATGCCAGTATGAATTGATTTTCCATTGTAAGTTAATGCTGAATTCGCATATTTATCTCTTTTGCACGTTTCTAGTTAGCAGTGCATATTCGTCAGACTGCAGATGTTATGACATCAGGAACCAAACTGATCATCCATGTACCTGTGAAGTAAAAATAAAAAAAAAACATGGGTTAATAAAGGCACAGAATTGTACGGAATTCTATGGCAATGTATGAGTGCCCCCCCACTCGGCATTTACAAGGAGCATAGGATCCCGAGAAGCATTTCAACTTGTGACTGGCTCCATGTAACATTTGATGAATCATCACACAGTGACTGATATGTTATCAATCTTGAAACTTGAGGCGTGTAATTTCCAAACACTTTCTTTGGGAAGAGAGTGTAGAAGGAATTCCGTCTCACACCTCACATGATCTCTGGTCTGAGAGTCCCCTCAAAACTGAATCTTAAACCTCAACGTGATGGGATAAGAGGTGGGGCCCTGAGGAGGCGAAGATGTCATGCCGGCAGAGCGCCCCTGAGTGCCACATTAAAGGTGTTCAGGGAGCTGCCTGTTTTCTGCCCATTCCACTGTTTCTGACATGCAAAGACGCAGAGTTTGTCACCCCCAGAAGATGCAGCAGCAAATTCCATCTTTAAAGCAGAGGCTGGGCCCTCACCAGACACTGATGCTGACACCGATACTGAAATTTGCATACTTATCCCAGGACACCCTAAGTTTGAAATATGCACCTCCAGAAATGAGAGAAAATAAAGTCTATTACTCATAACAAACAGGCTGTTTGGCATTTTGGCAGCGTGAATGGACTACACGCATGGCTGCTGGTCCCCACATCATTCTTGTCCCCCAGCTTCAAATGAAAACACTGTTTCCTAGTCTGGTGGTATAAAGTCTTATGATTTGGAAGGGAGTGCCTCACAGGATGAGTCTGACTAATGGAGAGCCCTTTCTGCTTCCTATACACAGCTGTGTATCTATCACGGAGCGAGGCTGTTTAGAAGCCCTGATCTCATGGAGCTTCCGAGTGGGCAGCTAGGACTTTAATGTATATACAGAACTCTATCCACCTTTTGAATAGCACAAAGTGCCATGGTAAATGATTAAGCTGAGAGGGGAATAGGGAGGTGGACAAAAAGAAGAAGGGAGAGAGGTAAGAAAAGGAGGAAGGAGGGAGGAGAAAGGCAAGCAGGGAGGGAGAAAAGGAGCTTAAGGACAGTGTCACTGAGGAAAGTGACATAAGGAAGATGACGATATGTTCGGGTGGAGGGCGGGCCCAAGACCCAAACAGAGACAGTCTGACAAGTTCAGGGAAGAGCAGGGGGTGGGCAGAGGAATGACAGTGGCCAGGAAGAATCATCCAGAACTTCCTAGAACTTCTCAAATGTAAGTGGGTTTGTCAGATCAGTTTTATGGCCAGATAAGTGGAATAATTAACTTATGTAAAGGATGTAAGATGAAAAAGGAAATTCTTTCCCTGAAGGTTAACGCTGTCAAGTGTATTAAAAGGAAGTACTGAAAAGTAAAGTGACTTGGAAGTATGATGTGACAGTTATGATTCCTGAGAATTTAAATATCACTTACCCAAAGGACAAGGTGAACCAACGATCGTAAGTTTTATTGTGTTTTCCCTTACCGGGTAGTTGAACATCTCATGAAGTCAACCAAATCTGTGATAGATTACATAATTAGTTTTTTTACACAGTGAATAGTCCGCTTCATTCTCCCATCCTCCCAACAAGAATTTAAAACTGAGATTTTGTTGAACTGAATAATTTCACATAAAATATAAAGCTTGATGCCAAAACAAATCTAGAAGTTTCTTTTTAATTGCACTATTAAGAATCGAACCTGGGGCTTCTCATATACAGATATAGTCTCTATCATTGAGGTGTGCCCTAAGGGGGCTCACTAAGGTACCTAGGTTGGTCATGAACCTCAGATGACCTTGAACTTTAAATTTTCTGTCTCAAGCTTCCTTATGTCGCTGGGATTACAGAATTGAACCACCAGATTTCACTTTTCAGTTTTCTGGAGCCAGCAGGTGTTTAGGCAGGGCGTTACTGCTCCATCTCCAAGCCTGACACCTTTCTTCCTTCCCCAAGATTGAACATGCAAATTAACTGCTATCCAAAAGGATCCATTGGTTGATGTCCTTGGAGAGCCCATAGTCAGACCCTTTTGTATCCCAGATGCAGAGGTCACTGTGAAACACGGTACTTACTCCGTACAGTTCTGTGCGGATCCGAACAAAACACCTCTTATACCATGTTCCAGTGTCACTTCATTTCAATCAGCTCATCTATTTGTTTAGGGGTTTTGATTTTATTAACCTGTGGAGAGCAACAGAATCCAGGTGCTGAGTTCTCTTCTCTGAAGTTGTTGGTTTTATCTATTTTAAATGAGCAAATGTGACTTCAACAAAAAATAAGTGGCATCTGATAAGTACTCCATATAGATGTGTGCATTATCCATTTATATATACACAGTATATTAATATCTGTCTGTCTATTGTCTATCTTATCAGCATTTCTATTATGTATCATCTGTCTTACCTATCTGTTACTATCTTGTCATAGCTAGTTATAGGTGTCAACTGAGGGCTCTGAGCACAGTTGTGAAGAATTAGCGTTAAGTTAAACTGAGCAAGTTTGAAGGAGATTGTCTAATTGATAGATGGGTAATTGTCCATGGTGGGTGGGACCAGTTCCTGGGCAAGTAGATAGCATGGAGGGAGCTGGTTGAAGGGTTGACCTACGTGGATATGTTTGGTCAGACATGGTGAATGGCAAGTGAAGTTTGCCCCCTCTCAGCAGTCCTGTGGATTTAATGTTGTCAGTTTTCTTAGCCCCTGATACTACACAGCTGTCTAGACAATTATAAGCCAAAATTAATTTTGTCATGAAATTATTGGCAACATGCGGAGTACTGCAACACAGCTATGTCTATTTAACTCTCTCATATCTATCTATCTTCTATCTATCTATCTATCTATCTATCTATCTATCTATCTATCTATTCTATCTATCTTCTATCTATCATATATTTCCATTTGCATCATTGTAGATCTAAACAGCACCGAATGGAACTAAATAATGAATGAATGGTGGGAAATGCCATAGAGAAACAGGGGGAGAACAAATGTAATAGAATGAGAGACTGTCTCAAAAGAGGTGAATGATGCTCTTGAGGATGACATGCAAGATTGTATTCATGTTATGTGTTCATGACCTGCTCTCACACATGAATATGCTCATTAAACACACACACATTATTATCCCATAGATAAAGTTCTCCAGCACTCAACCAAAATGCATCCTATTGAAATGGAAGATCAGTGATTAAAAAACTGCAACGTACGAATGCAGAGTACCAGTGGAAACTCACGCCCTAATCAGGGTTGATGATACGCACAGTGTTAAAAAGCTTGCTAGCATGCACAAAGGTGTGGTTTCAAAGCTCTCCAAGACTTTAGTGAAAATCTATTACTGATCTTATTCTCCATTGCACATGTGTGTATGCCGATGCACACGCATGGTATAGTAATGTGAGATACATATGAAGTCTGGGTACATGTTTTCATATGTGTTGTATATACATCTATATGAAAATTACTCTTTGAGTCTTTCACATGAGGTTCACATGAGTGCTGTCCTAGAGGCCGGATTAATGAGAAGCTTGCTCCACTGTGTCTCAAGTGAAACATGCATTAATTGTTTTAATTTGAGCCAATCTTTTTAATTTTTTTTTTAATGTGGGGACTTGGGTCCGAATCAGAACCTTCTGCTTGTAAGCAGAGTCACAACCCCTGAGCATCTCTCCAGCCCTAATTTGGCCAATCTAATCATGTTTACTTTCTTTTAAATTTTTAAAAATTTATTATTTATTCAATTGTGCATGTATGTGTGTGTGCGCGCTTGTGTGTAGTGTGTGTGTTAGAAATACGACGAATTCGGGAACCACCATGGACGCCTCCACCTCTCCTTGTTTACTCTGCCCTGGGATTCACAGGCTCTGCCCTACCAGGACCGGAAACGCAGGCTGCCCCCGCTTCCGCCCGGCGTCTATCGTGGGGTCTAGGATCCGAACTCGGACCTTCCTCCTACAAGGCAGAGGCTTAACCCCTGAGCCACCTCTCCAGCCCCTAATCATGTTTACTTTCAACATGAATGCTTTCATATTTATTTATTTACTAAGCAAATACTTCCACTCATGTCCTAAGACTTCTAGTTTTAATTTTCCCTATTTCCTATCTCAAATAAAACAAACTTGGTAACTCCAAAAGCATATGGGATTTTATATAATTATTTTAATGTGAAAATATATTCAAAGAAAATTTGACAGTTTTAAAAAGGAGAATTTTTTAGTTTTTTTAAAAATAATTTTATGCCTACAATGATGTTAAAACTACAGAAGTTGAAAATACCAATGATACTCTGAGTATTCTTTTAAAGCATAAGCTAGAAGATGTTTTTGAATAATTTAAAGAATCTAATTTAGAATGAGGCTCAAGAATCCATGTTTTTCAAAAATACTATACAAGGAAAAAAGAAAGATGTGATTCATTTATAAGGTTTAAATATATCAGGACATTTCTCCCTAGAAGTTATATGTTTTGTTCTAGATTCTTTCATTTATGATAACTTATCTCACTATGTGAATAACCTAGTTTGGTCTTAAAATTTTGGGGGAAATTTTTTTGTGATGGATCAAACCCAGGGCCCTTCTTGCACCTTCTAGGGAGCTACCCTATCTCTGATCTACAACCCAAATGAGAACCTTCTTAAAATTACTTTTTTGTAAAACTGGAAATCTTTTATTTTGTTTTGGAATTTTCTTAAGGTTTGTTTGCTATATGTCTCTGTGAATCCAGAGTCTGGGTTTTCTCTTATTGTGTATGCTCAGAACACACCTGGCATTGCCCACTTGAACAAGTGTCTGGCAAACTAAAGGAAAGTAGGCCACCTCAGAGATGTCTCATAAATAAGACGTCAGAAGAAAGACCAGATAGCTGTCAGTCCTGAACTTCCATGGTATGATCAGAGATCACAATTTTACAATATTATTTTTGCTGACACATACATACATACACACCTATATGTATATCTACGTGTGAGTATGTATTATTAGCTGCTCTTTGCAAGGACTTAGATATGCCAGAGATATAGCACTTCGTGGGACTGATAGAGTGTGACAGGCAGAACCTTGATCTTAATTGTTCTGATCACACAGTAGTAGATGACAGAGCTGTTTTTTTTTTTTTTTTTTTTTTTTTTTTTTTTTAAAGACACATTTACTTTACTGTGAAATCCCAGGGTGCTCTGAAATCCTTAGTTGGCCAGCATGTAGAAACAAGTTTCAGCAGGGTTGGGTGGGAGGTTAGGAACAGTGGCCTGGCAGTCTCTTCTGATGGTAAGTCAAGAGATCTCTATAACCAAGGCCTATGGTAATGAGCCTATGAGTCAGAGTCTGAGATTAAACTGTACCCTCTCGGTTGGTGGTATTATTTGACCAACCTGGTATTTGAAAGGAGAATATGGATGGATTGGCAAACTATTGGACAAAAGCAGCCTTCTGCTTATTTGTACAAAGTTTGTGGGAATGCAGTAGCACCCTTTTGTTTACACACTTTTCTATGGATGCTTCTGCATTGCAAAAGAAGAGCTAAGTAGTTGTGCAGAGAATGTATACTTTGTAAAGCTTAGTTCCTGATGGAGTACTGAATTCTGCACTCAAGGATTCTTTGAGAAGCAGACTCACCGTGAAGACCTTCTCGGCTGGCCTCGAGCTCTCAGTTGGTGTCATGAATTAATTCGCGAATCATCCAGGCTTCATCATGTTTTCCAATCTAAGAAATGGATAGTGGGGTTGGAGTGAGACATTTTAACTCCCTGTCCTTCTGGTAGCCATCCTGAATATTTAGGTCAAATACAATGCAATTGTGCAATGTGTTTAGCTATATCTGATTAGAGCACACAGACCTGTTGGCTATCACTGAATATTCAGCAATACCGAGACTGAGCCTCTAGAACTAGCCCATAGATGGCTTCAGGAAGAGCATGCGAGTTTTTTGACTGCAAGGGAAGAGTTTACTCATGCTCCCGAAAACCAAACCCTGCAAAATTCCAAAGGAGGAAGGGAAACTGTACCTCCCAATGAGACAAGCACACTTTCTCTAATCTTTCCAAGGTAAGCGAGCTATTTCAGTATTGATGCAGTAACAGGCATTACCCTCCAGCAGGAACCGAGGGCTCTCCGGCTGAAGGTGAGGGCTACCACAGACGAGACGCAGGGAAGCGCACAGACGATGACGAACCCTCCAGCTGTGGAACTGGTATGCGGAGCCCATGCTGAAGCTCCACCCTGGAAAGGATGGAGGATGAGGGACAGCTCTTCCACACCGCTGTGGAAACGTCTCCACAGGAGTTTTCGGTCATGTCTTACTGGTCCTAGAGGGATAAGCTGATCTTGGTTGGCATTGGTCGTAGCAACCAGATCAATGTAAAGAGAGGGTTGAGGAGAAGGTCCTGGAACCAAAAAGTAGGGACCTAAGCCGGGAACACCTGCACATGATCTATGACTAAATTCAAAGAGAGCGTCTCGGTGGGAGACTTCTTTTCTTTAGTAGGTCACTGTGCTGGTACCTTCCTTTCTGTCTTCTCTTTTCTCTCCCAGGTGATTCCCTACTCTTTTCTGGTTGTCAAGAAAATATCCTTCTATAAACTGTATCTCCTGGTTACCAGCCGTGTTTGCCTTTTGTTTCTTAGACAGAGTCTTGCTGTGTAGCCTAGGTTGAACTTATAATCGTCCTGCCTCAGTCTCCCACATGCAATGACTGTAGACATGTCTCACCACCAACTGGCCTCTAGCTAGGTCTGGGTAAGGGAAGCATGACAGGAGAATAGGATAGTAGGAGAACTAGCCAGTGTCTCCTTTGTTTCCTACCCTCCCTGGCTGGGTAGAAGGGTGGAGTGGGTGCTCTCAGCTCTTGGCTTCTTTCAGCATCCCCGACTCCTTACCGTTCTAGCTAACCCTCCCTCCTGCTGCCCCTGGAGGAGCAGGGGACATCGGGGTGCTCCCGCATTCCCTACTGGTTTCTCTGAACATGTTCTTATATCGCTGTGATCATCCCTTCTTAAACTGCTTTCATTGCCTGCTCGGGGCCATAGTGAGTCTGCCAGCACCTGACCGAATGGCCAGCGGGAGTTGTAGCGATCTTTTTTCCAGTATGACAGCCGTATGTCGATGTGATTTTTAATTTCTAAGGAGATGCTTTAAATTTCAAATGTTATAAATATTTATAGAATATTATAAATAGAATGTTATTACGTGTAATTAAAAACCACCACAATGCCAACAGAAATCCTTTGGGAAAACAAAAAGCAACCTGCGACTGAGTATAAAAAGACTGGAAGCAAATCCAAACATGGCTCCAATGAGCTTAATGAGGTATAGAAAAAAATAACTGAAGGCAGGGAGGATTTACAGTGGGGCAGATGATTAATGTTTGAAATTGTAGTAATGAATAATGCATTTTAATCTCTATAACAAGCTAGGCTCTCTGAGAACAGAAATGAGGCAGTCTGCATCCAGTCCCTAGGAAACTGCACATATACTTGTAGTTCATACAGGAACCCTGGGAGACTTAGGTGGTATAAGTTTTGCAAGGCCACAACCTTCACCTGTCAGGATTTGAGATGGAAATGCACACCAAACACTCTCACGTAGGTACATGTTGACAAGAGGTGTCAACACTGACAACGTGCTAACTTCATCTCAGATTGCTTTTCTTTCCCTTGAGAATTTAATATTTGAGTTGCCAAATTAATCATTGTTTAACTTAAGGAGGAATGATTATTCCCCATGTTTTATAAAACATAAATTCAAAAGTCTCACATGTTTACAACACAGAAGAAATTCCTTGGCCAGAACAAAGAAAAGACCTCACTCTTTTCACCTTTGATCTCAGAGCTCCTCCTATAAAGACCTACTTTTTTTTAAAGCTCTAAATCCTATTATTCTAAATATTAGAAGAAAAAAAGAAAGATGGGTTTCAGTGGCTGGGTTAAATTCAGGTTTTTAACACCTTCCATAAAATAGAAGGAGGAAATACTAAGATAAAACAAGAGGAGAGCTCTTGTCCACTTTTTGAATGTTTGAGTCCGACAGGTGACTTTTTCCATGAGGAGGAGGAGGGACAGTGATACAATCAAGTTGCCGTGTAGGCAGCTTGTGGTAGACAGAAAAATTTATCTACTACCATGTTCTCCCATGCCAGTCTCCAGGACCAGTGAACATGGGACCTTACATGTAGAGGGACTTAGCACATATGACTCGATTGTCCTGCATGATAGGACTGTGCCAAACATAAATGCAGTGTCCCAAGGATAACTGTACATCTACTCGTCATTCAACCGGAACCCTGGGAGAATCAAAGTGGTGTAAGTTTTGAAAGGCCACGAGCTGGAGTCCTGTATCAAAACCTTCATTATCATGATTTGAAAAGGAAATGCCACACAACACTCACCACATATTTACATGTCCACTTGCCCGCTGTATTGCTGACAAGAGGTGTCAACACTGATGACATCTAACTTCATCTCAGATTGCTTTTTTTTTCCTTGAGAATTTATATGTGAGGAAGGCAGGAGAGTCGGGATGGAAGGAGAGGTGCTGAGGAAGACAGGCCAGATGAGAAAAGGATTTAAAGATGTTGTTTGCTGGTTTTGGGACGGAGAGGAGGGGGCCCTAGCCAAGAAAGAGGAGACTGGTAGAATCAGGAAAAGGTAAGGTTCTAATTCTTTTCTGGAGCTCAAGAAGGAACTTGAAGACACACTGAACTTCTGACTTTCAGAATTATACGGCAATCAATTTCTATTTTTATTATTACTACTATTTTTGCATGCTGTGTGTGCGCCTGTGTGTTGTGTGTGCGGTGTGCGTGTGTGCAGGTGCATGTGTGAGCATGCCTGTGTGTGTGCTTGTGTGTAGCAAAGAGCACTGTGTGTGTCTGTGGAGGCCCAAGGGCGACTTCAAGACCATCCTGGATTTCTCTACCTCTGTTTGCTTTGCTCTGGTGTTTCCCAGGCCCGGATTCCAAGGCTGGAAGCGCAGGCCACCGCCATTTCTGCTTGACATCTTCATGTAGGATATGGGATCTAAGCTCAGGTCCATTGCTTGGTAGACAGAGACTGGAACTCCTGAGCCATCTCTCCAGGCCCAATTTCTATTGTTTAAGGTTGTGTTTGCCAGAGAATTGCAGCTCTTCTCTTTGAAGCTAAAATTTTCCCGGCTCTGACTTCTCCCGATGCCCACCAGACCCTTCAATTACACGTAGGCATCATTGTCTTCATTACTTCTCTCGCAACTGTGCCAAATAGCTGACAGCGGCCTAAGGGAAGGGTTTCCTTGGGCTCACAGGTGGATATTTTCCGTATGTCATGATGGGGCGGGCATGGTGATGGGGTGGGTGTGCCAGGAGAGCATGAAACAGCTGGTTACATTGCCGCTGTAGTCTGGAAGCAAAGTTACCTAGGCAGGAACCAGGCCATAATATCAGCTGTGAGGATCTCCTTGGTGACACCACAGCCTCGTTGACCCCATTCCTAAAGGTCCCCCAGCCTCTCACAGTAGTTAACAAGCTGAGACCAAGCATTCAAACTCATGAGCCTATGTGTGGGCACTTAGATCCAAAAGATAACAGCTAAGTACCCACCTAGTTAGATTTAAAAATACCAGTAAGAGCACGTTTCTGGGGTCAGAAAGATGCCACACAGGCTTGGTGAACTGGATGTGGTTTCTGGAACCCATAAAATGTGGAAGGAGAGAATCGACTCCATAAAGTCATTCTGTGATATTCACATGTGTCAGCATGTGCACACAACTCCCCAACTCTCCCATAATAATAATAATAATAAACAATTTAAAATTACTTTGCTTGGCTGCTTGGAGCCTACCACAATTCTCAGGATTTGTGGAATGTCATGTGAACGAGTTACTAGGCTCTGTGTCCTGTACAAAGTCATCCATGTTCTTGTGTGAACTCGCCTTCTTCAGTGATCTCCCTTCTCTCTTTAGTTCAGCTCCCTTCAACCTGCATCTAGTTCTTAGAGCATAGAATTCAATCCCTCTTGGTGGTTCCTTTCCCTAGAAACCTGATCATGTATTTGGAAAGATGCTTGTATGTTTCAGTCAGTAAGTTACTCCTCAGCAACCTCGGCTTTGATGTAGAACACTGGGAATCTTCTTCATTGGATATTTTCCGTATGTGGAAGGCTCTGCTCGAGTCTGCACGACAGCTGTCTCCTCTGTACCTTCCAGGGTTCAGGTCCAGGTTATCTCCTCAGGGAGTCCACACAACTAAGCCCTTCTCCATCACTTAGCAGTTTTATTGTCTTGTCAACACTTACTGTTGCCCAATGAGCCATAGTCATTAATCCAGGTTCATTATTTACCCTTCTCCCCCCTCAGGAAAGTAGGAATCCTGCATTTCTGAGTTGCCAGTATCTTCCCAGTGCCCCTCCACAAACCCCAAGATAACAATGTACAAATTCATTTTAGGTTAGCAAGACAATTGATACTCAGTCTTTCTTCCTCTCTCTTTCTCCCTCCCTCCCTCTCTGTTTCTTTCCTTCCTTCCCAAATAACCTTGTAACTTACATAGATACATCAAGTGTTTATCTTAGTATGAGTTCTGTGAGTCTTACAAATGTATTCCTTTAACAGCCACAATAGTGGTCCTATACTAAAGGGGAACACAAGAAAGGGCTCTAGGCAGTGCTACTGAGTCCTTACACCTCATCAGAGTGGAGGACCAGAGGGAAGCTTGACATTCACATTAAAGGATGCTCCAGGGTGGGGGGAAGGGGCAAAGGGGAAAGGGAAGGAGAGGGGGAAAGGAAGGGAAAAAGGGGGGAGCAAGGGGGTCCAGCGAGGGTGGAGGGAGGGAAGGGACCGGTACCTATTAAGTTTGTAGAGTGGAAAATAAATAAATTAATTAAAAATGCACTTAAAATGTATTCCTTCACCCTAGATATTTCCTCGTGATGATCTTTCAGGATTAACTTAGTAGGATTAACTCCTACTAAGTTCTAAAGACTAATCATGACTTTAATTTGCTCTCCCTAATAGCCAGTGACATCACCTCCTTTATGTTCATTTTTCACCCTTGAACTGAGTGCCTTGAAGTGCCGTCACAGTGTGTGACATGAAGCTGCTCATGGTTTGCTCAGAGACACAATGAGCAATATGACCTGTGCAAGCTAAGTTAAGAAGAACATGCAGGCGTGCAAGGGGCAGGAACTATCTATCCTTCTAAGGAACTTCTTTTCTAAGAGCCCTGTTAGGGTTTCTTCGGGGTCGACCTATCAGAAGAGAGCAAGTTCTTTTTTCTCTTTTCCTTTTTCCTCTTCGCCTTCGTCTTTTCTTTCTTGTTTTTTTATTTCTTTCTTTCTTTCTTTTCTTTCTTTCTTTCTCGTTCTTTCTTTGTTTTCTTCTTTTCTTTCTTTCTCTCTTTCTTCATTCTTTCTTTCTTTTCTCTTCTTCTCTCTTTTTTCTTTCTCTTTATTTCTCTCTCTCTTTCTCTCTCTCTTTCTCTCTCTCTCTTTCTCTCTCCTTCCTTCTTTCCTTCCTTCCTTCCTTCCTCCTTCCTTCCTTCCTCTTCCTTCCTTCCTTCCTTCCTTCCTTCCTTCCTTCCTTCCTTCCTTCCTTCCTTCCTTTCCTTCTTTCTTCTTTCATGTGTATTCAGAGGAGACTAAGTGTCTCTGTTGGAGGACCAAGGTGACTTCAGAAATCATCCTGAATTGCTTCTACTCCTTTTTGTTTGCTGTAGGATTTCCCAGGCTCTGTCTTCCACCACCATTTCCACTTGGCATTTTTACACAGACCTTGGATCCAAAACTCAGGATCTTCGCTGTGTGGGCAGAGTCTTAACTCCTGAGCCATCTCTAGCAACAAGAGCACCTGCCTGGAGGAGCAGAGATGAAGATAACCATGAAACTATTCCTGCCCTTGAGGAACCCACACTTGTGTGACTCATGTAACCTAACAAGTAATTACAATGAAATGCTTAGAACAGTTGGCTGCAAGAGCCTGGGGCTCTGGGGGACTGGGTGGTTTGGGGTGGCAGTCATGGTACTCTACAGACTGGGTAGTAGTTAAAACCATGAGATCACCAAAGGAGAATGTGAAAAATGACAGGCATTCTAGAGACACCAGCATCTGAGAGTGAAGGACAGAAAAAGGAGTTGAGAAGAATCGTGGAGCAGGGAAGACAAGTGGCCCACGGTGGCATAGTGGCTACAGTGCGTTGGTAGTGTTACTTGTGTGGACACCTGGTCTCACAACTTACCCAGACTGGCCAAGAAAGTGTCCCAAGCTGATCTCGGATTTCTGATCTTCCTGCCTCGGCCTCTTGAGCATTGAGACTATCAGCATGTACCCCCATATTTTAGCTAAATTGCTTTTGTAGAACATTTCTGTTGGGGCTGGTGGGAGCTCAGTAAAGCATTTGCCTAGCATGAAAGAGGCTCTGGATTCAATTCCTAGCACTAAGGGGGAAAGAAAGAAAGAAAAGAAGAGAACAGAAAGAAAGAAAGAAAGAAAGAAAGAAAGAAAGAAAGAAAGAAAGGAAGGAAGGTAAGGAAGGAAGGAAGGAAGGAAGGAAGGAAGGGAAAGGGAAGGAAGGAAGGGAAGGAAGGAAGGAAGGAAGGAAGGAAGGAAGGAAAAAGGAAGAGAAGGAAAGAAAGAAGAAAGGAAGAGAGAGAAGAAGAGAAAGAAAGGAAAGAAGAAAGAAGGAAAGAAGGAAGAAGAAAGAAGGAAGAAGGAAAGAAGAGAAAGAAGGAAAGAAAGAAAGAAGGAACGAAAGAGAAGGGAAAGAAGAAGGAAGAAGCGAGAAAAAGAAAGGAAGGAAGAGAGATGGCTCAGGAGTTAAGACTCTGCCTCACAAGCCGAAGATCCTGAGTTTGGATCCAAGGTCCTGTGTAAAAATGCCAAGTGGAAATGGTGGTGGAAGACAGAGCCTGGGAAATCCTACAGCAAAACAAAAAGGAGGTAGAAGCAATTCAGGATGATTTCTGAAGTCACCCTTGGTCCTCCACAGAGACACTTAGTCTCCTCTGATATACACATGAAAGAAGAAAGAAGGAAAGAAAGGAAGGAAGGAAGGAAGGAAGGAAGGAAGGAAGGAAGGAAGGAAGGAAGGAAGGAAGGAAGGAAGGAAGGAAGGAAGGAAGAAGGAAGGAAGGAAGGAAGAGAGAGAGAAAGAGAGAGGAGAGAGAAAGAGGAAAGAAAAAGAGAGAAAGAGAAAAAAGAAAGAAAGAGAAGGAAGAGAAGAAGAGAAAAGAAAGAAGAAAGAAACGAAGAAGAAAAGAAAGAAAGAAAGAAAGAAAGAAAGAAAGAAAGAAAGAAAGAAAGAAAGAAAGAAAGAAAAAAGAAAGAAAGAAAGAAAGAAGAAAGGAAGAAGGAAGGGAAGAAAGGAAAAAGGAGGAGAAAGAAAGAACTTGCTCTCTTCATGAATAGGTCAGAACCAGAAGAAAAACCTAACAGGGCTCTTGAGAAAAGAAGTTCCTTAGAAGGATAGATAGTTCCTGCCCCTTGGCACGCCTGCATGTTCTTCTTAACTTAGTCTGGCACAGGTCATATTGCTCATTGTGTCTCTGAGCAAACCATGAGCAGCTTCATGTCACACACTGTGACGGCACTTCAAGGCACTCAGTTCAAGGGTGAAAAATGAACATAAAGGAGGTGATGTCACTGGCTACTAGGGAGAGCAAATTAAAGTCATGATTAGCATTCTTTAGAACTTAGTAGGAGTTAATCCTACTAAGTTAATCCTGAAAGATCATCACGAGGAAATATCTAGGGTGAAGGAATACATTTTAAGTGCATTTTTAATTAATTTATTTATTTTTCCACTCATACAAACTTAATAGGTACCCTGTCCCTTCCCTCCCTCCACCCTCGCTGGACCCCCTTGCTCCCCCCTTTTTCCCTTCCTTTCCCCCTCTCCTTCCCTTTCTCCCTTTGCCCCTTCCCCCCATCCCTGGAGCATCCTTTAATGTGAATGTCAAGCTTCCCTCTGGGTCCTCCACTCTGATGAGGTGTAAGGACTCAGTAGCACTGCCTAGAGCCCTTTCTTGTGTTCCCCTTTAGTATAGGACCACTATTGTGGCTGTTAAAGGAATACATTTGTAAGACTCACAGAACTACATAGCTAAAGATAAACACTTGATGTATCTATGTAAGTTACAAGGTTATTTGGGAAGGAAGGAAAGAAACAGAGAGGGAGGGAGGAGAAAGAGAGAGGAGAGAAGACTGAGTATCAATTGTCTTGCTAACCTAAAATGAATTTGTACATTGTTATCTTGGGGTTTTGGAGGGGCACTGGGAAGATACTGGCAACTCAGAAATGCAGGATTCCTACTTTCCTGAGGGGGGAGAAGGGTAAATAATGAACCTGGATTAATGACTATGGCATCATTGGGCAACAGTAAGTGTTGACAAGACAATAAAACTGCTTAAGTGATGGAGAAGGGCTTAGTGTGTGGACTCCTCTGAGGAGATAACCTGGACCTGAACCCTGGAAGGTACAGAGGAGACAGCTGTCGTGCAGACTCGAGCAGAGCCTTCCACATACGGAAAATATCCAATGAAGAAGATTCCCAGTGTTCTACATCAAAGCCGAGGTTGCTGGAGGAGTAACTTACTGACTGAAACATACAAGCATCTTTCCAAATACATGATCAGGTTTCTAGGGAAAAGGAACCACCAAGATGGGATTGAATTCTATGCTCTAAGAACTAGATGCAGGTTGAAGGGAGCTGAACTAAAAGAGAGAAGGGAGATCAACTGAAGAAGGCGAGTTCACACAAGAACATGGATGACTTTGTACAGGACACAGAGCCTAGTAACTCGTTCACATGACATTCCACACATCCTGAGAATTGTGGTAGGCTTCCAAGCAGCCAAGCAAAGTAATTTTAAATTTGTTTATTATTATTATTATTATGGGAGAGTTGGGGGTTAGTTGTGCACATGCTGACACATGTGAATATCACAGAATGACTTTATGGAGTCGATTCTCTCCTTCCACATTCTTATGGGTTCCAGAAACCACATCCAGTTCACCAAGCCTGTGTGGCATCTTTCTGACCCCAGAAACGTGCTCTTACTGGTATTTTTAAAATCTAACTATGGTGGGTACATTAGCTGTTATCTTTTGGATCTAAAGTGCCCACCATAGGCTCATGAGTTTGAATGCTTGGTCTTCAGCTTGTTACACTACTGTGAGAGGCTGGGGGACCTTTAGGAAGTGGGGGTCACACTGAAGGCTGTGGTGTCACCAAGGGAGATCCTCACAGCTGATATTATGGCCTGGTTCCTGCCTAGGTAACTTTGCTTCCAGACTACAGCGGCAATGTAACCAGCTGTTTCATGCTCTCCTGGCACAGCCCACCCCATCACCATGCCCGCCCCATCATGACATACGGAAAATATCCACCTGTGAGCCCAAGGAAACCCTTCCTCCCTTAGGCCGCTGTCAGCTATGTTGGCACAGCTGCGAGAGAAGTAATGAAGACAATGATGCCTACGTGTAATTGAAGGGTCTGGTGGGCATCGGGAGAAGTCAGAGCCCAGGAAAATTTTAGCTTCAAAGAGAAGAGCTGCAATTCTCTGGCAAACACCAACCTTAAACAATAGAAATTGGGCCTGGAGAGATGGCTCAGGAGTTCCAGTCTCTGTCTACCAAGCAATGGGACCTGAGCTTAGATCCCATATCCTACATGAAGATGTCAAGCAGAAATGGCGGTGGCCTGCGAATGCCGGGCCTGGGAAACACCAGAGCAAAGCAAACAGGAGGTAGAGAAATCCAGGATGGTTCTTGAAGTCGCCCTTGGGCCTCCACAGACACACACAGTGCTCTTTGCTACACACAAGCACACACACAGGCATGCTCACACATGCACCTGCACACACGCACCCGCACACACACACACAGGCGCACACACAGCATGCAAAATAATAGTAGTAATAATAAAAATAGAAATTGATTGCCGTATAATTCTGAAAGTCAGAAGTTCAGTGTGTCTTCAAGTTCCTTCTTGAGCTCCAGAAAAGAATTAGAACCCTTACCTTTTCCTGATTCTACCAGTCTCCTTCTTTCCTTGGCTAGGGCCCCCTCCTCCGTCCTCAAAACCAGCACACAACATCTTTAAATCTCTTTCTCATCTGGCCTGTCTTCCTCAGCACCTCTCCTTCCATCCCGACTCTCCTGCCTTCCTCACATATTAAATTCTCAAGGAAAAAAAAAGCAATCTGAGATGAAGTTAGAATGTCATCAGTGTTGACACCTCTTGTCAGCAATACAGCGGGCAAGTGGACATGTAAATATGTGTGAGTGTTGGTGTGCATTTCCTTTTCAAATCATGATAATGAAGGTTTTGATACAGGACTCCAGCTCGTGGCCTTTCAAAACTTACACCACCTGTGATTCTCCCAGGGTTCCTGTGTGAATGACGAGTAGATGTACAGTTATCCTTGGGACACTTGCATTTATGTTTGGCACAGTCCTATCATGCAGGACAATCGAGTCATATGTGCTAAGTCCCTCTACATGTAAGGTCCCATGTTCACTGGTCCTGGAGACTGGCATGGGAGAACATGGTAGTAGATAAATTTTTCTGTCTACCACAAGCTGCCTACTACGGCAACTTGATTGTATCACTGTCTCCTCCTCCTCCTCATGGAAAAAGTCACCTGTCGGACTCAAACATTCAAAAAGTGGCACAAGAGCTCTCCTCTTGTTTATCTTAGTATTTCCTCCTTCTATTTTATGGAAGGTGTTAAAACCTGAAATTTAACCCAGCCACTGAAACCTCATCTTCTTTTTTTCTTCTAATATTTAGAATAATAGGATTTAGAGCTTTAAAAAAAAGTAGGTCTTTATATGGAGCTCTGAGATCAAAGGTGAAAAGAGTGAGGTCTTTTCTTTGTTCTGCCAAGGAATTTCTTCTGTGTTGTAGACATGTGAGACTTTTGAATTTATGTTTTATAAAACATGGGGAATAATCATTCCTCCTTAAAGTTAAACAAATGATTAATTTGGCAACTCACATATTAAATTCTCAAGGGAAAGAAAAGCAATCTGAGATGAAGTTAGCACGTTGTCAGTGTTGACACCTCTTGTCAACATGTACCTACGTGAGAGTGTTGGTGTGCATTTCCATCTCAAATCCTGACAGTGAAGGTTGTGGCCTTGCAAAACTTATACCACCTAAGATTCTCCCAGGGTTCCTGTATGAACTACAAGTATATGTGCAGTTATCCTAGGGACTGGATGCAGACTGCCTCATTTCTGTTCTCAGAGAGCCTAGCTTTGTTATAGATTAAAATGCATTATTCATTACTACAAAGTTCTAAACATTAATCATCTGCCCCACTGTAAATCCTCCCTGCCTTCAGTTATTTTTTTCTATACCTCATTAAGTCTCATTTGGAGCCATGTTTGGATTTTGCTTCCAGTCTTTTTATACTCAGTCGCATGTTGGCTTTTTGTTTCCCAAAGGATTTCTGTTGGCATTGTGGTGGTTTTTAATTACATCGTAATAACATTTCTATTTTTATAATATTCTATAAATATTTTATAACATTTAGAAATTTAAAGCATCTCCTTAGAAATTAAAAATCACATCGACATACAGCTGTCATACTGGAAGAAAGATCCAGCTACAACTCCCGCTGGCCATTCTGTCAGGTGCTGGCAGACTCACTATGGCCCCGAGCAGGCAATGAAAGCAGTTTAATGAAGGGATTGATCACAGCGATATAAGAACAGTTCAGAGAAACCAGTAGGGAATGCGGGAGCACCCCGATGTCCCCTGCTCCTCCAGGGGCAGCAGGAGGGAGGGTTAGCTAGAACCTGTAAGGAGTCGGGGATGCTGAAAGAAGCCAAGAGCTGAGAGCACCCACTGCCACCCTTCTACCCAGCCAGGGAGGGTAGGGAAACAAAGGAGACACTGGCTAGTTCTTCCTACTATCCTATTCTCCTGTCATGCTTCCCTTACCCAGACCTAGCTAGAGGCCAGTTGTGGTGAGACATGTCTACAGTCATTGCATGTGGGAGACTGAGGCAGGACGATTATAAGTTCAACCTAGGCTACACAGCAAGACTCTGTCTAAGAAACAAAAGGCAAACACGGCTGGTAACCAGGAGATACAGTTTATAGAAGGATATTTCTTGACAACCAGAAAAGAGTAGGGAATCACCTGGGAGAGAAAAGAGAAGAACAGAAGGAAGGTACCCAGCACAGTGACCTACTAGAAGAAGAAGTCTCCCACCGAGACGCTCTCTTTGAATTTAGTCATAGATCATGTGCATGTGTTCCCTGCTTAGGTCCCTACTTTTGGTTCCAGGACCTTCTCCTCAACCCTCTCTTTACATTGATCTGGTTGCTACGACCAATGCCAACCAAGATCAGCTTATCCCTCTTAGGACCAGTAAGACATGACCGAAAACTCCCTGTGGAGACGTTTCCACAGCGGTGTGGAAGAGCTGTCCCTCACTCCTCCATCCTTTTCCAGGGTGGAGCTTCAGCATGGGCTCCGCATACCAGTTCCACAGCTGGAGGGTCTTCGTCATCGTCTGTGCGCTTCCCTGCGTCTCGTCTGTGGTAGCCCTCACCTTCATGCCGGAGAGCCCTCGGTTCCTGCTGGAGGTAATGCCTGTTACTGCATCAATACTGAAATAGCTCGCTTACCTTGGAAAGAATTAGAGAAAGTGTGCTTGTCTCATTGGGAGGTACAGTTTTCCTTCCTCCTTTGGAATTTTGCAGGGTTTGGTTTCATGGAGCATGAGTAAACTCTTCCCTTGCAGTCAAAAAACTCGCATGCTCTTCCTGAAGCCATCTATGGGCTAGTTCTAGAGGCTCAGTCTCGGTATTGCTGATATATTCAGTGATAGCCAACAGGTCTGTGTGCTCTAATCAGATATAGCTAAACACATTTGCACAATTGCATTGTATTTGACCTAAATATTCAGGATGGCTACCAGAAGGACAGGGAGTATAAATGTCTCACTCCTAACCCCTCACTATCCATTTCTTAGATTGGAAAACATGATGAAGCCTGGATGATTCTGAAATTAATTCATGACACCAACATGAGAGCTCGAGGCCAGCCGGAGAAGGTCTTCACGGTGAGTCTGCTTCTCAAAGAATCCTTGATGCCAGAATTCAGTACTCCATCAGGAACTAAGCTTTACAAAGTATACAGTCTCTGTCACAACTACTTAGCTCTTCTTTTGCAATGCAGAAGCATCCATAGAAAATGTGTAAACAAAAGGGTGCTACTGCATTCCCACAAACTTTGTACAAATAAGCAGAAGGCTGCTTTTGTCCAATAGTTTGCCAATCCATCCATATTCTCCTTTCTAAAATACCAGGTTGGTCAAATAATACCACCAACCTGAGAGGTGACAGTTTAATCTCAGACTCTGACTCATAGGCTCATTACCATAGGCCTTGGTTATAGAGATCTCTTGACTTACCATCAGAAGAGATCTGCCAGGCCACTGTTCCTAACCTCCCACTCCCAACCCTGCTGAAACTTGTTTCTACATGCTGGCCAACTAAGGAGTTCAGAGCACCCTGGGATTTCACTAGTAAAGTAAATGTGTCTTTAAAAAAAAAAAAAAAAAAAAAAAAAAAAAAAAAACAGCTCTGTCATCTACTTACTGTGTGATCAGAACAATTAAGATCAAGGTTCTGCCTGTCACCACTCTATCAGTCCCACGAAGTGCTATATCTCTGGCATATTCTAAGTCCTTGCTAAAGAGCAGCTAATAATACATACTCACACGTAGATATACATATAGGTGTGTATGTATGTATGTGTCAGCAAAAATAATATTGTAAAATTGTGATCTCTGATCATACCATGGAAGTTCAGGACTGACAGCTATCTGGTCTTTCTTCTGACGTCTTATTTTATGAGACATCTCTGAGGTGGCCTACTTTCCTTTAGTTTGCCAGAGAATCTTGTTCAAGTGGGCAATGCCAGGCTGGTTCTGAGCCATACACAATAAGAGAAAACCCAGACTCTGGATTCACAGAGACATATAGCAAACAAACCTTAATGAAAATTCCAAAACACAAATAAAAGATTTCAGTTTTACAAAAAAGTAATTTTAAGAAGGTTCTCATTTGGGTTGTAGATCAGAGATAGGGTAGCTCCCTAGAAGGTGCAAGAAAGGGCCCTGGGTTTGATCCCATCACCAAAAAATTTCCCCCAAAATTTTAAGACCAAACTAGGTTATTCACATAGTGAGATAAGTTATCATAAATGAAAGAATCTAGAACAAAAAACATATAACTTCTATGGAGAAAATGTCCTGATATATTTAAACCTTATAAATGAATCACATTCTTTTTCTTTTTTCCTTGTATAGTATTTTTGAAAAACATTGGATTCTTGTAGCCTCATTCTAAATTAGATTCCTTTTAAATTATTCAAAAACATCTTCTAGCTTATGCTTTAATAAGAATACTCATGAGTATCATTGGTATTTTCAACTTCTGTATGTTTTAACATCATTGTAGGCATAAAATTATTTTTAAAAAACTAAAAAATTCTTCCTTTTTAAAACTGTCAAATTTTCTTTGAATATATTTTCACATTAAAATAATTATATAAAATCCCATATGCTTTTTGAGTTACCAAGTTTGTTTTATTTGAAGATAGGAAATATAGGGAAAATTAAAACTAGAAGTCTTAGGACATGAGTGGAAGTATTTGCTTAGTAAATAAATAAAATAATGAAAGCATTCATGTTGAAAGTAAACATGATTAGGGGCTGGAGAGGTGGCTCAGGGGTTAAGCCTCTGCCTTGTAGGAGGAAGGTCCTGAGTTCGGATCCTAGACCCCACGTATAGACGCCTGGCGGAAGCGGGGGCAGCCTGCATTTCCGGTCCTGGTAGGGCAGAGCCTGTGAATCCCAGGGCAGAGTAAACAAGGAGGAGGTGGAGGCGTCCATGGTGGTTCCCGAATTCGTCCGTAGTTCTACACACACACATACATACACAAGCGCGCACACACACATACATGCACAATTGAATAAATAATAAATTTTTAAAAATTTAAAAGAAAGTAAACATGATTAGATTGGCTCAAATTAGGGCTGGAGAGATGGCTCAGGGGTTGTGACTCTGTCTTACAAGCAGAAGGTTCTGAGTTCGGATCCCAAGTCCCACATTAAAAAAAAAAAATTAAAAAGATTGGCTCAAATTAAAAATCAATTATATGCATGTTTCACTTGAGACACAGTGGAGCAAGCATTCTCATTAATCCGGCCTCTAGGCACAGCACTCATGTGAACCTCATGTGAAAGACTCAAAGAGTAATTTTCATATAGATGTATATACACACATATGAAACATGTACCCAGACTTCATATGTATCTCACATTACTATACATGCGTGTGCATCGGCATACACACATGTGCAATGGAGAAATAAAGATCAGTAATAGATGTCTTTCACTAAAGTCTTGGAGAGCTTTGAAACCACACCTTTGTGCATGCTAAGCAAGCTTTTTAACACTGTGCTGTATCATCAACCCTGATTAGGGCTGAGCTTCCACTGGTACTCTGCATTCTGGTACGTTGCAGTTTTTTATATCACTGATCTTCCATTTCAATAGGATGCATTTTGGTTGAGTGCTGAGAACTTTATCTATGGGTATAATAATGTGTGTGTGTTTAATGAGCATATTCATGTGTCAGAGCAGGTACATGAACACATATACATGAATACAATCTTGCATGTCATCCTCAAGAGCATCATTCACCTCTTTTGAGACAGTCTCTCATTCTATTACTATTTGTTCTCCCCCTGTTTCTCTATGGCATTTCCCATCATTCATTCATTATTTAGTTCCATTCGGTGCTGTTTAGATCTACAGATTGATGCAAATGGAAATATATGATAGATAGAAGATGATAGATAGATAGATAGATAGATAGATAGATAGATAGATAGATAGATAGATAGATAGATAGATAGATATAGAGAGAGTTAAATAGACATAGCTGTGTTGCAGTTACTCCGCATGTTGCCAATAATTTCATGACAAAATTAATTTTGGCTTATAATTGTCTAGATCAGCTTGTTAGTATCAGGGGCTAAGAAAACTGACAACATTAAATCCACAGGACTGCTGAGAGGGGGGCAAACCTCACTTGCCATTCACCATGTCTGACCAAACATATCCACAGTATGTCAACCTCTTCAACCAGCTCCCTCCATGCTATCTACTTGCCCAGGACTGGTCCCACCCACCATGGACAATCACCTATCTATCAATTAGACAATCTCCTTCAAACTTGCTCAGTTTAACTTAACTGCTAATTCTTCACAACTGTGCTCAGAGCCCTCAAGTTGACACCTATAACTAGCTATGACAAGATAGCTAACAGATAGGTAAGACAGATGATACATAATAGAAATGCTGATAAGATAGACAATAGACAGACAGATATTAATATACATGTGTACATATAAATGATATAAATGCACACATCTATATGGAGTACTTATCAGATGCCACTTATTTTTTGTTGAAGTCACATTTTGCTCATTTAAAATAGATGAAACTCAACAACTTCAGAGAAGAGAACTCAGCACTCTGGATTCTGTTGCTCTCCACAGGTTAATAAAATCAAAACCCCTAAACAAATAGATGAGCTGATTGAAATTGAAAGTGACACTGGAACATGGTATAAGAGGTGTTTTGTTCGGATCCGCACAGAACTGTACGGAGTAAGTACCGTGTTTCACAGTGACCTCTTGCATCTGGGATACAAAAGGGTCTGACTATGGCTCTCCAAGGACATCAACCAATTGGATCCCTTTTGGATAGCAGTTAATTTGCATGTTCCATCTTGGGGAAGGAAGAAAGGCGTCAGGCTTGGAGATGGAGCAGTAACGTCCTGCCTCGACACCTGCCGGGCTCCAGAAAACTGAAAAGTGAAATCTGGTGGTTCAAGTCTGTAATCCCAGCGACCTAAGGAAGCTTGAGACAGAAAAATTTAAAGTTCAAGGTCATCTGAGGTTCATGACCAACCTAGGCACCTTAGTGAGACCCCTTAGGGCACACCTCAATGATAGAGACTATATCTTGTATATGAGAAGCCCCAGGTTCGATTCTTAATAGTGCAAGATAAAAAGAAACTTCTAGATTTGTTTTGGCATCAAGCTTTTATATTTTATGTGAAATTATTTCAGTTCAACAAAATCTCAGCTTTTTAAATTCTTGTTGGGAGGGATGGGAGAATGAAGCTGACTATATCACTGTGTAAAAAAACTAATTATGTAATCTATCACAGATTTGGTTGACTTTCATGAGATGTTTCAACTACCCGGTAAGGGAAAACACAATAAAACTTACGATCGTTTGGTTCACCTTGTCCTTTGGGTAAGTGATATTTAAATTCTCAGTGAATCATTAACTGTCACATCATACCTCCAAGTCACTTTACTTTTCAGTACTTCCTTTTTAATACACCTTGACAGTGTTAACCTTCAGGGAAAGAATTTCCTTTTTCATCTTACATCCTTTACATAAGTTAATTATTCCACTTATCTGGCCATAAAACTGATCTGACAAACCCACTTACATTTGAGAAGTTCTAGGAAGTTCTGGATGATTCTTCCTGGCCACTGTCATCTCCTCTGCCCACCCCCCTGCTCTTCCCTGAACTTGTCAGACTGTCTCAGTTTCGGGCCTTGGCCCCGCCCTCCACCCAGAACATTATCTCAGTCTCTTCCTTATGTCACTTTCCTCAGTGACACTGTCCTTAAGCTCCTTTTCTCCCTCCCTGCTTGCCTTTCTCCCTCCCTCCTTCCTCCTTTTCTTACCTCTCTCCCTTTCTTCTTTTTGTCCACCTCCCTATTCCCCTCTCAGCTTTATCATTTACCATGGCACTTTGTGCTATTCAAAAGGTGATAGAGTTCTGTATATACATTAAAGTCCTAGCTGCCCACTCTGGAAGCTCCATGAGATCAGGGCTTCTAAACAGCCTCGCTCCCTGATAGATACACAGCTGTATAGGAAGCAAGAAAGGCTCTCCATTAGTCAGACTCATCCTGTGAGGCACTCCCTTCCTAGATCATAAGACTTTATACCACCAGACTAGGAAACAGTGTTTGTCATTTGAAGCCTGGGGTGACAAGAATGATGTGGGGACCAGCATGCCATGCGTGTAGTCCATTCACGCTGCCAAAATGCCAAACAGCCTGTGTTTGTTATGAGTAATAGACTTTATTTCTCTCATTTCTGGAGGTGCATAGTTCAAACTTAGGGTGTCCTGGGATAAGTATGCAAATTTCAGTATCGGTATCAGCATCAGTGTCTGGTGAGGGCCCAGCCTCTGCTTTAAAGATGGAATTTGCTGCTGCATCTTCTGGGGGTAACAAACTCTTTGCATGTCAGGAACAATGGAATGGGCAGAAAATGGGCAGCTCCCTGAACACCTTTAATGTGGCACTCAGGGGCGCTCTGCCGGCATGACATCTTCGCCTCCTCAGGGCCCCGCCTCTTAACCCATCACGTTGAGGTTTAAGATTCAGTTTTGAGGGGACTCTCAGACCAGAGATCATGTGAGGGTGTGAGACGGAATTCCTTCTACACTTCTCTTCCCAAAGAAAGTGTTTGGAAATTACACGCCTCAAGATTTCAAGATCGATAACATATCAGTCACTGTGTGATGATTCATTCAAATGTTACATGGAGCCAGTCACAAGTTGAAATGCTTCTCTGGGATCCCTATGCTCCTTGTAAATGCCGGAGTAGGGGGGCACTCATACATTGCCATAGAATTCCGTACAATTCTGTGCCTTTATTAACCCATGTTTTTTTTTTATTTTTACCTTCACAGGTACTATGGATTATCAGTTTGGTTCCTGATGTCATTAAGCATCTGCAGTCTGACGAATATGCACTGCTAACTAGAAACGTGCAAAAAGATAAATATGCGAATTTCAGCATTAACTTTACAATGGAAAATCAGATTCATACTGGCATGGAATACGACAGTGGCAGGTCTAGAAACGTTAAAATAACTTGATTTGCTGGCTATTCTTCCATGAAGCTGACATTACATTAGTATTCAAATAATAACTAAAACCTGGAGGTTTTTCAGTTTGTATAATTAATCATTTTAGGATGAATTTTAATAAATCAAAATCAGTTGTAAATATGCACATGTATCATTTATTCTACTTAAAACTACTCCTGAGAGTGGCAGAGAATTAATCATGTGCTGCTTATAATTAAAATGAAAACTAACCAGTACTAAAACTGAGCTGAAGAGACCATGGAGAGCAGCTAAATCAAGCCAGGGAACATGAGTGAAACTCAGAAGAAAAAGGATAGTCAACAGTGTTAGCTGATCCAAGGGAGAAACCCGAAATGTGATGGGAGGAGTCTCTCACTTCTGAAAAAGGGACCCCACATTTCTGGTCTTCAGTATCTGAAGTGAGAATTCAAATTGTATTCAGAAGAGCTCCAATTAGAGAACTAAATTGATCTTCCCAAGATAAGGGCTTTGAAAACAACAAATGGTTAGCAAGGAATGGACATGGTGTCTAGACTACTTCTTAATATCAGAGAAGCAGGGACCCCACAAGATAGTTCTGGCTTAGCACTCCAGAGAAAAGGGAGAAGGGCTTATGTCCATTTTGATATTATCTGAACAAATAATTGCTGGCATGAGTTCATGGTAGCTTGTATTATTCTTAGAAAATTGTCTTCACCTCAAAAATGATAAAAGTGAAAATCTAAAATAATTGAACAAACTTTCCCAAAGCAAAGCCCTTTTCAGAAAGATGAGAAAGAATTTTGTGTGATGCATGTGTTTTGGGTAATAAATAGTTTCTGGTTTGGAGGTCGTTGATCTAGTCAAGTATTCAGTTGAGGAGTCTAATACTAACCTAAACCACTTGGCATCAGTCCCACTTTCCCACCTAAAATACTGACTCAAAATTGTACTTGTATTCCACAGAAACTAAACACCACTTCTGTGATTTCAGTATTAATGTTTATTTTTAGAAGTATTATCCCTGCATTAAATTTTTTATTCCAGGGAAGTGCTACCACCAGTCCTACTCCTGAGACAGAATCTGGCTGAATTGCCCAGGCCGTCCCTGAACCTCTAAGCTTAAATGATCCTCCTGCCTTGGTCCCTCATGTACCTAAGATTACAGGCATGTGTTACCATACCCAACAATGTCAGATTCGGTTTTTAAACTACATATTTTTCACTTCATTAGGAAGATTTTTAAGCATCACATTTCACTTAAAGTTATTTTGCAGTTAGATAATCAGGTATATTTAAAATTGATCCACATCGTAAATGTTTATATTATATAACTTAATATTCAGACACATTATCTAATGAATTGTATTTTTAACTGAAAAGTGAAGGATCCCAGTTTTGTACTTTTTAAAAGTATAGATGCACATCTGTTTACAAATGTGTATGAAGATGTTCAACTTTGTATTAATTAATAAATTGATTTAATTAAACAAGTTAAAGCTAAAAAAATTTCTAAGTTTTGGATGGACATGGTGGTGGATGTCTATAATCCTAGTACTCAGGATGAGAAGGTAGAAAGTAATTAATTTGACTTAAATCCAGGGAGACTTTGACTCAAAACAACTATAAGAAAGAAATCTTTAAGGGCTGGAGAGGTGGCTCAGGGGTTAAGCCTCTGCCTTGCAGGCGGAAGGTCCTGAGTTCGGATCCTAGACCCCACGTATAGACGCTGGGCGAAAGCGAAGGCGGCCTGCGTTTCTGGTCCTGGTAGGGCAGAGCCTGTGAATCCCGGGGCAGAGTAAACAAGGAGGAGGTGGAGGCTGTCCATGGTAGTTCCTGAATTCGCCTGTGGTTCTACACACACACACACACACACACACACACACACACACACACACACACACACAGTTGAATAAAATAATAAAAAAAGAAATAAAAAAAAGAAATCTTTAAAATGTAGTTTGTATCTGACACCGTCATAATTTTCACAATATTTACTAAAGTTCTAAGCTGGATATCCAGTTATGCTTAAGTTTTTTATATTATCAATATAATAACTAATAAATTTAATAGTACTATATTAAAACCCTTGAGCTTGGGTATGATAGTACACATGTGTAGTCTCAAACAGAGGAAGAAAGATTGTGAGGATGAGGCCAACCTGGAGTACATAGCAAAAACTTTTCTCAATAGACCAAAATCAAAAACAAAGAAAAACTTATAAAATATACATTTCCTTTGTTATGCATTTATTTTGGATAATAGGAAGAAAAGTTTTGTCTTTCAGGGAAATTTGTAATACCACTATCTGGCCCATTTTTTGATAGTAACTTTCCTGTGCAATATTTCCCAGTCAATACTCTTTATGCCCTGACATGGACACTCTCAAAGGTAAAAGATTATGATGATAAAGCCAGTCTTCTGTATGCAAAATGCTCTGGAAAAGCCCAGAGCTTATCTGGACTGAAGTCCTAGATAGAATCAGAAAGAAGGGGAAGACTCATTGTTTCCTTCTTTAAACTTTTGAAATTTTTGCCGTGTAAACTCTGTGTATTGTGCCCATTCATTTGGTCACTATAATTCCTTCCCTTTCTCAAATTGAGACACATTCTTAATTTTCTCATTTTCTAGCCTGCTTTACTGTATTTATTTAGATATTCTTACTCAACACACCCAAAGTAGAGGTTGAAATTGGAATCTCTTTAAGCTGGTTAATCCCTGAGGTCAGAATACGTTTTCAACTAATAAACACAATCAGACATTATGATGTGAATAACTCCAAAAGCATGCTGCATGGGACCCCCCAGAAGCCTGCGACCTTTCCTATGGAGGGGATCTGGAGCAGAGCACCATGTCTCTAAGTTTGATTGACTCACCCTTGCTCTCTGGTAGACACAACTCATTGACATAAGTTTGTTTACATGTGCGTTGTGTTGTGTGTTGCAGATTCCTTGGAGTCAAGTTCAAGTCCGTAACTTTCAAAGATTCAGTGTTTAAGTCCTGTACCTTTGATGATGTGACTTCAGTCAACACCTACTTCAAGAACTGCACATTTATTGACACTCGTTTTGAGAACACAGGTAAGTGTGTGCTTATAACTGTCTCTGGTAGTGGCTCCTTCAGAGAATCTCTGTGACCATGTGATCAGAGATTCGCGTGGCAAAGGAAACAAAAGTGGCAATTTCCCTGAATCAGGCTGTATTGTTTTTCTTGGTTAGACTGCATGCAATCTTGGCTTGCCCAAGTTCAAAGTTGGCAAAATAAGTAAATAAATGAAAATAACGTTGCCTTTGGCAAACATTTTGATTTATTTGTTTTGATAATCTTGATTTCCCAATCTGGTGTTTGCTTAATTTAAGTAAGCATGCCTTAACTCTCTAGCGAACATCGCATGGCTATGTTTAGTGGAACAGAAATGTTTCAACAGATCCCTGTAATACAGTCTGAGAAATGCCAAGGAAATGAAAGAAGGAAAGCAAGAGCGACCTCCCATAGGCTGTTTTTTAGTCTGCGTCATCAGACATTCATTATTTCAGTTTTCACAATGTCTGAGACTTAGAAAAACGAGGTATTTTGGCCACAATAAAGTAGAAACAGCTAGTGACAGCAAGCATGGGAGCCCGGGTTCGTCTGACCGCCTCACCATGCTTTCATGTTCCCACATATTGCTCCTATAAACTGAGCCACAGTCACATCCTGGCTCTAGCAGGAAGATCATTGTCCACCCTACTGACACATTTGCCTTCTTGGTGACCAGTCAGGAGGCTGCTCTGCCAGCTCCAAGTGAGAATGGGGCCGAATGTCATCTTCTCACCCATCCAACCTCAGAAGACCTGATCTTTGGGCGGTGGAAGGGGTCTTCCTTTGATCAGCAAGGAAGATGAAACTGTTGATTCTCACAGCCTTTTATCAGAACCCATCACCATGAGCAATCCTCCTGGAGAGATCCACGTTCAAGAACAAATTTCTTAGAAATGAGTACTAGTGATGGACACAGGAGGCTTACACTTGTTCTTCAGTGAATTCATTTACATACATTACAAATGCAGCCTCCAGGACCCGAGGAGAGTTCTCTTCCTCCCCATGTGCCTAGGAGTCCCATAAAATAAGTTGAAGGTCAATTTATGCATATTTTAAAATAAATTGCCTTCATAATCACAGGGTAGAGTGTATTCTTATTATAATGATGACCTTTCTGTAATGTGATAATTGTAATAAAGCAATATAAAGGCATAAGCAATAGCATAATTAGTAACAGTTAACAACAGAGAATCAGAAGATTAACGACTGTTTAAACTAATTCATCCCATTATTCAAAAAAGATGTCCCTACATTCTTTTTTAATTATTTTATTTAATTATTTATTTATTTTTAGTTTTACAAACATATTGAGTACTTATCCCTGCTTCCCTCCATCCCCCTCCCTCCCATTCCCTTCCCTTCACCAATCCATCCCACTTCCTCCCACCCTCCTGCCTGGATGCTTCTATGGACCTCAGAGTTCCCTCTCGTTTGTTCAGGCTTCTGGGGCATACCAAGTTGCCCCTCCTCGGGTCACCCCACTGATAGGGGCATTTCCCTTCCCTCATCCATTTCTAGTCCCTAAGGTTTCCACTGTGTATTCTTATCTTTCTTGAGTTCCTCACAGTCTATGGGGGCATATTGATATGTCAGTCATTATGCAGGTCTAGTAAGGAGATATCCCTACATTCTGCTACTTTGTAATATGAGGTGCAGATTAGCCCCCAGCCTCTGGCCAGAAGACAGTCAAGCCAGGTGATGAGATCCTCAGAAAGCTTGCAATATCATGATTCTTTCCTGAGTCTTCAGTGGGCGTCCTGCTATTGCATGCTCGTGTCAGTTTCACCAGGCGAGAATTTAATGAGCTGTCCTTGTTGTTTCTACAGATTTTGAACCATATAAATTCATTGATAGCGAATTTCAAAACTGCACCTTTACTAACAACAAGACGGGATGCCAGATTACTTTTGATGATGATTATAGTGCCTACTGGATTTATTTTGTCAACTTCCTGGGGACCTTGGCAGTGTTGCCAGGAAACATCGTCTCCGCTCTCCTGATGGATAGAATCGGACGTTTAACAATGCTAGGTAGGTAATCAGATTCCTGGCGAGGGAAACAGTGGTCCTGGGATCTAGATGGAGCCTGTCTCCCACTGCATTGCCTGCCCCATAGGAAAGTACGCCCCATGAGAAATCCCTCATTCCTTTCCTTAGAACTAAACTGTAGTAAAAATATGTCTAATCACATTTCATTTGGGCAGTTTCAGTGCGTTAACAGGCTGGAAACCTAATCACATGCAGTTAGTGTATAGTTTCTTCTTAAGTAGCTGAGTAATGGATGCTGTACATTTTGCACTTGCCGTGCTCAGATGGGACTCAGACTCTTTCAAACAGCTGAATGCACTTGGACTTGAGCTTTATGGAGCCGGGTCTGCAGCTGCCCTGTGGAATTGTTTTCCTGAGAGCGCCCCCCAAAAACGCTTCGTGGGCTGAAATGACGAGAAACATGTGACTTTCCTCTGTGCTGTCCTCAGGGGGCTCCATGGTGCTCTCGGGCATCAGCTGCTTCTTCCTGTGGTTTGGCACCAGTGAGTCCATGATGATAGGCATGCTGTGTCTGTACAATGGGCTGACCATCTCAGCGTGGAACTCTCTCGACGTGGTCACCGTGGAACTGTACCCCACAGACCGGAGGTAGGTCGAAATGGGTGTTCCCAGTCTCATGGGACCCAGGAAAAGCCCTTGCAGAAAGAACCCAACTGCACTTCCTAAGAGAGCGAAAGTCCCACAGGTCTCTAGCTTAGCATTGTAGATGTCATGCTCATCTTTGTAAAAGGTTCCTCGTGGGAATCAATAGGGCAGCAAAGAAATTTAATTGTATCCATGACTTAATATGCTAGCTAATAGCACAAGGGAGCTGTACTGTCACAGTGAAGATTGGGATTTAATAACTCATCTTGGTCTGCCTTTTGAGTGCTAATGAGTCCTGCTGGGATCATCACCTTATTATTTGTAGAGACTTGCATGAGCTTTGCATTAACATTGAAGAAGTTTCTAAAATATGTCTTTTGACCTTTCTGGTGGTTGGAAGAAAATCCACATATTTATACTTGTGGAAGCAAAACAAAACAAAGGTGAGGAGGTAGCTTCATGTGTAAAGTGCTTGCCACACAAGTGTGAGGACCTGAGTTCAAATTCCCAGACCTCCTAGAAAGCCGGGTATGGTAGTACACATCTGTAATTCAAGTAAGTATTTCTGTGATGAGATGGAAGACAGAGACAGAAGCTGTCAGGCTAGCTAGCTTTAGCTTATGTAATGATAAATAACAGGGACTCTGTCTCGAACAAGTCAGAAGGCAAGGACCAACCCTGAGATTATCTAATTCCCAGGTATGCACTATGCAGCACATGTGCATCTCCCACTTCCAACATACACCATGCAGTCACACACAAAAAGATGTTTTTAAGAATAATATGGGGCTGGAGAGATAGTTAAGACTCTGCCTCACAAGCAGAAGGTCCTGAGTTTGAATTCCAGGTCTGCACTTCCAGCCCTAACCAGCAGAGCCTAGGAAATCCCAGAGTGAAGCAAAAAGTGCATAGTAGCAATCTACACATGCACACGCACACGTACACACACACACACACACACACACACACGTACACATGCACGCATGCGCACACGCACGCACACACACACACACACACATGCACGCATGCACACACACACTAAATAAATAAATAAATAATAGTAAGAAGATTGGTACTGGAGTAAAATTGTTGATTCATTTCTAAAATGGAGACTCAGCTATTCTGTGCTTCATACCAAACAAATGTAGAAGGTAGTAGAAAGTAGGGTATATTTCCACAACACCTGCATGGGATTTATCCTATCAACAATTTGCCATGGAAGGGGAAAGATCTCAAAAGTCCTCATACCTCTCTGGAAAACTGATGAGGGTTAATGCGGATGGGAGAGTGCTTTTCTCAATGGTATACTCACCGATACATGCTCCATGCTCCAGTAAGTACGTGGGCACATGCCATCAATCGCCACTCAGATGAAACTCAGTGGTTACACATAATGAAAACAGAAAGGAAAGTGGTAGGGAAGAAAAAGGGTCATAATGGAAAAAGGAGAAAGGATGGGATTGGAGATTAAAGTGTGAAAATACAGATCCACTATATTCATGTATGCACCGCTAAAAGACTAAAAGCTCTTTAAACAAAAAAGAAAGAAAGTAGGTTATTGGGCAAATAATTACATTAAATGAGTGGAAGCCTTGCTTTACCATCTGTCATAAGCTAAGACAAATGCCCTTTGCCATATTTTATTTCATGCACAATTCTTATGCTCTGTTGCCATAGAAATCTGCTGTGCAGCCTTGGAAAGGAAGGAGATTTTTTTGTTTTTCCTTAGGATTATGCTGAGACATTTGGGCTGGGTTTTGGGTTGATTTGCTACTGATCTTGAGTCACCCTCTAGCTTCCGTCCTTTGGTCCATTGAGCATCACAGAGTATCTCATGTGCTTGTCCAGATTCTCACACATTTCTTCTTCAGGAACATCTTTTCTTGAGCTTTATGAGAACTGTATTGGTACCTATGCCCATCTGCCTGCGTAACATCTAAAACTCAAGAACCTTGGGTATCTGATTGTCAAATGTTCTTATTCACATCCTTAGTAAACTCTATTACATACTTAGGCTCTGAAAGAAACCATATAAACTAGTATAGCATCTCTGTCACTTATTTATCATGTGTTAACTTTCCATGTGTAACAAGCACTGTGAGTTAAATGTCCATGAACCTGGAGAAAAGGCAGAAGAAGGTGTGTAAAAAGGAATCTACATCTCATACTGAGTTTCTTTCATCAGTCGTGTGAATGTGTGTGTGTGTGTGTGTGTGTGTGTGTGTGTGTGTGTGTGTGCATGTGCGAGTGTGTATGTATGCTGTGGTATATATACTTGTTAGTGTGGGTGTATGCACATGTGCATGACAGTATGTATGTACATGTGTGCACAAGCATGCGGAGGACCTGTATTAGTTAGGGTTCTCTAGAGTCACAGAATTCACAGAATGAATATATATATATATATATATATATATATATATATATATATATATAGGAAACTTATTGAGTTGGCTTACAGATACGGCCGAGGTAGTCCAGCGAAGGCTGCCAGTAGCCAAGGTAGTCCAACAATGGCTGCCAATAGCTAGCTGCTCAGTTCAGTAGTCAAGTGGGTGATGGCTGAAGGCTGGAGAACTCCTAGAGTCTTAGTCTAGTAGAAGGCTAGAAGGTCGAAGAGACTGGGCGGCCGGAAGGAAGAGCGATTCCTAGCACAGCTGTAAGAAGGCATCTGTTCTCCTTGATGGCTCCTTTTTATATGATCAGTACTGGGAGGATCCTATGAGAGCTTTGGAGATTCTGATAGGATCCTTTCAAGTAGTCTCAGTTGATCCTTTCCAGAGATGGTCTCAGTCCAGCTTAGTTAATACCGGTTGTGTCAAGTTGCTACCCAGGCTGAACTATCACAGGCCCAAAGTCCACATCATGTATCTTTCTTCAGTCTATCTCCACCTTTTTTATTTTATTTTATTTTATTTTATTTTATTTAAACAAAGTCTCTCATTAAACCTGTAGTCCATCAATTTAGTTAGGCTGACTGTCCAGTGAACTTCAGAGATAGACACATTTTACCCTCATCATCCTCTAGTGCTGCTAAACACTGCTATAGATTCCTATTGTGAATTCTGGGGATTAGAACTGATGTCCTCATGTTGGCATGACACAGGTACTTTTCTGATTATTTCTCCAGACCCTCAGCACCTAGCTTTTCCATTTGGAAACTACACCCACATAGGTATGGATGGCAGTAAATATTTTAAATAAACTCTTCTATTTTATACTGAGCTTATTTTAGATGAAATCAACTTAATGATGTAAGTAATGGAACTATGAATATTCTTTTACTGGGCACACTGGTTACTCTTCCCTGCTGCTATGAGAACTCAAACATAACTTAATGGAGAAAGGCAGATTCATCTGGCTTATGGTTCCAGAGAGGAGATACAGTCCATTATGGCCAAAAAAGCATGGTGGACTGGCAGAAGCTGAAAGAAGCGTAAGTCACATCCATCGTGGAAGCTGAGAGCTACAAAATGCCAATTGCAAGAGCAGACAAACTAACTAACTGAAGCAGGGCAGAGCTAACCAACCTCAAAGTCTAACCTCTGTGACATGCCTTCCTCTAGCATAATTCCACCTCCTAAAAGTGTCATGACCTTCCCAATATTACCTCGAGATTCAAACACATGACCCTGTGGGAGACAACCCACATTCAAACCATGACACTGGGGGGAAAAGCATGGTGGCTTAAAATCAACCCAGTCTTTTCCCTGCGTATCCCCGAGTAACACAAATCTGCCAGGATTCCCTGGTCAGAAAGATAAAACATCAAGTGAGGAGCACTGACGTTGTTGTGTATGTTTGCTCAGGTTCTCCTGCAAAGAAGATGTCAGGAAGAGATTAAACAAAAAGGACTAGTATCTTGCTCAGAGCTAAGGAAGAAATGGCGATTATAATGTGGTGTGGTTGAGCTATTGTGAGGGAAGAACACGGTGCTTGGCTGGGTTGAAGAGGATGTCTTTGAAGATCAGTGTCTGATCTGGGACTTGAAGAGCAGTAGATAACAGGTGACTGGCAGACAGAAAAGGAAGGGAGGGAGGATAATCCAGTCAGAGGGAGATCACCTGAAAAGCTCTGGACAGAAAGAAGCCAGCAAAGTTAAGCAGAAATGCAATCGTGCGTGCCTGCCCACTGCTTATCGCATGAGGACAAGTAGCCCTGTCAGGTTTGTACAAGATCAGACATGGGCTGGAAAGCTCAATGTGGTGTTCAGAAAGATGGACAGAAGTTCACTAGTACCCTGAGGATAGTGCACACACGGACTAGAACATTATAGGTGAGAAAAGTCAGCACTTAACATATTCATAGAAATCTTTGGTGACAAAAATCAAGAAAACTGCGCTGTCAATTACATGTTAGGATCAGGAAGATTGTTTCTTTTGTACAGTTGAGGGGTTATTTGTTGTGGCCATGCTGACAGGGACATGGGAAGAGCTACAGTTAGGGAGAGAGAGAGTTTTGTTTGGAGTTAAATTTTTATGTCGACACAAAGTTGTCCAGTGGGCATTCGAGTTACATTGGATGCTAGAAAGAGACCGACACTGAAGAATAGGGTCTACTCACCAACAGAGCCAATGGATCCTGAAGGAATGAATGCGTATCATGTGCCAACAGTCATTCCAGGCATTGGGATACAGCAGCAGAGAGACAGAATGCCCAGAATGTCTATTCTGGTTTGGGAAGACAATCAATAAACTAGTAAATAAGTAGATGGATATCGTATATAAGATGTTGCTAAGAACTACAAAGAAAAAGAAAGCTAGTCAGGGGCATCGAGAATGCCCAAGTGAAGGGACATTAGGATTGCAATAACTTGGTTTGGAAGATGGAGACCATGTAAAGGTGGCCTTCCAGAAAGTACTTTGAAGAAAACTTCCACGGCAGAGGAGACAGCAAAACCAAAGTCTCTGAGGTGAGAGTGAAAGGGACCAGTTGGAGGAAGGACAACAACTTTGCCAAGCCAGAGCAGAGTGAGACAGGAAAGTAAGAGGTAATAGGATCTGTGGATATCCAGGTGAATTAAATAAAATTCACTGCAGGATTGGGTCAAAGAGTAACATGATTGATACTTAAAAATAAGCAGGCTTTTGTATTTTAAAAAAAATTGATTCCAGGGATTTGAAGCAGAATCATGGGGACCCATTCCAAAGGAAATACCACCGCCACTGTGAGAAATGGTTAGCTTCTGAAAATATGCTGTAGCAGTTAGTCTTCTCTGTTGCTGTGAGACACCATTCAGACTCAAGCAACTTAAAGAAGAAAGGGAGATTTATTCAGCTTACAGTTCCATGCAAAAAACTATGGCTGGCTGGCAGAAGTTGGAGGCAGCTTAAGTCACGTCCCCCATGGAGGCTGAGGGAGCACAAACTCTCAACTGCAAGAGCAGACTGACTAACTGAAGCAGTGTGGGACTAATGGCTCAAGGTCCACTCCCTGGGATCCTTCCTCCATCAAGGCTCCACCTCCCAAATATGCCACGACCTTTCCAAATATCAACTAAGGATTCAAACACATGAGCCTGTAGGGGACAATTTACATCCATACCATGACACACACCTAGGACCAACCAGCTCTACTGAAAGATTGTGAAGCCCGGAGGGGAGAAAATACTCCAGCTGACTTTCAAGTTTTTTTTGTTTTTTGTTTTTTTTTTTTTTTTTGGCTTCCATGTTTTTAACTTGAGCAGTTGAAAGGTTGGAATGCCATCGACTGAAATGATAAAGATGTGGGAAAGGAGGGGAGGGAAAGGGAGGGGAGAGCTCAGGTTTTTGTTTTTTTTTTTTTTATGAACTTTTGAGATAATGTTGAATAGCCAAGCGGAGATGCAAGTAGTCAGTCAGATACGTGGGACTGCTGTTCAGCGAGAGGCCTGGTAGGACCTGAGAACTTGAGCTCTTTCTGAATGGACTCTGCTTAATAAGTCCCACACTGCTTAATTATGATGGTGGTGGGTCAGAGAGATAGCTCAGGGGTTAAGCCTCTGCCTTACAAGCAGAAGGTCCTAAATTCAGATCTCAGCTCCCATGTGAAAATACCAGGCAGAAATGGTAGCAGCCTGTACTTTTGGCCCTAAAAGGCAGAGCTTGGGAAACTCCAGATCAAAGCAAATAGGAGTCAAGAACAATCCAAGGTGATTCCCGAAGTCACCCTTGGACTTCCACAGGCACACACAGTGTTCTCTGATACATATGGACAGACAGAGACTCGCTAAATAAGTAAACAAACAAACAAATAGTAAAGTATGAGGTTGATCAGCCCACTCCATGGGAGGCCACTGCAGATGAGGAATGCTCTGAAGACTGGCACGCTGCTCAAGAAACCAGTTAAGGGCAGCATTAAAAAGCAGCCCTGCTTAAGGTAAAAAGAAAAGCTTTATGTTCTTCTTTTGTCAACTTTTCCTGGGGAGACATAAACAGACATCTCCTCACCCAAGATAAGGAATCCATCCCAGCGACCAAAGCGACAAATCCACTGAAGTCTTATTTGACTTCAATGAGCTTATTTGACTTGCTTATAGGAGCATAAGTTACTACTTAATAGAAGCATGGTTGAGAGGCTATTTATAGGACAGACAGAGCTCCTTTTTCAACTAACTTTCCACCCTTCACACAGCTAGTACTTCCAGAGACCACAGATAGCTAGGAGAGAATTGCACATAGCTGGAGGAAGGCATTCAGAAGGAAGTGAGTGCTTAGAATCTCAGATAAGGATCTAATAACTCTTCCAGTCTCTCCCGCTATGAAGGAATAAAATCTAATCTTATTGATAGTCCCTTATAGGTAACCATAGCTGCTCTAATTAAGATGGCAGTGGTCATGTTATGTCTGCAGGACAACGTTCCACAACAGCTTTGAATGTCAAGTGAAGGAGTATTCCAGAAGTGGTAGTATTCTTCCAGAGGTGGTAATAATTTTCCAAAGGTGAAGGTAATCCTCTGGAGGTGACAGTAACCTTCCAAAGATAGAGGTGGTATTGCAGAGGCGGTAATAATCTTCCAAAGGTAGAGGTAATATGGAGATGATAGTTATCTTCTGAGGTGGTAGAGATCAGGTACAATAAAGGTGCTTCTGATCACAAGATGAGGAGAAAGCCTGGGGATTAATTATCAGCATTGCGGGTTAGGAAGAAAATAGCTGATTGACAATGGGGTAGACACAGCGACTGATTCAAAGCCAAGGGTTTCAGACTAGAGTGTACTTCAAGGTACCAAGTGATCCTAAGGCAAGCCCATTTTTTATAACAATCCATAATCTTTCCACTGCCTTGGGGTTTAGTTGTCTTTTGAGCTTAAGGCTAGTTGACTCTGCAGGCCAGAGATTGGTGGCCCTGGCTATGATCAGAGAACTATAGGTGCAGTCAGCAGTGTGTGTGTATGTGTTTGCAGGCAGCCAGTTGTTCCTTTGTCTTCCTGTGCTTGTGTGCCGTGACTCTCCTGGGAACTGGGCTGATGGTAAGGTGCCATGATTGGACAGCAGATTAGAAAGACATGGGATAGGGCTGGAGAGGTGGCTCAGGGGTTAAGCCTCCGCCTTGCAGGCGGAAGGTCCTGAGTTCGGATCCCAGATCCCACGTATAGACGCCAGGCGGAAGCGGGGGCGGCCTGCGCTTCTGGTCCTGGTAGGGCGGAGCCTGTGAATCCCGGGGCAGGAGGAGGTGGAGGCGTCCATGGTGGTTCGCGAATTCGTCCGTGGTTCTACACACACACACACACACACACACACACACACACACACACGCACACATACACACGCACATGCGCACAGTTGAATAAATAATAATAAAAAAAATTAAAAAAAAAAGAAAGACATGGGATAATCTCTAAGCAGAGGAGTAAGGCAGGAAAGCTTGAAGCTGGTCCTCAGTGACACCCTTTGGCTCTGGAAACAGCTCAAGATCCTTGACAGAAACAGATCCTGACACTCCAGAGCATCAGCCACAATGCCCGATATACAGCCCTCTCTTTTCCCTTATTCTTTGAATTCTCAGGTGTGACCCAAAAGAAGCAAGGAATGCTCATGGCTCTATAAGGATCATCAAAGCAAGTGAAGGGGGGAGACAGAAAAGCAAGGGGGTGTAGCCAGCATTTGTCCTTGACTCTGAAAATAGAAACTCAGGAAATGAAGAGCAAAATAAAACATCAGACCTTTGAAATTGAGGGTATTATTGATCCTTCAATTTCAACATTAGCTAATGCATCTAAAGAGAGAAAGTAGCTGCAGAAACAAGTAACTAATGGGCAACTGATCGTGAAGATTCTCCTAGTAGATGGGGAACACAGGGTTGGGTAGATGGCTTACCATGTAGGCATGAGGACGTCAGCTTGATTCCTAGTACCGACATAAAAGCCAGGCACAGTGACACATACCTACAATCCCTACACTGAAGAGGCAGGGACCGATGGAGTCTTAAGGCCACCTACCAGCCAGCCTAGCCTAGTCTGAATGTATAAATGTGACATGCACACTGAAGTGATAAATTTTCGAGACTCTCAAAAATCTGAAAGGAAGCTCTGGCCAACCAACACGCGCACACATCATTCCAAGAGCTTCCTTTGTCCGTTACTTTCCGCTAGGTCTAGTTAATAACAAATCACTTTCAATCTTCTGGCAGATAGGACTGAGAGATGCCAACAGAGGTGCGCTCAATTCTTTGGTTTGTTCAGGGCTGGTCAGAGGTCCTACCATCCCATCCCTAGCTGCAGAAAAACAGACAAAATTACCCTCCTTCCTTGGAAGGTTCAAGGCAAGGAATAGGTAGTGGTAGGTCAGACTGACTTACCACAACTCACTGCCCCCCTTCTTACCTCCCTTTTCTCATCGCTCTTCATGTCAAAACTATAAACTCCCAATAGTAGTAAGTGTAGGCGCGTGGTCCCGCGTGGTATAGGCTATGAGTTCTGATTCATCTTAATTCAGATCTAGACTAGCATGTCTATCATCTAGGCAGTGGGTTTCTGGGGCCACCATGTGGCTGTGGAAGACAGTGTTTCTGTTCACACGTTCTGTGTCCTTCAGTCTAGTGGCAATGCCCCTTGATGGAGCTCAGAGCAAGGATCCCTTCTGGTCAGTGAGGCAATCCAGGCTTTCATACTGCTCCTTGCAGGCGCGCGCGCATATACACACACACACACACACACACAGCTCTGAACAAGACTATCTTCTCAGTACTCTTCCTTCCTGCAGTGAGTTCCTGCCTGTCCTGGTCCACTCCTTCCTGTGTCCTCTTGTGGCCAAGTTCAGACATGACATCCTGACAGTTCACACCGGCTAGTCCTGCCAGCTACTACTGTCACTCAGAGCCATGGATGGGATCGTCCTCTTCCTAAATGAACTTAAATCAAATGTCTGAACGGAATGAACTCCCCTCGGGACTGCTCCGTTTAGACAGAGGTTTTGATTTCCTCCCTACAGCCAAGCCATAATCTGGACTCTCTCACTGACCAGCTAGCTGTGTGTCCTCAGGGAGAACACTCGGCATGATGATTCCTTGGTTGTTTGAGATGAGGTCATTGAATTTAGTGGTCACCAGGTTCCTTCTACTTCTAGGTTTTTCTCTTCATGATTATCATCTAGTGTTCCATGATGGCAATTTCTTTCACTCCTCCTTAAATATGTTCTCTATCTTTGGTCACAAAGATGAGCATCTCACTTGGGTTTTCTTTTGGATTTGATATGAAAGACTATTTCAACTCTCTAACCAACCTATGTAATATATTGCTGCTGGTCTTCCTTCACACCCCAGAGCGTACCACTACCTATGCTTATGTTTGATTTTTCTTCATATGTTGAGCGTCATAGAATGACTTTGGTCATTCAGCAGATATCAAATTCTTTTTTTTTTCCCCCTTTTTTTCGTGTGTGTGTGTCTGGGGTGCATACATTGGACAAGTGTACGTGAATGTACGTGTGTGTCCAGGCCTGAGGTTGATATCAGGAATCATTCTTGCTTTCTCTTCTACCTTACTCTTTTGAGTCTGGATCTCTAATTAAACTTAGACCTCTCTGTGGAGCTAGTATTCCTAGCGAGCGTGCTCTGGATATTCCCAAGGCTCTGCCTTCCAGGATTGGAATTATAAGCCGGCCCCATGCCTGCCTAGCATTTTACATGGGAACCGGAGATCCAAACTCTGGTGTTTTCGCTTGCATGGCAAACGCTTTAACCGTTGAGCCATTTCCAGTGGCCCAGGTGTCAGATCTGTGGCACTTAGAAGTAGAGGGTGAGAGCTGGGCATGGTGGTCCACATCTGTAACCATAGCACCGGGGCAGTTGAGACAGGAAGATCTGAGTGTCCACAAATTCAAGGCCAACCTGGGCTACATAACAAATTCCAGGTGGTCTGGCTACTCAGCAAGATCCAAGGTTCTGTCTACAGAAAAAAAAAAACAAGTAGAGGGAACACAGGGAGAACATTGCCGCCTTCACCACAGCAGCCTCACGTCAGGGGTGCATTACAGTGAAGTAGATCCTGCCAAATGTGATAAGAGGACCGAAATCACCAGCCCATTCTTGAGTTCTCTGCTATTTGGTACTGTAAAAGCCACAGACATAGTGGTGTAGATACACATCTGGACCACCTGGCTTATAGGCCTGTCAAGAAACTAGGCCCTTGTTGCATGAGCAACAAGGTGCAGAGCATGTGGACTATACATCCTTGAGCTTATGGTAAGAAAACCATGTCACCAGTTTGAATCTATTGGGCTCAGGGGATGTGTGAGCATACGTTATGCTAAAGGTAGAGCTTTCTTTCTAACCAATTGCATATCCTTAACTGCCCATATCATCAGTGAAAACTGTGTCATGCTCTTCACACCAACTTCTAGAATAATATTTCAAGTGCTAAGTAATCTAGCCAGTCATGATTGACCTGCTTTGAAATTCATAATACATTGGAGACAATTTCTACATCATATATTCCATACTGAAGTGTTTTAGAGCGAGTCACCACCTGAACAAAATGACCACAGGACATTAGTGCGCTTATTGTTCACTATTTGACCCCACATAGAATAATAGCTTCTTTAAAGCAGGACTGTTCTTTCCTTATTTATTATCATAACTTCAGGTGAGTGAATGCAATATTCTGGACATGGGGTGTACACAGGTAATGTCCCAAGAGGCTTGAAGTACAGTTCTGAGGTCTGGTTTTAAGAATCCAGGATGGCTCAGGGGTTAAGACTCTGCCTCACAAGCAGAAGATCCTGAGTTTGGATCTGAGGTCCCGCGTAAAAATGCCAAGTGGAAATGGTGGTGGAAGGCAGAGCCTGCGAGAAAAGCAAAAAGGAGGTAGAAGCAATCCAGGATGATTCCTTGGTCTTCCACAGGGTGTGTGTCCCTCTGATACACACAATAAATAAACAAATAAATAAATAAAGTTTTAAGAAAAGATTAAAAAAAAAGGATCCAGGAATGGAGGCACAGGCCCATAAACCCTGCACTTTGAAGACTGACACTGAAGGACTGCAAATTTGAGACCTGTCTGGGATACAGAGTGAGTTCAAGTCTAGCCTGATAGACTTAATAGAATACTATTAAAAAAGAAAAAGTTGAAGGGGAGAAAGATCACCTACCTGGTTGTTAAGATGCACAGCTGTGTTCAGGACTGACCTCAGATGAACTCCAACTTGCTTCCCAGCACCGATCATTCCTTTCTTTCTTACCCTGGCCCAGGCCCACGCTTCCTAGTTTTATCAGATTCACTGAGGAGACACAAAGTTCCCATTGTTACCTGGATTACATGGGGATGTTTGATTTCAACATAAACAAGCAGTAAGCGTCCCCTGGTGGTGGGACTCTGCTAGGGAGGGAGAAGAAGAGTCACTCTCACCTGAGTCGGAAAGAGCAAGGCTGTTTATTCAAAGCGCAGGCTGGCATCTGACCTTGTCTGGGAAGGATGCTATCACTTGAATGAGACAAATGTTCTCTTTATTTTGCTATCAGAAAGCTAATAAAGGCTGGAATGGAGTTCAGCAGTGGAGTCCCTAGCTTGCATCAAAGTGCTGCCTTCAATCCACAGGACTGCATGCATGAAAAAGAATGAGTCAATTAAGGATACAGATTAGTTATTGTTCTTTGAAAAACAAATTAATAGTTTGGCATCAAACATTGTTCAACTAATACCCACCACTAAAATACTGCAAATATGTGCTTCTAAGGTATCAGGAAATTGCTCATTTAGGTATCTCTGTGCCATTTTGAAAAGGGCACATGCTAAGCCATTGTGAGTACCACTCAGACCCCTCCTGATGCCTTGGGCCTAAAGAGGCTGATTCCACACCCCGGAGATGCCCAGTCTGTGGGAGAGGAACCAGAGCAGCAGTGCGGAGAAGTCTCAGGGGAACTATTCAGAGCTGAGAGAGAAGAACCATTTTGAGTTAGAGAAGAAACAGTGTCCTTGATAAAATGAACTACCTATGAAGCTTGAGGGCCGGGGTGATAGTTCAGTCAGGAAAGTATTTGCCTTGCAAGTGTATGAACCTGAGTTCCTCTCCCACCCATTTCACCACCCCACCCTAGCCCCAATAAAAAAAAGTCGGGCAAGAACAGTGAAATAGTTGAGCAGTTACAGCTAAAAAGCCTGTCATCCTAAGTTTGATCCCCATTAGACCATGTGGTAGAAATGAGAACATGTGGTAGAAATGAGAACTGACTTGACCCTCTGTCCATGTGTCAAGGTATGCATATATGCACTTCATCACAATAGAGAAAAAAGGTAACATTCCTGTGGGCATGGCCGATGCCACTGTGATAGGATGTCAATGTTTTTGTTTTGAGGCAGAATCTCACATACCCAGGCCCATGTATACTATGTAGCCCAGACTGGCCCCATACTTACTATGTAGCCCAGGCTTCCATCCTCCAGCCTCTGCCTTGAAAGGGCTGTGCTTACAGACAAGTGCCACCATGCGCAGCTCTCGCTGCTGCTTCTGACACTTTCAGTACACTCAAGCTTGAGTACTTGTACACGCACATTAGCTCTATCAGATCGCCATCCTAACTCCAGGATGACAATGTGAGGAAGTAGCAACCTGCTTGGAGGCAGGCCATTTGCTTTCACTTTGTCTTTGGGGTGTATCTAAGGCAGAATGAACTGATACTCAGACTCCATGAGATAGACTAGGTAGATATGAGTATCATGGGAACAAGAGAACACTGCCCATCGTGCTTCACTAGTAGGTTCTCATGCTCCTGTTCTCCTGCATCCCATCCGAGAGCCCCAGCAGCACCCTCCCAAGTCTGGAATCACTCATGTCCACCTGCACAGTCTTCAACACTTATACCTGTATGTCCATTGTCATGATCGCTCCGGGTGGGGGCATAGAATAGCGCTTGTCCTATGAGAGATTCTTTACGATGCCAGGCATGGTGGGGCACACAGGTAATCTCAGCCTTCAGACAGTAGAAAGAGCGCTCGAGATCTGTTAGGGCTACACAGTGAGACCCCATCAAAGAAAAAAAGCTAAGTGAGTGATTATTAAATGAATAAATGTAAAGGATAATGTTTAGGAGTGTAAAAAGACAAATTTGTTCATTAATAAATATTCAAGGGGTCTCCAGAGCTGTTAAGATTGTAACTTGAGAGATTCAGTATCAAAATAACTCTTAAGTTAACCCAGAACCTAGTCTTCATCGGCATTATTGTGTCTGAGAGACAAATGAATCCATTTTTAACCAGTTTCTGGATGATCATTTATGTCACAATATACTGTTGATTTAAGGACTGCCTAGAATTTTCCAAATGCCCCCCTGCTGAGTCTTGAGTATCTTTTTACAGTTTCTTCAAATGATTTGAGCATGTTGTCTGGAAGAAGCTGTTTTCCAAAAAGTTTATCTAGATAAAGAGAATGTTCTCCTTCCCTTTTAACCAGTGAATTCTATGAACTGAGTCTAAATGTCCACTTGTTCAGATCTTTATGAAATAGAAGAGTTAATTTTTCCCGGACTCTCTTCTCCCTTGACATTTAGCCAGTTTTAAAAATGGCTAATACACGATGCTTGACACATGCCAAGCTCGTCCCTAAGTCCAGTTAGCAGTTCTTTTTTCCCCATCTCCAATTAAAGCATTTGACAATGTAAATATACTGGAACCCCTGTAAAATTCGCAGAGAAAGCTGCCCTGAGGCTCCCAGGCGAAGGTGCTCTGGTGGCCACATCAGCTAAGTCTAAGTGCAGCAAGACTGTGAGTATCGCTTAGAAAGAGCTTGTGGCACAGGGACGAGATGCACTGAATGGAGTGTGGAATGGGCCCCTGTCTGTCTTCAATTTTTTGTGTAAGTAGGCTGGGCAGTAATTGAGAATGAAGGGTCTGGTTGGAGACAAGTCGGAAAAGGAGGGAGCTCAGAGAGATGACATACCCTTTTGTTCATCCTTTCCCTGATTGCTGGGAAAGGGAGAGCAGAAAACTATCTTAAAATGCAGGAGTCCAGCCTCCCGCTGAGAAGTCAAGTGTGGACCCTATAAGCTCCGAGTTCCCTGCCCTCAAAGAACTTTCCTGAGCATGGAAGGCCAGGGCTCCAGAAACCATCCTGTCTCTTTAAGAAATAAGTGGACTAAAAGCTTCACTGGAGTGAAAAAGATGACCCTCTAGGGAGAGTCACTTTGTAAATGGGTTTTCAATGCGGCTGTTTCTCCAATACATTGGATATCATACTCTCCAGGACCAGATATTTGAAGAAATTTATGTACTGAGGAAAGAGCAGACATATTTCCTGATTGTTCACACTGACCTAAGGAGCCAGAGTCAGCATCCAAGCTGACTAAGTACCGTCTCAACTAGAGGAGTGAAAGTAGAGGTTCTTCTTCAGAGACTGTATATCGACCACCTGGAACTAAGCCAGCCTAATCTCTCCCCATCCTGAAGCTCAGGGAAATTTGCGGAAGAGGGGGCGGTAAGAGTGTAAGAGCACAAGGATGGGAGGAGCAATGATATGCAAGATACTCCACACGAGTTAGGGCTGAAGCGATCATAATTGGACATTGCATGCCCTGCGCAATGTCCAACACACTATTGACCCCACAAAGTCTAGCATTTGCTAAAGGCACCAAGATCCTTGGAGGCAAGGGATTAACAGCCACAGTAGTGTTCCTATGCTTAAGGGGAACACAGGAAAGGGTTCAGGGAAATGCCACTGGGTCCTTGTACGTCATCGAAGAGGAGGGCCCAGAGGAGAGTCTGGCATGCACATTAAAAGATTCTCCGGGTTTGGGGGGGAGGCACTGGAGGATGGGAAGGGAGGGGTAAGGGGAGGGGGAGCAGGTGGGTCGGGGGGAGGAGGAGGGAGGGAGGGAACCGGTGTACCTACTAAGTTTGTATAAGCGGAAATAATAATAAAAAATGTTAAAAAAAAAAAAAAAGTAGAGGTTCTTAGGAAATAAGAATTGATCCTCAGTTTTAGGAATCTCAGATACCACGTGTTCCCAATGCAAAGGTCACCCAAAGCTTCCCAGGCATCCTAAGATGACATTCATTCCCTAGTCATGATTCCAATGGTGCCAGGAGATAGCTACACTTTATCCCTTGTTCTGAGTTACACAGAAGGTCATGTCTGGGGAACACATGGTTGCTCTAGCCCAGATGTAAGTCTTGCACCAGTCATTTTGCAGCTTCAGCGTGTGGCCTGAATAGAGTCCTCTTCCTGATAAAGAAATGTTTTTCCTTCTCTTATCAGCAACACACACACTAGCTATTTTTCCCCAGCAGGATGTGCTTTATCTTAACACCCTAAGATGAAGTCAGTAGTTCATGACTCTAAAATCTAGAAACTAAAATATTTTAAAACAGTGAAAGAAGCTCAACAGTGGGGTAATACCATAATCATGCCAGTGATCCAGTACTGGGAAGGCTGAGGCAGGAGAATCGCTACAAGTTCCAGACTAGTTTGGGATACCTACAAAGTGAGACCGTGTCTCAAAAAAAGAAAATTAAAATGAACAATAGCAGTAAAAGAAGTCAGTCTGAGAGAGACACAAGCTGTATCGTTACAGCTATGTCATGCTAGAAAACATGAAACTGTGGAGATAGTAAAAAGACCAATGGAAGGTAGGTGAGATGAGCAGGTGGCTATTACTCTGAGTGCTATTATAGTGGTGGTCATGCACCATATATTTGTCAAATCTCTTAGTACATACACTTAGGATGAAGCCAAAGGTTAATCATAAACTATAACTATTGCTATTGATCGATTGTATCATCAAATATGCCATACAATACAACAAATTAAGGGAAACTGGGTTACATGGGAATTCTACTTTTTCTTCTTTCTCTCTCTCTCTCTGTCTCTGACATGATCTTGGTATGTAGCCCAGACTACCCTGGGACTCACATGTCTAGCCTCTCTTTACTTTTCACTCAGGTTTTTGTTTTTAAACTTAAAGCTACTTAAAGAAAAAGTTTCTGAACTTTTTTAAGAAGCCAGAAAAAAAGCATATCAACTTCATGGTGTCATCTACAAGAACATGGGAGTAATGGCATTATCTTAGTTCAGTCTTCCTTGGTGGCCAAAATGTACCCTCAGCAAGTTCATTTGCAAATAGTGATCAATACATTATAGTTCCTTGTCTTCCTAGTAGTTAATGGTATCCCAAGTCTTTAAGAACAATAGGAGACAAAGTACTAACTTAGCTTGTCCTTTTCTCAGGAAGACCCGATTTCTACTCACAGAAATTCCATTCTACTCACTCCAACCTACCCTTCCAGAACCCTTCCCTTTGCGTTCTAGGCGTCTAAGCCACAAAGAAAATCTGTGCTTGATGATCTTTATCAGATGCATGTTAGGCAGTGAAAATCATCACCAGTGAATTAGTGCCCAGCAAGAGGGGACAGCTGTGTAGTAACCACAGTAAGTTTGTCAGGTTATGAAGAATACACACACACACACACACACACACACACACACACACACACACACACACACACACACGGCAAAAACTATCACTATCACTTGCAACAAGCATTCCAGAGAAGGGATGCTCAACCTGTGCTTGTTTTCTGCCGGTTCACAAAAACACTAGAAATGAAAGCACTGTCGCTTACTTCCATAGCCCCTAAAAGGTGAGAATGCTCCCCTGCCATCTCAAATACTTGCTTTGAAAATTTCATTGACTTTAATCTTCAAATCTAGTACATTATGCCGACCTGGTGGCTCACATGGGGATTACAATATTCCTTTGGAGATCTAGCCAAGAGGATCACAAGTAGGTTTACACACCATGATCTTATCTCAAAAGCAAAATAAACAAATGTAAACGAATGAAGCTAGCATATTAATCCAGATAACCAGAAGGAAGAAATAAGAAATCTTAAATACACACACACACACACACATACATACTTTTATTTGCAATAAAATAAAATTTAGGAAAACTTTTAAATGTAGATATTTCTAAAAATTATGGAAACTTACAAAACCAAATAGCAACTCACTTTGGTTAAAAGATTGAGAACCTGCTCACCTCCCCTGTCCCACACTCGCCCTTATGACCAGGGCCAAAGAGGCAGCCCAAATTCTCCCATGCTAAGTAGAGGTAAATTGTCTCTCTAGAAAGCTGTGCTTCATGCCTATGGTTTTTTGCTTATTTTTATTTGTTTGTTTGCTTGTTTGTTTTTTCCTGAGAAGACAGGTGAGTTTTGACTTGGAACCTTTTCTCCAATACCCTTTGGAGCAAGGAAGAAGAGACTTGTTTCCTTCTCCTTTGTGTTTGTTGTTCATGATAAATTGGTCAGAGGAACAGTCAAAAGGGATAGTAAGAAAATCCGCAGGAGGCTAAGGCACAGTACAGTGGCTGAACCTCTCTGCCTCCAGATTTGCTAACAAGCACATACTGGCTTGCTTCTCTGACATACAACACGATCTGCTTGCGGACCATTGATTACTACTGCAGGGATGTGTGGGTCTAGAGATGGACTCCCGACATGTCATTTTCTCAACTTCGTCTGCATGTCTTCTTTTTACAGGGCAACAGGCTTCGGTTTCTTGAATGCACTCTGCAAAGCAGCAGCTGTCCTGGGAAACTTAATATTTGGCTCCCTGGTCAGCATCACCAAAGCCATCCCCATCCTGCTGGCTTCTACTGTGCTCGTGTGTGGAGGACTCGTGGGGCTGCGCCTGCCAGACACAAGAACCCAGGTCCTGATGTGATGGAATAAAAGCCATTCTTTGCGCCGTTTCCTTCTACTGTTTTGAGTCAGTCCCCCTGCCTGACTCAAGGGTTCATATGAAAAGGTGGTCAAGTATCAGAACACAAACATTTGCTGTGACTTAAAATGTAGATGCATATATGTCTTGCCCCTCCATGTGACTTTGCCCTGTTTTTCTTCTTCTTCTTCATTGCATTGTTATCTTTTCCTGACTGTGAAGCTACTGCCTCCCAACGCATCAGTGGATGTATTTCTAAAATGCCCCAGTTAACCAGGCTTCCCTGGGATTCTGCTTCTTGAAGCTGAGAAGTTTAGGAATTTATGCTGGTGTAAGAAATAGACCCTGTTCCTAGTGTAACATTAACAGGAAATATAAGCTGGAATAACTGCATTTGTGCTGAGGAAAGGAATTCTTTTTTTTTTCAGACAGAATGATATTTCCTGTTTACTTAGAAAAAGACACCCAGCCATTCTCCCTGCTATAGAAGAGTCTTTCAAAGAAAACCATGTGGTACCAAGCAGGACTGAGTGGGGTTCTTTTGGCATGACAATTAAGGTGACTCTGCTGACCAGAAAAACAAAAGTTCCCTCCCCATCTGGCAGCAAAAATCTGCTTGAGCTGCAGAAGCCAGATTTTAGAAAGTCCAATGAAATTTCTGACAGATGTGAGGATGACGGGCCGGATCAGTGTCTTAGAAGATTCAGGAAAAGGAAACCATTTCTTAAAGAGCCATGTCTGCCTGTTTGATTCTGCCACCCTTCTCCTTACCTCTGGTCCAGAGGTTGGTGGTTGCCAAAAACTACAAAGCTACAAGACATTCATATCTACAGCCACTTGGAAATGCAAAACATTGCATTTCTGTATCATTTCCTGGGGGACAAGACCACCCAGCCTCTTTGGTGATCTGTCACTCCCTTTCCCAGCAGGCATCTTCATAGCAGGTCTTTTCCCTCCAGCTTCTCCAGGCGCCATCCTTGCCTTTGGACTGAATCCAAGCTGCCCACATTCCTGAGAAGCCCTCTCCCTAACAGGACAGCATCTCCTGGTGGCTGCTTGTCTATTTTACCTCTGGAATCTGGCTGAGCACGGAAGCGAGAGGTCAACAGGACATTCCCACGGGCCAGCTGTCAGCTACGTGACCCTTCTTGCCTTGTTCTGGCTGCCCCTCCCTCGAGCTCATCCTTTTTTTTTTTTTTTTTTTTTTTGCACATCTTCTTTGAAATCTGAAACCTTCTTATAGATTTGCTGCCTGTGACTGCCGCCAGGAACAGCTCCCATATTTAAACAATATTCCTCTTTCAACTCTGTCTTGTTAGTTATTATTAATGCATTTTCAGCAAGAAACTAGTCCTGGGGCCTCCAGAAAGAGCAGGCTTTTGTTTCCACTAATCATTATGTTCAGAGATGCCCCAGGTCCCTGGAGGCCCTCGGCCCCTCCTCCCCTTCCGTACCCCAGGATTGCTCCAGGAACTCAGATTCTATGAAAAGTTCTTTGATTAACATAAACCATTAATCCACTGTCCCCACCAAGTAGAGGTGACAGCCTAGAGTTGAGGTGTCAAGAAAAAAGTAGTTCCCTGGAAATATATATATAAATACTGGGAGCCAGGGCATCCAGAAAATCAGCCCAAAATCTCCAAAGGTGAAAAAAGGAACAGCAATAAAAACTAGACGTGACTGATTTGAAAGATCCTAACAAACCAAGGAAAGGACAGAATTTGCCCTCGCTTGGCCTCCTTTCTTATTACTGGGAACAAAGATGGCAATTTAAGAACACAAGCATCCTGCACGTCCTTCTTTTCCCACATGGATTCATTTCCCTGCCTTTTTACCGCTTGGACTGTCCTCTTTAAAAAAAAAAAAAAAAGACATATTTACAGACCAGAATAGGTCTTTTGCTTAAATGTCGCATGTGCAGACATGACTACAAAAGTAAGCTATCAGTCTCCACTTGCCCACCCAAAAGAAAAACAGACATGTATGTGTGTTGCTATCTCTAGGGATGGTGGACTTGCTGAACTCTCTTTAGTTCTTACAAATACCTCTATTCTCTCTATTGTAGGATCTAAATACATAACAGTTGTTCCAAATTTTATTTGAGTACTGGGTTGGGTCAACGTTAGATAAACCAGCAGAGCCACTCTTTATGACACCTACTACCATGTGTCCCCTTCAGAGGGACCATTCTTGTCACCTTAGCTTCATTCACATCTCCCATTCCACACCCCCCAGGTGGCCCAAGAAGGGCTTCTTCTAATCTTCTGGACAGTCTGTGGTCACAAACCTTCTTGGTCACCTCACTTCCACCCCTGCCTCCTGGATAGTACATCATCTCCACAGTCCCTGAGAAAGCCCAAGTTGTTCCCCAAGTATGTTGCATGGCCTGCCTGACTTCATCCAGCTTTAGCTGGAGATTAAGAAACAACCATGAGATTAAACAGAAGCTCACAGTTACATGGGTATTACAGGTCCCTGACACTCAGGCAGGCAAACTACCAACTCGCTTCATCTACAGGAGAAAAACGACAGCCTAGGAAGCGGTTGGTCCTGCTTGTTGCGCCTATGTTTCTAACTCCTTTTCTAACTAAAATTCCAGAGTCCATCCAGAATGCTTGTGAATCCTCAATCTTCTCAGTAGGAGAAACAAATGAATAGCCAAAGGCTGCTCCAAATTGTGAGTTCTGTTACACACTCCACCGTGGGTATTGGGCATTAAGGCTCACGCTCAGCCCTACCGCCTGAGTCATCCGCCTGGGTACTGACTTGGGAGACAAGATGATGGAAGGCTCTCCACACAAGCTGCACCACCAGGCAGCTGTGAGCCCAGATCTTGCTGTAGGAATGTACTCGATGTTAGTCAAAAGGCCAAGAGTACAAACCATTAGACATAGCTGGTCTTCAGTCTGCTCATCTGTGAAGAAATGGCACTAGTTTGTTCTCCAAGACCCTTATTTAGCACTGTGTGTGTGGGGGAGGGGGCAACTTCATTTTATCTGTCTTCTTTTGATGCTAAGTCCATCTTCACAATACATAGAATAATTAGGACGTAACTCAGTATGTAAAAAGAGAGTAGGAAGCTACTTTCTTGGGAAAAGTGTGTATCATAGGACAAAGTAGTTCTCTCGTGTCTGTGCCGCCTGCTGCTTGGGATTCTGAGCGTATCTCAATGCCGTGCCTGTGAGAGTCATCATTGCCCATCCAGGCACTGGACCACCCCGGCAGACCCCCTGCAGTTAGATAGGAGCAATCCAATCCCACAAAGCTGTATCCTGTGCTTCCCCTGACTCTAGTCGTTTGGAAACACAACCTTAAGGGGACCTAGGCCATCAAAAACACTGTTCTTGGTGATTTGACCTAAGTTGGCACATTTACAAATCTCACTAAGTCAGAATTCAAATGTTTGCACCAAAAACTTGTTCACTGCTTCAGATCTTAAGAAAGAAGTGGAGAAGGAAATAGGGTGACAAAGGGAAAGCCCAAGATACCACCGAGAAGGTTTCAGAGACAAGCTAAGCACACTTTGGAGACATTCTAAACTTGTTAAATTCCCATTTTGTGCCAAACTTAGTTTACATCCCCCTCTCCCCTACACACACATATATCAGTCTTGTCAAGACAATGGAATCTACATAGTAAGGCACTCTGAACTGGATTATGTTCCTTCCAGTTTTTGTTCCTACTGAGCTAAGCGTATGTTTTAAGCAAAACTTTCCCTGTAGTCTGCGTAATTCAGACAACAGAAAGTTGTCAGAATCCCCGAGATGTATTGTGTGTTATGTATGCCCTTATTTCAGGAAACTGGCCGTTCTCCATGTTCTGTTCTATTACTTTTGAGTTTGACCATTCCCTTGTCAACAATCTCTCTCCATCTACACGAGTCGCTGTCAAGGCTTCCTTTGATCTAGCGCAGTTTAGTAAGCCCAGCATTGTGAGCTACACAGATACTGCCTGTAGGTCTGCTCGGCCCATTGATGAGAGCTGGCAGGGCTGGGCAGAACAAGTCAGTCACTGCATACCTTACTAGATACATATTGGCTGAGCACGTACCTTGGGCTAGGTAGTGAGGCACTGGGTCACTTTGTAGTATTTCTGTGAGGACAAAGCCACACATGATGTTAGACCTCTTGTACCCCCTGTATTCATAAGTACAATTTAAAACAAGCAGTAACCTTCAGCAGGTATGGCAGGAGCTCTGCAGTAACAAGGATGAACTATGACAGAGGAAAAAAGCCTCTTAAGTGGACAGCACTTGTGGAAGGGGCGACTAAATAGTACTTGGAAATGAGAAAAATGCATCTATGCATTTTCATCTATCCCTTTTCAAATGGTCTAAACAGGAACTTGACTATGATTCGAGGAAGAAAATCAGCAGAAACACACCCCCCCCCTTTATTTCTAGAGATGTTCATTCAAAGTCCTTCTTTCTCCTGAGCTATAGTTTTTAAGGTGGAAGGGCCAGTCTGGGGCTGAGGGTGGGAGTGGGGGTATGCTCACCCTGTGAGTGAGATGGAATTCTCTCTATAGCCCAATCCTCAAGCCCCAGCAGCTGACTGCCACTCTCTGGCCTCCCACCCCAGGGTGTTTATTTTCTGATGTTGGAGATTTGTGACAGAGTCAAACTATCTTTTCAGGCGTCATAAAGCAGCTTCCCTTTGCTACTCTCAGGAGATAAGCCACCCAGAAAACAGGTTTTGACAGTCAGCCTCCTGGGTATTTGCGTTTCAGTTTAATACCACTGTGGAGTTGTTGCCAAGTGTCTTGAAGCTACAAAGGACTTTCCGAGCTTCTGAGGGCTCCGAGAGGCAGGGAAAAAACAGGGTGGTTTTCAATGACCCTCTGAGAGCCCCGATTGCTTTTCTTCCTCTCAAACTGTGTCCTCTGTCCTCCAAGCAATTCATACTCACTTTCTTCCCTTCTTTTTCTTCTTCCTCCTTCCCTCCTCTTGTTACCTGTTGACTCCCCAGTGTACAAAGGTGAGGTCAAGCTTTCCCGAGGCACTTGGGACAAAAGAATGTGCAGAGCCCTTTGCTTGTGTCTCAGGAATTTTGAAAGACAGTCAAAACACATAGCCATTGTTAGAAATGAAATACAGTGAAATAAGTTATATTTTAAAAGCTATGACTTCAAAACCCACCCCTTCCTATTATTTTGCTACACTTTGCTATTAACTACACTGAAGTAATATATGTCCATTATATCTGTACTATAGAAGTACTCTACAGGTGGACTTTTGCATATATATTCTTAGTGCCAGCATCAGTGATGTCATCCTTATATATGGAGGCCATCCTGAGTGGTAATATTTACAGAATGGAAGTCAGTAAACACTATCGATCAGACTCCTCCTACCCATACCCCACCCTAGCATTGCTGAACACGTAACAGCATTTCTCTAAGGCTCTGAAGAATAATTGGTTTCCCAAAGCTCAGCAGCAGAACACTAGCCCAGAATGAACAGGGCCCTGAGCTCCCAAGGTGAATACTTGGCTTCCTAACACACAGACCCAAGCAACATAAGATTGAGCGTCCCTGCAGACTTGTGTGTCAGCATTATCCAGGAGGCCGAGAGAAGGAGCAATTTAGAAAGTTCAACCTCATTGTCAGTAGTACTCCAGGCATCTTTCTGAATTCATGCTGACTCAGAATAGGATCTGCCATGCTGAGAACTCACTGCCTTCTTTGGCTAGTCCCTGAAGAAGAAAGTATAGTAAGTTAGCTCTTTCATTCTATAATATATACAAACCAGCCCGAAGTTACAACGTGTTCCCTTCTGACACACAAGTACTCATTCAAGAAGGAAACTACATCCTCACCGTTGATGTTCACTAGGCCTACCTTGCTAGAACTTAATGAAAGGCTTAATTTCATTTTCACTGTGATTGTTACATACTTATTATTTTGAATCCATGCCTCATATCAGTTAAAAAACGAAAAGAAATATCTCTCTAAAACATGGTCTTATATCCTCCAGCTGACCCAGGATGGCCCTGGACAGACCATAGGTCCCTCGTCAATGTCTAGAAGCCTAAAGGAAGTTCTAGAAGGCGTTTTTCTGGGTGCATTTCCATCTGGGACATATGCTAAGTCCACAGCCTGCTCTCTTTCTGGCCATGAGATCTTAGCAGTGGTTTTGGCATACGGACCCTTTGCTTTGTGTCCTTTCCCTTTTCTATTTTTAATGCTCTGTGCGCTCTCCTGCTTTTGGTCCAGTCCCCTATTGTACTGTATATATGTGCTGCATGTACGAACCCCAAAAACTCCATTTCAGGTTTCTAGAGTTTTCGTCTCAAGTACAACTGATCTGCCGTGAACTCATCTTTCTGGTATGCACTTCTGTGTCTCATTTCCGTTTGCCAAAATGTCGGATCAAGTGTATTTTCACAAATGTCCCGAGACAGCCGTGTGTATCCTTGTGAAAGGGCATGCTCGTGTGGGATGGCTCGTGTACAGCGTAAATCTATCATATGTGGAAGTGTGTGTACATTTATATGCCAGATAATTATCATTCATGTAACAGCTGCAGAGATATTTAATGTACATCAGATGAATAAAAGAGCATTTTTCTGCTCCATTATATTCAAATAAAGATTGCCATGTGACTGACTTCCCTTCCAAATAACCCTCAAATAACAAGCCTGTTTGGCTGGGGATGTTGGACACACCTGGCGTCCCACCACTGAGCAAGAGGATGGAGAGTGTGAGGCCAGTCTGGGATAAATGGTAAGATCTTGTCTGGGAAAAAATGAAAGTAGCAAAACAAACAAGAAAAAAAAGCTCATTGCTGTGACCTTGGTTACAAGAAGGCCAATTGCTCTGGAGCAGGCCAGTTTGAATTGCTTCTGTGGGCTGGTACCAGGGGTACTGATTGATGCACAGTTGATTTTACACGAATGTTTGCAGCTGTCATCCAGGAGTACGGGAGGGGAGGGAGTGATGGTGGGGGAGTCAGTAGCGAAGCAGATGCTATGTTCTTTTGCCTTAGATCAGGAATAGCAAACAGATTTCTGTCCCACGTATTACCTCTTCATTAATTCGTATCAGTTGCTTAGAACATTCATTTGAGAACAATGAGGGAAAATGCTATATTTGAGGACATTTATATCAGAGGAAGAAGCGCAGACTACAAAGTCACACGTTCGCTCTTCCCAAAAGAATGTTTTTGATTAGATTCAGCTGTAAGCCCACCTACCTTTTTTTCCCTCTTCGTTTCAGATTGCTATGTTGCCAGGCTGGTCTCAAGTAATTGTGACTATCAGGCCCATACCACTGTACCCAGCAACTGCGATGATTTTTCTCACAGTTCAGAGACCTAGAAATCTAAGATCAAAGTATCAGGCATTGTTGGTATGCTAGTTAGATACTTGACAATTGCAGGCTGAGTTTTGGGCACCTCTGTAAGGAACCGATAGTTACGGCAACCTTTAAATAAACTTGTATGAAATTGTCTAATTAGGTAGGGAAGGCCTACGCCATGGTGCAAGGGACTATTCTCTGGGCAGGTAGATAAGATAGGGGAAGCTGATAAAACCAGTGAATACCATGAGTATGAGCCCTCTGATATACTTTATATGTTTCAGAAATGGATATGGCCAGTTCCCTTGGCTCTCAGTGCTGGTATGAGCTCTCCTGTCAAACTGGATTAAGAACTATAACTAGGCGATCATAAGGAAAAATAAAATCCTTTGTTCCCATAAGCTATTTTGTTGTGGATTTCTCATCAACATGCAGGCAAACTGTGACAGTGCCCCCTCACCACCCCCTCAGGACCTTTCCCTTGGTTGTCAATGCACCCTCACAGGTTCTTCCCTCTATACATGCCTGAATCTTAATAACTTACGAGGACATTGGTCTATATTAGATTAGTGTTTTAATTCTGTAACTAGTTGTTGAAATAAACACAAACAACTTAGGAAAGTAAGAGGTTTTATTCCAGTTCACAACTTCAGGGTATAGTTCATCATGACAAAAGAGCTATACCAGTAGGAATGGGAGAAATTGACCACATCAAAAGCAAAGGGAACCAATTCATGCCATTTATTTATTTATTTATACAAACCATCTGCCTAGAAAATGCCACTACCTACAATGGGCAGGTCTTTTCATTTTGATTAAAGCAATCAAGACAATCTCCTATTGGATTGCCCAAGGCCTGATTAACTAGATAATTCTTCAGAGGTATGAGCAGTGTCCCACCTCCTAGGCGGCAGGTTGACAACTGAGACTATGAGTTCAGAACTTGTTCTCAAATGTTCCTTATTTCATGGTGCGTGTGGACTGTGTGTAGTTTTTCATGTGTGTTTGTAGAATATCATCTGGATGTGCCTATGGTCATCTGGAAAGGAATCTTGGGCTATGTGCAGATATCCATGCTTATAACAATCTATTCATGCCGAAGGGGAGATCAAGAGAGAGACTGAGTACTGACTCTTGGGCCAGGCATAGACAGACAGATGCCCCTAGGGCAGACGTCAGGGCAGACTGTGAAACCTGTGTCAGGTTATTCTTAGAGCCATGGCCTTTTGCCTTCTTCGGCCTCTTTCCTCTTGAGATTTCCACAGGAGACTTTGCTTTGTGGTCAGAATGGTTTCCTTTGCTCCTGGGAGTCAAGTCGCTCCCTCTACTATAGTCTGTGAGCAAAACAGCCCTCTACCATGAGAGCTTCTCCAGGACCCAACAGTGCTCAGCTTCAGCCCTGACCCAGAGGAGTGGGGCGGGGTGGGGGTGGGAGGAGGGAGGACATTCCTGAAGCTTTGGCAAAACCAAGTCACTGCCACCACTGCAGGCTCTTGCTCCCCAGGGACCACAAATGCACTGTCACCTCCTGTAATTTACAGTCCAGACACCAGGTGGAGGAGCAAATCTTGCCAAAGGAGACGAGTTCCTGGAAGAAAACCAGGTTCCATCTAGCCTTGCAGTGACAGGGACTCCCTAGGCCCAGAAGGAAGGAAGCCAAGGAGCAGAGTGATCCGGGGTCACACAGAATAAAGCTCCAATTGTCAGCCAGACACGCCTCACACACCTCTGGCCACCTGCCTTCCGCATCCTCTGCTGGAGAGTCACGGGAGGCAGAAGAGGCCGCCTGGGCCACAGCTGGCTCATTCATAGCCTTGCCTTTTTGCATAAGTGGGCACCAGATGTGCCCTTTGGACTGGCATTTCTGAAGAAACCTCATCAGCAAATTCAGGCTTGGGTGGGGCTGTAAGGAAAGTTGCCACATACACCAGGAAAGCTCAGTGACTTACAACTTGCCCCAGCACTTCTTTTGGTCTTCGAATACTTTGGCCATAGCTTACCCCACTGCAGGCTGCTCTACACCCTCTTTTGGGGAGCCTGGCTGCAAGGTCACAGCCTCTGGAGTGGATACCTACAAAAGCTCATGCTTTTGAGAACCTCAAAACTCTGTCTATGCTGTTGGTGGAAAGTTTCAAAGGTGGAGGCAGAGTACTACCTTTACTAAGACCAGTGGCTAACCAGAAGTTCGAGTAATTGTCCTGCTCTGTTTGGTTTGTGTGTTGTGGGTGGAGTGTTTTGACTGTGTCCTGGGGAGGAAGAGTGCTTTTTAGGAAAAATGACAGACTTGGAATGCAGGTCAGTGTTTAGTATGTGTTTAGTATGCCTGAGATCTTGGGTTCAATTCCCAGAATTGTGAAAGACAAGCAGAGAAATGAAGAAGAAAGGAGGGAAAGAAAGGAAAGGAAGAAAGAAAAGAGGGAGGGAAGGAAGGGGAAAGAAAAAAAAATTACAAAAACATTACAAAATTACAAAACATTAATTGCAAACGTAATTATTTAAAATGTGGAAAGAGATCCTCACAAATTTAAGAATTTTAAAAGCTTATAAATATCACAAAACATAACAAAATCCAGAAAATAATGATGTTTTTATTAACTGCCTGACATGCCTCTATAATTATTGTTTTGGATGTATATTCTCTGACCGCATTTTCTTTTTTCTTTTTTAAATATTTATTTATGAGACTGAGAGGAAGAGACAAAGAAAGGCATGCACATGTTACAGTGGACAAGTGGGGGGCCTTCTGAAAGTTGGGTCTTTCCCTCTGGTGCTTGAACTCAGAGCATCTGGTTAGCACACAAGTGCCTTAACCTGCTGAGCCATTTCACTGTCTTTTCATGTGGCAAAAACTTTATGAAATTATTATCTACAGACAAAATAGAAAGATTAAAAAAATTATTTTCATTTTTACTACTTTTATATTTTGTTTTTTGGGACAGGATCTTACTATGCAGCCTAGACTAGCCTTGAACTCATTCCTCCTGTCTCAGCCTCGTAGGTTCTGTGATTACAAGATATCATCACCATGCCTGGAAGATTTCTACTTGTCTTTAAAGTTCTCTTTTTTCTCCCCCACTTTCTATATGCATTCTAGGCCGCAAACATTGACCGTACTCATGTTTAGCATCCAGGATCTGACGCTGTCAGGACACGGCTCAGAGCATGTGTCAGGCTAGTATTTCTAGAAGCCATTTCTGCAGAGAGTCAGCTAGTGAGAATTTACCCATCACCAAAGTGGCTAGGAGACTAACATATGCTACTGATTCCAAACTGAACAGATCCCAAAATGTGTTCTTAGTTGATCCTCCAAAGGCCCAACAGCATCTACCCAACACTGGGATAAGTTGGAAGAGGAGAAGCCAGAATAGAAATAAACAGCAGTTTTTAACTAAGGAAACTCTTGTTATTTTACAATTTTTTCAGTTGCACAAAATTTTCAAAGACCTAGTGAACACACTGCTGGGCGCCTTTGGAAGGCATTAATGCAGACAGGGAACCTGGGATTAAAGTTGAACTAGCTTTGGAGTAAAGGTTCCTCTGAGTTTGGGCATCAGACATTTGCAGGTCCGAATCCTGACTCTACCATTTGGCAGTATGAGGGAAGGAAATGGCATTACTCCTCTTGAGCATGTGTTTCTACAACTCTGTGTTATAAATGATGAAAATGTGTGTTTCACTGGAGGCTTTGAGGACTAGGAAAAGGTATAGAAAAGCCCTAGCAAAGTTCCTATGACACAAGTACTCAGGAAACAGTAACGTATGACTAGCCATGCTGGCTCGTTTGTTTTAGGAGGCAGGTCAGCATCTCCTCCACCACCAGCGCACTGAGGTACAGTGGCCACGGAAGTCAGACCCTTCAGAATACTTCAACAGAGTGGCAGGACTTGGATGGAGTCCTAGCATTGCCTGATGCCCGCGAGACTGTTTGGCATGATAGGTGTCATAGTATATACCTTATCACTTGAGAAGTGAAGCAAGAGGATAGCAAGCTTGAGCAATCTGAACTAAAAGTGAAATTGTCTGGAAAAAAAAAAAAGAGGAAGGAAGAGAACAAAGAAGAGGAAGAAGGGGAAGAAGAAGAGGAGGACTGCTTGCAGGAACTTCTAGCTCTGTTGTCACAGATGTAAATGATGGCGAGTGCTTAGGCCTGTGAGCACCTCTGCGTTGCTTAACCACTTCTCCCAAACCCAGTTCCACTTTCCATAGAAACAGCCTGCACATAGCTCTGCCTGAACCCCATAGGACGGTCTCTTCACCAAAGAGAAAAAGAAGCCGTGAACACAGTGGGAACTTACCAACTCCAGTCATGCATGAATATACAGCGTAGAGAATACTGCACCTGGCACTGCCTCTTCTTGCTACCCAAGCTTTGCCATTCATCCTACTGGTCCAAAGATGCTCCAGACACAGAATGCTTACCTAAGGCTACGGGTCTTTCCCAGGGGCAGCCGCATGAGCTCTACCTGAAGGAGTCTTAAGGAAAAAAATGAAGATCAACTACTCACAGCAGGACAAGTTGATAAGGTGGTGTGCAAGAGATGAATAATTTACAGGAAGAAACAGAACCTAAGGACATGTTATGTGATCTCTGCAGGAAGGCAATGCAGGAAGTCAGTGTTAACACATCTGAAACACTCAGCATGTGCTAGACCCCATGGAGCACATGACAGGTGGTAAAGGAGAAGCAATGTCCCCACAAAATTTAGTCCTCGGAATGGCCTGAGTTCAAAACCTAGTTCCTAGCCAAGTGTGCTTACTCATGTCTGTAGTTCCAGCGCTTGGGAGTCTGAGGCAGGAGGATTGCCCCAAGTGTGAGACTAGTCTGGGATACAAAGTGAGTTTTTTAAAAAGTGGATGTAATGCCGGGCGTGGTGGCATATGCCTGTAACTCCAAAACTTAAGAAGTTGAGGCAAAGGGATTGCCAGGCCAGTAAGGGCTACACTGTCTCAAAACTACACAAAACAAAATAGCCAGGCCAGTAAGGGCTACACAGCAAGATCCTGTCTCAAAACTACACAAAACAAAATAGCAATAACCAAACAGCAAAACTAAAAACCACCACAACAAAAGCAGCTCCTCCATTTGTGAGATGTATGGTATGGTCCACGGCAAGTGCATAGCCTCTATGGACCTGAATTCCTCATCTACAAAACAGTAATTTATAAGGACTGACATAGTGGTACATACTTGGAATCCAAGTACTTGGACGTTCAAAACAGGAAGATCATGATTTCAAGGGTAGCCTAGGCTACACAGTAAATCATTCTCTCTTCCCCTCCCCAAAAAAGATCAGAAGATACCATGAAAGTCAGTCTTCAGAGTAACAGGAGACATTTGTAACTCGAATCAATGAAGGACACGCATCCTGAGTGGATGAACACCTCCTACAACTAATGAAAGAGCTTTAGAGACTCAGCATAGCTAATCCAAAAATCCAAATTCAAAATGCTCCTTTTATAAATTGGAAATGAAACGTCCCCCACAGGTTTGCATTGTCCAGCCAATGGTGCTATTTTTGGAGGTGGGGTTTAGTTGGAGAAAGTAGGTCACTGGGGGTGCACTCTAGAAGTTTACATGTGTTCTCCCAGTCCCTTCCTCTCTGTTTCCAGGTAAAGAACCTCTTCCACCATATACTGTGGAATTCCATCTCACCATAGACTGAGAATGCAGGACTGTATGTTGAAATTCTGAAACTGTGAGCAAAAGTAAATTCTTTGTTTTTAAGTTTTTTGGCCACAGCCATGCAGAAGTAACTAATACAATTCTGAAATACAAGATTTTAGTGCCAGCATGATGCCACAAGTCACCTTTGGGCTACATATAAGAGGTGTATAGGAAGTGTATTAGTTATATATCTGCATGTTGCTAATAAATTCAAGATAAAACAGCTGAAGGGAACAAGGGGTCTTATTCTTTCTTAAGATAGACTCTCTTAAGATAGGTCCTTGTCCAACTTGGCAGGAGAGGCTACATTAACACTGAGGGCCCAGGGAACTGGCCATACCATGCCCTTACTTGCCAGACCAGCATGTCTGGCCAATTATATAGAAGAATGCAAACTTTCTCAACCTGGTGCCTCCATCTTATTCACTCAGGAACTAGTCTCACACCTCCGGTGGGCTGGTCCTTGCCCAGCAACTAGACAATCTCCTGCAAGTTCACTCTGGGCTTAACTACTAATTCTCTACAAGTTGATACCTCTACCTAACTATGACATACATGAATTCCACATTTAACCCTAGGCCAGAAGATATCTCACCCTAGTTATGTATGGATTTTCTGAAAAACAAGAGACTTCTCATCCCGAACATTTCAGGTGAAATATACTCTGCCTGTACAACTGTACTAGTCAGAGTTCTCTAGAAGAACAAATCTGATAGAATGGATATATAGCAAAAGAGGATTTATTAGATTGCCTTACACTGTGGCGTTTGAGTATCCAACGATGGCTGTCTTCACACTGGAGAAGCTGAGAACCAGCAGCTGCTCAGTTCACAAGGCCAGATGTCTCAGTAGTCCCAGCCTGACACTGAAGGCCTGGTGGATGCCTGGAGAGTCCCTGGCCTTCTGTCTACATTGGAACCTCCAAGAAGTTGATTCTGATATAAGGAAGGGATAAGGCGGCAACAGAGGCAAGGCAACAGCAACAGCTAGACTCAAAGCCAATGAGGCAAAAAAGCAAAAATCGTTTCCCTCAAACCTCCTTTTATCTGGGCTGCCATTGAAGGCGCCACCCATACTTAGAGGGTGAGTCTTCTCACTTCAACAACCTATAAAGAAAATCACTCACAGGTGTGCCCAGGTACTTGATTCCAGATCCAGTCAGATTGGCCACCAAGATAAACCATCACAACCACCAACTTGAAAAGCAGTTGATATAAAATATTTTGAGTTATTTTCTTAAAACAGGGTCTTACTCCAATCCAAGATGAACTCAAATTCTTGATCCTCTTGCCTCCTCCTCCTAAGAGCTAGGTAGGCTCCTAGATATGCATTACCATGGCAGGCTCAAAGCTCTGTATTCTTGGGCACATCAGCTATATCCGGTGGAATGCTGGAATGTGCTGCTCCTGCTTTCAAATGCCAACTCTGCGGCTAAAAAGTCTGTGCTCTGGGACAGCCATCATTCCGAGCGGTCATGCTGTGTGGTTGGTAATCCATTTTAATTACACACACAGGCACAGAGGCAGACATGTGCGAGTAGATGCTTAACAACCGTCTGCCCAGCGTTGTAATGTCTGCAGATTTCCTTGGTGTACAAGTCCTGCCAGGGCTGATTTCCAGCGAGCGCTATTGAACTTCTGAATGTGGAAATGGGAGCGTGGTCACTGAGTAGTTCTACAGGACTTACACAACAGATGTGAAAAACTCCGAGAGCACTGAAAGTGGTCAATGTAGTACAAAGTAAACCAAAAGTGATGTGTGCTGATAATTTATTACCTTTGTTTTTAATATAATTTAATTATAGATTTATATGTTAACTTTTGACAATGGCTATGAGTATAGCTTGCCAAATTCTTGAACAATTAGCAACTGCTATTGTGAGCCAATACAGCACATTCCAGGATTTCACTGGCAATAACCACAGAGGCTCATTTGGTTTCACTTAAGCTCTCTGGCCCTTTGCAAACATCATCCCCCAATAAGTTACCATTTAGCAAGTCCCAACACCTATTATATGACAGTTCCTGTGATTGGCACTTTAGTCATGTAACTTCATTTCCTTTCACAGTCATCTCATAGGAAAAAGATTAATCTATATTCCATTGTGTTGATGCTTTTTACCAGCATGTCGCCAGAGCTTTGGACCATGTCTTACATGTAGCAGACACAGAATTAATATCTATCGCATGAATGGACAAATGAGCAGAGTGAAGATGAAGCTTGACTCCTCAGCATGCAGCAAGGACCAGCTCTATAATCTGGTCCCTATCACCCTCCCCAGCCTTTTTTACCATTGGCCAAGTGCTAACTTTCCACCTGTACATAGCACACTCTAAGACCCTTCTGCATGCTTCCTTCTAAGGTCAGGTTTCCTTAGAAACAGAGAGAAAGAGAGAGATCTAAGCACAGGCAGAGTGTCAGGAATAACCACCTAAAAGTGAAAAAAAGGTCGCAGATAGAGAGAGTGGACTATTCTGCAATGGTAGGCTCTGCTTAAGGGAGTTTCTGGTACCATCTAAAGGAAAGAGTTAGATCTTTACCTCATTATTGCCTGAGGGCCTGTCTGTGAATTCCTCAGAGAAAATGTTGCAGGCAACTAGAGGCATGAGTGCCTCTGGTCTACAGGATCCCTATTGCCTCCTTTAATGTCTTCCCTGTGTTCTCTACAGTTACGCTCCTATGGCACGATAACACACGTAGCTGTATTATAATAGTCCGTGGACCATCTCCTCCACCAGACTGCAAGAGCTGAAAAGCAGAACTGATTTCATTCACCTTTGTCTCACTGACACATTGAAGCCAGCCACTTGCTGCACGAGAGAAGGTCCTATAGTGAGTCTGTCTCTTATCCAACACTAAACTTTCAGAGTTGGGCGCAGTGGCTTACTCCTATAACCCCAGCACTTGGTAAACTAGAGCTGGAGGACTGCTATCAGTCAAGGTGAACCTGGGCTACAGTCTGAGAATCCTATCTGAACTGACTAATTAATCAGCTAATTAAGTGTCAAAATCCTTCAAAGTCCTGACTCCCAACAAGAACATATGGAAAGAGGTGAATGTTTCAGCCTTCATTTCAACAGAATGACAGGAAGGGGTTTGAACCTATCGATATGTACATGCCAACCTACATGCTAGGCCAGCACGCTGTCACTGAGCTACATCCTCAGCTCTAGGATGAGACTATGTAACCAAAGCTGGCCTTAAACTCACAGTCTTTTTGCATTAGCTTCCCAAGTGCTGGGATTATAGGCATGTGTCAAGCCTTTTACCTACTCCCTGGATATTACATTGCTAAGAACTGGATGCACACTGTAGTTGTGCAACAGACATCCCAGAAAAATATTATTTAGTTTAAGGCTTGTCTTCATTGGTGCAAGTAAGAATGTTTTCACATCCAACAGAAGCCAGCTTTATGTTGATGACAATAGTGCGAGAGTCTGAACTTCTTGCGTTCAGAAACAAGGCTCTACTCTTATGGACTCCATCTTGGGCTACTACTTAAGCTATCTGTTTAAAATGACTCAAGAATGAAACGACTAGAAATTTGCATGTCCTGAGTTACTTTTTCCCCTATTCCATGCTCCATGCATGTGATTTTCTTCTAGGGAAAGGAACTACAGCTGCTAGAGAAAAAAGTGTGAGGCAGAAAGGCTTTCTGCCTGTTGCCATTGTTACTGTTGGGATCATGTGCCAATCTCTGGAACCATGAGCCTTCCAACAGTGCCAAGAGGTAGAGACAAAGGAGCTGGCTTCAAAACTACAACCCCACAGACAGAGTTTATGTGATGGTCGTCTGCCCATGTGTAATCAAAATCACAGCTCTTCATAGGACACGTACAGTGGCATTACATGCTCCAAGGCGGGAGTTTCGACTTCTGATGTCAAAAGGTTGCCCCCTGACACTTGTCAGACAAAGTGAAGGATCTGTGGTTTCAAATGGTTCATGCTCCCTTCAACTTCTTAAAAACAAAACAAAACAAACAGGCAAAACATATACAAAAAGCTTAGGCAACAGTTACCATCGTGACCCAGAGGGCAGACGTGTTTCCTACCACAAACCTAATGGGTACACTGCTTGGCTGCATGACATCTAAAATTAGGATAAAAACTAGTAACTAAAAGCAAGTGAGGGGAGTCAGACGTATAGCTCAATGTTCCAGTACTTGTTCAGAATATACAAAGCCTTGGATTTGATCCTCAGCATTGTATACAAAATTAAATATTTATTTATTTAAAATGTAAATATATGTATTGCATATTTAATTATATATATGAAATATGTATAGTTATTTAATAAAAGTATATATAAAACTTTAATTCTTGTGATATATATCACAATTTTATTGAAAGAACTTGTGATATATAAACATATATACATGTGTATGTATATCTATAACAAGAATCAAAGTTCTCAGGTTTGTTTGTTTTTATGGTACTGCGAGTTGAACCCAGGATATAGGCAAGCATGCTGGGCAAGCTCTCTGACAGCTGGCTGTCCTCAGGCCCTCTGTTGAGATGCTACCTTATGAGCAGTGTGGCTTTGCAGTCTCCTCCTCTGGTGTGAAATCCCATGTTCAGGATGACTTGCGCAAGAACATCCAGCTGAGCTGCAAAGGACTAGAGGCAATCCCAGGATGGCTGACTGTTCCAACTTTCTTTATTTGTTCACTAGAAATGTAAATATCAAGACCGGCATGGTGGCAAACATCTGTGGATCAAGAGTTCCCAGTCTGCCTGGGCTACATGGCAAGATCCTGCCTCCAAAACAAAAACAAATGAGAAATATTAATATCAGGAGCTAAGATGAACCAGAAGTAGAGGTAGACACTAGTAGGAAATAAGACAGATATGAACCCTGTCTTCAAGAAGTCCATATCACGATGGGAAAAGGCAGATAATAACCAAGCAGACAAATAAATGACAAGAGTCTGTAGGATGACTTGCCAGAATAATACACGAAGCACAAAACTGGAAGATACAGCCTGTGTCATTGTGGGCAGAACTTTCGGTTGGATGTCTAAGGAAGACCGGCAGGACAAGAAAGAGTCTTCATGCCCAATTCGCACTCTGTTTTACTGTGTTTTGAGACCTTCAGCTGCTCTGTACTGCTCAGCAGACACCTCAGCCTACATTTGTCAAAGGACAAAATTACAACAATTTTATTGAAAGAACGCAGTTGGTTTGCTTGTTTGTTTAGGTTGGGAGCATGGGGAGAGTCTCATAATGTTACCCAAACCGATATCAAATTCATGGGTTCAAAGTGTTTCTCTTGCTTTAGATTCCTAAGCAGATAGGGACTACAGATGTGTGCCGAAATGTTTATCTAATTGACTTTATTTATTTGCTTCTAGAATTGGGCAATACTTTATCCCTAAAATAGAAAAAAAAAATAATCCAATAAGTCCAAGCAGAAAGAGTTTATCTTTTAGATTATTTTTTTTCTTCCTACGGTATCTCATCATATAACTTAGATTAACCTGGAACTCACTAGGTAGTCCAAACAGGCTGCCGCCTTGGTCTTCCTTTCTACTTCTGCCATCCAAACGCTAGGACTGCAGATGCACACCACTGAACCTAGCTGAGAGTTTGGTTTTACACACACACACACACACACACACACACACACACACACACACACACACACACACACACAAGGAGAGCTAGAGGAAAACAGAAATGACAAGGAAAGGATTGCTCTGCTGGGCGGGGTGGGCACACCTGTTTTACAAAAGATTCAAGCAAAGGGACTTGCACTGTGGTTCCCGTGGGAACTGAACTGTCTGCTGCTGTCTCTAACTCCTTACATCTGAGAAAGTGAGATAACATCTTAGTTTCCACCTGGTGGATAGAACTTCAGGACAGCTAATTCCATTTTGAGTTATAGGCTGGTGTGGAGGGTCCTGAAAGCCTAAGCCTGCTCTCTAGAGAATTGATGCATTAGCATCTGAAATAGACAGTTGTTAGGCAGATTCCTCTCTCTGGGAGTTGTTTGTCTCCTGCCTGATGAATTTGCCTTCTATCTGTTCTTAGATCGCTTTTGTTCTTCTCAGAACTGGCAAGGCTGAAACTTCTCCAAGCAGTTTCTTCCCTGTGCATTTGAGACCATTAAATATGTTAATACATGGATCACAAGATTATGCACATAACCAGCTAACTTTGCTTTTGAGACATTCATTGTCCGTTCCCTTTTAGCAACTAAGTGTCATGCCAGCTTTTAACACTACCTGGAGACATGTCTGGTCTCTCACAGCAAGTAGATGTCATTTCTGCCTTTTCTTTGTCAGCCCAGAATGTATACGTTTAACATAATCCTGCAAAGGATTTGGCCCTGCTGTTCTTTGATTTTTTTTCCTATAAATACTCATGTATGTTACAATAAAATTGGCTTAGATGATGGAGGACATCCTAGGCTCCCTCTGACCCAATGCCTGATTAATTTTAATGTCTCCAAAGCAGAGTTAGCTGGTTATAGTCCGGAGCACATAGTGAGATTTTGTCTTTAAAAAAAGCTATCAGGGAATGATACATATACCTGTAATGCTCATGTGGCAAGATGACTGTCTCATTGTTGCAGGAGTCTTGTGTTCGGACTTGAAGATTGAAACTGGAACACATATAGAGGATTAAGGTAGAGTTTACTAGAGAACAAAAAGGATAGAACTCAGTGACCCCATACGTTGCGTCCTATGAGGGCCAGGCACCCTGGAGAACTCATGGACTCCAGGCATGGAATCCATGACGGGCAGGAAACTAGAAAGGGACTCATGGACTCCACATGTGGAGTGTCCTGAGGGGCAGGCACCAAAACGGCTGCCAAGGTCAGGTACATTTATACACTTCGATAACCCAAGGAAAAATGGCTTTTCCCCATTGGTTAGCTCACCTTGCGGCCCAACCCAGGTGATCTTGGGCCCATATGGGGCTGGAAATCAAGGTGTTTCTTTGATGGGCTTAGCTTGCTTGATATGGAGAACTCTTCTCCATCTCCTTTCATAGGGGAGTTGGCTGTCTTATCTCTAGAGGATTGGAGTCAGTTCTTCAGCAGGGGATGTTCTTGCAGGGTGATATCAGCAGTGGGGGATGGCCTCCGGGAATTTCAAAGGCCTTCAGAGACTGTCCCAGCATGGCTACTCTAAGCCTGCTTTATTAGCACTCAAGGCTGAGACAGGAGGATCATGAATTTAAGGCAAGCCTACCGTACAACGTTCTGTCTCAAAATAGCTGCAATAACAAAATCTGACATGCAGAGTTCAACAACAGAAGAAAAAAAAATCTATTATGAAGGAACCTTCTACTCAAATGTTAATACTTTTACCCAAACAGAAAACTGACTGCATACCTAATACTTTGCATCTTCCCTAGTTCTTGTCTGGTCATTTTAATATGCATTAATATATGTCTCATGATTCCAAATAGCATAAATATGCAGGTTCGTGACCTGTATTTCCCACTTCACTTCATACACTTCTATTTATTAATACCATTCCCATGTTTCATCTTAACAGCTTTATAAAATCTGAATAGGTTGAAATTCACTGTTTACTGGATTATCGTTCCATTTTTGAGAATTAAAATTGTTTGAATTTTTCATGTATATTACACAAAATGTTGCAAAGGACCTTGATGGACTTTTTGTTGCCTTTTTCTCCCATTTAATGTGCAGAAATATTCCATGATGTAAGTGACTAAGTTAGCAGGTGCAAACAGTTCTGCAGCTTTTATGAAATATACTACACAAGGTCAACTATGGTGGTGGTGCATGTCTGTTATTCTGGATTTTGGGAGATGACAGGGTAATTGCAAGTTTAAAGCCAGCCTATGCAACATAAGGAGACTTTGTGTCAAAAATAAAAGCAACAAAAGGTAGCCAGAAGTTTAAATAAATTCATTAGAAAAAGTCATTTTTATAGTACTTAATGGGCATAATCCTCCTTTCTTGGATCTGTTTCAAAGAACATTAACAATGTAAAGAGATAAAAATCATTGCTAAACAAATTGAAATAATTCTTCCTTTTATTAAAAAAGAAATCACCAAGGTCACCTTTGAATCACTAGTAGGGATAGCATATTTAGCTTGCCCCTGTTTGGAGTTTCTGTCTTTTCCTCTTGGGATTGCAGTCTGCTCCCTTCCTTCAGTGAGGTCTCTGTTCAGATAAAATAATAACAGGGCGTTAGGATCCGAAATCTCTTAAAGACCAGCCAAGACACATATGCACAAGCAAGAGCGTTTTATTCAATCCAGCATGCTGGGGTCCACCATTGTACAGAGAAAATGGCCACCACGAGTGTATCTGAGAGGCTTTATTAGAGAGAGAGAGAGACTGGTACCAGGGCTTACTCACACAGGCAGGGTGTTGTGTTCCCAACCCCCGAATTACATCTCCACTCAGTTTTTATATACAAGGGACAAAGGAGGTTGCATGCCCCCCCACCAAAGCAGTTTAGCTGACTCAGTGTTTGAAGGTCTTATCAGCATGCAGGCTTCTTTTAGGCCCTCAGGCTAAACAGCATTCCAGACTTCTTGCAGGCCCTCTGGCCAAATGATGTTCTGTTAGGGTCTGGGCGGTGTGTTCTTATCTTAACTGCCTTTAGGACTGATTGATTGGCGTTAATCCAGAGACTTGAGTCAATTTCTGTAAAGTCACCTGGTTTACAGGAATCTGAAATTTAGGCCTAGCTTGAACTCTGAGGCCTGTCATGGAGTTAGCCTAGCTTGGTCCCTTCAAGGGCTTAGTACCTCATTCTGACACCTCAATTTGTATAGATATCACCAGACATTACCATCTGACCTTAACATCATCTGACAAAATACATACCTATTTTGCATTTATTAATAGCTGTGTCCAGCCTGCAGCCCCAACCTGGGAAGAAGATGCTAATTAAAGTGAAGACGCTGACTAGAAAGGAGATCGAGATTGACATTGAACCCATAGACAAGGTGGAACGAAATCAAAGAGCGGGTGGAAGGGAAAGAGGGAATCCCCCCACAGCAGCAGCAGCTTATCTATAGCGGCAAACAGATGAACGATGAAAAGACAGCAGCTGATTACAAGATTCTAGGTGGTTCAGTCCTCCACCTGGTGTTGGCTCTGAGAGGAGGAGGTGGTCTTAGGCAGTGATGGACCTTCACCCCACTTACCTCCTTACCCTGTTGCTCATAACGAGGCATCACACATCCTCTCGCTCTCTGGGACACCAGAGCAACTGCCTCCTCCCTTGGATGCCCAGTCTTGTCTCTGCTGATGGGAGAATGTGAGGGCCCCAGGATGCAGTGTTCCTGGCCCAAATGGCCCATGATGGCTGTTGGGGTTTAGTTTGCAGTCCTGAGTGCTTCCCTCTCGTGGCTATGTCCTTGGTTGTCAATAAAATATTTCCTTAAAAAAAAAAAAAATAGCTGTGTCCCTTTGGTTCATGGGTCCAAAGACTTTGTTCCTTTTATTTATCTTGAAAATACATGATACACAATGACTGCTCAGTAAACATAATAGAATAGATGAGCAAGTGAACAAATGAAGTGTCTGACTTGCATCATCTATAGCTTATAATTCTGGAAAGCTAGTGCTAAAAATTTGTGCAAAGGTCATTGGTTGATCTTAAAAGTTTACTGATCATGGCTATGGCCATATTATGGTGCCATGAGGTGGAGCTCAGTGATAGAGCAGTGGCCTATCAAGCACAAAGTCCTGGGTGTGAGCCTCAGCCCTGCAAGCAAACACGACCGTAGTTTGAGTTTTCAGCCCTAAAAGTGGGCATTCACAATGTGTAGTATATAGTATCATAGGGAATCCCCATTTGAAGGTAGGGAATGCATGTCTGGTCCCATAAACTTAACCAAATACTCATGAAAAGGAAACAACCTTCTTAATGTTAACTATACATACATGATGGTAAGCTACCATTGAATCGCTTATTATTATACTATTAGATCAGACACGCAGTCAGCATTCAACCAAGAAATATCGTTTTGCAATGGAACATGTATTATGCTGAGAACCACAATGAGGCCAAAGCACAAAGTAAAAGAGACGGTGGCACCTCGGCACTAAACAGAACATCTAAATTATCTCCTATCCCATGGCTCAGGGGTTATTGTGGAAGAGGAATAAAAAAGTTAGAGCCACAGACACAGACAATTAAGCACTGCATGTTCTCGCATATATGTGGATGCTAGCACTGATATCCTTGTCAATATATTTGGATTGGAATCACTATAAGAGCCAGATCAAAAGGGACCAATGAGTGGGAAGGTGAAAATTAGGGTGAAATCTTTTAAAGGGGAGATTCAGGATACCATGACAAGTAGGGGGATGGAGGGAATCATTGGGGAAAAATACATAGCAGGGAATGAGGGGAAGGAGCAAGAATGGGCAGTCCCTATGCAGAGGAGCATAGAATGAGGAAAACAGGTGTGTGTGTGGGGGGGGGCACTGATCCACTTAGAACCCAGTGACAAAAATTTACCAGAAGTAGCAGGAATGTGACACTTCCAGATAAAATATTGGTCATAGAGGTCTCAAAGACACCCCCAAACATTATAGGCACCTGCCATGGCTCTTAGTTGCTCTTCAAAAAAACTGTCAGGAAGACCATGTTATTGAAGATGCAACACATATGGATCACAGAATATAGGCAAAATACATCAACTAGAACTGGTCTGAGAACTTCTCCCTTGCTGGATAGCTTGCACAGTACCAAGCAATACTGTAGAAGCTACCAGGGGAGAGAAATAATCACAGGCCTCATCAACTCATGAGATCTCCAAGTTGCAATAAAAGTCACCATGACAAAAGATAACCACTAGTATAATAGTGGCATGAGTATTAAGGAGACAAATAGCAGCTTTCTGATTAGACTCAAGACCGACTTGTCAGAATGGAACACATTCCTGTCACTGTGAACTAGAACAAGAATCTAAAAAAGAGAAGGAAATAGATCAATAGTAAAAAGCAGCCAATGAACTTATAGATAGGAAGACAGTACACCAAACTGCTTTGTAAATAGCTACTATTATATCCATAGATTGAAAGAATACTTAACACTTGGCCTAGAAATCTTCTTCTACAACAGAGGTAGAGGATCTCAACACCCTGACAGGATGCAGCCTAGAGCAGTAGAAGAGCAATGACATGGACAACAATGGCCAGCCATAACGCAGTACACCAGTGACCTAGCAAATTCACCCAGAATCAGGCCTATATAATCTCTCCCAATCCCAAGGCTTTGGGAATCTCACAGAAGAAAAGGCAGTGAGATTGTAAGAACCTAAAGATGGGAAGGTTCACCATCGGACAAGACATTTCCATTCAAGGCACGACTGCTGCATCTAGGAACTCACTGAAGTGAGACTTGTCTTTTGCAGACATGCACAATGACTGACATACCAACATGCCCCCATAGACTATCGAGGAACCCAAGAGAGATAAGAACATACAGTAGGAATCTTGGGGACTAAAGTTGGATGAATGAAGGGAAATGCTCTTAGTGGTAGGGTGTCCCAAAGGGAGGCAACTTTGTATGCCTAAACCCCCACAAGAGTAGACAAGCCAGACCGAACGCTGGAGTCCATAGAAGTAGACAGGGAAGGAGTGGGATGGATTGATGAAAGAAGGGGAGGAGGATGGGAGGGAGTGAGGATGGAGGGAAGCAGGGATGAGTACTCAGTATGCTTGCAAAACTAGAAAAATAAAATAAAATAAAGAATGTAAGAGCCAGAGGGTAGAGAAAGGTATTGCCAGACAGTAACCTTTGTTCTTATCAGGACTGTGGTAGCAAGAGCACAATGCAATGACATCTACTTGCAGTAGTCCTCCACAATAACTGGCCTATCAACATCTCGCATGGAGGAAGGAAGATCTCAGGAGAAAAGGCCCTATACTGAGAAACTGGGACTGGTGCCAGATAGAAGAAATGAAGCTTCTTTACTCCACAGTTTACTCCACTGATGCCCCAGAGAGTGCCCGAGCACTTGCCAAAGCACGTGTTCCAGATGGAGTCCATTGCAAAATCACATGCAAAGAATGTGAGAGTGGGAGGAGACTGGCTGGAAAGGAAAAACTATGAAGGGGAGGGGTTGATAGAATTAGGTAGTAGGGGTTGAAAATTTTAAAATTCATTGTATTTGTATACGAAAGCTTCAAAGAATTTCAAAAGAGAAAGTTCATTATTAGAGCTAGAGAAAATATAACCTGATAGTCTTATAAACCAAATCTGTTTTATTAAAAAGATAAAAGGCATAGGATTTTCAAACGTGTAAATTAGTTGTACAAAATTCGAAAATTAGGAGACTTAAGGGAGGCATGGTGGTACATCCCTGTGATCCCCAGCACTTGGGTATCAGAGGCTGGAGAACTGCTGAGTTTAAAACCAATCAGGGATGCATAAAAAGTTCCAGGGTATGTAGGGCTATATAGGAAACCCTGTTCTTAAAGAAAAAGAAAGCAAAAAATGAACAAAGAAGAAAAGGAGAAGGAAGAAGAAGACTTCACATAGGAAAAAAAAAGGAAATAACTCTTATTTGTCAAATCTGTTGATCTCTTGAATATAAACAGCAGAACCCCACCTGAAAAGTGTCCTCTTATGGTTCCCATTGTCCCTACTGCTCCTTATGGCTTCTCTGGCTTGGAATTCAGGTGTAATGGCCATTTTTTATTGGGTGTAATGGTTGTTTTCCTAAAACATGAATTAAGCAGAAATCAAAACAGATCTCTGTCTCCATTTTATTTTAAGACTGTTCTCCTTCAATTACATCACTGGCCCAGCCACCACAGGCATCTGTCCTGAGATCTCTTATCTAACTCAATCACAAATCATACAACCTAGGAAACTAGACAAGGAGACTTGCCTAAAGTCACATTGGGACAGATCTCAACTCTGCTTTCCCAACTGTCCTTGGCTCCTGGCACAAAGTTCCCAGAACCTTTGGAATTTCCTAAGTGGCAGGAGTATCCTCTTATTCATAAGTGGCCCTTTTTGAGGTCACCTAAATGAGTCAGTTTAGGGTAGGTACCTTAGGCTTCTCCAGATGGAGCTGATCATGTGTAATGAACAAATTAGAGAACAGGAGATTTCATCCCTGACCATTGGCATCCCAAAGGAGGAAAGTGATCTCTGAGATTATGTCGCATAAAAAAATATATAAGTAAGGGTTGGGGAGATAACGCAGTGAAATGCTTGCTTTTCATGCACAAGTTCAATGCTCAGGACCCACATAAAAAAGCCAGGCTTAGTGGTTCGCATCTGTAATCTCAATGCTGGGGAAGCAGAGACAAAATTCCTGAGGCTCTCTAGGCAACCAGCACAGCCTGTTTGGTGAGTTTCAAGCCAGTGAGAGACCTTGTTTCAAAACAAAAGCAAAAGAACAAAACCCAGGGTGAGTAGCTCCAGAGTAATAACAACCGAGGTTGTCCTTTGGCTACCGTACATATACATGCCTGCAATCCACATGTGCATACAAACAAATGTGTGCGCGCATGCACACACGCACGTGCATGCACGCATGCACACATGCACAAATCTCATGAGCAATAAGATTTGATGAGCTTCTAGGTTAATGAACACAGATGTGCTAGGAGGGTTCCACCTCTACAAAAGTACAAATAGGCTTCCCAGGTCCCATACCGTGTCCTAAACATCTCTGAGTTGTACCTTTTCTAATAAATTGGTAAGCGTAAAAATGCTTTGTGACATCCTGGAGCTCAGGGACATTTGCGGAAGAGGGGGCGGTAAGATTGTAAGAGCAAAAGGATGGGAGGAGCAACGATTTGCAAGATTCTCAACAATAGTTGGGGCCAAAGCAATCATAATGGAACTTTGCATGCCCTGCGCAATGTCCAGCGCACTGTTGCCCTCAGAAAGTCTAGCATCTGTTAAGGGCGCCGAGACCCCTGGAGGCAAGGGATTGACAGCCATAGTAGTGATCTTATGCTTAAGGGGAACAAGAGAAAGGGCTTATGGAAATGCCACTGGGTCCTTATATGTCATCGGAGAGGAGGACCCAGTGGAGAGTTAGGCGTACACAATAAAGGACTCTCTGGGAATTGGGGGGGAGGCACTGGGGGATGGGGAGGAGGAGGAGGGGGTTCGGGGGGAGGAAGGGGGAGGGAGGGAACTGGTAAAAAAATTTTAAAATGTATAATTAAATTTTTAATAAAAAAAAAACTGATAAAAAAAATGCTTTGTGAGCCACTAGATTACATGGCTGAACATGCAGAAGGAATTGTGTGAAGCACAATCTGTAGCCCAGAACCAGGAGCCTAGGACTCGCAACAGAGACACTCTTGTGGGTTTTAGCTCTTAACCTTCACGACCTGCGCTAATTTATTAGTTGCTGTTGTCAGAATTGAGTTGAATTACAGGTGCCCTCCTGGTGACCATAAAGAATTGCTTGTTGGTACTGGAGAAACATCCCAAACTAAGTCAATGGTCGTTCACTCCATTGCTTCAGCTGAGTTAAAAGCCAACACATTTAGAGTATCACTACAAATCAGGAACTACAAATCAATAACAGCTCAACTTTTTCAAGGCCATCCATGCATGGCTACATGTGCCTATGTACCCTGTTTGAGCTTGAGATAGTGAATAAAAAAATGAAGGAATCCATCTTCAAACTAGAGTTTCATTAGGAAAAAGTAGAATTTGTTTAAATGTAACTTTTTACTAACAACTAAAGACATTTTAATTATTTCAATGGAATCATGGATTTAGATGTTGTTCATTAAGATTTGATTCCCAATATATTGTGTCAAAAGGTGATGGATCCTTTAAGAGGTGATGAGATCATTAGTTGGAGTTAATTCCTTTGTCCCTGAGAGTCAGTTCCTGATCTCTTGGGACAAAAATAGTTGTCACGAGAGCACGTTACTGGAAAGTGAAACCATCCCTTGTGATTAGCTTCTTCCACATGTGCCCTTCCAGAAACATGAGCCAAAATAAATGTATTTTCTTATTTGCTACCCAGTCTTATTGGCTGGTACATACCTGTGATCCCAGTATGTGGGAGATTGTGGCAGGAAAATTACTGCAAGCTTGAGGCCAGCCTGTATCAAGAAAAAAAAAATCAGTCAATAAATAATGTTACCCAATTTCAGATTTTTTTGTCACAGTAACAGAAAATAGAATGAATACATATTAAATATAGAGTACTTGCCTATGTCTAATATTAATATTCTCAGTCTGTTGGAGGACAAATATGTTTCCTACCCTTGTTGTCCTCCCTTCTTTCCTTCCTTCCTTCTTTTTTTCTTTCTTTCTTTAATTTTTTTGTTTTGTTTTGTTTGGAGCAGACAAAAATTTTTATATGGATTTTTTTTGTTATTTATTATTATTATTCTTTCAGGCAAGATCTCCCAAACTGATCACGAATTCGACAGTACCCAATGCTGGCTTGACCTTCTGATCGTCCTTCCTCTACCTGTGGGTGCTTCAATTACAAGCATTTCCCAACAATTTCCTTTGTGCTCATTTGATTTGAAAACATTGCAGGCTCCTTTTAGTTTCCCTATAGCTCAAATTTCAAGTCATCAGAACTCATGATTTGTCTTGATTCCAAGAGATAAGCCAGTGACCTGAGCCTATAATGCTGGAAATGACTGCAGAAGATGTTTTTTGTTCGACCAGCTGAGCACAAGCCCTAACTCTCTCTGCAAGTCCATTCCTCACCGTCTCCTGCAGAACACTGTGTCTGCCCTCCCGCTGCACACTGCCTCTCTTGGGCAAATTATTCATCACTCTGACCAGTGGCAATGCTGTGCCCTAGAACAAATCATCTTAAACAAATCATGTGAAGTGGCTGCCTGAATGTGAGGGAGTCACGAAAATTTGGCAGCAGTAAAGGGCTTCTGAAAGCACAATGACCAAATATTAGTTAAAAATCAAACATGGACTAAATCTCAGTTGCTTCCAGCAATACTCACTCCTGTTGTCGCAAATGATTTCACTATAGCTGGTCAATGTAGTGAGCCCTATCTCAGAGAGAAGAAAAGGGGGAGGAGAAGGAGAAGGAAGAGGAAAAAGAAGAGGAGGAGAAGGGAGAGGAGGTTGAAACTACTATGAAAAAATTCCCACAAAATATATGTTGTCTCTCATTGGTTCCATCCTTCTTTCTACAGTTCAGTTATTTTTAGACGTTTTCAAATCTTCAAACACTTATCTCTATGTCTGCTGTGCCTGTCTCCCACACCCACCCCTCTACTTCCGACCTCCGCATGTAAATTCATCTATCTAGAACTAGTCTCTTCGTTCTCACTGCCTGACTGAAATGCTTGCTCAGTCCTCAAGGTTTCTGGTGCCCCTGCATGGTTGCTGATAAATGACCATCAAACGGCTTAACGGAACAAGAGGTTTATTTCCTTACGATAGTCCAGTTACAGTCTGTCCATCTTGACGGGAAAGCATATACCAACACCAGGGCTAAGGGAACTGGCCACACCACCTCTACATAATGGTTGAGAGAGGGATGATCCTTGCCAGACCAGCATGTCGGATCAAGTATCCACAAGGATGCCAACTCTCTCAACCAGCTCTCTGTCTTTTATTCCAGGGTCTAGTCCCACTCACCGTAGGCTGGGCCTTCCCCATCAACTAGACAATCTCCTGCAGGTTTGTGCTGGACTTAACCCAACCACTAATTCTCTACAAATGTGCCCAGAGCTCATACCCTCAACTATCAAGTTGACACCTGTGCCTAATTATGACACTCCACACCTTGTCAACTTGACACAAAGACATAGCACTTTTAAACTATAACCTTCAATCCTTGTCCCCACAGATGTTAAATTTATCTTAAAATATAAATACATTTCATGACAAATTTAAAATGTTCTCTCATTAAAACTTCAGTTCCAACATTTTAAAAGTTCAAAGTTTCTTAACCTTAAGAGTCTTAAATCAGAATAAGTTAAATACTTTAAAACAGAAGGATCTTGAAACAATAAGAAAACATTAAAAAGATCAAAGTCCGACATATCACATCCTTCCAGTGTCCATCTTCTGTTGCTCATCATATAGTCACAGTGGCTCAAAGATTCTAGGCATTCCCAGTCCCTGTTTGCAGCTCAAAGTTGTAAAAGCAGAGTTCCTCTGAACCAGGCCGAATCTCCACTGTAAGTCATCCTCTGCATACATTGATGGTTCTGGCATCGCCAACACTGTGGGTTCACTTCTGCAGCTATAAGCTTCGCTTTCTCTTGCAGGAACTCTATACCTGCCATTTGGTGCCAAGCTTTTGCTGCTCTCCATGAACCCTTCAATAGTACACCAAAACCAGTATCATCTGGGGGATGCTGCCAGATTCCAAAGCAAGGTCCAAACTTCGCTTGGTCCACTTGAGTCACAGCTGTACCAACTTTAGTGTGCTGACTCTGGAAAAGCCTCTTTCTAGGTAGCTAACACTTCCACAGGGCAAAAAACAGTTTCAGTTTGGGCCTTCAGCCCCTGAGGGAATCTGGGTTTTCAAACCACGAAATGGCCAGGCAGTGCAAAATACTAGGTTTCCCTTCACTGATGTCCATTTCTCCAACAATGGCAGCTATTCTGCTGCCTGCCCTTTCCACATCCAGAGCTTCACAGCTACCAACACAGCTCTCCTCTATCAAGCAAACCAGTCTATCGTCTTTAAATTCCCCTCATTACAAACTGGGCCAAAACAACCCATGACTCTCTCTATTTTCCAAATGGCCCACCAAACTCTGTTCAAACGTTTTTAAATCCATAAAAGTCCAAATTTCTCCAACAAAAATGTTCGAAATCCACAAAAGCCACATAGCCAGATTTATCAGCAAAACCCCACTTCCTGGGTACCAAATTCTGTTGCAGTTCATCTGCATGGTTACTGACAAATGACCATCAAACAGCTTAAAGGAACAATGAGTTTTTACAATAGTCTGGTTAATGTCTGTCCAGCTTGACGGGAGAGCATGCACCAACACCAGAGCGGAGGGAACTGGCCACACCATCTCTACGTAACAGCTAAAAGGAGACAATCCTTACTTGCCAAACCAGCATGTCTGATCAAGTATCCACAAGGATGCCAACTCTCTCAACCAGCTCTCTCTCTTTTTTTCTAGGGCTTAATCCCACCCACCATGGGCTGGGCCTTCCCCATCAGCTAGACAATCTCTAGCAGGTTTGCTCTGGATTTAACCCAACCACTGATTCTCCACAAGTGTGCTCAGAGCTCAAACCCTCAACTATCAAGTTGACACCTGTGCCTTATCATAGCACCCTCTGTGTGAAGCTTCAGGGGTACCTTGGACTTGTTCCTTCTTAACACCCCTCCTTTGGGATTATTTGTTGTCTGTCTTTCCTGTTGGCTAGCACTAGGAACATCTGTCTTGTCAATGCTACTTCCTTCACATCTGGCCTCCATTCTGGCACTTGGTGGAGCACAGTCAACGTTCATGAAATGAGTGAGCTTGTTTATCATGCTATCCACACAACACATTTTTAATTTAATAAGAATGCATGACCTCTACTGCTCTCAATGCCAGGCAGCACCACAGCGAAATGTTTTAGAGTTCTAACCATTCTGGAAAACTTGACCTTGAGTCTAGATAAATGGGAAGCTTTCCAGGTATGCCTCTATCAGACCGGGAGACTAAAAGTGTCTAAGCTCTTTCGATGGATCAGGTATCAAGCAGGTCCCTAGGGAGGGCTCAGGAGTCACTTTCTTCTTTCCCTGTATGTTCCACCTTTTGGCTCCCTCATCTCACCTCAGCCTGTCTCAAAGGAGTTGCTCCAGGCCATGTTGGAACAACAAACATGGGGCTATGTTTGCTGACTTGGCTTAGCAACAAGGCCTTGCTATGACATTTTCCCTGCATCCTAATAAAGCATAAGGTTACATTTAAAGTGGGATCGCACCAGGTTCCTGTGAGAATCACTTTAATGAGAAACAACTCTGCCAAGCATAGTTGCCTGGAATGGGCCAAGGCATGTGCCCTGCACCAATGGAAGCGATTCTCTCCCAGCACAGCCAACTCGGCTCCTCTGACAAGGGTCATGTGGGTCCCCAGGCTTTCGTTGTGAGGAACATCTGTTGAAGGAGGCAGAGACCTCTTGAGTTATCTTGCTGATGACCAGCTGCTATCAGCACACACAGAGAACCAAGGGGGAGGAAACCAGTCTTATGACAAAGTCTGTAATCCTTAGAGTGTCATTCAGGATACGTGGGCAGCAGCTCTCCCATCCCAGCCACAGTTTCTAAGTCATCTTCTGGGTCCTGTGCCTGGAGTTTCTCCAGCATTGTGACGACTTGCCTTTCCTCCATCCCTCTTCCATCGCTCCTGTCCTGCTCCAGCGTCCCTCTGCAATCTTGCTTTCTGACTCAGCCCCTACTGCCTTCTTTCTTTAGTCCCAGCCTATGTCGGCTAGCCTCTCAGGACCCTATGAACTCCCAGCGTGTACACTTGGATAGGTTTAACCTGGACAGCAAATGGTGAAAAAGCTTTGGATTGAGAACTAATTTCTGCTTAGTCAACTAGTTAGGCTACAATTTCATGACATAATCCATTTGTTCACTTAGCAAAGAGGCTAGTTCTTACCTGCCAGGCTCTCTTCTGGCATGGAGAAAATAAAAAATATAAGCCTTTGCCCTTATGAACCATTTTGGTAAGGCTGACATGAAAGAAAACCGAAGGTAAAACATAGGATTGACGTTAATTAACTTGGTGGAGAAAAACTGACCACAAAGGGGCCTAGGGAAGGCCCAAAGTAGGGCTGTGCCATTTTTCTCTCTTTCTTTTCTTTTTTCTCTTCTCTTCTTTTCTCTTCTTCTTTTCCCTCCCTCCTTTCTTTTTTCTTTCTTTCCTCTCTTTTTAGACTATTTGCTATATAGAAGAGACTGGCCAAAAGCCACAGTGATTCATCTGTCTCTCTCTCCCAAGTGCTGGATTACAGGTGTGTGCCCCCGTCCTTGGTCTGGTCCTCCTTCCACACAGCACTTTTCAGTGAGTGTTGGGAAGTCCAGTGAGAAAAAATAACCATGACTCACAAAGGACACAAACGAGATGAAACGCCTGATAGGGGTCCAAAAATAACAGAGACGGCATGAGTCTTCAGAAGACACAAGTATCGCTTGCTGGCATGGTGAGCACGGTAGCTCAAGGGAACAGCACTGTTGCCCTCCAGGATTTTAACACAAGAGAGAATAAGTGTCCACAGATGCTATGTGTAGTATATTACACTTGGATGACACGTGCTTAAACCAGAACTACCAGAGTCCAAGGGGCATTTAAAGAGGAAGCCGGAATACACGTAATTACCCTCTGTATCTATCTCAAAGTCACCATGGGAACAAATGTGATAAAGACCATTCTTCAGAATGCTTCAACTTAGAGGTGCCAGAATGGCTCACTGGTTAAAGACTTGACCTCCCAAGCTAAAAAGGACCTAAGTTCATATCCTATGAAAAAATGTCAGGTGGATACGGCAGTGGCCTATAGTACCAACTTTGTAAGACTGAGCCTGGAAAACCCCGTAGCAAAGCAATAAGGAGGTAAAGGAGGTAATCCAGCATGGCTCCTGATATCATCCTTGGGTCTCCACAGGCGTACATACTCAAGTGCCCTCTTGCAACATGACAGCACACACACACAGTACACCCACCCACATGAAACACACATGCAAAAAAAATTTCTAAAACTTCATAGGTCTTAAACTGTGAGGCCCTTTGGAACCACTTGGCAGGCTCATGATGTTGAACCCGTCCCCAGGGCTCTGATTCAGTAGGTCTGGGACGCAGATCCTGAGATTGCATGCTTAACGCTTTGCCAGATGTCATAGTTGGATATTGGTGTCAACTTGGCAACTGAAGGCTCTTGAGCTCTGGGCACAGTTGTGAGAGATTACTAGTTGAGTTAAACTCTGAGCCTGTAGGAGATTACTGTAATTGATGCGAAGAGCCAGCCCATTGTGGGTGGGACTAGTCACTGGGCTGGTGAATAAGATGGAGGGAATTGGTTAAGGAAGTTGGCATCTTTTGGTATACTTGGTCAGGTGTACTGGTCTGGAAAGTGAGGATTGTCCCTCTCTTAGTAGTCCTGTGGTTGTATGGATATGGTGTGACCATTTCCTTCAGCCCGTGGTATTGGTATGAGCCCTCCTGCCAAGCTGGAGTAAGAACTCTAACCTGACAATCACAAACAAGAAGAAAACCCTTATTCCCCTATATGTCATTTGGTCCTGAATTCATCATGCAGAGTATCAACATGTACAGTAACTGCAACACCAGATGAAACTAATGTAGTTAGTCTGGCCAGCACATTTTGAGGGCCATTACTTTCGTCCATATTCATTTGCATTCTGCCTTCCTGGCTTCTCTAACTTTCCCCTGGCTTTGCCTTTTGTCTGAAAGGGTTCCTCTCCTGAAGTTCCCTGTGTAATTGTCAACACTCTGGACTCTAAAAGGCCTTTTCTTCTCTCTATTTTTCTTTCAAGAACAAACTCAGAAGCCTCCTCCTCCAGGAAACCTTCCCACAGCCTCCCAAGCAAAATCATCCATGCCCTGCTCTAGGCGTCTTCAGATCACTGTGTGTTTGCTTGCTTGCTTGCTTGCGACACCCTCTTGCACTGTAACTCAGGCCGGCCTTGAACTTGTGATCCTCTGGATGACAGGCAAGAGCCATTACAACCAGCTGAATTGGGAAGCCCTTGAGTGTCTTCCCTCTGTATTTTCATCCCATCTGCAGACTGTGCTCAAGGTCATGGAATGCAAGCACCTGAGGCTAGTTTCCAGCCCCTAATGTTCTTGTCTTTGAGCAACCCGTCCCATTGGGGAAGGCTTTATACCACCAGAACCCCGGTAAACCTGGGGTTTGCTCTGCCTCCCTCCATCTTTCTGTTTCTGGCAGGCCCGGTTCACTATTGTAATCACACCTGGCCATCAGCAGTGTTGAAATTCTTTCCCTGACAAAGCCATATGTACCTTTCAGTTTCAAGAGGGATGTTTATAAGAAACTCAAATAAACAAGCTCAAGCACTGGAATGGCAAGGTGCTGGGGTAGGCACATTGGCCAGAGGGACCAGGCAGTATTTCACTTCCTGCCTTGACAACCAAGTGGCCTTGAGAAAGACACCAGACCATCCAGATGCTAAATCAGAAAACTATTAGATGGTTTTCTTAGATCCTTTTCAGCTTTCAAATCCATGATCTTTAGCCTAGGTGTGGTGGTGTGTGTCTGTAATCCTAGTACTAGATGAGGCATAGGACCATTTGGAGCTGCATTGTAAGTTCCAGATCAGCCACTGTGTCTAAGAAAAACAAAAGGGAAAAGGACAAAGAAAGAAGACAAGAAAAGAAAATTCTATAATTTTGAGTTACTGTAAATGTCAAGCAAATGCACCCAAACTTTTAGCATGAGAGCCCTAAATCAGGTGGAGTATTTTCTCTTTTTGCCCATCTTACAAGTTCTTTCCCTGAATGTGGAGGTAGTAGGTAACCCACTAAAGGTTCAGGGCGAGTCATGTACATGTGATTGAAGTAGCCACAGAAGGGAATGACAAACCTAAAATGCCACATGGGGAAGGAGTGCAGACCAGACTTGAATCTAGCGTCACTACTGTATAACACAGAAAACATTATGCCAACTGAAAGAAGCTTTGTACAGAACAAGCCAGAGCACAGATTGTAAATATGTTACGTAGGTTCTCTGAGCTTCAATCTCTCTTTCTCTCACTCTCTTTCCCTTCTTTCCTCCCTTCCTTCTCTCTCTCTCTCTTTTTCCAAGACCTTGCTATGTAGCCCACCTAGTCAAACTAATCTTGCTTCAGCCTTTGGGGTACTGGGATTAGAGGCATGTGCCACCGTGCCCTTTTTTTTTTTTTTTTTTTGTCTTTAAAATAGGAGTAAACCCAGACTTTACCTCTTAGGACTAGTCTGAGAACTAAGAGCTCTTCCAATCAGTCATCTTAGCTTCCAGCCTGATCCTAGTGATGAAGTCCTATCAGGACTTCAAAGTCCTTCTAATGAGACCCTGTGGCCTTGTGGGTCATTCATTCATTCAACCTATGTGGTTACAGAGCTATTACTGTATGTAAAATATAGTAAAACAAACAAACAAAAAAAATGAGGTGCAGATCATTCAGGCAGTCTATGCTCCTAAGGATCAGGAGCTTTGGTTAATGTAGGGTTAGACAAATCAGACACAATTATGCTACACCAGGATACCTTTTAATGGGGGGAGAGGGGAGATTGGCCTATGCACATAGAGGTCAGAGGTGACCTCCTGTTCAGGAATCCCCAAATTAACTGCGGAAGGAGAAGAAAGAGAACTGGCACAGCTGGTTGGTGAGGTAAGTGAATTCTTGCCCTCAGAGTCCTTGTGTCCTTTACTATAGAATGGAACCTTTAACTTCAGAGCAATACTGTGCCCAAATCAGGGCTGTAAGCTTTCTGTTCACAAAGTTTGTTCTGGCTGCAGTATAGAGAAATCATGCATGCATAGTAGGGGAGGCCAGCGAAACCAGGGAAAAGAAAACACAATGCCGACTCAGGAAATAAATAGTGATGCCTAAGGTGGTCCCGGCGGAGGGAACAAGCAACACTGGAGCGGGGTAACAGTCTCCAGACCGAGTGATGAACTGATGACAGAATGACAAAAGGGAAATTCAAGGGTGAGGCTGCACTCTGAGCTGGTACCTGGATGGTGCTGAGGCCATTAAGCTGAGATGTGGGGAGGAGGAACACATGGAATCAGTATGGGGAGATGAAGAATGAAGAGGAACTCTCAAAGGTGTGAGACTCCTGGCCATATTCATAGATCCTAGGAAAGAACCAATCAAGAATGATGGGAAGAAGAGGGAAGGTAGAACAGTAACCACAGGCATAAAGGGTTTGAAAGAACTATAGGACAGGAGCACAAAGCATAGGGGAAGGGCGAGCTTTGAACAGGATCAACAGAAGTGCACCTCTGTTCCTTCGATGGAAGGAAGGTGACAACTTCAGGCGTACAAACACCACAACATCCTAGTTCCCAACCCTGGAGAGGCCTGGCTTTCCCTATACCTCTGGTCTTTGACCCATCCCATTTTTGTTGATCATGTCCTCAACCAGTTGGTGAATTTTTTAGTTCTTCTGTCTAGTGGGAAGTACTTCAGTGACTAAATACTCAGTCTTGGACACGTGCTGCTCTGTACTTCCGGTTCTTCTGTTTAGTGGAAACAGACAATCTCAAAGGGTTGTGATGACAAAGGAAACCACATATGAACATGCTGAAAACAGTGTTCAGCATTTGCAAACTCTTCAAAGTGTGTGCTATCATTCCGTTAGACTGTAACTACGGGATGAGAGACACCATGTTTATCTGGAGTTCCCCTGGGCATCCTCTTCAGCTAGAACCAGACTTCCTGCATCCGCCTCTTTCAAAGCCAGAAAGTGTTATTTTGGCTGTTTATTAAGTTCCTGTTTCAACTTTACTCTTTTTGTAAATTTGTGAAAATTTGTGAAATCAAGGATAATAGATAAACCATATGATCTTGTGCAGGAATTCCTTAAATTGTCTAGCGTCTACACCACCAACACCACCAACATCAAGAACCTGGCCCCATTGAAATCAATGATCAGAATCTCTGGGGGTTTGGGACCATGGAATCTGCATTTCTAGCCCTGTACAGAAGAAAAGTGTCACAAGTTTGTAGTAAACAGAACTAGATTTTAGTCCTGGCAAATCTGAATTTTCATTTCCTCGTCCATAAAACAAGGGCAGTAAAACCTATATGTAGAGTTACTATAAAGATCAAATAAGCACAGCATTGTGTTGTGGGCCTGTAATCCAAGCTTCTGAGGAGACCAGGAAAGAGGAGCTCAAATGTAAGGCCAGTCAGGGCTACTTAGGGAGACCTTGTCTCAAAAGGTATAAAGAGGTCTGAAGAAATATTATACGTGCATCAGTGCTGAGTGCTTGTCTGGCATTCATGGGGTTTTAGTTTCAATCTCCAGCAGCACTAAATAAACAGATAAACAAACAAACAAATGAAACAATCTAGCACAGAGCAAAGCTCTGTGAGGAGAGCACCCACAGTTTTTGTGGGCTCTGATCCAGCCAGCCAGGTTTTATTGATGATTGAGCCTCCAGACTTTTCTGCCACACAATTCCATGTTACTAAGAAATTCCTGACATCTATTGCTATTTTATTATGTGTCACCCTCATAAAGGGAGTAGGGCGCATGCTAGTTAAAAGCAAATGCTTACCGCTCCCTCTGTCAGATCCACGCTTGTTTCTGCCCGCCTTCCACGGATATGTGCTAGGTTTAAAGGAAGCCCTCTCTATCCTGCAGCTGAAGACCTTTGGTCCTGACCACCCAGGGTGCGGGCTTTCTTGATTTCATGTTCTGTCACTCCTTTTGAGGCGTTCTTAAAAGCCCCCAAAGCCTGCTTGCAGCTTAAGAGGATCCCTTACTCCCTGGATCCTGCCTTGTGTCCTCTGCCCAGCTAAGTCCCCTAAGGCATAGTCTTTATGAACCGGAGGAAGGGGGCTTCTCTATTCTCTTCCCACACTTCATTTAAACCCAAGGCACTGTGGCTCCTCTCTTTTGTAAGCCTGGGAGCCAGAGGGGGCCTCATAGTCGACCACTACAATGCAACTACAGAGTTCCCAGCATGGTTCAGTTCACTTAAGATCACTGCAGGTGACAGAGGGCGGCTCAGACCTGTCCGTTCTCACTGGATCTGTGCATTTTCTACTACAAGACCCTCCATAGTAGCCACTTTCATTCACAAACCTGTTTCTAATCTACTGTGGTCACTTTTTAATTACAGCTTGAAGAAGAGCTAAATATAGTGAGTAGCCCCACAGGTGCATGCAGGTCTGTCTCAGTGACCTCTAGTCTACTCAGCAGCACGTCTCTGCCTCACACACCTGTGCTCCATGTTTATTTCCTGAAGCCATAAGCAGAAGAGGAATGGCAGTCACTGTGCAAATCAATGAGGCTTTTAGGATTGGAATATAGAGGCCTAGAACACCCATTGTTTGTTTTACATTTGTGTTTATGTTCTTTGATTGGCAGCAAATCTCTCTCTGCGTCTTTCATCCATCCAACTTTCAATCTTGTTCTTGTTCTTGTTTTTTCCCACTCCGGCTGATTCAGTACATCTCTGCAGTCCACCTTGCCCTAGGAGTCTGACTCACTGTTATTAATGACGGCGGCTAGTTATTGAGTGCTTAGAGTACATTTCCCATAGCGCTGTTTACCCCAGATGCTTCATTTAATCCTCATGAACACTGATAGGAAAACAATGCTCTGAGAGATTTAGGCAAACAATACTCTGAGACATTTCAATCACTGACAGGCTGTAAGGGTGGAACCATGATCTCAGTTTTAACTGCCACTTTTGAGCCTTGCAACTGAGTGCCTAAACTCACAGATGTTCCTTCTGCCCGCTCAATGTTCCATTCCGCCCCCATCTCTAAAGTTTAAGCATAGTCATTCATGTTGTTCATGTTCTGAGCAGATTTTTTTTTTCTTGTGTCATCTGATTTCATGGTGTTCAGGAGCTATCAGGAAGGAGGCTGGGACAAGAAATTCTGAAGATCTTCCTTTACTAACCCACCAGAACTTCCCGGTGCCTAGGAACCTCCTCTCCCCCCACTTATCCTTCCTGCCTCCCATCTGCAAGGCTGGGAGGCATCTCTGCCTCTCGGGCCAGGACGGTTTCTTAGAAATCACTCCTTCCTCTCTTCCAGTGAGCAATATCATCTTGTGCTGGCAATTCTAGGTGTCCTAGCTTCAAGAGGGAGCAAGGGAGCAAACTGGCTTGAGGGAGGGAGACTTGGACCTGGCCAGGAACCCATATTTCATTTGAACCTGTGTGTGCTGATAAGCCCATACGAGAAACCCAGACACCCACCCCCATGGCTGGTTTCCAGCAAAGCAGAAGGTAGAGCGACTGCAGCCTGCAGCTTGCATGGTGCTGTGGCTCCTTGCATTGCAACCAAATACATGCTGCTCAGAATTGCCACCAGGTTTAACCCTATCCACTCTCATGTCACAGTGTGGTGAAGAGACACCTCCCTACCCTGGGAGAGACAACAAGCCCCACATCTCTCTGTGATGGTTGTCCAAGGTCACATTGCTGGCGAATGTTTCCCTGGGAAATTCCTTTTATTAATGTTTTCTTTCAGTTGGAAAGGGATGAATCCAAATAAAGTCACCATCATTATTTATGTTACAAGTCTCTCATTGGAGAGACAGCTCATTCAGTAAAGTGCTTGCTGCACAAACACGAGAACCTGAATTCCATGTCCTGAATCCAAGTAAAAAGTCCAGGATAGCAATGTGAACTATAATTCTGGCAACAGGAAGAAAATAGGTGCCTCTCTGGGGCTCACTACTCACCCAGCCTAGTTTACTTATTGAGCTCCAGACCAATGAAAGACCCTGTCTCAAAAAACAAGGTGACTGGCTCCAGGAGGAACACCATTGAAGACTGATCACTAAACTATGCACACACATTTGTTGCATATACGTCTGCACGAATGCACACATGTACTCGCTCAGACACACACACAAAGATTCAGGACTTACCTAGTGCCACATGGCTGTTGGTAGCAAAATTCCTAATCCCTGTTTCCCCAGGCAGAGAAGCATCTCCAAAAATGGCATTTAATTCAGGGAGACCTGTGGCTCTCCTAATCATTGTTCAACTAGCAGATGTGTCTAGAAGTAATGGATGAGGATGCAGATTCTACCTGTCTTCTTCCCTAAAGTCATTCCTTCATTCATGAATTCAATAGGCATGAATTCAGTGCTTCCACTGTGTGTGAGTCCTGTTCCAGATACTAGAAACAAGATGTGATCCTGCTTGGCCAAAGGCTGGGTCACTGTTACATAGATGGACAACTGCATTTATTTACTTATTTATTATCATTATTATTATTTGTAGTAGTAGAAATAGTAATGTGTCTTGGGGTGTACCTACAACAGTGCAGGTATGGAGGTCAAAGAACAACTTTGTGGAGTTATTTATCTCTTCTCATCCTTATGTGGGAATCAATCTCAGGTCATTGAGTGGTGAGTCTTTTACACTCTAAGCATTTAGCCCATTAGAAGATAAGCCATTTTAACTATCAAATTCAGCAAAATCTGTCCTGATGGATCTAATTTTATTTTGTGATAAAAAAAAAAAAACTCACAGCAGTGGTTTTTGAAAAAAAAAAATCCTTCCTATAGCCTCTGACCTTGTTTGGTAAGCATTTGTTTTGCTCTTGATCCTTTCCCAAACTTATGCCTTTTAAAACCAGCTAGACTATGAACTCCTTGACGGTAGAGGTTATTCGAGTCACGGATGCTCAGTAAGCACGCCCCCAACTTCACAAAAATCACTTCTGTTACATAATTTCCCCATAGAATCAAAATGTTCACACTTAAGCAACTCATCAATTTTATTTTTAAGCATTGAACTGCATGCTCTGTTTTCCTATCTCTTCTCCCTCTGCCCATATCTAAATCTGGACTGTAAATCTGTGTGTGTAGGGTGAAATATATGTGTGTGTATATATATGGCATAATTTGAAATCCAGCTGGTCAAATCTCCACTCTTGCAAACCCAGAGAAACTGGAAATGTTAGTCAGGGACATGATACCTTAAGGACTTATTTCTCTCTCTCTCTTCATATGTGTGTGTGTGTGTGTGTGTGTGTATGTGTGTTTCTCCCTTCTTCTCTCCTTCCTTTCCCTTTCCACTTTCCTTTTACAAATCGCTGTGTTTTTTGTTTTTTTTTTTTTCAAAACCCATACAGTAACTTCTGTAAACAAAAATTAGGGGACCCTGAGGGAGGTGGCTGACCTCTGCCTATTGTTCCTAGTGGTTCCCAGGGTTCTTAGTTAAATGTAAGACTTGTTAAGTCTTTCCTAAAGCCAGGTGTCTCTAGAAGCTTGGAGAAGGAGCAAGAAAAGCTGCAGAAACAAAACCATCTTCCAGTCTAATGTTCAGCGTAAAGAATGAATGGGATGCCAGTTGTGGGGAAGTGGAATGACAGAGGCAAAAGTATTAATGAATGAGCACGGAGGCTTGTGAGGCGGGCTCTTGGGTCCCAGCCTTGCGTTGGTCGTCCTCCAACCATCCCTGACCTTGGAGCTCTACCGTAGGACCAGCAAAGGGCCCTAAGCAGTTTCTGGCACCTGTCCAGCAGCCCTGCCACCTGCTCCATCCCAGGAGACTGTGGTGGCCTCCCATGCTGGAGTCCCAGTTGTGGTTGGTCTGGCCCCAGAAGGAGGCCTGTGAAATACCAGCCCTAGGGGAAATTGTTGGAGGAAACCTCTGAATGCCAAAGGTCTTTCTTTCCTTAGGTTGACCTGTGGCGGTGGTGAGTTGTGAACACTCCACCATCCCACAACCTAATTACAGACTCAAGTTTGGTGCCTGTCCCACCTTCAAGAAGGCATGGGCCCCATTCCCATGGCACAGCAGTTAACTGCTAACGAAACCTCTGTGGGATCCTTCATTCCTCCCTCCCTCCCTTCTCCCTCCATCCTTCCTCCCTTCCTCCCTCCCTCCCATCCTCCCTCCCATCTTCCCTTTCTCCTTCCCTCCCTCCCATCCTCCCATTCTCTCTTCCTCCCTCCCTCCCTCCCTCGCTCCCTCCCTCCCTCCTTCACATCCTCCCTCCCTCCCTCCTTTCTTTCCTTTTTCTTGCCTTTCTCCTGTTGAGACTGAGCTTGCATCTCCAATCCTCCTATCTCAGCCTCCTGAATGTGCGCCACTACACCAAGCTCTACCCGGTGTCCCACCTGATCTAAGGCTATCTTTCCAAAACCCAGGTACAAATGAGCACATTCCACTGGAATCCAGGAGTCCACTCTGGATTGGGTGACCTAAAGATGGCCCGGTTTTCTGGAGGCCATCAAGGAGAAACAGGACTTTGAGAAGCAGAGCAGGACTCCCAGGGGAGGTGTGTCTGCGGCAGGAGTGAGTTAGGAAAGTCTGCAGGGTAGACGCCATAGACTTTGGAATGGGAAAGTCAGGGCTGGTTCACACAGGCAAGGCACCTGGCCCAAGAGGCAGTGGCTGATCCTTCCCAACCTGCTGCTGCCACCCCTGATGGTAGATGCCTGTTCCACTTACCAGATTTTTGTTATCATTTGACAATAAAATAGAAACCAATTTTTAAAAACATGCTGGCAACTAGTTTGGTTATTTTTAAACACTGTGTGGGCCCAAACAGTATAAGCTGGTTTGCTGAAAGATTCTGCCCAGGACCATGGGTGCTTCCAAGGGCAGCTGAAATCCCACTTTTCTAAGCTTCAGTAGTTCCAGTGCCTAACACCCTCACACCTACTTGCTTAAGCAGCAAGAGACTCATTTTAATCAGTTCATTCAAGGCAAGTGCCAAGTGCAATATTGTCATAGGCTCCTCACATCTCAGAAATCTATCTTCCCCCTTTATCTATCTGTTTGTTTGTTTGTTGGCTTCAGCTTTGAAATGGGTCCTCTCACGCTTGTGCTTCGGTTCCCAAGTGCTGAGATTAGAGAGGTGTGAGCAGTCACATCTTAACATCAGACCTCAATTTCATCCCTGAACAAGATTCAATCCACTTATTTTTAACTTTTCTTCCTCAAGTTAAAAAAGAGGTACTCCCAAGAAAGTGCCTCTGTAGAGGTAGCATTTGGCTTTTTAGGGATGATGACCTTTGCCTGTATCATTAGTCAGCAATGCTTCAAGTAGTTCCTCAAGCTATCAATGTTTCAAACTTAGAAAAGAAGTCCAGAATCTTGTGGATGAGCTTCCTAATCTATCTCTTCTTGGGGTTACATTGAGAAAAACATTTGTTTTTCTCTGGAGGCGGAGAACAGGGGAAAGCGCAGCAACCAAAGCATCTAGTTACATCTGTTCCAGATATCTTGCACATCAGTTTCTTCCATTTTAAAAGGAGCATAGCGGCCTCAGGCCTTCAGACGCCAGCAATCTCTGACAGCCTTCTGCTTAAGGCACCTCCCTCAGTGACGCCCTGTATCCTCAGAGCCAAAATGTCGAAAGGTTCCCAGACTTGTTTGATCTCTATTCCATGTCTGGGTACCTGATGCCCTCTGCCTGAACCTTAGAGTCCTCAGGGACACACGTTGAGTGAAAGCAGTAGGCAGTTTCACAAAATGAAATACCTCCAAGGCAGGCAGTATTCCGTAAACGAGTTTCGCTGGTTCCAAAATCTTCATCCCCCCCCCATTTCTGTTCATAATGCTATCACTGCTGATTCTAAAGGCAGCATGCAAGAGGCTTCTGCTGAATGTCCTTGCTCATCCTGACTTGCAAGCAAGTTTACTTATCCAGTGTAAAAGGAAGTATTTGAATTCGCGTAGTGTCACTTAAAAGCAGTGAGACTGGATGGACAACTTTTAGAATGAGAAGACATATTTCCCTGTCCTGAATTCCTCTTTGCTATCCTAACTAGAAAATCAGAGCTGCTCGGGAATTCAGTGATTAAAAAAAAAAAAAAAAAAGACATGAACTGTAGATAGAGGGCAATTGCATTGTGACGATAAAGGAGTCTTTTCTTCCCTCAGCGTCCCTTCTGGGGCTTTTGTGTGGTTATTCAGCTGTTTTGTTTTGTGGCAGGATTTTCCTCTGTAGTCCGGGTTGGCCTCAAAGTTGCAATCCGGCCTCTGCTCTCAAAGAGCTGGAATTGCAAAAATGTGTCAGCGCCTGGTGACGACTTAGCTTTTAAAATACTTTATTTCGTATTCTATTTTATTTTATCTTGTCGTGGTGCTAAGGATTAAATTCAGAACCTTACAATATATTAGGCAAGCTCTTTACTGCTGAACAACTCTATCCCTTAGTTATTATTAGTATTATTAATTTGCTTTGTGGTAGTAGGAATTGAACCCAACACTTTGCACATAGTGGGGAATTCCCTCTTATTAGGGAATATCCCTAATTTGGTTTCAAACTACTTTTTGTTTAAAAAAAAATAATGAAACTTAACATGCAAATGCTTCCAAGTCAATTTGCAACTTTGCCTATGTATATAAAATGTCTTTCACCACCCATTCCTATTAATCTGCGTATGTTATTTAGACCTAGCTGTTCTTTCAGAAACACAGATTTACATAAAAAGTAGAGGGAGAAAAAAGTGAAACTGGAGGCTGCGATGGAGCACAGACCCTGGTCTATGTTTCTCTTTCTAACCTTTCCCTGCTCTAAGCAGTGTTATTATATTTATGTATGTATCTATAGAGAGAGAGTGTGAGCGAGAGAAGAGAGATAATAGAGAGAGAGATAATGTGAGAGAAATCAGCGAGTATACAGAATTGCCCAACAGAAAAGTCCAGCGAGTGCTTAACAACCTGATGGTAAGAATGAGAGTCAAACAAGAAGGCGTAAAAGCCCACCTGTCTCAGCTATGCAACATGTGCATCAGGTTTTTCCCTGGCTCATACCCTGAAGTTCCTTCTGGAAGACACTGTCAAATTTCACCCTTGCAACCAACTGATTGCCCCACCCTCCAAAAAAATTCAGGGAACACTCAGCTCTTCTCACTTCTCTACAAAGGAGATGAATGGCTGCTTCTCTTCTCACAAACAGGTGATCATTTCGATGACCGTTCTCTTCATTTGGAAGCTGGTAATAGAAGAAACACATGGCACTGGTGAATTCCATCCACGTGCTCTTCTTCGGTGACGCTGAGGTTTGAACCCAGGGCCTTTCATACACTAAGCAAATGTGCTATCACTGGCTATATCCCAAGTTCTCTTCTGAGTGCTCAGAATTCACATGTTGTGCACCCTATGATAGTACTTTGCCAATGGTATGTTTGGTTCAACAGTGCCTATGACCCCTAGAATTTTCTCTTTTTAGTTGCAACCTGTCAGTCATTCTCCCTTTGTTTATGCAGCTTGTGTTTTTCCTGACCCTGTTCCTTTGCCCACCACCCTAAACAGTGAAGCTATTAGAGCATGTTGATGTAACTTTTGCCCCTGCCATGGTTCCTGGAGCTGAAGCCCCGAGGTACGACCTGCTGTTACAACAGGGTTTGGGTCTAGTTAGATCTGTTCTCACCACTCGGGCCTTCTGCAACAGGAAGCTCCTGGGAAAGCCAGATCTAAATTTCATTTTGCTTCCTGAGAAGCTTTCTGGAAGTTGAGCTGGTCGGAGGGAACAATTTTTCACTGAAAGCATGAAAGTGACTGTCCAAGAGTCTATGCAGCATGCTTTGATCCTGGAAGTGTCCTGGGAAATTCTCCTTCCAGCTTTAGTTAATCCGGCTACATCATTCTGGTGGGAGATACTGCAATGTTAAGTACTGGTTAATCTGCAGACATCTCCCAAGGCTTCACTCAGTGTTGCAACATGACGGTGTTTCAATGATGCGCATGCACATTGCTGGAATTCTCCTCCCCATCAGGGCTTGCTGGCATCCAAGAGTCTAAAGGAGGGAACAAAACAAAGAAACAAGCAAACAAGCAAAGTACCAATCTCAGAACCCCAGTTTGAAGCAAGCGATGGAAAATGAATCAAGAAATTAATTTTGGAGGTCTTAATCATTCACTGATTTGACAAATGCAAATGCATTCACATACCAATGATAAGCAGTGAGTGAAACTGGAGAGTCAGGAAACCACATGACACAAGGTTTTAGAGCAACACGGGGCTGGAGAGGTGGCTCAGGGGTTAAGCCTCTGCCTTGAAGGCAGAAGGTCCTGAGTTCGGATCCTAGACCCCATGTACAGACGCCGGGTGGAAGCAAGGGCGGCCTGTGTTTCTGGTCCTGGTAGGGCGGAGCCTGTGAATCCCAGGGCAGAGTAAAGGAGGAGGTGGAGGCGGTCCATGGTGGTTCCCGAATTCGCCCGTGGTTCTACACACACACAGTGCACACACACACACACACACACACACACACACACACACTTGAATCAATAAGAAATAAAAAAAAATTTAAAAAAAAAGGTTTTAGAGCAACACAAGCACTCTGGGGGGAGAGAGGAATGGAAATTGCCTTGAAAGTAGGGATTTATATATAGCTCAAGCTAGAGTCTTCTCTTTCCTTTTCTGTACCCCATCAAAACATGTCAATGAGCCTTGATGAGGTGTTAGAGAAGATTCGATGCCTCCTAGTGTACGATGACAGGAAGGAGGTAGGGGCAACGTGAGGGCCTCCTTTGGTGGCTACTAGATCCTAGAGATTTTCCCCCCATTTTCATTTGTATACGTGTGTGAGGGAGGATGTGGGTGCATATGTCTGGTGCAAACGTGTGTGGGGTTCATGAGCACATGTGTGCACATGCATGTGGAAGCCCAAGGATGATATTGGAAGCATCCTAGATCATTCTTCCACCTGATTCTTTAGATGCTGTGTCTCTCATTAAACCCAGAGTGTTTCCCATAAGACTAGTCTGTAGCCAGCTTATGCTGGTGGTTTCCAGGCTCTGTCCTCCAGGGCTAGAGTTACAGGTGGAGGTGCCATCCTGCCAAACATTTTTATATGAGATCTGGATTCAAACTTTGCTCTTTTGCTTTTGCTTTTTAATAATCTTCCCAGACCAATCCTGCAGATGTTTAAAGAGAGGGGACAACTTAAGGAAGAAAGAAAATGCAAGCAAAATTCTAACATCCAACTTTTGAGGTCAAGTATTGTGACACTATCCAAAACCCTGAAATAGATCAGGACATGAACTGTAGATAGAGGATTCTACCCAAAATTATATTATCTCAGAGAAGTACTAACAAGTAGATGGACTAAAAAAAGTTAAAGTAACATTAAAAGCAGAGTAAATGATATAAATCTATTTAAAATTTAAAAAAGACCTCAGTAGATGGCTCAGGGGTTAAGACTCTGCTCGCAAGCAGAAGATCCTTGGTTTGGATCCTAGATCCCACATTAAAAAACACCAGGCAGAAATGGTGGTGGCCTACACTTCCGGCTCTGATGGGCAGAGCCTGGGAAATCCCAGAGCAAAGCAAGAAGGAGATAGAAACAATCCAGGATGATTTCCAAAGTCACCCTTGGTCCTCCACAGGGACACACAGTGCTCTCTGATTCACACACACACACACACACACACACACACACACACACACCATACACATACACGATGAACAAATAAAGTTTAAAAAATTAAAAAATTATACTTAAAACAGCATTATTCATACATTTCTTTACAAAGATCTTCGATCTTCTGCTTCTGGATTGAGGTTTCTAATGCTAGCAATGTCTTTCATGATCCTGAAAAGTAAAAATGGAGTCAGATTTTCCAAATTTCATCACAGGTTTTGTTGCTTATTGAAAAGGCCTTCCTACCCAGTGTACAAATCCTTTCTAGATCATTTTCAGCCAAATGACTTTTGTAAAAGAACACCTCATATACTTTCAATGAAGCAATATTCTTGTCCTCGAGTTTATACTAATTAACATATTTTCCGAGGAAAACATAAGCTCCAAGAGTTCAGAACTTTGCTCACCGTGTGTGTTTGTGCACGTGTTTTCCTGGGAATCAAACCCAGGGTCTTGAGGATCCTGAGCACAAGGTTCAACCTTTGAGCTGATCGAGTTGCTACATTTTCAAGGGCACTAATTAATAAGTTTGTTAATTAATCACTAGCTTTATTTTGCTTCCCAAAACGTGTCCAGTTCTTTCAAGAGTTTGTAGAATTCCCTCTCAAAGTGAGCACAGTTGACATTTATCTTGAAAGGATTTAAATAAACACATAGTACTTTGAATAGGAAGACTGAGTAAGAGAGAAGTATTAGTGAAATTTAAGAAAACCTGAAGTGTTTAAAATAAGACCCTGAGCGACTTTTTCTCATGACCTTACTCAGCTGGGGCATATCCAACAGGGGGACTCCTTCTTTTCTACCATCTGCCTTGCTCTGCATATCTTGTATTCTTCACATTAAGTTCTCATGAAAATATAGAACACGTGACAATGAAAAGCTGAGATACTTCCATACGCTTGATGCAAATGAAAGCACCCTTCTTGAGCCAGCTGGTTTTACTGACCCGACTAGGAAATATTATACATCACATGATAATCTTTATGTGCAGGAGGCAGACACTTCCTGCTGATAGCATCACATGCCAAGAGCCAAGTAGATCTTTACTATGGTTATCAAATCTTTATGGAGCACCTACTGCATGCTGGATGGAGTTCAAATTCCAACTTCATCAAAGCGTCCAAATTTTAGGTCCTCAAAATCTCTGAGAAAAGCAGAGCACAATGGCTCCCACAATTACTCCCAGGTTGAGACAGAAGAATTGCCGTGAGTTTGAGGCCGGCCTGGGATATAGTGGGAGACCCAACCTCAGAAAAGAAAATGAAACTAAGCCCTCTATAGAAAGGAAATACTAGATTGGAATTCTACCCATGGAGATCAGCAGGACATGGATGGCATGGCCGGTTCCCTTGGCTTCTGATATTGTTATGACTCTCCTGTAAGTGTAATGGACTATAACCTCCAATCATAAGCACAAATAAATTCCTTCCCATAAGTTGTTTGGATCCTGTATTCATTTAGTAACAGGAAGGGTAACTAGAACAGAAAGGAAAGTTAAACTGGATAAGTCTGGCTTTGACTATTGAGAGAAAGGTGACACTTGTATTCATGTCCAACAAAGACAGTCATTAGTGACTCCCCTTACTGTCACATTCCTTGGTACACTATTGACTTTCACACTTGTCTCCATGTTGACTTGATCCAGATGTTAAGTTAACTCCTAAGCAGCAATTTAACATTAGCAGGTAGTATATATATATATATATATATATATATATATATATATATATATATATATATATATATATATATGTATATGTATATATATATATATCCTCAGAAAGACTTTGCAATGTAAGGGGCTTTGTGAAATCTAGCCATTTCTGCTTAAACCATAGACTAGTCATAAGGCCTATCTTCTGCACATTTATAAAAAAGAAATTTTTATCCCTTGCTCAGTTCTAAAAGGCATACCAAGAGTCACAAACCAATACCTGAAATGGAGAATCTGGTTATCAGGAGATTAGCACCAGCAACAACTTCAAGGAATAACTGAATTAGTGGGTAGGAGCCACAACTCACTTCATCAGTAATAAGCACCTTCCTTCAAAGATGCATGTGTCTGAATATTTATATTGTCACCAAAACCAGCATTTATTTCAGTGGAACCTTGTTTTGAAATAATATGGATTCGTTTTAACTGAGGAAATGAAACACATCTGAACAAAAAATAACCGGTAAACTAACAAATTAGGGCATAATTTCTATTTTGACTATGCTTGCAGAATGCTTGCTCTTTTTAAAACTGTTTTGAAAAACATTCCAAATATATAGGAGAAAATATCAAACTCCTATGGGTTTCAGTTATTTTTCTCATTGTTGTGTCAAAAGACCTGGCAAAAGCTACTAAAGGAACGCTTAGATATGGCTTTCAAGTGACATTCGCGATGTGGGTGAAGACATGGTGGCATGGGTGTGAAGCAGCTGCCATGCCTGGTCACAGCCAGGAACAGAGTAGGATGAATGTTGGGATTCTGCTTCCTCTTTTTTTCTCTCTCTCATCTCACTTAGTTCAGGACTCTGGTCATGCTGCCCACATTCAGGGTGTTTTCTCTGCTCAGTGAAATCTCTCTGAAACATCCGAGTAGACATGCCCAGAGGTATGTATCCTGAGTGATTTTAAATCCAGTCAAACTGACATGAAGATTAACCACCACACTATATACATGTTCTTATTTGCTTTGGTTTTAAGCCATCAAGAAGATGAAATGACACTTGATGGTAAAGTACATGCCTAGCATACTGAGTTTGAGCCCTAGTACCATAGGGTCTTGATTAACTTGTCTTGTCAGCTTTAGTGGATGTGGAATGCAACTAAGAGATAGCCACTGGGCACATCTGTAAAGGTTTCCTTGATTGGGTTATGTGACGTGGGATGAACCACCTTGAAGGTGAGAAGCACCATCTGGTGGCAGCCAGATAAAGGCGGGTCAAAGGGAGAAGCTTTGCATCATTGTCATGTATCATTGTCAAATTATTCAGGCTTTCATTGGTCAGCCAGAAGCCTGTCTCTTGCCAACTAATAAGAGTCTTGTGGAAGGGGAGTATTAACAGTCAGGCAAAGAAGATTAAAGCTAAGACCACCTGCTTCTACCAAAGGCTGATCAAGCCAAGATTAAAAAAAAAGCATTCTTGGAGATAAAATCAATGGGAAAGCCTGGGTGATTTTCAAATTCAGATTTTATTACACACACACACACACACACACACACACACACACACACACACACACACACGTAAGAAGACGACAAAGAGCTGAAGGATTATCAGTAGGACTGTAATGAGAACTAGTACCTAGATTCAAACTAAACCCTAGGTTCTGAGTTATTTGTGATGACGACTAAATAGTGACTTAGGGTAGAGGGCCGCGTCCACTCAAGGTGAACATGTTGAGACTTGTACTTCAATTCCGCAGGTCTATAAAGTGAGAGATGGACCCACTATGCCAAGGAAAGTGTGTGCTGGGTAAACTCAGTTCTGCCATTTATTACCTTGAGACTCACAGAACACTGAAAGTAGTAATCATTCCTAGAATAGGGATGGGTGCATGTAAGAACCTAATGTATTTGATTTTTCAGCAAAAGAATCAAGTAGCTACTAACACAATGCCGTAAATGCTAACAGCATTGTTGTAAACACTAGATACCAATCCCAAAAAATTAAATTAAGTCCATGCTGTGCAAGAAGTTCACAGTCTAAGGGGTTGAGAATGAAGTTCAGTTGGTAGAATGCTTACTTAGCATTCGCAAGGCGCTGAGTTTGATCCCCAGCAATTCATAAAGCAGGTGTGGCAATCTTAGCTCTCAGAATGTAGAGGCAGGAACATCAGAAATTCTCATCCACAGTTTTCTCTCTTTCTGAAGTTTCAACTTCTACCCTTGTTTTGAAAACAGAAGTATTGATTACTTCTTTCATTTTTTAATCCCTCTTTAAAAAAAAATCTGACGCAGGGCTGTGACAATTTCCTTTTTGGAGACAAAGGTCTTTCAGCTACAGAGAATTGAAGGCAAACTTGGGCTTCATGAGACTCTGTGTACACACACACACACACACACACACACACACACACACACATACAGAAAGAGAGAAGATTCTCATTCTAAAAGGAGGTGGTTAACAATGAATAAATAACCTAACATATGTTGGAGAAAGCAATTGTGAAAATTGATTCAAGGTAAAGGGAATAAAGAAGGCAGGGGGTAGGGTTGGAGCATAACTCTGCAGGAGAGTGTGTACCTATCAGTCACTGCTTCATGGGGTGCCCTGGGGGATTAGCTTCTCAGAGTAATTTGGACCCTAACTTTCTGAAACTATGACATGGGGAAAGTAATCAAGATATTGTGTGTGGTTTTATTTAATTTACCAAAATTAAAATTTAGACAGTCTTTCCAAATGTTGATTTGTTTGGAATGTTAGCCTTAAAGCAAAGAGGGGGGAAAAAGGCAAAACTGCTAGTCAATTTCACTGATTTAAACTTTACAGACATATTTGAAAGTTGTCCAAAATTATAGGCTTTGGTGAGGAGAAAAAAGATTTCATCAAAAAAGTATAATGCATATACAAACCAACATATGTACAAAAGGAAAAGCAATAGGCAGACACCAAGGAGGCAGAAGTAGGAGTTGGTCATTGTTCTTGCTTAGCTGTAGAAACCATGCAACCTTTGTGCCTCAGTTTCCCTGTCTGTAAAATGGCAATAAGCAGATTCAGATTCCAGTTTTCTCTCTTCTGACACTTCAACTTCCACCTTTGTTTTTGAGAACAGAAGCACTGATTACTTCATTTCTGATTCCTTTTTTAAAATAAAATCTGGTGCAAGACTGTAACAATTTCCTTTTTAGAGACAGTGCGGTCTGTCTCCTTTGCAATGAAGTTCAGTTCCGGTTCCTTCTTACCTGCTTTCTTTTCTGGAACAGGGGACACATTAGAAAAGTTTAACAAACACAAAGGATCAGCCTCCTTTGAAAAAGCTTAAAGTGAGTTTTCTCTTTTGTGATTTCTTCATAACTTATCCTTGGTGATTCTTTCAAAGGTATTGCTCACGATTTTGGGTAGAGGTACTAAAATGATCACTAATGGAATATTGCTGAAAAAATCATATCATTAAAATTTTTTGACAATTTTACACATGAATGCAATGTACTGTGATCCTTTTCATTCCACCAGCTTCTCTTAACTTGTCCCACTCCTGCTGATTTTGCTCTCCTTCCCAGCTTGTGTCCCTTCTACTTTCAGGTCTTTCCGTGTGTGTGTGTGTGTGTGTGTGTGTGTGTGTGTGTGTGTGTGTGTGTGTGTGTCCCACTATGTTTAACTAGCTGCTTGTGTGACCATGAGTAACAAATTATTTACTACAGTATGTATGTGCAACCTACCAGTGGTTACACCACTGAAGAAAATGACTCTATCCCGAAAACCATTCATTATATTCTAATAACTCCACAGAGAGGAAAGGTTTCATAAGATTCTCTGCCATCCATGATACATTGCTGAAGGGTCTAGTCTTGTAAATTTCATGTGCAGATCATCATAGCTGTTCTGTGGTCACGGTTTCAAAGACCATGCATGCCATTTCTAGAAAACAGAATTTCTCATCTAGAAAACATGCCTTCTCATTTTGTGGTTCCTACATTCTTTCAGCCTTATCTTCCGTGATGTACTCTGGATATTGAAAAGGATGATATAAATGGTCACTTTAGAACTAAGCACTCGATGGTCACTTATTTTCATTACTTTGAGCAGATGAGTCTCTGCATTAGCAGCTGCCCACTGCAGAAAGTTGCTTCTCTCACCAAGCTGAAAGCAACAGCAGTCTATCAATATTGCATGTTGCTTTCAAATACGAGTCTCACCAGGCTGCCAAACCCAAGTAGCTCTGTCTTATACATTTGACCTGGAAATAGTCCCACCTATCATGTAGAGACTGGGTCTTCACACATCAATTAGATAGTCTACTTCAGTCTTGCCTACAGTAGGTAATTCCTTAGTTCTCAATTGTCATGTTGACATCTAACACTAACTGCTATATGCTGTAAACTTTACTTCCTACCATGAGTAGATTTTATTCTATTCAGTCTATCTCTTAGCATGTGTGATTGATCTGCAAATGTTGAGGGTGCTGGTTCTTTCCCATTCTCCAAACTCTACCTTAAATCACATTTAAAATTTTATCAACTTTTTTCAGTTCTTGTGGTTCACTCTAGTTTCCCCCCAGACTTAGACTGCCAACTTATTGGGGCCTTAAATCCTACTCATACTCAAAATTGATGGGTGAAGAGGAAGTTAATGTCAATTGATGGATGGAGTAATAAAGACAAAGTGAACTTTAAACACCAATGCTGATCTCCTGGACCATGAACGAAGCTCGTTTAACAGTTCCCCCAGCATGGGTCTCACTGACGTATGCTCTGCTTCAAAATGTAGCCAATTTACCTTCTTGTCATTAGAGGGATCTGCTTTTTGAGAGAGGAAAATCCCTCTCTCCCCATTCCAATCAGATGAGAATATAATGCTTCCAAGAAAAGAGTAAGAGAATCCTCTCCGCTTTCCCATCAGGATGAGTTTTCCAAGTTCAATTTAAATCCCTTGAGCCCATCTACTCACAGACTCTCTCAGCTTCATCTGGCAGCACACTCACGACCCCAACGCAGACCAGATGAAGTGGAAACATGGAGCCCTGAGTTTTAAGTCTGAAGAGCCTGTGTCTCCTTGAAACAGCTGACCACCCTCGGTGTCTTTGCTTAAAGGCATTTAGTAGTTACTTTTTTCTTTAAGCATCTCTTACAGCCCTTCTTCCGTTCGTTTTTCCTGCCATGTGATTACCCATCCAGCTTACAAAAGAGGAGGGCCCGAAATAGAAGGACCCCGCGTTTCCTCCAGCTCGCTTCAGGCACAAAGATGGAAAAGGGTTGCCCAGCGACCGCATGAAACCCCTGGTTTTAAAACAGCCACTAGCGGCTTCTTTCTTTGAAAACTGGGCGGGAAAGTGGTTTTGTGATTGTGCGACCCGGCTGGGCGTGAGCGACAGCTCTGCACATCGCGGTGGGCAGAAGATGCTGGAAGGATGACTTGAGATCGTGTTTGGAGAGTTTGCACAGTTTATCTTGCTCCTCCAGCATGCGCACGCTCGCACACACGTACGGTTGCTCAGGACCAGGGGAATCCTGTGTATGGTAGATCAAAAGTCAAGGGCAACTTTCATTTAACACGCAAACCTCGAAAAGGGGCGGGGGTGTGTGATGGGGGGAGGGTCAGCGTGCAATCTAGAGGAAAAGGAAGCTGGCTATGTGTCTCTGTCACTGAGCGACACTGGGCGACCGGGGTGTCTGTGGTTTTCTGCGGTTTTTCTCGCTCGTCCCGGTTGTTGGCTCACTTCCACCCTCTGAACGTTTCAGCAGCGAAATACTGGGTGGGGCGGCCTCCGTTTCCAACCCGCCAGCTGTGCACGGGCCCCAGCTGCAGGGTGCGAGGTGCCACTCGGCCCCTTCCTCCCTCCGCGGCGGACGGGGGCGGGTCCTCGGGTCCCGGGCGCTGCGCCGGGTGCCCGCTAGAGGTCGCTGCTGGGCGGCGCGCGCTCTCCGCGCGGAGAATAACGGGGCCGGGCTGGAGGAGAAAGGAAACCTGCTGGGGGAGGCGGCGGCGCGGACCGCGAGCGAGCGAGCGAGCGAGCGCGCGAGGGAGGAGAGTTCACTTTTGCTTGTGTGTCAGCGCGCGGCGGCTGCAGCGGGCGCTGGCAAGGAAGCACCTGGAGAGCCGATCGTCCAGCTCGGAGCGGCCGGGCGACCGCAGCGAGAGGCGGGATCCCAGCGCGCCGGCGGGGCGCAGAGCCCGCGAGCCTGGCCAGCGAGGGGAGCCGTGGGGGGCGCGCCCCGGGAGGGCCCCCGGAGCAGCGCAAGATGCCGCACGAAGAGCTGCCGTCGCTGCAGAGACCCCGCTATGGCTGTAAGTGCGCGGGGCCCCCGCCGATCTTGGGGAGCCTCCCCCTTCCCCGCAGAGCCGCGTTGGGGAGGCCCAGGGGTCGGGCTGCTTGCGGCGGAGGGAGCTGGAGGGCAGAGGCTGGCGAAGTTGGGAGCTGGAGTTGCAGAGGGCCCACGTAGAACGACCTCCAGCCGCTGTTATCTTCCAATTTCCAGCTGGCAGCTCTGTCCCTCCACTCGGCAAGTCCCAAACCGTAGAGAGCGCAGCGCTCTGGGGCAGACCAGGTTGAGGTTTTAGGGGTATCAGGTGAGGAGCCCGCGGATCTATAGGTCGTTGCCCGCTCGGGCCAGGGGGTGGCGTAAGGGACCCGATTCTTCTCCCCAGAAGGGAGGAAAGTTTGTTTGCTGTGTCTACAGGTGGGCTCAGCCTGGAGAGTAGAGTGTCTGCGCGCTCAGCTGGGGCGAAGGCAGCTTTTCCGAAAGGCCGGCGTCTCCTCCTCCTCCGGCTCCTTCGGGCCTCATTTGAGCCAGTCTGGGCCGCACAGGTGTGAGGCCCTTCCTGCCAAAATCTATAGTCTGCCCCCAGCCCCTCTGATCGCGTAACTCTACCACCCCCCTCCTCATCTCCTAAGCGGGAGGATTGTAGCAAGGAGAGAGTTGGGAGCCCTCCTGACTCTTAGGAGCTGTCGGTTACCCGCTGGGGGGCTGCCCGCGGAAAGAGGTGGCTTTGGCTGGGTGGATGGAGTCAGATTAGCACCGACCACGTGGCCCTATGTGCAGAGTTCAGAGTCCTAAACATGTGCCAGGAAGTATTTCCTTTAAAACAAACAGAATAATGGCTCTCTTTCTCCAGGGTTGGTCCTGTCAGTGAACCTGTGTCCGAGGACCTTGGGTTAATCTTTTGCTCGGACTGGCCTTGGTGGCCGAGGTACCAGGTTTGGGTCGAGATGGCGATGCCTGCCTGCGGCTGGCTAGCTGTGGGCGTGTAATTCTAAATGTTTGTGTCGACTCTTCCCTTCCCTCCCCTCCTGCCTGCCGTGGTGCGGTGCGTCAGGAGTGGGAGGTAAGTTTTCCCATGTGACTCAGTGACAGTGGGGAGGTGCCAGCTGCAGATTTCATAGGACCAGAAAATTTATTTAGCAGTTGTCCTGGAACCCAGCGTTGGGCAGCCCTAGCCAGTTTGTGGTTGGTAAACCACACAGCTCCCGGGGCCGGAGGAGGAGCCCTGTGTTGATCTAGAGATTGCAGTGTCAACCTCGATCTGTGAAAGGCCTTTCATGTGACAAGCTCTTGGGACATAAAGAAGTTTCACTGTTCCGAGCTGTAAGGTGGCTGTGAAGTCTGCAAAGTAGGTGAATACACGTCTAGAAATGGTTTGACATCACATGTTCTGTGTTATCCCTCATTAGCAATGCACAGTGTAAAATCGTGACGAATGAGCTGCAGGAACGCAGCGTTTTCATCAGTCCCGGCCTGGGCATCTGAGATGAATCAGCCTGTGGCTTTAGCGTGCCTTAGAAGTAATCGAGGAGGCACAGAGCTGGCAGATCTGGAGCCGGCTCCGCGGAGCCCCTTTCCTTGGAAATACTCCTACAACTTTCCTTGACAATCTGGTGCCATTGTCGATGTCACCTTCCTTGGTCTCATCAAGTATTGGCATCCACTGGCTCTTCAGCAAGTTCAAAGATGGAGAATCTGTATTTATGTTTTATGAAATATGGAGGCCTGTTACAATAATGCCGCTGTCACTAAAGGGGTGTTTTAAATACTTTTCCTTTCAGCTTTATAAATAGAATATGTTTACAGTATATTTAAAAATAATGCCCAGCAGAATATACTTAGGAATGTGCTTAATAGATGCTACCTACCTAGCTTGGGCTATTCATCCAAGGTGGGGTGGTTTGCTGTACGAGTGCAATTTCATGTTGGTGGCTTTCTGGGCCTCTTGTCAACACTAGGATGGAAACAGTGTCAGGAGCTCTTCCTAGGAAGGGACGGACAAGGTTGCTTGCTGGTGACTTGTCATGTCATATGCTTTTTCTTGCTTAGTGGTTTGCTAAGGAAGTTCAGCTATACCACATGGATTTGATTACCAATACTTTTTTATCAGTGTGTATCAGAGGGCACTATGTGTCTCTGTGGAGGACCAAGGATGACTTTGGGAACCATCCTGGATTGTTTCTACCTCCTTCTTGCTTTGCTCTGGGGATTTCTCAGGCTCTTCCCACCAGGGCCCAAAGGGCAGGCCCCCACTCTTTCTGCAAACCAAGTGGGACCAAGGATCTGAACAGGACCTTCTGCTCATGAGACAGAGTCTTAACCCCTGAGCCATCTTTCCAGCCCTAATTCCCAGCACTTTAAAAATGGAAGAGCCAGTAACTTATTGTAATTTCTGTTCCATTGCTTAACATTGCTTTTGAGACCGAGTTTTTAAAACAATTCTTTGGCAGTTTCAATGAAATTGTTTTGTTTGTTTCAGATGTGGATTTTTCTGCCATTTCCTCTAACCCTTCTAATTGTCCTTACCTTCTTTATTCAGTAATTCTTAGGCAATGTAACTAAATTAACACGGCCCAAGGCCATTAATCCTTCCCCTCTGCCCCTCCTCACCAGACTGTATGTAAAATACCAAACCCCAAGTTGTATTTGAGGGATTTGTCTATGGCTTCTCAGTGGGACCTGCAAGCCTGCTTAGATTTCTGACAGAGGCAAGATTACTGAAGACATCCTGATTTGTACTCAGGAGCACATTGAATTAAAATCGCAGAGACTATTTTTTTTATTCAATTCTGGCCATTCCTGGCCATGTTTTCCTGAAACCTGTGAAGTTAAGTGGCATGATATTAACATAGAACAATGCTAAAACATCATCTCAGTAATGTGATGCTAAAGGAAAAGGCATGAAAGAAGGAAGAGATGGTAGCCATAGGAATGTAGAGACAGACATAAATTTAGAGATAGATTTAAATAGCACTTAGACTTGGTATGATTTACAGTGCTGGAGCTGTTGTAGTGAATAATAATGTGTTGCTGAACTACTTCTGAAATCATGTCAACACTATGATCTGTCAAAAGTTCTGTTGCAATTAATTACTTAAGAGTTAAAAAGGACAGAGTAAAAGAGGGGCTTTCTGACTCACAGATGAGTTCACTAACCACTGGTAATCCAGGCAGCTTTCACATGTCACTGTGGGTTACTACTGAGTGTGTATAGGCAAGAACTGTGGCCTTCTTTAAAAATGGAGATCCTTTTTTACATGAATTCATTGTAAAAATAATAGTGATTAATGTTTCATTGTTTGCTTTGTTTAGAAAGTGAAATGCAAGCCAGGTGTGTTGGCCAAAGCTTGCATTCCCAATATGTGAAAGGCCAAGGCAGCGGAATGATTGCGTTCTAGGTGAGCCTGGGTTGACTTCTGAGTAGGATCTTGTGTGAATAGTGAGGTTTCTAAATCACCTGGGATCTGCACTATGGAAGTTTCCAGTAGAACTACGCTTCACACATACCGGTCTGATATGGAGACACTTAAGTTCTGAGCTAGTTAACGCAGCTGTGTAACTGTGTTCCACATAGCTCAGCTCAAACTTGCCGTTAGAGAACACACTTGATTGACAGGAGCTGTGTGCATGTTGTCTCCATAGACAAAAAGTCAAGTTACTTCTTCCTGTGCTAGTGTTTTGTTGAGCTCCTGAAGGTCAACAACTAAAGTGTTATTTTAGTGTGCTTTTAACTTTAATTACACATGCCGTTTAACCAAAATGACTTGTTTGGGAGCGTTTAAGCTCGTAATACCAAGCTTATGTTAAAATTTAGTGTTATTTAGTGTGCAGTTAACCTGCTTTTCCCTAGAGAACTGTCAATTTGCTCTGGCCCTTTACTCTCCCACGCCACTAACTGCTTGTGTGTGTGTGTGTGTGTGTGTGTGTGTGTGTGTGGTGCTAGGACTGAATCTGGACCCTGTATAAGTGAGGCAAGTGTTCTTCCACTGAGCAAGAACTATACCCCCCGGCCCTCCACAAGCCTCTGAACACCTCCTTTTATTTCAAAGACTTCTGTGCAAACAGAGCTAATGCTCGCCCAGTCTTCCTGGTAAGCAAAGGAGAGGCAAAGGTCACTGAGCTCCTGAGCAGGCAGGCGACGCGGGATATGGAACTAAAGATGGTGACCTAGCAGAAGTCCGCGTGCTTTTCCATCTGCCCATTATTACTTTGGGGAGGGGGGAGGTAGAACCCCCCCCCCCAAAGAATTAGTTTCATTAATTTCACAGATAAGGGAATCTGTGATTACCTTGATAAAACTCCAATGATGTTTTTATCAAGCGTGCATCCACCTGGTGACCAGCAACAGGATAAAAATCCCCTCCGACCCCTGAAACTATTGGAGACACTTATTCTTTCTGTCTTTTTAGTGATTTTCACAATTTCATCAAAACCCGGAAACCTATAGTCATGTGGGTAGGGAACTGTTAAAATAGTGTTCTTTAAGAGAAATTTTGATGCTTTATCCTGCTCTTCCCCAAGAAAAAGCAGAAAGGCACAGGCAAATACATTGAACTATATTTATGGCATGCATTCAGGCTTCTCAAAGGATACTGTGTATGCATAATGACATTCCATCTCAGTCTGGGTCCCTGATGTGAAAGGAAGTCTTTTCCATAATAATATACTGGCACGCACCAATGATTACAAATAGAATAATTTTTAAAAGGCACTTATTACATATACCAGCCATGCCTGGAAGTCTGCGTTGGATGAGAAATTGGGCAGAAACCTGTAGTGGGGTGACTGACTGGTGAGCTGCTACATTCTCACTGCATCGCACTATTTTATCTTTCCCTCTTGAGAAGCATGCTAGTGTGGGAAAAAAAAATGGCAAAAGCTCTAGAGTTGTATAAGTAGGAATTTGAATTGTGACTTCTGCCCACTGCTTGAGTGGCCCTGGCCTGTCCTGTACCTTCATGAGAGGTATGTGCTAATGAAAGCACTATGAAGCTGACTGAAGTGGTTCCTGGCTCGTCGTGCCAAACAAATTGCAGTTATTTCAATTAATCGAGCATCTCAAAAGTATAAAACATTGTGCGTAAAGGGAACATGACTAGAGAGTTACAGCTTACTAGAAAACCTGAGAACTGGGGATATAGTTCAGTTGGCAGAGTGTTTTGGGTAGCATGCACAAGGGCCTGGGTTCAATCCCCAGGAACCTCATAAACTGAGCATGGCGGTCCTGCCTGTAATCCCAGCACTTGGAAGGTAAAGACAAGAAGATCAGAGCTTCTAGGTTGTCCTCACTGCATTGGAGTTTAAGGCCAGCCTGGGATACATGAGACCCTGCAGGGAGGGAGAGAGAGGGAGAGAGAGAAAGGGACGTAGGGAGGGAGAGAGGAAAGAGAGAGAGAGAGAGAGAGAGAGAGAGAGAGAAGAAAACCTGAAAGATAAGGAATAATGCTTTTACTTAGTGCAGTTTTAAGACTATGTAAATTATGTGAACGCAATGAAAAGGCTTCATGAAGACTGAATTTGAGCATCACCTTAGGGCAGAAAGAAAACTGAAAGGTGCCCCGGTGCATTTGTTGCGGGGATAGCTTGCTGGGACTGATTGAGTGCATGGACAGATGCTGAGGAATGGAAATGTAACCTGGAGGGTCATACTATGGGATCCTTCATTTAGAGGCAATGAAGGTCAGCTTGAGCTGTTTGTGACTTGAGTTGCCTGAGCAACAGAAGTATCTTCTTGTTCCTTGAGATATTTTAAAAAAGAGATACTTTTTATTAAATGTTCTTGGCTAGCGGCCCAGTGAAGTGAGGAAGGGAGGAAGGCTAGGTGTGGGGACATTGTGGTGCCCTCTGCTCCGGCTGCATGGAGGCCTCCTTCACCACGCTTCTGGGTGTGGGAACATTTTGTGATGGACAATACTAGTAGCTGGATTTGCAAAGGACAGGCAAAGGTTTGGAAAACAGGTGAGGAAAATAGGTATAGTCAGAACAGGGCAAAGCTCTTAATAGCTGAATTATCAGAGGATAAGATTTCTTTTTCTTATTTTTCCTCATTCTCTCCATTACTTGTGGCAATTTCACCTCTCAGATTTCACTGGTGATTAGTGGCCTCTGATGACCAACATCCTGGTTTGATTGAAGAATAATTAAGACCATATTTCTGACTAGCAGCTGCCTGGGGGAATTTCTCAATAGTTAGACTGCTTTTGGCACAAAGCCCACAGATAGAACCAAAACTAGCTGCACTCCCTTTCGTCTTATAATCATGCATCACTTCTTGGTCTTTTGGCTAAGGTCAAATGTAATTTTACAATCATATATTACGCATGATCTGTCTTGTCATGGGGTTAAAAGGAGCAGACAGCTGCTTCTCCATCCGTGCAGTGGTTTTTGAAGAGCAGTTGCCTGAGCAGCAGTAGCAGAGCCCATCTTCCTAGAAAGGCAGCTGCCTGGCCTATCTAGACCTGTGGAAGTTCCAGGACTGTCTTCAACCTCCCAAGTTTTAACAAAGCTTTCAGGTGACTCTGATGCCCTAGAGCTTTGGAAGGATAAAAAGCCATCTTGAATATTCTCTTCTCTTCACTGTTCACTTATTATTATTATTTGTGTGTGTGTGCGTGTGCGCGCGCACGCATGCGTGCCAAGGTATGCATGTGGAAGTCAGAGAACAACTTTGTGGAGTCAGTTTTTTCCTTCTACCTTACCTGAGTTCTGAGGATCAACTCAGGTCATCAGACATGCATAGCAAGCACTTTTTACCAGTTGAACCATCTTACCTGTCCAACTTTTTTTTTAACTTTGCATTGTGTGTGTGTGTGTGTGTGTGTGTACACCTGTGTATGAGTGCAAGCAGACATGCATCCTACAGTGTATATGTGGAGATCAGAGGACAACTCTTAGAAATTGGTTCTCCTACCCTGGGCTCTGGAGATCAAAGTCTGGTCTTCAAGCTTGTGCAACACATGTCTCTATCCACTGAGCCATCTTATTGTTCTACTTGCAGGATTTTGACAAGTGCAAACAAGGTATATTCCAAATGCTTTATTTGCAGTATTCCTTTGTATTTGACCTGAGTACACACATGCACCATAAGGAAACCTAAACCTTGATTTTGACACAGACTTGTGTGTGACACAGTGGAATCTATCCTGGCGTGACTTTAAGGTTTCTTCATTCTTTTCTAGGAAACAAATATGATTGGAAAGAGAAAACCAAAAGTCTGTATGGACAGGAGATAAGTGAGGTTAACTAACCAGGGATTTGTTAGTAGGGAGGTGCCATTAGAGCCAATGGGAAGACTGACAAGCTGGGGAACCATCTCCCATTGAAGGGAGCTCTGTGTCTGGCAACTTCAGGCTTCTAATCCTTGGGCATGAGTTTGGAGGTGGACAGTGAACAGTACGGATTAGAACATGTCTTCTTTCTCATCCGAGATGACTTACAGTGCTTTTCATTCATTCACTCACAAGTTTTAGAATGTTTCAACATTAGCAGAGATACTATTTGATCAACATAAGATTACCCAGCTCCTTCCTTACTTTTTAGGCAAATTACAGATGTTTATTTGGCTACTGATGAAAGACAGAAAGACATTCCTGTGATTCTTGCTTGAGATTCCCGAAGGAGAAAGCTTTTCTCCCTTCCTCTATTTCTCCCTCCCCTACCCCCTCCCCTACCCCGCTTCCTTTCTCTCAGCAAGATCTTGCTTTGTAGCTCAGGTTGGTCTGAACTTACATTCTCCTTCCTCAGGCTTCTGAGTGCTGGCAGTAAGATGTGCAGTCCTGTATCCAGCTGAGAAAATTTATTTGCCCAAATTCTTTCATTTCTTCTGGCTCCGAAGGAAGACATTTTATACCATTACAAGCAAAATTAGGGTTGAGAATGGTGGCTTCCACCTGCAAATCCTAACCCTTGGTAGGGCTAGGAGGAGAGTGGCAACGAGTTCGAGACCAGCCTAGACTATAGAGCAAGACTCTATCTAGAAAACAAAACAGCAATGACAAATTAGCTGCTGTATACTCAGGAGTTCTAGCTACTGGAATCCAGGAGTTCAGTACCAGCCTGGGCAAGGCATGGAGAACTTGTATCAGTGAGAACTAAATTAAGGGGACTAAGAGCATAAAGCTCAGTGGTTAGGGTATAAGCTTAGCATACATATGAGGTCCTTAGTTTAATCCTTAACATATCCTCAAATTTATAGTCATGCTTCTGATAATCCTGTCCTAAATCTCATTATTTTATTGACAATATGATTTAAGTTTTTATTTTAAGTTTTAAGTTGTATATTTCAGATTTTTAGGTATCTAGCCAATAAACTGACACCTTGGAACTTTTGGAAGATATTCAATAAACACTTGTAATTATTGCAGTTTTTGTTCACTATATCTATATCCTAGCTTTTGTCTAAGTGAACAACTTATTCCTTTACCTGTCAAACTAAGCTCAAGTGTTTTCAAGTGCAGAGCACATATTTCATGTCGTTTAGGTTTCCTTTCTCTCTTTTTAAAATTTTTTGCATGTGCTTCTGTAAGTGTGTAAGTGTATGTCTGAGTGTGTGTGTGTGTGTGTGTTGTACCTATGGAGGCTCAAGGGTAACATCAAGAATCATTCTGGATTGCTCTTCTTTCTTATTGCTTTGCTGTGGGGTTTTCTATTCTCGGTCTTCCACAGCTGGAATTACATGCTACTGCCATTTCCATGGAGTCTGGGGATCTGAATTCAGATCCTTTTGCTTGTGAGGCAAAGGCTTTAACCCTGGGACCATCTTCCCTGCCCCAGGTTTGCTTTCTCTCTATAAAGCCTGTCATGGTATGAAATGTGTCCCTCACAAGCTCATGTGTTTGGGAAAGTCGTGGTACTTTTAGGAGGTGGAGCCTTGCTGGTGGAAAGCAGTCACAGGGGATGGGCCTTGAGGTCTGCTCTTGCGGTTAGCAGTCTTGCAGCTCTCAGCCTTTTAGAAGGTGTGACTTAGCCTGTCTTTAGCTTCTGCCCCCAGCCATGACATTTCTGCCACGAAAGACTGTATCTCCCCTCTGGAACTGTAAACTGGATAAATCTCCCTTTCTCCCTTTTAGTTGTTTGACTTTGGGTGTTCTCACAGCAACAGAAAGAGTAACTAGTACAGAAACCAAACCGATCCTTTTAATTTCTGTGTGCCTCATTTTCATCATCTGCAAAATGTGATTGGGAAAGTGTATAATTGAAAGTCAAACTATTTGGCCCATGGATGTGCACGCGTCCAGAATGTGCTCAGTGGTCAGCCCTTTAATGGTGGTGGTGATGCGGGTGTCTTCTCCGTCTCCCCTTGTCCCACTTGTCTCTCCATGGCTCTTTTTCCCCTTTAATGCAAAGTAGAGTTAAAATACTACCCTAGTCTTCCTTGAGAATATGAAAATTCTTCAATAATTCTAAGTTATTTCTAGAGTTTTATCTATCCTTATGAATGGCGGTCAAGTTATTCCATGTATATCTATAATTAAACTCATGTATTCGACTCATATATTCTATTAATGCTTCCTGGGAGAGGGTACGTGTTTCTGTTTCACGTTTTGTCCTCTCACATGATCTTGGCGGTGCCACCGCCAAACCTGAATGAAGAGTCCTTACATTGAACTTACCAAGCATTCTCTTGTCTCATTCAGAATTCCATGGCAAAGTTGCCCATTACTGTTGCTGCTAATTTGAGAGGTTTCTAATGCTATCTAGAGGGGAAGGAGCTACTGGAAATGTAGCTTAATCTTTTATGTCTAGTTTTCAATCACAGAGTTTCAGTGGGGGGGGGGAAGGAGGGGGACAGGGAGGAAAAGAAGGAGGAAGAGGAGGAGGAGATTTGCTGGGTTCATCAAGTGTCCCTGTCCCTAGAAAGTTTGCCAAGCTTTACATTTGGGGACCCTGTGAAGCTGAACTGTGAGATAACTACTTTTGCGACCATTGTAAATACAGGGTTGGGACTACAACTCAGTGGCAGAGCTCTTGCCTCATATGTTTGGTCCCCAGCATTGCCCCAAAAGAAATAAAATATATCAGCTATTCACTTTCAGATTATGCATCTGTTCAGCTATTCTTCCCTTTTACCAGTTTGGATTTTTTTTAATTAGTTACTTTAACATTGCTGTTACACTTGATCCAATAGAAGCAACTTGAAGGAGGAAAGATTTGTTCTGCTCACAGTTTTAGTCCATCATGACAGGGAAGGCATGGTAGAGCAGCTCAGTTCATGACAGTAGAAACGTGGTAATGGCTGTTCACATCACAGCCAATCAGGGAAAAAAATTAAAAGAGACAGGAACTAGTAGCTGGGTAGAACCTTTCAAAGTCCCATCCCAGTAACCTACTTCTGCCAGAAAGTCCTCATCTCTTAAAGGATCTACAGCCTCTCAAAGTAGAACCACCAGCTGGAACGCAAGTGTTTAAAACATGAGCCTGCAGGAGACATTTTATAATCCATTCCAAGTTTCATATAATCATTTATCATCACCCCTCTACTCCTCATTTACCCCCAAACAGGGCCATTGCTATCAGCCTAACTTGGCAGGGGCCCACTTGGGAATCTGAGTAGACCACTTTTGTGTTTTTTGCCTTGGGCTGGCTGAGCAGGCTTTTCAGGGCTGAGCTGAGGGCCCTGGCAAGATGTCAGTCACACAGCGTCATGGAATGAGGGCTCTGCTCCTCTCCCCCATACTGTGCTTCCCATGTGAGTTCTAGTAAGGCAGCTTTTTGGAATCTGGCTGCAAATTCAACCCGTAGTAAGTCTGTCCAAGAAATATCATTACAGAGCTAATGCCAACATGTGCTTGCTTTTGTTCTGCATTTACTAATGAGTTTTATTTTCCAAATGAAAAACATACTCATCTTTTAAAAGCATATGTAAAGGTCTGATTTTCTCTCTTTGAGAACCTGGTCCTTGCTTTGGCACTGATCCTGGGGATAGTCTCTAATGTTTTATGCCTCAGGTCTCCAGTATAATATTTGCTCGTGTTCAATTTGGCCAATAGTTTGGAAGACTATACCGATATATTTCTCTCCAGTGTGGCCCTCGCTTTAACTTTGTTCAATTAAGTGAACTCTGAGAAAGAAATGAAACTTGCCATGTGCTTTTATGTAGTGGTTTTGAAACCTCTGCAAATGTACCTTTGATCTGTTAAAGGACAAACAAAATCTAGCAAGCAAATAGGGAAAGATGTATTTGCCTGTGTTTGTATGTTTCCAATAAATTATACAAAATTATTTAGAGGTTGCCTTTGAGGAGAAGAATAAGTATATTAGTTGGAAAAAACAATTACATGTATTAATTTACAAAAACAATAAAGAAAATGTGGACTTCTCTTTTCTTTTTGTGTGTGGTGTGTGTGCCTGTGTGTGCATATTTGCACATATGTGGGTGTGTGGGGGTGTGTGGGCATGTACAGTTTGCACAGTAACTGGACATTATGCATCTTCCTCTATCATTTTCCAGTTTAATTTTTGAGGTAGAGTCTCTTGCTGGATCCAGGGCTTGCTGCTTGGCCTAGTCTAGCTAGCTAGAGTGTCCTAAGAACAGCGTCTCTATCTGTCTCTTGCGAGACAGACAGTTCAGCATGCCCACAAGTTCAGAAACTTGTGTGTCATTTCTAGGAGTCCAAACTCCAAACTTTGTGCTTGCATAGCAAGCACTTACTTACCATCTCCCCAGCCTGCAAATGTATATTTAAAAGAGTAGTATACAATATGGATTACTCTAAGAGTAACATAGATAACATAGAACATAATTAAATTTCTAAATACCCAGAGTGCATCTCTCAGTAAGTGCATCTGGTATGCAGGTCATGTTTCTACCTTTGAACTTAGTCAAAAAGCAGAGAAACTATCATGTCTGCTGTTACTCTGTAATGAGACAATAGATGAATTCAATGTTTATTTTTTTCTTCTCTAAATTTTCCTCTATATATGTTTCTGACGTTAGAAAAACTAAAGTAGTTGTCTTTTGCTTCTCAATATACGAAGTTCCTTTTAACCTCCAACTCTGCTTCGAGAAAATTGGAGCCTGCAAAACAGGTCTGTTATTATTGGAAGAATTCGGTGAGGACTGGATTTTACAGGTGTGAATGTGAGAGACTGACTGGCAAGAATGTTGAGAGATATCAGGACAAAGTGAAACTGTTGCACTCTACATAAAGATGATAAAAGTTAGGATAAAAGACATAAAGATCTGCAAAGCAAAAACAGAAGTGGTTAAAAAAATGTAAGCAGTAGACTGATATTCAACACTTAAAAAATTTGATCTGTAAAAGGATAAATCAAGTACTATCTCCAGTGAAATAAAGATTGCTGGCATACAGAGAGTAGCCTGTGTCCATGTCAGGGCTGCCATACCCAAGATCATAGTGCAGTGATGCCTGCTTCTATTAGTTCTCCTCATAGTGCAGTGATGCCTGCTTCTATTAGTTCTCCACAATAGCTGGCCGATCAGTGTTTTACCATGGAATAGGGAGGATCCCAGGAGGTAAGATCCTTTCCCTGAGAGATTGTGCCAGACAGGAGAGGGGGAGCTTCTTTACTCGACGGTTGACCCACTGGTAGATTGTTCATGACCCAGTGCCCACCCCTGGAAAGGTGTAACAGTTACTCTTAACTATTGCTGTGAGAGAACACCCAAAGTCAACCAACTTAAGGGAGAAAGGGAGGTTTATTCAGCTTACAGTTCCAGAGGGAAAGTACAGTCTCTCAAAGCAGAGGCGGCATGGCTGGCTGGCCAAAGGTGGAGGAGGCTAAGTCACTGCAGACATCTTGGAAGCTGAGAGCTGCAGACTGCTTGCTGCAAAGGCAGGCTTCTCCTCCAGGTAGGGTGGGACTAATCCACCTCAAGGCCCACCCCTTGTGACTGCCTTCCTCCAGCAAGGCTCCACCTCTCAAGGTGCCATGACCTTGCCAAACACATGAGACTGTGGGGGACACATTTCAAACCATAACACTCCACCCCTGGCCCCCACAGGCTCATTGCCATCTCATTATGCAAACCATACTCAGCCCAACTTTAAAAGTCTTCATAGGCTACAGCAGTAGTCCTAACACAGTCCAAAGGTCAAAGTCCAAAGCCTTCTGTAAAATCAAAACACAAGTTACATTCTTCCAACATACAATGGCACAGAAAAAACATTCCCATTCCAAAAGGAAGGAATAGGGGCATATCCAGGAAAGATCAGTCTATAACAAGACCAACAGGTGAGTCTCTCATTGAAATTATCTCAGTTCCAAAGGGCTTTGGTTCCACCCCTCCAATGCAGCTGCCCATAGAACGTGTTGCTCTTTTGAGTTGACTCCTCCCAGGGTATACAGCTTTCCTTGGCAGATGTCCCCATTGTCTCTGGCATCTCTAACATCTTTACTTGACAATGGCAAACCAGGCTTTAACTCCATAGCACAAACTGCCCTTTTTGGGCCTCTAAACTGCAGACATTCTGCCACATGCTGCCTGGCTTCCATCATTTTTTGAAATCTTGGAGGAGGACTCCACCATCTCCTCCCTCTTGCATCCTTGATGCCTCTAAAACCAGAACCACGTGGACGACTTTGCCAAGACTGGCCCCTTTGAAACACAGCTGATTCTGCTTCTCTATGTTGACCATCTCTTTCACTCCTGGGCAGTTGCTTTGTAAGAGAAACCAACTCTTGCTTTGGAACTCCACCCTTTAACTCCAGTCTTCTGAAAGGATTTGCATTCTTATGAGTGGGAGCCTTCCCTGAGGATCAAGGTAGGGCCTCTCCTATTATTCAAATTGAGAGCAGGCTTTGATTTACAAATGGAGTTAATCTCTTTAACAGCCATTTTGTTCTCTGCTTCTTCCTGGTTCAGCTCTTTAAGTTTGGCATTATATTTTTCATCATCAGATTTTACAGTTTTTGCTTCTTCCTGCCTGATTCTTTGCTTTTTTTCATAACTCTGAAGACAACTAAAAGATCCATATCACATTGTCAAGACTACATTGCTTTGAAATTTCCTCCGCCAAGCACTCCAGCTTAACTTGAGGCAAGCTTTCAGGAGGAGGGCAAAACTTCACTAAACTCTCGGCCAACACATGGCTCCATGTGTCACTCTTCCAGTTGCAAACACAGTCTCTGTTCCCCTCTGGACCATCGCAAGGTAGGCTTCCACTGCCTGCGTCTCTCACGGCATTGCTCTCCTCTGAGCTCTCACAAGAAAAGCCCATTTGGCCCCCTCGCCATGACACAAAGACTTTCCTAGCCCAAAGTCCCAAAGTTCTCATATTTCTCCCAACAAACAGTTCCAAAGGCACACTAGCCAAATCACAGCATTGGCCATATTGCTGGGTACCAACTTCTCTCAGTTTCACAAACAACTTTCATGTTGTGGTACCAGCTGTTCTTAATCTCACAGCAATACCCCACTACCTGGTACCAATTTTTATAATAGTTACTTCTAACTATTGCTGTGAGAGAGCACCCAAAGTCAACCAACTTAAGGGAGAAAGGGAGGTTTATTCAGCTTACAGTTCCAGAGGGAAGGGACAGTCTCTCAAAGCAGAAGTGGCATAGCTGGTTGGCCAAAGGTGGAGGAGGCTAAGTCACTGCAGACATCTTGGAAGCTGAGAGCTGCAGACTGCTTGCTGCAAAGGCAGGCTTCTCCTCCAGGTAGGGTGGGACTAATCCACCTCAAGGCCCACCCCTTGTGACTGCCTTCCTCCAGCAAGGCTCCACCTCTCAAGGTGCCATGACCTTGCCAAACACATGAGACTGTGGGGGGCACATTTCAAACCATAACAGAAGGGATGGAAGCGAGAGATGTAAGAGTGAAGTGAGACCTGTTGGAAAGGAAAATCTGCGGGGCTAGATGGGTAGGGATATGCGGGTGGATATTAGAGAAGGAAAACAGTCAAATTATTTGTATCTGTATATATGTCGGGGTCTATTCTCTTGCCTGAAGTGGGGCTGGGGCGTAGCCACACACTATCTTGGTGACAGGGCTGCTTGTATTTGTGAATTTCCTGCAGCTAATTATATCCCCACAAGCTTTGAATGGGAATTGTCCTATTGACATTTCATCATGGAAGAGAAAGACCGCAAGAGACTCTATACCTCCCTGAGAGACTGATGAGGGTTATTGTTGACAAGGAGAAAATGCAAGATGCTTTCCTCAACGGTCTTCCTATCAAGTACTCAGGCATATGACATTAAAGGCAATCCAGATGAAACCCACTGGGTCATACATGTGAAAAGTCTTGAAAAGAGGAGGGAGCCTTGCAGGGGAAAAGAAGAGTTGTAATGGGAAGAGGAGGGGGGATGGGATTGGGGATTAAAGTATACAGATAGAAATTCACTATATTCATGTACAATGCACAAAAGAATAATAACAAAAAATGTGGAAAAAAAAGAAAAATAAAAGGTGGGGGTGGGGGGGAGAACTCTTCAGAGCCTGGAAAGAAGTGGACTATTTGTGACCATTCACCCATTCAACAAAGTATGTAGAGGTCTGTGTTCTCTGGACATTGTTCAGGGATTGCAGAAGAAATGCCTTCAGAGATTACATGTGACCAGAGCCAGACATAAAATGACAGGAAATCTTTTTGGTGTCTCCTGACTGGACAGTATATTTGCTACTTTTGTCACCCAAAAGAAGAGGAAAACATTGGTTATCAGGCTGAACTGATTCTGGTCCTATATTGTAAACTGAGATGGCATTGGAAGTATATCAGTCTGGCAAGGTGCCTGATACCAAAAGTTTCATCTGACATCAGAATTTGGATTGAGTGCCATTTACTGTGTGAAATTCTGCATAATGTCTCCAAACCTGTTTCTACATCTGATTTACTCTCCTCTAAAGGGCTGTGAGATACAGGAAATACTCTAGGATGCTTTTCAGTATGTATATGGGTGGTGGTGGGAGGAAATTTGTAGCTTACTTGAATAATTCTTTAATCATCTAAGCATTGAAAAGAGAATATTTTTAATCATCTACCTCAAAGGTAGTAGCATTTGAATGACATACACTTTTTTTTTTTGAATGCATGTTTATAGTGAACTTTGTCTTCTTCCTCTAACTTGAAAGTAACATTCTATCTTTTGGTAGCAATATCTTTGACATCCAAGTTTTCTAAACCTAAATCCTGGGCCACATTCTTCTTTGTCCATCTGAACATTTCTTTTCATAGGAAGGCTAAATATTGAAGGTGTAAATCAATTGGAGGAATGAGAGAATCGGAAAACCTTTCTCAGGGTAGTTTTTTTTTTTTTTTTTTTTAATGTTTCCTTAAGGGATGCGTGTGAAACAGAGAGCATCTTTTGTTTTAGCAATGGCGTAGCAATTGTATTTCCTGATCTGTTAGTTGAGATCCATTCTCTCGCCTTTCCTTCCTTCCTTCCTTCCTCCCTCCCTCCCTCCCTCCCTCCCTTCCTTCCTCCCTCCCTCCCTCCCTCCCTTCCTCCCTCCCTCCCTCCCTCCTTTCCTTTCTTCCTTCTTTTCTTTCTCTTTTTTCATTTTATCTTTCTCTCTTTTATCTGCTGAGATGCTATGGCTCATTTTTTCAGAATGGGTAGAAGCTAGGACAGCTGGAACTATGTGGAGAATGAAAAGATCTCACAGGGCTGAGCATGGGTGTCCACAGGTGGTCGTTCCCTTAGGCTGATGACACACCTTTATCTATTTTTCATGGTGTCACAATAGCATATCTGGTCTAGAGACCTAATTCATAGTTGTCAACTCAGCCGTCCAAGAGAAACTCTAGGGAGCTTGGATGTGGGAAGTGGCTCAGTGGATAAAGCACTCACTCCACATGCATGAGGACCTGAGTTTGGATCCCTTGCCCTTGTCAAAGCCGTTGTGGTGGTGCGTGTGACCCCAGCATGGGAAGGGATGGAGACAGGTGGATCCCAGGGGCCCACTGGCCAGCCAGTGTAGATGAAATGGCTAGCTCTAGCCTGTCCAAAAAAAAAAAAAAAAAAAAAAATAGAGGATGAAGGATATATCCAAAGTCAGCCTCTGATCTCCACATGCACACACAGATGACTGCCAACTGCACATACATACACACACACACCAAAAAGTAATTTTAAAAAGCTCTAACAGACAACTCTAAGGAGCTTTATAAAGAAAAGCCAGCTCCCAAGATGTTGTGCCTACAGATCATCTGTTTGTTTTGAGGAATATGTTTCTCGTGGTATCTTGATTTAAATTTAATCTTATATTATGAATTTATTGTTTTACTCTTTTAGAAATAACTGATTAGCATTTGTTAATTATACATTTTCAACATGCATGTAATAATATACTTTGCTTGTGTCTGCCTTATTACTGTTCCCTGTCCCCCCTTCTTCTCATTCCCCTAGTAGTCTGTTTTATGTTTATTTCCATCTTTTTCTCACCCAGTAAGGGATGACTATTAACAAGAAGGTGACAAATGCTGGTGAAGACAGAGAGAGAAAGGATCCTTTGTTTTAACTGTGGGCAGGAATGCCACCACCATAGAAATCCCTTGGAAGTTCACCCTCCAAAAATAAATTAAATGCAATAAAAAATGCAATTCCCATATGGTCCAACCATAACACTCCTGTATGTACCGTGTATATGCCATAAAAATCAAATGTCAGCTTTCTGTATAGGTACTCCCCACCCTGATTTAATCAACAACACTGTCCACCTTAACCAAGTTAAGCAGTCAGCCTCAGTGCCCATCAGTAGATGAAGGATTAAAAATATATGATATACACACTGTGAAGTCTCACTCCATCATGAATGAAATTATGGCATTTGCTTTGTTTCATTTTTCTATATTTTTAATTAAAAGTGTTCGATCCTCCAGAACCTGGAAGAATGCAGTGAGCACCCCTTGCTTTCTCTTAGGTTTCCCAAATGTTGCTGTGTGCCACCTCCCCTGTACACTGTGGGGCAGCTTACCCCTAAACACTTCAGCACACATCTCAGGACATTCTCGAAGCCCATATCTTCACGACCACCAGTGAGGTCAGTTCTACTGGACAACGTCCATATTTTAGGACCTACTCAGGTTTCTCGTTGCCTTTGGCTCTGCGCTCTTTTCCCTGGCTGGAGCAGCTCCCGCCTCCCTATGAGTCCAGCGACACTGGATCCCCGAGGACTGATGTCCTGCCGTGAGTGCCTCGTGAATGACCCTGTTTCCTCCAGGTGCATCATGTCAGGGGCTGCAGCGTCCCACCTCTCACTGCCGGTGATGAGTAGATGTTTTTACAAACCTCCTTGGAGATTCCAGTGTGCAGCCAAGACTTAAATCTCATTGCATTTGTTAAAACCTTGCACATGCCATAAAGTTATCATGGCCCTGTAGCATCTGAAGTAGTTCCAAAGGGAGGGTTGGGGGAGCCAGAGAGGGTAGTGATGTAGGGAGAAACAGTATGGTGCAAGAATCTAAATGTGTGTGTGTGTGTGCGCGCGTGCACGCGTATGTGTGTGTTATGTGTGTTTGTAAAAGAGAAAGGGGTCTATTTGGAGGTATGAAACAAATGAGAGGGAAAAGGAACAATAGAAGGGGGCTAAAATTGCAATGTGTACAGCAATTTATGTGTATAAAAATGTCACAAAGTTTATTGTTTTTTATTAAAATAATTATTTAAAAGAAGAGTACATTGTACCTTTACATGTTACCTTACCATTCTCATCATCCGTCTCCAGAACGTTTTCATCTTTCCAAAGTGGAATTCTGGATTTGTTAAGTAACAAGTCTCCTTCTTTCCCTTTTCCACCCACATTCTTGCACCCGCCGTTCTCCCCTCTGGTTCTGTGGTTTGCTGCTATAGATGCCTCATGTAGGCGGCATCATGCATGTGGCTAGTGTCAGACCTCCAGTGTCAATTTTGTCTTCAGAGTTCATCCATGTTGCAACTCATGTCAGTGCTTCCTTCCTTTTAAATAAAATCAAGAACATTCCATTTTGTGAAGTCCATGCATAGCTTCTACATTATGCTTGTCTCTTTGTTTACTGATTGATTCTTGGGTTGTTTTTACTCTTTGGCCACTGTGACTAGTATTGCTGTGGACACAGTGTACACTTCTTGGGCATTTATACCAAGAAGTGGGATGCTAGACTTCATGGCTACTGTGCATTTATTTTATTTTTTTACATTTACGTATTTATTGTGTATGGGCACATGTGTACCATTGCGTAAGGGTGGAATCAGAGGACAACTTTAGGAAGCTGATTTCCCTTCTTTGATTATGTGGATTGGGGAGAATTAAACTCAGGTTGTCAGGATTGGTAGCAAGTACCATTGCCCATTAGATACATCTTGCCAGTCCTGTGTTTAAATTTTTTGAGGCGTCATTGTGAACCTCTCATTTTTAATGGAGTAAACTGAAGAACACTTGGAAGGGAAAGTTTCTTTGTATTCAAGAGAGATCTGATTTGAATTGCAGGCCTTTACATCCTGTTCAGATTACTTCCTGGGAGGCCTTGTGTGGTTTCAAAGAGCCATAGGTATAAAATCTACCTCTGCTGATTGTAGGATGGGAGAGTTTACCTGTTAGTTGATAAGTAGTAGTAGTGCAAGGAACATGAGTTCTTTGCTCTCTGCAAGCAGCATGAAATCAAGTTGATTTCTGGGGCATATGGTATCTTAAAAATAGAATATTGCTCTGGCTTATTAACCTTGGGCCAGGTGGTAACTTCCCTGGCTCACATTCTCCTGTAAAATGGGAATAATAATCATAACTGGCTTTGGATGAATCAATGCTACATAAAAGACACTCATCCAGTGTAAAGTACTAAGAATAACACAAGAGATTTAAAACAAACATAGATAATTCCAATTGTTCCCAGAAACTGGTGTTTTTAAGTGCTTTGCTACTGTTGATTGAACTTGGCCTTTCTACTAGACCGTCTTGGAGCTGGTAGCCTAGGCCTCTAGAAAGGTGGGTCTTAGCTGGAATGAGGAGTGGCAGGAGTGGGTGAGGGTCAGGGGTTTGAATAACTGAGCTGCAAATGAGAGAGAACTGCTTCCTAAGTATGAGTATTGGGAGTTTTGCCGCTGCTGAGACTGTGGGCTACAGATTAAGCACTCTGTGTTTGGGGGATTTACACTTCCTTTTGCTTTGGTGAAGGCGGACACCAGAGTAGATTGTGCACTCTGAGAATTTTAAGAACAGTATTCAAACTGACAGTTGTCGGTTGTTTTAATTTGGTTTGTGTTTTTGTGACAGCGTCTCAAGTATCCCTGGTTAGCCTTGAACTTACTATGTAGCTGAGGATGATCTTGAACTCCTGAGCCTTCTGCCCTTCGACCTTCGACCCTCCATGTGCTGGGATTACTGGCATATACCGCCATACCCTGATCAACCAGTGGCTGCCTCTTAATGATTGGTTTGGAGATTGCGTTAAGTACACTATGTGGAGTTCCCAGAGTTATTCAACAAGGAAAAATGTTGGCTCTGCAGGAGAACTTAGTATGTTTTGAAACTCAGACAATCCCAGAAGACCTACACAAAAGACCTTGTCCCATCTCTCCACCTTCCTTAGGTGGGTCTCTAGTTCTCCTTTGCACGCCTGCGAAGATTATACTTTATGTTTGATAGTCAGTGATATGGTGGTTACCATTATATATGTATACCTTAAGAAAGGAGGACTGGTTTCTACCTTCTCTGCAGTATAATCACTAATGACACTGACAACAGATGCAGCCAAACAATTATGCATTCCAGATACTGTTCTGATTATTTATTTATTTATTTCAAGATAGGACTGGCTTCAAACTTGCCATGTAACCTAAGTTGATTTTGACTCCTGCCTCTATTTCCCGGGTACTGAGATGACAGGTATGGACCATCACATTTATTTTTCAAGCATTAAAAAAAAAAATCAGTGGTCCAATTGAATCCTCACAATTACCACAATAAAGTGGTAATATTGTCTCCACTTTACAGGAGGGAAAATAGATTCAGATAGATATTTGCCAGAGATACAGCTAGTTAGTAGCAGAGTCAGGATTTAAAATTTTTGTGTCCTTTTTACCCATTAAATTTAAGTTAACAGATCAACTTAGAATTATATTATCATTATCATTATCATTATGTTATCATTATCTCTTTTGTTCCTGCTATAGCAAACTGGCACTCTTCCTTCCATCGAGGATGGCTGTTAACTTGGAGGACAGGATTTCTGGACATCTTAAACTTTTCAGCACTGTGTTTGGATAATCATGAATTGTAATGTATATCTGCAGAGAGAGGCAAAAGCTAGTGGAATGAGCTTGTACTCATCCTCATCATCACCTTCATCATCAGTATTAGTGCTATAGATGGAATTCAGGGCCTCATACATGCTAGACAAGCACTCTACCACTGAGCTATATCCCTGGCCCTGGTCTCTGCAATTCTATCCGGATTTTTTCTAGTCATCAATGATTTTGAGAAGCCATCACAAAAATAAAAGAAGAAAGAACAGGAAGGTGCAGATGCAGCCAATATCAAAGCAAGGACTTAGAGGGGTTCATAGACAATTGAAGCCATGTTAGAGACTGACCATGTGAAAGAGAGAAAAGTGAGCAAACATGTACACACACACACACACACACACACACACACACACCACAGAAGCAACACTACGCAGAAGAGGAGCAAGCAACTTGTCACAGCTTCAACCCTCTCCCAGTGACTTTAGCATGTTCTGAGTAAGGAGGCTGGGAAGAGTGTGTTCCTTTTCAGAACAGCTTCTGTCACGTTTACATCGCAGCACTTGCAGGTTTAGCCAACAGTTCAGCAGAAAACAGACTGGTTTAGAAACCCTTTGATCAGACTGAATGCAGAGACAGACATTGTTTCCAACACAATTTCTATAGCAACAGGACCTTCTGCAATAAATCCATAACTTATGCTTATGAATATCTGCTTTCCATAGTTTGCTTTGGCTGATAGAAAGCACAGAGCCAAGTTTGGAATATAGCTTGTGACGGGGTTGTACACGAGTTTCAGTATATTTATATCTCCTCCGTTTTCTTTTTCTTTTATTTTCCCTCTGCCCAATCTCTTCATTTATATTTATGGAATTTTTCCTTGACAAATGTATCATTACGAATGTCCTCTAACCCTTGTCGGAAAGAAGTGAGATATTACGGAGTGTCCTGGGACAGACCTGTACCTTGATCTGTCTTGTCCCCAGAATTGGAGTTCCTTTAAGGCGTGGTGCAGGGGGGGCTCGGAGCCACATGACTCTGCCATTCACCACAATCAGCTCTGCCTCCCTGTCTGTGACCTGAAGCGGTGAGTGGGGTCTAAGCCTATGTACTGACTGCCCCAACGAGCCAGGTTTGGTCTCCAATATGCCAATTAAAGAGACAATAGTGAAAAAGAGAAGAGGGGGATTTACTTAATGTGGTCCCATTGGGAAGAAGAACACATTAAAAAAAAAGGTCTAGTGGTCCCAAGACTATCTTTGGAGGTCCCGACATGAGGTTTAGGGTTTTTTTAATGAGTGAAGATATAAATATGGAAATAAAAGATTATGAAACCTATGCTCATCAGACTCTGTATCATGGTTAGTACAGGTGTCAACTTGACAGTTGGGGGTTCGAGCTCTGGGCACATTTGTAGAGAATTAGTAGTTGAGTTAGGCCCAGAATGAACCTGCAGGAGATTGTCTAGTTGATGGGGAAGGCCCAGCCCATGGTGGATTGGACTAGCCCCTGGACAGCTGAATAAAATGCAGAAAGCTGATTGAGAAAACTGACATCCTTGTGTACAGTTGGCTAAACATGCAGATCTGGCAAGGTTCTTAGCCTCTCTCAGCCATTACGTGGATATGGTGTAGTCAGTTCCCTCAGCCCATGGTGTTGATGTGGGTTCTCCTGCCAAGTTGGACAGAGAACTGTGATCAGACTATCATAAGAGAAAATGAGCCCTTTTCTCGTAAGCTGTTTGTCATGATTCTATCGGCAACAGTGCAGGTGAACTGCAACAGGCTCTAATTAGTTGGCACTGCTATTTTAATCTTCTTTACTTTTTTTAATTTAATTTTTTTGGGTTTAGGTTTAAAGAGAGGGCAAGAGGAGTAGTCCAGGAAGTTATAGGACCAATGCGAGACTTCTTCTTGGGAGGCAAGCTCTTCCTCTAGCTGGCACCAGGCTTCAGTCTTTTCATCCTCTCACCATGGGATTTTCAGGGAAATTTTAATTCCTCGGAGTGCATTGTTCCAAAGAAAGAGGTACGTGTGTCTCTTTAGAATATCTCCTCTCCTGCCGTGGTAGTTACAATAGCACCTGTCTGCTGGCAGGGAGAGAGTGCTCAGTGAGTGGAGAAGGAGCATTATATGAAGCAGAGAGGGTGTGTGTGAGCGATGCCCAGTTCACAAGTAGATGTGGAAAAGAAGGGTAAAAGGAAAGAGCGTCCACCCTGGGACCTTCACCACCCCAGGGGAAGGATTCTGTAGGTTCTGAGGGTGTTTTCTCTTCCTTCCTCCTTTGCATTCCTTCTCACCTGGCGATGGAGCCCTGCTTCCTTTGCTGTTTCTTTCCCATCCCTTTCTTGATCCTTCTGGAACCTGCTCTCTTTCCTGACCAATAAAAACTCTTCAAAAACTCGTGGTGCTGGAGACTATTTATTTTGAGATGGATTTCTACTAAATTGCTATTGCTTGGTTTCCTTTTTCTTCTCTGCCTTGTGTACTACCTTCTGGTGTACATACACTTCAGAAGTCTGAATAGCAAACAGCTGTTAATGTTGCTGTTGGAGTGTCACAGACAGGTCTTAAAATAAACAGTTTAGGCTGTCTGGATATGGAGAAATGCTCCCCTAGTAAAGTTAAAAAGCAGGATACACCGGGGACATGGAACCTAGATCACACAGGGAAAGCACTGGAGGAGGAAACGCGTGAAATTGTTAGCAGTTGTTTCAAACAGAATGATGTTTCCTGTTCTGCAGCCTTCATTTTCCCCAGAGAGACCTGCAATCATATTAAAAGAAAAAGTAATGCACTCGTTTTCATATGATTCCTTTCGATTGCAAGCGGCATTCTGCCTCATCTGAACTCATATTGCTGGACTCACAGTCTCAGTGGAAGTCAGCTGTGAGGCGCATCTCTCACCAGTGATCAGCTTGCTGGCCCTGTCTTTCCTCCCCTTTGCCTGCACTGTGACTCCATTCATACTCCAGACATACCTCATGGAAGCTTGCGTGTTCACCTCTCGCAGGAATCAGCAGTTGGAGGATGAGCTGAATTCAGTTGGAAATTCTTGGGTAACTTCATGGGTCTAGTGTAGAGCAGGTTTTCCTGTGATTTATGCCAATATCCTGCTCTCTCTTGACACCCTAAAGTCACAAGATTGGGGTGTGCTTGTTCATCCCTGGATTTCCCTTCCTCAGCCACCAGTCTTTCAAGCAAGCAGGATTTCGGTCAGTGGGCACATCACCAGCAAGGGCCAAATTAGACATAATTGCTCATGAGTTTAACTTTAAGGTCTGTGGCTTAAATACTCTGCAGAAGCATGCCAGCCCCTCAGCTTTGTTCTCCCTGGGAACAGTGTGCCCCAGAAGAAAGGTTATAACTCATTGTCCAAACCATGACATCCAGAAAAGGAAGCTTCTGGTAACGATGCTAAGAAATTCCATAAACTGGGCTTGTTCTGGCTAAATTGGGAAGCGCGATTATCCTCTCCTCAAGGATGGGTCTGTCTTTGTTCTGTGAAATGAGATTGACTTTCCTAGACAGCATCTTTATAACAATCTGGGAAGCCAAAAAGGTGGTGGGAGGAGATGCTGAAGGGTGCATTCCGGAACAGGGGAGGCAGATTTCCTTTTCAGGAAAGCTGAGCGAAAGCTAGAGACTGGTTGCAGTTTTAACAGTCATTAGCACTTTCAAAAGCTGGGGCTTGTGCCATTATTCCTTCGCTCTGTTTACTTGCAAGCCCGCTCCTTTCTCCTCTGTTACAAAGGAGAGGGTTTTGCATCCAGTCTGCTAGGATGCAGCCCCTTTCAGACCCAAGGAGCAGCGTGGAGCTAGCACAGACCCATACAGCTCCCACGGCACATGCGTGATTCCACAATAGGTAAGCCAGGGCCTGTGCTGCATGTGTAATGAGGACAGACAAGTAGTCCCTTCCTCCTGAAAGAACAGGACCCCTGCTTTCTGTCCCTGGCTGTCACACACTCAATGGCAGGCTCTTCTCAGAGCCAAGAGAGGAAGCTGTGGAGGGAGGGGAGTGCAGGCTTTTGCTGGAAGTAGTCGCTTGGTGGGGTGATGGGAGGGGCTGGGGAGAGGACAGAAAATAACATTCTAGCAAATTTTGCAGGCCAGGTTTCTTCAAACTCTGTAGCTGTTTTGCACTGGAAAAATTCTTGGTTGGGTGAATGGGGGTTTGACCTGTATTTTGCAGGATGTTCAACATTTAACATTCCTTGCCACATGAGCAGTCAGTTGTATACACTCATTTGTGATAACCTAGGATGTCCCCAGTGGAGAATTGTGGCTACAGGTAAAAGAGGCAAAGTTGGTTGCGGGACATTCCATTTTATATGGCTGTGTTGTCTCTGGCCAGGCTTCCACCTTAAGCTCTTATAATACCATGTACGAGACCAATTAGCTTGTGTGACAGTGGGCGGGTGGTGATTTCAAATGAAATTCCCTCACTCTCATGCCCTTGGATTTGGCTTTGAAATAAAGTGATTCTCGGGCTCCTGTTGCCCTCCCTACTACCCCCACTAAGGAGGGAAGAAATAATGAGCTCTTTCTACTGCAAAAGGGATTATGCTTTTTCCCACCCTTTAAAACAATTTCTTCAAAATCCTGACAGAAATGTCTTGTTCCAAAAGAGGGTTCTACAGAGTGGCGCTGTCCATACTCATGTGTGAGTGGCTCAGATCAGGATTTGGTTCAACTCCCAATTCTACTCCCACAGGGCTGGGCTGGGGCTTGGGATTCACTGGGTTGAGGAGCGGGGTGCCCACACTTGGGGCCTGCAGGCCACATTTGGAGTAGTGAGGCTCTAATAAACACCAACTTGACAGCTAAAGGAAAATTGGCACGTACGTGCCAGAGGATGAACCAATCCTCACAAGTCCTTCCATGTACATGAGCGAGAGATGCCTACCTCACCTCGAAGCCACATAAACTGTGGTTCAGTGGGGGTCCAGTGCTTTCTGAGCTCTTTCTGGAACTGTGAGGAACACTTCCACAGGGCAAGCTGGAACAGATAGCTGCACCCCCTGAATGGGCAGAGAAGAAGCAAGTCGGGCCCAGAAAGGCAATGGGGTGGACGGCTTTACATAAGGGCTGTTTGCTGACTCCCCTGTTGACTTTGAGCAGCGATACTGCAGGGAAGGGTCCCTTCAGAAGGCCAAGGCCCACCTCTAATTTCTCAGCTTTGTGGGGGTGATGACCATTTGACTACCTGCATTCTAGGCCTAGGGGTGATATAAAGAACAGTTGTAATGCTCTCTTGACCCTTTTTATCTCTATGGGCTTCTGGGTACCCACAAAGTGGGAGGAAGAAGATATGACCTGAGCACAGTGTGAAGTAAGTGAAGCCTTCAACCCTGCGTGGTACAAAGGAAGCAGAGGGTCCTGTGGCCCACCGCTGTGTGCTAGGAGGTGAATTTTGCTGTGAGTTTACAGGAGCAGTACTGCACTTTGATTGCTCAGGGAAGCAACTTCCTGGAAAAAAATGTATAAGTAATAATCCAGGAAAAAAAATGAATGAAAAAATGTAGCTCTCATTAACTGCTAAATCACTGGAAGCTTTTAGGCATATTTCTTTGACTTGTTTTATTCTGCTACAGATTTGTTTTTATTTTTTCTGTCTCACTGTTTCTTTTTCCCTTATGTTAAAATTAGCATTTCTATTATCTTTATGAGGATTGTTAAAGTAAATTTTCATGAATCATAATTTGTTAAGATTAGAAGAATGTCAATTTATGAAATTGGTGAGAACTGAAGTTCACAGAGCATGGCTAGATCTTAAACCCCAAGTTTGAATGAAAGAGAATAACACACACACACACACACACACACACACACACACACACCATACACAGAGTTTTATCATACTTGTCAGTTCTTTCACAGCATCTACCCAGGTAGGGAGAATCGATGTTTCTAGTTGATGGGCAAATGTATTACAGTAGTTTAAAGACTAATTTGAAGTGAATGCATTAAGTCAATTTGATCTCAATGCATTAGACTTTTCTTTATAGCCAGAAGTGGATTTTCCGGTGAAAGAAATATTAAACTGCCTGAATTAGGCAGGCACATACTTTGTCCAGTTAAATAGTGCTTCATAGTACAGTCGCCCCTAAACATGGTGAGATAAAACTACTACCACCCTCTGCTAAAGATTCTCCAGATAAAGATTCTAGAGAAGCGCCGAGGGATGGCTTGTTTCTGATCTATTTATTGGATTCATTAATGAGCCTCAATTGGAAAGATTTAATCTGCCGGGTGTTGGAGTCTTCTAGCAGCTTGTACATTTAAATGACTGGTACCTGAACTGGAAGGTCAGTTACATTGAGCATCTTGCTGCAAGGTGGCTAACTTCCAAGAGGATTCCAGTGAAGGAGTACCAATGTTTCAAGAGGCTGTTAGACCAGTATGTTTTTTACAGCCCGCTTTTGAGAATCTCATGGCATTTCTTTTTACAACCCTCAGTTGGTTGGAGCAATATGTATCCACTTTTCTCTGGAAGGAAGTATAGAATTTAGAATCACTTATACACAAACCAAAATAGCACATCAACTGTGAAGTCTGTACTGTACTATGATACTGAGTTCAATCAAAAATTAGACTGGGTAGAAGTCAGCAATGTTGTATCAAAAGTGATATAATTCATTGAATAAAACTCCATTTCTCCTGTCTGGCATTGCCTTCAGTAGTCTCTTAGGGTAGTGCTGTATTTCCTGAGAGCTTAGCTTTTCCATGCTGAAAAGCTGATAGGCCACCTATTGTGCAGATCTAGTGGGAGAGACATTGGTAGCATAATTCTAATGTAGGCATTACCATAACTTTATATTTTAGTTTAAAATCTTAATAGTCTGGCTCAATAGGATCAGCTCATACAATTGCCAGTACAGACATCCTGGGTGGGACCCAGTGGGTCATAAATACAGGGTGAGGTGAGGATAGAAGGGAGACTGGTTAGAAAGCAGAATGTATAAAGCAGGAGAGGAGGGAGATGGGGAGAAGTAGTAAGGGGCGAAAACATATATTCATTGTATTCATCTATGTATTAAAGAACAAAAATATCTCTGTAACAAGAAAAAGTGCGATAATTCTAAGTGCAAAAAAGACCGTATATTTTATGAAAAATTAATGAAAAATGAAGTGGGAAGAAAAATTGGTGCTCACTTAAATATCTAGCAGGTGGGGAATGGTCTAAATAAATGATCCAGTATTTGTACAATGCATAATGGCAGCCTTGAGAAAATAAAATGGCTTATATGGAAATTGATTTAATAATCTACTAACTTGCAAAAGCTGATTTACAGGAAAATGTGTGCATTGATCAGTAATATTTTCATAGAGCACACAGATATATGTGTAAATTTAGGGTATAATCTTATAGATATTGCACCAAGCTGCTAGCAGATTTCTAACGAGACAAGAGTAGAATTTGGGCATGTGGTAGGTAGGCAAGAAGCCGTCTGAAGTTTTTAATGAATTACAAATTCCCATATTGCTCTTATGAGGAATTGTTCGGTGTTGTCTTAACTTGTAAAATGTATGATTTTGGTAACTTTATAAAATAAAAATATAAAATATTTCATATCTCAAAATAGTAGGTGCGGAAGGAGTGGTGTGTGCAAAGGTAGACACCCAGTCTGTCTGGCGTACATGGTAGGTGCCAGAGAGAATTCAGAAAATGATCTGGGTTTTTTAATCTTTGTTCTGTTCTTCTCAGATAAGATCTCTCCACGTAGCCCAAGCTGGCCTGGAATTCAGGCTGTAGCTCAGGCTGGCCTCTTCCCTTACCTCTCAGGCACTCAGGTTATAAGTATGTCCCACATGCCCTTGGTTTTGCTGTTTTCCTTCTCTTGCTGCCAGGGAGTCTCCTCAGGGGCAGCACTGTTTCTGGAATGTGTGGTGATTCCAAGCGGTATGTTTAGAATGGCTGCAGTAGAAACGAAGAATTGTCATACTTGTGCTGGGTTGAACCACTTAAACTTACATTATCTCCCAAATGGAATTAGCTGTATTTGCATCATCAAAAGGGGAGTTCAGTGCCATTGGAAAAGATGTATGGCTTTAATCAAAATCAAACTGGAATATTTGCATAATTCCAAACTAATATCCTTGGGTGGGTTTGGGGGAGTAGCATGTAGCCTTTGAAAAAGCATGAGTGGAGATGGAGATCTCACATCTGTATTTTAAGGGTGCTATGCCTCTTCTTTCCCGGGTTGTATAGCAACTTGGCCATCTCTCATTTTTTTCAAATAATTGCATTATTTAAAATAAAACCATAATATTAGCTTATATGAGTAACTTCCTCTGCACTAGGAGCTAAACTGTATTCTGGCTCAGCAGTGATTGGTGGATATTTCCTGCCCTTGTGGCAGTTACCATTGAATTAAGATGGACAGAGATGGTAAATAGCCCATAATGAAAGGATTTGGCTCAGGGCAACCTTAAGAAAGATACCAGGCTAGTTATGCTGTAGCCCCTCTGACCTGCCATTATGGATCCCATATGGACCCTTTGCCCCTCTGATTTTAGAAATGTTAGGGTAGGTGTAACCCTTGCTCCTAGTCTGAGGTCTTCTACTGAAAGTCACAGCTTTTGTAGAAGAGCTCTCCCTCAGTTGTTATTACAGCTATGTTTTTGCTGGATTCTGCTAAGGGATTTCTCCTCCTGCCCTTTCAAATTTGAGGAGAGGGAGCTCTCTGCCGTAGCTCCTTTCCCATGCCCCACCGTCCTTGCTACATAACTTGCTCATTCCTTTAAAGTATTTCTCCTGTTAAACTGTTTCCACTGGGTGTGGTCTTTTCATCTGTACGATTTCTTTCATGGTTGGCCCTTGTTCGGTTAGAAGAAAATTCCATTTTACAAAAGAAGAAGCTAGATTTAGAAACTGGCATATACCGGGCTGGAGAGGTGGCTCAGGGGTTAAGCCTCGGCCTTGCAGGCGGAAGGTCCTGAGTTCGGATCCCAGATCCCACATATAGACGCCAGGCGGAAGCGGGGGCGGCCTGCGCTTCTGGTCCTGGTAGGGCGGAGCCTGTGAATCCCGGGGCAGAAGGAGATGGAGGCGTCCATGGTGGTTCGCGAATTCGTCTTCTACACACACACACACGCACACACACGCGTGCGCGCGCCGCACATACATATGCACATGCGCGCAGTTGAATAAATAATAAAAAAATTAAAAAAAAAAGAAGCTGGCATATACCATTATTAGGGTTAGAACCAGTGTATGTCAATATCAGTCTGATTCTCAGTCATAGCATTTGGCGGTATGCCTGTTGTTCCAAATGTTTTCTCATGGTAATTTTCAAGTCAGGAATAAACTTGAAAGAAAACGTTCTTTAAATTTTTTTTATTATTATTATTTATTCAACTGTGCGCATGTGCGTGTGTATGTGCGCGCGCGCGTGTCTGTGTGTGTGTGTGTGTGTGTGTGTGTGTGTAGAAGACGAATTCGCGAACCACCATGGACGCCTCCATCTCCTTCTGCCCCGGGATTCACAGGCTCCGCCCTACCAGGACCAGAAGCGCAGGCCGCCCCCGCTTCCGTCTGGCGTCTATACGTGGGATCTGGGATCCGAACTCGGAACCTTCCGCCTGCAAGGCGGAGGCTTAACCCCTGAGCCACCTCTCCAGCCCGAGAAAATTTTCTTATCTGTTAAAGTTGCGAAGTCCTGAGGCCAAAACCAAACACCATCCCATCACTTCCTGTAGTTGCAAGATGTTGGTTACTTTGTTACTTTGTTGCTTTGTTGCTTTGTTGCTTTGTTGCTTTGTTTTAAAACAAGTTCTCCCTAGTACAGGCTCCTCTCAATTTTGTGATCCTCCTGTAAGACCCTCCTGAATGGTGTGATTACAGGTGTCTGCCTTGCTTGATTGCTGTCAGAACCATTTATGTCTGTGAGGACATAATGAAAGTGATCTAACCATCAGTTTTTGCTATTCTGCAGTGTTGATTCAGCTTGACTGTTGGTTATTTGCAAACACCTGACCTGTCTTTGAGGATCCAGTTTAAGGATATTTTTTAAAAATTCACAGTTGAGTGCTCCCCTGCCCCTCATGGACTTCATGGCTGTGAGTTCCTTTAGGCTGTCTTTTCCCTCACGAACTTTATGTCTGTGAGTTCCATTCTTTTCTCCTCTGATAAACTCTATCTTAATCCTCAAAAAAAAATCTTCAGTTGAATTGAAGGGTATTTCAGAGAGATGTAATCAGTAATAAACACCAAACTGGAATGTCTACAGGGATTCTGGGGCTATTTGAAAAGGGTGTGCTTGTTTCTGAACGTGATCTCCTGAGTTATAAATACCAGGACTTACTCATGTTACCTTAGTGCATCCCGAGTATCCATTTCTTTGGCCTACAGAGGAGCTCACAGGTGGCTACCAGTGCTGGAGGGCAAGTGCTCCTGCTTCCTTCTAACTGCAGCTCCATGCAACCCTATTCATCATGAAAAGCTGGGTCCAGGGGTCAACCTGTGGAGGGGTCAATCCAGATTCCATCACCTATGTTCCGTAGTCTCTGTGACTTGCTTTCTCATTGACTAGTGGGACTACTTCCCACACATAGGGTTTGTGAGGATTAATTAGTGTGTAAAGACTTCTGAGAGTGTCTAGCTCTCCCAGGAGTACTGTTGTAGTCAACATGTGGTTTTCATCTCTCACCTTACCAGCATTCTCACAGTCTAGGGCTCAGATTGACCCTTCCTTCCTCTGTATAATCCCCTTCTGCTGTAGGTATTGTCTATCACATTTCAATAGATATCGTTTTCATTTTTTTCTGGAAATAATACAAAAATAAATTCCCTGAAGTTGTTAGCTTTTTAAAACTGGACCTTACGTATACCAGACAAGGATTCTACCACTGACTTACTTCCCCAGTCCTAAAACTTGTATGTATATGCGTGTGCTTACATTTTCAGTTGTGTACATATGTGTATTCAAGTGTGCCTGCATTTAGACACACATACATGCTAAAGGTTAGAAGTTGACTTCAGGGATCTTCTGAATCACTTTACTTCGTGTGTGTGTGTGTGTGTGTGTGTGTGTGTGTGTGTGTGTGTGTTTGCGCGCCTGTGCATACACACATATGTTTTTGTGTGTACAAGAGAACACTTTAGTGTGTGTGCCTGTGGAGGCCCAAGGGTGACATTAAGGATCATTCTAGATTACTCTACCTCCTTATTGCTTTGCTTCGGGTTTTCCGAGGCTCTGCCTTCCAGGTCCTGAAGTGCACACTGCTGCCATATCTGCCTGGCACTTTTACATGGAATCTGGAATCTGAGATCAAGTTCTTTTGCTTGGTAGTCAAAGGCTTTAATCACTAAATCTCTTCCAGTTTGGATTGATTTCTACTTCTGGTTCATCTGGGAACCAGCCAGATGCCCCCTTTGCCATTTCTTTTCACCTCAGTGTCTTCAGCTCGCAGAATATTACAAATATTGGTGTATCTCCTCTCTTCTGTTAGCTTGAGAACTAAACTTGTAGGCAAAAGTTCCTCTTGTATCAGACATATATAGTAGCTTGACTATAAAGAGATGTTGCTTTGCTTAAGAAAATGAGACACATGTGCCATAAAAGGACTGAATTCCCACAAGAGTAGACAAGGCAGAGGGAACCCTGGGGTCTATAGAAGCAGACAGGCAGGAGGGTGGGAGGGAGTGGATGGATTGATGAAGGAAAAAGAGAGGGACAGGAGGAAAGGAGAATGGAGGGAAGCAGGAATCAGTTCTCTATATGCTTGTAAAATTAGAGAAATAAAATAATAATTTTTTAAAAAAGAAAATGAGACACATATCAAAGGACATGAAAACTGGAGGGAGATTGACTGGAAAGGAGAAAGTATGAAGTAGAACAGGAAGGTGTAGAATACATAGGAAGAAGTAAAAACATAAAGTCATTGTATTTATGTCTGAAAGTATCAAAGAATAAAGGAATTAAAAGTAAAAGAAAATGAGAAACCCTGGTGTGCCATCAAGTAAGAGATATGCTAGGCCACATGTGAGGGCGATTGGTGGCAGCGACAGGGACATAGGTGAGGTCCATAATGCATAGGAAATGCCACCAAACTCTCCTACATTTGTGCCAAAATTCAGGAAATGCTGCTTTGTCCACCAAATGAAGGAGGGACAAAGATATCATTATCCACTGGCTAGGAAATTGTCATGGGAGGAAGGAAAAGAACTGAGGCCCAAGGCCCGAATCTCTGCAGGTAATGGGGTTGAGTCCCTTTCTCCACGGGTGATGTTAACTGGTGTCTGAAGACGCTGGAGAAAGGTGAAGGAGGTGTATGAAGGACCTGAGCTCCTTATCAATTCTTCGTTGATAATATGCCTACTGTACTTCTTTCTTTTTCTTTTCTTTTCTTTCTTCTTCTTCTTTTTTTTGTAGGTGCAATTCTTTCCTTGGTATCCTGCAAATTAAAAGGAAAGCCTGTAGTATGGTTTGCTAGAAGTCTTTTTAAGCTTCCAGTTGTCTGATCTCATGTTCTTGAATGGGAATGTAATCCCAGTAATAAAACTAGGTTATAACATTTATAGTCTTTGTCATATTGCAGATCTATGTTTGGACTTAACCCACTGAGCAGCAGTCGTAGTGAATGAGTAAGCTGTGTGTAATGGGGAGGGAAACACATGTGAATATGTCACTCCAGGCAAACCACCCACATGCTATAATTTTAGAAACACAGGGTGGACATAATATACCTGACCATATTCTCTCTTTTTTTAATTTGCTCCTCCATGCATTTATTTGCTACTAAAAATTAAAGTGACATAAAATTTCCATTTATTCTGAATTTCTGAAAAAACATTCTGCTTATTTGCTCAAAACTACTTGATATTCTGTTTACAATGCTTTTCCAGTCACTGCTTCATCTGACTTCAGGCTCTTAAAGCGCATGGGAATGAGTGTCTGAGACTCAGCAGGTCAAATCAAGTGTAAGTGTATGCTGAAGTCATTCATACACATTCTAATTGCACAGATTCCTTATATTTATCAGCAACAATTTCAGAAGAGAACCCCGACATAAAAAAAAAAAAAAAAAAAAACGCAAGAAGAGAAACCCATCACAGAGTTTACATGAACACACAGGTATAGATTGTTTCGAATCACCGTGCAGGCAGCTCACAGAGAAGTTTTCTGGTCTGCTCATGACATCTGCAAGAAGGCTTATCACTCGTCATCACACCCTATGCTAGCCTTCTCAGAAGGATCCCACCCGGAATGCATGCAGAAAGTGCAGGGACATTTAAATGGTGTGCTTTTGGCTTCACCCGATTTTCAGTAAGATTGCTGTTGTGTTGTTTTCTTCTTTGAAAAGATTCCCTTAAGAAGTCTGTTTTGTGGCTGCTGTCTTCTCTGCTCAAATAACAGTGTGCGGATTCCCTTCCGTCTGGTGTGGAAGTCACCTCTGACTCTCCTCAAGACATATCTGCTTTTGTCTGTGGCTTCAGGTTGTTCTGGGCTAGAGATCTTCTGACGTTAGGATTTAGGGTCAAATTGTGAAAGTCCTTTACTAACTTTTCTGACTGTAAGTCAGCTGAATCTTCAGGGGGATTTTCCTTGTGGGACAGCTGCAGAGTCTCCGGGGTCATTGTTGTGGTGAGCATTTCTAATGGTTCCATCTTCACAGCGAATAACACCAGAAAGTAACCTGGAAGCAGCTGGAAGGAACTCCTTATCTCTGAAGAACCCTGAGGCACCAGGCGCTCCTGACCATATTCTTTTCTGGGCTTCATACTCCTCCTACCTACCTACTGCTTCTCACCTACCAAGTCATTTCTCAGTCCAGCCTCTTCTCCTCTTTGTTCCTAAACTTGAAATCAGCCAACGAACAGCATGATATGAGGAATGAAGGCCAGTTCTGAGCAGGCATGGGGTAAAAGCTCCTATAACCCGTGTCCTAGTTGAAATGATTGGCAAAGGGAGCTGAGCAGTGGGAGGTGCCTGTTGTCCCATAGAAAGCGAAGTGCCATGAATTATGGTGGGCAAGTATATATGTACAATAATGGATTTTAAATCATACGCCCATTATAGACCCTGATTTTGATACAGTAATTATCTTGTATGTGAAATGGATAGAAGCAAAGGTTATGATGGATTTATGAACTTTGAAATTCAACTTTGTCCTGTTGTATAAAACTTGGAGGAGGTCAGAGTTGGGTCAGAGAAAAAAAAAAAAACACCTCAGGCTTTAAAATCTATACATCTGACTCTGCCTGGCACCAGTGCCTTGGGCAAGTTCTCAACCCTCTGAACTGTTCTCCTGGGTAAGATAAGGCTGTCTGCCTGGCAGAGCTATTAGGAATGTTGGCAGCTATATGCCAGGGAATAAGCACCAAACCTAGAAAACTAACAATGGCAGCTGCTGTGGGACATGGCATTTAAGATCTGAAGTACATACAGGTTTCATTAGGGAGCAAGTTCTCAGCTGTAGATTTGTGGCAGAAGTTATTGCATTTGCCCATCAAACTCCAGATGACTTTCATGAGCTATTTATATAAATTTTAATCATTCCTTGACACTTTTCTACTTGAAAGACATTTTAGTGTATTTTTTTCCCTTATAATTCAGGTACAAGAGAAAAGTTGAGTATAGCATTCCCAAGCCTAGACTGGGAAAGAATAGGAGGCTCTTGCTTACAATAGTGGAAGGAATGATGGAATTAGAAAATCAGTTGATTTTCTAATAGTAGTGGATACAAGGTTTATGAGGCAAAAGATATTGACATAGTTTTAATGTGGCTCACCTTCCTCACTGGAGCCCAGTAATTACAGTTAACAACATACAAGTGGAGACAAATCATTATCGCATGATGTGCATTTTGTGTTGTGTGCATAGGCACAAACCATAATCACTTGGTGTACCCCTTAGGAAATATCACGGAGATCTGAATGGACAGAGATATTCTTTGATGAGGTTGGATATCCTCAGAAACATAAGATAAAGAAAGATAAAGGATGTCTTGGCCAGATGGCTCCACAGGAAAAGGTGCTTACTGTACAAGCCTTACAAGCTGACCCTTACTACCTAATCCTACCCTACACTTGTCCCTCTTCATACTTTCTCCTTCCCAGCCAGTCCTCTTCCTACTTCCTGAGACATGGATGATTTATCAGTGGGTATCACTGAGTAAAGAAACCCCCCTTCTTCTGCCTGGCATTATCCTCAAATAGTCTCTGAGGGAGATGTAGTGTTTCTTAAGATTTTCCCTCATCCATGGTGAAATGTATGTATTGTGCAAGTCTTGTGAAAATGGACATCTTTGTAGTTAGTTTTAAGTTGTGACAGTCCTGTCATGACCAGGGGGTACTGTCCGTTCCCTTGGGGAATGTTTTACATTCCCTGAACCTTGGGATCAGAGGAAGGGGTGATTTCTATGTTCTATTTGGAACTGAGCACCCTACAGTCCCTTATTCTCTGTACTTGGTCAGTTGTGGGTCTCTACTTCAAACACTTTCCATTGCAAGATGATGCTTCTTAGTCCAGTGAGAACTTTTCTAATATATGTGCATAATGATAAGTGACATCCTGACTTCTACTCCTGAAACCCACTTAAAGATGGAAAGAGGGAACTTATTCTACAAAGTGTTCTCTGACTTCCACTTGTACACTGTGGCAAGAGTACATGTGTAGTAGTAATAATAATAATATAATAAATTTAAGAAGAAGAAAGATAAAGTCTGGCAGCTTTCTAGATTAGAAGGCTAGAGACAAATGACAACCAAATGTGAAGGACAAAAGGAAAGATACTCAGAACATCATGGGGATGGGATAGCACTTAAGAATAAACTAGCTCACAGTGTTGTCTTTACATTAAACTTCCCGATGTTAATCGTTGTGCTGAGGTTGCATAACAGAATGACTTTGTTCTTACGTTACATGATAAAAGAAAATATTCTTTTTTTTTTAAAAAAAAGGCCGAGAAATTGTGTCCATCTAGAGAGAGTCACACTGGTCATTACGCCCCTGCTGTCTAGTCTGCTGTACTCTTGATCCAGTATGATATGGGAGAGGTGGGCAGAATGCTGGCAACGGGGAAAGGTATTTAATTGGGGCAACAGTGAACTGTTTGTACTGTGACTGTTCTTATTGCCTTCTGGTTAGCAAGTAACAGCACATGAATGATTATACCTTCATTGCATTGTCTGACACCTTATTATTATTATTGAACTGTTGCTGTTTTATGTAGGTCTTATGCTAATCTTTGATGTGGTTGGATTAATTATTAATGAATTTTAACGTGTGTGTGTGTGTGTGTGTGTGTGTGTGTGTGTGTGTGTGTGTGTGTGTGTCAGAGGGCACTGTGTGTCCCTGTGGAAGACCAAAGGTGATTTAGGGAATCATCCTGGATTGCTTCTACCTCCTTGCTTTGCTCTGGGATTTCCCAAGATGTGCCCACTAGGACCAGAAGTGCAGGCCTCTGTCTTTCCTTCTGGTAGTTTTTGTTTTGTTTTGTTTTGTTTTTTTTTTTCATGTGGGACATGGAATCCAAATTCAGGACCTTCTGCTTATGAGGCAGAGTCTTAAACCTTGAGCCATCTCTCCAGCTCCGTTTTAGCTTTTTCAAAGTAATTTTTGTGTACGTGAAGTTAGTTTTAAATTACTAGAAGATAGATACAAACTTTATCAACTGGATAGATGAGATTTAGAACCTTCGTCTTATGACCTCTTAGAATTAGGTTCTTTCATAGACAACCATATTCCTCTATGTACCCTCATACCCTTTTGGCATTGTGTAGCAATAATTCTGTCTGCAAAAGAGAATTAGACCAGGGAACCTGTGAAATTAATTACAGAGGCTGAATCTGATACACGACGTCTTCGTGGTGTTGCTGAATCCATCATGCTCACATGTGTCCTTACAGCTCCCGCGTTGGTATACCAGTGGTAGGTGGGCTGTGTGTGCTCTGATTCTCTGAGTCAAGGTTGATGAGGCTCAGACCCAGCTGTCTACTCACAGCACAGCCCTGAGCAACTAAGGGCAGAGTGTTGGAGCTGAGTGCCAACGTTCATATCTCAGCCCTGCCGCTTGCCAGCCGTGTGACGCCAGGCAAGTGATAGTGAAGAAAGAGCGTGATGATAATACTAGAACCACCCTGTGCAGTTGAGATCAAACGAGTTAACATACAGGTGTTTTTAAGTTGTGGGAAAATGTGCATCACATTTTTGACTACCAGCCACGTGTAAGTGTGTAGGCCAGTGGTCCTGAGTTTCACGTTGTGCGACCAGCACTGCACTCTCCATGTATCTCACCCCAGCCACTGGCAACGTCTATTCCACTTTGGTCAGCAAAATTTAGTACTGCATGTAAGCGGAATTATACAGTATTTGGCTTTTGTGGATGGTCTCTTTCACTTGGAATAATGTCCTCAAAACTCCTTTGTGGGGGCTGGAGAGGTGGCTCAGGGGTTAAGCCTCTGCCTTGCAGGCAGAAGGTCCTGGGTTCGGATCCTAGACCCCACGTATAGATACCTGGCGGAAGCGGGGCGGCCTGCGTTTCTGGCCCTGGTAGGTGGAGCCTGTGAATCCCGGGGCAGAGTAAACAAGGAGGAGGTGGAGGCGGTCCATGGTGGTTCCCGAATTTGTCCGTGGTTCTACACACACATACACACACAATTGAATAAATTATTTTAAAAAATTAAACATAAAACTACTTGTGATACAGCACATGTCAGAGTTCCCCACCTTCATTTGATCCTATGTGTGTTCCACATTTCTTTATACACTTGTTCATTGACTTCAGTTGCTTTCCTTCGGCTATTCTGCATGGCACTGGTATGGACATAGTATTCAGATACCTGTTGGAGTCATTGCTTTCTGTTCTTTGGGGTCTGTACCCAGAAGAGGAGTCACTGGATCATATTTGCAACATGATGTTGACCTTTTGAAAGGTCCTGTCCTTGTAGCAGCATCCTGTATTCCTACCAGAAATACACTGCTGTCAGATTTCTCTACAGCTTCATCAACACTTGATTTTTTTAATAGACTCAGTTTTATGGATAAAATTGTTGGAAGAGTTTATTAAACAATCAATAGTCTAATAATATTCAATGTCTACTAAATTGCTATCTTAACTTTTTTTTCTATCAATGCTTATATTTTAAACTACTTGCCATGGGCAGAAATGAAAAACAAAACCCACAGGTCCTTTACCAAAGTCTCCAGGGTCTTAAACTCTTAAAAAGATGCATACAAGGGAAAAAGCATTTAAAATGGAATTCAGAAAATAATGGAAAGATATTGAATTTGTTATTAAAAAATGTTTAAAGCTCAGAAAAGCTTAAAAACAAAAATCAAAGCAGACCTCAGTTTGGGGTGGTTTTGATGGGTGGGTTATATTAACTTTTTTAAAGAGATTGGGATCAGTAAAAAAAAAAATTGACTTGCAGAGCTCTGGGAACTCTTTGGTTAATGACATACTGGTTAATGGATGTTTACCAGTACAACCTGTACCAGAAGCCTGATTCTGTGGTTCATTTAGCCTCTCCCGGAACTAACCACGCCCCACCCTCACACCCCACAGCCCTCACACCCAGTGATCTCTGTTTTTAAGGAAAAAGACAAGTCATAAGTAATAGGCTCACAGTAAGGTTGTAGGTAAGACAAAAGAATGCTTTTGATTTTATGTGTGTTGCATGTGAGAAACAGGTTTGCTTAGTTTTACCCACCAAGTTTTAGTAAAACAGCAAGTCCATTATAAAACTTGAATGAAGAGTGCCTTTGGAGCATCCGGCTGGAGAAAAATTCAGCCCCCAAGAAGTACTGTGGGAAACATGAATGGCCCCAGAGAGTTCTGGTCCTTTCTTCACCTATGCTTTTGATGCTTCATGTACTTCCCTGCTCAGTGACCACAGTGTCAATGCATGCCAGGGGTACTGGCGGGTGAAGAGACCACATCTATTGCCAAGCAGGTTCCGGAGAACCTTGTTGATGGAAAAAGTGGGCGGAGTGTCTGGGCTGACTGATCCTGGGATCTGACTTCCAGCCGAGTGTGCTAAGCTGCCTGTGTGCGCACAGCCCATGGTGAACTGAGCTTTCAGTTCCTGCCTGGCAGAGGGTGAGACTGTTTACTGGCCAGCCAGGCATTTTGGGGTCTGCAGGCCTGGGCAGTCCCCAGGAATACTGGGAATTCCGACTTAACTAGATTTGCAGGTAGAAAGCCCTTAGGAATTAAATACTGAAACATAGATTGGTGACACTAACAAGAAACGATCATGCCAACTGGGCTTTGAGCTGTGTCCCTAAATATTCTTCTTTACCTCCAATTCTTCCTAGTGTGGATTCCGTCCTGAATTTATAACAACTCACTAATAAACAGTTGGGAGCATGCTTGAAAAAGAAGAGATGGCCCAGAATGCCTACTTCACATCTTTGGTAATCAATCAGTCTGACAGGCAGGAGTCAGACAGCTATAAGGCTGGGCCTATCACGTGTCAGCATTAACACTGGAAAAAAAAATTGAGATGGCTCAAGTCGGCTTCTACATCTGAAAACTGGGAACAACAGTGTTATAGAATTTTATGATAGTTTCAGTGCAGAGAAGACAAACTGTGATGGGGGTAGGATTGGCACTGGCTTTGGGTTTTTCTGTATCTGGGTAGACATTAAGGAGATACAGCCAGGGAAAGCAGATCTCTGTGGGCTACAGATATATTTGTTAGCTGACCGTTGAGGAGCCATCTTGAATATTTGTTTATGTTAGTGTTTATGCTTGTACGTGGTGTTTGTATGTGTTCATATGGGTACAGGCGCATGTACTAGTATGTACTGAGTGGTGAGTGACATCCAGTGTCTTCCTTAGTTGCTCTCTGCCTTATTGTTTGAGACAGAATCTTTCGCTTTACCTAGAGCTTGCTGTTGGGCTGGACTGGCTACCCAGTGACCCCTGTTGATCTTCCTGTCTTCTCTGTCCTCCCCCAGTACTGAATTACACATGCACCCTGGCCACACCTGACTTTCTATAGGTGCTGGGGGAGCTTCACACTTGCATGGCAAACACTCTACCTTCTGTACCATCTCCCCTGTCCCAGATATTAAAATTAATAATAATTTGTGTCTATGACTTAGCAAATGATGTGCAATGAACTACAATGTTATTGAATGGATCAAGTAAACTGTGTTGAAAGAAACTGGGGCAGTATCCTAAAACTGCGTGGCCCCTTGATTTTGAGCTGCCACATGGTCTCCTTGCTGTCTTCTTGTGGTACCATGACTGTGCACTTCTCATCCATCTTGTCCTATCACCCTCAGGAAATATAGACTTGAAAGGGTTGAAAGGCTAGGTAAGACATGGCCTGTCTTAGGGAGTTTCATCACAGATTTTGAGAGTTGAAAAATAATATAGAAAACAGGGAACAAAAAACAAGAGTAGTGGGGCTAGAGAAGTGGCTCAGGGGCTAAGCCTCTGCCTTGCAGGCAGAAGGTCCTGAGTTCGGATCCTAGACCCCACATATAGACGCTGGGTGGAAGCAAGGGCGGCCTGTGCTTCTGGTCCTGGTAGGGCGGGGCCTGTGAATCCCGGGGCAGAGTAAACAAGGAGGAGGTGGAGGCTCCATGGTGGCTCCCGAATTTGCCCGTGGTTCTACACACACACATACATACACATATACACATACACGCACAATTGAATAAATTTAAAAAATGAAAAAAAACAAGAGTGAATCTTAAACTTCATGTGCCATTTATTATTTATTTATCTTAAATATTTTGTTTACTTATTGCGTGTGTGTGTGTGTGTGTGTGTGTGTGTGTGTGTGTGTGTGTATGTGTGTATGTATATCCCTGTGGAGGACTAAGGGAATCATCCCGGATTGTTTCCACCTCCTTGCTTCGCCCAGAGATTTCCCAGGCTCCACCTACCAGAGCCAGAAGCGCAGGCCACCACCATGTTTCAGCCTGGTGTTTTTATGTGGGACCTGGGATCCGAACTCAGGACCTTCTGCTTGTGAGACAGAGTCTTAACTCCCAAGCCATCTCTCCAGCCCTTTATTTATTTATTTTGAGTGGGGACAGGATCTCATTATGTATTCCTGAATTTTTCATCTTTCTTCCTGTTGCCTCCCAAGGAGTGTAATTACAGATGTGTACCTCCCTATCCGATTGAATCTTCAAAGCATAATTTCTTCATTATTGACCCTACTTTTCCATTATGTTTCATTTTCTGGTGTTTAATTGATTGATGGATTGATGGAGGATAAGGTATAGTCATATATCCCAGCCTGGACTGGTATAGTTCAGGCTGTGCTGGAACACCTGTCGCCTTTCCTTCCCCTGCCTCCCAAGTGCTGAATTGCAGTTATGAGCCACTATCCTGGCTTCCCAGTGTGCTTTTCCCCACCAACTTCCTTCCTCTTCTCTCCTTCAAGCCTGACTTCACACTTTGCTCATCAAAAAAAACTGGCTCAGTTTAATCCCCTCGTTGGACAGTCACTTCATTCCTCCTTAGCTTTCCTGTTCTTTGTGCTATAATTCATTTGTACTTATTCCAAAGGAGCTTTGTAACTTTTCTACCATGTTAAATGTGCCTCCCTCCCGTTAGATTGCAAACTAGTGGCTCACATTCCTTCTCCTTACCCCTGAAGAGCTTTCTAACTACTTAGCCATGAGTTACAGACTTTGCCACAAATCAAAAGAAAACACATTGTGTTATATTTATTGGTGCTAATTATACAGCATTTGGAATGAGTTGGAGGACTCTGTATTTCTGTAATTCTCTCCAAGATTTTGCACCTAGGAGACCATCAATAAGAGAAATTTCCATCCTAGTTTGGCTCTAAGATTGTGGATTACGCTTCTGCTGTACAAATGCTGGCGGTGCTTTGGAAGAGAAACAATGACTTAATTCTGAAATCGTGCTCAATCCTCTAAGGAGCTAGTGGCTGATACACAGAGAAAAGCTTGGCTGTCTCCTCTGAGCTGCAAGGAGACATGTGGAGCAAGGGGATTTGCATACAGTACTGTGGTCTAGTCCCCAGCCAAGAAAGCAATGGCTGAAGGAGATTGGCTAAGTGTTCAGAGTGAGTCTGAGACAGAACAACATGTGTTTTATAGTTGAGGTCGTGTTGTCCTGGGTATTGTATCAAATTCTCTGAGCTCTAACTAAAGCAGCAGAATATCTGAAAGCCTTCCTGTCTGCCTTGTGTGTACAGAATATCTATTTTCCTCAACTTGGGACTGTCTACTTTTCTGTTTGTAATGATCTTGTCCATTGGAATAAAAAAAGCACATAAGCTAAAACTGCAGTGTTTGCAACTTTACTTCCCTTGTGGGATAATCTCCTTCCTAGAAGGAAGAGTGTTCTCAGTGCGGTGTGTATACTTTCCAAGTCATTTACAAAATCAAGACTTGTATTCACTCTTCTTTAAGCTCCAGGTGAGCCTCATTTACTCTTACAAGTTCAACTCCCCTACATGAACCATTCCTTTTCCTCCTGCTGTTTCCTGGGCTGACTACTGAGAAAAAGAAAAATATTTACTGTCCTACAATTGGGTATCATGAAGACACAAAGGTCAGTGAAAAGTAAACAAATAACCAGGAGATCTTTTGAAAATACAGGCCACCTTTGCAATCAACTTGTTCTGGGACCTTGAGCAAAACACTTAATCCATGTTCATTTTAGGCCAGTCAAGGCAATGATGTTTGCCCACCTCTCTGTTGAGGTCTGGTCTATTCCTAGACACACACACACACACACACACACACACACACACACACACACACACACACACGAAGGAAGGAAGGAAGGAAGGAAGGAAGGAAGGAAGGAAGGAAGGAAGGAAGGAAGGAAGGAAGGAAGGAAGGAAAGAGGGAAGGAGGGAGAGAGAGAGGGAGGGAGGGAGGGAGGGAGGGAGGGAGGAAGAGAGAGAGAGGGAGAGAAAAGAGAGAGAGAAAGAAAGAAAGAAAGAAAGAAAGAGAGAGAGAGAGAAAGAAAGAAAGAAAGCAAGAAAGAAAGAAAAAGAAAGAAAGAAAGAGGAGAGAAGGAAAAGCTTTAAAAAAAGATCATTTGTTGTGCGGTACTTTAAAAATGCATGACTTCTTTGAAACATCATGAGTTCAGCATGCCTGGTTCAAGTTCTCCTAGCTCAATCTTTCTCCCATCTAACAGGGTTTTATGAATTCACAAAAGTGTAGTCTTGTCGCATACCCAAATTTGCAGATTGATGTGGCCTTTGGTGGCTTGCTTTAAAGCCAGAGAAGCTCCTTATTTGTGCAAAGTAACCCAATCCGCATTGGTACAGAAGATAATCACAGCGAAATGTATCTTTGATCCATGACTGTATTGTCAGCATATCCCCATTTGCATAGTTTGACCCATTTAAGAGTTGAATTTTTTGGCATATATTTTGAAGATCAACTGTCCTGAATCATGTGTTAATTCACATTCACTAACAAACAGCATATGCCTGTATTAGTTGTACCCTTCAGCTCTACATCAGTCTTCTGCTATGCTAAACTTCTCTTCCAAATAAAAGTTTCAGTTTTCAATTGACTCCTCAATATATCCTTAGACAGTGGGATGCATCCCCGTCTCTTTTCCTTCCTTAATTATTCCAGCTCATCTTTATGTAAATTGGCACACTGGGCCACTAGCTGGGGCTGAGCCATGTGTGGTTTCCACCTCCACCATCTGAAGTCACATAATGAGTTGGCTGCTACTTGCTAGCTTCCTCCTCTTCATCCTGTTCCTTCTCTTGCCAAGTCCTGCCCATTCAAATACCACTGTGTTTTCTTTCCCCTCTAATTTAGATTCCCAGCATTTCCGGTTGCCTGGGCTGACCGCAGCCTTCTCTTGGGTCTCCAGTTCCCCCTCCCTTCTCTGCATCTCCTCACCCCTCCCCCATCTGCTTTCCACACCTTGGGTTTACCACACCCAGGTTCTCTCTCCAGGCTGTTGGGCCTCCTAACAGAAAGCATCCCTGTGTTAGTCATCTTTGGATCACATCCTTTAACGCCTTTGAACTTTCTCGATTTATGCAGTAAAGTTGACTAAATTGTATAGCTTGAGCGAGTAAAAACCTTTTCTAGAAGTTCCAATGGGCCATTTAGACGTGTGACAGTGATACTCTATGTGAAACCTGGCATTAAAGGATCTTTCTCATTTTGTTTCTGTGACTGCACATTTTTTAAAAAATTAATTTTTTTCCAACAATAGACCTCTTAAAGGAATAAATATATACCAGTTATATAGAATAGTTGGAAGATAGGTAAGAGCCAAAAAATATAAAATAAAATCTCAGAGCTGCCTTCATGGAAACATTCTATTAATATTTTGGAATTTCCTTCTTTACTTTCTCTCTTTTCTTAATGTAATGTAATACCAATACACATAATACACATAATATAATACTACATAGTTATATTTTAAAATATACACAATATATTCTGTGTATGTATGTGTATGTGGAATTAAACTTATGTTTCTAAAAATTTCACATACTTTTAAATATATTTAATTTTCAAATTAAATAAGAGATCAATGCTTAATTCACTGAATGAGAGGATCATTGAGTATAATTTTAATTACCCTTGAAAAACTAGACAATATAGTATTCTATTGTCTCTGTTATTATATGTATCTGTAATTATTTTGAATTTTATAGGTTATTCATTTGATATTGGTTAAACCATAATGTAACTATTGATTAGCATATAAATTATTTGTTTTGGTAGCATATATTATTTTTATAAGTATACAATGGCTCATAACATAGGTAATATCATTCCTGTTTTGTAGATGAAGAAATTGAGTTAACCAGCCTAGTTAACCAGTTGCTGACTAAACGTGACACTGGTGTAGATCATTCACCCCCCCCAAAATACATCCCTTTCTGTCCATTCACACCCCTGTCTGATCAGCTGATCTTTATCAAGTTAGGGAGATTTACACTTTTTTGGTCGTGGTGGAGAATAGAACGAAGGAGGACACCTCAGATTAAGAAAGTAGAGTTTCCTGAAAGGTGTTCTGAGCACCTGTTGCTCCAATGACTGATGTTGCTTTGTGTCATGTTGCAAAGTGTCATATAAGTATCTGTAATTTTGTTGTGGTTGAGATCTTGTCTCAATTCTTGCATCCTTGTAGTCCAACTTGACAATCCTGAATATTCTTAGTAATTTTTCCTATGTTGGACTGTGTTTGAGGCTTCCTTATGTCTGAGAAGTCAACCTTTGATTTTATTTTCTGAAAGTGATAGCGCTAGGTTTATATGGTGTCCACCAGGAGCAGTAAAGCCACCTACACATTTGCTGATTGGCAAGATCTCAGTAATAACACCGTGAGTGGCACCTGCGTGTCTGCGGAGTCCCTCAGCAGCATTCACATACTGAGAGGCTGTACAGTAAGGGCAAAGATTAAGACCTTTGGAATCTTAGCTCCGCCATTAACTTCTTTGTGATCTTAAAGTGACCTCAGTCTGCATTACCTGACCTCACGTAAGTGAGGAAAATGGTGAATTCTATTTCTACCTTAAAGAGGAAAGAGATAGCATAAAATATTGACTCACTAAGTGTAATTCTTTCTGTCTACTTTTTTCCTCTATATATACATGACAAAGAGCTATATTAATCAGAGAAATAAGATATGTTGACGGTGAAATATATACAGGGAGAAAAATCCAGTCATAGCCAAATCGTTTTCTTCTTTTGTACTTAACTTGTGAAAAAAATTATAGAAAAATTCACAGCTTTGTAGAAAGATCCTGTGATATCTTACTGTATGGAGTAATTGTGGTTTTGTTTGTTTGTTTGTTTTGAGACAGAATCTCACTATATAGCCCAAGCTGGCCTAGAACTTACTTTGTAACTTAAACTGATCTCAAAATCAAAATCCTGTTTCCACCTTCCTAGAGTTAAGATTACAAGCATGCATCACATGACCTGGCCTATGTAGGGTAGTTTTTGAGAGGGTAAGGAAGGTGTGATCATTGGCTTGTAGTCTTTAGGATCAACCCAAGAGACTGCTGTTAACCCATTGAGTCTGTTTAACAGTTGCACAGTAGCATAATTCTTCTGTAACATTACAGTTTAGGTTAATCTTTGAGTCTATTTACTATTCACTATTTATAGAGAATGACCAGACTTATTTTAGGAACATCTCTAAATAATATCAGACATTATTTTGCGCTTTATTTTTTTGCATTCATTTATTTATTGTATGTGCATACTCATGCACACACGTGCCGTGGAGTTCTTGTGAAAGTCAAAGAACAACTTGGCAGGAGAGAAAAAAACCACTTCTCTCCTGCCATGTGGTTTTTGTAGCAATTACTCTTTCCTGTTGCTGTGAGATAATACCCCAAATCAAGCAACTTAAGGGAGAAAGGGGAGATTATTCAGTTTACAATTCCAGGGTGGAATACAGTCCTTCATGGCAGAAAAGGTATGGCTGGCAAGCTAGGTTATATCCATCAAGCTGATAGCTGCAAAACTGCCTACTGCAAGAGCAGATATCTCTCAGGGAAATAGGGTGGAGCTAATCCACCTCAAGGCCCACCCCCCTGTGACTGCCTTCCTCCAGCAAGTCTGCACCTCTTAAAGGTGCTCTGATTTTCCCAAATAATTAAAAATTCAAACACATGAGTCTATGGGGGGACAACTCACATTTCAAACCATGTCAGGTTCCAAGAATCAAACTTAGGTAGTCAGCCTTGGAGGCAAGTGGCTTTACCCACTGAGCCATCTTGCTTACTCTGCTCAGCACTGACGTGTGTGTGTGTGTGTGTGTGTGTGTGTGTGTGTGTGTGTGTGTGTGTGTGTGTGTTGCTTTGCTTTGCTTTGCTTTGCTTTGCTTTGCTCTGGGGTTTCCCAGGCTCTGCCTTCAATGGCCAGAAGTGAAGGTCTCCATTTCACACGAGATAGAGGTGAACTGAGTTCCTTACCAATCTTTTAAAAATAGTAGCAGTAGATCTGAAAATGCCTTCTGTCTTGGAAGTAAAACTCGAAGATGGGCTTTAGAAACTTGATACTCCATTAATTCTTGCTGAGGTCTGTGCAGTTTGGGAGGGCTGGGAAGTAGCCTGTGGGCAGATGGAATTTTCCCTGGGACTTCTTGATTGCAAAAAGTGGTTCGGTTCCCAAAATATTTCCTGAAAGTTGTAATTGTCTAAGAAACCCCAAATCTAGGAATCATTGCCTTTAAGTCTTCCCCCAAACAACAAAATCCTAGAAGAAATAATTTATTCCTAACACTAATATGGGCTGTTTTCTGTTGCTAGATTATGTAAAAGGCGAAGTTTGATGTTCTTTAAGTTTGCAGTGGACAGAATGAATTTTTCTTCTGGTTTGTAAGAATAGCAATACATTTCTATTTTGAAAAGGAGTCCTGGGTTTTGTCATTCATGTTTGGCAGAAACAGCCAGCACCTAAATAATCAAGTGTGATGTTTACATTAAACATTGGGTCCTTTTGTATGAGAGTGGATTTAAGAACTCTCTTTTCTCTCTCTGTCTCTGCCTGTCTCTGTCTCTCTCCATTTTTCAAAGAAGGGTCCTGTATTATAATCTGGAACTCACCTGCATAGTCCAGGCTGCCCTTGAACTTCAATGATTTCCTGTCACCGCCTCCTGAGTGCTTGGATTGCAGGCTATTCCACCACACCTGGCTTCAGTAGATTTTAATGCTACATATATTGGAAGCATATTTGCCAAAAATGGGTCAGTTATCTTCATAAGGCCTGAACCATTTCCTCATTTTCCAGAATAGGTGTGACAAAGAAGTTTCTTAACTCCCTTGAACCTGGGTGACCTTCCTGGAATAAGTAGAGGATTATAACACTTAGTAAACTTGCCGCATCAGTGTCGATTACCTACCCTCATTGTCTTGTCTTGCCACACCTGAGAAGTTTTCTTAGTGCTAAATGTGAAGAACTAGAAGATTTTCTTATTAAAATGATAAAGACCAGAGTCTTGTAAGCCTAACCTGAATAAACTGAGGTTGTGAGTTAATTATGACTTTGTAAAGGTCTTAGAAATATGTGATGGGGAGAAATTCTGCAAGTGGTATGGACAGAGAGTTTTAAATAAAGTTCACCTTAATTCAGTACTTGGAGAAGATGAATGTGCTCTATTCAGGTGGTGGGCTTGAAAGGACTTAGCATCTGTGCTTGTATATCCTAGATGGAAACATCATCCAGCACCCCTTACTAAGCACCTGCTGTTTTCTAAGAAAAAAATACTTGAAACTGGGAACTCCATTCCTAGCATCTCCATGAGTATTCTGAACACGTGGATTGGCCACGCATTGTTACTCCATACTCTAATTTTGAGGGTCTGTGTGTATGTGTTGGGCTATTAATAACTTCAAGCTCAGGTTTGCTTACTTTTGAAGAGAAAATTCAGTTTAGGGAATCTTGATCATAGGATCTGTTGAAATTCAAGAATCCATGAAATATTTCAGGAAGCCCAAATATACCATGGATCGAGTTTACTGAACGTATCGGCTTTTTTGAAATCTTAGCCTTTCAGTTCTCTCATCTATTTGTCCCCCCTCATTCCACCCCCACCCTGCTGCCTCTACTCTCAGTTTTAGTGTCTTAGAGTCAGTTCTCCTTCTTCCAGGGCCTTCCTCAGGATGTTAGTGTCAGCTCCAGTTAACTATTCCTTCAGCTCTGAGAGTGAGAACATGCTCGTTTAGGAATTCTCTCCTAGCAAAGCAGTTCCCAAGGCATAGAATATGGTTCAACACCTAAGTGAATTACATACCTGAGAATAATTAGGAGTCTTTGTGGAAACTTTTGAGTCACACAGAATAACAATGTGGACTTAAAATATTACATGGTGGGTGTATTTCTCTGAATTGATGATTCCTTCATACTTCTAATCTGCTTTTCCTTAAAGAGATATACCTTATGTAAAACTTTTATGAAGCCAGATTCCTACCCTGGTTTTGGCGACTCTTCCCCCCTCCCCAAATCCAAGCATCATGTGACCTTGTCAGTTCTCAATTGTTTAACTGAAATAAAAATCCCAGGAGAGACCTTGTGAGTCATACTTGTTACTTGGTGTCCAGCCCCTAGAACAGGGTGGCACCAAGCAGCCACTCAAATATTTGTGAATGAATACTGAATTTGAATACAAAGGATAAGGTGGCCTTGGTATCTAGGTTGAAGGGAACAGGTAGGGTAAGGGAAGTAAAACAGTGACTGGTTCCACTCTTTTCCAAAGGAAGTAGGGGTTGGGCTACTTTTACATTGCATTTTGTGTATGTTCTTTGGGAGATAGACTCATATTTCTTTCCTTCCCTAACTTATATTTTGTTTTAAGTCTTCGCCGCACACTCAGTTTTGTTTTGCTCCTTAAGCCTCTAAGCTGTATCATATGATTCAGTAGATTATAATGTCTTTTAGTCAGCGTCAGCTGATTTTGTTAAAGGTATCATGTTCTCACCAACTGAACAACCAGCCAGTTGACATTAATAGAATTTTATGAATTTTGCTAATACTTCAGAAAGCTCTCCTTTACAATCTCCTCATGCTCCTTAGGGAGTCAAGGCAGCCAATGAAGATAGACCTCATAAGAAATCCTAGATAAGTTGCTTTAAAATGAAGAGAATCCAAAGTCACTTAAAGGACTTATTCCTTGGGTTTGGTAGTGATGGTGTTGGTTTGGTATCCTGTCCAGCAGTAGATGGCGTGGTATTGAAGAACCTCAGTCCTTCTGGCCACTGTCCTGGAGAATAACTATGGGCAGTCCCTTCCCCTCACTGACCTTGGTTTCCTCATTTGTAAGAGATAATGCCTATCTATCTCTCAGGTGATTATGAGAACCATATGGTGGCATGGAAAAGTGCTCTGTAGGCAGTAAAGTCATGTCTACAGTGAATTATTAGCTCTGTGATGGCTCTTTAAATGGCAGGGCTGTTCCACATGCCAGTTGTTCTTATCAGAAGTCATTGCTAAGCAAATGGTGAGTAATGCAGAAGCATTTACTGGCAAGCTCTGAGATCCATAAGCATCTGCTTTGCTGTGAAGGCTTTCTCAAACTCATACCCTTGGCTTACCCTTGTACAGTAGGTCTTGGTAGGCATTCTCCACCTCCAAAGGTAGGTGAGGTTGAAGTATGAGGTGGGAATGGCAGTGGGTAAGCTATGTAGTAGAAAGGAAGAGCTGCGTATAAGGGGGCTCCATGAAGGGCAACACCTTTGTTGCTTTTTTTCATTGTCCTGGTGTTTCAACTCATGCCTGACACATAGAACCTATGAATTAAGCATTAGAGGAACAAAATCTATAGAATAGTTATGTATTTATTCCATAGCTTCATTTTACTCCCTGTAAATAGTCAAAAATGAAATTATGAGGGTTGGGGAAATGTTACAGTGGGTAAAACACATTCTATACAAGCATGCCGGGAAGACATGATGGTCTATCTGTAATCCCAGTAGAGGTGGAGGCGAGGCATCCCAGGAGGAAGCTGCCTAGCTAGGTCAGCTAAATGAGTGAGCTCCAGTTTTGGCGAGAGATCCTGCCTCAATAAATAGAAATCTAGGAGGACACCACCTGAGATCAGTGTCTGTCCTTAACACACACACACACACACACACACACACACACACACACACAAACACACACAGCACTTACATATACACATACATATGCATCTATGCACATAAGAAACACTAGAGTTTCCTGACATGTAATGATTTACCAAATATTTTCAGACAGAGAGAGTGAAGCCTTATAGGCAATATGTTAGAACTCAGAAGATAAAATGTTGTCTTCTAGGAATTTTCCTACTGAAATAAATGAAGGTCCAGGAGAGAGGGCAATTTAAGCTGAGAAACTTAGAAAGTGGCCCTTAAGTTTAGACTTGAAGATATTCTGCTAGCTGTAATTAGAATGTTGCAATTGTAACTTAAAATTGTGTGTGTGTGACAGAGAGAGAGAGGTTGAAGAAAGAAGGAAGCTTCTCAACAGATCTCCTAGACTGGTGGATTCTCATATGATTATGGAAGAAGATGGAGCAGAGATTGACAGTCAGGGTGTTGCTAGGGCATGAAGGTCCTCCTAGGTGAGGTACCTGTCACAGAGGAGGGGGAGGACACCTGTCAGGGGGGGACACCTGTCACAGAGGAGGGGGAGGACACCTGTCGGGGGGGGGGACACCTGTCACAGAGGAGGGGGAGGACACCTGTCAGGGGGGGGGACACCTGTCACAGAGGAGGGGGAGGACACCTGTCAGGGGGGGACACCTGTCACAGAGGAGGGGGAGGACACCTGTCCCAGAGGAGGGGGAGGACACCTGTCGGGGGGGACACCTGTCCCAGAGGAGGGGGAGGACACCTGTCGGGGGGGGGGACACCTGTCACAGAGGAGGGGGAGGACACCTGTCACAGTAGGAAGGTTTTGCTTCCTCCTAGGTATTTGATTGGGAACCCAGTGCTCACAGGAATCATTTGGGAAGGGAACGAAAATGCATGGGATCTCTGGGAGTTTTAGCTTGGTTTTAACTTTCTTTTAAATTTTATTTATTTATTCATTTATTCATTTATTCATTTATTCATTCATTCATTCAATTGTGCATGTGTGAGTGTGTGTGTGTGTGTGTGTATGTGTGTGCATGTGTAGAACCACAGGACGAACTCGGGAACCACCATGGACACCTCCACCTCCTCCTTGTTTACTCTGCCCCGGAATTCACAGGCTCCGCCCTACCAGGACCAGAAATGCAGGCCGCCCCCGCTTCCGCCTGGCGTCTATACGTGGGGTCTAGGATACGAACTCAGGACCTTCCTCCTGCAAGGCAGAGGCTTAACCCCTGAGCCACCTCTTCAGCCCTGGTTTTAAGTTTTAATGCACAGGAGGGCCCTAAAAATGAAAATATCTTGTCATAATTGAGAAGTAGTCTTTACGCTGGCATTCTGGGGTTAGCTGTTAAGAAAAATGTGGTGAAAACTTAGGCAGTAGTGGCTACGATAGGATCTGAGTATCACCCTCAGGGCCATAGGTTGGTGTCTTGGTAGGGTAAAACCTTTAATAGGTTGGGCTTAATGAGAGGAGCTGAGATCACGTGGGCATGTCCTTGAAAGAGATATTGGGAGTTTTCCTTGCTTCCGAGCTGCCACATCGTGAACAGGCTTGTTTCCTGTGGGCTCCTGGTGATATGGTATTGTGCCACCGTAGACCTAAAGCAATGGGAATAAGTAACCATGGCCTGAAAAACAGCCAAAATAAGCTCTTTCTTCTTACAGACTGATCGTTTCAGGTATTTCAATCCAGTGAAAGGAAGCTGACTCATAGCATGCCAGGTATCTTAAAAAAAAACTGGATAAGAAAGTCAAAGTCTGATTCAAAGTGTATTTGTTGCGGGGTCACATTGTGGTTGGCTCACTTTTAAGAATGATTCATTCAAAGGTAACTTTTTACTAAATTGAGTGCAGTATGTGTAAGAATCCATGAGCAAGTTGTGGAAGTGAACCAAATTACTCCTTTCCTCAAAGAACTACCAGTTTGGAGAGGGAGAGCTGACTGACTGACAGTGGGTTTCTGTGATGAGTCCTGTAATACTGTATGAATTAAAGCATGAAAGTTCAGGGTGGATTCAGATACTGGAGTCCACAGGGGTTCACCTGAGTAGAGATTCAAAGTTTACATGTAGAAGTGGGAGAATAGCTTCCCAGGTCCTCAAGACGAGCAGAAGTCCTGGGCACAAAAATGGGTCGGGTAGCCCTGGAACAAGATGTAGGTTCCATGTGGGAGAGGGGCAATGTTTTGAGCTTTCTTCTGCAGGAAATGGAGATAACACAGTAGTGCATATAATAGGAAGATGCTTCTGGTGGCAGTGAGAGCAGGAGTGAAGGCAGTTCCTGGAGGAGGGGAGGACACCTGTCACAGAGGAGGAGGGGGAAGATACCTGTCACAGAGGAGGAGGGGGAAGACACCTGTCACCGAGGGGCAGGGAGAAGGACACCTGTCACAGAAGAGGAGGGAGGAGGACACCTGTCACAGAGGAGGAGGAGGGGGAGGACACCTGTCACAGAGGAGGAGGGGAAGACACCTGTCACTGAGGGGGAAGGGGGAGAACACCTGTCACAGAGGAGGAGGGGGAAGGACGCCTGTCACTGAGGGGGAGGGAGGAGGACACCTGTCACCAAGGGGGAGGGGGAAGGACACCTGTCACAGAGGAGGGGGGAGGACACCTGTCACAGAAGAGGAGGGGAGGACACCTGTCATAGAGGAGGGGGAGGACACCTGTCACAGAGGAGGAGGAGGAGGACACCTGTCACAGAGGAGAAGGGGGAAGGACACCTGTCACAGAGGAGAAGGGGGAAGGACACCTGTCACCAAGGGGGAGGGGGAAGGACACCTGTCACCAAGGGGGAGGGGGAAGACACTTGTCCCAGAGGAGGAGGAGGGGGAGGACGCCTGTCCCAGAGGAGGGGGGAGGACACCTGTCCCAGAGGAGGGGGGAGGACGCCTGTCCCAGAGGAGGGGGGAGGACGCCTGTCACAGAGGAGGAGGGAGGACACCTGTCACAGAGGAGGGGGAGGACACCTGTCACAGAGGAGGAGGGAGGACACCTGTCACAGAGGAGGAGGGAGGACACCTGTCACAGAGGAGAGGAAGGACACCTGTCACAGAGGAGGAGGAGGGGGAGGACACCTGTCACAGAGGAGGGAGAAGGACACCTGTCACAGAGTTGGGTGGGAGGAAGAAGATTTGGGCTTAAGCAGGTGCCAAGGAGACTGCTGAAGTGTTGGTTTTTAGTTCTTTTAATGCTTGGATGAAGAGATGGGGATGTACCTCAGTGCCTAGCATGTGCTAAAAAATCTTGGATTTAATCTCCAAGACTGTAAGAAACAAACACGAAGCTAAGATCAAATCAAGCTCATTACATTTTTTTAAAAAAAGGAGAAGTGCTGAGATGGCTCAGAAAGTAGAGGTGCCGGTGCATACCTGCATCCTGAGTTCAACCCAGAGCCCACATGGCAGAAGGAGAAGGGGAGGCAGAGGGACAGGTATGGAGACTCCCGTACTTCTAGGCACCCCTTTAGTGATAACCAGCTTCTACTGCCAGGCTCCTCCGTCATCTCTGGTCATTTCTCATTCCTCTCTCCTCTCCTCCACACCCTTTCTCTCGTATCCACACATATTCCCCATGTTCATGTATAATCTCCATCCCCTCCCATTGTGTCTGGCACTGATGTTCTCTGCTCATTGCATGCACACGTGATTTCTGTCTGTGTGTCTGACTCTCAGGTGAGCAAGCTATTCTGGTTTCAGTATCTCAAGGCACAACTCTGGCAAAGCATAGAAGATACATTCCCTTAAATCTTGACGCAGAAGCAGCGCTCTATAAATAAGCATCTAGTACATATTTCTGTGCTTATGATTCTGTCAAATTCTATACAAACCCAAGTTTAATCTCCTTTCTTTTGAATTTTCAAGGTTCAGTGTTTGCTTTAGATTTTAAGCAGTTAGCATTGTACTTGCTCTATAAAGCTCAAATTTTAGCGCACACCTTTTAATTCAGCAAACAGGAGGAAGACTGCTGCAGGAGGATTGTAAGTCTGAGTCTAGCCTTGGCTACAGAACCAGCTCCAGGGCAGCCTCGGGTAGAGTGTGAAACTTGGTCTTGGGGGAAAAAAAAGAGTTCAGATTTTGGCTTAACTCCTACTTGTCCACCAAAATTCTATTGTTGACTCCTTGGTCTCGCCAGGGGTTAGCCTGGCTCTTAGAGCCTGTGTTTGCCCTTCAATCTTTACCCCTCTGTGGGTGACCGTAGATGCCAGTGACCAGAGCTACCACCAGGAAGCACAGAAGTGAGGACAGATGTTTCTCCCCTACTGCCCACAGATCGCCAACCTCATTATGAACAATCCAGCAACACACCTCATGGTAGACTTGTGGTTATCAGAATTAAATTCAGCGCCAGAAAGGATACCAAGTCCTTTTCATGACGAGGAGCGTGGTCATGTCAATCAACACAAAGGCTGGCTCGAGAGATGCTTGAGGCGCTGGGCAGAGGAAGCGCAGTCAGCACATGGCAAGGCTATGTTCTCCACAGGATGCCAAGGGTAAGGTGGCGAGGTCGATAAGCTAGGCCTGTATCGGGATGAAGAGTATAGGCTTGAAGACTCACCCACTTTCTTGCTCCATTGCTTTGACTCTTGCAGTGGGATGATGGCTCAGTGACTAACACACTCTTCCTACCAGCAAGAGGACCAGAGTTCAGATCCACAGAATTTATATGAAAGTCAGGCAAGGTGTGGGGCTCCTGTAATCCCCGCATGTGGGAGGCAACGACAGGGAACCTCGGGGCAAGCTCTGGATCCAGCTGAGAGACTCTGCCTTAATAAGAAGTGAGTGTGACCACAGACGACATCCGCTGTCCATTGTGGACCTCTACTTGCACCTCCACATGTGTGCCCATGCGCTCACAAACACAGGTGATCATGCATGTACACATGCCTCCCCATATTCATGTAAAGAAGAGAAAGGTTGTAAGTAGGTCAAGGAGTGTTTTAGAGACGCCCTTCTCTCTACAGTGGGTCTGATTTCAGGTTGAAAGGGAGGTGGAAATTCCCCCAAGGGGATTGCTTCATTCAATCCCGAAGTTTCTGGAATTCTTTGTGTGGACACTGCCTTTAAACTTAGCCATTTAGATGTGTTCTATTGTCTGGTGAAGAAGGGTTCTTGCTAATATGCCAGGCCCTAGTTGACTTGAAGCTGTCCACATCCCATGCCGTTCCTCCATGAAACATTGCTGTTCTCAGGCTATCATTAATTTCAGCCTTTAACTTTAGTCATTCTCTTTTTGTCACAACTATCATAATGCTTGAACTTAATATCCATCTCAAATGTTAAATATTGGGTTCTATGTGAATCCTTTCCATCCTTTCCTCCCTCCTTTACCCTTTTCTTCCCACGCTCACTCAATGCATGTGCTACTTTGCTTCTTTTCAGATTTATTTCTATTCTTTTAGGGTTTTCCATAGTATGCAGATCATTTTCACCTCTTATTTTCCCATCTCAACTCCCGTTTCTTCCTGTTTTAAACCTCCCTTCCACTCTCCTGTCTTTCTATGTGTGCATAAATATGGTTTTCTTAGACCCATTTGGCTTCCTGTTAATGACACATGTCTAACATTTGCTGGACCGAGGACAGTATGCCAGTGGTGATAGTCCTGGGAAGAGTTGTTCTCCTTCTTTCCCATCATCAGTTTCTGAGGAAGGTATGCTTCAAGAGGTCTTTCTCCCTTCGTGGTGTAAAAGGTCAAGAGGTCAAATCATGTGGTCTCATGGAAGTATACTGGTCTGCAGTAACTTCACGGTTGCATAGACCCAGTCACATCCAGGAGATGCTCTCTGGCTCTTGTATTGCTACCTCTTCTGTGATGTTCCCTGGGCCTTTGGGTAGAGTTGGGGTTTTTTAGATATTTTGTTTGGGGCTGACCAATCCACAGTCACTTACTTTCTGAATTGTGATTTCTATAATAAATACCTTCCATTGCAAAGCTTCTAGGTAGTACTGAGTTCTCCTCTAATCTGTACGTATGCTGATAGCAGTTTAAAAGGCAGTTTCATGTAAAGTTCTTTTTTTATTTTTTATTATTTATTCAATTGTACATGTGTGCGTATGTGTGTATGTGTGTGTGTGTAGAGCCACGGATGAATTCAGGAACCACCATGGACGCCTCCACCTCCTCCTTGTTTACTCTGCCCCGGGATTCACAGGCTCCCCCCTACCAGGACCAGAAACGCAGCCGCCCCCGCTTCCGCCTGGCGTCTATACGTGGGATCTGGGATCCCAACTCAGGACCTTCCGCCTGCAAGGCAGAGGCTTAAGCCCTGAGCCACTTCTCCAGCCCCTGATGTAAAGATCTTATAACTAAACTTCAATAATGTGTTCCTTCCATAGGGTTTCTGTTCTCTCCTTCCAGAAGTTCACGGCCTGGTTGTTTGTTTTTTCAAACCGGGGATGTGATCCCTGCTTGTGGGCAGGCCTTAGATCCCATCAGAGGGCAGCTGGCCACCCCTTGTACATTCATGTCACTGTTGTTCCGCTGGCTACCTTTTGCCTGGGAGGTTGTTGTCGCTCCTGCTGCTATACTTCTCATAATTCATGTTGCCATCTTGTTGGTAACAGGCTGATGAGAGACGAAATCTCATTTTTGTGTTTGATTGTGTTTCATATGGCTAAGGAGAATTGAGAAAACTCACATTCAGTACCAAGGGACTAGGGAGGCAAGACTTCCTTTCCCCTTCCAAAAACTAGAGTCTCTTGCATCCTAAATGTGCACTGTATCACTGAGCTACATGCTGAGTATAGCTGAGTATATCACTGAGTATAGCTTAATCATTTCAGATGTTTGTTTTTTTAATGAAATGTTTATTGATGAAGCCTCATTTTAACAGTAGTATAGTTTTGGAGAGGGGAACAAAAGAAAATGATGAGGTGTTTAGTGGGAGACAAAATGTCATATTTTCTGCCATATGCAGAATCTAGTTTCATTATGCACATACATGCCTGATGGTGGTGATGAAAGCAAAAGTGGTGCTATTTGAGGGAAATATTAGCAAGACACAATTTCATGTGACATATATGTACATATATAATCATATACTAACCAAAAATAATTTAGTTTATCACAACTTATAATCAAGATATAAAGCATGGCATTTGTCCCCCTTTTTTGGTGGCTAAGGTAGAGTTTATTAGAGGAGAGAAAGAAGAGAACTCATGGACTTCGGGCATGGAGTGCCATGAGAGGCAGGTGCCCTGGAGAATGCTTGGACTCCAGGCATGGAATCCATGAGCAGGAAGGAGCTGAAAAAGAGCTCATGGACTCCATGGAATGCCATGAGGGGCAGGCGCCCAGCATTTGTCCTTTGCAAGTGAAATAGAAAGAAAAAAAACTTCAGCATTTATAAGGAAGGAATATGTATTGGCAAAGCCACCAATTAGATGTCTATTATACTGTTCTATTAAAATGGATAAAACATTTGTAAGTTAAAAATGAGTGATGCATTGTTCTCTATTTCTAGCGATTGTAGGATGATGAGCGGCTGTCTGCCGAGGAGATGGATGAGAGGAGGCGGCAGAACATTGCCTATGAATATTTGTGCCACCTGGAAGAAGCCAAGAGGTGAGATCCAGACTTATTCTGTTTGTGCACCTGCCCTTGAAGCTAAACTTTGTGGCAAGAGAGATTGTCACAGTTGTGGATGTCCAGGGAAATAGTTTTCTGCTACCTGTAGTTTAGATTTGGCCTTAGCTACTGTGTCGGGTCAGAGGGCTGGTGGCGAGCCTGCTCCTTAGGTTCCAGCTCTCAGTCACAGCTGAATGCACACCATGCCTGCCCACGCATGTGCTGCTATATTACCATTAGCTCATTCTGCCATCCGTTGGTAGCAGGCTAATGAGAGAAGAGAACCTGCTCTGTGTTTGATTATGTGTTTGTTTGTTTGTTTGTTTGTTTTGCAAATGGTTGGGAAGAATTCAGAAAAGATTTCTGTCACATCCAATATCAAGCAACTGGGAAGGCAAGTTTCCTTTCTCCTTCTTCATGTCTCCCAGGAAATTACTGGACACATTGCAAATGGTTTCAAAGTCTGTTCCCATTGGCTTGGGTATGGAGCACAACAACAACTTCAGGCAGCCCCTTTCCACCGCAGTGTTCTTGGGTCTTCTACTCACCTCCTGCCACAAATGATAAGTGCCCACTGGGACAAAAGTCCATGAGACCAAAGTCTACTGGTCACTAAGCTGCAGGGTAGATTTATGACAGCAATCTCCCTTCTAACCTTGAGGGCGTGTAGTCATGTAGGATATGCTGTCTATAAAATCGCATTGACACTTTTAAACTCTTTGGATTAAACAAATGTCAGGTTCTCCAAAGAGAAAGTGAAGATCAAGAGTCCAGAGTGTAAATGCTTTCTTTATCGGAGGAATCAAGAGAACTCTGCCCTTTGCTGGTTGAACACTGTGCTGTGTATAAGCCATGAGCTACTATGGGGTTTACTGCTTCGTGTGACATAGTGCTGTCTAATGGAGCATTGTGACATTCCTTGAAAGAGGAGATAGCTCAGCTCTCTTATCGATGTAGAAAGTAGATTTTAAGCAGCGTTTGGTAAAATATGAGTCTGAGACACGTGCCCTGATTTTGCTTTGCAGTGGGTTTCTCAGTATTGGTTATTTGTACTTGAGCAATGTTGTGTAACTTTTCGGAAGTTGTATAATGATCAACATAATGGTAAAGTTTACATTTAGATTGGAGGACCTCAAAGATTCCTTGCCAGTGTAACGTTATGGAACACATCAAATCATTGCTTTAAGACAGGGAAAGTTTATTCAATGACAAGGTTTCAGAATTATGGGAGTGTCCTTCCTTTTCTTATTGACATGTACTTCACACCCCTGGGCGTTTGTCTTAGTAAGAAAGCATGTACTGCAGGTGGAAAGGGTATGTGATGGAAGTTGATAGACCTGATTTCCTGGTTTAGCTTCACCACTTATGCTCGGTGATCTTGGACAGGTTGTCTAACCCCTGGGGTAAGTTAAGTTCTGTCCATTGTATAAATGGCCCTGCATAATGTATAAATGTTAGTGCCATTTTGTGTGTTGCGGTGTGGTGATAAGTATAGTTTTCTCTCCAACATATGAAAGTGGTAAAATTGTCACTTAATGTAGGTGTTATTTATCTCTAGTCACTGATCAATAGCTATCAATAGAACTAGAAGGACGGGGATTTTAAGCAGAGTTTGGTAAAATATGAGTCTGAGACACGTGCCCTGATTTTGCTTTGCAGTGGGTTTCTCAGTATTGGTTATTTGTACTTGAGCAATGTTGTGTAACTTTGTCACTTAAAGACTCAAAAGATAGTCTTTTAAAAAATTTTTTATTATTATTTATTCAATTGTGCGTGTATGCGTGTGCGCGCATGTGTGTATGTGTGTGTATGTGTGTGTGTGTAGAACCACGGGCAAATTCAGGAATCACCATGGACCGCCTCCACCTCCTCCTTGTTTACTCTGCCCTGGGATTCACAGACTCCACCCTACCAGGACCAGAAACGCAGGCCACCCCCACGTCTATACGTGGGGTCTAGGATCCGAATTCAGGATCTTCCACCTGCAAGGCAGAGGCTTAACAACCTGAGCCACCTCTCCAGTCCCCTCAAGAGACTTTAGTTTTAAGTAAACTAAAAACAAGTAAAAAGGTTGATTAAATGGTTTAAAAAAACCCCCAAAACCAAAAAACTTTCCTGCAAGTCCAAAAGACTTCACAATAAAATTTTACCAAATGTTTAAAAAAGTCATTCACATTAAAAAAAACAAAAAACAGGAAGTGGGGGGACACTTCATGACTGGTACTGTAGAGGCCTGTATCACTCCAAAACCCAAACCGAGCAAAGAGAATTCTTACTGTTGTTCACTGGTACAGCAGTTGTCTACTAGTCATGAGATCCTGTATCAAACATCCCAATTTAGTTCCTAGCAACATGCACATTCACAAATAAAGATCAACATATCATCTTTTTGGAAAAAAAAAAAGATTCTTTAACAGTATGCTACCAAATAGAATCCAGAAATAAATAAGTCAGGTTATATACCACCTTTTCAGATTCATCTCAGGAATGCAAGTTTAACATCTGAAAATTAATGTAATTAGCTCTATGAACAAAATAAAGGACAGAGTCTACATAAACACCTCAGATGCAGAAGACTATGATAAAAATCAAATCCCTTTTCTTGTTACTAAAAAGAATGGAAGAGAATCTCAACCTGATCTAGGAAATGTGCATAAGAAGCCCACTTATAACATCATAATTAATGATAAGAGTAGATAGTTTCTCCCTGACATCAGAAACATTTGAAGGACATCTTTACATTTGTATTCAACATTGTACTAACATTTCTAATCAAGACAATTAGGTTAGAAAAAGAAGTAAAAAATATTCAGGTTAGGCAGGAAAAAGTAAAACTATTCCAGAGTGATATCATATGGCTTACAGAGAATCCACTAAACAGAATCATTAATGAATTCACCATGGTTGTAGGAAACCAGAAGACTGTATAAAAGTTAATAGCTTCTCTACAGTAGAAATGAGCAATCTAAAAATGAAACTAAAAAAGCAGTTCAACTTAAAACAGCAGCCCCTTTAGGGCCAAAATTAACCAAAGAGGTAGGAGACAAGAAACTGAAAACCATTAGACATTAAAAATTTTAAAGTAACCTAAATAAATGGAAAGACTTGCTGTGTTTATGGGTTGGAAAAAAATCTTAAGAAAACAATGCTTCCCAGATTGGCTAGAGAGTCAATGTAATTCCTAGAAGTTTCTAGTTGCTATTTTTTTTCTTTATGAAAAGCAGACTAGATGATCCTAGAATTCATATGGAAATAAATAGGCTGCAGAATAGTCAAAACTTATTTGAAAAAGAAATAACACTACTAAAAGATAAAACTTCTCAATTTCCAAACTTACAAAGCTACAGTAATCTTAATAATGTGGTACTGACCTAGAGATATGCACATTAATTAGTAGAATAGAATTGAGAGTCCAAAGATGAACCCTGGCATTTATAATTACTTAGTATAGGGAAATCAAAGCAACTCAGTAGGAGAAAGAATCATACCCAAATATCCGCCCAAATATCCACTTGAATATCAAGAGTCCAAAGAATGAACCCTGGCACTTATAATTACTTAGTGTAGGGAAATCAAAGCAATTCAATAGAAGAAAGAATCATACCTGAATATCCACATGGATAAAAATACATTTTAATTCCACCTTATATAAACTTATATAAAATTAATTTCAGAGAGATCATTAGCCTAAATGTGAACTATAAATCTTAGAAGAAAACACAGGAAGAAAATATTTGTTGGGGAGGGATGGGGTGAGGGGATGGGGAGCAGGGGTTCGGGGGGAAGAGGAGGGAGGGAGGGAACCCGTGTGTACCTACTAAGTTTGTATGAGCAGATATAATAATAAAAATGTTTAAAAAAAAAAGAAAATATTTGTAACCTTAGTTAGACAATGGTTGCTAAGTTACAACATCTGAAAAAGAAATTACAAAACAAAGATGAATAAGTTAGACTTTCAAATTTTTTTCATTCAGAAGACACTATAAAGTGCGTGGACAATATGTCTGATTAAGAAGATGCATCCAGAATTTATGAAGAATGTTTATAAATCAATATAAATAGTTAATATCCTAATTTGATTTATTTTATATTTTATTATTTTTTTCCTCTGCACAAGAGTTTTATTTATTTTTCTAACTAAAAAACTTCTTTACAAAATACCCTAATTTTAAAACAGAAAAAAATTTATGGATAGATCTCTTTAAAAATAAATGAATGACCAATAGACATATGTATGACTTTTAGTCTCAACTGTAACCTGACACTTGAATGGGGTTCTGGATACACAAATTAAAGTTAAAGGAACCCTGATATTTCTCTCAAGGGCATGCCTCCAGTGACCTCCATTCTTTCTACTAGGCTGTACCTCTTCCACCACATCCATACATACATCATGGACTGAAGATCAAGCCTTTAACATATAGGTATTGGAAAAAAAAATTATATTTAAAACAAAGACAAATGAAAGAGAGTGAAAACAGCCATAGTTTTAGGACCATGCAATAGAAACCATTGATTTACAAATTCTCTGTTCTGTGAGTTGATGGGTCTAGATGATATCAGGGACAGCTGATCACGATTGTGTTGGGTGCTAAGAGTCTAGGTTATATGTTAGTTAATCATGGCCATGTTATTCATTATTTTAAAACTTCACAGTTAAGATGCAATTGGGTCTGGAATGTAGACTTAGCCTGATTAGATGCTTGGGTTCCAGGTTTCTTACTGAAATCATCTCAAGATTCACACAGAGGAGATCTAGTTCAAGTTCACTAAGTGTTATTGGCAGAAGTCAGGTCCTGATAGAGTCTCCTCAATTGCCTGCTACTTGGGTCTCTCCATCGCGTCGCTCGTAGCATGGCAACCATCTTCCATCAGAGTGAGTGCGTAGGTGAGAGAACAAGGTGAGAGGTGGAGGAGTCTGTAACCTGTTCTCTGAAGAGATGTCCATCCTTTCTGGTGTATCTTCCTGAATAGATTCGAGTTCTACATCTAGGCTGTGCTCAAAGGGAGGGAACACACAAACTATGAATTCACGGAGGAGGAGACCGCTGGGAGCCTTCTTAGAATGTACCTCCATATACCACGTGCCCGTTCCCTTTTGGAATGAACCCTAGAATAGGTACACCTGGAAGGAATTCTTTGCATCACTATTAGAACTCAACCAGGAATTGGATGTTATCTTGTTATAATGGTTTATGTTAGTAAGGTTATTAGTACCTTGAATTTTTTTTTTTTTAGTTTTGAGAATTTTCATTTGTAGTTACTACCTTTAGTGATAGGAATAGAATCCCGCTCTCTCACTGATATACATTCCTAAACTCTTTAGTTCCTTTATTTAAACAAAAACAAAATTAAGTGAACTTTTCCATATTCTTTTCAGTTGACATGGGATTGGCAGGCAATGTGCTTCTCCTCTGGGCTTTGAAAGGTTCTTGCTGATGCCAGAGCTCCACTTCTTTCATTTAAAGAATTACTGCCACTGAACAAATTTCTTATTAATTATTTATGTAAAGTAAATTTGGGTCATGAAAATGAGTATATTGAAGAAATCCAGGCTTTCGAGTGTTGGAGACAACTGTGAAAAAAAAATCTAAGACTAAAAGTTTTCCTTGGGAAAGCTGGGTTGAGGAATGAAATCCAACTGAAGCTATTGTGATAAAGGTCAGAAAACAGGAAAGGGAATCTTGGCATGAAATGGACAAGGAGCTTATAAATTACAATTGAGCAAGTGGTTATGAATGGGGCCACTATTGTGTCTCCCAAGGAAGGCTCCTGTAATATTGGATTTCTTTCTAAGGAAAAGGAAAGTGCACACACATCTTTTGCTATGCTTACTTTGTTTCTGTCCTAAGTTTGAAAATAAACAAAGTAAAGAGAGCCTTCCCTTGGTGATGGGCTTGTTTGGAAATACTATCTTTAAAGAGCTCTTATGCGAATCACACTGTTCCCTATATGGGTGAGTCTGGGACAGTTGTGTTTTTTTTTTTAATGTGCTCTGGAAAGAAAACAAAACATGAGTGTGATTGCTTTTGTGCTTGTTTACCACCCAGATACCAAAAGGACACTTTGTTGATTAAATCACGTCTCAAGCTCTGACCTCATGTAACAGTGAGCTAGAGAACCAGACTGAAAGATGACATGCTTAAAACATTTAAGCAGTTGAAAGCCATGAGTATGTTTTACCTAATGGTGAATAATGGTAGTTACTGAAAAAGAAAAATCTGATGCTGGGAAAGACTTCACACACTCCCCACAGTTTCCTCATCAGGCTTAGACCTCCCCTGTCCTTACTAGTAAGGACACACTATCCTTGGATGTGTGCACAGGCAAAGCTAATAAAAGTTTGACCCCATAGATGACTCAGCAGGTAAAGGCACTTGTCAAGCTTGGCACCAGAGTTCAATCCCTGGAACTTACCTGCTAGAAGAAAAGAGTTTAATGTCACAAGATGTCTTCTGACCTTCACACATCTCACCTACCCCATATGGTAAACAAACAAAAGTAAAAAAACATATTGATGAACATTGAATGTAGTTTTTTTAATCACATAAATAGCCTTCATGTTTTCATGGAAACTGCCTTTCTCCCTTGTCCCCTCCCTAGCTGTGGCCTCCCCTGTCCAAGGAGAGTAAGAGGAAGGGCAAGTTCCTCTGAGCAGCCACAGGTGGGACAGGGCCAGAGTGAGCCAAGGGCAGCTATGCTTCTTGGGTCTGTGTTCTGGTAGAGGGTAGAGCCTGCCTCTAAGGACTGAGCTTTTGGGGGCTGCTTTTTAAACCAGCCTCCCTCGCAAGCATCATGCAAGTGAGGCCCCAGTATTTTAGCCAGTCCAACGTTTGGCTCATCCCAAAAGTAAGGAAAGAGAGTTATGTACTAGGACGCAGAAATCATCTGGGGTTGCTTGGAAGAGGATGAGACAGCGGTTTTAATGGGCATCCTCATGGGATAAAAGGAGACAGGATGCCAGCCAGCCTCGCCTGCCAGCATGTAGCACTTGTAGCTCAGGCAGCAGAGGAGATGCTAACACTGACGTCCAGCTGGGTAGTGGCCAGGAATAATGCTCCAGAGCTGAAGTCAAAGGAATGGCTTTTCAGCATGTGAAGGGAGAAACCACAGAATCTGGCAGCACCCCAGATGTGGGTAGCAGAGGACAATGAAGGATTGGATGCTTCTCTCTTCCTTTTGTCTCAGAGGGATTCACGTTATGCTCTGTGTTAGCCAAGTGGCCTTGGGACACATCTTCAGGAGATTGGAGAGCTATTTGGTTTTAGCGTCACACGTTGTGGGGTCTAGCCATCGATGTATGTTGGACAGGTGCCAGGCAGGTATGTTCTGATGGATGAAGATGTAACTTCTTAGAGGATTAGTGCAAATAATCATCTCCAGTCAAAGGCAAGTTGAGCAACTGATATTTGATCCCATTGTTCATATTTGTTTCTCAGGCTCTTCAAAGTTGGAAGCTTGGGTGAGGCTTGGAATTTTCCATGGTCTCAAATGTTCTTTACAAACAAGGGTGTCACGAGTGTCTACTTACCAGGCGTGATGTCCTGAGTACTCCGCATTCATCTGTCACCTGGGAAAATGGGCAGCCACATTTTACACATGGAGAAACTAAGTCTCGAAAAAAAAAATTAAGTAATTTTTCCAGCGTTATAAATGCAACAGGCCATAGAAACAGTGTAATAATGCAGATCTGCATGATGTTAAACTTTGTGTATAAGACCTGGAGAGAGATGACTCAGGGGTTAAAACTTTTGCCTCACAAGCAGAGGGATCTGAGTTCAGATTCCCTAGATCCCACATAAAAATATGAGGCAGATATGGTGGCAACCTGTAATTCTGACCAGGATGGTGGAACTTGGGAAACACCAGAGCAAAGTAATGAAAAGGTAGAGCAACTCAGGATGATTCCTGGTGTTCTCTTGAACATCCACAGGCTCTCTCTCTCTCTCTCTCTCATGTGCTTGAAACCTAACACACTGTCACAACACTATTTTTTTTTTTTTGAGATAGGGCCCAACTGTTTTTCCTAGGCTGGCCTTAAATTTGTCAGGTAGCCCCAGCTAGCTTCTAACTGGGGATCCTTTTCCCTCAGCCTCCACATGCATGACTGTGTTTGACTCTTACTTCTTAGTCATGTCTTCGTTGTAAGTTCATATTGGTTTAGCTTTTGGATTTTTCATGGGCTAGCTCTGTTCCTGGTCTTGATTCTTTTTCAGTTCTTGAGGTTGGTAGGATTAATTAGCACAGTTTAGCTATCGATTACCTATTTGTGCTTCTGTCTCTCTCTGTCTCTGTCTCCCCCCCCCCACACCTTATCTTTCACTTGTCTGTTTGTTTGTTTGCTTGTTTGCTTGTTTGATACAGAGTCTCCACATTGTAACTCGGGCTGGCCTTGAATTTGTGATCCTTCTGCCTCAGCCTCCAGAGTGCTGGGATTACAAGCATGTATTGCTGTGCCTGACTGTTTGCTCAAGCTGCTGCTACTGTAGATCGTTCTTTATGGGAGGAATTTACCTTGTGTGTCCTCTTCCTCCCTTTCTTCTCTCACCTTTATCCACCTCTTGGTCTTTTAAGTTTTAAATGGGATTTTTCAGAGGGTTTTTTTTTTTTTTTAATGTATGTGTGTATGTGTGTGAAATGTACTTTCTCCTCCTTGCTCAAGAGAGTCTTGGCTCATCTTTATTCTTGGTTAGGCCTAGATTCCACATTCAATTCATCAATTGTCTTTTTGGTTCTGGCACTATTGTGACTGGCTTCACAGTGTGCTTGGTTTTTTGTTGAGACATCAAAAGGTATGAATAGCAAACACCACTGAGGTCTCTTCCTTCCTGTATGAACCAGATGCTGCCTCATGCTGTGCTGCTTAAGACTCATGAGACAATATCAGCATTCACAGCAAGCAAGACTCAGACTGCTGGGGAAGAACCTCCGCAGGATCCTCACGGTCTTCTTCACCTCTCCCAGCTTAGACCCGGTTGCAGAAGGTCGAATGGCCTCCATTTGCTCACAGCATGAGCACCTGCAGCTCCTTACACAGGGCCACATCCCATAGGCGAGGCATCAAGGCTCAGGGAGATTTGTCAGCTTCCATACAAGGTGGAGCTCATGGTAGATCTGGTATCTCCTTATTCACAATGCTCTATCACTTCACGAGTCTCTGCAACTCATATTGATCAGGAACAGCATTAGTTAGGAAGCTCAGCGGTAACAATATACAAAAATGCAAATGGTTATTAAATTTATTTGGTAAATTCAATTTGTTTGCTTTTTGCTAAATTCCAAATTCATAGCGTGGGGGGAGTTGGCTATGTGTATGTCTCTGTCATTTGTCTTTCATTGTTGAAAATTTTAAACCCATTTAGATACTAGAATAGAAGTTTGGAGATTCAAATTTCTAGTCATTTCTGCACACTCTCGGTTCAGTGTTTCTTTGCTTAAGTGTTCTTTTGCATAATCTGAACATTTTCCTGCCTCTGGTATTTCTCATGTCAAATAATGATGCAGTTGCATCATCTGTGAGAGAGGAATTTAGGGATGTGATCTCTAAATTTGTTTATTTCCTATTCCATAGATGAATGAGGCTTTAGGGGGTTGCTCCAGATAACTTATGACTAATGCTGTCTATGTTTCTGGCTTTCTCACCTGGAGTTGATGCAAGAATAAAGGATACCTCTTTGTTTGGGATGAGAGGAGAGAAAGAAGCAAGGTATTTAGGGTTGTTATCTGCAAAATTGAGAAGAATGGAGGTATAACGAAGCAATAATGGGCACTGAGGAGTGGATACCAAGCCAGAGCAGCTTTAAAGAACCAACTAAGTTATCTTTGTGGAACCAATCAGTTTCATGTGAAAATAACGGAATATTATTGGAGATATCTGGCTCTGACACAGTGATGAGACACAGGGTCCTCAGGGTGTAAATGTGAATATCACTGAAATGAGGAGTCAGTTGAAGACCTATCCAGCTACTGAAGTTAGTGAAGTCAGAATGGGCAAGATGGAGTAGGGTGTAACCGAGGAACTACTGTGATGGGGATGAAGGGCGGGATCCCTAAGAATAAGGTAGTAGAGACAGATAAGGAGACAGCTATAGTCAGAGATTTGAAAGTCAAGTCCAAAGTTGGAGTTTTTCTGGGTAGTGACAAGATGTGCCTGGCACACAAAGTGTTCACACAAGTGAACACTTGAGATCAAGGTTGTAGTCTCTGAGTTGGACCAGCAGTTGCCCTCAAGGTTGTCCACCTTCTTGAAGCCACCAAGCAGAGGCAGGCCTGAGAGGAAAGCAGTACTGCGACTAGACAGGGAAGTCCTGGCCATCAGGAGTAGAGTTACCAGGTTAGGGAGTGACAGTCACCACTGAGTCCTAGAGTGGAGGCAGGGTGGCCTGGGAGAAATGCTTGGGGAGAACAGAGACAACCTTGATCTCCCCTTCTTTGGTGCTGAGTCAGAGAACCTAGGAAACAAATGCTTCCTAGGTGGGTTGCTACAAAGTAATGTTATAAAGGAAAAGTCAGACACATTAGAAGAGAACGTTTTCTTTATGGTGTGTGTGTGTGTGTGTGTGTGTGTGTGTGTGTGTGTATGTGTGTGTGTGTGTGTAAGAGAGAGAGAGAACTTTCTTGCATTTCGTTTTATCTGGTCTACTACTGAAAGGTGCCACCTACATTTATGGTTGGCCATTGTATTTCAAATATCTTTTTAAAAACTTTTTATTCTTTTAGTGTTTCATATATGAATATACTGATATCTAATCTAGTCTTACCTACCTTAATCTGTAATCTAGTCCTCTCTCCTTTTCCCCAGTTCAATCTTTCTTCTTCCTTGCCAGTCTCCCTCCTATTTTTATGTCTTTTTGCATAGACAGAGAAAGTTTAAACATAGTTGTGAGTGTTAGAGAGCTGTGTTTTTTAATAGTTTCAAAGTTGTAGAGGCACATGGGCAATAACTGCTATATTTGGAGTGAGTCCAAGGAGGACTAGTTAGTAGGATTGAGTGAGACAGATAAGTATATAGAAAAGAGAGGTGGGTTATCACTTCTACTGAAGTTGTTGGAGAGGAGGACCAGCCATAAAGCAATTTTAGTTGTTTAAATACAGGCCTAGGTCTAAGGAAAAAGAGTTTATGCATTTTAACACATAAACACATTGGAGGGGGCATACTAAAACTGTATCAGTAGATACAGTGGATACTGAAGGACTGGGTATTCCTCTCCAGTACATTAGAATATTTGTCTAAATAGGATTATGAAATCCCTATTTAGATAGGTTCTAAAATAGGGATTTTGAAAGACCTCTGAGCCCAGTTCTACATAGGTAGATTTAAACAGAATCAGGACCACCTTTAGTCTGAAACTTACTAACAAGACAGATTTGAGGACAGATTAGCAATGCTCGGAAAGCTGAGATGAAAGAAGGCCAACAGCTGAGCTCCTAAGTGAAATAAATGCATTTACATGACATGAGACAACCTGGAAGATAAAATGAGTCAACACCATTTTCTTGTTCCTGTTGGGTCTCCCGGGCTGGATATGAACAGAGAATAAGAATGAAGTACTCAGGTCCAGTCAAAGAGAGAGGAAAACAGACATGGTTGGTGTGTGGAAGAAAGGACTTGAAGAGTTATCATCTGTACCTACAGAGTAGGGCTGTTTGTGTAGCTGAGGTATTGCAAAGACCTTAAAATTCCAGTGGAGTATGTGTCTAGGAGGATGATGGATGTCCATCTGGCCAGTGAGAAGCATACACGTCCTCTGGGGATAATCTACATAGATTGGTTGGATTGAGGAGCCAAGTGGAGAAGAGTTCATTTTCCAAATGCAGTCCCCTTCCCTTGCGGTTGTCAGTCCTTCCTCTCTGAGATGGTTTTCTTTCTGTTTCTCTCCCTTCTCAGTTTTTCCTTCCTTGAAAATTAACCTGTCTTCAAAGATAAACTCATAATTTTCACTTCTCCCTGCCTTTTCTTGACCACTTAAATAGTAGTGGTTTCTTTTCTCAATTCCCAAATCATTTATTGTTATTTGCTAACAAAACAGCATTTGGAGGAACTTCAACTTCCTTGTGTCTTCTACGCACAGGTAGTTTCAGTTGTGGTTGCTTTCTCTTTTGTTGTCTCATCTACCTAAGTGCAAACTAAAAGTCACAGCCTTTATTGGCTCCTCCTCCCTAGTAAGGGCTTTGCATGGGAAAAATAATGGGTTACCACAAAAATAAAATCATGATATACCTTAGTTGAGGATATCAAAGAACTTACTGGCAATGCTTATGTGCACAACTGTCTTATCTATTGTGTGCCTATAACAATCTTCTGGAGACTGAGTAATCTATAAGAACAAACATTTATTTCTCACAGTTCTGGAGGCTAAAATCAAGATCAAGGCTGCCAGCAGGGTTGGTATTTGATGAAAACCCAGAATCTGCCTCCAGGAGGACACTCTTGAAGTGATGTGAAATCATGTCTAGGTCAATAGCCATCTCTGTTGGCAGAGGTTACTTTTGTCTTTTTAATAAAAGACTTAGTGATGGATTGTGGCACAATTGGACATCTATTTTTAGACTCAATGGAATTAGATTAAGACATGTCCACACTATTTAATTTTATAAGGGTGATACCAGAGGAGGGAAGAAGGTAGTGCAGAGGAAGAAAAGAGGTCAATGTCAACATCTTAGTGCCCAGGACTAAAAACGAAGTTCTTACTGTTGTGAAATTCAGGAAGAATGCTCTATTTCTAGCCAGGCAAGCATTTTCTAAATTTCATTCACAGGAAGACCAAGGCTCAGTTATTCACTACATGAAGCTGAAGAAACAACAGAAAATATAGGCTCTTGATTATCAGAGCAGATTATGTAAGCAAGATGATCAGGATTCCTGTCTTGGCCTGGTCTTGACCACAAGGTATAGAGATCACATGCTGACTTTGTTCTCAAACAATTCCTGAGGACAGGAGACTTTTCTTTCATCTACTCTTGGCTCTGACAGTAGCTCAGTGACCTTGAGCAGTCTTAATCCCCAGGTGCCCATGTTGGTGAAATGTATCCGGAAGTAACTTTCAATGGACATTGCAGCATCGTAATGTGACAACCAGGCTAAGAGTCAGGCACTCTGTTGGTGTAACTTGTAAAGCTCTGTTGTTTATTACAAAAACATATTCAATAGTAGAAACAACTGGAAGCAGGCATCCCAGCTTAATTAAAGTGAAAGAATGTGCACCTTCAGCTGCTTTTTATCGGAGCTGTTTGCACATGTACTTCCAATCTAGCACAAACAGAGGTGGAGTGGCTTTATGAAGGGAAGAATGAGAATACTGGAACATTCCAGAAGTTCAGTCTTCCTTCTGTTAATAGTGCTTTCAACACCAATTACCAGCTCCTTGGAGAAACATGAGAATACATACATGCACATGAATGATGACACTTCTTAAAAGTTAGGCATCTCTCAGAGACGTGTTAGGGTCAAAGAATAGCAGATTTGGCTCTTCAATAGGTGGTTCAGAAGCACTGATCCATTGATCTGACACCTTAGAGAAGGCTGGAAGTTAGTCAGCAGCTCTTACAGGTCACCTGGACAGCAAGCGAACTAGACTTCCAAAGGCACAGATAGCAAGGCTTCAGGTTAACGTCTTGGCCACCGGAGCACTGGACTTGACCACTTTTCTGAACTGTGAAGTAACACATTTCAGTTCAGTTCCTCCTTATCTACAGTACAGGCTTTTTAGTGCTTGCTCTTGCCTAGAGCAGTCTTAAAACTTCCTCTCCCCTTACATTAGCCTCAGTGTCTCTGTTCTTCATATCTGTCTGGTATAGAGGATTCCAGCAGATAACTCCTTAGTTCTCAGAGGTCCATAGGAACGGCAGGATCAAGGGAATAACAGCTTTCCCATCTTTCTAAGAAACCTTCCCCTGTCAGGTGTTGTGAATGTTCTGTTAAAATGTCTAGGGTCTGCAGTTTGGGTGGAGGAAAGAAGCATGCTTGACTTTCAGGAGTCAGACTGCAAGTTGTCTCCTTCAAAGAGCTAGTCTCTTTGATCATAGTTTTCTTCCTGTCACCCAAAGACATCTGATTTCCAGCAAGTTCTCAGCAAAGGAGTAGTGGTCAGAACAATGTCCATCTCGGGCCCAGGTATTTTAGTACGTGGGTCCCCTTTTGACTGTAAGTCTGAACTAAAAACCCAAATGATAGAGGCAACAAAGGAAGACGAGAACCCAAGGGGAGCAGAGCGGTGGCACCTGCTAGCAAGGCTCACAAGGATGGCTTCGCCCGGTGCTGCATCTCCTCGGGCGAACAGGACTGCTCTAGTCTAGCCGCCATATGGACGTAGGTGGGGCTCTGGTTGTGAGGGGCAGTTCTAGAAAGCCCACTCTTCCATGAGTATATCTGCTTGATACTCTTCTCCCCAAATGTGGGTGTTGCCTATCTCTCTTCCTTTCCATTTTGAGCACTGGAATGAGGAGGGAGTTCTGTTCTGTCACTAAATCCAACAGGCTCACAGAGTACTTTCCATTTTCAAAGTCATTTTCATGTCTGCTTTCCTTTTAGTAAAGGCCAGATAGACAAAGAAGCAAGACCACGGAGACAAGTTGTAGCACCTAGGCTAGGCCTAGGGCTCAAGGGGGCGCTGCTGCCGCCGCCTAGGTGAATAGTTTGTTGTGGACTATTTTGAGCACTTTTGATAAATGAAAACTTGTTGCACACATACATACACACATGGCAGCACACATCTGTAGTAATTTCGACATGCTCTTGCTTTACTTATAGATTCTCATTGGCTGTAATGAGAATTTTTCTTTTGCTATTTTTTTAATGGTAGCAGACAGTAATTAAATCTTAGTAAAGAAATCTTCCAATTTTTGCAAAAAGCACATGGTGTTTGCATTTACATGAGTTAGTTCTTAAAGTCCTTAGAGGATCCTCTGTGTGTGTGTGTGTGTGTGTGTGGATGTGTGTGGTTATATGTGTATATGTGTGTGTGTGTGTGTTTGTACACATGTACATGTGTGCATTCACGTGGCGGTGCCTCTGTGTGTGTGCATGTGGAGGACAGAAGTCAGTCTCAGGTGTTGATCCTACTCAGGAGCCATCTACCTTGTCTTTTGAGAGAGATTCTTTCATTGGCCTGGGACTTGCCAGTTAGGCCAGGCCAATACTGTGTGGCACATTCCTGGGAAAACCAAAGACAAACCAAAGTAACAATTATACCAAAGTCTAACTTGGTAAACCATTGGGTTTATTGAGGCTTCTTATATGAGTGGGGACAATTTAAAGCTAGCTGTATCACCAAAAGCCCACTGCAGCCGGGGTGACAATTCACAATTTATAGTCAGCTCACTTGGTCTCCTTCAGGCTGTTTGACTAAGCCTCCTATCCCCCAAGCAATTGTTTAAGGCATTTTTCACCTTAGAGAGAGGGCTGTGAATCCTGTTACTTTCAAGAATTTCTGAAACTTATGAGCTGTTTACTTTCTTAGTTTCATGAATCTTCTTTCAGTATAGAATATTTCAAATTGCAACAACAACCTGTTAGACTAGACCAGGGACAAAGGCCAAAACGGACTCTTGTTATGTCCAGAAGTAAGACACTCTACAGCTGCAGACTGGCCAGCAGTCTCCAGAGTTCTGCTCGCTGCTGCCTTTCCATGGCTAGCATTACAAATGTCTGCCATCCTACCTATAATTTTTATGTGGGTTCTAAGGATTGAACTCAGGTGCTCACACTTACAAGATAAGCAATTTCCTGACTTAACTATCTTCCTGGCCCTCCATAGGGGCTCTTACAGGAACAACCTCTCTATAGTGCCCACTTGACAGGGTCCAGTAGCCATAGGGAAATATCCAGAGATGGATATCCAAGTTGCTGTTTGGACTCTTGGAAGATCAGTTTGTCCACCTTGGTCACTGTTCATTCCACACCATCCCTTGGGATGACATTCATCATATGAGTTCCTGCTCCTTGTAACAACCTGTAGATGGGAGGATTTGTGGTCTTTTCCATTATATTTTGGTTTTTGAGACAGACTCCTTTTACAGATTATAGGTACTGGGATTATAGGCACATACCACCTTGCCCAGCTTCCAGTTGTATTTTAGACACTTGACATATCAAGTACATGTTTACCTTTAGTCTTATTTTGGAGTTTCTCGCCATCCGTCATCAATGACGACTGCCACCCCCTTCACACTCCCAACACGTTACTTACTCGGGTTTTAATTTCTGTGAAAATTTGGTCCTTCATGTTGAGAGATCCACCTTTTTTCTCCTTTTGAAAATGAAGCCAAAGCCCAATTAGCAAGAGTTGCTATGGTAACTTTGGTGAAATTGAGACTGTGTACTAATGCAAATATGTTCAAATAAGTTTCAACAGTAGATTTCATTTAAAATGTAGAGGAAAATTAACTTTGGCATGAAGATATTCAAGTAAACCTTTATGAAAAGACTTGCCAAGGACTAAAAATATATGAAGTTTATTTCTTATATAACTTATCATGGAAATTTTAACTGTCTTTAAAATAAATTTCCTGTGGTTACATAAATATTATCAGATTAGGTTTTGCTTGAGTCTTCACAACATGAAATTTAAAATTATGCCTAGTTTATTTCTTCCTATCTCCATGCAATTTTACCCAGAGATTAGCTTTTATATTATTATACTATTTATATACACATATACTTTTATATTAATATGTCAAAATAAGTTTTTCCTTAAAGCATTAATATTGGACCCTTGATACAATTATTGACCAAAGTCTATGTCTGTATAAATATTCCTAAAGACCCATCAGCTGACTAGGTGGGAATTCCCTAAATAGCTATATATTGCTTTGTAAATTATGTAGAATCCCTCTCACCACTATCTCAATCCTGATGATGAAGCCTAGGGCCTCACATGCTAGGAAAGCACTCTATCCCTGAGCTACATCTCTAGCCCGACATGATGTTGATGTATGAGTCTTAGTGGTATACAGTGAATGCTATCCCATTCTCCACAGTGATAGCACCCACTGAAAAGAAGCTGATATTTGGTTATCATTTTAATGACCAAACTTAAATTTTCTGTGTTATTTTGTCATTGCAGCTCCATTGTAAGCATGATGATACATAAACTGTTTCCTGTATTTTTCCTTTTCAAACCTGTGCCAAACACATTTCCTCACCTGTGAAGATAGCAATCATCTCACCCGAGTCTGCTGGAATATGAGAAAGTTGAATGTTTATTTAGTTACCAGCACTTATTATAATTGTGTGTTCCATGGCAAACGCTTTCACATACAATGATGCTATTTTTAACTCAGTGTGATTGATGTGTATTTATTGCTATTTAGTATGTTGATTTAAATAAAGGGTACAGTTGGGAGCACTCTAAGATAAACTCAAGCTTTTAGTATTAATATTTTCTTCTTTCATTCATTCCTCCCCTCCCTCTCTCCTTCTCTTCTTCCTATTCCTCCTTTTCCTCTTCTTCTCTCCCCACCCCCCTTTTTCTATTTTCTCCCTTTTCCCTTTCTTTACAGGATCTAACAGTGGCTGGCTGAGCTCCTTATGTAGCCCAAGCTGGCCTTGAACTTGCAGAGCTCTTCCTCCCTCTACCTTAGAGTATTGGGATTATAGTCATGATCCACGGAACTCAGCTGTAGTGTGATTTATTAATACTTACTCATGAAATCCCCACTCCCCCCCACATACTGCTATGTAAATTTTAGATGTTCTTAGAGTCTATCCTTCATCACCTGGCTACTCCCTTTCTCATGTTTCTATATACATCTGCAGCCCAGTGTCCAGGTAGTGTGGCTTTTTAATAGTTATTCATTGAAGGTCCCACTCATACATACACACTGGTATATAAATTTTAGCGTGAGGGCATTGAAGAGATGTTCTTAGAATCTACCCTTCTAGCCCTTTATCACCTGGCTACTCTCTTTCACACAGACAGAGACACACACACACACACACACACAGATAAACACGTATACACATAGATGCAAACAACAACAACACAGCAATTTGCAGGAGGCTTCCCCAGGGACTGGCTGTCCAGTGACTAACAGTTCCTACTCTCAATTCAAATTATTAAAAATGCAAGATGGAGGCAAGGATAGACTTGTTTATGAGTGATTGGTTTACTGTGGCACCAAACTACACGTGACATTTGTCTCTGGTGTCCCTTACTTAGAGCTCAGGTTAAGCCTTTTTTCCTTTAGAGATGAAGTACTTAAGACCAAAAACATGTATTGATACTCCTCCTGTCGTATTATCAGTCTTTAAATGTGGAGTGTACTTAATAATTTCCCCGTTAACGATTCTGTAACTTTGAGGAACAGTACTCTTTAGACGTTTTAGAATGACATTCTTTGATCTGAAAGCATGCCAATTTAAAGAAATAGAAGAGAGGACTGAGATTCAACTATTTGTCTTTCAGGAATCTTATTTTTATAAAAACACCACATCTGCTGAAGTTTTGCTGCAGTAGGGAAAATATGAAGGGATAGGACCACATAACCTCAGAGAAAGAGGTTATATAGGTTTGCCGTCTCTGTAGCTGCCAGGCTAATCCACCAGCCTCTATTAGTAAGAGTAGCCCTCTGTTAGTTTCTAGAATAGAGGCAAAAGTCCCTGTTTTGAGGATCTCTTGGTGAGTGGGTTTAGATAGGGCAGATGGAGCCAGTATCAGACCTGTGGTGGCCACGCCCCCAATGAGATTTTCATAATGACTGCTATGCCCAGTTAAGAGCAGTGCCAGGACTTAGTCATAGTTTCTCACTTGAGGTGGGATACCAACTGTGAGGATCTCATTAATCACAGAGGGTCACAAGGCTGGAAGAGGTTGGTCTTCAGATGTGAGGCCAGGCACTTGCCTCCTTCTCCTTCACTGTTCTTTAAACTCCTTTACAGTATGGACCCCATATAGCTAAGTCCCCATTTCCTCTGTGTGTCTTGGTCACAGAAGTCAAGATTCCTACATGCTAGTACTTTGATTTAGTACCACGAGCTCTTCTGGAGACTCTGCCTGGTGAGCAGAGGGCCCTTCCCTTCCAGGCACCATACACAGTCATCCTGGCTTAAATTCTGACTTTACTTTTCCTTGTTTTCTTTCCATGTGTGCATGTATAGAGATCAGAGAACTTCGGGTGTCAGTTCTCACCTTCCACTTTCTTGAAACAGGGTGTCCTGTTTTCTGCTGCATCCATCGGAATAGCTGACCCCCTAAGCTTCCAGGGATTCTGTTGTCTCTGCCTTCCATCTCACTGTTGGAGCTCTGAGACTACAAACACACTACCATGCCAAGTTTCTTCTGGGGATCTGAACGCATGTCTTTATCATTTGTGTGGCAAGAGTTTTACCCACTGAGATAACTTCCCAGCCTTATTTTCTCTTGAGGGTCTCACTGCATAGCCCAAGCTCCTCTGTTTCTTGATCCTTCTGGCTTGGCCTACTGAGTGCTGGGATTTCAAGAGTGCACCACCATGCTCGGCTTCACTAGTTTGTCCATCACCATCTGCTAGCTTTACCTTTCTTGAACTTTATGTAATAATCAAGCAGTTGTCGTTTTCTGTCTGGTTGCTTTCGCCAGTCACCATGTTTAGGAGGTTTGATCATGTTGTTACATGTAGCTCATTATGTGTTACTCACTTTTCTCCCCCACCACAGAAGATTAAACCAGGGCCTTATACATACTAAACATATTAAACAAGTACCACACTATGATGTACAACTCTTTCAACCCTTCATTCTCTTTAACTGCTAAGTGGTTTTCAACTACTTATATATATAAACAAAATATATTTATTTTGTTTAATTGGGCTGTTACATTTTATGGCTATTTTAAATAAAGCGATGTTGTGTGTATGGATGTATGCATGCTCATGGGCTTTGTGCCTATCAGGCGAATGCTCTACCTACTAAGTTACAATAAACCTATAGCTTTGTCTTCTAGACCTGTTTTCTTAGCACCTGTCGTAGTTAATTAGGCACAGGTGTCATCTTGACTGTTGAGGGTTTGAGCTCTGGGCACAGTTGTAGAGAGTTGATAGTTGAGTTAAGCCCAGAGCAAACCTGAAGGACATTGTCCAGCTAATGGGGAAGACTCAGCCCATGGTGGATGGGATTAGGCCCTGGATAAAACACAGAGAGCTGGTTGAGAGAGTTGGCATCCTTCTGTATACTTGGCCAGACATGCTGCTCTGGCAAGTAATGATTGTCTATCTCTCAGCTGTTTTGCAGTGATGGGGTGGCCAGTTCCCTTGGCCCTAGTGTTGGTATGTGCTCTCCATCAAGCTGGACTATGAACTGTAACCAGACTGTCATAAGAAAGTAAACTCCTTGTTTCCTTAAGCTGTTTGATGGTCATTTATCAGCAACTATGCAGGCGGACTGCTACAGCACCGCTCAGGCCAAAGGGTAACTTTTTGCATATCTTTCACTGGTTAGGATGCCCATCCAGGCATAGTCTTTCCCACAATGAGGCTTTCTAAGGAAATCTGAAATGAGCAAGCATTTTCACAAGATTGATCCTGGGGCTGGAGAGGTAGCTCAGGGGTTAAGCCTCTGCCTTGCAGGCGGAAGGTCCTGAGTTCGGATCCTGGACCCCACGTATAGACGCCAGGCGGAAGTGAGGGCAGCCTGTGTTTCTGGTCCTGGTAGGGTGGAGCCTGTGAATCCCAGGGCAGAGTAAACAAGGAGGAGGTGGAGGCGGTCCATGGTGGTAGGCAGGTCCATGGTGGTTCCCGAATTTGCCCGTGGTTCTACACACACATACACACACACACATACATACATACACACACACACACACACACACGCATACACGCACAATTGAATAAATGATAAATTTTAAAAAATTAAAAAAAAATTGATCCTGACTCCCATTCCTCATCACACGTTCCACTTCCTTGCCACAAGCACTCCATGTACGCGCCACACACACACACCAGATACTTCACCACCACTTGCCATCCAGATGAGTCACACTGAAGTGGGATTTGTGAATCCAACAGTCCAGGGAAGCTTCTGGACTCCCGACACCCTGATGAAGGGAGAGCTGTTTGCAGCCCATCTCCTGCTTGTCGATGCCTTAGACTAAGGTGGGAATACCAAGTCCCTTCCGCAGTGGTTTTCATTGAGATGTAAATTACCCTCTTATTCTTTTTGGCTTTCAGTGAGGGAGACTCTATTTTATAATGTTTGAAGAAGGAAATTTTTCTCCCCTTAATATGCAAGATTGAAGATGATTCATTTCGGCAAATTCAGACCCACTATTGAAATGGCATATTTAACAATATCAGGCAGTCTCAGGAATTTGTACAGTGAGGGGTTGCTAATGGCTTGGAAGCAAAGATAACTTTGTATCTGGAGGTAACTCCTGACTTAATAAGCTGCCACCACTCTAGAATGCCAGTTTCTTTTCAGTCATTCCATTGTCTACTTGTGGATGACCTGAAGGCACTCATCCCATAATGCTTTAAACTTAAAAATAAACTTAATGTTCTGTGTTTGAAGTGCATTTTAAGAGCATTAGGACATAGAAGCCCTGAGGTGTATGTGGAGGGAAGGAAAGATTCAAAGGGAATTGCAGAATATCTCAAAGAACTACCAGACTGGACGAGATGAGACCTGTAAGAACTGGCTGGAGGAAAAACTATTCTGTTTGTCTATTATAATTGCCAACAAGTAATCTACATGGTACAGGTCTTTTCACTCGTTTTCTGATGAATCCTACTGGATTTCCAGTCAAACTTGACCATCCACTGTAAAGATGGTTTTTGTGTCTTTGTTGTAGTCCGTGTGCTAAAATATACTGAAGAGAGTTTATATTAAGATACTTGAACCGAAGGGATGAATACTCATGGACATCTTACTGTCAATATGTAAGTGTGAAAGTGTATTCCTTAGCGCCCCTGAAAAGAAAGTCCACTATAATGAAGATGCCAAGTAGAACTTTTGAACTCCTATTCCTCCTTTGTTAAGACTTTGGGTTTATCATTTAGAAATCTTCAGTGGCATGATTGCATATATAGTAATGAGGGTGATTAGTTAGTATGTGCTTTCAAATGGGCTCGCTTCTTTCTTCCTGAAAATTCTCCCTGTATGCTGTCCTTGCTGTGCTGTATGCCATGGTCAATAGACATGGTGATGTCATTGTCACTGATCTCCAAATGGCCATCAACTAAGTCCATGTGTGTGTGTTCATTCTCTGCTAAATCTTGAAAGTCTCATTAGATCAAATCTATGGAAAGACTACATGATTATTAGACTTCATGAAAAGAAAGTGAAACTGTATAACTTAATGGACCTGTGTGTGGATTGTGCTAAATCCAAATGGTAAGAGTGTTGAGGTTTGGAGACTTTCCATCTGTTTGAGAAGGTATTCAGGACCCCTTCCCATGTTTCTCATCTCCCTCTAACTTTGTTCTTGCTGCCTGAAATGTGAATGAACCTTTGACAAGGAAGAGCTGGCTCCCATAGTTGCTCCTCCGCCCTCTTTTCCTCTTCATCCCCCTGCCTCCTCCTGGTCCTCTTCCAGCCAGCTTGCCTTGCAGCTCTCTGCATAACTTGTCTGCCTCCGAACATGCTGTCCCTTTTCCTCTAGTGCCCTTCCTCTTCCTTGTGTGACTAACTCCGACATGTTCTAAGGACATGGGAGCTTTGCCATCAGAAGTCTTCCCTGTTCTCACTCCCCACCTTCCACCGGTGGGACTCGCACACACCTGGATACTGATCCACCTCCTGTGTTTGCTCTTGAAAGGGTCTGTGCGCCTAGACTACTTGTCCCTTACTGCCCTAGGCAGTCACCACTGACTTGCTCTTCTGACATCAGGTTTCCACATGGCAAAATCTGCACAGATACAGCTCTGCTTCTTGCCTTAGTAATACCCACAGGTAAGCAGGTCCGGGAAAGTAGAGACTCCTGGGAGACTGTGAGAGGAGATGAGGCAAGTTTTCCTGTAAATTATGAGTAAAAACTCAAGAAGAATGATGTGTTAGGAAGCAGAGGGGCTGTAAGATTTGTCAGGGTTGCATTAACTGAATGAGAGGTATGGGAGTGGCTTCAGAGGGTCGGGTAGGAACAAACATCTTAGCGGTGGGAGTCAGAAGGTGAGTGAATGAATGACACCGGTTACGACCTTGGGATGAATAGAATTTTTGCAAGCTGTCAGGAGTGGAGGAAAGGTGTACAGGGAAGAAGAGAACAAGTATTTGGGCAAAAGGTTGTAGCAGAGATTTCCTGCTCCAGACTTGGTAGTGCAGGGCTGAACAGCGTTTGGAAAGCTGATTAGAGAGTGATGGCCTCCAGACCAAGACGTTTATATGTTAAAGGTAAACAGAGTCCTAGGGATCTTAGGGGAGGAAGACTGAGCAGAGAAAGAGGTCCAGATGAGAAGAATCTGGACCCAGCAAGACATAGGAACCCACTGTATGCTCATTTGAAGAAGCTTGAGTCCCATTTGCCAGGCAGAGGGAATTCAGAAGTACACAGAGTAGTGTTCCCAAACACAAAAAAAAAGGGTTGAAATCCAAGCCATCTCAGTTGCCACATAATAGTGAGAAAATAGTGCCTGGGGGGAAATTTGCAGGTGGTGGTGCTGTATCAGTTAACTGATCTGAGCAGCCATGGGATGGCAGGATGCTTGCTTAGATCACAGACCTTGGATCCAGGCTCCATTCGAAGCCTAACGCACAATGCTGCCCTGTGTGCTGCTGGGGGAGGTGGAAGCAGCAGACCCTTTTCTTGTCTCCTGCCTCTTCTCTTACCTCCACCATACTCTCTCTCACAAGACATTCAGCAGATCCCTTCAGAGACTAAGTCAGAACTTAACTATCACTAGTCCCTAAACTCCACTGGGGCTGGAAACAAAAGCGAAAGTTGTATTGAAAGAGCACGGCCTTCACCTTTCTGGTTCCCTGTCGTCCCATTCTTCTCATCCACTCCAGTTGAACGATCTCTCATGATGCTCCTAACATCCCCAGGAAAGTACCCCTTTAAAACCTCTTCCCTCCTCTGCGCATCCCCATGTTATTTTATCACCTCTTTGAAGTCTACTCACATGTCACTTGATACTTTATTTAACAGTAGAATCTCTAAAAGCCAAAAAGCCGGTCCACTAAGTGACTGTACCACTCCTAGGCACTCACCCCAGCCCAAGGCAGCAGATCACAGAGATGCTTGCACACTGCAATTAATCACAGCACCAGTCACACTCATCAATTGTGGAAGCCGCCTAAGTGCCCAACAGAAGAATAGACAAAGAAAATGTAGCTTTGATACACAATAGGATCTTTTTCAGCCATAAAGAACAATGAAGATATGTTGTTTGCAAGAAAGTGGATGCAACTAGAGATAATCATAGTAAGCAAATAATTCCAATCTCAGACAAATATAATGTTTCTCTCACTATGTAGTCATAGCTACATAAAAATCACACACATAAAATGAAAGTAGAAATGAAACTCTCTAAGGGAACAAATGGAGGGGAGGAGCATATGGGGAAATGTGCTTAGGATATGATATATACCTGTATGAAAACTTAAATGAAGTACATGAAAGTTATCCTGGGGGTGGGGAGACGACATTACTACAGACCTTACAGAAATAGGAGGATTATAAAGTTTTGTTTTGTTTGGCTGTTTATGTGTGATGCTGAGTGTGTATGTGTATGCATGTGAGTGTATGACAGCCATGACCGGCATGTGGCGGTGAAGAACAAACAGTGTTGTTCTAGCTTTTCCATCCTCTTGGAGACTTGGCCTCTTTACCACCGATGTGCAGTCCTGCCTGTTTGGTTCACAAGTTTCTAGAGATTTTTGTGTCTCCTCCTCTCATTTCTTGTCAGCATGCGGGGATTACAGTTTGCACTGTTGTGTCCCATGTTTACATGGGATCTGGGAATCTGAAGTTCAATGCTCATGTTTGGAAGGCAAGTGCTTTACCTGCTGATCCATCTCTCAGTCTGATTGTAAAGTTTTTAAAAAGAAAAAAAAAATCAAAGCATTGGAACTTATCCCCTTGCCTTCCTGATCCATGTCTCATGTAGCGCTGTCCACGGCTCTAATTACCTTCCACTATGGTGGGTTTTTTTTTTTTTTTTTTGAGGGCTGGGTGGGGGAAAGTATTGCTACCGAGACCTTGTGACATAGAAGCACACCTACATAATAAATGCACTAACCCTTCTTGTCGTACAAACTCAGAGCCCTGAGCGATGAGCCCCAGATCCCAGGTAGAAGCTAGACACCGTGATGTGGCTGGAATCCCAGTGCCCCTCCATGAAATGAGGGTTAGAGACCCAAGAATCTCCAGAAGCTCATGGGCCAGCTTGGCTTGTGCACTAGCGATGAAGAAAGTCAGTGTCAAACAAGGTACGAAGATGCCTAAAGGTTGTCCTCTGACCTTATGTGGCACATGCACACTACCCCGCCTCCGCCACCCGCCTCCACCACGCACCCAGCTGAATGAAATGCAGGATATCAGAAGACAGAACTTAGTGACTGCAAACCTGCCATTTCCGCTAAGTCCCCTGAAAGGAGAGTTGACTGTAAATTCCCTGCTGAAAGGTGGCATGTATAATGTGTGGGTGTTTTTTAAGAGCTGCTTTTATACCTCTTTGTTGCATAACCCAATAACCCATTTCCCAGAGCAATTAACTCTTTAAGAGTGCAAACATTCCCGTTCTTGGGAAGGAAAAAGAAAAACTCTTATGTATAAAATGGATTTGCACACAATACATACAGTGATACATAATATATGTATGATTAAAAAGATAATACTTTGAGGGAAGCAATTTTTGAAAAGTTAAACAGTACTCCTCAGGATATGGATGGAGAGGTTAGTGAAGATGCCATTGAGAAACAATGGTCTGCCCCATGCTCGGGGCACCAGAGAGCATGAAAATCTGCTGTGCGTGTTGGTCTGAGTGTGTGGTGGAGAACTTCACTCCAAGGAATGAGCATTAGATAGAACGTGGGTTTGTGATCACTGCGATCTACTTTTTAGTTGAAGGGACAGAATTCCTCAAGCTAGCTCAGATCTTGAAGGGCAGAGTGACTTGTTGGGCTCCCAGGGCTAGTTGAAGGGAGAAGAGGCAGGCAAGCGGAGTGGTGTTCGAAATCCCCAGCATGCGTTATCTCTGCCCAGAAGCAGGAAGTTCTGTGTAACTGACTCTAAACTTCTGCTATCCATGTAGCTCCCTTTGATCTCTTTGTGATTCTAATAATACTTGGGTCCTCTCCTCTAACTTAACAAGCTACTCCTCATTTCCATTTCAAAGTCCTGCGAGAGAGGTGGGCAACCACATCCTGTGGGTCTTCCCTTGGACAGAGCTGGACTGGAGCCACTAGCAGGATAGATGCTCTGGCCCTAAAAGACAGACAGACCCTGGGGCCGCTGTGTGAGCTCTAGCTAGAGGTGTTTCCTAGTGAGGAAGATTCTACTCGGCTCCCGTCTTCTCAAAGAAAAGAATTCGGCCAAGGGATGCAATTTTAAGGTTATTTAGCAAAATAAAGCATAGAGCATTCTAGAGATGTCTTAAAAGGCAATGTGATCCCTCTTGTGATGTCATCGCTAAGCCTCTCCCCTTGGGTACCTTCATTTCATCTAACCTTACTATGAATAAGATTTTCTCTACATTTTTTCTTTCTCTCATTATCAGATGTTTGTTGGTAACACATATAGTTATTGAGAAAGTACTCTGGTGCTTTAATTTCTGACTTGGCTGGAAGAACCTAATTGCAGTCTCAAGGATATTAAGTCATAAGGTAGCATTTTCACTACCTGGAGGCACAGCTACAAAGATACAGCTGTAGTTTCCTTGGTTACCTCACGTCTAACTACCTGGTCAGGATGTACCTAACCACAGAAGGGCTAGATCTGCAAAACACTCTCCTCCTTCCTGTGTGCGTCTGCCTATTTACTCTAATGGGGAGGGAATTGATATTCAAAATCATACACAGTCTAAGACAACAAGATTGTGTTGATTCCCTGATCAAAACCATCATCTGGCTGAGGAAGGTTAAATCATTGGCTTGAGTTTTTGACATAGGTAGTAATTATCCCTGATGGTTTTCCATTGGTATTCTAGTCAGCATCTACTTAGACAAAGAAAGTCAAAGGAGTACATGATTTAGACCATATGCCTTCCCATCAACAAAGGAAAAGTAGATCCAGACTTGGCAGTCTATGTCCAAAAGCTTTTGCTGCTCCTATAGTCTTCCTCCTTAGATGCTGAGAAGTCAGACAATACAGACTCCATAATCTCTATTTCCTCAGCACCTTGTCCAAATGTTCCATATATGTAAAGTTTCTGGAAAGTTTTGTGACATAACTACTGTTTCCAGGTTATGAAAAGTCCTTACTTTTTAATGTTATTTTAATTTTTTAGTTAAAGTCTTTCTGACTATCAATTATGAAAGATGCAAAATAGTGTAGAAGTAAAATTTCAGCTTGTAAGTCAAAAATTAGCCTCTTTGCTATATAATGAGCCCTTTCAAGTAAGGAGAAAAACTGAGGATAGTCACTTTTTGCCTATTTTAATAGTAGACCATTCACACTAAAAAGCAGCAAACATAAAATCTAATCAAACTCACTCCATGTCATTGAAATACAGATGATAAAATGAATCCCATTTGCCAACAGATGGGCAAAACTTGCTTGCTACTGTTAGGGTTAAAGGAAGCAGGCGTTCATTCTTTTCAAGTAGGAGTGTAAGTGACAGATAATCTTGAGGGAGGATGATTGGGCAGTAAGTGCTTCTTTGTGGTTCAGCAGATTCTTCTCCAGGTCATTTGCTGCCCCACTATTTACAGAAGTGCGAAATTACAAGCAACCTGCGTGTTTAGGAGAAAGCAACTGGTTGACTGAATTATGTAAGCATAAAGATGACATGACTTTGTTACTAAATTAAGTTTATGGGACTGGTGAGATGGTTCATTTAGTAAAGTACTTGCTGTAAAAACACAAGCATCTGAATTCTGTCCCCATCACCCATGTAAAAAAGCTGTGTTTGATGTGTCCATCTGTAACACCTGTGCTGGAGAGACAGAAGGGTGGAAGAGTCCCTGAAACTCACTGGCCAGTCAATCAAGTCAGTGGGCACTTAGTAAGAGACTCTATTGTAAAAGAAATGACAATAAATAAATAAATAAATAAATAAATAGTGATTGAGGACGATCCCACTACTGACCTTCTAGCCTTCACACACAAATGCACATACATTCATGTATATCTGCTATACATTTTCATATACACACACAAGTATATGAAGGTTCATGATTTCATGCAACTGGCATAGAATCATGCAAAATAATATCTAAAGTATGTTTAAATCACTATAGAACTATATATATATTTACTTTATTTTTATAACATTTATTACTGAATAAAGCAATCAGTCCTTTTTTTAAAACTTCATTCATTTTGTGTGTGAGTATATGTGCATGCGTGCGTGCGTGTGTGCATATGTGTGTGTATCAGAGAGTACTGTGGAGAATGAGGGTAACTTTGGGAATCATTGTGGATTGCTTCTACCTCCTTTTTGCTTTGCTGTGGGATTTCCCAGGCCTTACCCACCAAGGCTGGAAGTGCAGTTTCCACCTGGCATTTCTATGTGGGACTTGGGATCCGAACTCAGGACCTTCTGCTTACGAGAGTCTTAACCCCTGAGCTATCTCTCCAGTCCCCCATCACAGTTCTTAATACTTTCCAGAATTTCTTTTTATAATAAACAAAAGGTACTGAATCAAGAAAATTTGTCAAATAATACAAAGCCAAAGTTTACTATATGAAAGTGCAATCTTAACTATATTATAGAATGTCCATTAATATAATACTCAATGATGCCTTTTCCTTCAAGGTTCTTTTCCACCAGTCAATAAAAGATATATAGTTTGCTCTTACTGTTAATAGATAGGATATTATGGGTTACTGAAACAGAAAACCAAATGGGAGCCATGTGCAATACTGGAGGAACGAGGACTTTCCACTCACATGGTCCTGGGTTGGACTCTTGGTTATGGTGGTAACCTTCAGTGGGTTATCTAAATTCTTGGGCCTAAAGATTTCCTACTTACTGAATAGGTCTGATGTCAGCCTTGTCCTCCTAAGTCTCCTATGGGTCCCTAATGGGGTGGCACATAAGAACTCTTAGCATAGAGTGTCTCAGCAAGCCCGTGTTCTTCTTGTGATGGCCTCAAGAGAGGCACAGCTTTTCCTTCAAAAGAACCAAACTGGAAACACGTGACTTGGGAAATTTTCTATAGAGGATTACTGTAAATAGTGTACCATAAACTTAGTGGCTTACACAATTATATTTTGATGCATTGGTTCTGTGTGTCAGAAATTTGGATACAGTTCCACTGGGTCCCTTATTTAGGGTCTCTTGAGGCTGCCACAGAAGTGCTAACTGAACCTGTGTTCTCACTAGAAGACTATACTATGGAAGCATCCTGGTATTGTACCTGTGATAGTTGGTGGCATTCAGTTCCTGGGGGGGAGAGGTCATGGGACTTTTTAACAGCTTAACTTTCAAAGCCTGAAAACAGACAGAACAAGAAAAAATAAGAAAAAGATACCTGCAAGATGGAACTTTATACAAAGCAATGTAATCCCTGGATTCACAGTCTGTTACTTTTGTCTTATAACATTGGTTATAAGACAGGACAACAGGAGTGAGTTATAGGTGTAAACATTTTGGCAGATCAGCCAGTTTGCATACATGGTGTTCAGTTTCACATAATTTCCAGGCACAAAATAAGCATGTGCGATGTTTCAGGAAACAGTGAAGAACAGTTGAGGAAAGTATTGGCATGCACTTTAATAGCACAGGTTGGAAAGCAAGGTGAAAGCCACGTTGCGCTTGCTCAGAATTAACGTTTAAGGTCAATAGTTTTTCCTTATGCCTCATGATGTGGAGCACATACAGGTGATGACTGTCTTCCCCCCAAACTCCTATTATCTGAGATCATCCGATCTAGGGAGTGTTTAGTAAGCTCAAGAGTTACTTAAAAAAAAAAAAAAAGTGGTAATTTCATACCACTTCCATGGTGACTCTAGCAGTCTTACCTCTAGTTTGTGGAGTCTTTATAACAAGCTTTGCATTCAATGGGAAGAAACATGGCTTTGTTTCCCTCAAATGCATTGCTGAGCTCTAACCTTTCATTTGTTCTCTAGGCTGCAGAAAGTCCGTCGGGGTGGTTTTGAGCTGTCATTCAAACACTGGGTGCTCTCTGCTGGCTCCTCCTCCTTACCCCAGCAGGAGTTGTGCTGAGTCAGTTCTCTTCTTCACAAGAAAATATGATGAACAACGTTAAGATTCTCTTGATATTACAAAAGCCGAGGAGGAACAGACTGAAATTCAGAACAAAGGAATGATTTTGGAAGGAATGTAATGAAGAAGATAGGAAAGGGCGAGTGAACACACCCCTTCAGGATTAAGAGGCCCTGCTGCCCTGGGTACTTTTACCTATTATACGCAGGTGTGCTGCTACTGCATGTGGCTTGTTCAGCAACTGCAAGCTGGTGTCTTGGGGAATTAAATTCTGGAATATTTCCTAGTCCCCAGACTCAGCATATTCTAATTGGCCAAACTTAGCAGGGCATAGTTAAGTCATGGACCATTTGATAATAAAACCAAACTTCCTGCTCTCTTACCAAGGGTCTGCATTTCTTACCATATTCTTTCATTCTGATTGCACCTGACATGTGTTAGAATAGAGACAGAATTGGACCTTGGCATTCTCTTAATGTCACGTTTGCAGAGTGCTTAACTTTCCCAAGTGTTTTCCTGCCACTTCTTCATTGAGTGCACCTAGATTGTAAGGACTGGGAGATAGTATTACATATACTTGATACACATTTGAAGAGACTAAGGCTCAAGAACTGGCCCAATATTGTGTCATATTTTTGTAGAACAGAAAGAAATAGAGCCAAGGCCTCCTCATTATCACCTCAGATACCTTTTGTTAATGAGCTGTAGTGAAAAGCAGGGATATAGGGTTAAATGAAAATTTGTACATAGTCTCCAACTAAGCAAACACTCAGTGACTAGCAGCTGTGGTATAATTTACACAGAGCTCAACAAGCACCTAGTCTCATGGCCTGGTTGTTAGTTGAGCTCAACTGGTGTCTCTCTGTGAGCCCATGGGACCTGGGTATCTGGTAATTCCGACCCGACCCAGAGTCCCTGGAAGAGAGAATGCTGAGGTATTTAGGAAAGTCGGCAAGATCATTGCTTAGGTGTCTGGGGATTCTAGCAGGCACCAGAAACAGGAGAGATGCTGTGATGTGATCAGAGACTTAGAGCAAGAGGGCGAGCAGAGGTGGGCTGCAGGAGGGGCTCTGGGGCAAGCTCTTGGTTTACTTCTTAGATGTGTGAACAGTTCCCTGAGAGGGAGACTCAGAGCTGGGCAATACAACGGCCTCTCTCGCTGTGACGTCAGAAAAGTGTGAGTCCCTTATCTAGCACTGGAGTTAGGTTCTAGTTTGGAAGCGCACGTAACACAACCATTGTCACCTTTACATGAGAAGCTTGCTCTCCTTACTGCACTCAAAATCTGCATCACGTACTAAATGCCAGTGCAGAGCTGCCTCCATGCCTCAGGCGGTCATCTTGTCGTGTGTGGAAGTCGTCTTTTAGAACTCACTTGTCCCTCTCTGCATTGTCTTTGAAACAATCTTGCCCCTGGATCCCTTTGTACATTTATTCTTAAACCATGTTACAGGTGTCTGTCCCCCTTGCCTGGAGCGCTGGCTCTTTTCTTCATCAAAATAAGACAACTCCTTAGGCAAAGAGTTTGCCTCTTCCTGCTTGAGACCTGAGAAATAGGTTGTAGAAGATAAAATCCCCTGAAGCCTTAAATGATGATATGCTTGCTATAAGTGTAGGTTTGTTTGTTTGTCTGTCTGTTTGTTTGTTTTACAAGCACAATGATTGGTTGTCTTTGTAACTCCTCTATCCCCCTTCCCTCTCTCCCGTCAACCCCTCTCATTCTACCTCCCCTTCACCATGGTCTGGCATACTCATACCTACCAGCACTTGATAAAAGGCTACAACTTGAAAGCAAGTCAGTATCAAATTGTACAAAAAATTTTACTCTTCGGCAAATTCATTAGCCTCTCTAAATTACTCATAATCTGGATTATGCTGGATTGGAAGGGCTGTCTCAGAGAGCTGTTGCAAAGGGGGGAAACTGACAAGATTTCAAATGTTGATTTTGGGGCTGGAGAGGTGGCTCAGGGGTTAAGCCTCTGCCTTGCAGGCGAAAGATCCTGACTTTGGATCCTAGACCCCGTGTAATTGGGGGCTGCCTGTGTTTCTGGTCCTGGTAGGGCGGAGCCTGTGAATCCCAGGCAGAGTAAACAAGGAGGAGGTGGAGGCGGTCCATGGTGGTTCCGGAATTTGCCATGGTTCTACACACACACACATATATACACACATGCGCACACGCATACATGCACAATTGAATAAATAATAAATAATAAAAAAATTTTAAAAAGAATTCAAATGTTGATTTCTTTTCCCTTTTCTTAGGAACACTCCTTTTCTCTTATTTTGGTGCATGCTACCACTTCCTGATATGGGTATTTCTCCCAAGTAACCAAAAGTGAATGAAGCTGCTGACCTGTAGTAGCAGCATTTGTGCACTAGTAGAAAGAAACAAGGACCAGTGAAGTGAAGAATTCTTCCCATAGCCAGACCCTGTGCCTAGGACTTGTCCTCATAGTGTTGCATAACTTAACAGTGGTTCTTTTTCATTGACGGAAGCTCAGAAAAAAAATAGAAGCGCGTATCGTAGTTACTCTTTTCTGTTGCTGTGAGACAGTATTCATACTCAGGCAGAAAGGGAGAGTTATTTGGCTTATTGTTCCAGAAGGGACATATGGTCTGCTAAGGCGGGAACCTCATAACAGAAAGTATGGTTTGGAGGCAGAAGCAAGAAGGCTGATTCAGGCCACAGTAGTTATCAAGGAGGCAGAGAGATTAAGAAACAAACTGCCAGGAAACCTAAAAGCCAGTCCCGCCACATTCCTTCCTCCAGCAAGCTCCACCTCCTAAAGTTGTCACGACCTTCCGAAACATTAGTAACAGCTAAGGATGCAAATATATGAGTCTGTAGAGGACAACCACATCCAAACCATGACAGCTCATAAAAAAGAAAATAAATATCTTACCCTTATTTTGGAGGTTTTTTTCTGTATGAAATGTAGCTTGTCTACAGAATTGCCTAGACAACATGTACAACACATGAATCACAGTGACTCAAAGCTAAAACACCGTTAGTGTCAACACACCTCTCTATACTTGATGCTTTTTACTGATTTTGCTTTCCAGAAGTGGATTCTGTTTTGGTAGTCACTTTCCTTTGATGCTATCATTTTTGGTTGTTTTGTTACCTTTAGACCTTGAAGTAATCACTGATCCTGAGCTAGTCTTATCCTAACGATAATTGCTATTGGCATCCTACCTTTGGGCAGGCATCATGCCTTAAGCACTCATGCCCTTTTACAGCATGGTATGGCCTGCAGGTATCGCCTACTTGACAGATGTGGAAACTCAGTTTCAGAATGCTTAAATGAATTGGCCAGGTGATATAAGCAAAAGAGCTGAGAAGGGAGCCTACATCAGTGAGTTTCCAATGACAAATGACAGGCTCAAAACACATTAAAATGGCTGCTCACTAAATGTGATTTTTCTGTCTAATTGTAAGACAAGTAACAGCATTTGGTGAGGCTTTTAGGCATGTAGATGTCGAAAAATGCAAAAGAAGATAAACTTCCAGGAAGCAGAAAAAAAGAATCTGTTTTTATCTTGTTTTTTGTTTGTGTTAGATTTTGTCACTGTGGTTGCTTGGATGTTTTGTTTTTTGTCTTGTTTTTGTTTTGCTTTGAGACAGAGGTCTTCTCTGTACACAGGCAAGGCTGAAAAGAAAATGTCTTGATAGTCAGAACAATAGTGAATACAAAGGTCTGCCTGCATTCAGAGGTCTACAGTGCTGGGCTGTCTGGTCTTTCCACTGACCCATCCATCGCCCTTCACGTCCTACTGCCTAGGCAACTAGGCTTTTGTGTTCCGAGCAGCCCCCTGCTGCATTTTCTACTATCCTGCATCTGTAATTGTGGCTCATGCTGGGAGGGGGCTGCTTTCCCTCCGTTTGCCCTGCTGGTCCAGGAGGATAAAATGGTTGCTATGGCAACTCCATTGTCCCAAGCTCCAAGTCCATTAGAAGGTGTGCTGCTGCTTTGTGGAGAGAAACTCATGTGGGATAGGCATGGTTGTCATCACACTCCACAGGTGTACCACGGGTCCACCCTGCCTTATGCCAGCGAATGCTCAACTGCACGGAACAGAAGAAGATGAGTCCAGCTGGGCTGGGGAAAAGCATCTTTGCCATACACACCTGTTAGTTCTCACATGGTATAATGTGGCTCTTACTGAATGTAACAAGACGACAGTGACTGGACACTGTCCATAGGACATAAAGTGTCCATCAGTGCAGGTGCCACCTGTAGTCAGTAGCCACAGCTGTCATTTTAGCACATGAAAATTTGTCACTAGTGACCAGGGAATAGCAAAATGCTGTTAATCTTTTTTTTTTCTCAAATGCCCATTAAATGCCAACAATCATTGCAGCTTGCTGAGGATGATCAGAGGAGTTAAGGAAGGCAGTGAGCAGCCGTGTGTGTGTGTGTGTGTGTGTGTGTGTGTGTGTGTGTGTGTGTGAGAGAGAGAGAGAGTTCTTATACTGGTGCATAATCTAATAATACCATAATGTTTTAGTTCAATCAACCAAGTCCAGATTTTTTAGATTTCTTAACTTTATAATGTGAAAATAATGTAACAAAAATTGGTTTTATGTGGACTGATCCCATAACTGAAATGAATTGGCAAGGTGATATAAGCAAAAGAGCTGAGAAGGGAACCTAAATCAATGAGTTTTCAAATCCAGTTGTATCACTGACAAACTCAAAACACATCAAAATGACTGCTTACTAAATGTGATTATATACATACATATATATATATAAATAATATACATACATACATACATACATATATATATATATATATATATATATATATATATTCTCTTAAGAAAGGTGGTACCATGGGAAAGGTGAGATCTCAAGAAGCCCCATGGCTTCCTGAGAGACTGATGAGGGTTAATGCTGTTGGGAGTGTGTTGGTGAAGGGAAGATGTTTTCCACAATGACACACCCACTGATACATGATCCTTGCTCCAGCAAGCACCTAGGCACATGCCATTAAAGACAACCCAGATGAAACTCAGTGGGTCACTCATGTGAAAAGACATGAAAATTGAAGAGTGACTGAGAGGGAAGAAGAATTGTCATGGGAAGGAGGGTTGGGGATTAAGGTAAAAAAGTACCATGAATTCACTGTATTTGTGAATGAAGCATTAAAAGAACTTTAAAAAGGTGTTTCAGAAGGAAAAGGTAGTAATTCTTAGACTATTTTTCTGAAAGTGGCAAATCTACCACGAAGCTTAAGTTGACTATGAAGTTATTTTTACTTTTATGTTTTGTTTTTAATTTTAAAGTTATTTTTATGGTGCAGAGCTCGATGCCTTGGCCTGTTGAATTACTGTGGAGTCTTAGTAGGAAAGGAAGATTCCTGAGTAGCTCTTCCTTCAAGTGGGACTCAAGGTTTCTGTCGCTGGGTGATGCTGGGCATGTCTGCCTAGAACCTTGGACCCATCCACACTTGGCTGCAGCATTTGGTTTTTTTTTCAAATGTCTTCTTTGAATTTCTGAATCTTGATGGATCAAAGCTCGCGCTGACTTCAGCAGCAGCCTTGACTTTTAGAGCACTGGATCTGCCAGAGGCTCTTGCATCACCCAAGCAGTGTCAAGGTGAAGTTCAAGCATCAAGTGGCTGCTGGAGCATGTTCATGTCTCCCCAGCATAGCTCCCCCCACCCCAATACTCTCCACCCATGCTTTTCATCAGCCTTCTGTCACCAGCGCCTGTTGACAACGCCTACCCTGGTATGGGGAACAGCCAGTCTTTGGCTTCAGTATGGCTGAGTGCTTTGCAAACAGAACAAAGCAATAGGCAAGCGAGCCTCTATTGTGATTGCCTGGATCATCCACTTTGTAATTTCTGGTTTGTTACTATGACTGCTGCTTTGCCCCGCTGGATATGCTTCTCCAGGTAGTGAGTGGCTTCTCGAGGCCCAAGCCTAGACTTTTTCTCTGCAGTCTGAACATTTGCTTCCCAGGAAAAATGGATGTGGAAGAGACTTCCTAAACGGAGTGACTGTAAACTGTCCTTTTGCATGGACTTCTTCAGACTTTGTGTTCAGATCTGCATTCAGAATTTTGTTAACTCCACTGCCACTTCCAAACCTTCCCCCAGTTCAGCCAGGTTCGGTCTCTGCATTCCTTTTAGTGTGGGTAAAGTGTTCAGGGTGAAGAACAACCTTGGTATTGTTCCTCAGGAGTCACTCACCTTACTTTTGTGACACATGGTCTGTCACTGGCTTGGAACTTGCTGGTAAAGCCTAGGCTGAATGACTCCTGAGCCCCAAGGGGCCTCCTCTTCCCACCTTCCTAATTGCAAGTATATGCCACCATGCCCAGCTTATTCGTGTGGAAATTGAACGCAGATCCCCGTCCTTGAAAGGCAAGTAATTTACTAAGCTATCTCCTCTTCTGTGTGCCCATTATCCACCTACTTTCAACAAATGGTGCTGGAACAACCATGTGTGCTCATGGTAATAAATGAATCCAGAGAGAGAAAACTTACAACCATCACAAAAAATTAACACAAAATGTATTAAATCTAAATATAAAATATGAAACACATAGAAGACAGCATAAAGAGAATCATCATGTTTGGTAGTGACCTACATACCTTTCTTTTTTGTGAAACAATGTCAAAGAGTGAAAAAACATATGTCACAGATGGGAGAGAGTATTCGAAAAGATACTTGGTAAAGGACTATTGAACAAAATATACAAAGAAGTCTTAAAAATTGACAACAAAATAGCAGTGAAAAAAAATGAACTAATAATATGAAGAAACAGCGATGAAAGAAATGGCAAAAGTCATGTAAGCATAAAAAGGATTCTAGAGGGCTAGAGAGATGGGTCAGGGGTTAAAGACTTTGTCTCATAGGCAAAAGTACCAGAGTTCAGATTTCCAGACCCCATCTAAAAATGCCAGCTGGCAATAGTGGAAACCTAAAATTCTGCCCCTTGAAGGCAGAGGCTAGGAAACCCCAGAGCAACCTAGGGTGATTCGTGATGTCACTCCTAGGCCTCCACAAGCACACACGCTCAAGTACCCCCAGGTCTACACACACACACATTGTAGCATCTTTTATGAAATTGAAACAACAATGAGACACCATTAAGTATCTATTAGAACGCCCAAAATCCAGGAGACTGGCAGCACCAAAGGTTGGGGAAGATACGGAATGAGAGGAACACATGCTCACTGCTGGCAGGAATAGCACTTGCTTTCAAAACTAGTCATATGCTTCCTGTATGATCTAGTAATCATACCCCTTGATATTTATCAAAATGGGTTGAATGCTTGTGTCAAAAACCTGCCCACAGATGTTTATGGTAGCTTTTTTTCATTGTTACCAATACTTAAGAGACAACCAAAATGTCTTCCAGTACATTAATGGACAAGTAGACTGTAGCATATCCAGATGATAGGATATCATTAAATGCTGAGTAGAAATACACTATTAAGCCCTGAGGATATAGGGAAAAACACCTCAACTATATTTCGCTTAGTGAAAGAATCCTCCCTAAAAAGACTACATGCTGTTTTATTTTATCTATATGACCATTGCAATTTACCTGTATTTTGCCAATAAACTTACAATCAAACCTAGAGGGAACAAGGGAACCTCATTCATGCCCTTGATTCTCAGCCACAGTTCACACTGTAGCAGGTGAGTTCACACCAACATCAGGAGCCATGAGAACTGGCCACATAATGCCAAATTGCTGAGAGAGACAAACCTGACTCACCACACTGAAAATGTGCCAAATTACTGTAGTGTGATAACTCCCTCCATCTTATCCACCTGTCCAGGGAATGATCCCATCCATCTGGACTGGATCTTCCCACATATTCAATACTTTCCTGCAGACTTGCTTAGGGCATGTATTAACGGCTGATTCTTTACAGAGCTCAATTGTCACATTGACACAGTATATCTAAGTAGCACAAATGATATCATGGAAAAGGTAAAATACAGAGATATGTGAAGATAGTATGAAGATCCGTGGATTTCCAGGGCTTGGGGAGTGAGGAATGGAGAAGCAGAACATAAAGATTTTTGAAATACTTGCATATAATGCACTAATGGTAAATATCTGTCACTGCACATTTGTCTCAACCTATAGAATGCAAAACTATAAGAGTGAGCTCCTGTGTAAGCTGTGGGCTACATCCATGTGGTCTTTTCAGTTATAAAAGTGAGCCATACTAGTGGGACTTATTGAAAATGGAGCAAGTTAAACTTTGATGTATAGGTTGTGTAGGGTATATAGGATATATATATATAAGTCTATGCCTTCTGTGCAACTTTACTACTGAATGATGTTGAGAAGTTGATTAGAAAATGTTGGCAACATGGGCACACAGCAGTAAGACCAAACACCTACGATGTTCTTTCTGTGTGCCAGGCACTATTCTAAGTGTTGTATGTATATTAATCTTCACCAAAAAATTAAGCTATGAAAATGATGGTATATGTCTCTGTGCACATGTGTATGGTGACTTGCTAATGCAGCTGATAAGCAATAGGCAGTCACATTTCCAGACCAGGACCAAAGCTGTATTAATAACCACTCTGTTAAGATTTATAAGTAAATCCATGTGCATTTGGAATATTTTTACTAGTAGGGGTATGTGATGAAGAAAATTTAAGGAAGGCCTGTGTTTGCATCTTAGCACAGTAGGGTGGAATCTGCTGTGGAAGGTCTTGGGGAGAGCATGAATACTTCTCCTTTTAGAGAAAGATTATAATTGAAATTGGGTAAGGTCACCCTCACGAAGCAAAGAAAAGATAGGAGCAAAATGACAGAATTTGAGTTGATTATGTTTCATCACATCAGAAGCTATCCAGAGGCACAAGCTGTTGGATAGAGTATAAAGAAAGAATGGCAATAGAGCACATACGTTAGAGCACAAGGTTAGGGAGCCCTTAGCACCGACTTTAGCAGGATGGAATGGAGCAAGCCTAGGAGAAAGGGATGCTTTGTGGTGTGCTGATGTGGGAAATGACATACTTGTAGAGCCTCTCTAAAAGCTGAAGACCCAATGCTGGAATTGTATAAAGGTCTAGTGAGATACATAGAATTTCCAGGGAAATGCCTGGTCATTACTGAACAAACAACAGCAGCACCTAGGACAGCTGAAACAAAACATTCCAAAAATGTTCCATCCTATAAAATGGCATAGACACAATTAAGTGACTTTTTAACCTGTTATTTAATACAAGGCAGTATGAACACAGATATGAAGCCTTTTCAGGAATAAATGTGTCTCTGGTAGTCATGGGAAGACAGGTGCCCAAGAGTCATGCTATGACAGTGTGCTTGGGAACCTTTCTGGTAAGCAGATTGAGGTCTGTTTAGATAGACATTATAGATATTGATCTCTTCAAACTTCTAAGAGAGCAGTTTCTATTGCAGTAAAAGCCATCTGCCTGCCATAGCATCCCTTATGCAGCAGAGAACTGGAAATGCCACAGATGTGTACCATGTTTGATAGAGCCAGTCACAAGGAAATAGGCAGACATTACTGATGATGGTGAAAGATACTGTATAATCACATTTTAAAAGTTTCATCTTAATGCTGGATGTGAAAAAATAAGATTCCATTGAACCTTATCCATAAAGCATGCCAATTTGTACTAGAATCCCTTGTCCTTATTTCAATAGCTTTATTTCTAGATGTGGGAATACCCGGAGGGCAGAGATGGGTTGATTCACAGTTCAATGCATGAAGACTATATCTGTGATACTTTGTCACAGTAGAGACTCAACACAGAATGAATAATAAACTTTCCCATCAACTATTTCCCAAGAACTGCTAATAACTTTTTGATCTTAATATGACGCCTGGTTTAAGCCTCCTTTTTGTATGGAATGTAACTAAATGATGAATTTTCTATGAATCTTGACTGAATATTAGGTGAAATCATTGATGGCGAAGTTTTCCAATGGAGTTCTGGTAACTGCAGTTGAGAAGTATCTTTCTTAAGTGAATCCACTTGGGTGATTGACATGTGATCCTTTCCATCCATCAAAAATTTACAACATATCAGATCATTTCTAGTGTGCTCTGCAGATGGACTTCTTTGATTCTTATTTTCATTGTATGTTAGAAATTATTTGGAGACAGAAATTTTAGTAGAATTTAACCATTAAACCTCTAAGCCCAAAAGGTAGAATGACTCATTAAAAGAGAAAATATTGGATGCTATCCCAAGGTAGTTGTTGGGATACTCAAAACACAGTTATAAGAGAAGTGAATTGTGGTGCTTACACATTGCACAATGATTCTAAAAACCTTGAAGCTTCATACCTTAGTGATCCCTCTCTATGGTGAGCATGTGCATGCGTAACTTTCAACGTTAATAACTAAACTCTCAATTCCAGGAAATCAAAACCTTTTAATTGCTGTCTTTCCTGGTGACCTTTACAAGATAACTTGAGTTCATTAGTGCTAATCTCCATGGAAACCCAACTCTAAGGTGTGATATCATCTTTTGAATTAGGTGGGGTAAAAAGCTAATTAGAGCTATAAGAAGATTGGAATATTTCTCAAACACTATATACAACTGAGCCTGTGAAAGTTCACTGAATTGTAGATTCAAAATTAATATCAAGATATCAAGTTGAGAAAAAATTTTCCTACCAGTTGCAATGATTTGCCTTAGTAAAATTTACTGTGTATATGAGTTGGAGAGCATATTATATTTGAACTCTCATGTCCTTTAATGTATCTTGATTGGCAGAAAAAATATATAGAGATTACAAACTAACATTAATAGCTGCCTTCATTTCAGTGCTGCTTCTGTGCCAAGCATTGTGTAAAATAGTTCATATATATGATCCCAGTTAGTCCTTTGTAAAATACTGTTCCCAAAATGCATTTTTAAGAATCACTAAGATGTCAAGATTGGCTTGCTCAAGGTCTTAGGTGGAAGATAAAAGTTCTGGGCTTGAACCAGGTCTGTCTGTCATCAAAGTACCATTGTAATAGGGTAAACTTAAACACTTAAATTTGTGTGTATACTTTATGTTCCTAGAGTGTCTTATAAAATTCATTTATAATTTGGAAGTTGGTAACTTCTTACTTTTAGCTGTCACAAGTGTCTCAGTCTGATATAGTAAGAGTGAGTAGAAGTTATTGGGTTAGTTGGTCTATTTGAAAAATAAATTAAGCTAGCAAGGGTCACCTGTTGTACGATTCTGACTATGTAATAGAAAAGGCAAATCTACAGAACAGGGAGGAATGAATTGTAGAATGCAGAATTTTTAGAGTAGTAAAAGTGTTCTGTTGGACACTATGACGATGACTAGATGATGTAAAACAGTCTTCAAAACTACAGTAGAATGTTTAACACAAAATGGAACCCTCGTCTAGACACTGGGCATTGATTAATAATAATCAGTTACAACAAATGGACAGAACTAGTGAAGATGCTAATGATGGAGTTGACTGAGGATCTGGGGAAAGACATACACAGAAACTCTGTGCTTCTGCCTTAATTTTTCTATAGACCCAAAACTGCACAAAAAATAATCATGGTAGTTGTTTTTAAGCTAAGTCTCACGCCTCTCACGCCAATATTAGAGCTTCATTTTTAAAGTGTCTGGCCTTGAAAGGACTCCTGTCTTTCCCTCCTGCCCTGGTATTTTGCCAGCTCTATCAGTGAGCCCTTCTATATCTATTTTCTCTTCTTCTCCAGCTGCCAGGACGCTGGCTGCACATGTGATCTGCCTACTCCCAGCCTGTCCTGCTGGCTGCTAGCAGATGATTCTTCAGTGGCATAGCCCTGGTTAGATCAGTCCACAAGCCAACCCCCTTCCCTCATTAGTTTCTCTACACCCAGTGACTTGTACTCCATGAAAAGAAGCATGTGTTTTGCTGACATCAAAAATGATTTTGGTCATAATGTGCGGTACTAACTTCGTCTCATGGACTTTCTTTGATGATTGCATTGAGCCTACCTCAGTTATTTTATAAGTTACCTGATGGCTAAGACCATCTTTTCCTTTGCCTTTTCTTTCTGTAGTGCAGTCTTTTAAAAAAATCCTTTCAAAGAAATGCAGGATGCTTCCCATTCTCTATAGCCAGAGTTCTGCTGTTGAGATATGTGGAAGAGAAACTGATCAGTGTGATATTGACATGTGTTTCTGACATAAAAATGCTGTCATTTATTGGTACTTGAAGGTGTATCCCTCCTTTGGTTTTTCTACTGTTGCCTTGAAATAAGAGTTTAGGTTGGTATTCATTTTTGAAGAGCACATTTTGAATCAAAATAAGATATGTGTGTGTGTGTTGTCCTGGCACATGCATGAAGATTGGAGGATAACGACAGGTTTTAGTTTTCCCTTCCGCTTTCTTTGAGGCAGGGTCTCCTTATTATTGGCTGCTGTACTGCATACATCAGATTTGTTTTCCCATGAGCTTTCAGGGAAATTTTCCTGTTCCCATCTCACTGTGGGAGCGCTGGAATTACAGATGTTCACTACCACACCCAGCCTTATGTGGGTTCCAGATATCTGAACTCAGATCTTTACATTTGCATGAATCTGAGCTATCTCACCAACTCCCCAGAATAAATTTTTTATTTCATAATGCCTTCCTTTCCTATTAATTTTAAAGTGATTAAGTTGAGTCATTTTGATAAATAATTGTGCTTTCTTTGACAACTGAGGAGTCTCATGACAACTTCGTTAAGCTGCCTTTCTTCTGAGGTTTGTCATTATTGTTTGGTTTTTAAACCTTTGAGGCCAACTCCAACTAAAAATGTGAATGTGACAGAAATACTTAGTAGCTCAGGTCTTGTTTCTCATGTAACAGAGGAGAAATAGCCAAATTGGAAAAATACAACTTTTTATTTCCTTTTCACCTCCATCCTTGTGAAACATGTATCTGTAGGAAGAAATTTGTTTCTCATATGCTTCAAGAATTGTTTATGCAAAGCACATTTCACCACATAGAATTTCAACTTGAGCAATGTCCAGATGTTAATGGCAGTGCTCCAAATACTAAATTTTCTGTGCTTTTAGAGAAAAAAAAATCATTTTTTTTTAGTTTGGTTGGTTTCTTTAAAACTAAAAGCCAGAAAGAGATACCAGCAGAAGAAAGTCAGAGTAGAAGTGGATTTAGAGATACAGAAGTTTGAGTTGAGGAACAGGAATTAATCTTTTTTAAAGGAAGCTGAGCTAGCATTTCATAACAGTGTGTTAGGATATATGGACTCAAGATTTTAGTTGACTGTAGAGTGACCCCAAACCCATACATTGAAACTAGATCATGTCATATACCCCTACTGTTTTGAGGAAAGTTAAGCATTATCTTAGAACTACAGGTGCCTTGTATTCTCAATTTTTATATTTGACTGAAAAATCCTAAATATATATAGCAGTATAAGTCTAAGCTTGGGATATTCATCTTCCAACAATGTAGTCAGTTACACTTCTTTCAGTTTCATGTGTGTTTATATCTGAATTAAAAGATGTTAATTTTCCAGGATAATGGAAACATTATTCAACGAGGCCTTACAGTGAGCCTTACAGAAAGGGGGCTTGTGTGTGCAAGGGAGTGTGGGAGTGGGACAGGCGATCAAAGCTTTCTTGTGCTTTAAAACAGGCTCAGAGGGTGGTAGGTGTCTCTTTGACATATATGGTGTTCAGACATGTGATCCCTTTAACATGTGAAAGTTTTGAACACCTACAAATGGATTTTTGTTTTTGCAAGTACTAGTGTATTACAGAGAAAAAAAAATCGCATGATTTTTGGAGTTTTGGGAAAGAAGTGTTGCTATTTAGAAAATAAATTTGTTTTCAATTTGAGAAAACATTGAGACTTAAAAATTAATGAAGAAATTTCCGTTTGGAGAGAGAGAGAGAGGAGAGAGAGGGAGAGACGAGAGAGGAGAGAGAGCTTTCTCAGTCAGTATGGGGCCATGGGGTTCATAGGCAAACAACTGTCATGAAACAGTTTACAGGACAAGTAAGAAAGAAGCTACCAGCCAGAGCCAAGCAATGATGACCAGTAGTGATTCTGGCATCTGTTTCATCCTCCAAGGAAAAGATGCTTCCCCTAAGAAACTCTAATGCTTACAGGATATTTTTGACTTTATATGTCACTGGACACACAACACATGTGGATGCAATGTAAAAACTCCTGCTGAGTTTGCACTCTGTTGCCCCAGCTGCTGTGTCTTCTAACTATATTCAACTTTTCAATTCATTATCAGATAGAAGACAGCAACTATGAGTGACATATTTGCTGGGTTTTATGTTCTAATCTGCTACATTTCTGGAACCATGAAAACTATTGTGGAGTATAAGAAAGACAAGGTAAAGCTGAGGTTCTTCATTTCCTTTCATCTTACTGGAGGAACTGACATCTGAGTAGTGGACTGAGTAAAATAGCTAGAAGCTGTTCATTCACACAGTCCAACTGCATGATCAGAGTTTCCTCAACTGGAAACTAAGATCCTTTAGGGATTAAGTCAAAATTTATCGCTGGGGAATGACTTGGGAAGAAGAAAGGGGCCAGCAGGATGTGGAAGGAGATTGTTATGATGAAACTCAACATTTTATACAATTAATATGTACTGGTAAAAAGACGTTGTAGAGCAGAAAAGATGCCTCAGCAGGTAAAGTGCTCTCTGCAAACATGTTGACTTAAGTTTGATCCCTGAAACGCACAAGGTAGAAGGAGAGAACTAATACAAGTTGTTCTCTGACCTCCATATGCAAGATGTGGCATATATACCATCCACTCACCCCACGCATATATGATAAAACAAATAAGGGTTAAAAATGTTTAAGAAGATGTTTGTTTTTAATTATTTATTTATTCTGTGTGTGTGTGTGTGTGTGTGTGTGTGTGTGTGTGTGTGTGTGTGTGTAGAGGGCACTGTGTGTCCTGTGGAAGCCCAAGGATGACTTTGGGAATCATCTTGGACTGCTTCTACCTCCTCCTTGCTTCATTCTGGGATTTCCCAGAGCTCCACCCACCAGAGCCAGAAGTACAGGCCACACGGTTTCCGCCTGGCATTTTTACGTGGGACCGGGGATCCGAACTCAGGACCTTCTGCTTGTGAGGCAGAGTCTTAACCCCTAGGCCATCTCTCAAGCCCCCAAGATGTTTTTAAAAATATGTCATAAAACCAAGTTATGGTGGTGAGATGATACATGGAATCTGTGAACCATGTGTGCTGCAGTCAAATGCGTAATTATCATTTATTTTCCAATTAAAAATAAAATTTAAAATTTCAGTATCTTATCTGAAGCACCAGTTTAATAGTAAGAATTTGTTAATACCATAGTGCAAGTTTTGGTAGAAGAATGAATGTGGTTTGAGGGGGTGTGGGATGCCAGAAGTGGCAGATGCCCACGTGTACTGGCTTTTCTGCTAATATTCTATGGTATCTGGACAGGAGTCATTTGGAACAAATGGGACACAGAAAAGATCTACTGAGAAATTTTCACTTCTCAACTTTTAGGAGACTAACAAGAATTCTTTAAGGAACTTTACATTCCTGTATATAAATTTAGTTAATAAAAAATGACTTCATTTTCTGTACATGACTTTTAATTTTATAGCTTTATATATATTTAAGACTTCATGTGTCAGGAAATTCCTGTTGGAAATTTATTATTTTAAAAGTAAGATCTATTTCCCACATTACAGAAGGTAGCATGAGAGTTTATCATCCCAGGAAACCCAACCCAGCCAGTGCTTCAGATCTTATTTTATTGTTTTTATACTTTGTATTCATCTAAAATCACTTTTGATGAAACATTTTACAAGTTTTATTTATTTTTTATTATTTATTCAATTGTGCATGTGTGCGCGTGTGTGTATGTTATATGTGTGTGGATGTAGAACCACGGGCGAATTCGGGAACCACCATGGATGCCTCCACCTCTTTCTTGTTTACTCTGCCCCGGGATTCACAGGCTCCGCCCTACCAGGACCAGAAATGCAGGCCACCCTGCTTCTGCCTGGCGTCTATACGTGGGGTCTAGGATCTGAACTCGGGACCTTCCGCCTGCAAGGCAGAGGCTTAACCCCTGAGCCACCTCTCCAGCCTCCACTTTACAAGTTTTAATATGCATCTATCAACATATTTGCCACTACCATAACGATACAGAATGGTTACTCTCCCTTGAGTTTCTCTTTGTCACCAAACACAATCCTGTCTCTCCCTCTTCACCCATGCTAACTTCACCCATGATCATAGTTTTCCCTTCCCATGACTCTCATATGATAGGACTATTAATTATGTAGACTTTGATGTAAACTTTTGCTCGTCATAACTGCACTCAAGATGCATGTCTGCTGAGTGCTGTGATAGTGTGTTCCCCCTTGCGCTGCTCACAGTATTCCACTGGAGGAAGTGATCATAGCATGTTAGGAAGACATGGGGTATTTTTAGCTGCTGGTGATGATGACATGAGGCGGTAGAAATATTTGTGTGCAGTGATTGTGAATTTAGTTTTCCTTAGTTCCTCAGGATAAGCATCTAGGCATTGGACTGTGGGGTTGTGTGGGAAATGTACAGTTAAGTTGACAGGAACCCACACAGCCATTTTCCAAGATTGACACACTTCCCAGCTTTGAATGAAAGTACTGTCTATTCTTCATCTTCCTCCATACTTGGTGTGATCAAAGTGCCCTGTTCCTGCTTATTTAAGCCTTCCTACTAGTTGTGTGATCCCACCTCCACTTAACTTACTGGTTCTCATTTTCCTGGCTACAAATCTTTTCATGTAAGCTCACTACTAAACTATTTTAATCATTATTTTTAAAATGTATGCTTTTATATTATTGAGTTTGTAGTTCTTCAAATATTTGGAAACAAGTCCTTTGGTGGAAGATGGGGCAAATACCTTGAACCTAAAATCTATGCCTAATCTAAGATCACAGATTCCCTCACTGTTTGCTTCTAAAAGTTTTCTAGTTTTAGGTCTTACACTTAGATCTGTGAACCATTTCATTTTTATTTTTACTTTAGAGACAGATCTCAGTTTGTAGCCTATGACCTCCCTACTCTCCTAGGATGACAGGCATGCACCACCACACCTAGGAAGCTAATTTGTATATAGGATTTACAACACAGGTTTAAGTATTTTTTAAATTACATTATTTATTATTTGGTTATTTTCTGCATATAAATCTGTAATTACACTAATACTGTTGCTGAAAAACTTTTCTTCCTATATTACCTAAATATCTTTATCAAAACTCTGTTGACCATATTTAGACTCTGTTCTTTTTCCATTATATATGTGTCTGCTATTTTACCAGTGGGGCAATATGCCTTAAAATTAGATAACATGTGTCCTCTGATTAAAATAAAATAATTCTGTCCTTCCATGAAGTCCTTAATTGGCTTGTCTGTGCCTTAAAAACAATTCTGCTGAAATTTTGACTGACATCATGTTAATTCCACTGAGCGACCTGAGGGAAACTGATGCCTTAATTGTGTGAAGCCCTGCATTTTATGAATATAGTGGATCTGTCCATTGACCTTAGTTTTCTAATACCTTTTCACTTTCCCTCCTAATGAAAATGTTTATAAGAAATCTTTTTTTTCTTCATCTTTTTTCTTTCTTTTCTTTTCTCTTCTTCTCTCCTATTCTTTTCTCTCTCTCTCTCTCTCTCTCTCTCTCTCTCTCTCTATCTCTCTCTCTCTCTCTGCCTCTTTCTCTCTCTCTGTCTCTCTCTTTTTTGGTAACAATGATATTGGGAAAGTCCGGCATTCGTCCAGATCTGTCTTCTTCAATGCTGTGCCCAAATCTTAGTGACAGAAGTTTATAACGCAAAACATAAGTTCCATCACTTCCACTGATCAAGACAGCTCCTCATGAGATACAAATCACATCCCTTTTTCCTCTTTTTCTCTTCTTTATTTCAGGTACGGATTCTGTCTTTGGTGAAAAGCAGGCAGAATCTAATTTGTAATGGCTAGAACTAGTTGTCCACTTAAACAATAGCAGACTGACTCATAAATTCTGTCTTCATGAAACTCCTCCATACTTTCGGAAAATGACTCATTTTTAGGCAGCGTCTGCCATCACTACTTGCCAGAAAATGATCTAACTCGGATCAGCGTGATGGCTCGTCCGTATTTCAGGGCCCCTGTAGAGAAAGCAATAGGAGCTGGCGGCCACCATGTGCGTGTCTATATGCCAGGCTTATCGGCCCATCAGCACAGGTCATGTAGCATTTTGGAATGTTCTAGTTCAGTTGTTCTCAAACATTAGCTGCTTCAAAAATCACCTAGAGAATTTATTAAATACAAATGACTATGAGCCAATTCCAGAATTGCTGATTCTATAGGTTTGGAATGGGTTTAAAATTTGATATTTCTTCTCTGTTCCAGGAGACTACTTGAGGGACTTTACGACCCTTTCTTATAATTGATCTGTTCGTGTCACTAAAGAAATTGGTAATCTTAAGAAAATGTCACTAAAATCTCCCTGAGGCCTTACATGTTTACATATTGAATCATTCTTGTGAATGATGAAATGGTATAGATTTGTTCTCAAGTTACTAAAGAGAATCAGGAACTCCCTCCATAGGGAGCCCCACCCATCAATGTGGAGGGAGAAAAGAAAGCTGTATAGTGTTGCTGTCTGTGCTTTCTTTCATCTAACCGGGATGGTTAGATGGTCCCTGGAATTTCAACATCTTATTATTGTAAAATTGGAACCGTTTCTTAAGTAGAGATATAAGATGCCTGAGTTGTACAGGTGTTCAGTCTTGTAGAACAGCATTAACTTGGAGGCCGGGAGAATTCAGCATTCACAAGGAATTGAAAGCAGGACTCCCTGTGACTCATCCTAAAATGCTCACTACTGACTGAAACATTTATCCTATATGTCTTGAAGAAGCAGAGATACTAGGGTAAAGTGGAGATGGATCATTTCATCAAGGAAATATATGGTCTCTGCCTGTGGACACCCAGTATTAGGATATCAGTGCAGTAGGGAAACTGAGTAGTTTTTTGGGAATATATCATTTGTAAATTCCTTTTGGCTTTGGGATGTTATTTCTATGACATCTGTCTGTTGCCAACCAAGCAAATAATGCCTTTTTGCCCTGTAATTCAACTTTAAAATTTTTGATTCATATACTCTGGTGTCAAAGGAAAGACTATATAATTGGCAAACATTTCTTTTCCATCTCAACTGTCAGGGAGTAGCTATTTTACTCTTGCACCATGTTCAGTTCACCAGAGATCTTGCCATATCAAATTCTTTCTGCCAGTGCTGAAGTAGGGAATGTCTTTCTAAGATGTGAGAAAACTAAGACACAGCTACATAAAGAGGTAACTTGCCAGTGTAGGATAGGGTTCTAACCTCTCTCTCTGCCCAAACTGCTATATAGTAATAACTCCACTTTCATCATCCAGCTTGAATAGAATGGGATAAGGGAGTTATCAACATTTTCCTCTGGAACATAGTCTTCTAAAGTACTCGGGGAGAAAAAGTTCTGTCCAGAAAGTAGCAAAGAGCTCCTGATTAATAATCACTTACTTTAATTGAGTGAAATTGAGATAATTAATAAGAGACAAAAGTAGGAACCAGAGGAAGCTTCAGGATTGTCAAGATTTGGGATGTCCTGATGTGAATGGTTATATATACAATAGATTTGGACATACTGAGACTTTGTTTACCTGCCTTTGTAGATAATAGGTGGTATTTATTTTTGAGAAAGAAAAAAGATAGATCCCAAGAGCCCTTTGCCCCATGACCATTTTACCTATAAAATTAAGAAATCTTAAACTCAAGTAGCAATGTCTACAGGACTTAATTCTATTGAAGTCTGTAAAACTGGGTAATATGCTTTCAGATGGGCATAAATCTCATGGAGTAATTCAGATACTCCAACTAAAACATAGACCATTGCACTCTCAAATTCACCTTAGGACTCCACAGGAAATCAAACTTCCTTTGGTCTTGGATGGAATGGTGACTCTTAATTCAATAGTCTTACTTCCAATGTATGTCCTGTGACTTGTTTCTCTGTGCATTTGATCTTCCACAGACCCCCCTTCCCAACCTAAACATGCTGATACAGCATGGGAAAGCCCTTTAATAATCTTTTAATAATGACCTAGAGTCTTTAGTAAAACTTCTGTTGCTGTTTTTCTCCAGAGTTCTCTGTGTTTGAGAATCAGCTGATACCAACCCCATGACGCACAAACTAAAACTCTGTGATTGTGGAAAAACACAGTCAAAAGTGATGTTGATTGGTCAAGCTACATGTTCAGGCATAATGGAGACCATGATTTCTCACTTTGCTTTTAACAAGAAGCCACAAAGAATTTCTTTGTTAAGGATCAGAACACAGGGTTGAACTAGCCAGAGGAACAAATGATATCATGGTTCAGTTGAATCAATGGAGAAATATTCTCATGTTAAAGAAATTCTTTAACCTTCTATCCAGGGCATTTGCATTCTTGAATGGATGGAATGGGAGATGCATTTGCAAAGAAAGTGAACATAAATAGTCTCATTAGAGATTTGGGCATGATTTTGCAATGTAAGACTCATTGTTTCACAGCTAAAATGTTTTCCTTCCTAGTCGTCTTGTATGTGTTTATGTTACATCCAGACAATGCACCATAACCTATCACAAATGCATGGCTTGAGCCAGTGCCTGCAGGGAGGAAGCGCTCTCTTCCTCTGTCTTCTTTTCATGGGGAAACCCAGGCGGCCTATGCATTATGCATGCGAAGCTGGCATATTGTGTAAGCACACTCCCATGGGGCTGTAGTAAGACTGCTACAAGTCTGGATTTGAGGGGAGGACTATGTCTTGGCATTTTCAAATTGAAGAGGTATGTTACCTGATACTCAGAGAATCTTGGCTGAAGCTTCCTGGCCCTTTCTGGATTAGTTTATCGTTGTTTTACAATACTTACTTTTTAACCAGTTGTGCCATTGTTTGCTGGCAGAAACTGTTTCATGCTGGTAGGCGATTGTTAAGCAGTTCTAAGGTTTCTGATAAATGGGGAGCACCCCACCATTCTTCATGTCAGCAAAATGATAAGTTGAATTTTTGCCCTTTGTACTTAAAGTTAATTTGGTGCTTAAAATCCAGAGCCATGCAAGTTTATAAGCTCTGCTAATAGGAGACTGTGCTCTCCTTGATTTAATAGTTGAGTCTTCAGTGACTTAAAAAAAACCATCTGTGTATGTGGTGGTGGTGGGGAGCCGTTGTTTTCCTATTGTTTGATGAAAAGAAACAGGATGGAAGTAAACACTGTACCAAGCAGGCTGGGTGAGGAGATGGAAAGGGATGTAGGCTTTGCAGGTAATACAGGGGTTTGTATACTTTCTATAGATAGGCAGAAAACTGATGGAATTCCTTTGAGAAAAAAAGTTTTAAATGCATAAAATAGCCTAAGTGTGATAGTGCATACTTGCAATTCTATTCAAAAATCTGAGGCAGGAGGATTGAGGATTACAGGTCAGTCTGACCCACATCATAATGCCCGGAAGAGAGAGATATAGAGCAAGAGAGAAACAAAGAGAGAGAGAGAGAATCAATGTACAAAACAAGGTAAGTAAATGGAGCACAGTGGAAACCAGTGATATTGAAAAAAATTTAAGAAAATAAACATGATATATTAGCGTGTGCTTCACTAAAACAGATTATTGAGGGATCTTATGACTACTATTATTTTGAAACAATAATAAGCATAAATAATATTTTAAAATTGGCAGGGACTATGAAATGACACAGAATGTATTTACTCTCCTGGTGATGAAGTTAGAGGCACCAATATTCTCTGCAGTTGGTTGACTACATTCATAATTGAAGGAAAATGCTAAGTTGTAGCCAGGGTTAATGAAAAGTAAAATAAAATTATTTTCCTGTCCCAGTCTGTGGCTAACAGTCCACAAATCTGATTAAGATCTTCTGGATTGGAGGTACTTGGCTAGAACATTAACTTGCCCATTTGTTGGTTATAGTACCGTGGGTAAATTCATGTAACTCAGAGTCTCCCTATCTGCGAAATGATTAATGACACCAACTTTGCAGAACTGTTAGAGACTTTGGAACACCATGCTCCCCTGTTGCCTTGTGTGGTGATGGTGGCTTGGGAGCCCGTGGGTTCTCTTTTGGAAGTTGCTATGCTTGGAGAGAAGAAGGAAAGAGTTTTTCCAAGATAGGGAGCCAGTGACATAGATTGTACTGTGAGCCAAGTCCTATTCTCTTATGCATTCTGAAGGACCATAGACCCTTAAGGCATGAAAGAGAAGAGTATAATATGGAGAAGGGAATGCACTAGAAAATATGCAGGATGAAATTTATTAGGAAATTTCCTCTTACCTTCTGGTCTTTTATTTTGCCTGAACTTGAAAAGAAATAACACTATTCATTGCAAAGATTTTAACAGTAAGTAAAAGTGGCACTGTTACTCAATTCCCTGGGGCACAACTTTTATTTGCTGTTGCATTTGATGAGTAGGTCCTCCAAGGACTGACTGGTTGTGAGGGATGGGCATGCTTTTTTTTATTATTTATTTCTAGAGACCCTCTCGAAGTCTGGTTATTCTGTTTGAGAGTTAACACATGGTTATAGCCCAGATTTATTGCTTGGCATCAGAGGAAACTCAGAATAGATGCCCTGGTTGGTCTGAGTATTTTTTAAGCAAACACACCTACAGGGCATAAGTCTGTATTCTTTCCCTAGCTGACTCCTAAATAATGCTGGGCAATCCTTCCTTTGTCTCTGTTGAATTTACAGACAGACAGGATTTGAGCCCACCTTACCTGTGGGTATGACGTTTGCAAAGCAATGGAGTCTCAGGATTTCCTGGTCCCTTGGGTCATGGCTGACACTTCACTTAATGTCTCCTTTTCATCAAAAGCAGATTTGTCCTCTCACTTACTTCTCAGTGTCTGGCCAAGTTAGTGATGTTTATGAAAACAAACTGGCAGACACTCAAGTCAGATAAGGGGGGCGGGGGGTGTTGTCTCTGAAGAAGGGAAGCCGTTCAGAGGAACAGATGGAGACGGCGTCTAAACAGCTTTGGGAAGGTGTCCGCTTGCTTCCTGTCTGTTTGAATCAGCATGCAGCTGGAGACCTGAAGGACCTTTCCATCCCTCCCAGGAATCCTCCTCCAGCCCAATATGGCCTAAAATTCTCTATACCAACTGTATTATACATGTCCTGCTCTCTGCCATGATATTTTTGAATGCAGAAGCAGAGTGAAATCAAGTGTAGAGATTATAAACAGTTCCTTAAATGATGAGAGCTACAAGGTGCTGCAATTTGTAGAGTTACCAAATACTGATTTTCAACATAATGATGTTCAAATACTGAGGATGCGGGCTGCGATTGTCACGCTGATGTCTGAAGGGGTAGGTAAGTGTTAGGAGCACCCTGGGCTCTTGCTATTGTGATCATTTTCTGTGACTCACAACTTGGATAGCTGCATGTAGAACCTTCTGGCAAGGAGAAGACGAGGCTCATTCGTGAGTCTTGGTTGTTTGTGCCCCACCCCCTCTTCCCCCATAGATCTAAGCTTTGGAGCACCTAATCACATAATAACTTGCCAACTGATGTCTCTGTCTCGTGGTTTTCCTTTCTCTGACCAAAAGGTCCAATCAAAAGGAAGAGTTTACATTCTTTGAATGCTATTCTATGATATCCTCAAGTTAAAAGACCTTCCGTTTGCTTCTGGTCTGAAGCTAGAGCTCAGGTGATATCCTTGTATCTTAAGGACCTTGCTTCTACTTGATCCTTGTGAGTCTTTCTTTGGCTTTACTAAGTAAGACATCTTAGTTTGGCAGTGCTAAAGATGGGACCCAGGGTTTGTGTATGTTAGGCAAGTGTCCTACCTCTGAACTCTGTTCCTAAACCTTCTTTTTACTTTTTATTTGAGGCAGAGTCTTAATGAGTTGCCCAGAAGGCCTTAAACTCCCTATGTAGCCAGGTAGGCCTGGACTTTGCAAACTTCCAACTACAGCCTATTGAGTAGCTGAGATCAGAGGCAGGTGTCACCAGTGATATAAAGTGACCTTTTTTTTTTTCATTTGCATGCATGTGTGTATGTGTGTGTTCAAAAGAGTGTGAGAGTGTGTGTGTGTGTGTGTGTGTGTGTGTGTGTGTGCGCGCGCGTGCGTGCGTGCGTGCCTGTCTGTCTGTCTGTCTGTATGTATGTATGTATGTATGTATGTGTGTGTGTCTGTGGAGGTCCAAGAATGCCCTGGATTGCTCTACTTCCTTGTCACTTTGCTCTAGGGTTTCCCATACTCTGCCTTCCAAGGATAGAATAACGGGCCACTGACGTTTCTGCCCACAATTTTTACATAAGATCTGGGGATCAGAACTCAGGTCCTTTTGCTTGAGGAAAAGACTTTAACTCTTCGGCTATCTTTCCAGCCCTAAGGTGACCTCTTAATTGTCAGGTAGCCCTTGTTGTTTTCAGTCCTTTACTTGTGACATGTTTCTCCTGACCAAGTTCCAGCCATTCTGGGTCCATACTGCCTCCCCTGCATCCCTGCATCCCCCCCCAACACCTCTCTCCCACACATTGGTCATGGAGTATGTACGGTTTTATATTGGTTTGTTATTATTTCACATCCAAGTTGTTTCTTTAGCAAGTTCCTTAATAGAAGGTACAACACTATTTTGAATGTTATAATTATTAGCAAAATGTCAGCACACAGTAAATGTAAATATTCAATAAATAGGTGTGTGTGATACCTGTATCAACTAGTCAGGGCATACTTGCAGCAAATTTCCAGAAGGTTCTCCAGGACCATGGCTGGCCCCAGTTCATTCCAGTGAGCTCTGAAGCACTCATGTGTGAACGTGTGTGGTGTGTGTGTATATGTATGTGTGCATGTGGTGTGTGTGTATGTGTGTGTGCATGTGATGTGTGTGTATATGTGTGTATGTGCATGTGGTGTGTGTGTATATGTATGTGTGTGTGCATGTGGAGTGTGCATATGTGTGTATATGTTTGTGTGTGTGTGTGTGTGTGTGTATCAGAGGGCACTGTGTGTGTCTGAGGAGGACCAAGGGTGATCTCAGATCTCATCCCAGATTGGTCTACCTTCTATTTGCTTTGCTCTGGGATTTCCCAGGCTCTGCCTTCCAAAGTCAGAAGTGCAGGCTGCCACCATTTCTGCCTGGCATTTACTGCACAGAATTCGGGACCCGAATTCAGGTCCTGCTTTAGAGGCAGAATCCTAACCCCTGAGTTATTTTCCCAGATGATCTCTTCTTAAGAACTGAAAATTTGCTGTATAGACATAGGAGTACAATTTAGCTGATGTTCTAAAGGCCAGATTTGGTTTCCTTGAAAAGCAAAGGGAAGGTAGCACAAAACAAAGTCAAACACTCTGGTTGGGGAGGCTTTGAAGATAACATTGTCTAAGGTCTAATTGACAGTGGGAGCTACTTGAGTTCATGGACCGGACAAATGCTATTGGTACACTGGACAGAATGAGTTTTTACAAGTTTGAGAGAGCAGTTTAGCTGGGGCAGGTTCAATGCTAAGAGACACTGGAGGAAGTCAGAATGTGGAAAGAAAAGTATGCATGATGTCCACTTAATTTCAATTTTTCCTGAGGTTTTTGGTTTGATGATTTACATATGAATAAAGAATGTGGAGGGCTGGAGAGGTGGCTCAGAGGTTAAGCCTCTGCCTTGCAGGTAGAAGGTCCTGAGTTCAGATCCTAGACCCCACACCACGTATAGACTCCAGGTGGAAGTGGGGGCGGCCTGCGTTTCTGGTCCTGGTAGGGCAGAGCCTGTGAATCCCGGGGCAGAGTAAAGGAGGAGGTGGAGGCAGTCCATGGTGGTTCCCAAATTCGCCTGTGGTTCTACACACACACACACACACACACACACACACACACACACACACACATGTATACATGCACGCACACGCATACATGCACAGTTGAATAAATAATAAATAAAAAAATAAAAAAGAATGTGAGGAATAAAATATTTAAATTTACTAAAGCGATGTTTCCGTGGAAAATGATCCCAAATAACATGTATGGCAGTTCGTTTCAGCTGTCATCTTGACAAATGAGAAGTGAGCCTTTAGGCACATCTAAGAAGAGTAATTTAGGTAAGACAAACCTATAAACAAGTCTGCAGGAGATTACTTAATTGATGTAGAAAGACCCAGCCCATCGTGGGTAGGACCATTCCTCAGACAGGTGGATAAGATGGAGAGAAAAATTGTTGGAATGTGCCAAACCGGCAAACTGGAAATCAACTCCTCTCCCCTCCTCTCCCCTCCCCTTCCCTCTTCTTCCCTCCTTTCTCCTGCATTTCCCCTCCCTCTCCCTCCTCCCCCTTTCTCCTTCTCTTCCCCTCCCCTCCCCTCCTCTCTTTTGGATATGGTATGGCCACTTTCCTCTGCTTCTGTTGGCTTCTGTCACGACAATGAACTCTATCGAGAAACTGGAAGCCAACAAGAAATCCCATGTCTCCTAAGTTGCTTGGGTCAGAGTTTATCAGAACTAAAGAGTAACTGAGGCAACGTGTCTAGGCCCATCCTCGAGAGCTGCGTCCTCATGGCCTAGTCGTTCCCTGAGTTCCAGCCTCCTGCGCCTTTACCTTGAGGGTTCAGATTTCAACCTGTAAATCCGAGCAGAGCAGCCATTCAGGCCTCGCATGCTGCCACCACTGCTCCTGCTAGTACCTTCTAACCTACTTCTGTGTTTACACACGTCAGTGCTCATAAAGTATGTTTCTTAATGCGAACCACATGGATCGTAATGAAGCTGCAATCCCCATACATCCTGGAGAGCACGAGCCAGCCCTTCCTTTCAGTGGGGTTTCCCAGAGAGAGGGAGAGTGGGAAACGGGGACCGGAAAGTCTCCACACAACTGGTACGCGATGAGATGGCCTCCCGTACTCAAGGCCTGGTTAGAGTTTGCAGCTGGCTCACCTGGGGTGCTCCTGAGGACTTTGCAGACCCCCTAATCCCTCCACCCCCCCCCTTAGTTCCTGGGAATCCAATAGTCCACATTCAGGCCTGCCATCTGAGGTCACATTGCTCCTCCAGGCAGCCCGAAAGGACTGGGCCTGGCTCTAACACCACTCCTGCTCTGGCTCCTCCTTTCTGTGGCCCACCCGAGCAAGCGACCATCCCTCTTCCCACCACAGACCCCGAGAGGATGGGCCGGGACCCGCAGCAGCCATGTTCCATCACTCCCTGGCTACAAGCTCACTAACTCTCCTTCCCCAGAGTCACCCAGCACTGGCTCTCTGGGGCTCCCTGTCTGTGGAGGACTCAGATGCATCCCCAGCTCATCCCGCTGGGGGTGAAGAAGAAGCTCTAGTTCTTTCCCATGCGTGCACTTTCTAGGGAAAGCTGTTTTATAGCCCACCGTGTCTTGGCATCACTTGGGTCTGTGCTGCAGCCAAAAAAGCCCCTTGTCCCATGTAGCACGTGGCCTATGAGTGTGTGAGTGCATCTCTGCGCTAGGGACTCACAAATGAGACTGGCAGATTGTAGCATTTAGGTAGTACAGTGGAAGATGTTTATTCGCCAATAAGGCCTCACATATAATTCTGTAGCATGTCCTTACTCATGCCAATACCATGTATAGTTGACGTTTAAGTTTACTGCCAGCCCCATAAAGAAAAGATTATTACATGTATCTCACTATTTTATCTTGGTTTTTATTTTCTTTGTTTTGTTTACAGAGTGTCCGTGTACTTACTGAGCATTTTAACTTTACTTTTCTGCGAATTGCTTTTAATATTGTCTGATTTAAAAAAAATAACTCCATGGATTTGTAGTGCTTTCTGTTTCCTGAAAAATCATCCTATGCTATGTGGTTCTTCTGGTCTATTAACTTTGACAAGTTGATATACATCAAGGGCAACATCAGTGGTTTTCATTTTTGGGTTTTGTTGTATCTGGTTTAAGAGGGCCTTTCTTCTCTGAGGTTAAAAGCACATCCCCAAATACATTGTTTCAATGTGTCAACAGTTGAAATCCTGGAAATTTTGAATATCTGGAATATTTTGTGAACAACAATACATGAATTTTTTTTTCCTCACATAGAGTGCTCCTTAACCCAGCACTGCTTTGTAAAACTCCAGTGATGTGCTGGGTGGTCTCTAGAGCAGGAGTTTTCAGAGGACCAGGTAGAGGAATGGCAAGGATGGGGGTTGGTCAAGATGAGATAGCTTCTCAGTCTAGATAACCCCTTACAAGAGTGGATGTCCAGGGCTGGAGAGGTGGCTCAGGGTTAAGCCTCTGCCTTGCAGGCGGAAGGTCCTGAGTTCAGATCCTAGACCCCATGTATAGATGCAGTTGGAAGCGGGGGCAGCCTGCCTTTCTGGTCCTGGTAGGGCAGAGCCTGTGAATCCCAGGGCAGAGTAAACAAGGAGGAAGTGGAGGCGGTCTATACGCACACATACACACATGCACATGCACAATTGAATAAATAAAAAAAAAGAGTGGATGACCAATATTCCTTGACCAGCTTACTATCGGAGCATTTAAATGCAAGCAAAAACTAGGGGCTGGTGAGATAGCTCAGCAGATAAGGTTCCCGCTTGCAAATCTGATAACCTGAGTTCAATCCCCAGATTGTGAATGCTCTCTCTCGCTCTCTGTCTCCCCCTCCTCCCCCTCTCTCAATCTTTCTCTCTCTTATAAATAAAGTGTATATATATATATATATATATATATTTAAAAAGCCATAACTGGCTGGAAAGATGGCTCAGGGGCTAAGACTGCTTTGCAAGCAGAAGGTCCTGAGTTCAGCTCTCAGATCCCATGTAAACAAAAAATGCCATGCGGATACAGCAGTGGCCTGCACTTCTGGCCCTGGTGGGCAGAACCTGAGGAATCCCAGAGCAAAGCAAAAAGTAGGAAGAGGCAATCCAAGATGATTCCTGAAGTCATCCTTGGGCCTCTATAGGGACATACTCCCCTGAGGTCACACACACACACACACACACACACACACACACACACACACACTAAATAAAATAAATAATAAAGTTTAAAAAATTACTTCAAAAAAGAAAAGCCAGTACTAAAATCAGTGTGTAAATTTATATAAAGTCAGAACTAAGATCTGTGTGTACATAGCATTATAATTCATGAGGAGACAATTGAGGCAACATATTTATGATTGTCCTTTATTGTTTCTTAGCAACAAAAATTTACTTATTCTCTTTTCCTAAAAAAAAACAATTATTCACTTGAGAAAGAGGGAAGGACAGAGGGAAAGGAGAGAGAGAAAGGCAGAGAGAGAAAGAGAAGCGTGTGTGGAGCTCAGAGGACAACTTTCCGAGTCATTTCTCTCGCACTGTTGCAGGCTCCCGGGTTTACAGGCAGGTGCCTTTACCACAGCACCCACTTCTTTCTTATTTCCTACCTGAATCTTTTATCACTCTAAGAGTCAAGAGTTCTGCAAACAACCTTCTGTTCACTTCCATCAGCATTTCTCATGTTTAAGGACCTTACTTCAGACCCTCACTGGAGGGTCTCCACCATGCCTTTCACCTGCTCTGGAAGATCTTAAGCTGACCTTCCCTGAGTCCCCCCCTCGTTGCCCTGGGTTTCCTAAACATACTGAGGCTTTTGTCCTCCCTCCTGGGAATGTAACACAAAGCAAGGTGTGCGTGAAAACCCCAATAATAAGAACTCCAAGCCTTTTTAAAACCTCTTTTGCTGCTTCTTGTGCTTCTTCTAAGAAATAAAACTAGTGATGATTATGCCAGGTTGAATCCAGGATGTTTGGCCGATGTCTTCTAAATCTTTGGTATATAGACAGATTGAAGCATGTGCCTCTTGGGCAAGAAAAGAACAAGGCAAAGGCTAGAAGGTAGGATGGCGCATGAATATTCTGCAAGATGAAAGAAGGGAAGATGTAGGAAGCTAAGAGTCCATGAGGCCCAGCAGTGGGCAGATCTAGAGCCTCAGGCCTAGTAATGAGGTGAAGGCTTGGATGTGATACTGAGGGTGGTGTGTGCCACAGGCTGTTTTCAAGCAGAGTGAGGTCAGGTTTGTACCAGACAAGAACTTGGGCTATGTGAAGCAAACTGTAGCAGGCAAGAGGAGGTCCAGAAGGAAAGATGAGAGAAACATTTCGTGGTCATCCAGGTGGCAGCTACTGGATTGGAAAGGATAACATTATTGACATTTCTTTTAGCAGTATGATGTAAAATAAAATTGCAAATGTTTAGCACTTTAGTGCCATTTTTTTTTTTTTTTAGAAAATCAACTCTAAATAGGTCCAGTCACATAATTTGCAATGCCCACTGCAAAGTGAGAATGTGAGATCCCACCATTGAGGTGCTCATATTTCGGGGTGACGCAAGCAAACAAGGGATTGCTGTGGAGCTCAGCTTGTTTTTGTGAGGGCTGTTAGGTCAATCTATGAAAAACTTCCCTGTGCTGACCGTCCTGGCCTAGGCAGAGGGACAGCGTAACTATTAGAGGCTTTACCTGGAAGTTCCTTCGTTCCACAGGGACACTCACTTGGCTGCAGTTGCAAGTACTGTGAGTAGAAGGAGCACAGTGATGGAAATGAAGAATTCTTGATTTGATAGTATTTCTTTTTTTTTCTTACACAAGTTTGATGAAAAGGTAAACAAGGGGAAAAGGAATAACATTAACATTAAATCTGTTCCGTAGGAACACGTACCCACTCAAGTAACTTCCCAACTGCATGTCCTCAAAGAATTTGAAGGAACACTAGTTTGGACAAAAAGTATCTAGCAAATCGTGTGCTATTTCTTCCAAAGAGACTTTATACTCACACACCTTCATCATCATTTGAACATTAGGATTCTTCTGTTCATTTTATGCCTCTAGACAAATGATTCAATTGATTGATCTTTTCATAAGACATGCACAAAACGTAAGGTTCTTGAAGTCTGAATTAAAAGATTTTGCACACATACATACGCATACTCACGTGTGCACACATAAACACACACATACATATGCACACACATGCGTATACATAGACACACATTACTAGCTTATATCACAGAGAAGGTTGGTTGGTGTCTGTGGGGCTGAGTTTGAGGTATTCTGAAATCAGACATTGTTATTGTCATTGTGGTAAGTTGACTTGACAATCCTCTGTCCTGGAGCTATCTGGAGAGCAGTGTGAGAGCACCCCTTTTAGTGCCTGGCTTTCACTGCTAGGAAAGAGATGGAGGCTTACTAAATCATGTCCCTTTACACCGTTTTCAGTGACTCAAAGCCCTGATATTTGCATAGTGATTCAATAGCAAAGGACTGACTGCCGTGATAATGTGGTTAAGATAAGTCCCCTGGTTTATGTTTTTTAAAGGTTAATAGAGGGAGGCCTGTTAATAGACTTCTCTGCTGTGCAGAGATTTCTGAGGACTTCCAATTGTCTAAAACCTGCATATAGAGCTTGCGTTGTGACAGGGTTTTACAACCTTCTTTCCAAGAGACCCACGAGGCCAGTTTTGGAGAGCTGACATTAAACACTGCAAAATTCCAAAGTGCAGACAGCTTGGCAAGTTTGAGTTCTGGAGCATTCTGTTCAGAACTAGTTTTTATTTCTTCAATAGTGCTTTTGTCTTTCTGCTAAAGGTCAGACTGTAGTTGTCAAGTACTGGTGTTCCCTTCTGGGAGTTACTAGGGAAGGGGGTGGATGTATTGACTTAGGTTTTATTTTCCATCATCCTATCACAATGCCAGATTTTCATAGATTTAGCAACATAAATGAAATGGTTTGCATTTTCAGTTCCTTGTGAACAGATGCCAGTTCTAAAATCTCTGTGGACACCCATAGCTGTCTGTGCTCATTTGACCCCCTGCTCCTCCTTCCCATCTAGGTTCACCCTGTGGATAGAGCCAGCCTGCATTCCTATCTAGAGTCGGAGTGTAACAGTTACTCTTAACTATTGCTGTGAGAGAACACTCAAAGTCACATAACTTAAGGGAGAAAAGGAAATTCATTCACCTTAGGGTTTCAGAGAGGAGATACAGTCTTTCATGGTGGAAATGATATGGCTGGTGGCTGAGGCTGGCAGACTAAGTCACTCCCATAAACGTAACTTCCTGGAGGGTCTCTCCTCTTCTTCTGTCTTCTGTTCTGTGGTTCCTTTTATCTGGTCCACTGCGGGGGGTGGGGAATGGGGGGTGTTCGGATGAGATCTAGGGAGGTTCCTATTGAATCTGGGGCTGATCTTTGCATTATCCAGATAATGTCTTCAGGTGGTCTCAGCTGATCTTAGTTAATACCAGGTGTGTCAAGTTGACACCCAGGATTAACTATGACACAGCGTTTCAATCCTGAGCTACCATTTGGTCAGTGAGTGTCCACTGGGTGTCGTCTGTAATATGGGTTTGGCTACTCCCTGCCAGAGCTGTTGGGTGAAACGAGCACACGTTGTCTGCTTCCTGGTGCGTACGGTGTACAAGCTAGCCTATGTGGCATCCTAATTTATTTTCCTAATGCTGTGACAAAACGTCTTGAGAAAAAGCAGCTTAAGGGAGAAAGAGTTTGTTCCGGCTCATGCACAGTTCTAGCTCACGCACAGTATCGTCCATCACGGCAGAGAAGTCAAAGTTGCAAGAACTCGAAACAGCTGGTCACATGGCAGTCAAAGTCAAGAAGCAGAGAATAGGACTAGTAGCCCAGTAGGCAGGACACAGCTCGATAAACCTGGTGACCTGAGCTCAACCTGTGTCACAGTTAGATACAGGTGCCAACTTGACAAGTTGAGGTTTATAGAGAATTAGTAGTTGAGTTAAGCCCAGCGCGAACCTGAAGTGGACAGGGAAGGCCCAGCTCATGGTTAGTGCAACTGGTCCCCGGGCAGGTGAATAAAATGGAGGGAACTGTTTGAGAAGAGTAGGCGTCCTTGTATATACTTGGCCAGACACGCTGCTCTGCAAGTAAGGATGGTCTCTCTCTCTCTCGACTGTTACATGGATATGGTACAGCCAGTTCCCTTGGCTTTGGTGTAAGCTTCCTGCCAAGCAGGACTAAGAACTGTAACTGGACTATCGTAAGAGATAGTTGCCTTAAGCCGTTTGATGGTGATTTTATCAGCAACCTCACAGGTGAACTGCAACACCCTGGAAGTCCACTTGGTAAGAAGGAGAAAACTGACTTCTGAAAGTTATCCATTGACCTCCACTGATGTACCATGGCATGCATGCATCCTCTCTCTCTCATAAAATAAAAAATAGAAGGAGGAGGAGGAGGAAGAGAAGGAAGAGAAGAAGAAGAAAAAGAAGAGTGGGAGAACAATGAGTGCATGCAGTTGCTCAGTTCTCTTTGTCCATTTTCACAACCTAGAATTCCAGCCAAAGAATGTGCCATCCACAGTAGGTGGTTCATCTCACCTCAAATGTAATCAAAATAATCCCTCACAGGAATGTCCAGAGCCCCATCTTCCAAGTGATTCTGGATTGTAGGCAAGTTGACAATTAACTAACCATCACACCTGGTAAGTCGGCACCTAGAAAGACAAAGTTTAGATGCAAAGTTGTGACTCAGGGCCCAACTTCTTCTCTTCTAAGAGTTGCAATGGTCCCCACAGGGACCCACCACTGACCTCTGCATGCTCATGCTAGAGGACAATCCCGATGGGCTCTTTTTGAACTGCACATAGATAATCAAAGACATTTTCAATGGATGTCTATGTGGACCTACTGTTTGTGTCACACGTTTCTTGAAACTCACTTTGTGTGTCAAGGGTGACGACATAGAGGGATCTAACTTCTCGAGACATGGCTTTAAGCTTGTTCAAGTTAAACCTTCTCCCTTCAGTCTCGTAATGGCATACTAGGCACATTCTGCAGTTCTTAGTCTTTCTAAAACTTGTATGCTGGCGGGTTATGTCTGTAATATCAGCACTTGAGAGGATGAGGCAAGAGAACAGCCACTAGTTTGAGAATAGTCTATGCTGCAAATCGAGACCTGGTCTCAACCCTAGATGAATAGATGGATAGAGACAGATAGATATAGATATATAATGATGATAGATGATAATGATAGACAGGTAGATAGATAAGATGGTAGATTAATACAGACAAATATCAGCTCACATCCAATTTGGCCCTCTATTCTTTGCCTCTGAGCTTTAATTCTAGGTTGCAGTGATGGGAAAAGGTCAAAAACAGGGTTCAAGAGGCTGGCAGATGTTCGATTTGCTGAGTGGTACCCAGTGGTACCCAGTGGTAAGAAAGTGCCTCTGATACTCACTGCTTCTGTGGACTTGATTATGATTCTGGTGTTTGCTCAGATAGTGCGCGTGACTCCCTCGTGTCTGTCTAACACTTCCCTGCTTCCTTTCTGAAGAATCTGTTCTCTGCATTGCTAGGTGTTCATTCCTCATTCATGGTCCAGGGCCTCCTCTGAATGAGGCCTTGCTTGGCCAGCAGCTTCCTGAGAGACTCAGGTCTTGCCCCTACCACCTGTTCACAGTCAACTCTTCTCACACTGTGGTTCCCTTTCATTCTGCCCAAGAGTTGCAGAGAACTGGGAGGGAGTGGGAGTGTTGTAATCTTCTTTCCTGTACTACGATACCTGGGATATTCCCTTGAAGCTCTTCTGGCTATCGGGAACCTCCACAGAACCTCGCACCTTCCAAATGTCTAGTTCAGAAACAGATACCAGTCTTGCGTTCATGGGTGTTTCCCCCAGTCCAGGAGAAGGATGGAAAGTTCTTACAAATTAGAACTTTCAAGCCAGGGTAAGGCTGAGGTCTGTAGCCCAACCACAGCCAGATGAACAAGGCGACCCTCTCCCCAGCGATTCTTTGGACTTGCCCCATGTTACTAACATGTTGGAAAGCAGGCTACAGAAGCCTAGAAGCTTCTCATCCCTAGAATATTAACTACTCTCTTTTCTTGGGGGCTTTTTGGGATGGAAGGGAGCAAACTTGTCCTGTGACCTCTTGGGAAGCCATAGGGACCCGTGTCTGTCCTTAATTGTCATGACTTTTAAAGTTCGCCCTTGGCCTCACTGCCCCCAGCATTGGCCTTGACAATAATTCTAAGAAGAACTGTAGTCGTCTTTACCTTGGTAATAGTCTTCGTCACTGCTGCTCATAGTGCCCAGGTTGCACTGGCTATCAGAAAGGGCAAGTTCAGTCTGATGCTCTCAAGTGCTTCCATGGGCTTTGAATGCTAGTCTTAAAATGGGTCTTCCTTCAAGAAGGTGTTATGGAGGCCACCACGGGCATTATTTGAATGACCTGTAGGAATGGGAGGTTCTGATTCTCGGAGTCTTTTTCAGTTTCCTGCTCCTGACTCCTTCCCCAAAACCTGGGAATACAAAGACATGTTCTCTCAAGCAGGCTGTTTGAATTGATGCATCGTGTGTGTGTGTGTGTGTGTGTGTGTGTGTGTGTGTGTGTGTGGGTGTGTGTGTGTGGGTGTGTGGGTGTGTGTGCGTGTGTACCAAAGAAATGGGCAATCTAAATAAGGTGGGTGGTTTTACCTTAAATAGCAGAGTTGACAATTAGGTGTGATTAAGGGCAAGTAAATTGTGTTCTTCTTCATTGATTCAGCAGATTGGGGGGGACTGATTATCTAGTTATTGGTGTTTGAAGAAAGTCCACCTGGCACCTGCTTGAAGTCTAGACCATGAAGAGGGTGCTCCAGCTGCCAGATCTGACTTACATCCAGACCCAGGGTAGGACAAGAGAGCAGGAGAGGACAGTTCCTATTTCTCTGCATCTTTACCAATATTTGTCTGTTTTATTTCAACTGCCATTCAGTGGGTATGAGGTGCTCTTTATTATCGTTTCAATTTACATTTCCTCAATTCCTCTTGTCCATTTTATCTGGTTTCCTCTAATGTATTTGTCATTGAAAAGCTGTACTTTTCAGAAATGTGCTGGGAGAAGCAGCCCTTCCCCCTGCAAACCCGTGACCAGCTTCCACCTGCGAAGAACACACATGGAACAGTTTCATTTCCCTTTAAATGCTATTGAAGTCGCATTCAGCACACAGTGTTTAGCTATTTTTTAACCTAATCATCAGCTCATCATGAAAATTTAAAATCTGGGCTCTCCAATTTTCAAGAAATCTCCAAGTTTGGGCTCTCACGATACACATTCACAAGAACCAGGAGCTATTGTTACCTGCAATCCCCAATTTGAGGCTAAAGTTGGTCTGGATTTATTCCAAATTATGTAAATAATTTAAGTGATTAGATGTGACTAATCCTTCTGCTGGACACTCAACACCTTCACTGTCAGTTCCTTCTCCGATGAAAATCTGAATTCCCCTTATTTATGCACGCGTACCTCCATTTCCTGGTGACAAGTCTTACCAATAGATCAGATCTGACTGGTCAGGAGTCTCTTTAAATTTACTTCTTCTTTCCTATATTAATTTGAATTGTGCTTTATATCTGTGGATCACAGTTACTGTCTTTTAGGAATGTGCTATGGGAGTCTCCATGGATGCAATAATTACTTACAGGAGTTCAAGGCTCTCCAGGTTTTCTTCACCTTCTCCTGAGTCCTTGCCATGACCTTGAAACTATAAGAGTGACCTAATGGGCTTTCAGTTCTTTGGTCCTTTTTGTTATTCTTCTTTGGTGCTTGTGTTATCACGACATCTGCTTTTCACAGTGGGGAAGATGCGTATCTGAGTGTATGTTCCTATCCACTTCATAGTCTCTGTGTGTGCTTATAACTGTGGCTCAAGTGCTATAAACCACTTGTGTCAGTGATTGCGAGAGAGCAATGTCAACATGTGTAGCTTGTGAGAATGGCAATTAGCTGGCTTCAGCTCTCTTTCGTGGCTTACACATAATCAGTCCAGGGAGGGTGTGGGTGACGCTGCCTTCCAGCCCTGCGATGGAGGCGTTGTGCAACCCAAGCTGTCCCGGAACACCCTCGCAGCATGATTTGTTATTGCACAGAGCTGCCTGTATTGTCGCTCAAGCCATACTTCCTGAAACCCAAGACACTGAAGTGGAATAGAGATCTCTTATAACCAGCTCCTGTTCCCTCAACCTTCGCGTGACTCTGCTGTGGTCGCAGCCTGTCTGTGTGGTCCCATAACCACTTCGCTGAAGGTGAAAATTCTAAGGAACTGTGAGACTCACTGGAGGGTTGATTGGAGAGGCGCAGAGAGGGGGAGGCACAGTGCAGTGTGGGGTTTGTCTCCCCGCCCTTCCCCCACCCCAGCAGGATTCTTTCTTTAAATTCTCTTGGTCATTTTGCAGAAACAGAGCTTGAAATCTTGGTGTCACTCAAAAAAGTTGGTCTATAGGATGTGTGCTTTCTGTTGGAGGTGAAATCCGACCCTTCTCAGTGTTGCATTTTTCTTCCCACTTTCTTTTAGTGTGTTCTCCATCTCTTTCCCATGTGGACATGGTGTCCAGTTGCAGAACTACTGTTTGATTTTCTTACAACAAAGATGTTTACTTTCTGGCTGTTTCTTGCCCTTTCTTCAGAAGAAGTGATCCCTTTCTCCCCAAAGCAAGTGGGACAAGATGGCTTTTTACTTATGTGAACTTGCATTTCTTCCATCTGTAAGGAAGTGCCAAAACAAAAAATTCTCTCTCTGATATCTGTTTCAATACAGAACAGTGATGACATGGTAGATGATGATACTTCATTGCATATGTCTGGAACTTCTTTCACATCTCGGAGCTTGCTGATTGATAATTTATGGTGGCTGGCCGCTAAGGCGCTAGGTTTTGATTATGCTTTGTAAGAGGCAGGTGCTGCGAGCCTGGAGCAGGATCTCCTACTGATTTCTGCCTTCATCTTCCTCTTCTGATGGTGACTCTACCCTCAGTGGGCTGTTGTTCTGACCAAAGAGTTAGAAGACAGTCGGCAGGGAGACCCAGCGGCATTAGCTTACAAAATATTAGCATGCTTTTTCTAAGGAATAAAGACCCTGGAGCCTCCAGACAGAGCTCCTGCAACCCACCCACGTAAGAGGAGAGTCCATACTCTGCGAGTTAAGATGTATGGAGATACCAAGGCACAGACATGTGACAGAAAAGGCAGATGCCAGCTGATTTCAGTGTGGGAAAAGTATTCTGTGTGGCGGGGCTGTCGTTAATTATTAACCTAATATACAATCAAGGAAGTGCCGACAAGCAAGCCAGCGGCAAATGCTGCCACCTTGTGAGCTACTTGCGGTCAAGCTGGGTGAAAATGCCCCATGAGGAAAAGTAAGCGAAACCAGAGTACAGCCCGGGAGGAGAGCTTGGCCAGCTTTGCACTAGTTCTGGTATAATGGGAACGTTTTACCTCTTCAGCTTATTTCATAATGTCATGTGTGCAGAGTGGGTGGTTTCTTTAATTATGTGTTATAAAATTTTATTTTACATTTACACACACGGCATAAAATTTAAAAGGTCCAAAAGAAGGGCATACAGTAGAAATTAAGTCTTCTTCCTGCTTAGTTCTCCCACACACAAGTAACCAAGCCTACTAGTTTCTTTTGTAGCCTAGCAGGGATCATTTCTGGATAGTAACTGTATGCATAAACATGGAATGATAATTACCTAGAGATCTAATGACGCACATTTGGCTCTCTGTATCTACAGACTGACTCTGTGTCCACAGACTCAACCAACTGTGGCTCAGCAATATTTAGGAGAAAACCCTTTAGGGCTGGCAAAATGGTTCAGTAGTAAAGACACCTGTGCAAATTCAGCAACCTGAGTTCAACCCCCAAATCCCACATGGTATAAGGATGGACCCCACGTATAAAAATTGCCCTCTGGCCTCCACATGCTCCCTTGCTCTCTTGCTCTTTTTCTCCTCTAAATAAGTAAAATATTTTCAAAGCCACCAAATACACACAAACTTGCTTCTTTTTTATTAACTAATTAATTATTTCCTGTGTAGGTATGGGGTGTGTACATGTATGTGAATGTATATTGGTGTGTTTGTATGTGTAGAAAAGGGAATCAACCACTTATGCCTGATAAGGCCCAAAGGTAACTTCAGAAATCACTGTGGATTGCACCATCCCCTTATTGCTTTCTTCTAGAAAAGTGTAGGCAGCTACCATTTCTGCCTGGCATTTTTATGTGGACTCTGGGATCCATACTCAGGTCCTTTTGCTTGCAAGGTAAAGGCTTAACCCCTGAGTTATCTGTCTGGTCCAAAACTTTTTTCTTGTCATTCCCCAAGCAATACAATATAAATATCTACATAGGACTTACACTTGTATTAGTTATTATAAGTGTTCTGGAGATGAGTTAAAGTGTACAGGAGGATACATATAGGGGACTTGAGTATCTGTATATTATGGAGCTTGGGAGGTATCCTGTGCCCTTGGGAGGGTATCCTGTGACCAATTTTTTTCATGGACACTGTAATGACCATATATATGTATATAACATTCACATTATATAACATAGACATATGTTACGTGTGTAAACATGGCTGTAACACACATTTTCATGTATGAAATCATGTAATTACCACACTGTTACCTAGCATAGTTGTATATAGTTGGCAACGTGATTAAATAGTTCTGTCATACATGGCTGTAACACACATTTTCATGTATGAAATCATGTAATTACCACACTGTTGCCTAGCATAGTTGTATATAGTTGGCAGCGTGATTAAATAGTTCTGTCATGATGGTTTCCTACAGACTTTTATTCCATTTTAAGCAGAAGGAAAATTAGAACCTGATACCAAACAGAAGTGGTGTCACGTAAAGCATGCAGAGCAGCATGCCGTGCAGAGCAGCATGTCATGCAGAGCAGCATGCAGCATGCCGTGCAGAGCAGCATGCCGTGCGGAGCAGCATGCCGTGCGGAGCAGCATGCCGTGCGGAGCAGCATGCCGTGCCGAGGAAGAAGGAAGAGTGTGGCGCTTAGAGACTGGAGCTGTTGACTCCATATCCTGAAGGCCCTGTCTGAAGACTTCAGGTCAATGGCTTTGCTGACCGTGCTCCTCAGACATAGCCCAGGGATTCACTGGGCGGGCACTCAGTGGGGTTCTTTCTCCTCTCCCTTGTAGGCAACCATTCCAACATGTAAAGAGTACATTGTTTCCCCTGCTGTGTCTTCCTGCCACGTGGCGCATGTCATGCATTTGTACTTTATGCCGAAGGTAGGGCTGTTTCATTCTGCTCTCTGGTTTTCCTCACCACGGTCAGGAGAGTCCACCCATTTACCAGAGGCTTCCTTTCTTGCGGCTGCCTCTCTTTGTAGCAGAACTGAGATCCTGAAAACAGTTAAGACAGCATGATGACATTTGTCTTGATCATTCTTTGCCTCAATTCTTGCTTCTCACAAACATTCAACATGAATTTCAGAAATCCCAAAATTCTCCCAACCTGATAATCAGGTGGACCTCTTCATTTGCTAATTCAAGCAACAAGAACTTCACGAATGTTGCATGAGTTTAAATTTTACAATGTCGACTGGCCTTAATTATACCAAGTTATAAACTTTGATACTGCATGTTTCCTCACTGCGTGCCATGTGACTTCACGCTCCGCTGCCATGGGACTTTAAAGTTGCTCATTTTGTAGTGCCACTGCGATTAATATCCTCATACAGTTAATTCCCAGAGTTTCTCTTTGTCATTTTAGATTTTCTACTGTTTTTTTTAAGTCAAATTAGGTGCCCAGTAGGAAACTGAGGAGTGAAAAAGAGATTATCTACGGCCTATGATGCAAGCGGCCACCTTCTGCTTCTTGCAGGCTTCCCAGAAACAAGCACAAGGATCTATCTTCCATTGAAAATATTCACGGTTTATTTTTAGCACATTGTGCTTAGAGCTGTTGCCATAGGGATTGATCTATCCAGTGTCACAGTGGTCAGGGGAGCAATGGGAGACTCCTGTTTTCCGTCTTTAGCACATTCAGCATCTGCCCCTTTGTGTCCTTCCATTCATCCATCCCACCTGGCACATCCTAAGTGCTCCTCCTCACAGTGGTCCAGACCGGCAGGAGCATGGGTGTGCGGCCCCACCCAGCCTGGCCCACCATGAACTGTGAACTGCAACTATGAACCAACAGGGACAAAGGAATACAATGGCACTTGGATTGTTTCCATCTGCCCCTAATGCATTTTTACCGAAGAGAAGTTGAGAACTGACTTACTGCTTACAAGGATTGTGCTGGTGAAGAGGAGGAGGCAGGAGAGGAACGTAGGTGGCATTTGCATGAACATATGTTGGATTCTTTTCATTCCCCTCTTACTGACAATGATTGATGGCAACTAGTGAGTCCCTGTTTGTCACTTCCTTAGTACAGCTGGTAGTGGGGGTGGGGAAAATCAATAAGAGCTTGGACAAGGACAGGGGATGTAGCCAAAGGAAGAAGAGGCTCTGACTATGGAATTAAAATGGCTTTGTGGCTTTGCTCACAGTTAAATGTCAACTATATTATCTTGCGCTGTTGTGCGATCTATCTGCTCAGAATAGCTCTCTCTTGGTCCTTTAAATTCTATAGGAATCAGTATTCATACATCTCATTTAATCTTTTACTTCCAGAAGAAGGTTAACTTTGAGCATGCAATGTGTGTCGTTTAAGGAGAATTATTATTATTATTGCTGGATACAACTTTTACCAACCATCTCTCTTCCATGTTGAAACATGGTCTGACTGTTGTTATGTCTTTGCTTGATGTTCTAGAATGTTCATGACTTAACAATTCCATATTGGAGATTTAGTTAGGGAGAAGAAAAAAGTTAGTGTCAAAAGGCAAATTGATGGTAGGGCGGAATGGGGGCAAATTCTCAGGAGGCCTTCTGCTTTCATCTTCTTGCTGACATTAAGGTAATGAAAAGTTTGAAAGTGCTTGGCAATCATGTTTGGCAAGAGGATGTGTTGAGTACAGACAACCCAGGAGGGAGAATGAGCTTCATCAGATCCAAGGTTAGTGTTTATGCCACACTCGTGCAGAAGCCTCAGGGCCAGGAATCTGCCGTGGTATACTTTCGGTTCTTCCTTCTTCACTTCTGGTTTCCTGCAATCCCAGTAGTTTCTACCCAGAAGACTTATGTGGAGATATTGAAGGAACTGTGCCACACTGCTCCTTGGAGGACAGAATGGTGGGTCCTTTGGAGTTTTACACTTTCAGCCAACTCAGCCTCCTACCTAGTTCCTTTATATTGGTAACAGTTTCATGAGCACCTGTCGCATGCCAGGAACTTTGCCACTGGATGATTCCATGATGGTACCTGTTTTCATTTTAATGAAAGCCCTGTAAGGTAGCTGGCATTGTGCTTTGAGGACATTGTGGCCCATGCAGAGTGCAACCTAAAATAATTATGACTAATAAGTTGTTGAATCAGTTTCGAAGCCAGGTTTTCAGGAGCCCGAAATCTTGTGCACAGCTGCATTTCACAGATGTTCCCAGAAGCATCGGCTTTCCATAAGAGTATGTCACACTTCATCTTGTGTTAAAGCCATGGTGCCCCTTGCTTTGGGAGAGCATAGTTTAGGTCTGAATCTTTTAGACAAGACGTCACTGCAAGTTTACGCTTAAGCAATTATTGTTTCTAGGGAATAAACTTAAGCCCTGCTCACCGCATTAATCTTGAATGATTTGTCAGAGTAGAATGGAGTGTGGCGGAGATGTGTCCTGCAGAGGTGACAGTCTGGATTTCAATCACAGTTCAGTTGCTTACTGGCCATGTAATCTTGAGCACGCTACTGAACTCTCTCAACTGCTCTTTGCTTCTCCACTAAAAGGCAATAACATTGATCCGAGTTAATGTAAAGATCTATCCACGTAAGCGCCACGTTACCTGCCAAGTTGCTAGCCATCCTGCCCAGTAACTGTGAGCTGCAGGTGTTAGTGACTGGCATTAGCTGTGTGCAGAGGGCCTCATTATAGGAGAAATCTGGCATTCATGAACATTTGCAATTATTGACACAACCTTACTAATTACCACTTACACCTGCAATTTGTTTAAGGCAATTGGATGTGTGTGGAGGAGAGGTGTAGAGTTGCTAAGGAATTGGGACAAGCTGTGATGAGAGAAGACATATTTGGCACAGTCAGACAGCAGCCCACTTGCCACTCCAGGACCTAGATGTCAGGGGACAGCTAACCAAGTCATGCTGAAGGACAGCTGCGAGCAGTGAGCTGTATTAACATTGGACAAGGAAATGGTCCGAGGATATTAAGAACTATAGTAACTGCCATCAGTTGTATTTCCTATGTGTTGGACAATGTTCTAGAGCTTTTTTTGCATTAACCCTCACCAATTCTCTGAGGCAGTAGGGCTATTAAGAATCCCATTTTACAGATGAGGAAGGCGTTGGGGTTCAGAAATCTTAAATGGGTTCTGCCTTAGGCATCTCAGTCTAGAGTTTATCAGTAAGACTTTAATCAATAACCTCTGTGACTGCTTAAGGCAAATAAGATCCTCCATCTTTCCTACCCTTAATCCTTCCCTTCTGTCTCTCTCTGCCTCCTAATCCCTTCTTAGAAGAACACTGGTCAGGTTGTATTACAGCCCACCTTAAAGACTTGTATTTTCATTTATCCGTCTTTTGAAAGGCCTTATCTGCAAATCAAATATAGTTACACTTTGAAAATACTGGGGGGTTGGAATTTTAGCATATCAATTTGAGAGGGATATCCTCTACATTCTCAAGATTGATAGCCTTTTCACATGTAAAATCTACATTCTATATTCTATACCACAAGTTTGTTTTTGCTGTTTTGTCTTTGAGACAGGGACTCAGTAGCACCTCAAGTCTTAAGCAATTCTAAAATCAATTCTTTTTTATTTTATTTATTTACTCTGTGTGTGTGTGTGTGTGTGTGTGTGTGTGTGTGTGTGTGTGTGTCAGAGGGCACTGTGTGTCCATGTGGAGGACCAAGGGTGATCTCGGGAATCATCCTGGATTGCTTCTACCTCCTCCTTGCTTCTCTCTGGGATTTCCCAGGCTTCTCCCACCAGGGCCGCCTCAGTTTCCACCTGGCATTTTCACGTGGGACCTGGGATCTGAACTCAGGACCTTCTGCTTGCCTAGCCCCTCAATTCTTAGTTCTAAGTTATAATCCAAATATCATCTAAATCAATGATAAGTGAGACTTGAGGTTCAGTTCATCTTGAGGCAAAAATCCCTCTCTAGCTGTGAAGCTGTGAAACCAACAAGTGTCTGCTTCAAAATACAACTGTGGGACATGAGTAAGATAGATGTTCCCATTTCAGAGCAGGTTGCGTTAATTTATTTTATTTTCATACATATTTTCTCGTTCTTGCGCATTGTACACGAATATAGTGAACTTAAAATATTTTCATACCTTAATCCACAATCCTATACCTGCTCCTCTTCCATTGCTACATTTCTTCCTCCCTGCCAGACTCCCTCCTCTTTTCAATCTTTTCGAATATGTGACCCAGTTTGTCTTTGACGTCATGTGCCTGAGTCTCTGTCCTGCAACTCACAGGGACAGCAGCATCTGTCTAAGGCCTTGGGTAAAAGCTGGAACTTGGATAGAGGTGACCTTGCTTCCTCAGCCTTTGTTGGGGGACTGCACTGGGAGCAAAGGCCCTGGGACTCCTTCTCTTTTCTTGAAACATCAGGTGGATTCAGTCAGGTAACTCAGGAAGTCCCATCCTAGAAGTAAAGGAGCTTTCCTTCTGTTTCTTTCTCTTTGGTCCAAGCTAGCACTGTTTCTTTTGGTACCATTTCATTTCTGTTCTGCCCTATTGAGGTGGCTATGATCTCTGTGTTCATGTCTAACATTGCTGTTCTTTCCAGAATATGTTTTCTAAATTTTACAACCTAGATAAACTGGGAACTTTTGAAACCCTCAATTACGCATTGATTTTGTTCAATAATTCCTTTTTTAATTTCTCTCTCTCCTTTTTTCTGTGTGTTCCATAGCCACAGAAAGACTCTGACTGTACTTTTAACATTTTGTTTAGAGGTCTCCTCAGCTAAACATCCAAGGCAACAACTCAGAAAGAGTACTTTAACTGAATGCATGCAGCAAAGTGCTCCTCTGTTTCATAATGACATCCCTATGCTCATCCAAAATCTTATCAAAATCCCCCCTTCTCTGTATATCTACTGGTGGCCTTTCTTAGCATCTGAGCCAGTATTTGATGCAATAATGTTGGGAAATGCTTGCCAGACTCAATATGTTCTGCTATCTCATCACTTTCATAAAAAGAAAAATAACAGATAAGTCCTCTAAAGTCTGAGCCACTTCTGTGATATCTTGGTATCATGGAGTCACATGTGAATTCTTCTGTTTAGAAACAAATGAATGAACGAACAAATGAATGAATGAGTGAATGAATGAACAAACTTGGGTCTCACTGTGTATCTTAGGCTGACCTCGAGCATAAGATCCTCCTGCCTCAGCCACTGGAGTGCTGGCTTAACATGTGCTTACCACCATAGTCAACTCTTAGTAATTGTTTTGTGTGCCTGTGTTTTAAAGAAAATAATTAGATTCATCACTGTAAGAGCACAGGATGCCCCCTTGGTTTTGCAGTTTTCCTACATCTACATTCATCTGAGCTAGCAAGGCTGATAGAATCATAGAGACAGCTTTGCATTGACCTGCAGCTATTAAAAAGCTTTTCCAAGAGACCTTAATTTAGTCCTTCTGATGTTTGTATTTCCTGATGACCAATTTTGCTGTACTAAAGCAAAGATGAAGTATTTTTATATTCTTTATAAAAAAAAAGTCTCAAATGCTGATTTTTTTTTTTCAAAATGGGGAGAGAAAAAGACTTGTGACACTTGAACATTTGTGGAAAAGGGCACCTCATAAAGCAATGTTTTTGAAAAAAAGGAAAAAAAAAGCACACATTTTCCATTCTTGGCCAGCAGTACTACCTTGGGGACATTTATTCCATCCTCTACTGTATGATAGAGACCATGATTTATAGTTGTGATTTCCTGAATAACAACTCAGATACCAAATGTCTCAATGACTTTCACATGCTCTCCAAGCATAGCACAAAAGAGGGATTATTTGCCTTGGGATTTTATAGGTTGCTTTTGCTGTGTTTTATTTCTGTCTCTTGAAAGGCAAAATCTTATTTTTCTTTTAGCCTTAACCTACAGTTGGGAAAGTAGTTCTTTTTTTTTTAACTTTTTTATCATTATTATTATTTATTCAACTGTGCACATGTGCGTGTATATGTGTCTATGTGTATGTGTAGAACCGCGGACGAATTCGGGAACCTCCTTCCGCCCGGGGATTCACAGGCTCCGCCCTACCAGGGCCAGAAGCGCAGGCCCGCCCCCGCTTCCGCCTGGCGTCTATATGTGGGATCTGGGATCCGAACTCAGGACCTTCCGCCTGCAAGGCGGAGGCTTAACCCCTAAGCCACCTCTCCAGCCCTAGGAAAGTAGTTCTTATGTCTCTCTTCACCTCCTGACTCTGCCTACCCACCCTTCTTGAACTTCCTCCACTCTTCCTGACTGTACAGCGTTCAGTGGCTATGTGTGGCTACGCACGGAGCTGCTCCTGGAAACCAGCATAACTTCGAAACTCTATAAGCAAAACAAGTCAAAGGGAGCATCTGGCGTGATAAGTGAATCCTTGCCTCCCTCTTGGTCGTCCACGCTTCTGCAGTGACCCAGGGTTTCCCTGCAGAGCAGGAAGCACTCTTGGAAGCAAGGCGGGGTCCCCACCAGCCCCAGGAGAATCATATTGGTGTCATGGACCAGCGAAAGTAATCAATAGAAGGAACAGGAAGGAGTGGAGCGGTCAGAGGCAGCGGGAGAGGAGGCAGACCAATTCTGCTTTTCATTGCTGTGGATTTCTAGGCCAAATTTGATACGATTTCTTGACAGCACAGAAGTCTTGCAGCTTGATGACTTGCCAGCTTTACGTGCTATCCATATGTAAATCATAGACATAATAGATCATTGGAACAAAACAGAGTTCGGAAATAAACACTCTTTTATAGTTAATTGTTGTTCATAAACATGCCAAAACAATTCAACAAATGCTGTCTTTTTAAACACATGATGCTGAGATTACAGTATATTCACATTTAAGAGACTCAAAATAGTCCCTCATGTAAACTATTGCAAAATTCATCAAAAATCTAAATTAAGAGTTGAGCTAAGCTGGGTTTGGAGGTACAGACCTTTAATGTGGTCCCTTGGAAGCCTGAGTCAGGACTGTGAGTTTAAGGCCAGTCTGGGCTACATAGTTTTAAAATAGTTAAACTATGATTAATTAAGCTATGATCTCTTAGAAGAAAATACAGAAGTAAATATTTGTGACTTTTTGGTGACAATCATTTATTAACTCATACAAAAAACATAAAAAACAAAAAGAAATAGCTAAATGAGAATTCATCAAATTAAAAAATTTGTTTCAAAAGACAGAATAAGCTAGACTGGGAATGAAGTTCAGTGGTAGGATGCTTGGCTGGCAGGTGCAGTATTAAATTGGATCACTAACCCTGCAAAAAAGAAAGTGAAAAGGGGACCTATAGAATTAGCCAAATCTTTTCAGATTACATATTTGATAAGGTACAAAAAAGACATGAACAATGGACTTGAATTAGCATTTCTCTGAAGATATACAAGTGGGATATATGCATGTAGAGATGATATTGAAGTTATCAGAGAACTGAGAATCAAAACCATAATAAGAAACCATTTTGCATGCACTATGAAATCTGTGATCAGACTGACAGATAAGTATTGAAAGGGCCATGTGAAGAAATGGAAACCCTCATATGCATCTGCTTTGGAAGAGAGTCTTGAAGACCTAAAAAGATTAAACACAGAGTTACCATATGTCTGAACAATTATACTCTTAAGTAAACACCGAAGAAAAATGAGAACATGTTAACCAAGGTTTGTAGCCACATTATTCACAATAGCCAAAACACAGAATTTTGGAACCAGTGTCTACAAACTGATGAATAGATAGGAATATGTGATCTATTCATACAACAGAATTATTTAGTAATATAAAATATATGAAGTCTAGATACATCTTTCAATAGAAAAGAACCTTGAAAGCATTATTCTTTAGTGGATTCAAGTCAGTCACTTAAGGTTGCATCTTGGCTAATTCCATTTGTATAAAGTGTTCAGGACAAGGTTGGAATGGTGCTAGGGATGAGACTCTGCCTCCCAAGCAGAAGGTCCTGAGTTCAGAACCCAGGTCCTACCTTAAAAATGCCAGGCAGAAACAGCAGCCTGCACTTCCATTCTTAGCATTCAGGACAGACAAAACTACAGGCAAAAACTAGACTCATGGTTGAGAACTTGGGGTTAAATGAGTGTTAATGACTGTAGGATTACTTTTGGGGGTGTAATAAAATTATTCTAAAATTGGTCATGGTGATTGTTTCTCATGAATATACTAAACATCGTTGCATTGTATGTCTGACGTGGACAAGTACGTGTGTGGCAAGTGAATTAGGTTTTTTAATAAAGTTGGCATTAAACAGGGCAAAATCATATTGCATAATTATACTGTCATGTTGACTTCCATTATGATGTAGACTTATGGATTAAACTCCTGTATTCGAAGGTTTAAGAGGCCAGTCATCCCTTGGTAGATCTTGGTAGAAATTAGGCCTCAAGAGTTCATAAAATCACATGTGCAAGTCTGTACTGGTGTGGCTACGTACCAGTCACTCATGTCAGATCAGAAGCGTTGTGCCTGAGTGTAGAGGCTGTTCACAGTTATTCAAGGACCCAGGCTAGTAGAAAGTCTCCTGCTTTCTCTTTCACAGTCACCACAGGCTGGAGTATCCAGCCAGTAGATAGGAAAGAGGAGGGGAGGGCAGAGGCTGGTCCATGAACGTTTGTGTGAGCCAGGCATTGGGGTGGTGGTCAACATTTTCTCCCCATCTTGTGTGTTACATTACAGTCCTTCAGTCCCTTCCAGCTGCAGAGGCCTGAGGGTACAGAGTATGACTTCTGGCACTCATGGCTGTTTCCTAGCCTGACGTCTGAACAGTGTGGTACCCAGGCTTAAAGTTCTCTTCCCTGCACTTCAAAGATGTGGATCACAAGGATAGTCACTCAGGATCACATGCACTTATTTAGAAATTTGCATTCTCTGATTCCTCCTTCCTCATAAGATGAGAAATTATGACACCTTCATGTGTTTATTTTTATTGTTCTGTGTGTATGTGTGTCATAGTTAAGCACATGTGTCAACTTGACTGTTGAGAGTTTGAGCTCTGGGCACATTTGTAGAGAATTAGTGGTTGAGTTAGGCCCAGAGCAAACCTGCAGAAGATTGTCTAGCTGATGGGGAAGACCCAGCCCATGGTGGGTAGGATTAGGCCCTGGATAAATCACAGAGAGCTGGTTGAGAAGGGGGCATCCTTCTGTTCACTCAGCCAGACATGCTGGTCTGGCAGGTAAGGATTGTCCCTCTCTCAGCCGTTATGCAGTGATGGTGTGGCCAGTTCCCTCGGCACTGGTGTTGGTGCATGCTCTCCTGTCAAGCTGGACTGAGAACTGTAACCAGGAATCGTAAGATAGAATAAACCCTTGTTCCCTTAAGCTGTTTGATGGTCATTTATCAGCAGCCATGCAGGCAAACTGCAACAATGTGATATGAATGCATGTGTGTATATTTGGGTGCGTGTGTGCGTATGTGTGGATGCATGTGTGTGAAAAGCACATGCACATATGTGCAAGTGCACGTAGAGGCCCAAAATTGACATTATGTTTTCTTTGATCACTGTTCACTTGAGTTATTCAGACAGCATTTATCAATTGAACCAAATGCTTGCCAGTCAGCTAGTCTAGCTAGACAACATTGCCTCCTGAATACTGGATTACAGGAGAGTAGTAGCTATGCCTGCTTGGCTTGTATCTGAATTGTGGGGAATCTGAATTCAGATCCTTATGCTTGTGCAACAAGTGCCTCATTCACTGAGCCATCTCCCCAGCCCTTTGCTACATTTAGATTAGTGTCAAGTACTCAGGCTGGCTGGCACTTCTGTCAGCATAGTTTGCTACTTGTCCTAGAAAAATGGTCTCATATATACTGGTCCACGATGACTAGTAAATGATAGTTTCCAAGATATGTCTGCCCAGAAGAGTCACAAAATGCTGGGAGGACTGTATCATTCCTGAGAGAATGGCTCAGTTCAGTTACCCTCTCCGCTTCTCACAGCCAGCCTCTGTCTGTCCCTCCTGGCCATTTACCATGGCTGTACCGAGGGAGTGACACAGGAAGTCTGAGCATGCAGAGGAAGCCCCAGGAACTCGGCGTTGATCATTCTAACACTCTGCTGGAATCATGACAAACTGTCATCTCCAGACCATGAATCTCAAAACTTCTGTTGTGGAAGGAGCGGGAAGTGTCCCATGAACACTTTCCATTAGCAAGCCGTAGACCTACACTAGAGGATTTATTCTTTTGTTGAGATGTGGGAGAAGGTGAAAACTGAAAATAGAAGAACAAAGAGGCCTTGGCAGCTTTAGGAATTTGTTTAACTCACCAGCTGTATGGCCTTGGGGTTCAAAGAGCCTCAGAAAAGCTGAAAAATAAACTTGAAAAATCATCAGGATCTCAGAAAAAAAATGCCAAAATCATCTGTAAATGGTGATCACAAAGACTGAGCAATACTCCCTGTATAAAGCTTGACATCCAGTGTTCAAGTAATACTTGTAGGTTCTGCAGTGTGACTATGATGTGTGGCAAAGCAGTCAGAATCTCTCATTCAGGAACCACGTGTTGGGTGTCTACAATGTGTAGGTTGGTAGGTAGAAAGGACTGTGAAGAAAAAGACGAAGTAGGTTTTGCCTCTGAATAGTTCATAATGTCATAACTATACATGTGCACCATATGTACTCTCATGATTTGAAATGTGAGTTGTCCCCCACAGGTTCATGGGTTTGAATTGTTAGTTGTTTGCGGAAGTCATGGCACCTTCAGGAGGTAGAGCCTTGCTGGAGGAAGGCAGTCACAAGGGGTGGGCCTTGAGGTGGGTTAGCTTCATCCTACTTGGGTGAGTCTGCTCTGAGATTGCAAGTGTGTCACCACACTTGTTCCTGTGGTGCTAGGGATTGAATACATGTCTTCATTTATGCTAGGTCAATGCTCTGCCAGCTGAATGGCCCCCTAGCATACCATGTCTGCATTTTGAAAGCTGTAACCAGCTTATTTTTGTGTAACCAGCACATATAAGAGACAAAAATAAATATCACTATCTCTTTTTGTAAGCAAGCCTAACTCTAAAGTATTATATTTCAGTGTTGCTTTCATTTTAGCATCTTACTTCTTGCCCCCAATTGTCAACATATCTTCCTTCATTCCACCTACCAGTTGTCAACTTACTGCCCCCATGCACTCCAATTGCCAGGTTGTTATAAAGCATTTATATATATTATCATGGAAAAAGCATTTTTTTCAATATAATTATTTGAAAACATAATTGGTTGAAAACAGATTGTATTTTGATGTGAAATAACTTGATACTCTAATTAGTTTATTTAGGTTAGAAATTTGGTGCTGTAGTTTTGATATGGAACATCCTCAGAGATCCCTGTTTAAAGGCTTGGTCTTCAGGGAAGTGCTCTACCTACGGGGAGGGTCTTGTGGCAGGTCTTTAAGGCATGCTCTTGCGGGGGATTGTGGAACGCCCCCACCCCAACTCCCAGATCTCTTTGTGTTGTTTCCTGGCTATGAATTAAACAATTTGTTCTACATATGCTCATTTCCCCTGCCATCTGATATCCTGCTAGAGGTCCTATTCTATAGATCTATTCAGTTTGGGGCTAGGATATCCAAAATTATGAACCAGAATAAACCTTTTTCTTTTAATTTTGCTTTTTTTTTTTTTAACTCAGGGTCTTGTTATGCAGGCAGGCTGGCCTTGACCTTCCATCCATCTGCCCCAGCCTTCCAAATAGTTGAGAATCAGGCACTCATCATCAAACCCCTTTCTTTTTTCTTTTTTCTTTTTATTTTTTTAATTTTTTTTATTATTATTCAATTGTGCGTGTGTGCGTATGTATGTGTGTGCGCGCATGTGTGTGTGTCTGTGTGTGTGTAGAACCACCATGGACGCCTCCACCTCCTTCTGCCCCAGGATTCACAGGCTTCGCCCTACCAGGACTAGAAGCGCAGGCCGCCCCCGCTTCCGCCTGGCGTCTATACGTGGGATCTGGGATCCGAACTCAGGACCTTCCGCCTGCAAGGCAGAGACTTAACCCCTGAGCCACCTCTCCAGCCGCCCCTTTCTTTTTATAAGTTACTTTTATCAGGTATTTCTATACAGTGATGGAAAGCTGACTAACAGACTCGTTTATGTGTTTGCTATTATTAATGTAGTCTGATTTTTTTAAGTTACATTGCTATTTTTTTTTTCTTTTTTTAAATCCACATTCTTCAGGTTGTTTTGAAGCACAGCTCACGTAAAGCAAACATCTATCCTTCACCTTGTCTGTGGGCTATGGAAAGCCAAGTCCATTGTCATCTCATCCTCTCTCTCTCTCTCTCTCTCTCTCTCTCCTCTCTTTGCTCTTCCACCTGCAGAGCTCAGAGATATCAGACCCAAGGAGGATTTTATTGCCCCCTTCTCACCACAACCCCTCCTTTAGCAAAAGGAGAAACTGGGGCCCACAAAGTCAGGTCTGGCTTTCAATCCTACTAATGCCAGATGATGGAGGTGCATCACTTCCTGTGGGCTCCTCTCTCTCCATGGGTTAGTGCTATTGGTCTTTCCTTTCACCCCCTTTTCCTAAGTGTTCCCCAAGCTCTGTTAGGATTTCCCTGAAATGCCTCCTACTTTCCCCACTTCCAGTTCTCCCTCAGCAGTTCCAGTCCCTCAACGGTGTCTCAGAAGCATGCATTGTGCAGATTAATTGGTTGTAATTGCCGTTGTCAGCATGTCACGCCTCTTCTGTGAAGCTGCCAGGAGCTCCCCGCTTCCTGTGGCAACAGATGTCAACTCTCCTCCGGCACAAGGTCCTCCTGGGCCCCACACACTTGACAAGCACAGCCTCCTTTCCCAGTTCTGTGTGAGCCCCCACAGCGCCCTCCCTCCGAGTTTCCCCCATGAGTCACCCATGCTGCTTTTATGCGTTGGGTTTATCCAGCCACCAGAGCCACGGCAGTTCAGACCTTTCAAGCATCTGCAGCTTGGGTCAGAGTAGTTGAGAGTCACACCATAGTGTCTGCTGCTTCCAGGTGTTTGAGGGACTCTGAGGCTGTGTGTTCATGATCTCTTGGTGTGTGGGGGGGCGGAGGGGTGCCTGCAGAGTTAGCTGTGGTGCTTGCTCATGCCAACAATTGGATTTGTGTGTGGAGCAGGGGGTGAGGGCCAAGGAGGCAAGAGTTCTCCCGCTCAGAACCGCATACCTGCCCCTTGGGTCTCACAGGGTGTGTGAGTTACTCACAAGAAGGGACAGGAGAGCATCAACCTCATACTTCTCACGGGTTGTCGGCACACAGTGAAATGTGAGCTGGCCTGGCTTCTCGCCCACTGTGTGTCCTTCAGCCAACATCGACCTTGGTTTCTCTGTTTTCTTCAAGACTGGCACAGTGCCCCGAGATTTAATCTGATCTTTAAAAAAATGTTTTCAGGACCTAGTGGGCACTGTATTTCCCCCACCCCTAAGATGCGAGTATATTTAATACATTCCTGGTATTGTGAAAAAGGAGTAGTGTATCACCTGAGGAACTCTGATTTGCTTTGTGAATTTCAGGTGCCCTTTCCCATGCCTTCCCCGCCTTTCCCGATACCCATTTCTGCACCAAGGCAGCTGCAGACAGTCTGGGTAGTTTGAACTACATTCACTCCACACCACAGCTCCTACAGGATTGACCATGCTAGGGGCTCATAAACCTGGAATCATTCTTCCTAATGACAGCAGAATCAATTCCTCTTATACAAAATGGCTTGGCCTTTTCCTCGCTTTGGCACAGACACAAATTGGCAGAGGCTCAGATAAGCATGAAGTTGCCAAGCTCTGGCACAGTAAGAGAATTCTCAGCCCCTAGGCTTGTATCTCCTGTGTTCTGCTCATGTTCTGAATCCGTGCCCTACCCAGAAAGCCCGCCCTTCTCACCAGAGACCCTTAAAGGTGTTTGAGGCCAGTTCTCTGTCTCAATGTCTAAAACATACGCAGTGAAAACTCTGTACATCTCCCTTTGCAGAACATTAACTGCCTGGAATCACTTTAGTGTTTTAAAATCCTTTTAGGTGGATGGAAGTCTGCTTAGTTGAAGAATTGCCACCAACCACTGAACTGGAAGAAGGACTCCGGAATGGGGTTTACCTTGCGAAGTTAGCCAAGTTCTTTGCCCCGAAAATGGTATCAGAGAAAAAGATCTATGATGTGGAGCAAACGCGTTATAAGGTAACAAAGATCTCCTTGGTTTAGGCTTCTGGCAAAAAAGTGAAAGCTTGTTATTTTATTTCCAGTCCCCTCATTTACTCTGACTGTTTCTAAAGGGGTTTGGGGAACGGGGTGGCCTTCATCTCTGGAGCCTTTTAATAGTCATTCCTCAGGTTACAGCAGTTTAAGAAAGCAAAGTGTTCCATTTGGACCTTCCCAATGCCTCCCCCATGATTCATTCATGAAGGTTGCTTATCACTTTATTAGTGTCCATAAATGTAAAAGTGAAAGTATGTGCTATGCATCCTTTTTTTTTTAAAACCACCAACACAGTTTAAATACTCCTCAAGTTCTCCTGAAGGAGTAACATATCCAAAGTAAACCCTCCCTGAGGATCAGCAGGCAGGGAATGGTTGCTGAGAGAGGAAAAGACATTTTTCCCCAGTGATGTAGCCACTGGTAACATGCTCCTGTAAGAAACCCTAATTACATTAATCTGGTCACACACAAAAAAGACATGAAATAGAAGGGGGACCAGTTTGGAAAGGGAGGGGGATCAGCAGGAGCTGGAGGGACAAGAGAGGGTATTGGGATGAATATAATCAGAATATGTTGAATACATATATGAAAATATCATAATGAAATCCTATTGTTATACATAATTAGTATGTGCTCATAATTTCAAAACAAAAGTAAAACTCTAAGTAATACACTTGTTTTGTGGTTCTGAGCATCCAACTCAGGCTCATATATACTAGGCAAATGCTCAGGACTCTGAGCTCACTTTCAAGTTGTCTTCTTTCCTCTCCTCCTCCCTCCTCCTTCCTTCCTTCCTTCTTTCTTCCCTTCCATTTTTCCTCCCTCACTCTTTTTTTTTTACTAGACACTGAACCTAGAGCCAGAACCTTCTGTATTTCTTGGCAAGCACTCTTAGCGCTAAGCTATACCCCCAGCCCCATATTTACTAATTTTTTATGTTGAATATTTTTATCTGCAATCCTTCAAAGTTATTTCCTACAACTGCAAGGAATTATGGAGTATAGTTGAAAATGGAATAATTGAGAAACAATTTTAGATAAAACATATTCTTACATATATCTAATGAAAAATTGCTAATGTTCGCAGTAGAGTCCCATGCAAATCTCTTAGGGCGCATCTTCATTGTCTAGGCCAGAAGGGAACCTAGCACAAGTTTATATCTGCAATACTGTTAGGAATAAGTTTTGCATTTGTTAAAGGAAGTTTGGATTCATGACATCTGTTTTTTACCCTCAGAGACCTAGTTCCTGTAGAAATTTTCTTGTGAGAAATAATTTTAAAAATAAGAGAAGCACAGAAAATAACCTGTATTCCCCATCCACAAAATAAACATTTGCCCCCCTTTTTAGACTCCAGCTCTTCCTCATTGATTGTTCCGACAGTGCCTATTATCAAGACCTGGGTCTGTTAGTAATTTGTAATACATTGCCCTCAAGCAATGAAAGGGGAACTGAAGAGATTTCCCCTTTGGCTTCAGGGACTTCTAGAACCAGGTGGAAAGAAAGACCCTCGTGGACATGAGCCTTAGAGCTCATGGGGGCTGATCCTTTCTTCTCTGTATATCCCAGACCTTGACAATGGTTGCCTGCCTCCAGATCAGCCCTGGATCTTCAGACAAGTGCCTTGGAGGCTATTTAAACAGGACCCCCCCCCCCTCCAAACACACTTCTTGACAACCAAGATCTTACTGCCAAATCGAATGTTAGTTTCTTTTTGCAATGGGGGAGGGGAGAAACAGCATCATTTGCAGGATCCAGGCAGATGATCACACCCTGAGTGAGGTACCTCAAGAGAGACAAGAGTTCTGTGCCACCATCCCCCACTCCACAGGAAGACAGTGCTAAGCCGGAGGCTGAGCAAGGGGCAGAAGGAGGGAGGCCGTCTCCAGCTGTGTCGTGGGAGCCTTCCCTGCTGTTGAGCTGCAGGAAAAACACAGGACGTGTGGGAACTACCCTTCTGTGGGTTCCCTGAGAACAGCTTTTCCTTTTATTAAGTTCCTGAAAGTGTCTACTGTTCTTGACAAAAATTCTTCATAGTTTGCCATGTAATCATAAAATTTTATTTCAGGGTCTGTTTGCTTCTTACATAATAGCAAAGATAGACAAACCTTCATGAGTAGGTGACGTGACTTCCTGTTCGTGAGTCCCTTGGGGACAGAATCTGTCACACAGTCTTTCTAAGGAATCCTAAATCACGAGACAGCCCAGCCCAGCCTGTGGGGATGTTGAAATACCAGGAGCGCTCCCTGACCCGGGCGCAGTGTCTGAGGGTGCCATCTGGAACCAATGTCTTCAGCAAATGCGGCCTCTTGCTACAGTGCCTCATTAGACTACAGCTGTAAAATGCAGACTCCCCCTTTCCCCCTCCCCGCTTTGACACTTTGGCGCAGGGTCCCCAAGGTAAGCTACATCTCCGAGCTTGAAGTTGACGGTCCACCAGCTACTGTGACAAGCACGCACTGTCCCCATCCTCTCTTTGGTGTCTGGCAGCCACAGAAGCATAGCCCTACTGCCTCATTGATTTGGGGTTAGCATGTTTCCTGCGAACCCCTGCTAAGCTTTCCAGGCATGAATACTGTGTTCACCTCCCTCTGCACCAAGGTACATGGTGATGAGTACTCGGCACCTGCCTGCCACGGTCTCCCCTGGGCACTCTCAGTGCAGGCTGAAAACTGTCTTGGGCTACAGGCAGAGCATACATGGGTCCCGTGCAGCACCCACAGTAGGGGCTCCAGCAATAGTCCAGGGAGGGAACCCGCAACAGCAGTTTCAAGGGGGCCAGAAGTCTTCATGGTTTAGGGTCTTCTGTGCCTTACTCCTAACTTTCTCGAGGTATTCTGAGTCTGACCCTGTTCTCCTGAGAGCCCTGCAAGGCCAGCTAACAGCTGTGTGCAAACAGTAAACTCCTGGCTCGTCCCACCCACACTGCCGAGTTGGTCTGGGCCTACCAACAGCATAAGCCCCTTGAAGAGATTCTCCTGTAGGAGATTCTTTTCTTATGCCGTGCTCAAACAAGTCTCGATTTTAGAGCATTCCAGATTTCAGATTTGGGATTTATTGAAGTTAATACAAATCTTCCAAAATTTGGAAAACTTTAAAATCTGAAACACTTCTAGCCCCAAGGAGGTCAGATAACAGATATTCAGTCTATATCCAGCAGAATTTCTTCATCATATAACACTTAACATCCGCCAGCCATGTTCTGGGCGTTCATGGCAAAATGAACCTGAAGTTGTGGTGCTTATTGCTGTCAAGTGTGTAGTTGAGACTCATGACCAGTGGATGCAGGAAGATTCAACAGCCAGTATTGACAGAGAGTGGGTAGAAGTTATTATTTTTTTATGGACGTTTACTCTACGACTAGAAGAATGAGAAGTCATCCATGCATAATCAGAATGAGAAGAGGGAAGAACATTCTGAGTAGAAACCCACTCAGTGAGAGATCTGGTAAAGAAGAGAGCTTGACCACAACCACAAAACTAATGGCTGTGATGGAGACACAGAACAGGAAGAGGAGGCTGGAAGGGAAGTTAAGATGGCATCAGAGGACGCTGGCCCCACAGAGGACATGTGACATCATCACAAGTGTGTAAGAGACACCAAGAGTTAAGCAGAGACAGTGGTTGTTTGAAGAAGGCCAGCCCCTGCCTTGTGGACAATGAAGGGGAGAGAGCGGGAGCCTAGAATCAGAGCTCAGCTTGGGGGTAATTCAGTTTAGGTGACAGGTGATGGTGGCCAGCAACAAGGAGTGAGTGGCTTCAGGCTAGGGAGGGACTCAGTCCATGATGTGCTTACAAAGCATAGGGACCTGAGATTGCTCCCTCCAACCCAGGAGAGGTTTTGATTAGCCTCCTAGTCTAATCAGCAAGTTCTAGGAAACTTGGCTAGTAAGAAAACCGATCTCTAAATACACAGATACATGTACACCTACATGCGTAATGTAGGTGATTCCTGAGGAAAGATATCCAAGTTTGTCCTCTGGCCTCCACACATAAGCATACCTGGAGACACACACACACACACGCTGATGAAGAAGTAAATGACTTCAAAAGGGAAAAGAAAAGGCAGATCTGGGAAGAACCTGGAAACGAGTGGAGGGCCACTAAGAGAAGGTGCTGGTCAACAAAAGAGGAGACCAGTTCTAGAGCAGTGGTGATGGGGAACAGGCCAAAAAGGGCTCTGTGGTCAGAGTAAGGATCTGAGAGCTTAGCAGGTATCTTACTCTGTTTAGAGTTGGCTGAATATTACAGACTGAGAGAAAATGTGAGGGATGGAGATTTCTTTAGCTCATAGTTCTGGAGGCTGGGAAGCCAAGAAGCTGCATGCAGGCATGATGGTGAGCTGTCCTGTCATAGCATAATAATACAGAGCATCACCCGGGGGAAAAAAACCTATGCTAGCTCAGATATCTCCCACTGTTCTCATAAAGTCATAAGCATCATCATTGGAACTGAACTTCGTGACCTTCTCTGTCCCTAATGACCTTCCAAAGGCTCCACCTTCAGATACTATTAGTATGCTTTTAGAGGCTGTGTTTCTAACATCTAAATTTGGTAGGGTGACATAGTCAAACCTCGGCAGCCAGCGTTTCCAAACAGACTTGGTTTGATGAAAAGAAGAAGAGGAAGAGGAAGGAAGGGCATCTCTTCAAGAGAACTCACACTGACAAAGATCAAAGCTTAAAACAATATGGGCAGTACCTGAAAAGTGTAGGCAGTGATAACTGCACACTAGCTCTGCAGGTGAGTTGTAAATGGGACAGATGTGGAGCTAGCAACTGGCAGTGTGAGCTGCAGAAACTGTTTCTGCATCTGGCTTCAGCGCTAAAGCGCATCAGTACGAGCCTGTTTCCATACCTGTGATGTGGTCAGAATGGTCTCAGTAGCCAGCTCTGTAGCAACAGTATAAGGAACAGATGGAACCATCTTTGCAAGTACTTGGCACATGTGCATTGGAAGGCTCAGTTCTCGGCTACTGCGGGTAGTAAAATGAACAGAGTTTGGGCTCTTGGTCAGGGCTTCGGTCAAGTTAGGCTTCTCCGATTGATACTTGACTGTCTTATGCAGTTCTTACAAAGTTTTCTCATCTATAATGTAGACAAGTTAAGATATAAATTTGTACATACGCCAATTCTATTATATAAGAAGTTAGTATGCAAAGAAGACTCATAGAATTTCTGGTCTATGTAATTAGGACTAGAGGAATTTTGTTGGCTGGCAATCAAATAGCCCAAGCATGGAAATGAACATGCACTTGCTAAATGAACTTAAAAATTGTTTACTTTTACAGGAAACATGAGCAAAGCTAGACAGAAGCATCCTTGGATGAGTATGACTATAGTCATGCCAGCTCATCTCATATTAATATGTAAGATTAGTGAAAAACTAGACTTGCTAAAATTGCAGTGGGTTGAGATTATTTTGAACCTGCTTAGAAAACCACATTCATTCCTTTGGAAACAAATCCATAGACTAAAAATGTCACTGCTGCAATTCACTCACTGACAGAGAAAAAGGTAAGACAGAAGGAGAGAGAGAAAGAGAGAGAGAGACCGAGAGAGAGAGAGAGAGAGAGAGAGAGAGAGAGAGAGAGAGAGAGAGAGAGAACATGGAGTGCTTCTCATGAGTTTGAGATGAAAGTCTGAAATCTCATTAGCTGAGGGTTCCTACTTATTCTCAGCATAACCTTTCCAGCTCACAGAAGCATGGGCTGAGGAAGGGGTGGAGGCACAGCAGGATTTGCAGTTTTCCTGATCTCACCTAGCTACCAAGATCTTAGGTAGAAATGGTGACTTGTTACATGGTTTGAAATTGTTCAGGCCCACTGAAGACTTTAGAACTCACCTGGGATCTAACAAAAACAGCACATTTAACTCTTTGGACAATACAAACAATTGATTCTCACGATGTCACAGAAGGGAAGGTCTTAGTTAGATGTGGCTCCTATTGGGTGATTCTCATAAGGATTTAATTTTCTTTTGAGTATGATTAAAAAATGGCTTCAGCCTGATGTCTTGATCATTTTTATAGAAGGCTGGAAGACTGAATGAGCACCAACTACCATTAAAAACAAGAAGTCATATGCAGTTGTATTCCACAAAAAGCATTTATATTGTTAGGAGGAAGTACATTTACTTATGTTGTGTGGATGGTCCCCATTTCTGTTTCCATTCAGACCTGATTGAGGATTGTTTGTTTTGTTCCTTCATGACCACAGACTGACCTTGTCTGAGAATCCCCTATGTTCTGCAAAATTTATTTAGCTGGGTTACAAACAAACATTGCAGCCTGGCAGTTAGCTAGCTTTGCTTTCTGTTCCTTTCCCTCCTTTCCATCCCATTTGTCTTCTCTTCCAACGCCCTTTTCTCTTTCTTTCTCCAGATTTTTCATAGAAGCTAGCTGATTTCTTCCCTCTGGTGAATAACGAAGTAGTCATCAGGCTCATGTTCTTCCCCGGAATAGTGTCAGCACGGGGAAGAATTTCCAATGGCTGGAAACCTTGTCTTGGTTCCTAACTCAGCATTCTTAACAGCTATGAGGTTTTAAGAAAATCACTTTATCTTTTTAGCATGGCTTTCCTCAGGTTTGAAAAGTGAGAATTAGGTACTAGAGAGGTGGCTCAGGGGTTAAGCCTCTGCCTTGCAGGCGGAAGGTTCTGAGTTCAGATCCTAGACCCCACATAGGGTGGAAGCGGGGGCGGCCTGCGTTTCTGGTCCTGGTAGGGCGGAGCCTGTGAATCCCCGGGCAGAGTAAACAAGGAGGAAGTTCGTCCATGGTTCTACACACACATACACATACATGCACACACACACACACATACACACGCACAATTGAATAAATAATAAAAAATATTAAAAAAGTAACTTTAAAAAAGTGAGAAATAATGAAATAATGTAAGGGTCTTTGGAAAATTAAAAATAATTTTCATAAAGTACTTGAAATAATCTGATGACAAATCAACTAGCTTTTTAAAAGATGCAAACTTTCCTCAGATGCTAATTTGCTTACATTTGATAACATCTAACAGCATAGAAAATGCTTTGTATTTAATAAACTATCAGGAGACCATGGAAGGTGACAGGAACCAGACTTTCTGAATGAGCTTCTGTGCCACTGGATGGTAGTTACGTGAAAAAACTGATCATAGTTACCTTTTTGTATATTTATTTTAAAATAACATGAAATGCATAACATTGTGTTACACATTTAATTAATGAAAATTGCACAATTTAAAGGATTTAGTGGCTCATTATTTCATGTAACTTCATGAGATTTGAACAAGGGTGCCAAAAACAGTGACTGTCTGATTAGTGCTGCAAAGACAACACACAGAGAGGTTGTTTCTGTTGCATGTGTAGACCGTCATGAATATTTCTACTAAACCACTTACTTCTCATACTGGTCTGTAAGGAACACTCAAGCCCGAGATCTCCATTTCTTGAAAAGGATGCCAAGGGCATTCCTCATGGTCTCATTTACAGTGTGCCTCCTATGCCAGCCTAGTTGTGTGCCTCTTCTGCCAGCATAGTCGTAGGCTGACTCCTCGACTTTCCTGCAAGGGGCAGGGATGGATCTTGTCTTGTCTTGAATTGGGAATCTAAGGCCAAGATTTTTTTTTACATATTTCTTCCTGTTTTTTTGGAAGCCATCTAGACATTAATTAGAACATCTGAAGGATGAGCTCAGAGCTTCATCATTGTAATTGTATCACCATGTTCCTGACCTATTAGCAGACTGTTCTTTCCCCACAATGAATGGGGCCATTAGGACATATTAACATGTCTCAGTCGTTGGTGGTGGTCCCAACTATTGTTGACCTTACACCTGTAGTCTGTCCGCCACTACTGACATCATCCCTCTGCGCAGCGTGCAGACGGTCACTCCATATCATAGCGTATAAAGGATTAGATTCCATAATAAACTTGACTTTTCCAAGATCTCTTCTTGACCCAGCCCGATTCAGTCCCTACTAATCCTATTCTAGTGCAAGGTAAGTGTGCAGGTCACAGAACCCTGCACAGCTCAGGGGTTAGGTTTAAATTATGAGGAATATATACTAAAACTGACCCAGAATTGGGAAAATATTTACACTTTTCATCTTTGTATTTTTCAATACTTTTCAGTCTTCTAGAAATAGACATCTGTGATCAGGGAGGAAAAAACTTTAGTCTTAAAGCTGGAGCTAGGCGTACCTGGAGCTAGGTGTGGTAGTGAACACCTGTAATCCCAGAACTGTAAGGCAGGAGGAGCGGCACCCAGGTGTGAGGGAGCCTTATCTACGTGCCAGGACAGCATGGGGAAAGCTTGTCTCAAAAAGAAATGACAGAAAGGGGGCTGGAGAGGTGGCTCAGGGGTTAAGCCTCTGCCTTGCAGGCAGAAGGTCCTGAGTTCAGATCCCTAGACCCCACGTATAGACACCGGGCGGAAGCGGGGGCGGCCTACGCTTCTGGTCCTGGTAGGGCGGAGCCTGTGAGTCCCTGGGCAGAGTAAACAAGGAGGAGGCGGTCCATGGTGGTTCCCGAATTCGTCCATGGTTCTACACACACATACACGCACACACTCATATACACGCACATACATGCGCACAATTGAGTAAGTAATAAAAAAAAGAAATGACAAAAAAAATAACAAAACCATAAAATAAATCCTATGTGGTTTTCCTGAAATTGCTATGCTTCTCAGCCATGATTACTCAGATCTTGGCACCACATGTGCATATGTTTGTACATGTACATACATGTCTCACAAAACATCCTTTGGCATATGGCCAGCATTAAATGATGTTCGAGATTCAAAGTCAGAATTACCCAAAGGTTTGAACTTAGAAACAGGCATAATATAGCACAGAGGGCTGGGATGTTCCTGAGATACTATCTAGTCTTTCTATAGTGTCTTTATTTGTTTTATGCAAGCACAATTATTCTTGGGGAAGTAAAATTGAGTAGCATTCTACTAATGAAAATACGTATTGCAAAATGGCTCACATTCGTATGCTTTCTTTTTTTCTTTTTCTCTCTGTGTCTCCTATGTTCACATTAGAAATCTGGCCTTCATTTTCGACACACAGATAATACTGTCCAGTGGCTGAGAGCAATGGAGGCCATCGGGCTGCCCAAGGTAAGCTTCAATATAGCAGATCCTGAGTTGGAAAGACAGAAAAGCAAACAAGGTACAAAAACGCTTTGTTAAGAAAACCGATTTGGGGGCTGGAGAGGTGGCTCAGGGGTTAAGCCTCTGCCTTGTAGGCGGAAGGTCCTGAGTTCTGATCCTAGACCCCATATATAGACGCTGGGCGGAAGCGGGAGGCGGCCTGCGTTTCTGGTCCTGGTAGGGCAGAGCCTGTGAATCCCAGGGGCAGAGTAAACAAGGAGGAAGGTGGAGGTGTCCATGGTGGTTCCCGAATTCGTCCGTGGTTCTACATACACACACACACACACACACACACACACACACACACACACACCACACACACACATATACACGCACGCGCATACACACACAACTGAATAAATAATAAAAAAATTTAAAAAAAAGAAAACGATTTGACAGACTGAGCTATGTTAATGCAATCTTGAGAAAGATGAGATCCAAATGAAACTATGGAAAAGCCTGTACAAGGAATTCACGATGAGGTAGACAAATGGCTTCATAGCAAACAGGTAAGACTGTGTACCAATTAAACAGACTGAGAACAAGAGATACAGTTTACTTCTTTTTAAAATCTTGCTGCTTATACCTTAAACCTCTAACTCTTATGTTCTACTACGTCAATATCTATACTCTCTATCACTATAAATTATTGTGATTTTTAAAAATTTTTTAATTTTTTTCCCATTTTTACAAGCATAGTGAGTATTTATCCTGCTTCCCTCCTTTCTCATCCCCCCCACCCTCCTGCCTGTCCACTTCTGTGGGCCCAGGGTTCCCTCTGGCTTGTTTACTCTTTTGTGGGGGTTCAGTCCTCTATGGCATACCAAGTGGCCCCTCCTTGGGCCGCTCCTCTGATGGGGTATTCCCCTTCACTCATCCATCCCTAGTCACCAAGGTTTCCACCAAATGTTATTATCTCTCCTGAGGTCCTTGCCAGTCTATGGGGCATGTTGATATGTCAATGTTTAAGCATGTCTGATAAGGACAAGTCTCATTTTAGTGAGTTGTAAATTTACTTTTATAATTATTATAAATCGTAGTGTCACTTTAAATTTTCCATGGGTAAGTATTTGATGCTTGCTACATTCAAAGTCAGAAGAAATAGACACATGGGGAAAATAAGGAAATTGTATTCAGTAGAAACTGTAGAGCCTCTTCTTATTTTGAAAGAATTATAGACTCGCAGGAACTTGAAAACCTGGAGGGGCACCCAAGTGTAGTGCGGCTCTGTGTATCATTCATTCAGCTTCCCTCAGCCTGTACTGTCAATATTTCATGTGTTCTGCCATTTTCAGTGAAAAATCGTCTTCTAAGACATATAAATGTTTTCCTTTCTGGACACTGTCATAAAAAATTCATATTTCTGGATTTCCATTTAGCAAGTGCTAAGTGCTAAGAGCTGGGTGGCAAAAAGATTAATGAAACAAGAAACTCAAATAAGATTTTTTTTAAGTGAAGCAACATCTAATTAGGACAACTTCATGGTGTATGGTAGATTTTATTTAAACCTTTTCAAAATCACATATTTGGAGGACTGAACAAGTGATTCTATGCAACATTTTTCATTGTGAAGTTGTTGATATACCACACTGTAAGGACTAGGGACTATGATGCACTGAACTCACTTTCATTTCTCAGGAGTTAGGTCTGTTCTGTGCATAGCATCACATACGAGGTGCTGGAGATACAGTTGCATGAAACAGTCTGATGAACTATAAATTGACCCTGCTTCCCTTGGCACAGAAAGACTCTCCCTGAGGATTTCCCAGGAGAGATAAAATACAAAAGGTTCCACTGTAAAGAGAAGGGACACGGGAGAGTTGGCCAGCAATGCTGTGAAGTGTGAGGTGACAGCCGTAGTTGCTCTCAATTCACAGGAAACTTTAAACTTAACTAAAACTGGGAGACCACTTCTCACCTGACACCCTGACAGCGAATATGTGACAGGAAAGCTGGAAAGAGCCCTGAAACTTCCCAGACTGCAGACATTTCTGCAAATACATAGCGCCTACAAATGCTTTGTTATCTCAAAAAAATGTTTCTTTTCACTGCTTTTTTTTCAATGTCCAATAGAAAAATTGCACTCAAGTATCAAGTACTACCATATGGTACATGATTGAAGTTTAGCTTTATGTCAAACTATATAAAATATTTACTGAGAGCAAGTGCTGCTGATGTGCTTATCTTAATATTAGAAGCTTCGAGCCCAGTTATTTACCTTTTTTCCATGCTCGGGAATAGAGAAGTTTGGTGTCCCACGCCGAAATCTGTTTCTTATCAGGCTTTTACTTTCCAGCTTAGGAAAAACAGCATGGATGTGTATTTAAAAGCTTTATGTTCAGACTCTCCAGTCTAGTCATTCCACATTCACTTGCACATCCAGAAGAGAATATCAGATGCTCGCTCAGGAAATGCAGGGGTGTTTGTGCCAGCGACTTACACGGAGGAAAGAATTGGAAGCAAAGCAAATGTTCAGGTGTGGGAAATGGCTACACTGACTCAAAATATGAACGAACTGTATGCATTCACTAGAAGCAATGTCCTCGTGGAATAGTACAAGGGATGGATCATAGTCATCTTTTGTGTAGTCCTTTAACCAGTTTTATACCATGTACACTTCTTTTTTCGCACATGTATAAAGCAAAAAATTCAGAGACTATAGATGCAGAAAAAGAAGACATACCACCATGGTAATAGTCAATCTGAAAATGAGATTATACTCCCTTCTACTGTATGTACCTCATGGATTTCCTATTAGTTAAAGCGGGGGGGGGAAAATCCATTTGTGTTTGCGTGAGTTATGTATACATGCACTCGTGTTTTAAGAACTGTGTGCATGTTTTTAGCAATATAGTCAAGTAGCTGTAGTAAGGCTCCCTCCTCCCTCCTCAGGCTCATGAGACTTCTGGAAGTCAAGATCGTCAGGTTGAGTGTCCCCCCCACTATGGACACAGCCTTCTGGAAAAGCTGGTTGTGAATCCCAGTGGTCTCCTGTTGGCCACTAGGGGGTGCACTACCCAGGCAGCTGCTTTAGGATCTCAAGGCAGAGAGCACCTTGAAGCACCCAAAGAGATTTCTCTACATTTGCATAATTATAGAATAGCATGCACAATCAGGACAGGATTGTCTGGGGAGTTAAATAATTATAAGATGTAAAACATAGTAAGTATAATGTGTCTTTTTGTTTTCCAGATATTTTATCCAGAAACAACAGATGTGTACGATCGGAAAAACATACCAAGGATGATATATTGCATTCATGCACTCAGGTGGGGAGAAGAATACAACTAAGAGGCTCCCTGGGAAGTAGATCTAAATTAAATGGCAATTTATGCTTTAAAAGATGATAAGTGACTTTAATAATCTGAAGACTTTTTTAGATTCAATTATGAATTTGCTGGTACAGAATTGCTAATACTAATTGGGCAGACAGTGACTCAGTGGGCAGTAAAGGTGTCTGCATGCAAACCTATAGATATGAGTGGAGGAGAGAACCAACTTCTGAAAGTTCTGCCATGCACGCGCCCATGTTTGACACAGTAGCTCTCTCGCTTGTCTCACAAATAAAATATTAAAAATAATAATTCCCACATAAAACCATCTTTGAACTTGAAAAACATTATTCTGAGTTTATAAAGATAATTCAAAATATAAAGCCAGAAAATGAAAGACCTTGCATTAAAATGAGAGAATGTAAATGGAAACTTCGAAGATCCAATAGTTAATGTGCTACTGCATCAGCTTGAAGTTGTGCTCTCATTCACAAAAGCAGTGAAAGCAGTTCTAGTGATCATTTGATTTTGCTTTGATTATTCTTTGCTCTTTTCTCTTCTCTTCTCTTTCCTTTTCTTTTCTCTCTTCTTTTCTCTTTTCTTTTCTTTTTTCTTTTCTCTTTTCTTTTCTTTTTTTCTTTCCTTTTCTCTTCTCTTTTCTTTTCTCTTTTCTTTTCTTTTCTCTTTTTTCTTTCCTTTTCCCTTTTCTTCTTTTCTTTTCTCTTTTCTTTCTTTTCTTTTCCCTTTTCTCATCTTTTCTTTTCTCTTTTCTTTTCTTTTCCTCTTCTCTTTTCTCTTCTCCTCTTCTCTCCTCTTCTCTCCTCTTCTCTTCTTTTTTTCTTTTCGTATGTATGTATATCCAAAGTCACTGAGTGTGCTTGTGGAGGTCCAAGGGTGACATCAGGAATCATCTTGGATTGCTTCTGTCACCTTTTTGCTTTGCTCTGGGATTTTTCTGGCTCTGCTTTCCAGGACCTGAAGTGTAGGTCACCACCATTTCTGCCTGGTGTTTTTACATAGGATCTGAGATCCGAACTCAAGACCTTTTGTTTTTGAGGCAGAAGCTTAGCTCCTCCTTTGATTATTCTTAAAATTATCATTGATTCAGTTCTTGACATTGATAAGAAAGTCAAATAGAGAGGTTTTTTTTTACTTTAACTTTCTGTTCAATAGAATGTATACTTTAAAGAAGAAGCTTTTTAGAAGTTGTTTTAAGTTCAAATCAAGACATGGTCATTTGTTTGAAAGTATTTTAAAATAATTTTGATATTTGGCTAATTCACAGATTTTTCTTGCTGACGAGGCTAGAAAAACTGATTTTTAGATAGTAATAGAGACACTTGCAAAAATCAGCTTGCATTTATTATCTTGTGTGCACACAGGTGAAGGTCAGAAGATTTCATGTCTAAAGAAATTTTAAATTCCTTTTACAACATCTGCCTTGCGTTTATATCACTACAAGTCATTTTCCTGGCAGAATTCTCTGCCTTGGGGTTTATATTAACTTCTTCCTGGCTCTTTTCCTCTGTAAAGGAAAAAGTCTCTATAATAATTCATTGCAATCTTCTAGAGATTCCCATCCCCCATTCCCATCCCCCACCAGCCACAACTTGTGAAACTGCTTCAGACTGATAGTTGTATGTATAGATGTATAGACCAAATGGATGTATACACCAGTGGTAGATGTATGGACCAAATGGAGACACCCTTGCTCTGTGGGTTCTCTCTCTTTCTTCTTTTCTTGTTTTCTTTCTTGTTTTTCATTCCTTCCATCCCCTCCCTCCCTTCCTCTCTCCCTCCCTTCCTCCCTCCCTTCCTTCCTCAAACTTTCTCCATCCTTTGGCCTCTCAAGTACTGGGACTGCAGACATTTCCCATCATGCCCAGACTATACTTTCCTTGTAATAGCTTAAGAGTTTGTAAAAATGACCAATTAAAGCAAAATACATGAGCTTTCAACTGGCAGGGAGGGGTACAAAACTCTCTTTCCTTTGCCTGCAAAAGGAGTCATTATACCAAAAGGTTTTCTTAAAACTTCATGTGCAAGAGTTTCTTTTCAGGAATATTTTCAACTGTATTGCTCATCATGCCTAAATGGATATTTGTCAAAGCTTAGAATGATCACTTAACATCACAAGTCAGCGTTGTTTTGTGACCCACTAACCACATTATTGTATCCCTGTACCACGGTGCTAATCGCCACATCATAGCATGCTCCTGGGGCCTCTTGTGCAAACTGATGTTGGTTTTCTCACTTGGACACTTGTGATATCTGTGCTCTCTATCTTATAAAGAAAAGCGTGCAATGTTTCTTTCTCGTGATATAAATCAGTGCTCTGTAGAAGTGGTATTGAATGGCACAGAGGTTTACAAACACATGTTTGCTGTACTTTTAGCAAGGACATGAACAACTTAGTCAAACAGAATGAGCAACTTCTTGCTCTTTACTGTGTGAAAGTGTTAGTAGTGTGATGGCCTGGCTCCACGTTTCTCAGTTTAACTCACTGTAGATGCCTCCTTCGCGTGTTGCAGCTCCAGTTCTTGCCCTGAGGAGAGCATCTGCTGCGTCACATCGTACCACATCTGACCTTAAGGAGAGGACTTGTCTTTGAAAGTCATGCATTAGAAAACAGCATTCCTTGGGAGATTCTCCTTCACTCTCTATCCTGATGCATTGTCCAGCTGCCTGTCGGCGTGGAACTGAGCATTCCCAAGGGTGACTGATGCTTTCCTATGAAAACTCACTCCTGCTGTGGTTTAGGATGCAGTCACTCTCATTTGGAACCCGGGAAGCACAGTCCCTTAGTGAGTGCAGCGAGTTTGCCCTCGCTGCACAGTTCGAAGTGATACTAGAAATGAGCAGACACGTCTTGGGCTGCACAATTCTGACTGCACAGCTACAGCGGCATGGCTTGCGTTGAGAGCTGTCATTATCTGATGGAGAGCTGAGCAGCTTGGAGCTTTTGATTATAGCTCAGGAGACAGAAGGGGAGGCCGCTCCGGGCAGCTGAGCACTGCCTTCCTCCTGTCCCGGCCTGCGGGCCTGACTGATCTACGGAGTTAGCTTTTAGCCCTGACCAAACTTGTTCTCCCTGTCTGCTTCGGGGTTGATAAGCAGACAACCCCTTTTGTCCCTGTCCTTGCTTTACCTGCCCTGCCTGCCCCTTACCTTTCCATCTTGTTCTAACCCCAAGGCTCCCTGCCCATCACTCATTGATCCCGTTACCAGCTCAGCCTGAATTGCTCAGGCCCCAGACTCCAGGGAATGTTACCACAGCAAAGTAGAGCAGAGGAGAGAGAGAGAGAAAGAGAGAGATTCATGGAGGGAAAAATAATCGGAAATTTTAGTAAGATTCCTGAAAGAGAGGCTGAAACACCCACTATCTCAAACCCATGCAAAAACCACTGTTACTATTTTGGTGTGTACGGACTTCAAATCTGTATATGGCATGTTTTCCTTTTGTGGCTTCTTTTGGAACGTTCTAAAGCCTATATAACCAAAAGGAACCAGTTCTGGAAGTCTTGCTAAGTTACTTCACATTTTTTTAAAATGTCTGGAGGCCTTTTTATACTGGAGGAAAAAAAAAACACTTTATGCTGTTCATTAAAGACACAATCAGTAACATCAAACAACTGTTAAGCGTTTGAACAGTTACAAAAATGAGTATGTCTAAGTAATCTAAACAATTAGGCGATTGTTAAAACAGTGTGACTTCCTCCACATACCTTGGTAAGCAATGAAATACCCAGATACATTTCCCAGGCTTCCCACACTGAAATCTCTCCCGAAAGTTCCAGACCACAAGTTTTCTCTGTTGCCTTCATTGTTTGCACACTAACCTCGATACCCACCCAGAGGCTATGTGATTTTAGCCGCCCCAGAAACAAGAAGACACCCTCCCACCCCCCACCCCCCACCCTCAGGTCTGGTTTCCAAGTGTGGAGCACAGTTCCACTTGGGGCTCTTTTCCCAAGATAAGTCAGGGTCCCACACCAGCGTGGGACCAAACATTCCTTGTTAAATGAGTCCCACCCTTCCTCAGGTTTAGGTCCCCCGCTTCAGGTAGGTTTTAGTTTCCTATCTGCTCCTCCCCATCCCGCTGCAGCCGTGTACCTCCTAAGTTTCGTCTGGCCGGTACTACTCAGCTCACTGTCCTGTCACAGTGATGTATTGGTCTGACCTGCTCGCATTATGAAAAGCTTATGCAAGCCTTCTTTGCTTTCTTCTTAAAATTATAGTTGGAATTTCTAGAGGTTTCCATCGCCTAGGAGACAGGGGATTGACGACTCAATGCTCTGTAGGCCTCCCGCTGCTGATTTATCGGCAGGGATAGTGTTCCTGGGTCCCCTCTGCTTGGCTCGCCCATGTGCTCCCTGAAGCTAGTCTCCTGCCTGGCTGTTTTCTTTATCACCTCTGTAGTCCTTCCATGGGAGACTTCCTTTGTTGGGGGAGGGGCCTTTTTACCTTGCTCAATATTCCTGCTCTTTATTCTTCCTGCAGTAAATACAGTATAAAAAAGCACTTGGCTATAGCCCATAAACAGATGAAGCAGAGATAAGTGTCTTCACAATACTCTTCTCTTAAAAAGCAAAACAAATATGTGTGGAGTATTTTCTCTCTCTGCGTAACAGTTTCCTGCCGTACACTGTCTGTTACCGTCTCTTGATTGTTTTTGAACTCCTTTTAACCGACTTTGATATTTTCTTGTTTATTTGATAGTGACATGGTACCCCCTATAGCTCAGGGTAGCCTTGTCTCTTCAATCCTATCTCAGCTAGGGGACAAGTGGGATTACAAGCATGCACCACCATGCCAACTAATATCTCATGAGTGGACAAGATCGTTTCAGTTTGGTCATTCAGAGTCGTGCCCCGCAGTCCCTTTGTCTTGGTAGCACTACCCTTGACATCTTTTGCAATATCCTTGTCTTTTGGACACACTCAGATGCTCTTCTATTCTTGTCATTCTACTTTAAGATATGACATCAACTCTGTCCAAGGAATCCCTTCAAAGTCACATGCTCATGCTGGCTTGTCTAGTTTAGCATCATAAGGACGCTGGTTTCTACTTTTCTTATTCGGTCATTAATTGGGCCATCTGAATTCTGCCACAAGTTGCCACAAGCATAAGCAATACTGCTACTGCTGTAGCTGTGTTTCAGCTGTCTGGTTTAAGGGGCGATGCTGTTCCTTTACTCTCCTATTGTGTGGGTAAATATCCCTTATAAGGGAAATTCATTTGACTTACAGTACCAGAAAGAACGGAGTCTATTATGGCCAGAAACCCAAAGTGGAAAGTGTGGCATCAGAAGCAGGAGGCTGGATCATATTATTATAACAGCCATCCGGGCCAGAGAGAGGCGCACACAAGAAGTGGAATGGCTATGAGGCCTCCCCTACGTGATGTGCTTCCTTCAGCAAAGTTTCGCCTAATGAAAGTCCCGTTACCACTCATAATAGTGCTACCAGGTAGAAAATAAGTATTCAAATGCATGAAGCTGTGGGAGATGTCACGTTCAAACCATAGCAAATGCCAGTGCCCCAAATGGTACATAATAGGGCTCGCATTTGGGAGGAAGGTGGTGGCAGAGCGACTTCTGGTTGACCAGTTGTTCCACATACCCTGATCGCTGTGAGGTAAGAAGAAGGTGGGTTTCACTCCCCATCTCTCCCACAGCCCTATGACTACCTGGCTCACCAACTGGAGCACTGAATCTGTTATTCAGATATTTCTGCTTAACCTTGCTTGGCTTAACACTCCCTTGGTTCTTTTTGTCCCTGAGAACCTGAAAAAAAGAAAAAATTGATTGAGCCAGTTATACCCTAAAATACCAGACTGATTATGACTCTTATAAAGCACATATTTTCATTTGTAAATTAGCTCTTCAGAGATGCCTGGGGCAGTTCTCAGTGCTGGGGATTCAGCTAATAGGAGACAGTTGCTCCTCCCTGTGCCTTTCAAACTACAACTTATTCAAAATTCTCCACCTTTGCTGCAAGAACCATTTTTCTCTCTCCCTCCTTCTATATGAATGACTATGTAGCTATGACTTTTCTGTCATCCTAAATTCTTAGCTCTTTGAACCTAGGGACCTTGTCTTGAAGTCAAACACAGAATATGCATTAGTTATAACTTAAAAATCTCTGGAGTTCATGTTTCTAACTTTCAGGAAATTTAGCCTAACTCATTTCCATATGACCAGAATGCCTGTGGATATCTTTGGTTTGTTGATGGAAAATTAAGTGTAGGACCCCAGATTTTGATATGATATTGACTTATGACTAAACTGGAAATGGCGTAATAGATAAAACCATTTCAACATGGAGTGACAAGAAGTAGTGGAAAATTTTCAATGTTGGCAAAAATGAGAAAACTTGGGTAGGTTGTTCTGCCACAAGTTGATACAAGCATAAGCATAAACATAAAGGTATGTCAAGGACACATTTATTTAGCAAAGAACAGTGTTCATAATGGAGGCATAGGCTGACACTTGAGTTGTTAAGCATGTGTCTCCTCTTAAGGTACGGTCCGTGTGTGCCCTCGTTCAGCCTTCACACATACTTAGGCGGTAGGTATGCAGTCCGTGTTATTTTGCAACCAACTGAAGCACAGAAAGAGCTCCCAAAGTCACAGCGTTAGTGAGCTAATTGAGATTCGAAGTTAAGCCTTGACCCGTGACCCTGTGCAATCCCCAGTTGAGCCAAGGACTTGCTTCACGAAGGAGTCAAGAATTTTCCTTGCTACTAAGAAAGCTAAAAGAACTGTTGCATCAGACTACCTGTGAGCTGTTATTTCAAAGCAAAGAATCATAGCGCTCGAAAACTAGAAGGTCCATGTTAGAGCTGAGGGGACAGAAAGCACTTGCTCGGGGTCTTCCAGAGCTTCTAGACTCAGGGCCAGGAGCCAGAGCTCCCTCCTGCTTATGGTCCCACCGTCCCTCCGCTTGGCCAGGAGGCCTTGATTTTTAAGCAGTCATCCCACATTGCAGAGCTTCAGATTAGGTGCACGTGGTGCTTTCCAGAAGCTTTAAAGGAAACCGAGGTCTTGACTTCTAAGTTTGCATTTCATTGCCCTAAATTTTTAATGCATATATTGAAAGTAACGGGAAAAAAAGGGCAAATAACAATTTTTAACTTCATTTTTGACTCTCTAGACTTCAGTTAACATTCCTTGTACAACTAGGAGCTTGGGGCCTAGTGAGCTTTGGCAACCTCAAGAGAATCCCTCTGTTGCTCTTTCATAAGAGATCAAGTGACAATTCTGCAGCTTCCTTCCAGTGTTATATGTGGATTGGTAGTCAGTAAAAGGTAGTTGGTGTCAAAGAGTTGCATGGCATACAACCAGTACTTTATATTCAATGGATTTTGTTTTAAGATGAAGACTAGATTTCCTATGAACTATAGGTAAGGAATGATCTCATTTGAATTTAAAGTCTTAGAGCAATTAACTATGGATGGTTCTTTCAGACAGGAGAATACTAGATAATTACAATTTCTTGATAAATATTTCTCCCTTGGAGTACTCTCATGGAAGAGCCTTTTTTTTTTCATGTCCCAGTGTTTATCAGAGAGATAGTTAACTTGGGACTCATGGCAGCTTTATCCCCTAGCATCCTCCAAAGAAACATTTTTGACAAGATTGGGTATCAAACTCTGACCATGTGAGAAGTAATCTTTTTAAAGCTAACATGAAATTTCAACATCAGTGATAAAAAGTGTTGAAAATCAATCCCAAATATAAAATATTTCAGTTTTTCAATAGATGATATTGAGAGGTGGTGACAAACGCATAAGTATTCCTCCTGATCCATGCTAGCATAAGAAAAACTCAGGTTTATATATGAAAGCAGGTGTCCCCATCCAACAAGCTTATTTCCCAGCACCACCTTGTGGTGACTTGTAGTTACACCAGGAAGTTTGCTGTGAAATATATATTAATAGTATTATCATTAATAATATTATCCTATACAGTGAAGAATCTTAAATGCAGTAGGAAACCACACTTCCTTATCATCCAAGGGGAAAAATCGATGTTGCCATTCAGTATAAACCTTCCATTTCGTGCTGTGAATATCTTTTTTTCTTTGCCTTTGAGACAGAAAATGACTGTGTGGTCTGGGCTGGTCTTGAACTCCTGAGCTGATGCTTCAGTCCTCTGAAATAGCTACGGGTGTGTGTTTTATGCCAACCAGAGCACCTTAATTTTAAGGAAAGCATGACCTATGTAGGAGACATTCTATAAATAGTGATTAAGTGGATGAGTAGATAGGTGAGGCATAATATGAAAACAATTGCACCAGCATCATTGAGCACAGCTGTCAAAACACTTCCCACAACTGGCCTGAAACTAAAATAGTAATTTTTTAATCAGCTATATTTTTAGTTGAATTATTGTGTGTGTGTGTGTGTGTGTGTGTGTACGTGTGTGTGTGTGTGTGTGTGTGTGTAAGAGGGTACTAGAGTGTGTATGCCTGTGGAGCTGAAGAGTGACATCAGGAATCATCTTGCATTTGCTCTACCTCCTCATTGCTTTGCTCTGTGATTTCCCAAGCTCCTCCTTCCAGGGCTGGAATTACAAGCCACTGCCATTTTGACCTCGCATGTTTATGTGGGATCTGGGAATCTGAATTCAGGTCCTTTTGCTTTCACAATAAAGTCCTTAACATCAAGCCATCTCCCTAATCCCCAAAATAGAGAGGATATATTATCTACTGACCAGAGATGTGACAGAAAGTAAACTCATAAAACTGGATTGAGAAATAAAATGAGAGAAGATCACAACCAAAAACACCTTGTAATGTGTAGGGGTTGTCTTACGGCTGGCTCCAAGCAGAGAGGACGATAGCAGAGGTTCACAGCAAGTAACGGTCAGCTTGGACGAGCTGAGCCTCTGCTCCTTCCCAGAGAAATAAGCTCAGGATGTGATAGCAGGTGAGCATGTCAGTCCCCAAGGCAGCTTGAAAGGGACAGGGCAGCAGGCATGGTGGTGGCCTGACTATAATCCTAGCACCCAAGAGTCAGGAAAGCTGCAAATTGAAGACCAGCCTGAGCTATGTAGCCAGACAATATCTCAAAAACAATGAAAGAAAGACATGGAGACCCCAATAGACACCAACCCCCAGATCTATTGTTCTCCGTATCCTCCTTGATGCGGATTCTGGTTCATAGACTAACCACAAAACTCAAAACACCAAGCATGTGCCCCAAAGGAAAAGATGGCAGATATTTAAGGGAAATTGAATCTATGAAGAGGGTATCGGACTTGACAGCCAGCTGGCATCCATGAAACCATTGCAAATGTTAAAGTATGAGCAATCAATAAATTGAATGGATTTGTTAGGTATTTAATACAGTAAAACCAAAGGAAAAATTAAGAATGGAAAATTTGGTACTAATGGAATTAGAAAATAAGTTAATAGTAAATGAAGGGTTTTTTTTTTTACTATGAATGTATCCCTTTAAAAATACATAGAAATGGACTGGGGGGGGGGCTCAGGGGTTTAAACTTTTGCTTCCAAAAGTAAAAGAACCTTAGTTCAGATCTTCAGATCTCACGTAAAAATGCCAAGCAAATATAGTGGCAGCCTGTAATTCCAGCCCTGGAAAGCAGAACCTAAGAAACCCTAGATCAAAGCAATAAAGATGGAAGCACAATGCAGGGTGATTCCCAGTGTCATTCTTGGGCCTCCATAGGCACATACACTCAAGTGCCTTCTTGCACATATGCCCGTATATTAGACATGTACATCCACGCACACATGAGCGCACGTGTACACACACACACACACACACACACACACACACACACACACACACATAATGTGCATAGAAACTTTTAATTCCAAATTCTAGCATGAACTAAAGGCACTAGGGTTCTATTAATATTAATAGGGTTCTATGCCTTAAAGAGACAGCACACTAAGTATTTGAAAGAGATGTCAAATTGATATAACTAATTTTTATAGGGATCTCTTATTTATGTTTTACTGTAACATTTTCTTATTTTTCTCACTAAAGTTTTTGATAGTTTTCTCTGTGAAGTAAGTAGCTCAGGTGTACATTTGAACCTGAAGAAAGCAAGGCAGGAGATGGGGGTTTGTACTATGGAAGAAGCTGAAGTTAACTCCTGGGCAGTGATACATTTCTAAACATGTTTTCTCACTGCTTAAATAATTCCTTGGTTATTTTTCCCTGTACTTGGAAGCTGAGCCCCACCTATTAAATCCTGCTTCTACTGGGGTATAAGGATCGATCTTCATATATATATATTTTTTTCTGCTCATACAAACATAATAGGAACCCCTGTCCCCTCCCTCCAACCCTCCGTGGACCTCCCTGTTCCTTCCCCCCTTTGTCCCTTCCTTTCCCTCCTCCCTCCCTTTCTCTGAAGCATCCTTTAATGTGTATATCAAACCTTCCTCTGGGTCCTCCTCTCTGATGAGGTATAAGGACTCAGTGGCAATTCCTAGAACTCTTTCTTGTGTTCCCCTTAAGTATAGGAACACTATTGTGACTGTTAATCCCTTGCTTCTAAGGATCCTAGTGCCTTTAGTCCATGCTAGAATTTGAAGGGTCAATGATATGTTGGTCATTGTGCAGATTATGCAGAGTCCTATTATAATTGCTTCGGCCCTAACGTATGCAGTATCTTGCATATCATTACTCCTCCCATCCTTGTGCTCTTACAATCTTACCGCCCCTTCTTCCGCAAATTTCTCTGAGCTTCAGGATGGGGAGAAATTAGACAAGCCTGATTCCAGGTGGTTGATATAGAGTCTCTGATGTTCTGAATTATGGTTTGTTGATTTCTTTTCAGTTTTGCTGTTCCTGCAATGCCCTTGGCTCCATCCTGATGGGTATTGGATGTCACCCCCTGGCTAGAGATAAAAACCTGTTAAATTAGAGTCTTGTTATAAGAGTATATTCAAAGGTAGATGGAATAAAAGTAGGAGACTGTGGTGAGAGAGAGGTCAGTCACCCATTTGCAAAATGGTTATTTTCTATCTGCCAGACTACATGCTCTCCACTTCTGGTGAAATCATACCCCATCAGTTGCAAATGATCAGGAATTTGGAAAGTCTGTGAACTTAACCAGATGTCTCATTACTTACTTGCAGTCCTTGATGGTGGCCTATTTTCTCTGCTGTAGCATGATCCCCTCTCTTTGTTTCTTGTGGGGCCCTTCTTCCCCATCCCTCCTGTTTATAATCTTTATAATTACTGTAGGTATTACAGAGATTTGTCTTTGAGTGTCAAGGAGCGATCTTTTGAATGATCCATGTGATAAGTTTCTTTTCGTGTATGTATTATGTCCTTCCCCCCCCCCCCAGTGCTGGGAACAGAACCCAGGGCCTGGTACATAGTCAACAAATGTTCTACCACTGAGCTACGTTCCCAATTCTGAGGCTCCTATTTAAAATTGGGATTATTTTCCCATGTAATAATGAGTTGGGAAATGCTTCATAAAATATTATGGCCTTCTAAACGTCAGCACAGTATCTTATTGGTCAAGGTTCAGTTATAACAGCGTGCTTGGCCTGAACATGTAGTAGTAAAGTCCTCAGAAGCTGTGCAAATAGTTTTATATCCTCCATAATCTCTAGAGATCTAGAACTAAGGAATGTGTCCTATCTTTCTAGATTTGAGCTGTGAATTCATAATCACTGTTCCATATTGAAGAACACTTAACACTGAGCATGTTTTCTTCCTTGATAAGATTTGAATTTATGATGGAACTTAGTATTAAAATTTTAATTTTAGTACTTATTATTTATTATATAAACTACATAATAAAAAGTACCATTTGCGTTTTGTCCTTTGGTAAGATTTTGATGAAAAGGGAGAAATCATAAAAAGATAAATCATCCAGCTCTCAGCATCCTTAAAATTGAAAATTTTTCTAATAAGTATTTCCTGAAAGAAGTTTAGATGGCCAGGGCATGCATGAAAAGCTGCTTACCCTCCACCACTTACAAAAGGAAATAAAAGGAACATCAGACTTCTGTAAGCTGTGATGTCAAACTAAAGGCTTAGTCTCTTTCCTTCTTTCCTTCCTTCTCTTTCTGTTGTTCTTTCTCTTTGTTTCCTCCTTCTGTCTGTTTTTTTTCTTTTTTATTCTCATTTTTCTTTTTTCGATTTTTTTTATTTGTGTGTGTGTGTGTGTGTGTGTGTGTGTGTGTGTGTGTGTGTATCAGAGAGCACTGTGTATCCCTGTGGAGGACCGAGGGTGATTTTAAGCATCATCTTGGATTGCTTCTACCTCCTTTCTGCTTTGCTCTGGGATTTCCCAGGCTCTGCCTTCCGGAGCTGGAAGTATAGACCACAACCATTTCTGACAGGCATTTTTTTTTTAATGTGGAATCTGGTATTCGAACTCAGGTCCTTCTGCTTTCAAGGCACAGACTTAACTTGTGAGCCATCTCTTCAGTCCTCATTTTTCTTTTTTTTTTTCCCTCTTCCTTTGCTTCTTTGTTTTTTTCTTTCTTTCTTTCTCTTTAGCATTCTTTCTTCTTTCCTCTTCTTTTCATCAGGGTACTAAGGTTTGAACCCAGGGCTTTGCACCACAAGGCAAGCACTGTACTACTGAGCTGTGTCCACAGCCCTGGGAAAGTTTCCCTTGTCACTGTTCTGTAGTGATGCGAGGATGAAAAAACAGCATTCATGCAATTGATGGCAGAGCAGGCCACACCCTCAGAGGGGCCTTAGATTGACCTGGATAGTCAGCTTCATGAGGTTTCAAAGCCACCCCAGATACTGATTTCTGGGCAGAAGCTCAGCAAGCCTCAGGACTTGGGGTCTGCTTTGGTACTTACTTATTGATTCTTTCAAGTCAAGACACAACTTGTCAATTGAGTTATTTGAGAGCTCATTGTTTGTTTGTTTCTTTTCCAGTGCTGGAGATTGCTTTTTTAAGACATTTATTTACAATGAATAAATGAATATAAGCCCCCCTCACTTTTTTTGAGACAAGGTCTCATTGTGTAGCCCATGCTGGCCTCAAACTATTTTTGTAGCCCAGAATGGTCTCAACTTTAAGATCTTCCTACCTCCAGCGCCAGAGTGCTAGAATTACTGGCATGCTGGAGTTATTGGTGTGTGCCAACGCACCCAGCCTTGTAATCACTTTAAAAATCACCTTTTTGGTGAAATATATTGAAAGCTTTTGTTGTGCACATATCTTTTCAATCAGGCATGTTGTTATTTAGGGATTTATTGTAACATAACTGCAAAGATATATATTTCTATATATCCATAGATTCACTGAAACCTTATTTCTAGAGTTGGGAGCTAGTAACAATCTAAATATTCAACAGTTGTTTAAATAAGTTAAAGTATTGTAGGAAAATATTTGCATTTGTAAAGTAAATATATCCATAAGCAACATCAAAAGGCCACTATAAAATATTAGTGTTTAACCTTGGCTGATAATTTTCTTCACACCTTCCTTCCTTCCATCTTTTCCTCCCCTCCTTCTCTCCCTCTCTCTTTCCTTCCTTTTTTCCTTTCTCCCTTCCTTCCTCCTCCCTTTCCTTCCTTCCTCCTTCCCTTTCTTCCTTTCTTTCTTCCTTCCTGTTTCTCCATCTCTCTTTTCCTTTTTCACGGGGCCTACCTATGTCATTCAAGCTAACCTTAAGCTGCAGGATTCAACTTCTCATATAGCTGGGACTGTAGGTGCCCTTCACTCTGCCCAGAGAGGTAATGGTTTTTCTTTGTAACTTTTAAAGCCATGAATCTCTATTTTTTTTAAATTTTTAACATCTGTTAATCCAAAAATTAGGTTTTTGGAGCTTATACTCAAAAAAATTTTTTTCAGTGCAAGCCACTTACATTGTCTATTATCGTCTGAGAACTTGCGTTAGTACCATTAAATAGGTTGTGGTTGTGTCTTTGCACTCATGTGTGTGTGCGTGTGCGTGTGCGTATGTGTGTTTTAAGGGAGAGAGAAAGGTATGGTGCAGGCATGCCATGCCATGCAGCGTATGTGGAGGTAGAGCCATGCAGTGTATATAGAGGTAGAGAACAGCTTTCAAGTGTTGTTCCTCACCTTTCCACCATGTTTGAGCCTGAGTCGTTTTGCTGCTATTTCATTGTATTTGTGTGTGTGTGTGTGTGTGTGTGTGTGTGTATGTGTGTGTGTGTGTGTGTGTATGTGTGTAAGTGTATGGGGGGAGAGGGTAGTGTATATGCGCCTGTGGAAGACCATGGGTGACTTTGGGAGTCATCCTGTATTGCTCTACTTCATTATTGTTTTGCTCTGGGGTTTCTGAGGTTAAGCCTTCCAGAAGAAGTACAGGCTGCCACCATTTCCACCCAACATTTTTTATATGGTATCTGAGATCTGAATTCAGGTCCTTCTGATTGTGAGGCAAAAACTTAATCCCTAAGCCATCTCTCCAGCTCTCTCTATTGTTTCTTAAGCCACGCTGGTTACTTCATAAATCTCTGGAGATTCTTGGGTCTCCACCTGTTTCCTGTAGGCATACAGGGACTGCTAATGTTTATGCCATTGCATCCAGCATTTATATGGATCTGGGGATGTGAACGCTGGTCTTGTCCTCATGCTTGCCCAGCAAGCCATTTCACCTGCTGAGCCCATCACCCCAATCCAGCTTCAATGTATTTGAATGCAATGCATTCATTTTATGCTTTGCTGAGATTCATCTAACATCAGCATTTGAAGTGTTCGTATTGAAAGACTCAAGCCATCAGAGCCTTCTCGCATCACTTTTCCATATGTGTTATTGTTGGATTTCTTTATTCTAATTAAAGTTTTGGGAATTAACAACATACCAAAATTGATAAGAAAGTTAATACAGGAAAATGTTTGGTGGATTTCTTGAATTAACCATGGTGTTGGAGAGGTTGGGAGAAATGTACAACAGAAACTGTATCCATGGCAGGATGAATGGGGAAGGCACACAGCCGTGTCTGTGTGATAGTTTAGATACCAACTCACAAGGCTCTTATGAGGTACTGGGCAGGATAATGGATGGCATCATTGCTGCCTAAGGAATTTATTTCTAAACTTTGCAATTTAGTCTCTATCTTCCCCTTAATAACATGTGCACATCATAATTGGTCTTTAATATTATACCATCTATGATTGTTTTGCAGCTCTGTTGGTTAAGAAAACGTAAAACCAACATGTAGAGGAATATTGAACGTTTGAATTCAAGCTATACTTTCGGCCAAATTCGAATCCATTCAGGAATATCTATGAACATTGTGCTTGTCACAGGCTGTGTCACATTAGTCTCTTATTCTTGTTACACATGGATGATGGACGACTGTTGACCCTGAAGGATACCAGGTGCTATGGGACACACGCAGTTTGGGGCACTGCCTGGAATTCCAGTCCTGCCCCACCCAGGGCTGTTGCACTTCTCTTCAGGAAGAGATGATGCGATATCTCTCAGGTCCTCCTCCGCCATCATATGTACTTTACAACTATAGGTTTATGATGACAAAGCTTATGATGGTTTTGTGTTTTCCTTTCAGTTTATATCTGTTCAAACTCGGGATTGCACCCCAGATCCAGGATTTGCTGGGCAAGGTGGACTTCACAGGTACTCACTCCCCTTTGTCTTTATGCTGCTTTTGCAATGTCGAAAGTCACAAAATGTTCAGGTCCTTTCCCTTTCATTCCAGTGTCATTGGTTTCTTTTCTCCCTTCATACTGACATGAAGAGAAAATGTACCTGGATTCCCTTTTCCCTGTTTCCCGGAGATGAGAAACTACAGCAGATTCTCCGGGGGCTTGCTTGGAAGTGGCTCCGCTTACAGAGAAAACCCTTCTCTATGGGGTATCCCCACTGTTGGCCCACCTTTCCCAAGGCTGCCTTTGATTTGTGTTTCCTGTTCTCTTTCAGAGGAGGAAATCAGTAATATGAGGAAAGAGCTGGAAAAGTACGGAATACAGATGCCATCTTTCAGCAAAATTGGTGGTATTCTGGCCAATGAACTGTCTGTGGACGAAGCTGCATGTAAGTGGGTTGATTCCAAACTTGCCTCTGGCTTGAAACTTGTTCATACTTAACTGATTTTGATATCATGAAATAGGATATTAAGAAAATTCTTTAGGAACTCTAAAATTTTTGTTCTTTGTCTTACAGATAATTATTTGACAGTATTAGAACATAACCGCATGATTGATTAAGACTTAAGACATCCACTTGTGCAACATGAATATAGAAATTTCAGAAATGCTTTCATTCCCTAAAATGTTTCTCTGCTTTCTGTGTCTTTGGATTTCAGTGGTAGGGTTGAGTCTTTTAATGTTTCAGGAGACATTACTGTTAATCTTTTGAAACCAGCTTATCACTTTAAAACTATCTGTGTTGCCTTGAGCAGGAAGCAAGGTGTGACTTGCATCTCCATACCTTAGTCAATGACATAGCACTTGCTTTACTGTAGCTGTTCCATGCATGTTGAAAAAACAGATAAGACTTACTTAACAGATGCTGTGATCAAGACTAGTCAAAAAGGCTAGTGGAAAGTTTGGCATGAACTCCACGTTATACTGAAGCCTTTTTGTTGTTGTTGTTACTCTGTTCTGTTTGGGGGGGGTTGTTTGTTTGCTTGTTTGTTTGTTATGCTTTGTGGCGTGTATATGAAGATGTGCATGTGTAACTGTGTGCGCTTGTATTCATGTATGCATGTGCACATGTGTTTGAATATTTGTAGAAGTTAGATTTCAGCATAAAGCATTCTACCTTGTTGGAAACTATCTTTCACTGGGACTTAGGACTAAAAGCAGTCCATCTGGGTGGTGAGCTTCTCGGTCCTGCCTGCCCAGATCTGGGGTTCCAAACATGTACCGCCATGCCTGGCTTTTTTATGTGGGTTCTGGGGATGAAACTCCGGTCCCCATGCTTGCAAAGCATGCACTTTACTGACTATGTTCCCAGCATTCAGTGTGCTTTATCTCTCTGTCTCTCCCTGTGTATCTTTGTCTTGTCTCTCTGTCTTCTATTTCTCTGTCTTTCTCTCCCTCCCTCCCATACTTACTAGAAACCAAATAAAATAGTAAAGCTGCTTTAGTTCATGGAATATCAATATTTTTTGATACTGTCTCTTGCTAATAAAAAAATGTTTTTTTCTTCTTCTTAGTACATGCTGCAGTCATAGCCATTAATGAGGCTATTGAAAAAGGAGTAGCAGAGCAGACTGTGGTAACACTAAGGAACCCAAATGCAGTTTTAAGTTTTGTGGATGACAGCCTTGCCCAGGAGTATCAGAAAGAACTCTGGGAAGCCAAAAAGAAAAAAGAGGAAAATGCAAGACTCAAGGTACTTTGATGCTAAGTGATTCATTGTATTTAGTTACTTTTCTCTTGCCTTTGACCAAATACCAGACAAGAAGCAATTTAACTAAGGGTTTATTGTGAACACAGTTCGAGGGGATCTGGGCCGTGGTGACTCCAGGGGGGCATGGGCCATGGTGATGGAGGAAGTACAACAGCAGGAGCAGAAGACCAGCTCGTCGCATTGTAGCAATAGTCAGGAAGCAGAAGGTAAACAGAAAGTAGGGATGGGCTACAAAGCCCCAAATCCCACCCACAGTGATTCACTTCCTCCAGCAAATTTCCTCCTGCTAACGGTTCCACAACCATCCAAAACAACACCACCAGCTGAGGACCAAGTGTTCAAACACATGAGCCCATGGGGGGACAGTTCACATTCAAACCACAGTGCACAGGAATATGGTTAAAGGTTTTTAGTATGACTAACATTAATGATTATTGGTTATTGATAGGACTAGCATTTAACATTGCTAGTGATTGTTTTGTAAATCGACTGCCTATGCTATCTACAGTTATAGGCAGTTGATTTGGATGAAACATGGTTAGAAGATCCTAAATTATATAACACGATTAGATTTTCTTTTATACAGAATATGAAAGGATTGAAAATTATGTTATAAACTTAACACTTAACCAGAAAATGTATCTATAAGACTTTCGTATCTATAAGAAGAAGTTACTTATTCAATGTGGAAATGTTCAGAGAAAAAACTTTTGACTCTTTCTCCACATTATCCCAGTAGTTTCCCTTCTTATATGAGGTGTCCCTCCTCAACAAATACCCCACTTCTGATCCTAGCTCCAAATTAAACAGCTTCCTAGCTAACCAGTTATTAGCAGCTTTGGCTACACTAAGAGCTTCTACAACTCTGGTATCAACTTTTCTCTCATTAAACTCCAAGTCCAATTACTAAAAGTGATCACTTGATACCTTTTCCTCATCTGGCAGCTCCCCCTCTGTATTAGTCAGGTTCTCTAGAGATGCAGAATCGACACAATAAATATAAATAAATAAATATATATATAATATAATATAGGGAATGTATTGAGTTGGCTTACAGTATGGCCGAGGTAGTCCAACAATTGCTGCCAGTAGCTGAGGTAGTCCAGTGATGGCTGCCAGTAGCTGCTCAATTCGGTAGTCAAGTGGGTGATGGCTGAAGGCTGGAGAATTCCTAGAGTCTTTAGTCTAGCCAATGACAACTTGGAGGGTTGGAAGGCTAGAGGGTCAAAGAAACCAGGTGGCTGGAAGGAAGAGCGATTCCTAGCACAGCTGCAGTAAGCATCTCTCACTCTGGTGGATTGGCTCCTTTTTATATGATACAGTACTGGGAGGACCCTATGAGATCTTTGGAGGTTCCGAAAGGATCTAGAGTGGGTATATCCTTTCAAGTGGTCTCAGTTGATCCTTCCAGGTGTTGTCTCAGCCCATCTTAGTTAATACCAGGTGTGTGAAGTTGGCACCCAGGCTTAACTATCACACCCTCCCTCTCCCATCCTGAGTTGCTCTGCTCCCTTGGCTTGTGCACATCTTGGCCACCAAGCTTTTCTTCCGCCATCATCTCTTAGCGTTTTGTCCTGTTATCTTCTCTTTTCCTAGAATTCTAGGTATGATCATTCTTTTCTGTGCTTCCACTACTGACCTTATCAACTGGAAACCAGTGAGTGTGGTAGGCCCTCCCAAGTCAGCTTTTCTGCTGTCCCTGCAGATTTGTTCTCTGTCTCCCTAGGGTCTCACATACCCCCACAGCAGACAGTGCTCCTTGCCACCTGCCCTTCTCACACTTGGACCCTGCCCTGACTCGCTGGTTGGAATAATGGCCACCTTATATAGAACTCTATATGCCCCCTCTATATGGCTGAGTTCTTCTGTCCTTTGCTTGCAATTTAAATTCACCACAGGCTGGCCTCAGTGTCGTACCTCCCAACCTTTCACAGGACTCGTAGAGCATCTTCCTCCTCCGTCTCCCTACTTCCCCTCATTTTCCAATTGAGATGACAGAAACTGGGGCGACAAAAGTAATGTTTAGTTATTATCTTGTTGTGCCCAGATTCCTAGATCCCAAGAGACCACCATGGAGTCAACACCGCTGCAAACACACGAGGGTCTTTAATTACTTTTGTTCAAAGCTCAAGCTTGGACTCTCTTCATCACTGACCCAGCAGATCAGAACGAGAGCCCCTGCCTTTGTTTTACATGGTCTTTTATAGGCTATTTCTATAGGAGGAGGGGGTCTCTAATCTAGCAGATACATGATTGGATAAATGGCAGCAAAAGTAGTGTTGGCATCTAGAGATTGGACAGCTTCAACCACCAGCCATTTTGAGTAAATAATTTCTAGTACCCTTTGCATTACTTAAGGCCTTTGGAATTTCCCGAGCAGCTAGTGGCTGGCTCCTGATTGGACAGTTCCACCTGTTCTAGTCACAGTCTTTACAAACTATCATACAAGGCTCTCCTCCCAGCTAGTGGGGGCTCCAGAGTGTAAAGTATTCCCTAATTTGGAGCCGACTGTGACTAGAGTCAGAGTCACGTACGCAGTGGGGTCAGACAGTCTATGTACAGCATCTAACACGTCCGGTGTTTCATGGCGTGGGCAAGCGAACAAGTACAAAATGGGAACAGATATATGAAATGGCATTTATTATGTTCGGGTCCAACAATCTGATATCACCTTACCAAAAGTCTCCCCTGATTCTGCCTAGTGGATTAAGTTCAAGTCTTTATCTCAGCCTTCAGAGATCTCCACAGAACCCAGCTGACACCACCAGTTTTGTCACTAACTCTCAACGTACTTGCCAGATTTTGCGCCTTCTGTGACTAAATCCTGCCACCTGCAGCCCACCACGTCATCCTCCTCTTTCCCATATCTCTGTTTTTCCAATTTTCCTCAATTGTTACCTTGGTTTAAAATTTCTGTCCAGTTGAGTTTGAATGTATTTCTCTTCCAGGTTTTGCTGTTTTCTAGGAATAGTCATTATTTGTATTCTTGATTTTATTTGCTCAAATTAAGTGACGTTGCCAGTGTTTGCCTGTCTTTCATCTGTAAAAATGGCAATGCTGAGCGATCCAAGCTAATGCTTCCCATATTAGAAGCTTCGCCTTGTTCAAAGAGCCACTGGGTCTGTTGTTTACCTCTGCGGTTCTTGCTGGATGCATCTTCCCTTGTGAGCAGACCAGGTACCCACAAATGCTGGCATGTAATGAGTTCAAATGAAAGTGATTTGGGTTATCTATCACTCTTTGTATTTTTTTATTTGAGTTTTGTCCTTTCAAAGCATTTTTGTTGAAAGTCAGGAATCAGTGGAAACTTTGTTTTGCAGAATAGCTGTATTTCAGAAGAAGAAAGAGATGCATACGAGGAACTGCTGACCCAAGCTGAGATCCAAGGCAATATCAACACGGTCAACAGTAAGTAGTGGATTATGCAAAGGAAATAGTTTTGTAAGGTGTTAGTTTCCTTTGCCAGAATCTCACCAAAACTCTCTGCTTGCACACTTGCCAATTGCCCTATGTAACGAAAAATCTACTGCTGAAGATTCTCTTAATTACGGCACCACCTCTGACCGCTTCCCACCGAGTCTTCTATGATGATCTTGCTCCTGGTGCACACAGAGCATGGCAAAGTATCCTGAAGCTGATCTGATCCCGCCTTCCAGTTTCATCCTAAGATGCATTTCATTCTGAACCTGTCCCCTGAGGGACTGACCTCAGATGCTATTTAGCCAAAGATTATGACTTAATGATTATGGTGCCTTGCCCTTGGGTATGGACTGGCATTTTGTTTATAACAGGAAAAGATTATTATTGGCACTTCTGCTTTTTATTCCATCACAGTCTTCAGCTGACAGTTTTCAAGAATTGTTTTCTTACAGCTTAAATCGCTTTACTACAAGTGAATGAGACTGTTGACAGACCAGATGAAGTCTAGTAACAGCACACTTGTGTCCCTGAGCCTGCATGGTGGTCATGTAGTGTAATCTTTTCCCCACTTTGCTTCAGTCATGTGACTGTAAGGAACAGAAAACTCAGGTCGTACAAGTTTATAGTCATCGATCTTTTCCTTCCTCTAGTAAAATTTATTTTTACTTCAGCATCAGAACAGGCAGCAAAGAACTCTATTTGACATTTAATTTCCCTGTATCAACCTAAGTTACCTATATATATTACCCTGCAAAAAATGTTAATACAGGGCTGGAGAGGTGGCTCAGGGGTTAAGCCTCTGCCTTGCAGGCAGAAGGTCCTGAGTTCGGATCCCAGATCCCACGTATAGACGTGGTTCACGATTCGTCCGTGGTTCTACACACACACATACACACATGTGTGCGCACATACATATACACACACACACAATTGAATAAATAATAATAAAAAAATTTTTAAAAAATGTTAATACATGAAAGACTTCTGGTCCCATTTAGTACAGCATGTGAACCCTTTGTTGAGTTAAAACTAAGAATTTTCACTAATTACAATAGTCCTAAACCTTACCCTTTCTTTAACTTCATAGAAGTTGAGTTGGGAAGGTTCTTTGTTTCTCTAAATACTTTCAAATTGCACACCTGCAGGTTTCACTCAGAAATCTGTTCCTAAATTGTTGGAGAGACTCCCTTGAGGAGTCCCAGCAGCAATCAAGGAGGCCAGAGAAGGTTAATGTCAATGTCTGGCATCTGACATCCAAATGAGTTTGAGAATCAGCCTCTCAACAAAACTCAGGAGTGTTTACTGGTGATTTTTTTTTAAGCTAACACTTTACCATTTGGGTAAAGTTCATTTATTGCTGCAAAACCTTGAATACATGGGTGATAATGAATGAAGTTCAATTTCAGATTTCTCTTGCTGCTCTATAAGGGCTGAGACTTTCATTATGCCTGACAGGAATGAATTACAGGAAGAAATTAATATTGCAAGTGAGACAACATCTGAGACCCATAAGCTTACGGAGGAAATGGTTCCACGAGCTTTTACCATCCTTTATTGCTGAAATGTTTATAACGAGTAAAACAGCCTTCTTTTTCATGTTAAATAAAATGCCTTATAAATAAATATTTGAATACCCAGTGACCTAATTTCCTGTCCACAAATTTAATGCCAAATTGGCTCTACTTTATTTTCCATTTTTAAGTGAAAGGCACTGGGTGATTTGTATTCACAGCAAAGCCAGCTGAAACTGATGAGGGCACTGCAATGTTTGGTGACTTTCAATGGGTCATGATTCTTCTGAGGTGTCTTTGCTTCTTACCTTAGAAATTTGTACTCCAGTAGAACTCAAAAGTGACATGACAATGAGATGTTTGCAAACTTTCAAATCTGCAAATAGACTTGGAAGAAGGGGAGAAAAATCAGTGCATAAAGGACATTTTGGGCAGCATAAATACCTAAATTTGAATCCCCAGAACCCACCTAAAAAATACAGGGCATAGTTACACACATCTGTAATTCCAGTGCTCCTGTAGTGTAGTGGGAAGTAGAGACAGGCTGTCAAACAAGGTAGAATACAAGGACCAAACCCAAAGTTAATTCTTAAAAAGAGGACCTCTGTCTCTATGCATGCGCCATGGCAAGTATGTCTGTACATGCATGCACACAGGGTATATGCAACACATATACTTTCTAAAATAAAGTAAGATCTGCATGGTAAGTGTAGGGACTTTGACAAGCCCTTCTCCAATATTGTGGGGTACTGTGTTAAAATGTTGAAGTATGATAGTCACCATCATGGTACTGGTCCCAAGTGTTCCTGCAGTGGTCATGTTAGTTAGCAGAGTCTTCAGCATTGTCTAAGTTGCCGTCTTTCACACGGGGCCTTCTCACGTGCATTTTATTCTTTACAGCGTTGGGAAACTGGTTAAATGCAGAATGCAAAAAGATAGCTAACTTCATATGATGTTTGTTTTTGAAAGAAGAAACAGTTTTAAGAGCATTTTAAAGATAGGATTTTTCTCATAATGTCTAACATCCAGTTTAAAACAAGCCTGCAAAATAAAATTCTCAGCGCTAAAGCAAGATCCTACCAGAGGAATCCAAGATGTAGTTGCAGGCTTTGGATAGCAGCAAAGCAGCAACACTGGGGTCACCGACCTTCCTTTTTGGAATTCTTTCATGTGTCAAGTAAATCTCAGGATAGAAAATGAGCGTCTGGGTTTGGTGTATCCTTTATGCTGCGTGTGACTTTCCTGTGGGGATGACCTGAAGAGCTGCATTAATCATATTTTCTGCTAGCGAATGATATCTCTCGGTAGAAAGTTCTGGGGGGAAATATCCTGAAGAAGATAAATTGTCATTTTGTCCAAAAGAGGTTGGGAGAACTTTAGCTACAGTCTGGTCATGTCATTAGGCAGACAGGCTAGTCTTAGACAGCTGTGGGAATCCTTGGATCTGTTATTCCTGCTACCCAACTGCTTCCATAGAAGGCAAATCCTGCAGGCTCTGTTGGGTTCGCTCTTGTGGAGGGACAGCTCATCTTTCATTTCCCTTGCTAGGTCAGCAGTTCAGCTTCTGTGCTCCTAAAACTATGCTGAATCCACCATTGCAAGGACCCTTCCCTTGGCCATTAAGGTTCTTTGCAACCTGACTGCTGAAACTACTGGAGAGATCACAGCGCTTAATATTGTATCAGATAACGGAAACAGCCATGTACCAAGGGCTGCTCTGGATTTACCATATGTGGTCTCACTGGAGGATACAACATAAGGGCAGGACTTGCTTCTGAACTTCGAGGAGCCTAAAGTCTCCTTGAAGAAGCAGTGCTAACCGACAGGGATCACACCAAATGAGCTGTTAGAACTTTAGGACCCATCTCTAAGTAATAGTAAGAATTTCCAAGACAGCAGAGTCTCAGAACTGAAATAGTTTAAGGCCTCATGGATGAGATAGGACCAAAAACAAACCCGGGGTGGGGGTGGGGGAGTTTTGTAGAATTGCCATGCTAGACAGGATTGCTCCCCTAACTCAAGTTCCATCGATGCTGTAGTTCTTTTAGGGGAGAAACCCTAGGGAACTGACTGACTTGAACCACTGAGCTGACTGACCAAAGCTTTGCCCACCTCCAACTGCAGCTTTTCAAACTTTATGGAAAGTGAGCGCTTAGGTTAGAGCCTTTGGGAGGAAAGGCCGGCTGCACAAGGGCAGCAAGGGAAAGCAGACATTGTGACTAAGCATGAACCCTACTGCAGGGCTGGCCGCCGTGGACCACATCAATGCTGTCATTCAGAAAGGGGACCCTGAGGACACACTGCTTGCGCTGAAGAAACCAGAGGCCCAGCTGCCTGCTGTCTACCCCTTTGCTGCTGTTATGTATCAGAATGAACTCCTCAACCTCCAGAAACAGAACGCCATGGTAAGACACAGCTGTGTGCGTGTTCATGCCGCATCTGACACGAAGAAAAGCGCGAAGAGATGGAGGAGCCAGTAGGACACATGGAGTCTCTGGCTAATCCTGAGCCCCAGGCTCTTTGCTCCTCCTGCGCCAGTCCCAGGCTTTCCTTCCTCCTTCACTCTTGCTCTTAGTCTACAGGAAAATAGTTAAGGTCACACGGAAGCAAGTCAGAGTAGAATGTGCAAATGCGCATGAAACACCAGTTGTACCTATTTTCTACATGGTTACTTTTCAGATAAGGATCTGGGAAGAGGGTTCAGTGAGTAAAGTCCTTGCTGCACCAACATGAGGACCTGAGTTCAGATCCCCAGCATTGGGGGAAGGGGAGGGAGGCCCGTGGATCTCTGGGCTCATTTGCCAGCCAGGCTGGCCTTTGTTCTAAAACATAAAGTGGACATAGATAGAGGAAGATGTGATCGCCACCCCAATATACACACACATGCACCTCCACATGAAAAAAAAAGAATTTTTGATAATTTTAAGTACACTGAAATATTCTTAAATATGTAATTTCGTGTCTCTGTGGTATGTGCATGTGTTCCCACATGTGTGGTGTACGCATGTGTAGTACAAGTATACATGAATATGGAGGTCCAAAGTTAACAGTGAGTATCTTCTTTAATTTTGAGACAGGCTCTCTCAATTGAACCTAGAGCTCACCGATTTGCTCTAAGGATGCCTTGAGCCTGCCTCCTGAGTACAGGGATTGCAGGCGACCACCACACCTGCCTGGCTTCTTCAGTGAGGGCTGAGGATCCTAACTCTGATCTTTGTGCTTGTGCAACAAACAGCTTAACCACCGAAGCATCTCCCATCACCCTAAATATATTACCTCCAAAATAGAAAAGGAAGCTCCGGATCCGCATTTCTAGAAATTTACAACTTAAATATTAGTACCACAGCTTTGATTTTTTTTTTCTTTTGGTAAATTTTTGCTCCTTAAGATGCTCAAAAGTTTTCAGTGGTAATTTTCACATAAGGCTACAGAGGCATATTTACCTACACTCCTATGAGCCACGTGGGGGGAGTAAAATGGAAAACACTGGAACAGAGCCAAGAATTTCATGTGCGAAAGGGCTAATGCTTCAGAGGTGAGGAAAGGACTACTGTGGAATAAATGGAATACTTTCAAGTGCTAAACTATTGTTCAGAAAAATATTAATCCACTGCCCATATCATTTCTCAGAAAAAATTTACGCTATAAAAGATTAAATATTTTACCAGTTTATATGAAGTCATGTTTAATCCCCAGCACCATGAAGAAGAAGGAGGACAAGGAAAGGTAAAAGTATTCCAAAAAACAAAGTTTGAAATAACACATAGGGATAGTGAATGGGTCATGAAATTGAGAGCCAGACATATCCACCAAAGAAAGGCGAGAGGTCAAGAGCATAAATAGGAGATTCACAAAACAAACATGCCAAAAAAAAAAAAAAAAAAAAGCTCAGACTCAGCTGGAAGAAAGTAAGTGTAACTAAAAATAATGTATTTTTTTTAACAGTGAGTTTGGTGGATTTCAGAAAGATTTGCCTGACTGTAGATGTACATGTGGGGCAGCCCACATCTCTTAGAGAACAAATAGGAGAGAATCACAGTCTTCCTGGAGGGTACCGTGAGGAAGCCTTAGCTGAAGGGGTGTTTCACAGCTTTTTTATGATACTGACAAAAAAAGAAACTAGCTGCATGTTTTTAACTGCAAGTTGCTTAATCTGTAGAATTTCCCATTGTTAGAAATACTGTGCATCCAATTACAGTGATGATATAAAGAAATGGTTATGGGGGCACACGCCTTTTGTCTCGCTCCCCACTGTCACCTCCTTCTGCAGCTCGTGGAGCAACCATGTGTGTCCCTTCAGTGCACATAGACCAGCTAGCTCTCTTGTGAAGCGACAGTCGAGGAGACTCCAGCTCTTGCTGCAGCCAACTGAAGCCCAAGGAAGGAGTCACGACTAAGAAGAGCCATCATACTAATTTAAAGGCAGGTCAGAAAGGGGCTGTAGTGCAGCTTAAGAGACCTACACCACTTGGTAACCTAATGAGAGCCTTTCGTGAACGGCAGGGTATGTAAAGCAGGGAGAACAGAATCCCTTTCCAGAGATAGCCAATCAGTGAAAGACATACACCTGCACAACTAAACATGGAGGATGAAGATGCAGTGGACACATTCCAACAGCAGACAGGAGTTGCCTGCTAAATAGAGAACTTGTAGCTTCACTGCACGACTTCATTATAGACCAAGAATACATTCTCAGTTAGAAAGTCACATCTGGTTCTACCTCATCCTGACTACTGCAGTATGGTTTTCCCTGTTCTTTCACTTTCTCCTCCTCCAGTCCTTTATTATATATATAAAGTGCCCGGCATATTGCACAAGCATACTACACTTGCTGCTTTTGTTTTAACTGAATCACTGATGATAGGTTTTGATGGACATCATCTGAAGGTAGAGTAGGAAAAGCACTAGTTCTGTGAGGAGATTCCCATTCAGTAAGTTATTTTGTTCAGATTTTAACGACAAAAGACAAAACATAAAAATCCTTCCTTACCTCATTCAGTTGGGGAATTTTAACATTTTCCCTAAAGCCTAGGACACGTTTCATAACTTTTTTATATGTAGCTGTTACATGGAGAGTAGCCCACCTTTAAAATAAGGGTAAATTGCTCTTAAAAAGTTAGCCCCAGCTGGTTTACCCTTCAATCAAAGTGTCTTGTTTACAGTGGAAAAAAGAAGAATGTTCAGGATCTGGGAGAGATGTGTCAGTTGGTAAACTGTTTACTGCATAAGCCTGAGGACCTGCGTTTCGATCCCTGGGATCCATATAAACAGCCAGGTGTGGTGGTACCATCTCTAATCCCAGCACTGGGGAGGCAGAGGACAAGAAGATCTGGGAGCCTGCAGGGCAGCTGTCTAGCCAATAAGTAATCCCCAGTCTCATTGAGAGACTCCGTCTCAACAAAAAAAAACAAAAACAAAAAAAACTGAAGAATAAGACACGAGACAGACATTGACCTCTGACTTTTACACATGCACACACACACGCCCACACCAAAAAAAAAAAAAACACACACACACAGAATACACATACTCAAGCATGCACCACACAGAGATAATAAAAAATAAGTATAAGAATAATTGTCATGAAAAAATGTTCACATACAATTGGAAAAAAAAAGCCCAGGGGCTAAGATATACTACAGTGTTTCATTATAAAAATAAATAAAGTCAGTTGTTTGGCAGGGAAGAAGAAGGTTGTAGTGGAAAGGGGACTGGGGATCATAAATTCACTGTATTTATATATGAAGCAATAAATGAATAATTGAAAAATGAAGGTAGTTAAAATGAATAAAACTTCCATAAATGTATGTTGAATTAAAACTAGAAAGCCTACAGTCTGAAAGGTTTGGGCTATAGTATTTGTTTTCTTATTGTTACCTATCAAAACTCTCCATATTTTTGACCTAGAAGTGCAGTATTTTGTATTTAAAAGAAAAGTGGGCTGTTTCCTCAAGTCGTGCTTGAACCTTTATTGTTTTCTCAGTTCACATAGCTTCAAAGCCTACTGAGGCCGTAGTTCTTTCTCAGCCATTGTCCCCAGCAGGTCAGAATCAGTCGGAGTGGTGTCCCAGCCCCTCCTTCATTCTTCCTCATCCTTTTGCCCATAATCTACTCTAGATATACATTTGTGAGTAGTTCTTGAGAAGAGGTAGAGGAAGCGAGTCAGTGATGGTTTCATTTGACTGGTTGCAATCATGCAGCCTTACATCTTCCTTGTGTAGTAAACTTGTAATCTTTGGATAAGATTTACTTCCATGCATATTCCCTAGGTAGCCATGTTTTCAGTTAGTCTTGGAAGATAAAATTACTCTGAAATCAATTTTCTGTGAAATTTCTGTGGAGGTTCAAAAGCTCTAATAAAGCATTTTAATGTAACTATGGTATTGCACATATAATATATAATATCCTAAAGATGAAATATATAGACTTTTTTCAGCGATTCTTTTCATGCACCTTAGCTTTCTTCATTATAATGTAAGAACTATCCCTTTTGAAAATTAAGTAAAATGATTCAATGGTTAAAAAAAAAAGTGAAGGAAAAGGGTGCTCTGAAAACTAAAAGATATTTTTGAAGTTAAACCAAATAAGATATATTTATAAGTTACATAAATTTAAAGATCCTGTCTTATTTTGCAAAGGAGTCATCAAATACCAAACCATTATAGGACATTTTAAAGTTCCTACTCGGTATAACTTAGACTAGCCTTTTGGAATTAGAATCAACTCTCTGAAAACAAAGATCTTAGTTTATTTTTCGAGGTTCATGTTTTTTAGGTGAGGTTCTTCCCTCCTAGGTCCTAAACTGATAGTTGTTAACGATCCTGAGATCTAACCTGGATCTTTCAACAGTTTTATGTAATTGTAATTACCAGGTTGGACAGAGCCTGGCAGGCAGCCAGCACATTTCCACACACTTGGTTGTGGAGCCCAACCAAGGGGAACACAGATATTTGTGACATGTTAACTGTTGATTATGAGCAATGCAGTCCCCAAAACGATAATCTAAGGAAGCCTAAGAGCCATTTACCCGGCTTTCCTTAAGGCTCACATAAAGCAGGTGTGCAGAGTCGTTGCAATGTGCATTCTGAAACCCCATCACATATGTGCGGTAGGTGATTCGGGGAACTCACCTTGCCCTGTGTTTGCTGGCAGAACTACTTGGCCCACGAAGAGCTCCTGATTGCGGTGGAAATGTTGTCTGCTGTCGCTTTGTTAAACCAGGCCTTGGAGAGCAGCGATCTTGCATCTGTGCAGAATCAGCTCCGAAGCCCCACTATAGGCTTCAACAACGTGGACGAGGCACATGTGGAGCGGTAAGAAGTGTTTTCCAACCCTTTTTTCTGTGCAGAGTGGGTGCCTGGTGGAGCTCACAAATGAAGGCTATGTTCCTTAGTTCGGAAAGTTCACAGACCCTGGTTGTATTTGTAGAGAATGAGTCCATTCTGACTTAAGAGTCTTTCTAATTAGGGGATTTCTTGCAATATTCCTTGGAGTGGGAGCAATTAATGACTAATTCATCACTAGAAAATAGTATGATAGGCTAAAAGTGGAGGGACTGCTGAAAATATACTTTTCTTTGGGCTCTTTTGGAGATTACAGACTGTAGAAGACATGAAAGCAACTTTTATAATCTGATAGTCCAATTCTGTCATTCCATGAATGAAGAAACTGATTTAGAGTTGTAGACCCAAAGCTGGAACCCAAACTCCACTCTTATGACTGGTTAGCCAAGAGAACCCTGCAAACCCAGTGGGTCACAGCATTGGTAACTACAATGCTTTACTGTTTTTCACTTCCGTTGCCTCAAAAGTAAAAATGGTAGTAATACATGATACCACAGTGGATCTACAGAGAAAGTTAAGCTCTAGATTTTAAAATTGAATTAAAGATTCCTTTTTTTCTTCATTTTAATACTGGGGTTTTTAACCCAGGGCCTCTCATGTATTGAGTGTGTTGTACTTTGCATTCAACCCCTCAATGAGAGATTCAGTAAGATAAACTAACATGCGTGAACTCTGAATTCTTGTGACCACCAGGGGGAGATGAATACACAGATCTTGGCAAAAACTCTTGCCCCGTGATTCTTGGAAGTGGTCTGTTCTAACTGGGCAGGTTGATTGGTTATCTTGGATCGTGGTACATTTGCACAGAAAAATCAAAGAGATATCTTAGATGTTTTAACAAATAGTGTCAGATCACTGGATTATCTAGAAAATGACCAAATAGAAGTGGAAGGACAGAGAATTTTCTGTTTTTAGTCTTTTTGAAGACCTGAGTGTTCCTATTCTACTTCAGCCATCTGCTTCACATACCTCTTGAGTTTGTTTCCAAGGTAACTGACTCTTGCCTCCTACACCACCCTCTTGAGTTCTCTTGTGTCCTCGGCCAGCGCTGTTGTGCTGTGAGGAGCTGGCTCACATCTGCCGTGCATACAAGCCTGTGTGCACGGTACTCTCCAAAGGATTTCCACTCCATAGACCATTCTTATTTAGCTGGTCGTTTCCACCTTGTTTCCATAATGACCTCACAGTGGATTCCTATACTCCTAAACCAAGCTCCGGGCCCTCTTGATGCTAGAGTACAAAGCAGAAATGTCCACTGTCTTATGAAGCTTAAAATCCAACAGTGAATCTTGATGAGGTCATCGCCAAGTGCTTCAGTGCTTCTAACATCCCAGGCCACTGTTCTCTGAAAGACAGCTATCCATTTGATGACCAAAATTGCCCTCTTCCTCATTTACACATGTCCCTTATGAAAACAGTCCCCCTCACTTGAAATCCACATTACCTATATTAATCAAGTTCATGACATGATAATTAAAGAAAGAAGTAAGGCTGATGTTATGGCATACATCTATAATCCTGCACTCAGGAGGCGGAGGCAGCAAAACTCACAGTTAAATGTCATCCTCGGCTAAACACCAAGGTTGAGGCCAGTCTGAGTACATGAGACACTGTCTCAAAATGCCAGGAGAGAAAAAGAGAGAGAGAGAGAGAGAGAGAGAGAGAGAGAGAAGAGAGAGAGAAGGTTTATTTTAGTTGTCAGCTGTGAATTTCCATTTCATAATCAAGAGCCCCTGTGGTGTTCAGCCTCTGGAGAGACAGCATATCCTGTTGGGAACTTGTGGCAGAGCAAATGGCTCATTTCATAAGACAGGAAACATAAAAAGAGAAGATAGGGTTACTCATCAAACTCTTCAGGACTTCCCTCTAAGTCTGTCTTCCTAGAGACTCCAACACCACCACCCTGAAACTTTTGGGAGATACATATTGAAACCATAGCTATACCTCTGATTTTTCAACAAAGTCTTCGGCCAGAACCATTATGTTGGGAGAGGCTGGCTCGCATATGGAGTTCTAAAGTTCTGCATGAGAAACACTTTAAGCATGTATATTGATGATTTATCAGTGCACTGGAACCTCCTGGGCAGCTGCCTGGGCAGATCTTATGCCAACATGAAATTCCAGGGTCCACATTGGTGCTTGTATTGGCACCTGTGCTGGCTTCTAGTGTTCTGTGCTCAAGCTGGCCTCTTAGCCTCCTGGTACTGGGGGGGTCTACATATGTCTCATTATGCCCAGCTTGTATTTTGTTTTCTATGTTAGCTTCTCAACCTAAATTCTTAGAATCTAGGGTTGCCAAGTTGGAAAAGAATTACTTCCTGTGGATTGCAAAAGGATGTAAGATGGATGCAAGGCAGACCGCCTTGACAAAGCTTCGCAAAGTCTCTACCTGTTCACCAGTTTCCACTTCTGAAGCCATGCTCATGAGAAAGATTCTTTCGCTTAATTCTCACTGAAGCGACATATAGGTCACCATTGACAAAGTGATTAATTGCTCTAAAATGTAGCTGAGCTCATCCTGTTCCTCTGTTTAGTTGTTCTCCTCATAGGAGTCAGGAGCTCTAAACCTTAGCCCCAGCTGTGTTTCTACTGGCACTGTGCACTTCATCTAGTCTGGCTCCCACCGCCTCATGGATCTGCTGGTCTACCTATCTTTGCACCTGTTCCTTTCACCACCAAGAGCTTACTTAGTATCTTACCCAGCATAGTATCAGCACTTTGCCTACTGGAGATGCTCTCGTGAATTGCTTCCATGCTTCCCACCCCAGATAAGGTCTGTCTTCCGGGAAGTGGTTAGAGGGACATAAGCCTTGGAGCCAAAACTGTCTGCCCCCTCCTACCTAGAGGAATCCTTTCCTCTTCATCTGTAGAGACAAAAATGACCAGAATAAAACAACAGAGCCTCCCTGTACCACTGGGGATCTGCTTTGAAGAGTCAGTGCTTGGATCAGTGCCCGTCCCAGTGCCCACACCAACAATGAAGAAGGTCCTTCCATTTCTCCTTTGACCCCTGCCATACATACTCTTGGACCTTTCTTGGTTATTTCTGTTCTGTGTTTATGGGCTTTCTAGTTGTATTTCCTCCTTCCCACCTGGTCTGAATGATCCTAGAGGTAGAAGCTACTTCTGATCCCTGCTAACCTCCTTGCCCTACATTATACATGTATTAAGTATTAATTAAATAAACACTTCCTGAATTAAAGTGCATTACTGTCTTCTCAAGCTTCCCAGGCCTGCTGAATCAGCAGCCTTACTTGTCTCTCCATGGCAAAGATGAGGGGAGCCTGGAGTTGAAAGGTGTAAACTTGCTTGGGTAGATAGACCGTGGAATGGTTGTCAAAGTCGATGCCTTCAAACGTAGACACTAATTCTCATTTGGACAAACCCATGGATTTCTGTTAGGTTCTTTCTAAAATCTTTGGCTAGTTGACATGGATGCTGCTGGGATTTTCTGTGCTTATCTTGTAACTTTCTCACACTGTACCTGCAGAGTGTCACTTAGACTTAAGAGAATAAAACACCCTTATAAGGATAAGCACTTTCTTTTAAAACAAATGATAGCAAGGCCCCATCTGCTAGGGAAGCTCGCCAGTGTAGATCACCATTTATCCCTGTTGCCACTGACGTCAGTGCTGTTTATTATCTACTAGTATTGTAACAGTACTTTCTTAAGCTTGGTAGCCCTTGATAAAGTTCAGATCTGTATTTGCTGTGTTCTTAGAAATATCTAATAGTTTCCCCCCCCACTTCCTGTTTTGAAAAATCTTTTGCGTTTGCTTTTGGTTATTTCCCAGCCTACTTTCCATGGAAAATACATTAGCATTACTGTGAATATGAGAAACTTGGAGGTAACTTGTCACCCCCAGAAAAGCAGTTCTGTGGACTCATTGTGTTTCCTGCTTTTAACCTTTGCTGCTAGCACAAACGGAGGGCTACTCTGCAGTCATATGCGGCAGATGAATAACACAGACCTAAAGGATTATTCTTTATTTCCCTGTTGTCAGATGGTTTATAGCCAAACTCTTGGGTTTCTTTGCTTCCAAATGACTAGTTTATGTTAGCCTGTGGTTGGAGCATTGGCTGTATGATTTTTAAATAATAAAATTAGTTATTTAAAAATAAGGGTTGTCATAGTTAGGCACAAGTGTCAACTTGATGGTTGAGGGTTTGAGCTCTGGGCTCATTCGTGGAGAATTAGTGGTTGAGTTGGACCCAGAGCAGACCTGCAGGAGATTGTCTAGCTGATGGGGAGGGCCCAGCTTATGGTGGGTGGGATTAGGCCCTAGAATCAAATACAGAGAGCTGGTTGAGGGAGTTGGCAGCCTTCTGTACACTTGGCCACACATGCTGGTGTGGCAAATAAGTATTGTCCATCTCTCAGCTGTTATGTGGTGATGGCGTGGCCAGTTCCCTCGGCCCTGGTGTTGGTGCATGCTCGCCCGTCAAGCTGGACTACAGACTGTAACCAGACTATCAGTAAGAAAATAAATCTCTTGTTCTCTTCAGCCATCTGATGGTCATTTGTCAACAACCATGCAGGTGAACTGCAACAGAGTTTCTTAGCAATATGTCAAGATGAATGTTTTCCTTTCAAATTTTCTTTAATAAGAAAAAATTATCAGAGGGTCGGGTTGGCCAGAGGCCGTTTTGCAGAAGCTGAGACCAATGAATCAGTGAGGGAAGAAATTTGAGTGTACTGGCAGGGAAATGGATATAGAAGAGAGGGCTTTGTGTGTGTGTGTGTGTGTGTGTGTGTGTGTGTGTGTGTGTGTGTACAAGAAGGCATTTGAGTGTGTGTGTCTATGCAGGCCCAACGATGACATTGAGAATTATCCTACCTCCTTATTGCTTTGTCCTGGGGTTTTCTAGGCTCGACTCTCTAAGGCCTGAAGTGCAGACCACTGCCATATCTGCCTGCATTTTTTGCATAGGATCTGAGAGTCTAAACTCATGTCTTTTGCTTATGAGGCAAAGGCTTTAACCTCTGAGCCATCTCCCCAATCCAGAAGAGTAGGTTTTGAGTCACTGCTTTGGAGAATGGACAGATGACAAAGCAATCTAGGGGTGCAACCACTATGAAAATGTACAGTGGAGCTCTATATTATTCAGCTGTGTTAGGATTACATTAATATAGCTCAGGTTTTTGTAAGAAAAGAAAAATGGAGCCACACATGATGGCGCGTGCTGAATGCCTCAGCTACTCAGGGGCTTTAGGCAGGATGCTTAACAAGTTACAGACTTACCTGGATTACATAGCAAGTTCAAGGCCACACTAGGCAACATAGTAAGAAACTGTGTGAACATAGCTGGAGCTCAACAGCAGAGTGCTTGCTTAGCATGCATAAGAGTCACTAAGGGAAGAGGAGAAGAGGGGAAGATGGAAATAGAGGAAAGACAAGGGAAAGGAGAAGGAGCAAAGGGGAAGAGACGAGGGGTAAAACATCATTTCACATTTTGAGAACTTCGTTTTGTTTGAATTAGGTATAAGATTGGATTTTTAAGAATTTCAATTAAACTGAATTTTTAATACATAGAAAAGTACTTTTAACAATAAAACACCCATGGTATAAAATTCAATTTGACATATACTGAACTAATCTGTACAGGGCGATTTTGCTATGGTCCAGCCGCGGCCTGGATCCAGGATCCCAATAGGTGGACAAGGAGTCAGCAAATATGAAGAACTGACACACAGCTCCAGGCTGAGTGGCTCTGACTCATTTATTGAACTTTATGACAGAATTTATATTAGAAAATCTAGAGTAGAATGCATTGCTACATCTACAAACAGAGGAAAACAAAGAGACGTGCCCTCCCAGTCTCCTATTCTATGTGCTCAGCAAGAATCACCTTTTGTATAAACCATTTTTAAGTATCTAACCCATTGTTTGAGGATGGTAAAGGCACAAACAGGTCCTATTACACATAACAAGTTCCGTTCCATTTCCCCAGTTTCTCCAAATCTATTTATTTTACAATGCTCCACCAAATAGACACAGAATCTAGGTCCACACTGCCGTCATTATTTTAATTTTAGTTAAAATACACCAAGGAGGTTGAGCTCCTTTAATCTGTCCATAGAATTTAGACTTACAATTAGCTATACGTGTGCCATATCTATTATATATTATTGTAAATGGTAAGGGTGAATCTGTTGGAGGGGGTACATGCCATACATTAATTTTTCCTTTTGGAGGATACCAAATTCTAGCTGCTATCATATAAGTGGGACTATATTATATCATAATGGTAGGAACTATATTAGGATTTATTTTCTTTCTATTTTCTAATAACTTATGTACTTTATAAGAAATAGTTGTATACTGATTTTTGTGAACAGGTGGCATAATCTCATATTTATAGAATTTCTGAATTAGTTCAGCAAGAGTCATATTTGAGGGAATTTTACCCACCTATATTTTTGGACCCTTGAAATTACTCTCCAATCTCTTCAGAATCAGTGTATATACATTCTGCCTAACAAAGAAAAGGCAGGAGTGACTTCTATTTGCTGTGTGGGACTAGACATGAAATCTCCAGGTAAAGTTGAAAGCAGGCATGACACTTAGTTGCTAAGAGGGAACAGAGGAAGCCTCAAAGCAGATTTACTTGGTCCATGCATTAATATATCTCAAATGCATAGAGAAGGAACTGTAGGGGGAGGTGATAACCTAGCCAGCCCTGAGAAAAACAAAAGAGATCTAAGAACAGATAGGAGGCAAACCCAATTCACAAAAAGGGAGGAATTCGCCTGTTATTGTCTATGCAGATAAGAGGCAAAACTCAATTTGCAAAAAAGGGAGGGGTCCCTGCAACTGCCCATTTTCATCCCCCAGAGAGCAGGCTTTAGGCCTGACAGCCCCTATATTTCTCATATTTCTATTATTTATTCCAAAATAAGCCATGTCCTGTGTCCAGAAAACGCTTTCCTGAAGCAGTTTTCCCCAAGTCATGACCTTGTCATCCAACATGGTTGGTAGAGGACACAGCACAATTTTACTTGTCTCTCTACTCTCTTAAATTTGACCTATGGGGCCAAAAGGAACAAAGAATGAATGTCAGAGTCCAGTCGTCATTACTGGTTTCTCTTCCACAGTTATGCAACTGCACTGCTCTCTGTTAAAGAAGAAGCCTTATCCCAAGGACAAGATAGCTTAAGCTGGAATGAGATTCAGAGCTGCATTGATATGATTAATATCCAACTTCAAGAAGAACATGACCGTAAGTAGGGGCCTTTTCCTTCTAGCTAGGTGGCATACTAAAGTGTGTAGACAATTTATTCCTGATTAGACTTCTGGGGTTCTTCCGTTCATGGAATCTTCTAACAACACATTCTCTTAATGTACATGCACTTACCATAGTGAATTATGTGTAAGGCATGCACAAACAGAAAAATAAAAAAGTAGTTTGATAGACTTTCCTAATTATTTTTAATAGAATTTCTAATTGTTTCTGTAAATAGCTTAGTCTTTTTTTTTTTTAAACATCCAACTTTATTTTGGCGTCTTTTCTTTTTCCTCCTTCCTCTTCCTTCTCTCTTCATTTCCTCTTTCCTTCTCTCCCTCTTTTCCTTCCTTCCATCCTTCCTTCTTTTCTTTCTTTCTTTTTTTTTCTCTCTTTTTTCTCTTTCTCTTTCTCTCTTCTTTTTCTTTTTCTTTCTTTTTTCTTTCTTTTTTTCTTTCTTTCTCTTCCTTCCTTCCTTCCTTCCTCATTCCTTCCTTCCATCCTCCCTCCTCTCTCTTTCTCCTTTCTTTCTCTTTTCTTTCCTTCCTTCCTTCTTCCTTCCTCATTCCTTCCTTCCATCCTCCCTCCTCTCTCTTTCTCCTTTCTTTCTCTTTTCTTTCCTTCCTTCCTTCTTCCTTCCTCATTCCTTCCTTCCATCCTCCCTCCTCTCTCTTTCTCTTTTCTTTCTCTTTTCTTTCCTTCCTTCTTTCCTTCTTTCTTTCTGTTTCTTTCTTTCTCTCCTTCTTTCCCTATCCTTTCTTTCTTTTTTTCTTTCTTTCTCTCCTCTCCTTTCCTTCCTTCCTTCTTTCTTTTCTTTCTTTCTTTCTCTGTTTCTCTTTCTCTTTCTCTTCTTCTCTCCTATCCTTTCTTTTTCTTTTTCTCTCTCTCCTTCTCTCCTTTCCTTCCTTCCTTCCTTCCTTCCTTCCTTCTCTCTTTGTTTCTCTTTTCTTTCTTCTTTCTCTTTCTTTTTCTTCTTTCTTTTCTTTTCCTTTTCTTACTCTTCTTTCTTTTCTCTTTTCTTTTCTTTCTTTTCTTTTTCTTCTTTTCTTTCTTACTTCTTTCAAAGGGTTTCATACATCCCAGGCTGGCCCCAAATCCAAGCCCCTACTTCAGCTCCCCAGTGCTGGGTTCCAGGCACACCCCGCCAGGCATGACTCCTCTTCAGCCCTTCTTCACTTACCTACCTCTCAAGACTTTGGTAGGATTTCAGGTCTGATCTTCAAATGCTGCCTCTAACTCTGGGACACTGACGTCATGACCAAGAGGAAGACTCCCCTCTGTTAATTTCCATAGTTTTCTTCTTCTTAACTCTGTCCTGTGAACACCTTACCAGGGTTTGTGTTTTGATGTTTAAATGTCTTCTCACTCTGGGAATCCCATTGTGCAGCTATGCGATGGATATGACTTGCTCAAGTTGCTTTACTTTTGACTGACTAGTTTGTGTTGGCCTATGGTTAAACTGTTGTCAACTTACTGCAACACTCCTATGTCTTTTCACAGTCATCATCTTGTGTTTTTTGCAAGTCCTGTGTATATATAGATTTTTTATTACCTTCTCTCATTTCCTCTTCTTCTCTCTCCTAGCCCCCCTTCTTTCACACACACACACAGTCATATATATTTAAATATGTATTCTGCATGTAAGAGTAAAAGGCTAATATTTTAAAATACCCTATTGTGAATGGACAGGTGTTGTGCCATATAGTAATGGAACCATCTGAGAGGGTTGGGAGTTCCTTGTGGACACATCGAAAGTGCAGTGCTCTGACCTTGCCCACCAACCACCTGTGCCAAGGTCTACTCCTATGTCTGACTTGTGACATGGATTGGGCAAGCAGCTGATAGAAATGCTAAGTGAAAGGTGAATTCTTTGGAGAGACTGCTAAAGGCATCTCCAGAGACTGTGATGTTATATTGATTTCCTATGCAAATTCACGAGTCCCAGTAAAGCCACAATGGGACATTATTCTAACCATGTAGCCTAGGCAAGATGGTTTTCATATCTGAGACTTTGCTTCCTAACTCTGGTAAAGTGCCATGTCTTTTATATTCACGGTCTCAGAGAATGTCCACCATCTCACTGAAATGGAGTAGTCATATCACTCTTTGATTTAAAGAAGTGGTTCACGGACTGAGCCTTGGTGTTGCAGTTACTCTTTCAGCCACTATTAGACAACACTCAGACTCAAGCAACTTAAGGGGAGAAAAGGGAGATTTATTTGGCTTATAGTTTCAGAGGCAAGACACAGTTCATTATGGTGGAAAACCATAGCAAAAGGCATGGCAGACAGCAGAAGTAGAGGAGGCTCAGGTCACATTCATCATGGAGCCAGAAAGAGTAAGCAACAGATTACTAGAGCAAACTACTAGCCGAAGCAGGGCAAGGCTAACCAACCTGCAGGCCCGCCCCCTGTGACATGCCTTCCTCCAGCAAGGCTCTATGTCCTAAAGGTGCCATGACCTTCCCAAACATTAACAACATCTAAGGATTGAAACACACAAGCCTGAGCGGGGACAACTCACTTTCAAACCATGATACTTAGCAATCTGTATCCATGTAAGATTTCTCCTTTACATGTGTAAACAGAAAGAGTGAGGCAGGTGTATCCAGGGGGCTTCTGGGTAGGCTTCTTAGCTCCTATGAGGTCATTTACTGTGACCTCAGCAGCTTGTGTTGTTAGATACACACCAAAAATCTAAGCCAGTGATTTTAATCATGTCAGCTGGAGTGCACTCATTGCCAGGTGATCGGCCCTTAGGATGTGTGTACAGCCTCTTTCTCATACTTGGTTCTGCTAAGATCATGTTTGGATGGGGTGTTTGAAGGTATTAGAACAGCCTGACCAAAGGGTTGTCCAGTGGATGCCATGAAGTCTCCCATACTCCTTGGTTTTTAAATAGTATAGAATGAGATAACAGTACCTCAGGCTTTCCAGAGCTCCTCTACTATGTGAAAGTATTTAGTTAGAGAAAACTTTACTTCAAACTTGCTTGAGTGTCATAATCTAGAATAATCTCTTATGTCTCCATATTGATAAATCTCTTCATCCTTAGCAAGGTGAATTTACGGGGTCACCTATTCCGAAAATGTTTAGCTAAACATTAATGTAAATAATGTAAATGCCAGGATGCAATTTCTCTTTTAAAACTTAGCCGTACTCATCCTGTCTTATGGCATATATTTATAAAATAAGCTGGGATCATTCTTCATGAAAAATAATGGGCAAAATAATAACCTTAATAATGTTGATTTTCTAAGCTTACTTCTTGTTGACGTGTAGCTTCGCCAGTTTTTATTCACCAGCTCTCATGTAGGAAGTAAAGATGTAGCTGCATGTATGTATAAGTGTATAGTGTGCCCATATAGATACTCACTGCATTATTTTCAATACTGGGTGACAATTTACTTTCCAGTAATAAGGTGGTAATGACAAATAGCCTCCAAATAGATCCATTTTGCTTCAGATTACATAAAACTTTCAGATGCCATAGCTTAGCATCTGTGCTTTTTATTACTGTGCTTTATATGGTTTATATTCTAAGATCATTTGATCCATTTGAGGTTAAACAAATTAAACCAGAGGATATGTTTATCTTTCTTTGGACATCCATGAATTAGGGATCTAAGTATAGTATTACTTGTTTTTAGGTAAATAATATATGAAATCAGTTACCTATTTTTGAGCTTTAAAGATATCCAAAATACTCATAACTTTATTTCTCTGAAGCCTACCTGCCTCTTTTTCCCAGCCATATGCAACTATTTAATGTAAATTAATTAAAACTAGGTAATATGTAGATTCAGTTTTTCATCTACACTAACCTAGGGCCAAGTACTCCATAGTTAGGTGTAGCTGATGGTCACCATATTAGACAACATGAAAAGAGAACCTTTGTGTCACCACATGGAGTTCCATGGGACAGTGCCAAGTGGCATGGATATTTACTCTTCTCTTCCTAACATTGCAGAGAATTGCTTGATTTTAAACCGTTCGGAAACCATTTATAAGGTTCAGAAGTGAAATAATATTTGGAGTTGAATGCACAGCCAAACCTCTCTGTGTTTGTGTTTTCTGTACATTTCACGTTGAATTCATCCAGCCCTCTTTTTTATTGTTTGGTCCCATCAATCTCTAAACATTCATATTATCTAACATTCAAGTGGAGGTCACAATCAGAGTAGCTGAAATTCCCATAGAAGATTCACACTTTAAAGGTACCTCCAAATGTTCCAGTCTGACTTCGTTTCACCTAGAATGCTTTCAGGATTCACTCATGTTATATAGTACTATACAATCTGTTACTTCCTCAGTTCAAGAATATTCTAATCTATGTAAATATATGTTAGTTATATAGTAGAAATTTGGGCTGTTGCTACATGTTAGCTATTATAAATGATACTTATAAACCTTTGTGTCCAAGTTTTGGTGTGGACATGGGTTTTCAGTTGTTTACTGGTAGAATTATTAGATCGTATGATAATTACATGTTGAATAACTTAAGGGCCTGCCAAAATGTTTTCCAAGGTCCCTGTGGTACTTTCCCCCTACCAACATTTCTCTATAGTTTCACCAGCTTTTGCTATGTTTTTTTTATTTTTAATCATCTTAGTGGCAACAAAACAGTATCTTATTGTGGTTTGAACTTGCATTTTCCCAATACCTAATAATAATGAAAATCTTTTCGTGTATTTATTATTTTATGTCTTTATTACAGAAATGTCTGTTTAAATTTTTTGCTTCTTTTTTGCTTTGTCCATTTTAAATTGAGTTACTCTGGTTGTTGAATGGTATGAGCTCTTATAAATATAGCATAAAAAAACCTTTATTTATTTTGTGTGTGTATGTGTGTATATCAGAAGGCACACTGTGTGTCCCTGTGGAGACCAGGGGTATTTTCAGGAATTATCTTGGATTGCTTCCACCCCTTTTTTGCTTTTCCCACCAGGGCCATAAGTACAGGCTGTCACTGTTCCCACCTAGCATTTTAATGTGGGACCTGGGATCTGAGCTCGGGAATTTCTGCTTGGGAATCAGAGTCTTAGCTCCTCAGCTATCTCTCCAATCCTCTTTTCTTTTTTTGTGATAGAGTTTTTTCTTAGCATGAAAGATTTTGGCAAATTCCCATGTATTCATTTTTTACTGTTGGTTATTGTGTTCTTGGTATGCTAAAAAAAAAACCAATAATTACTCAACCTAAAATCACAAAGATAGACTCCTGTGTTCTCTTCTGAGAATTTTGTCATTTCAGCCATTGTATCTAGCTAAGTCTGTGATTTTGATTAATTTTTTGTACAGGATTTGCTTGCATGGGTTCAGCTCCATTCACACACATGTAAATATCTAATTGTTCCAACACTATTTGCTATAAAAACTATTTTCTCCCATTGAGTTGCTTTGATATCGTTTTCAGAAAAAAAAAATTTAATTGACCATAAGTATAGGGCTTTATTTCTAGAGCCCCGTTTCTGTTACCCAAAACTACATGTTGTCCTTGTGCCAGGAGTTTCTGAGTTGATCTCTGTAGCCTTTTAGTGAGTTTTAAAATATAGAAAATTCTCCAGCAGTTTCCTTCTTTTTCAAGATTGTACTTCTTGATTCTAGCCACCTGCACATGCACTTTAGGTCAGCTTGCCAAGTTCTGTTTTTAAAAGGTTGGCAGAATTTTTTAGGTGTTGCATTGAACCTGTCTGTCAGTTGAGAAGCATGTCCACCTTTGTGATATTAAATCTCCAATCTGTAGCCATAAGATGCCTTTCCATTTGTCTTGATTGTCATTAATTTTGTTCAGGGTGTTCATAGTTCACCATGAATATGTCTTGGGCTTCTTTCTTAAATTATATCTAAGTAAGCTTTTGTGGTTGAAATACATTTATAAATAGAATCTATCACAAATCAAATGTTTCTTAATTTCATTTACAGATTCCCTATTATGAGTATATGGAAATGCAGTTGTATCTGTTTATCCTCTATCTAGTAGCCAACCTTTCTCCACTTACTATTTTGCTCTATACAATAGTTGATACTAGAGATGTATAATGTGCTATGAATTAAAAGGAAAATTTGATCTTCATTTTTCAGGAATGGTAGCTCTAGGATACATCAATGAAGCTATAGATGAAGGGAATCCTTTGAAGACTTTAGATACCTTGATGTTACCCACTGCTAACATCAGAGATGTGGACCCAGACTGTGCCCAGCATTACCAGGATGTTTTGTACAATGCAAAGTCACAGAAACTCAGGGTAGGTGTCAGGATGCATGTTTCTTTTAAGTTTGTGGGCTGGTTGTGGGTAAGAGGGAGAAATTTGATTTTTCTTAAATTTCATGAATTGCTTGTTCAAAGAAATCAGAATGAATGTAACGAGGCTATTTCCCTGGTGTCAAACATGAAGGCAGAGTCAGACCATAGGCTAATGAAAATTCAGATGTAGGCGAATTGCTGTCTAGAGTGTAAGTTTCATGAGTATTACACATGACCAGCTCCAGCATCTGGTAAGGGAAGGAGAAGCAAAGGCCTATTTGAGGGTTCACCATCCTTTTCCTCAAGATGCTCAGAACTTAGTGAGGCACTGCACATTCTCCCAGGAAATGCAAGAGTGCCTGAGAGAGAATGGGACAAGGATTGTTGGGGTCCAGAATCTTAGGAGAAGTGGCATGGAGGTACAATAGAAGTTGTATCTGAAGAGAAAGGAAGAGGTGGGTGGGATCAGCCTGGCACAGGCAGTGCTCGATGGAAACCAGCCTGTTCTACTCCAAGTAGGAGACTCACTCTGGCTGGCATCCTCTGGAAGAGCAGTAGTGTTCTCCGGATCCCAACTTGTACAGAGACCCAGTGCTGTTAGAAAGGTACTGGGCTGAGTACTGAGACTTATAGGATCTGCCATTGAAAATGGAAGCGAGGCCACCTAACACAGTAGTTGTCTGCTAAAATACAAAAGCAATGAACATCTACTGCATGTCTTCAAAGCCCAGAACTACCTCATCTGAAGTGGGAAGAGTGCTTAGAGCACTGTGTACCAAGTGCTCCTGTTCACCAGGCACGAAATGGTATTTTAGCTTATTATCTCCTTTAATTCTCGTGACGGTCCCTCGACTCATTTCCCCTTCACAATCCATTTTCTAGACAATGAACTTGGATTAAATTAGTGTCATGGTGTATAGCAAAGGACCAACACTAACAGAGAAAGTTACTTTGGAGAGACAGGCAGGCCTTTCAGATCCTAGCTGTCTGATTTTACTAAACTCATAATGCTACTATATACTTATTTTCAAAGTGCAAAATGAGAATAATGTCTGTTTTATAATGAGAGTTAAATAAGAATATATATGTCTGCTTATATGTTAATGTATGAGTAATGTTATGGGTATATGTGTGCATAATGTATGTGTGCATATGGTGTATGTGTATGTGTGTGTGTGTGTGTGTGTGTGTGTGTGTAGAATGAAGACTGGCATCCAAGCAAACCTTGCTTAAATAGTATAGCTAGTGTATTGAAGCTACTTGTGGTTGTCTTCCAAGTTGAGAGTGAGCAATGTTCTCTGTGTCATGAGATTCTCATTAGGCTCAGGGAGTCCTCTGCCCATACATCTGTTTTTTTCTCTTTGAGGTAAGTCAAACTTCACAAAGCCAAAACCTTCTATAGGCAGGCAGCATGGGTCCCTGACAGAAAATTCCACCCAAAGACTCTAGCTCTATCCAAGACTTCTCTGGGCACGCAGAAGACTTCATGTACCCATGTGTTGGCAGAACTCTGTTGGAAAGTCTCCTTGTGTGGAAGCAGCACCTTTAATGTGCTGATTAGAATGCAGAACATAGGCGTTTGATGCTAGCCCAGGAATCCAGTGAAACTAGGGTGAGAACTATGTGGACCATTGCTGATAGATTTGATTACAAGTTCAAGGAATACTTCAGATTTGGTTCAATTGCTGTTTTTACACAGTTTACTTTTATTGTTTGTTGGTTTGTTAAGTGTTGGAGATCAAGCCCAGAGTCTGGTATGTATGTTGGCAAATGCTCTACTACTAAGCTGTATCCCCATCCCCATCAATTTCCAAACTTTTCTTAGCTAGCATGTTCTCTCTGAGCTTCCCCCACCCAAAAAAATTTTTTATTTGACTGGGTCTTCATGTTTTGTTTTTCAAAAACTCAGCTGTTTGACTCCTAAAAAATTCCAGAGTGTTTATATGGTGGCATTACTTCATATTTCCCAAGTCTAGACACTAGTCTTAAAAAAAGAAAAGAAAAGAAAAGAAAAAAAATGGTATTGCTATAATTTCCATTGTAAGGTAAAGACTACTCCAAAGTAAACAGTCAATGAAAATCACAGCATGGGATTGGGGGAAAATGGCTTAGTTGGTACTTGGTATACTAGCTGAAGAACCAGAATTTGGATTCCTATGTGGAAATGCTGGGCAAGTATAGCAGCCTGCCTGTAATTCCAGCCATGGAAGGCTGAGTCTGGAAATCCCCAGAGCAAGACTGGCTAATTAAATTATTCCTATGGTGGCCTCTGAGTTTAATTATTGAGGACTCATGTTCAAAATAGTAAGGTGACCAGGTCCAGTTTCCAATATCTACCTTGGGCCAAGAGACAGAGACAGAGACAGAGAGACAGAGACCCATCACACACATAAAGATGTAAATAGAGAAAGAAAATAAAATCATAATTGAAGGGGCTGGAGAGATGGCTCAAGGGTTAAGCCTCTGCCTTTCAAGCAGAAGGTCCTGAGTTCAGATCCTAGACCCCACGTAGAGATGCCAGATGGAAGCGGGGATGGCCTGCATTTCTGGTCCTGGTAGGGCGGAGCCTGTGAATCCCGGGGCAGAGTAAACAAGGAGACGGTCCATGGTGATTCCCGAATTCGCCCATGGTTCTACACACACACACACACACACACACACACACACACACACACACATAAATGCACAATTGAATAAATAAAAAAAATCACAATTGAAAACAGGCAAGATATCTCAGCTGGTAAATGATCCTGCACACAAACTTGGTGCACATGGTAAAAGGAGGAGGAAACAAACTTCCATGGATTGCCCTCTGACCTCTCCCTGCATTCTGAGACATACATGTGCTCTCTCTCTCTTTCTCTCTCTCTCTTGCTCACTCGCTCTCTCTTCTTTCAATCTCTGAGTGCTTCTCTCATTCCACCCCACCTCTCTCAAATAAATTAATTTTTAAAAAATCATAGTGATTAACTTCTTCATGAAATGGATGAATGGATCAAAGATTGGGGGTAGACTTGCACTTTTGATTCTCTTGTCTACCTCTAAAATGCCGAGAATACAAACATGCACCATCATGCTTGGTTTATGAATGCTAGGGAGCCAAACCCAGGGCTTCATGAATAGTAAGCCATCACTCTGCCTACTGGGCCATGGTGACGATTCTTCATGCTTTAACAATACAACCTTGTTGAGGCACCAAATTCCTTTGTCACAAAGTCAGCATATATTTAGCAGAGCCAAATTCATTTCTTTAGTTCTGTCTACTGAAGACAGTGAATTACGAGTGACTTAAATTGAAGGCTTGACTTGACAGCATATGAATTATAACCCACCAAAAAGTTCTGATTTGTTCCTTGTATATATGCACTATAAAAACTATGTGTGCTTTTAACAAGTGAACACTGCTATTTTCCCCCAGAACAAACTGTATTTCAGTTAATAAGTTTGTTTGCAGAAATAAAAAATTTCACTGAAGTTTTTGAAATCTTGAAATTTATTCTAAATTTGTTTTTCTTGCTTTCTTTAACATTTATCTGACTTTTACACTTCATATAACTACATTCAGACTGTAAGGGTCATCACGTGTGAGAGTTTTTTACTTTAAGTATTGTACATGTATGCATTGTGCAGTGAGCATAGTCCCCCATCTCCAATCTTTTCTTTTCTTGCCCCTCCCACTCAACTTTGTTCCTTAGCTTCCCCAGTTTCCCTTTCATGTCACATATATGTGTGTATAAAATTTTCAAACCACAAATCAGAAAACATAGTTGATATTTGTCTTTCTAAAACTGACTTAACTCACTTATGATCATCTGCAGTTGCATCTACTTTCTTGCAAACAATAGAAGTTCATTCTTCATCATGGCTAAAGGAAAACCCATTTGTGCTTCAACACTAAATTTTCCTTATCTGTTCCTCTGTTGCTGGACACCTATGCTGGTTCCATAACTTAGCTGTAGTGAATAATGCTGCAGGAAGCAAGGATATGCTAATGTCTCTGTGATATGTTGAGTTGAAGACCTTTTGGTAAATACTTATGCAGATTTTTTAATTCAAGTTCAATGAAACCATACACATTCAAACTATGCATTTAAAATGCTTTTATTGTTTTGCTGATCATTCCAAAGTACATGGTCAGTGTACACCCGCAGACCTATAAATTACCTTAGCAGTGCATCATGCTTGAAGGTTTCCTCAACCCTATTTGTATTTACTTGTACTTTCCACCTTTAGCACTATTTCACCTCCTGTTTGATCCCTCAGCTAAGAGAAACAGTCCAGTTATATACTGGAGATTTATGACAATACAGCATTTCCCCATTTAAGAAAAAAAAATGGCTGTACATTATTTTAAGTTGCTAAATGACCTTAGCAGTATATTCTTAAAGTTCTTTTTTTAACAAACCTGATCAGAAATGATATCATCTTCTGCCGTATACAATATGTTGCTTTTTCAGTATGAACCGAATGAGCTCCTGCTGTTAGATGCTGTGGGATTTTAATCTTTCATTCAGCCCTATGCTGTGTGATACATGCAGCTTGGCCCCACAGAGCTTGGGCTTAAAGTGACCACAAGGACCTTAAGGGCACACTCACCCCTCACAGGACTTGTTCCCTCAGAACCTAAAATCAGCAGATGCTAAAGTTCCTATATAAAATTATGTCATATTTAGATATAACCCTTTCATATACTTTAAATATCATCTATGGATCATTTATAAATACTTGGGTTACTAGATTGGTTTAAGGAATAATAAAAAGTAAAATATCTGTACATGTGCATTACATACAATTTTTTAAAAAAATGTTTTTGATCCATAGTTGAATCTACGTAGCTGACTATACAGAAAACTTGTTTATGGAATTAATATGTCCATATAAATGAGTTTCGTTATGCCTATTTTGTATATATGTCATAATTTGAAAATCTAAGAAAATGTTTTGGAAATTCAGGTAAGAAAAGTGACACTTTCAACATAAGGATCAGGGAAGGACAGGGACTGTAGGAACCTAAAGTATTGGAGAAATTTAAGCAAAGAAGTTAGAATGAGCTGAGGCAAGAGGAAAATGAAGGAATGTGAAGCTCATGGTGAAGCAGAGAAGTCTGGTGCTTCACGGCAGGAAAGGCCTCCCGAGAAACCATGTTAGACAGTTAGCCCTGGACGCCAGCTAGAAGTCCATCGTGGATTCCAGGAGCGGCAAGTAAGGCTTCGGAGTCAGGTCAGGCTGGCCTGATCAGTAAAATGGAGAATGGCTGGAAAACAAAGGAGGGGTGAAGACAAAGGACCCTACTGAGGGACATAGATGATAGAGGAGGTGGTCCAAAGAAGAGGTGCAGGTGATGCTGAAGTTTAACAATGGCAGCCCCCCTTCCAGAAGGAAGGAGAAGAGAATCTGAAGTTTGTAGTGTCAGTAAGACAGAAAGAAAGGTGTCAGTTGCCGTAAAGAGACTAGTGATAACTGATCTTTGACATTGATATTCTTAAGATACTGATAAAGTATGTTGTTTTTTTTTAAAAAAAAAAAATCAGTTACCAATACTTTTGCAGTGTTTGCTTCTTGAAATACTGTTAAAAATGGAGCCAGAACATTAAGCTGCTGGCACTGTGCACATATTGTCCCAAGCGTGTACCTTTCACAGAGCTTTCCCCGTTCTCTAAAAGGACCTCATTGGTGTCAGCTAAGAAGTAAGCTGATCTACAATTTTTGACATGATAAAATAAAGGAATGGATCTAGGCAACTATTCAGGCTACCCAGGCACAAAGCTATGAGATACATAAAGTATAAGTTGTCAGTGCTGTTGTAGTAATAGTTGGCATGGTGAATGATAAGCATAATATTGGTAGGAGCAAAGCAAATTGTGAAGATCAGTAAGGATGAGGAGAATTGCTTTGATATACCGCAGCCATCTGTGGTCCTGCGCATTGAGTTTGCAGATGAGGGTTGTGTAGCAGTAGATAATGATCACAAAGGGAATTAAGAATCCAAAGATTGCTAAGGAGATGAAGTAGTAGAGTTGGAAGGGCGAAGAAGACTCGCATATGTTGTGGACATCATGGCAGGTGATGATCTCTGGCTGGACGAGATAATACTCCTGCTTCAAGATGAGGAATGGCAGCATGTATAAGAAAACCATGACCCATACCAGGCCACACATGAGCATACTGTAATTGCGCTTGGGCAGCTTCCGATACATGAAGGGATGGACAATGGCCAGGTAGCGGTTGATGCCCATGCAGGTGAGGAGAAGGATGGAGCAGTACATGTTGCCATAGAAGATTAGTGTGGTGATCCGGCACATGACCTCTCCAAATATCCAGTTGTTCCCATTGAGGTGGTAAGCGATCTTAAATGGCAGTGTAACACAAAACAGAAGGTCTGCAACAGCCAGGTTGGTATGGAAGATGGTCAAGCAAATGGGTTTTGTCTTCATAGCAAGTTTCCACAAGGCCACAAGGTTGGCGGGCATACCAACCACAAACACCAAGATGTAGATGGCGGGTATCAGCTTGGTACTTAAGGAACTTCTCAGGTACCCCATGGTAGCATTATTCACCAGGAGATGTGAACCACTTTCTTTGGGGCACTTTGGTGTTTCAGTTGTGGTGGCTCCAGTCCAGCCTTCTATGTCAGAGAGTGGGAAGTCCTCAAAAACATTTGGAGGAACTCCTTGGAAGGTTCTAAGACGTGAGGTTGGCTTCACCAAGTTGTCCGCAGCCTTCTCCATGCCTGTATTTGAAAGAACACAGTAGCATATGATTTGTCACCAAGTTAGATCTATAGTTGTAGGGAAAAAATGAAATGTCTATGCTACATAATTTCTGTAGTAGTAGAATTTGGGATCCTATAACTTCAAAAAAAATATTATAGGGGCTGGGGCTGGAGAGGTGGCTCAGGGGTTAAGCTTCTGCCTTGCAGGTAAAAGGTCCTAAGTTCCAATCCTAGACCCCACATATAGACGCCGGGCGTAAGCGAGGGCGGCCTGCGTTTCTGGTCCTGGTAGGGCGGAGTCTGTGAATCCAGGGCAGAGTAAACAAGAAGGAGGTGGAGGCGTCCATGGGTGGCTCTCGAGTTCGCCCATGGTTCTACACACACACACACATACATACACATGCACACACGCAAAAATTGAATAAATAATAAAAAAATTTATATGGGTAATATGGTAAAGGCACTTGCTGCGCAAACCCGATGACCTGAGTTCAATCTCTGGTGGAAGTAGAGAACCAACTCCATGAAGTTGCTCTATAATTTTTATTCTTGTGTCATAGTATGCATACTTGTATACATGCAATAATAAAAAATGTTAAAGTCATCACAAATCAAGCAATCACAGGCATGTATGTAGTACATTCCATATGCCCAGTTTTTCTCCTGTGAGGAAAACTAGATGACAACATCCTGCATATAAGAAGCTTGTAATGTTGCTGCACAAAACAGAACATTACCAGATGCTATATTGATTGCAAGCTGTACAGGGACTCAGACAGGATATAGCACATTTATATGTCTGAGAAACATATCAATTGAAAAGATAATCTTGAACAAAGATCGGAAAGGCCTGTAAATAGAATACAGCACATACATTAGATTCTGTTCATGAGTGGGCACAGGATCTGGAAATGTCTGATTTAAATTGTTTCAGCACATTTGTTGCAAATGCACGTGTCAGTGCTATCAAGTTTAACTCCATTGCACTCTGCAAATAATGTTTAGACTAGTGGAGAAGATGCACAATGCACTCTGATACTAACGAGGTACATCTAAACAATGAAGCTGAAAATATGTAGGTCACACTCCAAGTCCTGAAGCACCTCTAAGCTGTCTCAGGAAACCATGGTCTGTGCATAAATGACTGTGCTGCACACACAACTTCCTCTTTCAGTGCTGGTGATGCAGCCCAGGGCCTTGCAGTGTGACACATCTCATAAAGGAGTAATAACTATGGCAGAGTGGCCCTCCCCGCTCAAGATTCCCACTGCTAGCACCTGGAACCTATGAACATCTCACCCCTTGTGGCAAAAAGGGACTTTGAATATGCCATTTAGTTAGATGTCTTGAGATGATGGGGGGAAATCCTGGCTTGTCCAAATGGGCTGAATGCATCCTAAGCAGCATTACAGGGGCAAGACAAGGGACCAGAGTCAGAGAGATTTGTAATGCTATGCTAGTGGCTTGGAGTTAGAAGAAGGGGCTTTGAGCCAAGAAGACATGTAGGTACTTTTAGACACTGTGTGAAGGCAAGAAAGCAGATTGTTTCCTGGAGCCTCTAAAATGAAGACAACCCTGCCAACATCTTGACTTCCTCTGACCTTCACATAGATCAGATAGTAAATCTGTATTGTTTCAAGTTCTTGATACCTGAACATCTGTAGCATCAATAGAAAACTAATGTACCCATCAAAACACAAGTTTTGATGGCAGAATAGAGACAAGATCGTAGAGGTCAGAAATTAGTGGCAAGGAGACATGATTCTTGAAGGCTGCTATAATCAGACTGAACTTGGATAACAACAAAGGTTCTGACAAATTGAAGATGAGGATACAAGGCCAACCTGGGCCCAGAGAGATGCAGTTCTGACTGGTTATGGAAGTGAGAAAGAAGCAAGAGGCAAAGAGACTGGGAGGTTGCCATGCTAAGTAACTGGGAGAAAGAAGATCCTCCTAACTGAAGGAGGACAAGAGACAGGGTGGCGAGGGGAACGGGAGAGAAATGCAAATCTCAGGTTTATATGATTTTCATTGGTTGGTTGGCTGATTAAGATAAAGGCCATGTGGGCCTTGAAGTGTGATTCTGAGCCTTCTGAGCAGTGGGATTACAAGTGTGCACCTCCAAACCTGTTTAAAATCTGCATTTTTAGTATGACTGAGGTGGAGTCACTAATGTGATATTAGTGTGCAGAATGTCCAGCAAGAGGCTAGAAGACTAGATATGAAAAGTCAAAGTTCAAGAACCCAAATGGGAAGCATGAATTTTTTAGTCTATGTAGAAGCTGCAGTTTAACAGAAGAGGAGTGGCAGAGATGGTCTAGGGCAACGTCTTAGTTTTACATTCTGTTACTGTGATAAATACTTGACCTAGTTTAGGAAGCAAGATGTATTCGTTTCCATCTTCCAGTTGCCAAACAACTTAGGGGAACGAGAGGTCTTTATTCTTGCTTATAATTCTTGGTTATATTCATCAGCTTGGTCGAACAGTTCATACCATCAAGAACCAAGAGAACAGGTCACATCATATCCACAGAAAGGACTCCAAGAAGGACATACTTTCCCAAATACCAGAATTTCTTATGCCAAAGTACTGAATCAACTGTCTTATCTACCTGCCAGAAAACGGTCCCAGCCGGCATGGGTGGTGTCTTCCTGCATCAATTAGAGAATGTCTCACAACCTTATAACTACTGCTACTTCTCAAATAATGCTCCAAGGTGCAGCCCTCAATTGCCAAGTTGACCTAAGTCAAATTGGCACACAAGGGAATTTTTATTCTAGCTTGTGATTTCACACTATAGTCCATTATAGTAGGAGAGTTACCAACAGAACTGGCCACATCAAATTCATAGCGAGACTAGAGAGGTCAAAGGCAAATGCTACATACTTACGTGCCTTCTGGATCGTCAGCTTCACAAAGGACCAGCCAGTTCTGTCTTTATCCACCTGCCTGGAAAATGGCCCCACCCACTACGGGCTGGATCTTTCCTTATCAACTTACACAACTAGACAATCTCCCACAGACTTGTCTTCACTAGATAATTCCTCACAGTATGCCTAAAGGCTCAAGTGTCAAGTTAACACCTGAAACGAACTACCGCAATCTTTCCAAATCAATTACATAATTAGGTAATCCCCAGCAAGCTTGCCAGAGGTCTACGTTCACTAATAACTCACAGTGTGTCTAAATGTTCAACTGTGAAATGTCAACTTGACAGCTGAAACCAGCCATCCCAAGAAGCTTTAGAGAAATGGCAGAGTTTAGAAGGCAAAAATCAGAAGATGAAACCACTGTGATGACCTAAAAAGTTAGGAGCGAATTGTTTAAATGAAATAAACATGTCAAGATTATATCATAAATATTTTTTATGACTCAGTAAGAGCTCCTGAAAGAACAGGTTCAACCTCACACCTTAATACTGAAATGACTTATCATTACCAGATTTTTTCATAAATTAATATTTGGTATATACAGGAACTAGATTCCCCCTGACTTATAATGTGATGCTTCAGATGGATCTTGTTGTTATATTTAAACCTCATACTTAATCTAAAATGCTAGTACATGACCAGAGGCCTCTTGACATAAAATCCCTGAGTCTCTCTGTTTTAAAATCAGAGAGCAGTGTTCAGCAAATGGCCCTCCTATGGAGTCAGATTCTCTTTCTGACTTTATAACCTCAGTTGTTTGCGCCAAGGTGAAAATGAAGCTACCCTCATAATCTGGACTTTGCACAGTCCGAATTCAGCATGTCAGATGTGGTGGTGTCGGAATAACTGGGGATGTGTAGGTGATCGGTGCTATTCAAGCTGGAATCTAAAGGGCGTGTCCTGTGCCAGCTGAGTCCAGATTCTTAGCTCACACTAGCATTCAAGTGATACCACCCAAAGAGAAGTGCCCTTGAAACTAGGTAGGCAGGAAGTTATTGTGTGGTGGCTGTAGACCACACTGTGTAAGTTACTTCCCTTCAAGGTTTGGAAAGAGAGCTGCTGTAACGAAGGGTGTGTCAATTTTCAGAAGATTCCTGTGGTGGAGGAAAATCATGGTGTCATGCCACACAGCAAAAGCAGAGAAGTTGGCTTGAGAAGTTGGCTTGAGCCTGTGTTTCAGAAGAATTCCAAACCTGATCCCATTTCCATCTTTTCTTGGTCAGAGTCTAGCTTCCCTTAAGAATAGTGTTCATGGCTAAGTTTTATTTTAAAATGTGTTTGAATTCTTCATACAGGTTTCCATTTGGCATTCTGTTTCTGAACTGTCCGCAGCCTAGGAATAGGTGTCGGAGAGAGACTAATCCAAAGGGAACAGACTTCAGCTGGCTCATGACAGACTCCCTCCACATCTCCCACGTCATGGCAGAGAGCAAATTTACTGCCCTGCACTTCAGCTGCTTTAAAGCTCTCCCCCTTTCCCTTCCACCAAAGCCCACTAGTATGGCGAAGGAACCCCGCAAATCATACTTCCTTACAACTCTGAGTCTGTGTTTTGGCTCATCTACTCTCAAAAGCATCAAAGACCTCTCTAGATCCCACATGTACAGTCCCTGTCTGTGGGGTCCCTGGGAGCTGTCTGTAGGGACTCGGGATAAAGAAACATTTCTTTATAGGGGGTTCCTTCTGTTTAATTCTCATCTTATCCCGTCTTCCTTCTGCTAACAGAGTTGACCACAATGTGAACTAATAGTGACAGAGTTGTAGATTCGGACCTGTCGCAGATTGGTTAACGGCAGAACAAGCAGGAGATTACAAGCCCACATACTATCACAGGCAAATACGAAACACGTTCAAGGTGAAATAATAGTTTTGGGAAGAATTTATTTCTAAAAGCAAATGTGTATACTAACTTTTATATATTTCACTTATATATATAATGCACATGTGTTTTTAATTTATATACAGAGAGAACTCTTTAGTACTAAAAGTCAATAAAAAGTATTTAATCAGTCTTGGAAACAGCACACTGACTGCTGTAAACAAATTACTCTGTCATAATTCTTCTTTTCCCCCTTGCTAGGAAGTAGAAACATATTTTTAATCCCTTGGAAAATTGCTTTCTTTCCTATAACTTTACAAATGCTAAGACTTTTCACAAAGAATGCTGCTTTTTGACTTAATTGACTCTGACGCACGGTTGGAAATATAAGAACATTTAGTCTTTGACAAGGTTTGACTGGTGAACAGACTATCAAGATGTCCACGATTCTACCTTTTAATAACCAGCTCTAAATGCAGATTGTTGGCAGTTCTGCTGAGATCCAAAGAGAATTAGGCTCATTTGGCTCCTACAGCGCATACCTCACCATGCCATCCAGAAGAAGAAAAAGAACTTACCATTCTGGCAAAATGTTGCTGACAGAAGCAGTCCAGCTGCAGCCAAGAAGAGGGCCTTCATTTTGATGCGCTAAGACCAGCTACAGGGACCGGTTACCAAATGCGCAGAGCCACAGGACAGAGTCCACTCAGCTCCATGTCTCGGCAGCAAGTGGAAGGCTTGTTCTGTGGGAAGAGAGCCACCCTGCGCTGCGTGGGCAGGAATTCACCCTTCCTCTTCAGGGAAAGGATGTGGCCTCTTGATGTTTCCGTATGCGTGACTCAGGCATGTTGCAGTCTCCCTGGAGAAAGAAAGTCCTTTAACTCTTGCTGACTCCCTGACATCTTTCCACGCCAGAAGTGCTGGGCTTCTCCCCAGTGCATTGCAGGAGTGGCAGAAACCGCAGAGCCCTCCGCACAGGGCAAAGCTGAGAACCAGTGCTCAGCAGCAATTAGTTTTAACTCTGCTCTGTTTCTCAATTTTTTCTTATTTAAAAAACACAACTTGGGGGGCTGGAGAAGTGGCTCAGGGGTTAAGCCTCAGCCTTTCGTGCAAAAGGTCCTGAGTTCAGATCCTAGACTCCACGTATAGACGTCGGGCGGAAGCGGGGGCGGCCTGCGTTTCTGGTCTTGGTAGGGCGGAGCCTGTGAATCCCGGGGCAGAGTAAACAAGGAGGAGGTGGAGGCGGTCCATGGTGGTTCACGAATTCGTCCATGGTTCTACACACACACACACACACATACACACACACACACACACACACACAACTGAATAAATAATAGTTTAAAAAAAAAATAAACACAACTTGGGCTGGGAGATGGCACAGGGGTTAAGACTCCGTCTGGCAAGCAGAAGGTCCTGAGTTCAGATCCCAAGTCCCAACTTAAAAAACAAAACAAAACAAAACAAAAAAAACACCAGACGGAAACAGCAACAACCTCCTTTTCCAGCCCTGGTGGTCCGAGCCTGGGAAATCCCAGAGTGAAGCAAGAAGGAGGTAGAAGCAATCCAGGATGATTCCAAAGTCACCCTTGGTCCTCCACAGGGACATATGTGGACCCGGACACACACACACATATAAAAGAAATAAAATATAAAAACACAACTTCAGAGTGTGTCTTCTAGTCATTAAACTCCTCACACAATTGTATCTAAATTAATTATGAAAAGCAAGACTTCCTTTGTTGATTTGTTTATTTGCTTAATTTTGAAATGGGGTCTCATGTAATCCAGGCAGTGGAACTCATGATGAAAGTTGAGGGGCAGCTTGAACTCCTGATCCTCCAGCTTCCACCTCCCAAATGCTGAACTACACTACCATTGAACCTGGGACTTTGGGCATGCTAGGCAGGCACTCTGCCAACTGAAGTATATTCCCCAGCCTGCAACAAACATTTCTTAGAAGGTAAAATTGTTAAGGTATCAAACTGCTTTGAAAATTCTCTGCTCAGCCGCCATGGTGATGGGACACCTGCAATCCCAGCACGTGGGAGGCTGTGATTGGAAGATTGCAGTGAGTTCACAGCCAGCCTGGGCTACACAGTGAATTCCCATCTAGTCTCAGAAATGAGGAAAAGATAATTCCCTATTAGTGCCACATTGCTCTGACTTCGTCCAGTATGCCTGGCCAGTTTTAACACTTGTCAGTGAGAAGAGCGTTGTTTTGTTTGTTTGGCATTGATCAGTGTATTCTAAGTGACCCAGGAACTCTGTAGAGCCCGAGAAGTAGGGAGACCCATGCCAAACCACACTATTTTATTGAACTAAAAATCATAGCATGTATGGAAGGTACAAAGCCTTCCTCCATTCCATGAATCTTAACAGTTAAGAATTGTGTAATCATGGCAAGATATGTATAGCAAAATTTATTATCTGTCATAAATGTGAGGTACATCTAACAGTTAAAAAAGTCATAGTAAGTTTACCTTAATAAAAAACAATTACACTGCAAGCCAGACAACCCAACCCATAAATGTAGCCAGTAACAGAAAATTAAATTTTTAACTGAGACTTAAAAGCAGAAGCACAAACTTGAAGGAATAAATATATCTATATGAGTTATTTATTTCTTGATTAAATTTAGTCCAACTAAAATTTTTACAAAGGCTAAGGTACAACACTTTAACTGCATAATATATGATAACATAAACCAAGGTAGAATGTTATATAGTCCTGTAGAAATAAACCCATAAAACATTTTGTTTTCTTGCAGCTTTCTAGTTCTCTCGTAAGTGCAGGAAGTTATGACTTGGTTTGTGCCTGGTCTGGTCTAATCTGCTTGTAACTTACATGTTACATGCCTGGTTGAGCTGAAGTGTATTTCTGACCAATCCCGTGAATGTAGTACTTCTAACCTTCTGTTGAACGATTGAAAAAGAAATTTAAGATTGATACATTTTCACTTTTATTCTTTGTGTTTAACTTTATTTCAGTATATCAGGATCTCTAAACTACTGACTTGGTTTTGCAATCTAACTTTAGTTTGGCTTACAAGACTAATCTTTGACTGTAACTGTTTTCTCATCCAGACAAAATTGGGGGGCAGTAAAATTTCAAACTAAAACAGAGTGGATTTGTGTGGTTCTACTTTTTAGGCTATTCCAGGAGAGTAAGGGATTCTCTTTGGGGTTAAAAATTAAAGGGAAAAAAAATCCTGCTTCTCTGTCTCCTCAACCTCATCCAGTCTTCCCCTTTTCATCCCGCTTCTGCTGGAGCCTTATCCTTCCAAGTTTTCACTTCAAATAACTGACTAACCTTACCACCAGTTGATAGTTCCCATGTGGCTTCTGGCTCTGGAGAAGATCCAGGAAGCAAACGTCATGCATTCGCTGTTATCCCAGCAACTCAGAGCCATCTCTGCATGCATTATCTCACATTATCTCCCTAGAGAAGCAGTAAGTGTTATTTCTCCTTCCCGACATTCTCCACACTTCCTAAGTCCTAATTGATAGAGTTTGCTCCCCATGGCTCCAATACCAGAGTTGTTGATTATGCATCTGTGTGTGTGTGTGTGTGTGTGTGTGTGTGTGTGTGTGTGTGTGTGTGTACTCATGTGCCTATATTTGTGTGTGCATGACTATGGTGCATGCTCATATGTCTAGGTACAGGTGAGAGAGTGCACTTGTGTGTGTGTGTGTGTGTGTGTGTGTGTGTGTGTGTGTGTGTGTGTAGAAGTGCCTGTAGAGACCCAAGGGTGACTTCAGGAATCACTCTGGAGTGCTCTGCCTCCTTACTGCTTTGCTCAAGGGGTTTCCTAGCCTCCGCCCTTCAGGGTCAGAAGTGTAGATCACCACCATTTCCACTCAGTGTTTTTATGTAGGATCTGGGATCCGAACTCAGGTCCTTCTGCTTGAGAGGACTTTAACCAACTTAGAGCCATCTCTCCAAATGTGGAGATTTTTTTCCAAGCCCATTTACTCTCTGCCAACATGACTTTTACAATAGAATCATCAGAATGAATCCAAATGTAAAATAATGGAGATAGCTCAGTACTTTCTTTTCTTGCTGCTGTGAATCCAACTGTACCAGTTAGACATAGGTGTTAAATTGACTACTGAAAACTTTAGGAATAACTATAAAGAATTATTAGTTACAACATTTCCTGAGCAAGCCCATGGGAGATTATCTAACTGATGTGGGAAGATCCATCGTGGTTGAGATCATTCCTTGGGAAGGTAGATAGGATGAAGAAAGTTGGTTCGTTCAGTATTTTGACAAACTGGTAGAATGGAAAGTGAGAAAGTTTGTCCCTACCAGCTCCTCCTGTGAATGTGGTATGACAAATCCCCCTGGCTTCTGATGTTGGAATGAATTCTCCTTCCATGCCTATGAACTGTAACCCACACTGTAAGCCAAGAATAAACTCCTTCTTCCCCTAAATTATTTGGTCATGCATTCATTTCAGCAACAGAAGAATAACCGGAACATCATCCCTAACAACTTAGTCAAGACCCTATCATACATTAACCCCTGCTTGCCTGCAATAATGTCTCTATCTATGACGGTTAGTCTTAAATATCAATTTGACCCCTGAGATGAGGACTTCGGGAATACCTATGAGAAATCATCTAGATAAGACGGGCCTCTTGTAGGAGATTTTCTTGATTGTGTAATTGACATGGGACTCCCCAGCCCATAGTGGACAAGAATGTTCTCGGGACTAGTAAATAAAGAGCTGATTGGGCAAAATCAACAGGCTGGCAGGCTAGAAAGCAAGTATGTAGTGTTGGTCGTGGCCCTTGGCTCTGGGCTTTGGATGACTCCGCCCCAGTTCCCTTGGCTCCTGATGCTAGTATGACTTCTGCCATGATAGACTGTGACCTGGAATTGTAAGCTGCAATAAAATCCCATGTCTCTCTAAGTTGTCTGGATCCGGAACAGGTTGCAAAACTAAAACAGCATTGCCTTGATCACTAGGCGGTATTTCTGTCTTTTTTGCTACTAGACTCTTCATCCTTCAAGGCAGTCACTAGGTTTTTGTTTTTGTTTTTTATTTGCTTTGCCTCTGTGTCTAATTAATACCGGGCATCACTACATTTCTCCCAAATTTAAGACATCCCGTGGTCCCCTGTGATAGCTCAGCACATCATTTGGGAGCCACAGTTACCAAGTGCTTAGCAGGGAGAGACCTGACTGGGGTCACCATGGAAGGCCTTTGGCAACAGGTGACTTTTGAACTAAGGACTGAGGGATGGGACCCAGAAGCAGTCGTGCAGCACGTATAGAGTAGCCCTGAGGTTCTAGAACAGGGGAAGGGAATGCAGAGGGGGGTGAGGTGAAGCCAGAGAGGCGGGCAGGGCCCAGTCACTGGTTCTAGCCCTCAGTCTTTGAGAGGGGAGCTTGTGTTTCCTTCTAAGGTTAAGCAGAGGAAGGGTGACATGAGATGTCCAATTTGTAGAGCTCATGTGGTTCTCACTAAAGAACTGCTGTGTGCAGGACAAACTTAGAAGGAATGAAGCTCCATGGAAGACCAGTGCAGCTGTCCATCTGGGGATGATGTGGATGAGGATTCGTGACCTGTTTGTCAGTAGTTCATGCCACATGTGGTACTGCTTTTGGTGGTCACTGAGTAAGAATCTGGAAATTGTAATAAAATGTCTCCTGAAGAGCAGGCAGATTCCGATCATCCTCATTCATTGTTCTTCCTTTGACTCTGTGCCATTGTTCCCAGGATCCTCAGAGTATTTCTAAAGTTCTCTGGCTGGATGAGATACAGAAAGCCGTCGATGAAGCCAACGTGGATGAGGACAAAGCAAAGCGATGTAAGTCCTTGCCATCTTCTGCTTGCCAGGCCAGCAATATGCGTCTAGGGTCATTTCACTTAGACTTTCTGGAAAGGTTTGAATGCTTTCCAAGTCTCAGTTCTTGCACGCATATGTCAACAAAAATATGTTTAGCTCGTTGCCCTGTGTTCAATGATTACAGGCTAACTCCAATAGCATCTGACAGTGTTGCCAGACAAAACCCAGATAGTAGAAGTGCTGTATAAGCTGTTGGGGTTTATGATTAGATCCAGTGAAGCCCATTTCTGTTCAGAGAATATCTATTTCCATTATGTACTGGGGTTTAACTGGGGTTTTTCAAAGAAACAGAGTGAGAGAGAGAGAGAGAAGGGAGGAAGGAAAAGAGGGAGAGAGAAGAGGAAAAAAGGGGGGAGAAGATAGCTTATGGACATTTATTTTAAGGAATTGTCTCATTAGGTTGTTGAGCCTGGCAAGTCTAAAATACAGAGGCCAGGTTTCATGGGTCCACATCAGCGCTTAATCACCAAGGACAAGTGGGAGTGGTTACTGTCCAATAGCAGAACTCTGGTCCTGATTGGAATAATCTGACTGGTGGTGTTGACTTTATTGATCATGTTATTTCTAGGAATGAAGTTGTTCTGTAGTTACTAAATTCTTCCTTAGGGTGTGCAAATAGAAGAGTTGTGGGTCAAGTAAAGAAAAATTTGAGTCCTAGAAGTAGGCAAGTTCCCTGATTTGCAGACTGAAGCCTGTTTACAAAGCCAGAGACCCTTTGAATGAAGGAAGTTTCAAAATGCACTATGGGGATAGACGCAGACCACGCTGGTTCAAATGATTAATTTTTTTATTTTCATTATAGACTTCTGTTTTCAAGGAAGAACAGTAAGAAAATGCACCTGAAAATCTAAAATAACTTCTAAATTGACATAGTACAATGTCCAGAGTATAATAGTCTCTACATGAAGTAGTATAATAGCACATTAACCTGCAGGTTCATGGCACAGTTCCTTCCCTGAGGCAGGAAGTCACTTCACTGCCTAAAACTGGTATTACCAAACCTGTTTGCCAGCCTTTAGCCTTCCTCCAAAGCTCTACCAATCGCCTTTCTCTGGTAGAAAAGGACACAGGCAGATTTTAGGGACTTGACAGGTGCTGTTCTGAATGAACTCAGATCCATCCAGGCAGACCCAAGTGGGAAGTCAAGTGATTAGTGGGGTTTTAGTTGAGTGTTCTCTCTCTCTCTGTCTGTCTCTCTGTGTCTGTCTGTCTGTCTGTCTCTCTCTCTCTCTCTCTTTCTCTCTCTCTCTTTCCTCCCCCATCAGGCTCAATTGTGGTTGAGCATACCATCTTGTGGTTGCTTCCCAGTTTCAGAATGCATTACGGGGATAGACTCAGACCACACTGGTTCAAATGATTAATTTTTTTTTATTTTCGTTGTAGACCTGTTGTCAAGGAAGAACAGTAAGAAAATCTGAAATAACTTCTAAATTACACCATACAATGTCCAGAGTGTGATAGTCTCTACATGAAGTAGTATAGCATATTAACCTGCAGGTTCATGGCACAGACTCTTTTTCTTTCTTTCTTTTTATTTATTCAATTGTGTGTGTGTGCACGTGTGCATGTGTTGTGTGTGTGTGTGTGTGTGTGTGTGTGTGTGTGTGCGCGCGCGTAGAACCACAGGCGAATTCGGGAACCATCATGGCCGCCTCCACCTTCTCCTTGTTTACTCTGCCCCGGGATTCCCAGGTTCCGCCCTACCAGGGCCAGAAATGCAGGCCGCCCCCGCTTCCGCCTGGCATCTGTCTCTACGTGGGGTCTAGGATCCAAACTCAGGACCTTCTGCCTCCAAGGCAGAGGCTTAACCCCTGAGCCACTTCTCCAGCCCCGGATAGACTCTTTTCCTGAGCTTTTAAGTCATAGAGTGTTGTGAGGCTTAGCGTCTCTTTCCAGATGTGCTTTCAAACTTTGGGAGCATCTGTGAGGAATATCTGGGTTTATTTCCTTAGCTTGGAAAAATGTGTGTATTTCTCTTGCTTGAACTTTTACATCCTTGAGAACTTTGAAGTCTTTCCTTATTAATACTCTGCTTGAACAGAAAAAAATACAATTAAGATGTGCATAAAAAATTTAAATTTCCATATGAAAATACTATAGTTGAGATGGATACATAAGAGATTCAAGTTAACATATAAAACCAAAAACGGCCTTGGTCTAAGGAGGTACTTTGAAGAAATGAGATTGTAATATGAACCCTCATACTAAAATGGGCCTCACATTTTTCTTAAATAGCCAACCAAATTAGAATTGTTTTGTTCATTTTTTTTTTTAACATTTGGCCTGAAAATGTTGGTTCTGTTTTTTTGTTACATAGAGGTACATTTTTTCTGTCAACTCTAAAAGTAAAACGCTCCTCAAGTGTATGATTTTTGCACTCTGATCTATATTTGAAATCTTTCCTCCCTCCATCCTGCCCTGCACCCCAAGAGTTGCTGTACTTCTTCTATCATATGTGGCAACAGCAGACTGGGACAATGACTCAGTGAGTAAAGTGCTTGCTGCACCAGTCTGGTGAGCCAAGTTTAGGCGCCCAGAATCCACCTGACAGCGGGTCACAGTTGCACAGATGTCTGTAATCCCAGTGTGCCTGCGGGAAATGAAAGGCTGAACCAGGGGAATCTCTAGACACTCCCAGGCCAGACAGCCTGGCTTTGGGCAGCAGCAAAGAAATCACATCTCAAGCTTGATAAAAAGGCAAGCCCTGATACTCTCCCTGTCCTTAGACCGCCATACTCACACTGTGGCATGTGTGTGTCTGCATCACACACACTCACACATGTGCACACACACATATCACATATACATACACTCTGGTATTACATACATCGACATCTTCTGTATAAACATGCATATGCGTACATATACACATTATGAGGTTTTTTTGTAGTTGAAGCTATGTTTAGACATTGAAATGGGAATTTTCTGAATTTCCAGCAGGAATTGAATCTTAACTTTTAAAAGTATTCTTCATCTTTTACAAGGAGATTTAAAATAGCCTCTGGACACATATTGATTGAAAAGGGCAGAGAAATAAATTGCCTTCATTTTGGCCCAGTGTTCATTTGTATTAGGATGTCTTATTTGGTTCAAGTCAGTTCTCTCAACATTTGGATCCTCAGAGAAATTTCCCAACTTTTTTTTTCAATAATTGTCCCCCTATGGAATCTTAAGTAAATTCTCCCTAATCTTCTCATCCTGGAATTATAATAACATAGATATGTTGTATATCTGATTATGTATTATGTGTAGATCTAGGTTTTGGACATTAAAGAACTGGTGTTTGCAACATTGGGTGATTATCCCTGTGTGAGTGTATTAAAAAGAGCCTTCTGGCATGTTTGGAGATGTAAAGCAAATATTTGGGGTATCTCTGGAGGCTTATGGGAGGTTTCTTAATCTGTTCCTTAGCAGAAATGTACTTGACCTTCTGAAGGTCCTTTATCTACTGTATTCCCCTCTCTGGGTCTCAGCCACAACCCACAGAGTAAGCAACAGAGCCGTTAGAATGTGTGGTGCTTGTTCTGTGTATTGGGGCAAGTCCTTATCGTCACTGGGGACACCAGGGACCGACCCCAGAGCCTGTCTGTTCTCTTCATAGGTATAATTCTAATGTCTATGTTTGTGTCTCTTCCAAGTCTGCACACAGCAAAAGCCATGAGTAAAAAGATGATAAAGAGTCTGGCTGCCATCGGGTCAGAGAGATGGCTCGGGGTCAAACCTTTGCCTTGCAAGCAAAAAGACCTGAGTTCAGATCCCAAATTCCATGTGAAAATGCGAGGCAGAAATGGCGGCAGCCTGTACTTCCTGAAGGGCAGAGCCCAGGAAACCCCAGAGCAAAGCAATAAAGAAGGTAGAGCAATTCAAGATAATTCCAGAGGCCATCCTTGGTCTCCACAGACATGTACACACACACACACACACACACACACACACACACACACACACACCTATATGCACATACACAAAATAATAATAATATTATAATAATAATAATCTGGATGTCATAGGCAACATAGATCTCAGTAAGAAATTATATTGAAAGCATAAGCATTGGAGGACTCTTAGTGCTGGAACAAGTAGACCCAACACTCCATATCATCAAAAGTATCACTGACTGCCCATTATTCAGCATAGTTTTAGTGCCATAAAGGACAGGATTCTTTCAATATCTACCAACAAACACTAGGCACCTACTGTGTACAGCAGATTGAGTAAAATAAGGAGCAAAACCAACATCTGCTTGTTAGGTTTTCTCCATTCCATGTTTTAGAGTTTCATGGAAAGCAGTTCCTTTACCTGTGGGTCGGTAACTTCCTCAGCCAGGAACATTGCAGTATTCTAGATCTTGGTGTCTTTGTAATGCATTGTTCAAGGAAAATTACCACTTGTTGTATTAGTTCAATGGGACATGTCATTCATGTGGTTATCTATAAACATAATTTAATGACAGCAATGTCACTTTAACACTTGTTGGACATGTGTGTGAGGAAAAACATCCATCCATCTCCCTTCCTTTTCATTAAGATACAGAATTTTTTTAAATCTTGAAAACATTTTAATCTGCTTTCTCCTCCTCCTCTTCTTTTTCCTCCTTCTTTTCCTCCTCCTTCTCTGCCTCCTTTTCTTTCTATGTTTCAAACTCAGTCATAAAAGCAATTCCACTGGGTAGGCCAAAACACTAATGTGGATAACAATATAGAATTTAATATGATTTTATTTATGAGAGGAGGAAGAAATTTGAAAGGTCTATTTAGTCTAAACTGATCTAGAGTTAAGTTTCTAGATTCTATGCACATACCTATTAACTATGCTATTCTAGAACATTTGTGTAGCTGATGATAGATAACTTTGCCAAATGCAGTAGCACAGTAGAAGAGAACATTAGGGTTTCCATAGCTTAAATAACATTGTACTTACTCTAAAATAAGTGTCTTCATAAAGCTAGTTCTCAAATACGAGTTGATGATGAAGACCTTTCCAGCACATTCACCACACTTCATAGATGACGACAGCAAACCCCCTATTAATGCCTTAATTCCACGCAAGCCTAGCCAGGAAGGATTACAGTTCTAAGGTACCATAGTCCTGTAGAACTTTCTAATCGTCTAAACTAGTAGTAAATTGGTAACTGGTTGGAGCGTATGAGGTGCAGACTCTCAGACACTGAAAGGACTTACTACCAATGCATTCCTGGAAGGTGGAATTATATATTTGAATATCTTGTATCAGTAAAGAATAGTTATTAACAAAAACTTTTTTATCATTACCCAGGGGTTACGCTGGTTATTGATGTCAATCAGTGTTTGGATAGAAAAAAGTCAGATGATATTTTGGCTTTATTGAAGACTTCTGCGCAGAACGCCCAAAACATACTTCCTGAGTGCGCTGACAAGTACTATGACAGCCTTATGAAGGCAAAGAAGTGCAAGTCTAAAGACTGTAAGCTTTTCCATCATTTGGAGTGTCGCTTAAATGTATTCCTAAGCTACATAGATAAAACAGTGGTGTTTCTAGGGCATTGTCTTTTTATTCTGAGACACTGATTACTTTTTATTATCTATGGTAAAAGGAATTTTTTATGTAATTTTAATGTTATGGTTTTCTTAAATGATAGCATCACAGAGCATACAAACAGCTCTTTGTGCTAATATTTGCTATTTAATCATTTATAAGGCAAACAATGCATGATTGTACAGCATAAAATATGTGATATGAATGTGGCCTGCTCATATGGTACATTAGCAAACACAAAAAGGAGTGTAAGCTGGTACCTGCTATAATGTAGATGGATTTTGAAAACAGTTTGCTAAATAAAAGGAGACAGGCACTGACGAATAGAACACTCGAATATTTAAAACAGAAAGAGTCAACATTTCAATGGCATGACCAAGTTACTTCTCTGAAGAAAGTCACTTGAATTTTGCTATACCTAGAAAGGCAATGAGTCTAGTGGTCACTTAGCAGTTAACTTACTTTAATTAGAATTTTTCTGAGGTCTCTACTCTGGAAAATAAATCAAAAATCATGGCTGTTACATAAAAATAAAGATTTCTGAATATGATATGTACCCCATAGGTGTTATAAGAATAAAAATCTTCTCAACCAACTTCAGCCATAACTCCCATAGATTTTTTTTTCTACCATGGCCACATCCACCCAAATAAAGTCCCTTTTAGCATTTTTTTTCCTCATTTCATGCGGTTACATGTGAGTCAGAATGGTCAGGAATTTTATTTTCCTTACTTTTGTGACCTTTATGGCATGACTTTTCCATTTTGTAATTTGAGTAGTTATCTCCAGAGGTGAGTCACTTCTGCTTTGGTTCAATGTAGATCATCACACCCCACCCCTTAAAAAAATTTCTGGATGACTTTGTAAGCCAAGAGGTTCCTGCCCACTGGGCTTCTCTGTTTTACTGGTGTCAATCTCCATGGCTCATGTATTTCTTGCTATTTTTTGCTTCTCTTCAGCCATTTTTTTGACTCCTTTTATCCATGTGAATAATTTGGAACCCAGAGCTAGTATTAGATGTTTGTTGTTCCTCCTCCTCTTTGGCTTAGAGGGGGGAACTGCAATTGGATACACAAATCCATTCCATTTTACTATGTCATTTCTAATGTAGTATAGATCAAATAAGGTTCTTAGTAAAAAGCATATTTGTTAGATTATTTTATGTATTGTCAATCTATCTGGTCTATTGGATTTTACTTATTTTTATAAAACCACATATCCATTCTTTCTCATCCCCTTTTAACTGAAGACCCATACAAATAACACATATCTGAGTTTCACATTAAGGATTTGTACAAGTTCAATATTCTTTGTATAAATTAACAAACTCTTTTTCTTTAGTGACTAGTGAAGGTTCATGGCTCAAACTCAATCTGCAGAGGAAATATGACTACTATTACAACGTTGATTCCAAAGAGGGTTCCTGGACTCTACCTAAACCATGCTTGCCAAAAGAGTCATGGCTCACAGAGAAGGAAATTGAGGTAGGAGGTTGGTGTTTGATGGAAAACTGTACTGTATAAAAACAAGTATGTTTGCTTTTCTATTTCTCATCATTGAAGTGATGGAAAGAGTTAACTCCACAGGAAATAGTCTTAATGAATGGCAGTTGAAGGTGCTTGAATTATTACTAACTTTTATAATTTTTTTCCTTATTGGCACAACAAAATGAAACAAAGCGGGAGGAGCGGGACTTTTGCCGTTTGTTTGAGATAGTAGATTATTATAAGAAAGAAATCTTCAGATTTATATTGGTAAAGTTAAGTCCAACTAGTAATAATTTTAGTTTGTCAATATTCAAAATGTCTTATTTCTTTCCTTCTCCCTCAAGTCTACAAGTTAACAATGCCCCATTTCAAACAGAATGTTTTATTTTCCTATCTCTGACATAGATGATCCCAGCCATTTCCAGGATGGCTTTAGAAGCAGATGATAGGGCAGACAAACAAGGAACTGGGTAAATTTTTATGTCTGCTTCTTCTGAGATAGTCATCTTAGTATGTTTTCACCGTAACTTCACAAACTTTGCATGTACCAATATCTATATGTAAGTAGAAACAATACAACTAAGTGCCTTTTACACATGACTTTTGATTCAAATAAGAATTAATCATGTACATATATTGTACTAACCAAAATTTAAACATAGTGCAGTGGATCCAAATTTTTATTTAATCTCTAAAGATCCCATATAATGAATCCTTGACTCCTATTTGAAAATTCTGGCTGGTCAGGTTTTGCTGGTTATTTTTCCATTCTGTCATATTCCCTTTTTAACCAAAGTCCTACTAATATAACACCTATCTGAGCTTCTTGACAGCAGCAGGCAAGCAATATATTAGTCAATACATGCAATTTTGTTGTTGTGCACTGGGATAGTCAGATGTTAAGTACCTAGGAAGAAGGCCATGTGTAAGGATCTGTGTTAGAACCCCTTTTTCCAATGTTTTTTCCCATTTTATAGAACACTTGCCTAGATTTTGAGGCACAGATTAACTAAATTCACCTTATCTGCTTGGTCCATCTTAGTCCAAATTCCTTCCTACATATATGTGAATATGTATGTATGTATATGTATATATATATTTGTGTGTGTACATATATATATATGCATTGACAAAAATATGTATGTTTTAAAGAAAACAGCTTAAAGGTGAAATTTGAGAAACAGTTGATCCAAAGCACTCTTTTCAGCCTTCATTCTGGGCCATTTAATTTTATTCATTAATCTTTTTTTTTTTTTTTTTTTTGAGTTTATCCTCCCATGTAAAGGACTGAAAGCAGTAGTTTGGCAAGTGGCAAGTCTCTGTGACAATGGCTTTCTTAGATCTAAATATTCAGTTTTTTTAGAACAATGGAAATAAAGAATTAGATGGGCCCCAGAGGTTTTCTGAACCAGGTAGGAACTAAGCTATAAGTAGATGATGAGGTAGTTACTGCCGGAATGGCCTTCTTTATGGACTTGTTTGTTTTGTGGGACGATGAAGACTAGAAGTGAGTGAAGTCAGGGGGATGTGAAATTGAACTCAGCCCTGGTATTATAAGACATCTTGAAGTCAGTTGCAACCAGAAGCAATTTCCTGTGCATACCCACAAATACCAAAAAAAAAAAAGTCTAGAAGATACATATAATACCTTCTGAAATCACATGGTAACCAAAGGCCCTATATATCTGTGAAGTTTAATTTTCCAATGCACCCTCTTATCAGTGTGGCCACTAAATCATTCTCCAAGAGGAAGTGGAGCTTCTATTATCATCTTCATTTTCTAAGTGTGGAAATTGAGGCATAGAATGAGTGGATTCTACAGGTTTACAGAACTTGTCAGCAACAAGCAGAGATTTAGTCCCAGTGCTCCCAATTTCTTTTCTACTCTTCCAGAGTTGGCACAGTTTTGGTGCAGCCACCAGTATTTCTGAGAGTTCTATCATGTGCCAATTGCTCTGGATTTAATAATGCAATGTGCAGCTCAAGAGGCAGATAAATTCTGAAAGACACAGACGTCCTATAAAAAAAAAATGAGTAATGCTTCTCAGAGGAAAACACTTTTGAAGGAATGTTCACCAAGACTGCTTTGATCTTAAGACCAAAAGTTGGACTCAAAAGACCTGAGAATTGCTAATGAATCCGGGCATTAGAATAAGTTTAAAGAGAAAATACTGATAGTAATTGCATTCCATCTTGGAGAAGAAAATCCAACACACAAATGTAGATCACAGAGTGTCATTAAAAGTCTCTAGCATCAGATTCTGCAATACCACAATGTGTGCTACAAATGTGAAAAAAATATGGCCTGTATCTGAGAATGTTTAATGACAAAACTTCTAAATGACCAGAAAAAAATAAAGAATATAGTTGATTAATTAATTTCAGGTGTTCAAAGCTCTTAACAATTTTAGGTGAAAGCTATTAGAGCAATGGGTTATTAATTTTTTGAGCTAAGTGTATGCTATGATCAAAAAGATATAACAAACTGTGAAGAAGCAGAGTTTTAAAAGTTAAATTTGGGAATTAAAAATGGCTCCATCTGGCATCCAGACATGTCCAGATGCAACTTTTTATCACATTGGACATCAGCCTGTTAGGACTGTTAAATAATGGAGGGATTCACCCTTTAAAATATATGTGTGTGCATATACGTGTAATATATAATGCACATAGAGTTCTGAGCAATCCAAAGTTACTGACCTTACTCAATGAATACATGTGCCTATTCTTCTCTTAAAGTTCATTTGTGCACTCTTAAATGATTTCACTTTTGGTGAAAATTAACTCTTGGTTCCAAGTGCACTGGATAATTCTTCAGCTATGGAAACAAGTCCCATCTTTGCCTGCATCTAGCAAGTATCTAGTGCATAGCCCCCATGAAAACTTCTCTTTGTCCCTCTTTCTTCTTACTCCTCTAGATTTCTCATTTTTCTTTGATAACATTTATTTCCTTTCTCACCTCCTTTCCTTTTACCCTTTTACCCCTGATATTTTGTATTTGCCTTGGAACATCATTTTGGGCTGAGGTAAAAGGAGCCTGAGGACATTTTCCCCCTGGCATCCGGAAGGAGACAGAAGGCAATGCCAGTTCCTACAGTAGCCAGCCTTGAGTCAGCCAGCATCATCTGTACACATTTGTCTCCAAATCCTGATTGTTCTACCACCTTCTCATATTGCCTCACCGCCAATCTCATAGAATTCCAAAATCCTTTTGCTAGGAAGAAGCTAGGTCAGCTCATCCCTTGGCTCTGGCTAAATTGGTCTTTTAACCATGCCCCAAAGAGCCCTCCCCATCATTTTCTAAAAGATGCCATTTCCAGCAGTTATTCTGTATGCTCCTTTCACCTGATGCGTGAAGAGTAACCATGAGAAATATCTCTTGCCAGGACATCATTGAGGAAGTCACATCAGGTTACATCCGCGAGAAGATGTGGTCTGCTTCAGAAGATATGCTTCTTCGCTTTCAAGCCACCAGCTCAGGATCCATCCTTAGGGAAGAGTTTGAAGCTAGGAAATCATTCTTGCATGAGCAGGTAGCGAATGTGATCAAAATACAGGTACGTGGATCGCCTACCATGGGTTACAGCCAACTGTCCTGTCTTCAGCAAATGTTTTCTTTGAGAACAGGATGGTCAACTGCTAGCATTCTAATAGGCAATGCTGACTGCTCTGGGTTAGTAAGACTTTAAGATGGAAGCAGCTTAGTGGTGAGTGAGTTTAACCTGTGGCTTTCCAAAGAGTATTCCAGAGCATGTGGATGTGCTCAGATCTACCTGCCAACAACCAATTGGAGCCAATGAACACTTCAGATTAGGAATGAAGTTACATTTCTCTAAAAAGATGTATCTCCACATGGCCGTCTCCTGCCTGTCTTGGGGTTTTAGTGAATGGCAAATAGCATCTAGTTTCCTCCAGCATGAAAGAATAGAGGATCAAATGATCCAATACACACTTTGCATCTTCAGGAGTCTTCTTCCTCTATAATCTATCTCTCGTTGCTGGGCCTCATTGTCTAATTGTTCCCACTCTTTTTTTTATTCTTATTCATTAAAAAAAAAAAAAAGCCCTGTATGACTTGAACTTTCTGGAGGGGAAGAAAGGAACTTGGCAGATTTGGCTATTTCTCCTGTGTTCTTGTAACACCCCCACCAACCACCACGCCAGCATCCAACAGGCTGCCTATGTGTTCTCTCTTGCATCTGACATGATCATGCTGCTGAACTGTAGAGCTTGATGGCTTTCAATTCCAGCATGTCCTTGTGAGCTGAAGACCTCTCAGCTGAACAAGTTTCTCTCTTTCGACCCCTGGTGAACTTAACTTGCTTTCTCCCCTTTGCTTTTATGTCACTTAGGGCTGAGGATGAGCTGTAAACACAGTCTTCTTGTACCTTGCCTATAAAGGGTGCTCAAGTGTTTTATTTGTTGACGATGTTAGCAAAGTCAAAGTGACTTCAAAAACAAATCTATTAGAGACTTAACACTCTGATGTTTCTTGGTGAGCCAGTGAGTTTCTAATTCGTTTCAAAGTATTCTCATTTATTTGTTGTAAAGAACAAATGCACCAATCAATGCTAAAGCTTTATTTTGCACAAAATTTAAAATGTCAGTCATTTTGATATTGTTTGGACCAGCCCTACTCTCTCCAGTCTTGGGAATGAAACAATGTTAGAAATTCTGTGTTCAGATACAGATTTCCCCCAATATCGGTGCTTGAGACTTAGGTCACAAGAGGGTAGGGGAAAAACAGAAATAGTCATGTGAGGCAACCCAGGAATACGAAGAGGCAAAAACGGCTTAACAACCATCTGCTCTCCTTAGCCAATGCATCAGGAAAGAGACACCATAATCCAACAGAACACTTTTCAGCAATAACTTCTCCACCTAGCCAGACACAGAGACAAAACTGTGACCTCATTCCCACATGTGACACAAGGACTGGGAGCCTAGACTTCTGCCCTCCTGAACTGTGATAAGTCCCAGACATCTACTGGATCCGGACCTCATTCCCACTCAGTAATAGAGCAGCAGTCCTCCCTCTCCCTGCTGTATTAGGTGAGCCAGAGATCACCCCCTGCCATTTGGTCAGTGGGTGTGGTCAGTAGTACAAGGGGCTTCTGCTGCCAATCCAGCAGTGTCTGCAAAGGTCCAGTGGGGTCCTAGAATTCTTGATATCCCATAGCAGTAATGTGGAGCCCCTCTCTACCTCAGGTATTAATGGAGGCTACAAGTAGAGCCTAAATCTTAACACTTCCAGGAACAAGGCAGCATCTTTTGCCTTCCCGAGAAAGCTACCCAAAACTGAAAACACAAATCAGATCCAGTCAGTAAGGTGACTCAACGGGTAAAAGACTTGTCATATAAGCATGTTGACCTGAGTTCAATCTCCAGAACCCACAAAAAGCTGAATGTAGTGATACATTTCTGAAATTCCAGCACTGCTTTGGCTAGCTAATAGATGGAGACAGGAGAACTGAGTATAAGCTAGCAGGGCAGCTAGCTTAGTGTACATAGCGTGGTGGAAATGAGAGAAACCCAGCCTCAACAGAGATAAAGGGGAGAGTTGACGCCTGAAAGTTGTCTTCTGACCTCCACACAAATGCCATCTCACACACACACACACACACACATGCACGCATGCACACATATCCACACAATAGTTATAAATTTAAAAAAAAAACTCATCCAACTTGTCTAAGTTCCTATCTGTTTGATAGTTTAGATATTTCATTCATGGCAACCATTTATCACAGCAAGAACCAAGAAAATCACATTGATACTTGCATAAAGCAATCTGTTGAGTCCAATTCAATGATACCAGAGATGTTAAGATTCACTGACAAGGACTTGTAAATCAGTTATCCTGAAAGTACTATTTGCTGATTACACATTTGGAATAAAAACAACAGAAGGTTTCATAAAGGAGTCTCAGCAAAGAAGCAAGTGTAACGAAAACCCAAACATTAAGTTAAAATATATAGTTATGTGAAAAACTCAATGGATAATGTCAGCAGCAGAACAAAAGGAAGAGGGATTATTCTGTGAAGAATGTAGTACAACAGTAGAAATTCCAAAATCTGAATAATCCATAAACTTAAAAAAGAAGCTCAACAATCTGTGGACTATAACTAAAGACAGTGTCCGTGTTTAAGAGAAGATGGAGAAATGGGGAAAGGAAAATGTACTTGCTTGGGTTTGAACGTGCAAAGTTCCCTGCAGGCCCACATGCCTGGAGGCTGGATGGTGGCACTGCTGTTCTGCAAGGCTGTTATGGATCCCATAGGGGACAGGGACTAGCTGAAGAAGTGGGATGCTTGAGGTGAGCTTTACCAGTTCTATGGTGCCATCCCAGTTCTGGCTCTGCATCTCTGCTGCCCAATGTGCAGAAATATCATTAGGAAGCTCCTTACTGTGCATCCCTTGCCATGAAACCAACAAAAATAAACTCTTCCTCCCTTACATTGCTTCATCTCAGGTTCTCAGTCCGAGTATAAGAAAGGAAACCAGTTCAGGACTCACAATCAGGACTGCAAAGCTCCTTAGTGTATAAAGAACACCAAGCTATAGATTAAAGAAGCTCAGCAAATTCCAGAGAATTTGTACAGTTCAAAGTCAGACTTCCAAACCAAAGGTTGTTGAAAGCAGCAGATGGAAAGAACTGTCTAGACACCTGCAGGAGGAGGGCTTGTGGCAAGGGGCTTTTTGGAACCTGTAGAGGGGGAAAGAAGTGGCATGAGAGTTAAGTGCTGAAAAAGAAGAATATCAACAAAAATAGTTTTATTGTTATCTGAATTATTTATTTGCTTATATATTTGAAAGACAGACAGAGAGTCAGAGAAACAGAAAGAACAAGAACAGGCCCGTGGGTAGAGGTCAATGAACAACTTTCCCTCTACCACATCAACTTCAGGGAGGGATCAAATTCAGTTTTCTAGGTTTGGAAGTAGATGAGGACTTCTCACCAGCCCTCAACACAGAATTCTAGATGCAAAAAAATAACCTTTAAGGATAAAGAGGAAATTAGTAAATTAGTGGACTTACGTTTCCATGAGAGAGAGAGAGAGAAGAAAGAAAAGATGGAAGGAAGGAAGGAAGGAAGGAGAGAAAGAGAAAGAAAGAAAAAAGAGAAAGAGAGAAAGAGAAAAGAAAGAAACAGGGCAAAGGAAGAGAGGAAGGGAAAAAGGGAGGGAGGGAGGAGATAGCTCAGGCATTTGCCTTGCAAACAAAAGTACCTGAGTTTAAGTCCCCGGGTTCCACGTTTAAAGGCCGAGTATATAGTTCTGGTCCTGGAAGGTGGAGCCAGGGAAACCACAGAACAAAGCAATACTGAGGTACAGCAATCCAGGATGAATCCCAATATCACCCTTGGGCCTCCATAGTCACACACAGTGCCTCACACACACACTCACACACACTACACACACATACATCTCTAATGGCGATGACCAAGCAAAGCCACTTTTATGAAGCCATTAAACTCTATGTAGGAACAGAGCAATAGTAAGTGGTCACAGGCATGTTTAAGGGTCACAGGTGAGTGGAGTATCTTCCTTTGTAGTCGAGGCCACCACTTGTTGGAGGAAAGATAGTTATTAACCACTATTTTGAAGTATTTTATATTGCCATCTAATAGTACTAATAGCCAGCAGTTAATGATAGGGGGAAGAATCAGTTTAATTAAACTGTCAAGTGAAAAACTGGGTGCCTAGTAGGAAATCTATCTCTCTATCTCCCCTCTCCCTCCTTCCCTCCCTCCCTCCCTCCTTTCCTCCTTTTCTCCCCCCTTTCTCTCCCCCCTCCCTCTCCCTTACCTGGGTCTAGTTTCATTTGCAAGCTGAATGTCCTCAGTAAATAATGTCTACCACTGGACATGGACATGGTGTCCAGGGGAGATTTGAAAGGTCCATTAAGGCAACTTTAGGGTCTTCTGAGATGTTTCCTGCACATATACAAATAAACTGAGAAACTGTTGCTCATCTGTCCTTCCTAACTCACTCTTTCCCTCAGGCTTTCTGGAAGGGCTACAAACAACGGCAGAAATATCTGCAGAGGCAACAAGTATTCCTTGATAATGTGGATTCTATTGTAAAGGTAAATACTACTTCCTACCCTATCAAGTGCTTAGCTTAAACTTTCCCCCCTCGCTTTGTCTTGACTTAGACACGGAGTGAGCGTAGTATATGTGAACCTTGAATGTCACTTCTGAATTTCAACCTTCTTCAGGCAAGTCAATACACCACTGTACCCAAGTCACATATGTGGTTTATGAGAATCAACTGTGAAAGTGTTTTTATACCAGCTTTTTGTATAGAAAATCTAAATTAGTTCTTAAAACTGGGTCCCCTATCCCTGGTTTGAATCTGTGTCCCTTTTATCACATTTGCTAATAATAGGTAGAATGCTCAAGCATTCAAGCAGAAACCTTAGTTGTGAGGCAAATACATAAACTCTGATAAGAGGAAGCATTTCCATACGAATGTGTATTTCTGCGCTGTAGAAAGAAAAGGCATTTTGGTGATTACTCTTTCAGAGTCAAAAGGCAAAGGACTAAAAAAAAGCATGTGTAGGCAACTTAGAAATCTGGATGGAGGTTGCAACGGGTCTAGAAAGAAATTGCACTCAGACTAGCTGGAAAATATTTCAAATCGTGAAGTCAGAGAATAAGGGGACCAGAGCCCTTGCGCCTCGGCTCCTCCGTACTGTCCTGTGCCCGCTATGGAACACGCGAACACGTGCCCTTTCCCTCGGCAAGCTGTCGGGAGGGGTTGGTCCCTCCTAAGGCCTCCTGAAACTTTTTCCTATAGAAACCTAAGAAATTTGCATTGGTTGCATTTAAAAGATGGCAAAAGAATCCTTGTGTTTGGTCTAAGTTGATGACCTGACTCACTGCTACTCAGCAAAGGCCTGGCTCGCCTATCTCTTAGTTCTTCAGTTGAAAGCAAAAATAACTGCAAATCGTTGCCAACTTGTTCTAATGAGACAATGAGCTTCAGGGGCCAAGTAAAGCGTCTTGAACCTCTTCAGAAAAACCAGTAGAAAAAGTAAGAAATAAATTAGCTATGTACTGTTTAGTGGGCTACTAGTTTTGCTATATTTTTGAGACAGGGTCTTATGTATAGACCAACTTGACCTGGAATTCATGCCTCAGTCCTGTGGATGCTGGGACTACAGGCATGCAATTTGTTTTATCAAACGGTGTTCTTCTAGGAAGATGGTATAAACCCACGCTGAGGACTATTTGGTGGTCACCGTGGTTTCTCTGTTTGGCTGCCTTTTAGATTCAGTCCTGGTTCCGAATGGCAGTGGCGCGAAAGAACTACCTTTCACGACTACAGTACTTTGAAGATCATGTAAGACATATGTCCATGCACATAACTCTTCCTCTGCATTGAGAATGACTCAAAGGGATGTTTGTTCAATGGTAGCATTGAAAAGTTTTAATAAATGAAGTCATTCACCACTCAGATAAAAATTGACCTTAGAACTCAAGATAATAGTATTTGGAAGCTTAGTTTTTTTAGTTCAGTGAGAGTCAGACTTCACCATTCAGAGATGGAGAGAGAATGATAAAAGGCAAGTAGTATGTGTTAGTAACACCAGTTATTATAGAGAAATATTTTCCAACATGACAGGTTCATCTTTTCTGGCTGCTAACTGGTTAATTATCAAAGCACACGAGGAAACTTTCAGACTCTTCAAAGAATAATTACATGAATATAAACTGGGTCATCTAAGTTCTATGCTATCCTTTTCTCTTTTTAGATTTCTTTATTTAAGCATTCTCCTGCTCTCTTGCTTAATTTGCAATAAATAATTCAACCCCCCAAGGGAAAAAAAAACAGTGGAGGAATAAATATTGAATACACTACATGTGACTATAGTAATTATAAGTAGCATTAATTCTTATTGTTAAGTATTGTCAGTTCTTAAAAGTTCTAAGTTCTGAAATAATGAAGTAGGTGGGACTCAAGGAGAGCATGACTTACCTTACTGTTTTTGCAGGAAAATGAAATTGTGAAAATACAGGCCCTGTTGAGAGCAAACAGAGCTAGAGAGGTCTACAAAACACTAGGTAAGTGTGCACGTTTGGAAACAGAACCCGGGTTCCTCCTTACCAGCAAGGACATCTTCGGCGCTGTAGAGTCTGCTCCAAGAACAGAAGGACACTGTAGACTCTGGTCATCTCAGACACTCAGTTCTGAACTAGCGTGCAGAGCAGCAGGTGGTGACAGCAATGAGGACTTCCTATCAGAAGTGAAAAGGACAGACAAAGTGCTTGTACTTTCTTTTAAAAAAAAATGGAGTTGGCAGTAATGCTAGCTTTATTATTCAATGTGAGCTATGGTAAGCGAAAGAAGGTGAGCCAGAAAATAAGATTACACTTAAATTGCTCCATTTATTACATGAGACCCTGTCTCCAGAAAGGGAGAAAAAAAAGGCCAAGGAAACAAAAACAGTCTTGTCTCCCAGAGATGGTAGCCAGTAGTCTCACCAGCTCAGGATCCTAGATCACTTCTCTGAGAGAGATGCTCAAAAGTACCAACGCAGTATTCATACTATGAATTGTTGGTAGGTGTTAAACGCTTATCTATCAAGAGACTGTTGAGGACTAATGCTGCAAGGGAAGAAAAGGAGGATGCTTTCTTCAATGGCACATCTCCATCTGTGATACTTGCTGGAGCATGAACCATGTCAGGCATCTGCCATCAAATATGCCTTAATATAGGAGGGAGTTTGGCAGGGGAGATGAAGAGTTGGAAGGGAAAAGGGGGGATGGGAGTGGGGACGAAGGGGTGAAACTGTCATAAACTCTCTATATTCATGTATGCAACATTATAAAAACAAAGCAAAAGATAGCGTATTCCAAAAGGAGGATCAAAATATACCACAAAACCAAGTTATAAGTCCACAGAAGACAGTCAGGGCCATTGGTAAAAAGGACAGTCAGCCGTCTCAGTAGCAAGCGTGTCTCCCAAACCGTCTGCCACTGCTTCTAACAGTTCATCCCAGATGGTTTATTTTCACTGTTTACCCAGAGTTAATCCCACTGGACAAGTTTTAAAAAATGTTTTCCCAAGAGTCAGAATGCCAACAAATTAAAGTGTAGCATTGAAGGCCCTGAGGAAAACCCTCTTAGAACTGTACACAAATGCGGCGCCTAGGGTTCTCAGCCCCGACCTTCGCCCAAGCCTAAAAGGTCAATGATTGGATTTCAATTCCTAAAATCTTTGCACTTTTGCCAAGAATAGCATCACTATACTTATCTATTACTTGATTCCTGTTTGACCTTCTTCCCTGTTCTTTCTCCATCCAGCCTTTATTTCTGCCTGCCCCTTCTCAGAGATTCTTTATGTTGAGAGAAACCACTTCCTGCTTCCTGCAGCCAGAATCTTAGTCTCTTATCTGGCCCAGCCACTAGGTCTCAGAGCCTGGGATCTCTAGGTTAACTATCTTTCCCAGGTTCCTCATCAATAAGGAGCAGAAAGTTTTGTCTGCTCAGTATCTGTGTATGGTGACAGTGGAGGAGACAGTAGATAACTAAAAGACCCTCAAGGCAGCAATTATCAGTTGGGGGCCTTTGTTTCTATGTGTTTGTTTTGCTATATCTCCCATGATGCAGAATGATTCACTACAAAATCATGTAATTTTTCACTGGTGCACTTTTGTGTTAATATTTCATGTACCAAACTGGTTTCTTTCCCACGGATGATTCTGAATTCAAATATTCCTGTTCTTCTCCCTGCAGTTGGCTCTGAAAACCCACCATTATCAGTAATCCGTAAGTTCGTTTACCTCCTGGACCAAAGTGACTTGGACTTCCAGGAGGAGCTGGAGGTGGCACGGCTAAGGGAAGAAGTGGTGACTAAGATCAGGGCCAATCAACAGCTGGAGAAAGACTTGAATCTGATGGACATCAAGATAGGACTACTGGTGAAGAACCGGATCACACTGGAGGTCAGTGGGTCATGAGACCCTTAGTTCCCAGAAGGCAGAGCATCCCATGTGTACGTGCCCATGTTGCTTCAGTCCGGCCAAGTTCATTTGGAATCTGGCATAAGTTTCCCAAAGTTTATTCATCATTTTTATTTTAAGTTAGTAGTTTTCAAATCTGTAAAATTTTATGCCCCCTGTTTATGACATATTCGTAAAGTTTTTTTTCACCACTCTAAAGTGAAACTTACATATAATAAAACTTACATATGTCCTTTTGCAATAAAACCAAGGCCTTTATGAAGCTATAAATAAAAATGGAAAAGTAACTCACCATTTAAAAATGAATGTTCTGATAGGAACATACAGAACTGCCATGACCTCATTGCCAAACTCCTTACAAAAGGAAGAATAAGCCAGATGTGGTCTGCCCCAACATGCACAGCAGCTGCCAATCCTAGAAAATTGGAATTTTTATGTACAGAAAATATATCGTGCATATATGTACAACACTTAGATTCTAGGCTTAGATAATTATAAATGTATCTATGTGTATAAGCACAAGGACTTCACAATTTCTACCATGCAAAATGGGAGCTGATTAAAGACCCTTGTACAAAATTGCCAGACAGCAGAGCACTGTTCTTCCCTGTCCCCACCCACCCGAAACCACAAGAATCTTCTAGTTAAGATATCCTAATACACTCTACATGTTTCCAAAATGCCCATGAAGAGTGATATAACTTCTGAATCGAATAATGCTGGGGCTTGTGCCCAGGAGATGTGCTAATGTCAGAGCTCCATGAAACAGTGCAGAGAGAGTCATTTTTACCGAGGAACAGATCCCTAGGGTTTCTAGTCCCATATCCCTGTTCCTTTCCAGTGTAGCATGTCAGTTTTCAGAAAACTGGTGGGAGGGAAACTGATGCTCCAAAAGCTAAGATAGGCTCTACAGTGAAAAATGGAGAGCCAGCTGTCCGTGAGCTGCATAAGGTTATGCACAGTGAGGAGATGATAGCCACGGGGACATCCAAGAAGTGAGTGTGTGAATGCCCCATCCTTGTCCTTCAACAATGCTAAAAACAGCAGCTTGTAAAGTAGACATGCATCAGGTATTCTCACGCATTCAATGCCATTTGATTGTTACATATTTAACATTATTTATCAAAAATGCACTTTATTTACTTTTTATAATTATGCGTTTGAATTTTTTTGTTCAACAACATGAGAACAACATGAGAAGTATTAATATATTCTGGAGGGTCCTTCAGAGAATGATAAATGCCTTTTATGGCCAAAAACTGTGCTGTATCCTGTTTCTGAATAAATGTATAAACAGGAAATAGTTTCCATCTCAAAACAAAGGCTTAGTTAGTTCCAAATCAGGAGATAATTTAAATCTTAGGCATCTCGCAGAAAAGCAACTATGGTGAACATGCAGATCTCTATGAAAGGCAGAGGGTTTTGTTTATTTAAAGACACTGATCCTTGGAGGCAAGGGATTGACAGCTACAGTAGTGTTCCTATGCTTAAGGGGAACACAAGAAAGCGTTCAGGGAAATGCCACTAGGTCCTTGTACGTCATCGGAGAGGAGGACCCAGTGGAGAGTCAGGCATACACAATAAAGGACTCTCTGGGAATTGGGGGGGAGGCACTGGGAGATGGGGAGGGAGGGGAGGGGGACCAGAGGGTTTGGGGGGAGGAGGAGGAAGGGAGAGAACTGGTCTACCTATTAAGTTTGTATGAGCGGAAATAATAATAATAAAAAAAGTTATAAAGACACTGATAATAGATTCGTGAATCAGACACAGCGGGGCATGCATATATCTCAGCTACTAGGGAACCTGAAGCAGGAGAATGGATTTAGCTCAAAAATTTGAAGCTAACCAGGACAGCAAAGGCAAAATTTTATCCCTTCCTCCACCAGAAAAAAGTTTATTTTTCTGTGTATGCTTTTAGGAACCAGCTATGCATCCTATACTTATAAACCAGATAATAATTGTTACATTATTAAATATATAGTCTTTCCTCTTGTGTGTGTGTGTGTGTGTGTGTGTGTGTGTGGAGAGAGAGAGAGAGAGAGAGAGAGAGAGAGAGAGAACACTGTATGTCCCTCTGGAGGACCAAGGGTGACTTTTAACATTATCCTGGATTGCTTCTACCTCCTTTTTGCTTTGCTTTAGGATTTCCCAGGTTCCGCCCACCAGGGCCAGAGGTGCAGGTTGCCACCATTTTAGACTAGAATTTTTATATGGCACCTGGGATCCAAACTCAGGTCCTTATGCTTGCAAGGCAGAGGCTTAACCCCCGAGGCATCTCTTCGGTCCTAGTCTTTACTCTTGTCATTAATAGTACCATTTTTAAATTTATGGTAAAATTGGTTGACCTATTCAACTTGTTTATAGTAACACAAAAGTGGGAAACACTTAAATGGTAAACTGAAAATCAATGCTTACTCTAGCAAAGTGCCTGACTACAGCCACTTGAGAAAAGAAGGATTTATTTGGCTCACAGTTTGAGGTCCATCATGGTAGTGAGGTCATGGCACCTGGTCACACTACTTCTGCCATCAGAAAGCAGAGAGATGAATTCTGGAGCTTACCTCAATTCACTTATGCTTTTTTACTTTTATATTTCTCCCTGGACCCTAGTTCCTGGGCTGGTGCCACCCACATTCAGAGTGGGACTTCCATTCTCAGATTAAAAACTCTCTAGAAAAAAACCCTTACAGGTAATCAGAGGTATGCCTCTTAGATGATTCCAAATCTAGTCAAGTTGACAGTGAAGATGAACCATCTCACAATGAAATTAACTTAACATGTCTATTCTGCAATCACTGAAAAGCATCTTTGAAGAAGGGCAGAGGAAATGGTCTACAATAAAAACAAAGAAGACAATAGTACCCAAAACAATATGACTTATTTTACTATCAATAAAAAGCTTAACTGAAGAAAAATGAGGAGAAAAAATTAAGTGACTTGAGTGGGCAACTTAACTTCTTTAGAGTTTCGAAGGTGTTCCCCTCTTAACAAGTTCACGGGCAGCATCTCCTCAAGTGCTTATTAGCCATTTTTATGTTGGGGGTGGGGAACCAATTCAAATCCTTTGTGTCTTTCTGTTTTTGTGTTGCAAGGTCTCTTCTATTTATTTTGGATATAACTCTTATATAATTTCCTCCCATTCTGTAGGCCACAGACATTTTAATTTTTTATATAGGCTGATGTGTTTTTCCCCTTTTGTCACGTGTGCTTTTTGTGTCATATTTAAAAAATCTATTGCATAATCCAAAATCAAGCTCAAATTTTCTTGGTATCTACAGTAAATCCTAAGAGCAATACATTTTACAAAAGCCAAATTCACCCACAAGGTACATTTCCTCAAATTAACATTCTCACTTCCTTTGCTTCTTGATAAGGGAGATGTGTGTGTATGTGTGGATATGTGCATATATAAATGTGTATGTTTATGTACATGTGTATGCATGCATAGATGTGGGTGCATGTTTAGAGGTGGTAAAAGGTACCAATATAAAAAGCTGTAACATCATACAATTCTTCACAGGATGTCATCTCACACAGAAAAAAATTAAACAAGAAAAAAGGAGGAGAAATGGAAATACTGAATAACACTGACAACCAGGGAATTAAAAGCTTGAGTAAGGAGAGGAGAAAAACACTAGAGACATACCAGCAGCTGTTTTATCTTCTGCAGGTGAGTGTGGTTTGTCTTTCACCAGAGTTTTAGGTAAACAATGAGCTTCATATTTGTGCCTGCCTCTCCGTGCACAAAATGGTTTATAACATTGGTTTAGGAGGTACTTTATTAAATACCAATTATTGTGTAAGTGCTTTAGTTCATTTAATTCTTGCTATAACCCTGGGAGAAGCTCAGTATTCAAATCTTTCCCATAGTAAAAGATGAAAAAATCAAGACCCAGCCAGTCGGTGGCAAGGCAGAACCCAAGCAGTTGGACTTCAGGCCTGTTTTCTTCATGACTATACTGCACTACAGTGATCTGCAGAAACAGACAAATTTAATAAGGACAGTGACCTGTCAACCTTGAAAAAGCTAAAGTCATCTAAAAACCCATCTGTACCAGAACCATCCCATCTTCTTTGAAGGACAGAGCTAGAACACCAGGGTCAGGCCACAATGTGGCTTTTTTTCATTTCCTTGTTTTCATGGCATTACTGTGGTCTGAATAAAGAGTAATTCCCCATTGCCTCCAGAGCACTAGTAGTGACTAATAAATTTAAATGGCTACAGTTGAACTTTGATGGGTCAGTGATTGTTTTGCTTTCCACTGATGTTAACCCCATCCACTATTGGCACACATGCTTAGTCACAGAGAAAACCTAGCAGGTGCTAATGATAGAAACAGTAGTTCTTCCTTGTGAGTGTCCCTCTTGTGCTTACCTAGAACTTCGAGGCCCGGAAATGCTTGGATCTTTGCTTGAGGTTTGCTCTGACATTAGATGCATGGAGAACTTGTTATACACACCATAAACAAGAGCTGTGACTAGCCCTATAGAGGGACAAGATATGGATGGTAAAGTTGAGGATTCTCTACTTGGATTAAAATACATTCGAGAATATTGTGCAATAGATGTAGGTGCCACGGGTGGCCACCATGTGGCAGCATAGGAGATAAAATATTAATGTTAGTCTTATGTGTGGAATTCACTGATGACCTAAGCAAGCTTTCCAGAAGCAAAGGAGGCAACTTTCACACCAGAGGGTCTTCTTACTTGCCTAATTTTGAATAGTAGTCAACCACTGCTTTGGAGTGTATCTTAAGGCACTAAGTCATTTTTGGCATCTATGAGATTCCAGGTTTTTGCAGGTTCTAAGATTTCTAAATGTGATTGGATTTCTTAAGAAAGGTAAAACCTTAGCCATCCCTTAAGACTCCTAAGATCCCCTCAGATGTTGTTTGCCTTGTAATAACTGGAAGCCCATTAATGGAAAAGAGAAAAAAGCCCAGGAGTGCATTTAAAATAACAGCACCAAGATTCAGCTTCCAGAAACTCCCATAATGAGGGTCACAGGACAGCACCATGCAGCTTCATCAAGGGAAGAACTATTAGTACCTTCTCCACCTTTTCTTCTCTTTATCTTTGAATCATCAGCCCCAAGGTCAGTGAAGAAATTATAGAAAACCAAGTGTCCTGGATTCTCTTGTCACTTTGAACACACTTTAATAAAAATAACTAAAGCCGCAGGTCAGCCCTTACTTTGGATTTGTCTCCAACAAGAGCTGCAGGTGACACTCTTTGTTTTCTCACAATTCCCATCTGTGTAGTTGGTGAGCTTGTACATAAAACTTCAACCTATCTTTCTGGTAGGTTCTGAAAGGTTTCGAAGTGGTATTAACATAAACCAGAATTTGGTTTTCCTTGAACATCTTAAAACCATACTGCTTCAGTGGACAAGCAGAAGCTGCCGAGCGAATTCACTGAGCACTTTCTTTTCTGATCAGTAGTTGGAGAATAAGAGTGTTACATTGCTCTGTGTTATTTCCTCAGTAAATGCCGTGTTTTCTCTTTTAATTCCCACCCGGTCAGGGTAGCTGCTGGAGAAAAGCCCGCAGACTGAAGGCGGCAGTGCGTTCTCTCAGTGGAATCATGTTTCCTTTTAATTCATGTCTGTCTTTTGAATTTTGTTCTGTTGCCACTGTGCGGGTCGTGGTCTTCTGGAAATTTCCCTCGCTGACTCTCCTGGCACCCCTCTCCTCAGCCCTTGCCTTACTCTCCCTTCTCACTCCCCGTAGAACACCATGGCCGTCTCACTGTCTCCACATGTAAGCACAGCCTTTCTTCGACCTTCTAGACGCAGGTGTTTCGTGTTGTCTTCTATTCATCCTCCAACCCTTCCAGGCCAGTCTATGCAGCTGGGCCCTTAGTCCCTTCTTGTGCGTCTCCTTTAATACCAGAATCTGTGGGCCCAGCTCCTTTTCTGTGTCTCTGTAATAAATATCAGTATGTGACTTCAAAAGGTTATCTTGTATACAAAAATGTATAAAGGGTAAAACTATAATAAATCATAGTATACAGCATTTACATCTTATTACTGTCCAGTGCAACTTCCTATACTATGAAATATAGATGATACTGGCAGATATCTTTTAGCGTCCTGTGTGCAAGGAACTCATCTGTATGTTTTTAATAAAATACTCAGTGAGGAAGAGCAGAGAATCAGAAATCAGTGTTCTGCTTTCATGCATATTAACCTATAGATGTGGGGTCTTGTTTTCTTCTTCCTTCTCCTTTTAGACCAACCCTTTATACTTGGCTAAGCTGATTTTCCAGATGCCGCAGAACAAGTCAACTAAATTCATGGACACTGTTATTTTTACACTCTACAATTATGCCTCTAATCAGCGGGAAGAGTATCTGCTCCTCAAGCTTTTCAAAACTGCTCTGGAGGAAGAAATAAAGTATGTATATGGATACCTGTGAAAATACCAACGCACGGGTCCTTTCATTAGTAGTGGCTATCTCGGGTTTGCTAAGATAACTTTAAATTATTGCAGCTGAATTCACACACGGTCAAGTTTCTTGAGACTGAAATGGAATCTCAATTGATAGATGAATTTCTGCAACGTCAAGCTATAGCCATCTGCAGCCTTCTCCCATTACTATTCCCTTTTTAGGGCTAAATTAGCTCTTTTATTTTCCATGCTACAACAGTTGAAAAACAAAATCTTAGTGGAAGTCAATAAAAAAAATTACTTCATTAGAAATCTCTGAATAATAAATACATAGATGAATGTTTTAAAGGTTGTGATCTCTGCTAACTGGTCTTCCCTTATGAGAATATTAGCTACTCTTGCTGAGTAGCTAACTTTACTTTTGACTCAGTTAATACAAAGATTATCCAGGTAGCTAACTAAGTGATCCTCCAAAAATGTATGAAAAATATCCTAAATGACCTTATAGTCCTAGAATCAGGACCTCTGCTAGTTCCTGTTGGACTCTAGAGCACGTAAGTCAGGCACCAGCCTCCAGTGTCTACAAGCCAGTGCATGGGAGATATGACTCATGAGAGGCGCAGTGCCCAGCACAGGCCTGTAGTGACTGACTAACTACAAGACACATCAGAGCCATGGATAAAAGAGTTCCAACTGGGTGGATTGAAAAACCCAAACTTTGAGGAACAGTTGTAAGAGATTTTAGAAAGAAGTGTGACTCAAGTATAAGAAAGTAGATTCAGCTGACTAAGAAGTGACTTGGAGAGGACCAGCAAGATGGCGCTGCAGGTAAGGCACTTGCACTTGCTCTGCAAGCCTTGACATCCTGAGTTCAATCCCCAGAATCTAAGTAAAGGTGGATGGAGGGGATCAGCTGCACTTGTTGTCCTCTGACCTCCACATGCATATGCGCACATACATGTCCTACATGCACGCTCACTAATAATAATTATAATAGTAATGATAATGCATCTTGATGAGTACCAGATTAAGCTGCAGAGGCAAACTAGTGCCACATGAGGGGAGTGCCACTGACTGGAAGGAAGTCTAGGTTTTGAGCCTGTTTACTTTCTGGGGAGTTGTTGGCAAGCAGATTGTCGACCTGGCCACACTGGTTTGTTTTTTAGAAAACTAATCAGTTCATCATATATGGGCAGGATGAATTAAAGCCATACCAGTCAGAGAAATTGGAAGAATCACAGGAGAAAAGTAGGGTGGATATTGAAAATACTGAGTTTAAAAAATGATGGAAAACATGTGGGCAAAATGTCTATGGGAAGTTCCAGACCAGACCTAGAAAGGAGGTACAAGTGAGACCAGAAGGTGGAACCCAAAGAGAGACACACTGAAGCCATGCATGTGAATGAGAGCTAAGGAACGGACAGCAAGGTGAAGAAGGGCTTTGGTAAACCAGTTACTATGGTTGGATCAACTGTCTTCAACCTTTCCTGCCACTCTACCACTCATGTGACAAGTCAAAAGAGAAAGAAAACAGTGTTAGGAGTGGAAGAAGATAGAGAAAAACTAAGTTATGTCAGTTTGCAGGAAAATGAATGAAACTGGAGATCATCATATTAAATGAATAGTCTTGGAAAGACAATTGATATGTTTTCTCTCATTTGTGTTTCCTAGATTGTATCTGGATAATTAAGATTATTTATTATGTGTAAATCACATGGAAATAGAAACAAAACGGCTTAGAGGTTTGAAAGGCACTAATGGGAGGCAGTAAGGTACTAAGATAAAAAAAATGTTCAATGTATGTTATGTGGCTATATGCAGTATATGTAATTCAGTACTACAAAGAAGATATGCAATGAAAATTTTAAAAGAATATTAGTAAATAAATAAATGTTAAAAAAAAAAAAAGAGTGGAAATGGGTAGGTAAGAGACAGACCAGAAGAGGACAGTCGACTCCTAATGGAAAAGGAAGTGGAAGAGGAGAGAGTAGTCAAGACAGAGAGGGCGAGGGTTACACAGGAGGGAAAAAGAAGAGATCTTTAGAGTCGGATATCTCAGCCACGGCATGTGGCTAAAGCTGCATGGCAGTGAACTAGGCCGAGATCTGAAGATTCTGAGACTGCTTTTTCTTCCAAGAAAGTTTTCCTTTAAGTTTGGTAAAGAGTAGAATAATAAGATGTTACTTAATGTTATTGGCTTGGATCCATTTTCAGCTCATACTTGTCTTTCTGATGCAGCTGAAACTGAAACCTTACTTTTTAGGTCATTAAATTGCTCGGATAAGGAACATACACATCTTACAAATGATGGCTGTTTTTGAAATCATATCAGCTCTGATTTTCATGAAGAAAAACAAAGCTTTTTATAAAGTTCTTACTTGCCAGAGATAGTATATCATGTTTAAACTCTATCCATGGTAGCCAACTATTTTGTTTTCCATGTGGGCTTTGTTTAGATCCAAGGTGGACCAGGTACAGGACATAGTGACTGGTAACCCCACAGTCATCAAGATGGTCGTGAGCTTCAACAGAGGAGCCCGGGGACAAAACACCCTCCGCCAGCTCCTGGCTCCTGTGGTCAAGGAGATCATCGATGACAAGTCCCTGATCATCAACACCAATCCCGTGGAGGTGTACAAGGCTTGGGTGAACCAACTGGAAACACAGACAGGGGAGGCCAGGTAACAGACAAGAGGACAATGACCTTCAGTCATGCTTTGATGCTTCATGACCATTTCTACATGTATACCCTTTCTTTTATTTTAGTGTGTGTGTGTGTCTGTGTGTGTATGAAAGGGCACTGTGTATTCCTATGGAGGACACAAGGGTGACTTCAGGAATCATCCTGGATTGCTTCTACCACCTTTTTGCTTTGATCTGAGATTTCCCAGGTTTTGCCCTCCAGGCCCAGAAGTGAAGGCCGCTTCCATTTCCACCCAGTATTCATACATGGAATCCGAACTCAGTACCTTCTGCTTGTGAGGCAGTCTTGACCCCTGAGCCTTCTCTCCAGCCCTACATGTTAACTTAAACTCTTAAACTCTGTTCACTACCAAGTGTTAAATTTGGTCTAAACATATTTGACTCACTTTAACATATACATAGAGCTCATAATCATAGACTCTTGGTTTTTTTGGATGTGCATGTGCGTATGCATAAGCATGCATATGTGAGTAGATTTGTGCATTGTGGGTATGTAGGCACGTGTCCACCTTTTCCTCACATATGTAGGCACGTGCGCCTATGAAGGCCAAGGTTGACTTCCTGAATTGCATCTACCTCCTGTTTGCTTTACTTTGAGATTTCCCAGGTTCTACCTTCCAGAGCCAGAAGTGCAGGCCACCAATTTTACATGGGATCCAGAGTCTTAATCCCTGAGCCATCTCTCCAGCCCTTTTCTTTTCTTTTGAGATAAAGTCTCTCACTGGCCAGGAATTTGCCCATCAGGCAAAAACTGGCTGGCTGACAAGCCCTAGGAATTCTCACCATCTCTGCACCCCCCCCAGCACTAATGTCACAAATGTGTAGCACCAGCCCTGGTCTTTCGGGTCCTAGTGACGTAACTCGGCTCATCTTGCTTGCTCAGCAAGCTCTTTACCCAGAAGCCTTCTCCCCAGCCCTAAATTCAATCTTTTTAATGCTGAACAATATTTTCACACTTCAGAACTAGCTGATCTCCAACACCTTCGCTCCTGTAATTCTCTCCCTTGTTTATTTATATCTCTAAATCTAGACCTCAAGATTATACACCTTTTCTGTTCACCTGACCAAAACCCTTGGTTAGTTTCCCAGTGAGTAACTCTGTGTGAACATAACAATCCCTATAGGGTTCGTTTATTCTGGGAGTAGCTTATTTAGCTTATTCTGGGGGTAGTTTATGGCTCTAAGAAATGATGGACTTTCGATTTCCTGTTTTAAAAAATAAAGTCTTGTGAAAGAATTGAGATGCACAAGGAATGTGCTTGTGGGTGGTTGTCACAACACTGTTTAAATAATGAAAAGTTAGAAAAAGACAAAATATTTACTTTAGAGGATTAGTTTAACAAACGCTTGCATTAGCATATGACAGAGTAACAAATTGGAATGGTTATATAGATTCTTATTTACTGACAACTCTAAATATGTTCATGATATATTTTCCAGTTGCACTTAAATACAATAAACTCATTTTCTTTTTTTATTTTTTAAATTATTTATTTATTTATTTATTTAATTTATTTATGTGTGTCCCCATGGAAGACCAGAGTGACTTTGGGAATCATCCTGGATTGCTTCTACCTCCTTTTTGCTTCACTCTGGGATTTCCCAGGCTCCACCCACCAGAGCTGGAAATACAGGACACAGCTGTTTCCATTTTTATGTGGGACCTGGGATCCAAATTCAACCTTCTGCTTTCGAGGCAGAGTCTTAACCCCCAAACCATCTCTCCAGCTCCTCATTTTCTTTTTAAAAGAAATTCAGCACATATACAAGCATGCCTAAAATCTGTGTGGGATGTATATGTACAGAATTTGTATCACACCCATGAGCATGCAAGACCCATATGCGCATATGCAGAGGAGGACTTGGAAAATTATTTACTAATATATGAAAATTGATTATGTCTGTGTCAGTGTTATTTTCTTATTTATGTATAATTTTTTTCTTTAGTCCCAACTTTTGGGAGATAGAAGCAGGAGGAGCTCAAAGCCAGCTCACGTAATATAGCAAGTTCATGGCCAGCCCAACTACATAAGACCTGGCTTTAAAAAAAAAACATATGTGTTGTCGTCCTTATGAAATAAAGCTTCAAGGCAGGGGGATAGGGATTGGGATTGTAGCTTCCTCATGGATTACTTGCCTAGCATGTTCAGGAATTGAATTTAAACCATAGCAGCATAAAATAAATTAGATGGATAGGTAAGTAGATAGATAAATGATAGATAGATAGATAGATAGATAGATAGATAGATAGATAGATAGATAGATAGATAGATAGAGAGATAGAGAGATAGAGAGATAGATAGATAGGCAGGCAAGGCAGACAAATAGAAAATGATAGCTCAAATAGTAAAGCATTTGCTACACAAGAATAAAGACTTAAACTTGGATTCATAGCACCAAATAAAAATTGTAGCATGATGATGTGTGTCTATAATAATTCCATACCTGGGAAGACAGAAACAGGAGGATCCCCGGGGCTCACTAGCCAGCCACACTAGCCATACTCAGTGAGAGAACCTATCTCAAAAATAAAGTGGATAAAGTCTAGAGAGATGAGTCAGTGGTAAAAACTTTTCCCTCTCGTGGGAAAAGACTTGAGTTCAGATTCCCAGATGCCACATAAAAATGCCAGGCAGTTGTGGTAGCCTGCTGTAATTCTAGCCCTGGAAGGCAGAGCCTGGGAATCCCCAGAGCAGGTTGGCCATCTAGATTAGCTTAATAGCATGATCTGGGTTTCATTACAGACCCAGGCTCACAACAATAAAGTGGAAGAAAATTCAAGGATGATTCCCCATATCACATGTGCACACACTCAAATGCACTCATATGTAAAACTACATAGACATATGCATACACTCATATACAAACACACACACACACGCATGCATCCCAGACACACATACATGAAAGAAAAAAAATAAAGTGGAGAAGTGATTGAAAAAGACATTTGATGAAGACCTCTGTTCCACATGTACACACATAAACAAAAAAGAAGGAGGAGGAAGAAAAGAAGAAAGAGGTAGTTATCAACTTGACAATTGATGGCTCACTCTAGGCACATTTGTCAAGAATTAGTAGTTGAGTTAAACCCTGAAGCCTTCAGGAGACTGTGCTAATTGCTAGTGAAGACCCAACTTTTGGTGGGTGGGACTAGTTCTATAGGCAGGTAGAGAAGATGAAGGGAGATGCCACAGAGTGGGCATACTTCAACATACTGGGACAGACATGCTATGTGGCAAGTGACATTTGTCCCTTTCTTAACAATACTCACTTATAACCCTCAGTTCCTGGTATTAGTATGAGCTTTCCTGTCAAGCTAAACTATGAACTGCAACCCAAGTCATAAGGCAGAATAAAATCCCTTGGGTTCCATTAGCGGTTTCGTCATGAATTTATCAGCAACATGCAGAATAACTGCAATACCAAAACTGCTATTGGAGTCACAGCAAACTCTGTCATTGTCCAAAGCGTGGCTCAGCATCATCTTGGTAAGACACTGGCGATTGTAACTAGGCTCCTGTTCATTCTAACTCTTGTGTTTTCAGCAAGCTGCCTTACGATGTGACCACAGAACAGGCTCTGACATACCCAGAAGTTAAAAATAAGCTAGAGGCGTCCATTGAGAACCTGAGGAAGGTCACCGACAAAGTCCTGAATTCTATCATTTCTTCTCTGGATCTACTGCCGTAAGTTGATCTGTGGCAACATTAACAGTCTTGCAGAAGTCATAGGAATGTGAAAAGTAAGACCCTAGAGCGAGGACAGGAATTCTCCCTCTTACTGTAGTTACTATTTAAAAACTTGACTTACAGCCAAGCATGGTGGCACCTGTCTACAGCCCCAGCATTCGGAAGCCTGAGGCAGAACTTCATGAATTTGAGAGTAGCCTGGACTATAGAGTACATTCAGGGTCATTCTGAGCTATGCGCAAGACCTCTTTCTCAAAAAAAAAAAAAAAAGAAAAAAAGAAAATAATAATAATAATTTGATTAGCAAAAACAAAAGGTAGCCTACATTTACATTTTAAATTCTTAACTATTTTGTAAAGAAGGAACGGGCCTTGGCCACAGCCCCAACAGTGAACATTTATTGTCACTGTCAGTGATAGTCATGTGATTTCATTCCATCTCATTTCATGTTTAATTTTTAGGAAAAGTGCCAAGCTGTAGTTGACTGGAACAATTGTGCCTCTTTCTCCCTTAGCCTTTTTTCATGATTTTTTAATTTATTTATTTTTTCTAGTTTCACAAGCGTATTGAGCATATTTCTGCTTCCCTCCTTTCCCTATGATTTTCTTTTGCCATCTGTTTTACATGTAGCTATGGATTGAGGTACGTAGCCAAAGTACTGAAGGACTCAATCCGAGAGAAATTCCCTGACGCGACAGAAGACGAGCTGCTAAAGGTAGATTTTCAAGGGGAAACTCACTTCAGGTTCTCTCTGGGGGGTCTGAGTCATAATTTAAAAAATACGGCTTTGTGAGATTTTTCTTCCCCATGTCTATTTACAATAAGCTGCAAGTCTTCTGTATCTGATAACTGTATAGAATATTGATTCCATGGAGTCCAATTTGGAATCTTTAGACATAATTGCACTCTTTGTATTTACAGCCTCATAAGCCTATTGTTTTATTCTGTGTGGTCATGTTCACTATCTTTATCTAATGTTATTAGAATTCACATCCGGAAATGATCTACTTTCTCTTGGGAAATGGGGGGGGGGGCAGAGAAAGAAAAAGCAACCAGGGCTCATTTATCTCTTAAAAATGGTCTTTTTTCTGTGCATCACCCAGATTGTTGGAAACCTCCTGTACTACCGGTATATGAACCCAGCCATCGTGGCTCCAGACGGCTTCGACATCATTGACATGACAGCCGGAGGTCAGATCAATTCAGACCAAAGGAGAAACTTAGGGTCTGTGGCGAAGGTTCTTCAGCATGCAGCTTCTAACAAGCTGTTTGAGGGAGAGAATGAGCATCTGTCCTCCATGAACAACTATTTATCAGAGACCTATCAGGAATTCAGGTGAGAAGGGCCGTTCACTTGAAGAACCGAGTCAGGTGTGCGAGGTAAATTTGTGTTCTGCACACAGAACCCACCTAGGCGGGCCGCCTTTCTTCCACCAGCTGCTGCTGGGAGGAGGGAGGGAGGAGCAGGCAAGGCTGCTCACGCCTGAGCTTCCCACCAGGCCCCAGTGATCCTGCCACAATCTGAGCCCTTCCTGTGTTCACGCTGATGCAGCTGACAAAAGGAAACTGCTCACCCCACTAACCAGCCAGTTTCTAGTGCTTAGAATGAAACACTCACAATAGCTGGTTTCTGTTTTGTCAACTTAAGAAAAAGGTAATTTGCTTTCATTTGTTTTCCACTTGGGAAGACTTTGCCTTATCACTGACAAACAATGGCAGGAAATGATGTATTTGTTTTTGAAAGGTTGGGAAACCCCAGACTTAGTTTTTGTAGATGTTCCTGTGTGGCTATGTCCTACCCTGTTCCCAAGCTTTCTAGATTTATCTCTAATGACCTTATTTCTCTTTCCTTTCGTGTCACTCATGTTCCACAAGGACGTGAGAGAGGGATGCGTGCAAGTAAAGTTCCTGTCTGCATCCCGAAGCTCTCCGAGATCTTTCCTCCTGACCTGAGCGTGTTCTTTTGTCTGGAGCAGATATAGGAAATAATGTGAATTTGGTCTCATTCATCCTCACTTGGAAACCAATTTCCCATTCTTAAAGTTCCTCTGTGTTAACAAATTATACACCCACAGGGGTAACTCATGACCATCATCTCTGTGTAGGCTCTTTAACTACTTATGAGAGTCACTGCAAATGTTATTACTACAGGAAGTTTTGATTTCTCAAGCTAAAAAAAGTAATATGCTCTTCTCATATTTCTTACAAATTTTTAAATGCTGTTAAACCTTCCCTTTCCTTCCTTTTTCCTTCCAGCTCTTGTTCATTTAAAAGAATCTGAGCTCCACAGATGTGGATATGTAGATCTTTTTGCTTCCACACACGCTTCCCCTCTGCATTCCTCAGCACCCCATGAATTTTTATAGAAAGAACTATCGTGTGGGAACATGCCACCACAGTACAGGGTCGAGGAAGAGCAACGTCATTTCTGGCCTTGGGTATCCTTAGAAAAGATTCCAAGACAGATTTTAGGCACTTGAAGCATTTGCAATACTATAAAATAACAAAGGTTTATGAGAAGCACACCTCATTTTTTCAGCTTGAAAAATCAAAACTTCCTATCATACTAACATTTGGGATGACTTTTTCATGAATGGTTACAGAACCCACACAGAGATGACAGTCACGAGTTACCTCTGTAGGCAGATAATTCACCAACCCAGACAGAGGAACTGAAGAATGGAAAATTAGTTTCTCAAATGAGAATGAATGGATGGATGGACAGATAGATTCCATCTATACGAAGACCAAAACTGCTGAGAACTTCCAAACTGTCATTACAAACATTTGGCTCTTTTCATCTCCCTTTTTCTGTGTTTGCTATAGTCTAAAATAATAAGACTCTTGAGGGTCTGAGTACTATAGCACTTTAGGACTGTGTTTCTAGACAAAGCAGTCTCATGACCAGCAGCTACTTCTAGGATCAACTAAGAATAGAGTAGGCTTAGCCCCACTTTTTTGTCAGACTGGTAACTCTAGGGTGGTATAGACCAGGTACTTATGCCATCCAAGGGAGAGGTTATATTCTCTGCAAGAATTGATCCTCACAGATCAAGAATTATCTGTCTTGGAGCTAGAGGTGTAGTTCAATGGTAGAGCATATGCCAGTGAGTCCAATAGCCAGAAACACAGGAGACGTCTCAGGAGGCAGCCTAGAAGGTTTGAGGTGGAAAGCAAACTAGTCTTGCCATCGCTGAAAGCTTCATTTTTTTTTTCACTTTTGTAGAAGAGGACACTTGAATATGTGTACCTGTGGAGGTCCAAGAGTGACTTTGGGAATCATCCTGATTGTTCTCCCTCGTTGCTTTGTTCTGGGGTTCTCCAGACCCCACCCTCCAGGGCCCTGAGTGCAGGCCACCACTGTGTCCGCCTGGCATTTTATGTGAGATATGGGATCCAAACCCAGGTGCTTTTGTTTGAGAGACAGAGGAGCCATCTCTCAAGCGCCAGACTTCCTATTTCTTGAAGGGGGGAGGGGGCGCACATGGAGCTATGAGTGAAAGTCGGAGGATAACTTTGTAGAATCATTTGTTCTCTCAATTCACTTTTACCTGGGTTCCAGGAAATAACTCAAATTATCCGGCTTGTACAGTAGATTCCTTTCTTTATCCATCTCTTAGACCAACCACTTCCCATTTTAATGATACTGTTTCACTCACAAATTTGATTCTATCTTAACACCTCTTTTCTCCTTTTTTTTTTTTTTTTTTTGTTTTGGTTAGGAAATATTTCAAAGAAGCATGTAATGTCCATGAACCAGAAGAAAAGTTTAATATGGACAAATACACAGACTTGGTGACAGTCAGCAAACCAGTTATTTATATTTCTATTGAAGAAATCATCAACACACATTCAGTAAGTGGGGCAGAGGGGGGCGGTCTTAGACCCAGATTACAGTTCAGACATCTATTCACTTGCAGGTGCTTAGTTTGTGAAGGATTTGTGCTATACAAGTGCGCATGCTTATATTCTTGTGGGAGGGCATGGCTGGGAGAGAATATACATATGTGTGTTGGGTGTTTTGTCATGAGATTGTCTCGTTCCTATCTCCTGAGTGCAGAGGTTCCAGGCATGTGCGGTCACACAGGGCTTTTGTATTTGCATGCTGGGATTCAAGCCCCAGCCCTCAGCTCATGCTCATAGTCCTGACCAACTTGTACTTATTCCCTGACTCTTGGATGTTAGTAGAAACTCCTCCCAAACAAGACAATTTACTTTTGACATGATCCCCGTGCAATGCCAGATGGTCAGTACACAGTTTAAGTCTCAGACAAGCACAAGCTCTGGAATTCATTCATCCACCAGAAGAACTCTGCTGTCTTGACCCATACATCTCAGCCCCTTTCAGCTTTTCCGCTCCTTTTCTTTGGAAGGGAGACTGTTCCTATCCTGATGCCTGGACATGCTATACTTGATCTTAGACAAAGAGCCCAGAAGTGATATGCTGTTTGGACAGAAAGAGATGGAAAGCAGGCTGTTCTGTGCAGATAAGAAGCCTCCCCCCACAGGGACTCTCTGCCATTGTTCTGAGACCCTGTTTCTTAGAATTTCAGTCTGGGCAGTGTCATGGCATCTCCATCTGGTTCCTATGCTACCCTCACTATAACTAGCGACCAGTGCTCCACAGTGACACTTGGAAGGAATTAGGAGACCTGGGTAGCTTTGCAATTAGTTAAAGTAAAACCAGACATTGAAGAGATGATTTCTTAACACTGATTAGAATATAATTGGAATTGGGTTTTGTTTTTTGGCTTCCTCACTCACTTTGCCTGGTGGGGGAGGTGTACTGCGTGTAGGGTGTGTGCATGTGTATATATATGTTTTTGCATGTGGGTGGGTACACTGCTTGTGTACAGGTTCACAAGCGCATGAGTTCACATGTGTGTTCACACGGATCGCCCAAGGGCGATATTGGACATCATCCCTGATCATTCTTCTACCTTATTGGTGGAATTATTAAAACCAGAGTGTGTCATTATTGCTAGTCTGGCTAGTCAGCTTGCTCAGAGGGTTCCCTGGTACCATACTACTTTCTGGGGCTGAATTTAGAGACAGCCCACCTCACCCACTCACCTGGCATTTTACGTAGCACCTAGGAATCTGAACTCTGGTCCTTCGGCTCATGTGGCAGGCAGTTTGACTGCTGAGCCATCTCCTCTGCCCCTGGTTCTGAGTTTTTTTAAGGCGGAGTCTCACTAAATAGCTCAGACGGACCTCGAAACTCTAGAATACCTCTTTCCTAAGTACTCTCAAGTGTTAGGATTACAGGCATGAGATACCACACCCAGCTCAGGGCAATTTTTCAGAACAATTTCAAACTTCACTAGTCAAAATAGCATTTGGGAAATTGGTTAGAAATGTATCCCAGGCCTCCCAAATGTGAATCTGCAATCTAACAACATCCTAAGAGAATTCTGGTCCACTGTAAAGTTCTGGATGCTTCAGTTATGAATACATCCAATTTTGATTGTACTGAAAACTTGAGGCGGGGAAGGAGGCAGTAGGGGAGAATCCTAAATACCCACTTCTCAGAAGTCATCCTGTGCCCCCAAACCAGACATACTACTAACAAGCCAGCCTTCATGAAACTCTTTGAAAGCTGAATGTGGCTTTGGAGAAAGACGGATCTTATTTTGACTTCTCTCTTGCACAGTTGAAGCAGAGAACTTCTCTGACATCTGAGGCAAATTCTCAATATCCATTGAGTGACTCTGCCAGCTTGCTTTTCTCTGTGTTGGTATCCCAGCTCACTAAAAAACAGTGCAGCCATGCAGCACTTCCAAAAACAGCTTTCTGTCGGGCAAGCAGCCTTGAACACATTTGATTTCTGGCCCATTTGGTTGTACTGTGTTCATAGCACTGTATCCATCTCAAGCAAATATGTCATCTTGGTTACATGCTTGTTCCCAGAATATCCACAAGCAAAAATGGAAGTGGGAAGTTCTCTTTGGGAGTGAGAGATTCTTTCTCATGGGTGGCAGAGAGAAAGCATTATTATATTAAAACCTGTGAGACTTTAAGAAGAAATAGCCTGGCCCTTTTTAACAAGAATTGAATACAGAATGCATTCCCAGGAAATAGGCCATGTGACTGATTTGGAGTTCCTTTATATGGTGGATTGGAAGCACATGTATTAGGGGACAATACATCACCACACAGATTGTCCTGTCTGCTGTCTGAGTGTGCAGACGGCTGCACCCAGACACAGCTCTGCAGAAGGGCGACGTGCCAAGCCGGTGGCCACGGATTTGCTCCTTGCTCTCTGAGAAACACATATAATTTTGCCATCAGCTCTTCATGGAGACATTTCAGGAAATACTTTGCATTCTATAATTAACAGGATAAGGAGTCCTTGTCACCTACAATAAATCCTCCATTTCCAGAGATAGCAGCCAAAGTGGCTGCCCTGGCTCCAAAGGAAGCAAGAACATAAGTTCACTCACCCCATTTAATTTCTTGTCTCTGACTCCTCAACACCAACAAAAACATATTATCCTCACACTTCCAGATTTTACCATTTAGCTTTATCGCCTTTAATATTTAGTTAAGGTCTTTCCTTAAATCCACTCACCCTTCAAAAAAAAAAAAAACAAAAAACAGCAGTGTGTATTTCTTTGCTTTAAGGCAGACTATGTCTGCTATCATGAAAAATTAGCACACCTCACCATAAGCAGGAGCTTTAAAAGAAAATGCGTGTGAGGAACACTGGATGGTTGGGTGCATTCAGTTCCTTGCTGTGAAACTGCATGTGAGGCTGCTCTTTGCCAATAAAAACCAGGTTACCATGGAGCACGGTGGCACCTGTCGCAACAAATGCATGGGCAGCAGACAGCAACAACAACAAAAATTCTCACTTAGCAAATGTCAGGGAACTGCTGAGAAGATAACTTTTTTATTGATCTTCTTAAAGGTGAAGAGAACGGAAAGATGAGGCATGGCCCTGCCAAAGAGCTGGATATGCCCAGCAAGAGGGTGGAGAGGTCATAGAGAAGCCCTCAAGAATCAGCTAGTGTGTTCCAACAAGGACTAAGTCAGTTTAGTTGAAAAGAATGGTGTTTTCAACAAATGGTGCTGGGGTAACTTGAAATCCACATACTAAGAGTGAGGCTGGATCTTTTCTTCCCACCTGAGTAGGAAGCAAGGAAAGAAGGAAGAAGGAAGGGAGGGAAGGAAAAGGAAGGAAGGAAGAAAGGAAGGAAAGGAGGGAGAGAGGAAGGAAGGAAGGAAAGAAGGAAGGGAGGGAGGGAGGGAGGGGGGAAGGGAGGGAGGAGGAAGGAAGGGAGGGAGGAGAAAGAAGAAAGGGAAGGAAGGGAAAAAAGAAAATAATAGATGTTGGTAGGGATATGAAAAAGTAGAATCCTTGTATACTGTTAGTGGTCATTTAAAATGGTTAAGCTTCTCTGGAAAATATGACAGTGTCTCAGAAATTATGACCTATCAATTTTACTCCTAAATGTACACTCAGAAGAATTGAAAGCAAGATCGGAGGATGTTTGTACAGCTGTGTTCACAACAGCGTTATTCAATAGTAGCCGAGTGTCCATCAGTAGATGAGTGAATAAAATGATGTGTATCGAGCCAAGTATGGGGCCACATCTCTATAATCCTCTACTCGGCTGCGTTAGGAAATCATGAGTTGGGGACCAACTTGAGCTACTCAATGAAACTATGACTCCAAAAATAAAACAAAGCAAAAGGAATATTATTTAGCTTTTAAAGAAAAATTTTGAAATACACTATTATAACATCAGTGAATATTGTTAAGGACATTATCTGACATGAAATAAGACAAACACACACAGCCAAACAATTCTACTTATGTGAAGATCCTAAAATTGCCAAAATCAGAGATAAAGAAGCACAACATAGAGGAGTGATTCCCAGTACTGGGAGGAAAGTATAGCGGGTACCTACTGCCAGTGCAGCCAGGGGGTGATAATGTTCTGAGGCTAGATAGGACAATGGTTATACAAACTCCGTGAATGGACCACATGGGCTTCACATATTTCAAATGCATAATTCTTTTTTTTTATTCAATTGTGCGTGTATGCGTGTGTGTGTGTGTGTGTGTGTGTGTGTAGAACCACGGGCGAATTCGGGAACCACCATGGACGCCTCCACCTCCTCCTTGTTTACTCTGCCCTGGGATTCACAGGCTCCGCCCTACCAGGACCAGAAACGCAGGCCTCCCCCGCTTCCGCCGGCGTCTATACGTGGGGTCTAGGACCGAACTCAGGAGCCACCTCTCCAGCCCCTGCGTAATTCTTACAGTGTAGAGATTACATCTCAGTAAAACTATTACGCAAGTGCTGGAAACGGAAAAGGACTGCTTGGTTATGATTCAGAGCTTTGTCCCCAGGACTTACCAGTCCATTAGAAACACTGTTTCAGTTTGATCAGAAATGCTAACAAAAGTCGTCCTGTGGTGGGGCTGGTTTTCTCCTGTGACCCCTCTTGTGCTGCTTCTCAAGAGCAACAATGTGTTCCCTAAGGGCGCTCCATACACCCTACCTTTACAGGCTAAACTGGGAAAAGAGGACTGCCCCTCATCCAGGCCTCCTGCTGAGAAACCACATGCATTCCTGTCATCTCTACCCTTAAAGTTAGATGGCAGATTAAAATAGTTAGTAGTAGCTATTTACCTTCAAGGCAACAGCAACAGAAGCTGGTGTGGTGGTATATGCTTGTGTCCCACCCCTGGAAGCCAGGTAGGCGAATCCCTGGGGCTGGCTACAGAGCCCCAAGCCAGTGAGAGAAACTGTCTTACAAGAAAAGGGGCAGGACTTATAACCCTGAGGCTGACTTTAAGCCGCCACCTCTACATACACATACGTGCAACTACACATACAACCACATACACACACACGTAGCACGTGGTTACTGTATAATTTGTGATAGATGTGGAAATATACTTCATTTTCTGACAGTGTTCACTGAGAAGTTCCTGCCTTACTTTAGATGCTATCTCCCTTATTTTCTGTGACAGGTTGTGGAGAGCACAAAGGTTAGGTATAGAAGGCAAAATCTTGCTAGAAAGGGGTTTACCAATACTGATCTCTCTAGTCTCTCTCCTTCCTTCTCTTGCTTCTTGTCTCACTCGATTGCTCACTTTTTTTTTCTTTTAAGACAAGGTCTCATGTGGTCCAGACTGGTGTCAAACACCCTACGTAGCCCAGGATTGACCCTGCATATCTGATTCTTCCATCTCTATGTCCTGAGTGCTGGGATTGATTACACATGCCCCACCACACCACTCACAGTTCTGGGGATCAGCTCCAGAACTTTACGCATACGAGGCAAGGACTCTCACCCAGCCCTTGCTGCATTTTCTCAATAGACATTTCCCTCTGGACAAAATTAACGTTCTGTCTGTGCCTGCAACTTTAAGATAAAGACCAGACTTGTATGTAAGATGTAGGCAGTATTTGAGGAAATGTCAAGGAAGTAGGATGGGAAGTCGGTGATTCCGAGCGCTTGGGACTGACTCTGCCTCCGCGTGTGTTTGTTGCTGTCTGTGTAAAGCTCCTGTTGGAACATCAGGATGCCATCGCCACGGAGAAGAGTGACACACTCAATGAGTTGCTGGAGCAGCTGGGGGAGGTGCCCACGGTGGAATCCTTCCTCGGTAAGCTCTTTTTCCTCCCCATCCTTCCTTTGGGTCAGGTTGGGTTGTGGTTTAGTTTTCCGATCCTAGGTTTTAGAGTGGTTTTCTTTTATTTTGGAATTTAATATTGAAGTTTAATAAAAGGATAACAAATACCTTCACCTCTTCTCACAATAAGAATTTCTTAAACTCAGGGTCAGGGTATTTGTTCATTAGAAAAACACCTGCTTAGCACATGCAAGACCCTGGGTTCAACCTTTAGAAACCCTCCCTGTGCTCTAGATGACAAAAGCAATTTGATATTCATGACAGCAATTTGATATTCCGAATCCTTAAAAAAAGGACTTATCAATCTTTTTTGCAAGGAAAGAAGACATAGGAAAGCCACATTTGAAAATGGCAAAGTCCTTATTGTATTTTCTAAAGATTTCCTTTATGAGCAGTCCTTCTTAGTTGCTTATAATTATGTTGACTACACTTCATGCTATTTTAACGTTTCAATCAAATACTTCAAAATCAATGTAGTAAAATTTAGATTTGCAAAGACCATAAATTTCCTGTGTGATTGTTGAGTCTGTTCCCTTCCACCTCCAGACCCTATCTCACAGGGTAACGCTGTCATCACAGATAAACTAGAAAAATAGCGCACTTACTTTTTTTCCTACAGGGGAAGGAGCAGTTGATCCTAATGATCCTAACAAAGAAAATACATTAAATCAGCTCTCCAAGACTGAGATTTCCCTTTACCTGACAAGCAAATATGACATCGAGGATGGTGAAGTTGTTGATGGTCGGAGCCTCATGATAAAGTAAGTTTGGGGCTTCAGGCACTTGTCTCCAAGGCATACCTGAACCACACAAATTCAGACATGGCTAAATCCAGATTGCTCCTTTAAAAGTAGAGGAGCATTACAATGCATTGTATCTCTCTATCAAACCGGAGAATAGTAGATTCTTTGACATATAGTAGGAAACAATATTATAAGAGTCTTAATTTTCAGTTTTCCATGTTATAATTTGATTTCTTTGAGAAATGAAGCTAAGCTAGAGTGTTGGCTCAATGGGTAAAAATATTTGCCACACAAGCCTGACAACCCAAGTTCAATTCCTAGATTCCACGTAAAGGTAGGTAGAAAGAACCAGTTCTATAAAATTGCTCTCTGACCTCTAAATGCACAGTCTCACATAAACACACACATACACACACACACACACACACACACACACACACTCACGCACGCATGCACGCACGCACACACGCATGCACAGGCACGCTAATAAATAAAATTTTTAAAAAAGAAAAGATGTGATCACCTACAGGTTAGCAAGGAGAACACTTTAATTTTATTTCTTGTATAAGACACTAATGTAAAAAGACACATTCATGATGAACCATTGCTGGATTTATCGGCCTTCTTTCCTGTTAAATTTTTCCTGGATGTTTGCAACCACTTTGACTTATGTCTTTTCTCCCTCTGCCCCCCAAAAACCTTCAATGATACATGCACTCTTTAACACTATGTTTCTCTGAGAGACCTCATGCTTATCCCCCTTCTGTGTCTTAGACACACAGTAGCAAAGAGCAAGATTCATAATCCATCACCATAAATGAAAGCTCAGAAAGGAAAAGTGCATGCTCACCAAACAATATGGCTTTGAAACCTTACGGAAATGAGTTAAAATGTGTGCATATCAGCATGTTAGAGCAGTTGTAAATCAAGATCAGGTGGAAACTAGTGGGTAGTAAGGGGAGGATGACAGGTGGGCATAAGCATGCACTGAAATAGTATTTCACAATCTTCTTCCAAACTGCCCACCCAAGTGCTGATGATTGAGATGTAAAGGCTTCCGATCCCTGCACTGCCATGATTCAGATAACACTCACCTCCCCTTGATATTTTCCACATATATCTCAGCTCATGTAAATGCCATGAAGAGCTTCCAGGACATTCCATGTTGAGATCTATGTTATTTCCATGAAGCACATCTGTTTTGTCCTCTGATCATGGAAAGCTGTATTCTCCCTCTTAAGAACCCCCTGTGTATTTGAGCACTGGGCTTGAAGCCAGGGGCAGTCAGCTGGCCAATGAAACCTTTGCATTCCTTAGTTTGGTAGTAGAGAGAACAGGGAGGTCCCAGGACCGAAACCAGCAACAAGACAAGGCCATATTCTGATGCTTACAAGGCTGAGCGCAGCTCTGTGCAACAGATGATCAAATCAGACGGAACTTTCTGGAAGGCAGTTCGGGGCAAGGAGAAAAGGGAGAAACAGTCAAATATGTACCCTGACTTCCTCTGAGTAATGGCTAATTTGCAAGATAACTGGAAACCCAGATGGTGTGGTTCTGCCATGCAAATGAAATTAGATCAACTCTCCCATGAGCTTAAGCCTGTAAGCTTTGTCCTTTTGATGGGAAGAAGTCTTGTCTTAATTGGTTTTGTCTGTTGTTTGAATACCATTTGCCCAGTGCCATCAACATCAGTAAATAGTAACTGCAATTTGGATAGTCTGAAATGTCAAGTCATCGGAATAATTTATATTAACACATGTGTACTAATAGCTAAACATGAGTCTCCATGGTTCGGCAAGTTCTTGGAACCTGTGTTTTACAAACAAAACCATAAAAGCCAGGCATGCTGGGAGGTGATGGGTCTGAGCCTGAGATGCCCGGGCACTGTCTGCCACCTTGCCCAGCCTCAGCCTCTGCTGTGTGCACTCTCCAGTGTATACTCCAGCTCAACCCTGTCCCCTCTCAACACCATACTGTGTACAGCTGGCTAGTGGCGGTTCTCTTTCTTTTTACTTTGGTGAGATACACATAGCATAAAATTTATTGCTTTAGCCATTTAAAATGCACAACTCAGTGACATTTTAGGACACTGAAATTTTGTACAGTCATCATCACTAATTCCAGAACTTTTGAAGAAGAGACTTGAATCCAAAGCCTGATACATGTTAAGCAAATATTAGTTCTAGAACATTTTTATTATTCCTAGTCATTTTCCCCTTGTTCTCCAGCCCCTGCTAACTGCTAGTCTTTCTGTCTCTATTAACTTACCTACTGTAGATAATTTATACAAAGGAAATCATATATATCATAAAATATGTAGCTTTCTGTGTTTGACTTCTTTTAAGCAATGTTGTGTTTTATATAAAGGTGTTTCCATGTTGAGCATGAATCACTGCCTTATTTTTTTATGACTAAATAATTTTTTACTGTATGGATAATACCACATTTCTTTTACCTATTTATCTATTAATAGACATTTGGGTTATTTCCACCTTTAAGCTGTTACATACATTCCTGTACAAGTTTTGTTTGGATATCTATGGTCACATCTTCCAGTTACATATACAGGCATGGAATTGGTAATTCTTTATATAGTTTTTTGATGACCTGCCATACTATCTTCCACAGAAGCATACCATTCATATCCCCCCAGCAGGCCATGAGGGTTCTACCCCTTCTCTACCTTCTTAGCCACTCTTTTTCCTCTTGTGCTAATTCCAGCCATCCCAGTCGGTGTGAAAGAGTTTTTCACTGTGGTTCTGATTTGGAATTCTCTGGTAGTAATGTGGAACACCTCTTCTATATGATTGTTGACCATCCTTCTATCTCTTCTATAGCAATGTCTATTCAAATCTTTTACCAATTATTAATTTTTAAGTATTTTTTAAGCACTCTCTAACTATGTAGCCATGGCTAGCCTGGAGGTTGCTACTAGACCAAGCTAGCCAAGATTCCCAGAGGTCTGCCTGCGTCTGCCTCTGCCTCTGGAGTGCTGGGACTGTAAGCATGCACCGGGCTTCCTGGTTTACTCACACTCAGGACCTTGTACCTGCCATGTGAGCACTTACCAGTGGAGCTTCAGCCTTCTTGTTCCCATTTTAAGGGTTCAGTGAGAGAGCAAGCACTCACTCAGAATGTACATGACCCTCAGTTCAGTTCCCTTTACTACCAAAAAAAAAAAAAACTTTTGCCCATTTTTTTTTTTTTTTTAATTTTTTTTTTTATTCAATTGTGCGTGTGTGCGTATGTATGTGTGCGCGTGCGTGTGTGTCTGTGTGTGTGTAGAACCACGGACGAATTTGGGAACCACCATGGACGCCTCTACTTCCTCCGCCCCAGGATTCACAGGCTCCGCCCTACCAGGACCAGAAACGCAGGCCGCCCCCGCTTCCGCCTGGCGTCTATACGTGGGATCTGGGATCCGAACTCAGGACCTTCTGCCTGCAAGGCGGAGGCTTAACCCCTGAGCCACCTCTCCAGCCCTCTTGCCCATTTTTAAATTGAAATATTTTATTGTTTGTTGCTCCTGGTTTGCAAAAACACTTTACATATATTCATATGATCAGATACGTGATTTGCAAATGTGTTTGCCTCTTCTGCAGATTACTGTTTTACATTCTTACATAAAATATAATTTAGAAAAAGCACATTAATTACTAAGAAAAAAGGGAGAGAGGGAGGGAAGCGTAAAAAATAACATACATATGTGTGTATGCATGTATGTGTATGCGTGTGTGATATATATATCATATTTAGAGGTACAGTATGCATACTCCCAGGAGCCCCACAAGGATAAAGGAATTTCACAAAGGAGGACAGTAGGCTTGAAACATGTAAACTTTTTCCTAGGTAATGAAGCTAGTTACCGAAGCCGAACGCTGAGGCCCTCCAGAGCCTACAGTCTTGATCACAGAGGTTTCACATCCTTAGGACAAGGCCTCGGTAGCCCTGGAATAAAGAACTGAGAGTTACAGCAGGGCAGGAGCTAATGCTGCTGCTTCTTTCTGAGCCAAGGAGAGCGAGGGGGGAGTCGGGGCACAAGGGCACTCGCTGGAACAGAAGAAACGCTGATCTCCCGCCCCATCTTTGTATTTCCGGAACATAGAGCCTCAGTTTGGGCTATTGCCATTTCTCCAAGGCTCCCAGGAACTCCAAAAAAGCCTGCTGTGAAGAAGCCCTGGTACCACGGAGGAGGACAGCCTCAACATGTCACTTATTACTCATGGGCTCAGCCAAGTGTCCAACCAGCGCTATCATTAAAAAAAAAAAAGAATGTTATGGAGCAGCAATAAGTCATTTAAGACCTCAATAGCTATGAAGAGTCAAGTGTACTTCACTGATTCATATAAAACTTGTTCCGTTTTCCAAAAAAAAAAAAAAATGGAGAAGTGGGGGAGGCCTGTGACAGACCATTCATGAAATCATGCATTCACACCTATCAGTGACAAAGGAACTATACTATCTTAAGCTTATCTCAAAACTCATGCTTCATCTTAAAATATGCAACCCTTAGGACCTTTGTTCCATTTGCTTTTCCACAAAAGTATGTGTGTTTAAACAGCGGGAGTATTTGTGGTTTTCAATCATGCTTAGCTGCTCAGGCACTTACGTTGTCATCTCTCAAGAATTTTCCCTTCGTATGATCCAATTTAAATATTCAGAACCCAACTAGAAACATTCCCTTGCTTTGGGTTCACCCTGGCAGGAATACTCAATGGCTGAGGTGATGTTTGATGCCTGATGCTAAAAATGTAAACTAATCTTATTAGAATTTAAACAACGAATGTTCCTTACTCCCACAAACACTGATTTCCTTCCAGGCTTGGGAACACTGTCAGGCAGTTGACAGAGAGAAGGATCAGAAGGCTACTGGATCCAGCGTAATGACAGAGAAGGGGTGGAGTGGTCAGTCCTGGCCAGGTTACAAGCACCATGTGTTCTCATTGATGGTGGAGGGATGTACACGCAGTTCTGATGAATAAACTCCCTGGTGTATTTCTGCAGTTCATTATTCTTTGGCAATTCTTTCCCAGAGTTAGAGGCCTCTCCATACAAGCTTGAATCAGCCTGTCTTAAAAGATTGTTTAAAGTTATGGGCCCAACATTTCGCCAGGTGATGCATAATATGCTGGTCAGACACGTCTAGAAAACTGTGTTTGTACCTAGATAAAGAGGGAGACGCATCTGAAGAAGGTCATGAGCAACTGAAATGTGAGCCAGATTGTGAACCTCCCTATAGATACTCTATAGATACATAATGATATATGGAGGCTCTAGGACCTAATGGGTTTTTCTTAAAAAGGTGTTAGAAAAAAGGGGGAGAATATACTCCGTGATAGAGAATATGCTTAGTATGTGCAAGGTCTTGAGTTTGAAGCATACCAAAATAAAAGGTCATAGGACACAGGGTTGCTCTTCCTGACAACGTTGTCAGGGGTTGAAGATGTGGAAAGGGAACTTGCCTTGTTTTCTGCAGGGCTTAAAGCTGGTACCGGATCTTTCTCTACTGGTTAAGCCTTTTGGGGCATCAGACAATGGGCTGTTTCCCAGATGTCCCTCCATAGTGGAGTGCTATGACTAAGTCGGTCCAGAGAGTGGGCCGCGCATCCTGCTAACTTCCTCTGGAGAATGGAATGTTCTGAAGGAAATGTAATAGGAGCCACACATGGAATCTTAAATTTTTCTAAAAGCTACATTTTAAAAAGAAACAGGTGAAATGACTTTAGTCATCTTTACTTTGCCAGTGAGCTTAATGTATGCGTTTTTAAACTGACACTTCCATTGTACATATTTATGAAGTACAGTGTGACACTTCACATAGGCATAATGTGCTAAGATCATATTAAGACAATATGTCTATCACTTCTCATGTATGTCATTTCTCTTGATTGGGAATTGAAAGTATTTCTAATGATAGGTCTTATTAAACCTAGTACATCAAAAATGTTTTCATTTTCATAAATAAGCAACATGAAAGGTTGTATGTAAGTTGTTGGATGCTGTTCTCCATACTGAGTCTTCAAGCTCTGGAGAGTGTACTGCTCTCATATCCATTGTAGCATTTAGCCTGCATGGTTGCTGATAAATCACCATCAAATGGCTTAAGGAACAATGGGTTTATTCTCTTACTAGATTGGTTGCAATTCATAGTCCAGCTTAACAAGAGAGCATGCACCAACACCAGGGCCAAAGGAACTGGCCACACCATCTCTACACAATCGCTGAGAGAGAGACAATCCTTACTTGCCAGGCCAGCATGTCTGGCCAAGTGTATACAAGAATGCCAACTCTCTCAGGGTCTAATCCCTCCCCCATCAGCTAGACAATCTCCTGCAGGTTTGCTCTGGGCTTAATTCAACTACTAATTCTCCACAAATGTGCCCAGAGTGCAAACCCTCAACCGTCAAGTTGACACCTGTGCCTAACTATGACATCCACCCTTATATCCTAGCCCACCTGCCGCTGCGCAGGTTTCCAGAGCTCAGCTGTGTCCCACAGTCATTGCTACATCTTGGGAAACACAGCTTTCATGCCCACAGAAGTATTCATTGTGTGTCAGAAAGGGCTTTTACAGTGACACCTTTCTGTCTGATCCTTTCCATTTTATAAATGAAAAAAGAACTGTAAGGAATATATAATTTGCACAGACCAGTCCGACTAATAACTAACAGGAGCCTCAGGCGTTTACTTGGACATAGATCGAAGTCAAGGACCTTTCTGTTACCATCAAGGACAGTATAACTTGGGCATTGAATTCCGTGGGCCTGATGTGATAGATTTTTTTAAAGTTTATGTAGGTATTGTCCTTCAATAATTCCTGAGCAAATAAACAGTTCTCTGCCCCTAGTGTGGATATGTATAAATGTCTACACTCATTTCATCATACATGAGTATTGTTCTTGAATGCTATTTCAAATAAGAAACACTAACCACTGGCATTTGTTAAGTCATCTAAAGCTTTTACTTTTAGGGCCTCACATACCACTGAGCTATATTCCTAACCTCTCGTTGTTTCTGCATAAAAGCCAGGTGTAGTAGCTCACACACTTGGGAGGCTGAGGCAGGATGATCTCACATTTGTAGGCAGCTCGAATCATATAATTAAGACTATCTCCAGAAAAAAAAATGCTCTAATTCTCATGATGATGATCAGATGAAGGCAGTGTGTATGGAGGCAGGACACACGGCTGTGTTGGGAACAGCGCCATCTCCCACGTGGCTATAATTAGCTGTGTGCCCACCTTTGACTGTCTGGAATCTTTGGCTGTGCATTCCCAGACAGCCTGAAAATCCCCAGCAGGGAAGGGTCACGGGGCCAGAGGAAATAGCTCTCCAGAAACGAGAGAAAAGGAAGCTGTGTGGTGATCTCTCTCGTTATGCAGAACTGTGACAAATGAGAAAAGTCACGTTTGCAAAGAACTTTGTGGAATCCCTCCCATGTTCTGATGCCTCACATGTGAAGCTCACTTGGCGGTGTCCAAGACCACTTCTTCTGAGGCTTCAAAATACGAAGATTTTGTTTTCACTCCTAGTTTTCATGCTATCTGAACATTTCCTGCTGTCGTTAAGGAAGAAATTCACCTCTCCTTTGATGGACCTGAAATTCAATACAGAACTAAGATTAAAACAAAACTTTTGGCCTGACCTGTTTATAATTTAAGGCAACTTCTGTTGATGTTCCATGTTAGGGAAGAGAGGCTATTTCCAGGAATAGAGTTCCCACCTTATGTAAGAGAAGCAAACTTGAACATTTGCCTTAAATGGAGGTTTTGCTGTTTGAATTGTTTCTCAGTCCTGAGGATTGACTTTAGGGTCTCATACATGTTCTATCATGGAACTGTATCAGGGTTGGGACAAGTTTAGGAATAGAGCATTTGCCAACACTCACACACACACACACACACACACACACACACACACACACACACACACATCCGTGGGTTCAATCGCCAATGCTGCCAGGGGGGAAAAAATGGGTAGCTGGGCTCAGTAATAGAGAGCTTGTCTAGCATTCAAGAAGCCCTGGGTTCAAGTCCAGTGCTTTCATTAGAAAAAAAAAAAAAAAACTTTGGCGCCTAGGAGATGGCTTAGTGGATAAGGCATTTGTCCCACAAGTCTGAGGACTGGAATTCAGATCACCAGAACCGACAGAAAACACAGACAGGTATGGTGGCCAACACTCAGGAGGTAATGTGAGCTCTGGGTTCAAATGAGAGACCATGACTTAATGATAAAAGTGGAGAGTGATTCGACTTGCCAGAATGCAGAAAATAAGTGTCTGTGGGCTGCTTCTCTCTAAACAGGACATATAAGCCTTATTCATCCCAACTCAAGGCTTAGGGAACATCTAGAAGAGGGGATGACAAGATTGTAAGAGCCTGAAGTGGGAAGGTGATAGAACAGATATTACCTTCTGGACATGATGTACTTTTGATATGCAAGATTTCATGGCAGATATGTATACTTACACAGAATTGTCCAGGAACTGTCTAATCAATGTCTCATGGTAAAATCAGAAAGATCTCAAGAAGCTCCACACCTCTGAGAGACTGAGGACTAATGTTGATGAGGAAGAAAGGAGGATGCTTTCCTCAGTGATATATCCACTGATGTATGACAGTTGCTGGACCATGAATCATGTCAGGCATATGTCATATGAAACTACCATGGGCCACACAAAAAAAAGATTTGGAAATAGGAGGAACCTCTCAGTGTAGATGAAGAATTGTAAGGGAAAAGGCGGGGCATGGGATTTGAGAATAAAGGGTGAAAATAAAAATTCACTACATTCATGTATTAGAAATTTTAATTAAAAACTAAGATAAATTTTTAAAAAAATTTTAAAGTGAAGAGTGATTGAAAAAGACTTACAACTGCATGTGAATGTACATGCACATTCACCCACACACACTTGTGTGCCTACACCTGAGAATACATACACAAAAATGAAAAAGAAAAGGAGGGTGGCCAATTGCTAAAGAGCATGTCTGGAAGATCCTGTGGATTCAGATGTTCAGCGGTCTGCCTCTGACATTGTCTAGAGCAGCTCTTTTGTTCTCATCTTCTGACAGACACAGCCCTAACTGCAAGTTCCTTTGTCCTTGAGCTCCCGAGCTCAGGGCCAGCAGCGCTGCCAGAGGCTCAAAGCCTCGGAGGCCACACCACGGGGCACTTTTGCTTCCACAGACCTTCCAATGATGGATCATATGCTTTTCTCAGTTCAGGAAAAGTAGTAATTGTCTGGCTGCTAAAGGCAAATAAGGCATTGACGGACTCAGAGGTTTCAATGTCACTAAAGTTGGGAAGAAGGTGAAGGAGTATTATCAGCAACACTCATCCCTCCCAGTAAGAAATCTCAGTCTACAAATGAAAAGATAGCATTTAGATAAGGAATCTCACAGTGTAGTTTTTGGGGGGTGTGTGTGTGTGTGTGTGTGTGTGTGTGTGTGTGTGTCTCAGTCTCAGAGGGCACTGTGTATCCCTGGGAAGGACCAAGGGTGACTTCAGGAATCATCCTGGATGGATTCTACCTCCTTCCTGCTTTGCTCTGGGATTTCCCAGGCTCTGCTCACCAGGATCAGAAGTGCAGGCCTGCTGCTGATTCTGCCTGGTGTTTTTATATGGGACCTGGGATCCGAACTCAGGACCTTCTGCTTTCAAGACAGAGTCTTAACCCCTGAACCATCCACCCTACAACATAGTTTTGTCAGTGTTACTGAGGGAGTGATCCTTAGAACATCAAGCACAGAAAGCCCAGAATGATGATCAGGTGTTCACAAACTTTCAGAAGTGTTTTTTTTTGTGGGAGATTATCTTTGATGCTTCTTTTTAGGATATATGGTTTTAATATTCACATGAAAGAAGCAGCGTTTCATGCATCAACTACTATCTGATCTTTTCTCTCTCTCCCTTTTCAACTTTGTAAGGACCAAAAAGCTGATCATTGATGTGATCCGGAACCAGCCAGGGAACACACTAATTGAAGTCTTGGAGACTCCAGCAACTGAACAGCAGGTAATGTCTTTATATGCAAAATTAATCAATATTCAAAACAGGTATTGGCATTCTTAGTCTTTGTGCCAAATAGTCACTGTAGTCTAGGAGGAACCGTGTCTGAAATCTCTTATTACAGATTGCTAAGTTCAGTCATATCAAAAACCTGAGTGGAAGACCACTGGAAATGAAAAGTCCTCATCAGTTGGATACTGAGTGGGATTTTGTTTTCCAACAGGACAACTGGGTCTTTCAAAGCCTCAGGAAACTCATGAACTGTCATACAATGGAGACTGTACAAATCAGTGGAGAGAGAATTCTACTTGATAGTACCTTTACTTTATGAACGTGTGGATTTGGAGAAGTGCAGAAATGCCTCCCCTATTAAAGCTGTTTCCCAAATAGTTCCAAAGTCTGAGATCACGGGGTGCAAGCACCATCACATTGGCATTGAGCACTGCTGACCCAAGACACTGTCCCCATGCTCGCAACACAGTGCCAACCCATGTGTCCTTTGTCTAATGACAAATAATATGACTGTAACTGTTGCGGGATGACTGTCCCATCGTTGTAGGTTTCTTGTGTTCTGAGTCAAAGATTGAAACCAGAACACATGTAGAAGATTAAGGTAGAGTTTACTAGAGGAGAGAAAGAACGGAACTCATGGACTCCAGATGTGAAGTGCCATGAGAGGCTGGCACCAAAGATGGCTGCTAGGGTGTGAACGATATATACACTTAGGCAAGGGGGGTGGCTTTTCTCATTGGTTAGCTCACATTGGGGCCCAACCCAGTCCACCTTGAAGTGGGGCTATTTCTGTAAAGGAGAACTAATCTCCATATCCTTTCGTAGGCAAAGGGTTGGGGGAAGTTGGGAAGGGCATGTTCCTCAGGGTAATCCCAGCAGTGGGGGATGACCTTCCAAGACCTTCAGAAATGCCCCAGCATGGCTGCTCTAAACCTGCCTTATAACTGTGTCATAGAATTCATCTTTGAGATCAGTTGTTAAGCGTTGTAATGTGGGAAGATGTTCATTCTCTTTATTACTGTCTTCTTGAACATACTATTTGGTTAGTAGTCATTCATGTATACATCATTGACTTGGGAATTTGTATGCCATAATGTCCTCATTTCCTTGGATCAAAGGAACCCTGCAGGTTCCCATTATCACAAGGAAGCTCTCTCTCATTGCCTTACTACTGGACAACTTCAGAATCTCCATTGGCATGTGAATTCAGCTGAGTTCTCAGAGCCACATTTTGACACATTATCTTCTTTTAATTTTCTCAACTGGATTATTTAGTAGTAGAAATCCTTCCATGAAAGGAACTACAAAGTAGCAATTATCCATTATTGAGACATGTCCGTAATTAAGGCAATGTGTTTACCTTGGCCATAAAATAGCTGCTTGGAATTTTGTCCAAATTAGGCCTATCATCACTGCTGTGTTGCTCAAAAAAGAGACAGTGATTCCATCCAAGGATTATTATTAAAGTCATGAGGAATATATATCCTGGGGCCAGAGAGATGGCTCAGTGGTTAAAAGCTCTTTTCTGCATAAGCCTGATAATCTGAATTTGATCCCAGAAACCTACAGAAAGGTGGATGAGAGAACCAACTCCTCAGGCTTATCCCCGAAGTCCCTGCTCATGTTGTGGTATGCGCATGCCCACATTAATACGTATCATATACATATAATGAAAAATAAAGAATACAAAGAGTTACATTAAGATGGGAGTGACAGTGTTAGAAAAGAAAAAAAAAGAGAGAACATATTCTGGTGCTAGTTTCTGAACTTTGACTTGAACTTTTTTCACTTCGAGATTAACTCTTAAAACGTTGAGACAAAAAGATTGGAGAAAAAGTACCATCTTGACATTCTCCTTTCAGGAATTACATCACACCAAAGACATGGAGAGCCGAGCCATTGTGGATTCCAGGACTCCGGAAGAAGAGAAGCACAGCGACCTGATGATTGAGGATGCCCGTCTGCCTCTGGAGCAGAAGAAGAGGAAGATCCAGAGGAATCTTCGGATGCTGGAGCAGACCGGGCTCGTGTCATCCAAAAATAAATATCAAGACATTCTCAATGAAATTACCAAGGTTTTTGGAAACAGTATTCTTCCCTCTTCACTTAGCAGACACTTGCTAGTCAGCAGTCACATGCTTGGATGCCTTATGAGATGACTCATAGATGCATAATCACGATTTCTGTTCTCCAAGATGCTGCAGATTTTGAAACGTTTCAAAGAGATTCATGACTTTTAGAAGGAGTAGCCGTGAGGCTTGAAACATACCAGGAGTAGATACTTGGGAGATAGACTAGAGTGTTCTGTTATACCTTTGAGCCATGATGCGTATCATCTTCATTGTTAGCTATCCAATAACCCAGTTGCTCTTAGGACCTGCCCATCAAGGTCGTAGCTGCATGTTCCCAAGAATTTGTTTCTGAGTAGTCTGCCCATACCACAGTTCAAACGTAAAGATTTGTCTATTTTCTCATCTCCTATTTTTACACTTGAGAAACTTCCTGGGGAAAGGATTCGGCTCAGCGTAAGGAAGCATTGCAGGAAGTAGCTGAGATGTGTTTGTTGAGGATAAGGAGGTATATATTTGGGTGAGAAGCACATTTCATTCTTTTGATCCCATACATACAAATTGATATCAATGTAGAACTTAGAGACAGTTAGAGGATCAGAGGGGAAAATGTACTTTTTTAATCTCCTGGGAAAAAAATATACAGTTGATTCTTCAGTGGAAAATTATGGTCACTTTTAGCAGTAAGCTTATTTCTCCTAACCTGAATAATGCCAAGAAAAGAGCATTTCTTTCTATAGCTTTGGGATGGGAAAAAATTTCTCTTTTAGACTATGAGGTAGAAAAAAAATCAATTTTTTTTGCTGTCGAAAAGAGTTCTCACTTAATAGAGAATTTTTACTCAAGAAGGTGTAGGAGAATATGCCTTTGAGTTTCTGGAGCAATTGGTTTTAATCTGTTCACAAAGGAAAAAATAATGTTAACAGGGACTATTTATTTGAGTAGAATATTCTCATAGTGGATGATTCTTTAAACCTGTATCATCAAGGTTAAATTTAGCACAATTCTCATAATCTAATTCAACTTTGTGTTCTAGGAAATCTATTTACATCCAAACACAGTCATTTTCTTGCTGTCTGGAGGGGGGAGGGGGTTTTAGGACTTCCTATTGATAACCAGAATCTATAGACGCTCAGGTCCTTATGTTAAAATGGCACAGCATTTGGATATAAGCTACTCACATTCTCCTGTTACTTTTTCCTAAAGTGAATTCTCACTATGTTGCCCTAACTAATCTAGTCTGGAGCAGTCCTCCTGCCTCAGCCTCCTAAGTGGCTGGGACCAACCGATGTATGAGAGCCATTGTGCCTGGCTCGCCCATGTTCTTTACATCACTTCCCATGCACTCTAGATACTTAATAATGCCACTTGCAATGTAAGTGTAATGTGAGAATATATTACACTGCATTGCTCAGAGAAATAACAGGGAAAATCTATATATGCTGAGCACAATGTTTTTCTGAATAGTCTCAATTCCTGGTTGAATACACAAATGTAAGCACGCATGAATGGAGGATTGATTCACTATTTTCAGTGTTGATTCTTTTTTGGGAAACTTGAAGAGCCATTGTTTCTTCAAAGCTTAAGAAATACTTATATAAGGAAAGGTTTTTACTTATTACTAAGATGAAATCAGTATGGTTCCAATTTATTCTTCCAAGAGAGAAATGTTCAAAATAGTTTGAAGAAATCACATGTCTGTTACTATTGTGTTCTTTGTGCACCCCACCTACTTAAGAGGCAAGATTTCATGTAAACCAGGCTGGTCTCAAACTTGTTGTCTAGCTAAGGATGACCTTGAATTTCTCATCCTCCTAGCTGTAACCTCCCAAGTGCCTGTATTACACCTGTGCACTACCACGTCCGGTCTAAGTGATATTGGGTGTTCAGGACTTTATGCATGCTAAACAGACACTCCATCAACTGAGCAACATTCTCAGACCTTTGTGCCCTTTTTGAAACAGTATTTTTTAAGCGAATTGTTTGGTTGTCTCAAATTCCTTCTTTGAGTGTATGTATGGGGGGAGGTGAAATGTCTTCCTCATCACTCTCCTTTTTCTTCTCTCTCTCTCTCTCTCTCTCTCTCTCTCTCTCTCTCTCTCTCTCTCTCTCTCTCTCTCTGACCTTATTTTCTGAGTCAGAGACTCTTCACCAAACCTGAGACTCCCCAGTTCAGCCAGACTGTCTGGGTCTACCTTTCTCTGCTTCCAATTAGGGTACAGGAGGTACCTGACTTCTTGCATGGGTTCTGGGGATCTGAGCCCAGGTCCTCATACTTTCATTGGAAGCATTTCACCATCTGAGTCATCTCCCCCAACCTACTGTTTTCCCATCAGAAGGAAAAAAATAAGCTCAGAATAAACTATGGATATTTTCCAGATCTGAAGTAGAAATGAAGACAATATGTTGAGTTAATAAATGTACTAAGGGGTCCAAAGGAAATAAGAAGTCAGAAGTTACACACTCACCTACTACTTGTTTGTTTGTTTGACCTAAATTGGCAATCTGGTAAAGCAAATTCTACTTCCAATTTTCCTTATAGCCTTTACTTGTTTCAGGATATTCGAAATCAAAGAATCTATCGCAAACTTCGAAAAGCTGAGTTGGCAAAACTTCAGCAGACCTTGAAAGCCCTGAATGAGAAGTCAGCATTTTATGAAGAGCAAATTAATTACTATGACACTTATATAAAGACCTGTTTGGACAACCTCAAGAGGAAGTGAGTTAAAATCGTGTTTTTGTTTTGTTTTTTTTTTTTTTTTGGTAATGTCATGAGTTACGTGGAGGGCTGCTATCCTCATTGTTTGGCTGGGCCTTGGAAGCAAATGTTTTCATTCCATTTTATAACTCACAACTAGAATTTCAATTACATTATCCACCACAGTGACCTTGAAAGTCAGGAATGAACCTTGAAACTTTTTTTTTTTTTAACAGACTCATGGCACTAGAGGGCCATGAGGGGCTAGATCGCCCACTTGTATAGTTTTTATTTTAATTTTTTTTAAATTTTTTTAATTATTATTTATTCAACTGTGCGCACGTGCATGTGTATGTGCGCGTGCGTGTGTGTGTCTGTGTGTGTCCAACCATGGACGAACTCGCGAACCACCATGGACACCTCCACCTCCTTCTGCCCCGGGATTCACAGGCTCCGCCCTACCAGGACCAGAAGCGCAGGCCGCCCCCGCTTCCGCCTGGCGTCTATACGTGGGATCTGGGATCCGAACTCAGGACCCTCCACCTGCAAGGCGGAGGCTTAACCCCTGAGCCACCTCTCCAGCCCCCGAACCTTGAAACTTTTTAATTTCCTAGTAGCATTATAATTAAAGTACCTCACTCTGTTGTGTTTTAAGCAAATGGCATTGACATTTGAAAAAAAATGCTTCCTTTTCTTTCTTCATCAAAGATGCTTCTAAAGACCATTAGAAAAATACATAAGCTCCTGGTTTGGGGAATGTTTATTATGAACAGTACTTGATAATGTTCAGTAAGCTAGATATTTGCTAACTGAACTGAATGACATCATGATTTAAAAGTATCTGGTTTACACTTTTTGAAAATCACTACTGACACAACAAGTGGAATCTGGCAGCTCTCTAGTATCCATTAGCATGGCTGTATAGATTTTTATGCACAGTGGTGACTCTCAGTGAAGATTCTTTGCTCATCATTATCATCACTAGACTACAGTCAATGCTGATCAAATTTTAATTACCCACTTAAATGTGTAATGCAATATTTTCATATAATCTTATCAGTAGCAAGTGATGTGGACACAAATCAATTGCAGTAGTCAGAGAAGCCTTGAAAGGAAGTCACCTCATCACCTCATTCTGAATTTCAGTTCCTTTGCTTCAGAGCTGTGCATATGCGTTTTTACACTGTACTGAGAAAACATTGGACGGGTTAATTTTCCTTAGAAATGATTGTTAGGAGCTTGCTTTACCTAATCGTTGCAGCCATTTTAAGTCGTAAACTCTTCAGTCTGGGTGCAGTTTCTCATCCATTGAACCGATCCAGTGAGCATTCTCTCTCTACCGTGAGATTAGAAGTACCAACTTAACCAGTACTGTTACAAAAGAAAAAGGGTGGAACCAATGAGTTGGTGTCAAAGCGAAGTGGAAATGCTAATTTGGTAAACGTAGTACAAATGCTTACAAAATACTTAGAACAAGGCTGGTCCGTAGTTAGTGTGAAAGCAGTTCTACTGACACCTTTTCTTTGGAATAGAAAGCTCGTGTGACTACTCAAAAGCAGTGGTCACTCTGGAATGGCTTCTGCGTTGCCAGGAATTTTGTGAGAACACGTGGTCTGTTCTTGTTTTATCAGAAATACTCGGAGATCCATTAAACTGGATGGAAAAGCAGAGCCCAAAGGAATGAAAAGAGCGAAGCCTGTGAGATACACGGCAGCAAAGCTGCATGAGAAAGGAGTCCTGCTAGACATCGATGACCTTCAAACGAACCAGTAAGTCTGACCTGGCAGCTACTCACACCAGGCTCATTATCCCTTTGCTTCCCTGGGCCTCTGAGAGCTCCGTTCAGTCGTTCCAGGCTTACTCTGAACTGCAGATCACAGAGGAAGAGCACTGTGTTACTGTCGCTAGTCAGGATCAGTCCTGTCAAGTGTGGATCGAAAAGTCATGGTTCTCATGGTTTGTGCAATTTTGGGAATCTGAAGATCTCCCCTGATCCCTTAAAAAAAAATACTGAATCATAACAGTGAGCTTGAAGGTCGTCTTTTCATCTTGATGACAGTTACTAAACTGTTATCTTTCTAATTTCCAAGCTACAGGCTGTACCAGCCTCTGATCAGAACCACCTCTATCAATGGTCTGGGGAAATGTGAATTCATGGTAGGAGGGAGGGTAAAAACTGTGGTCCACAGCTTCATCAGACATAACATGTGACCGCCTTTGCCCTGTGCACTCATTTCCTTCTCCATCTTGAAGAAAGTTAGTCCCCGACATTGACCTCTTGTCTAATTCCCTCCTTCCCTCTGGGCCTGACTTCCACATTTCTGGCAGCCCACAAAATCTCCTGAGTACATGAGTTCACAGAAAGTGCTTCTTCGTCTCTTGACATTTCTATAAAAATTACCATCTGGATGCCAGTAAGATAGCTCAGGAAATAAAGATATTTGCCCCCAAGACTGATGACCTAAATTCAGTCCCAGAAAACTGCGTGGCAGAAGGAGAAAACTAATTCTCAAAAGTTGGCATCTGACTCCATACACACACCTTGGCACACGCATGCACACACACACACACACACACACACACACACAGACACATGTACACACACATAGTGAGCAAATAAATGTAAAAAAATAATTTTCATACAAACTAGAAGTCACTGTAAAATTGTCATCTGGTATACTCACCCCCAAACAGCAATATAGCTCAGTTTTCTAATTCATGTCCATCTTTATTTTCTGCTTCTAAACAGTAAGGACCATGCCTCTGTTTCTTTTGTAATAAAGCAACTGTTTTAGAGTAGGTCAAAAATCTCAACAGTTGCCTGTACACCTAATATTTAGGGAATGGAGTGGGAAAAAAGATGATATAAGGTGTTTCGTGACTTCTTGAGATTCATCTATATTGGGGGTCTGTTAGTTTCCAGAGTTTGTTTGTGATTGCTTGTATGAATGTCCCTTTCTCAACAGGTTTAAGAATGTGACATTTGATATCATAGCTACTGAGGATGTGGGCATCTTTGACGTCAGATCAAAGTTCCTTGCTGTTGAGATGGAAAAGGTGCAGCTCAATATTCAGGTGAGTTGGGGCCTCTACAAAGCAAGGGTGGATCTTTCATAAGGACCACTGTGACTCTTCATTTTGCCCCATTCATAAAAAAAAATCAAGTTTAACAGATCACTAATGCACACCTTATTTACTAATGTTCATTTATTTAAGTTGATTTTTTTTGAAAAGCTATGATTTATTTTCAATTTGTGAGAACTTAAGATGCTTTCAATGGTAAACTATAGCCACTGTTTTTTTCTAGGCCGTGTTTGTATGTTGAATTTGAACAAAAAAGCACTATTTAGAGCTACTACATGGAGATTGGAAAATGTCCTTGCATAGGAAGCTTGTATTTCTTTCTAAGACTGTGTGAACCCCAAATTGGAACTTTCCTGATCCCATTTTCTTTCTTTTCTAAAAATAGTTCTTAATCCATTTCTTAAACCTTTCTATTAAATGTCTAAGATCACAAGAATGAGACATTATCTGTTGCAGTTCACCTGCATGATTGCCGATAAATGACTATCAAACAACTTAAGGGAACAAGGGGTTTATTTCCTTACAACAGTCTGGTTACAGTTCTCAGTCCAGCTTGATGGGAGAGCACGCACCAACACCAGGCCTGAGGGAACTGGCCATACCATCTCTACGTAATGGCTGAAAGAGGGATGATCCTTCCTTGCCATACTAGCATGTCTGACCAAGTGTACAAAAGGATGCTGACTTTCAACCAGCTCTCTGCATTTTATTCACCTGTTCAGGGCCTAGTCCCACCCACCATGGACTGAATCTGCTCCATCAACTAAACAATCTCCTTCAGGTTCGCTCTGGGCTTAACTCAACCATTAATTCTCCACAAATGTGCTCAGAGCTCAAACCCTCAACTGTCAAATTGACACTTGTGCTTAACTATGACATTATCCAAAACACATATCTAAAATATGAATTATTACTAATTTCTTAATGTTTAAAAAAATGCATAAACAGAAATTGAGAAACCAAGTTCTTGTGCAAAAAAAGAAAAAAGATTTTTCTAATCTCTGACACATGATCATTTTGGAATAATGGAGTTCTTTAACCTGTGGGATGATTTCCAGGTCTTCTGCACAAATCAGTATAAATCTGGAGTGATATAAGATCTGGCCACTCTACCCCCTCAGCCCGTAGCTCTGTGCTCTGGAAGACAGGATATTGCAGCCACCCTTTCTCGCCAACATCCCTATAAACCTATGAAAAAAAAGAGACCAAGTGGCTTCCATAAGGATATTGAGATAACGGATTAAGTTAGATGGCATATAATTATGAACACAGCCATCCATAGTGAACAGTATTGTCTTCTACCTTCTACCAAATGTGTTGACACACACACACGGCAAGAATCTTCAGTTACTTCATGCAACAAACTCAGGAAAGCAGTGCACTTGTGATCAACCTCAGCAGTTCTGTAGACACATGTGATTGCCACAAAGGAAATGACCCAAGGCCTGTCGGTACCAAATGGACAGATGCACCACAGCTGATGAGGAGATGTCCTGTGAGTTCAGGGAGAACTCAGGGGTTCTGTATGACTTCCTGTAAATAGTACATAAAAGAACTTTGTTGAGTAGTCAGTGAACACTAAAATGCTACTCACATATCATTTATGTGTATAGTTGATGGTCAAATATTACTCCTCGGTTGTATGCAGGTGACTTACATGCCAGTTTTTGGTTTTAAATTAATCTATCAGCCTGAAATGATGGCTCACACCTGCGATCTTGGTGCTCAGGAGCCTGAACCAGGAGGGTTACCAGAAGCCTGAGGCCAGCCTAGGCTACGAAATAAAAAATGTGGAGCTCCTGTTCAAAATAACCAAAGATCTTAGAATGCATCAGCAAAGTATGAAACTAAATATGTGCAGGAATCTTGGGCGCAGGAAGACCCTGTGCATCTGCAGAGAGTGCTTGCCCGTGGAGACAGCCCAGCACATAAGCACTATTAAAGTCAAGTCAGATATCTTGGCTTACGGAGAGTGATATGAATGGGTGATTTACCAAAGAAAAGTCTGATGGCAAGTCTCAGACTGGGAGAAGGAAGACATTTCAGAGAGAGCTAAGTCCCTTGTAGTACTGCAGTTCTGTTTCTAAGTCATCTTCAATCCATCCTCCTTTCAGCTCCTCAGAAGAGCTACGGGAAGAATTATGAAGAGTGTGGCATTTTGTGGCCCACAAAATGGCCAATGTTGGCAGGCAGCTTTCTTCCTCTCCCAAATGCAAAACAGGTTCAAGGAACTCTTTATGGTAAAGCCGGTCTGTGTCTAAATCACTTTACTGCACAGCCTAGCTGCCGAGTTTCAGCTGGTTTTGATGAAACAAGGATAGCTTACAAAGGATTTGAAACACCTTGGTGTCGCTTCCTTCACCTGACAGGACTCTGATAAAGTTGGCAACCTTATCCTCAAGGGACAGACTTGGACAAAGTTAGTTCATGCTGCAAGATCTTAAAGCAATGCAGAGCAGAGTGAAGACTAGAATCAGGAATGGGATGATGGCTCGGTAGGCTAGTTGCTTGCCATGCAAGCCTGATGGCCGGAGTTCAATCCCTGGACCCACAGAGAGGTGGAAGGAGAGAACTGACTCCCCAAAGTTTTCAGCTGACCTTCACATGAAGACAATAGAATTCTAGCCCTCTCTCTCATCATGTCAATAATAATAATATAATAATAATAATGATAAACTAAAGTTATTAAGACTTAAATCTGGACTTTCAACTGTGAGTGTCACCATACATATTTCCTCTGCTTTCTAATTTGTGGGATGGCATTCCCACAAATATACATTCCTCTATAACCATATGTCATAGTTAGATACAGGTATCAACTTGAGGGGTGAGGGATGCAGCTCTGGGCACATTTTTTAGAGAATTGGTAGCTGAGATAAAACCAGAATGAACCTGCAAGAGATTGTCTAGTTACTCTGCATGGTTGCAGAGTAACTGCTATATATTGATTAATTATTCCCCAAGAGACTTTGATTAACAAGCATTGCATTTCCCAAGGAAAAGCGAGTCTCCACAGCACCCTGATAGTAAAAGTAATCTCGATGAAAGGACTTCAGTTCCCATGGAGTTTTGGATCCAGAACAGCTAAGTAAGATGGGGCTGTAGATGATTACAGCTGGAGGTAATTGAGGATGTGGAGGAGGAAGCTGGCAGGAGCCAACATTCACGCCCTCAGCACTAAAGAAGTTAGCTAGCTGGGGCTTCTGCAGACAGCCTGACTTAAAAGAATCTTTAAGTGTCAGCACTAGAGTCAAAGGAATCGCAACAGTTGAAGACAATAAAATTAGATCTCCATATTATTATGAGTCCAGAGAAATTTAGGAATGGTCCCTTCTGTTCGGGAAAGGTTACCTGTACCGTGCTATTAAGAAATGTTATCACTGATTCTCATGCTAGTAAGACCTGGTTATTTGTTTACAGGGGCAGGGAAAGACAAACACTGAGTGTCTTCCAACACAGAGTGGAAGTGCTCTAGGTCAGGGAGGATTTGCTTAGTATGGTAATCTACAAATCTTGGTCCTGTCACTTTACCATCAGTAGTATGTTATTCCCTATGTAGACATGTTTGCACATAAAGTACATGTGCTCCAACAACAGAAAATGCAAAGTATAAGTGCCTAACACTTGAGGATATCATGACAGTTCCAGTGTTCATATTCCTCCTCAGTGGGTCATCTTGCTTATTGATATTTTGACAGCACCACTGTTCTAGAGAATTCTCACTGGATCTAGAAAATATCTCACCCCATCTCACTAGAGCATTGTGGCTTCCAATTTCTTTCCATTAAATGTTGAAGTTAAAATTACATATTGGATATTAACTTGCTAGTTTTCTTTAATACGGTTGTTTCTGATTTTTTGTTTGTTTCTTTTTTGGGAGGGTTGTTTTATTTTTAGTGCTGAGGATCAAACCAGGGTCTCTCATGCCATGCAAGCTTTCTTCCACCAAGTTCCAGCCCTAGCCCTCCTTACACGTTGCGTTGCTATCTTCGTTCATCTTGGGAGTAATGCCATGTGTGACATCTCAGTCACAGTATTATCATCATTTAGGAACTTGTTAAAATGAAAAGCTCACCTGCAAAATCTGAAACTCCCTAGCCTGAGTTTTCAGCCAAGTGCTCCACAGCATGCTCAAGATTCCAAAACAAGGATGCAGGATGTTGGATCTGTGAATTCTTATTTTTGTCACCAAATGTTCTATTATGTTTCCAAAACATCAAAATTGATTTAATGTTGTTTCCTCCGGCTCCAGGATCTGCTTCAGATGCAGTATGAAGGAGTGGCTGTGATGAAGATGTTTGATAAGGTCAAAGTGAACGTAAACCTTCTCATCTACCTGCTCAACAAGAAATTCTACGGCAGGTGAAGCTCCTGCAAAGATGTCTCAGATTCTCTATCGCCCAGATTGAGAAATGAATTTGTCCAGTATTTTTATTTTTAAACATGATTGAAATCACTGCTTATAAATGTGTGATTTTTTAAAAAAGACCAAAACTGTTCCGAAGAATGTACCCATGTGCCTTTTTGATAATCTGATCCTTAGAGTAGAAAGATGTGCAGAACTGAGTAATGTAAACACATCCACATTGTACTGTGGTGTAGGTACTCTGATTCGAAACTCTGGGCACCTGTGATTTGTCTTAAACTGGGGAGAGGGAGTTTAGCTGACTAGGGACAAATGTACAAACCTATTTTCCTATGAAAAACTTTAAAATGCCGGACTTAAATAATGTAATTCTTCATAGATCTTTTTTTTTATCTATGAAGAAATGGGCAACTAATGAATTTGTAATGAATTACTTAGACATATAGTTCTAAGCCCTGTCTTCTGGGAATTATCCGTTTTAAAGAGAACTTTTGTGCAATTCAAAATGAAGTTTTTATAAGTAATTGAAAGTGACAATACAATAACACTTTCTGTATAAAGTATATATTTTATGTGATTTATTCAATTTACTCAATGAAAGTGCACTACTGCCTCATGTAAAGACTCTTGTAGAGGAGTCTAAGGAACAACGTAGATAGCGATCGTAGGCCCCGCCTTCACCCCTCACGATTTATTTGAATATTTCAATTGTGCCTCTCAATTTTTTGTAATGCTATAAAATCAGTATCTAGATGGTTTTTAAATGTATTCTTTGAAAATTGTTTTATGTAAAATAAATGTTACTTAATTACATTAACATGGTTTTTAGATTGTCTTACTAAATCCAACTCATTTGAGTATAAGACTCTGCCTCACAAGCAAAAAGACCTGATTTTGGATCCCAGGTGCCATATAAAAACACCAGGCAGAAGTGGCAGCATCCTGTACTTCCATCCCTGGAAAGCAGAGCCTGGGAAACTCCAGAGCAAAGCTAAAAGAAGGTAGAATAAGCAAGGATGATTCCCGAAGTCACCCTTGGGCCTCCACAGGCATACACGGTACTCTTGATACACACACACACACACACACACACACACACACACACACACAGAGATAATATAAATCATAGTATAGAGTAAGTAATTATAAGGAAATACAAAAACCCTTTGGGCTAAAATGAATTTTTTTTTATTCAATTGTGCGCATGTATGTGTGTGTGTGCGTGTATGTATGTATAGAACCACGGACGAATTCGGGAACCACCATGGACCGCCTCCTTGTTTACTCTGCCCGGGGATTCACAGGCTCTGCCCTACCAGGACCAGAAACGCAGGCCGCCCCCGCTTCCGCCCAGCGACTATACATGGGGTCTAGGATCCGAACTCAGGACCTTCCACCTGCAAGGCAGAGGCTTAACCCCTGAGCCACCTCTCCAGCTCCCTAAAATGAATTTTAAATAAATAAATTTTAAATAAAATAAAATGAAGTTCCAGAGATCTAAGAATTGTACCAACATCTGCTTGGCTTCCTGACGGCATCATGGCAAGTGTGTCACCTAACAGCACATGAGGAAGAAGCAACCTTGCTTTATAAGAACCCACTCCGTGGTCACTAGTCCAGCTCCAAGAGACACAGCTGTCCCAAGATTTAATCTAGTCACTTAGAGGCATAAATTTATTCACAGAGAGTGGGCTATGATTTAATTAGATTTTAAATGTCCCGCCACTCAAGACTACATGTCACAGAAGGGGAGCAACTCCCCAGGGATATGGGTGCTGTGTATTGTCCACACTCCTTCAACTGCCCAGGCAGTGTCATTCACAAGAACCCAGATGGGACTGTGTAAGTCACAAATACAGATGGCCATGAGAACAGAAGGGAGATAGGTGGGGAAGAAGAAAGTTTGAAGTGCGAAAAAAAGTGAGGAGTGATATTGGGTATTAAAGGACAAAAATGATATGAACACATGTGTAAATCCCTAAAAACACGTTTTTAGAAGGTCCCGCCATTTTCTCAACACCTTTACTTGAGAATCAAATTTCCAAATGAGTTTTGGTGGAGCCAAACTATATCTAAACTACAACAATCCTTAACTAGACAACTATGCATCCGATTTATACAAAAAAAGTAGCTCCCTAAGCAGAAGAAGAGAAGAGAGTGACCCCTTGGGAAGAGTTGGAAGTAAGTCTCAGACTCTCCCACCGAACCTGCCCAACACTGTTCATTCCTTCAACAGGCTTTATTTTCCTTGGAGGGGTTACAAAAGAGTTTTCATTTCATACAAATGAAGTCAAGAGTAACAGAATTTGAAAAACATCCTAATTTTATAAATAAAGCTTTTCATTTTGTGATTGTTTCAAGCTACATATAATTTTGACAAAGAAGTGAATACCTTGAAGCAATGCTAATACAACACTTCGTGGATGTAAGCATGTGTTTTAAGTCATTTTGCCTTAATGTAGATTTATGTAAAAGGAATCAGAAATAAGCCTCTTTTTCCTCTACTACCTATATTGGAAAATAGGGAGTAAGGCCAGAAGCAGCAAGGGTGGGGCTGGTAAGCTTTCTTAAAGATGTCACCAATTGCTCTTCGGTTGACATCTTCAGCGGACATAGATAAGCAGCGACAGGAGGAGGAATATGGCAGAGAAAAGGAGCAACAAGATGGCAATGTGGAAATGGGCATAGAGTCTGGCCCCTGCTCAGCGGAACGGGACCCGCCCCAAGCCAAGAGGCTCCTTATAACTTAAAAGTTCTGATAGCATTCATAGCTTTCCCTAATCAATGATAACATTCCTTCGTTTCATTTTGTGTTTTTTTTTTTTCTTTTTTACTGGGCAATTGGAACTATGGTTTTAATTTTTTAATTAATTAATTTATTTAAAATTTTTGCAAAGCCAGCTCCTGTATTTTGATGTCCCCCTGATCAAATTTCCATTATTACAAAAGTAATTTTTGATCAACAAGGTTGAGAAGGGCCTGTGCTCCCCTAACCTTTACTATGGCACCTGGCATTTAAAAGAGGCAAACAACCTCAGAAGCATTACCGTAGCCTCTCCCCAAGGATTGCTCTAGTAAGCACCAAGAGAAGGAAGCTGGATCTATTTTATTCTCAACATTAGTGACTAAGAAAAAGATCAACTTGTGTGATCGTGTATTATAAAAGATCAGAAATACAGTGTGTGTGTATGTGTGCTTATGTGTGTGTGCTTGTGTGTGTGTGTGTGTGTGTGTGTGTGTGGAAGCAATTAGAGGTATTATTCATATAATTCTTATTATTTTGTGGCTAAGTAAGGGTTTGTGGTATTCCTCAAATATTGCAAGAGGCAACCACAGACCTCTGAATGGTAAAGGTGGTTGCTGTTTTGAAAGATTCTCCTGAGCATTAAATCTTATTACTAGCTACCTTTATGAAGCTTCTAACTTATGAAGTCTTTGTTCCAAATACATTGGAAAGAAAACTACTAAAACAGAGTCCTCTAAGCTCCGGGGACAGAGGCTGTGTCTTGGACTTTTTCAGTCCCACCTAGCAATCCTTTGTAGCTTGGCACGTGCAACCTGGCAAGTAGAGCAAGAAGGAGACCAACCCTCCATCTTAGTAGCCCTACATGTTACCTTAGGCTGACAGTTGGGACGAACGGATCTTTTCCTGATAACTGAAGTCTAACTGAACATCCTCTAGATCTCCAGACAAAATAGCTGGCATAGACAGACTAGGTCGCCTTGTTTTTTTCCTTTCAGCATAAAAATCTCTTAGCTAAAATACATTGGAAAGAAAACTACTAAAAGATGCCTGTTTACCTAATTTATATAGGGACAAGAGTTATGCTGTTCTTGTTTTGTTTTGAGACAAGTTCTGATGTAGCCTGGCTGACGGGAACTTACTATGTCAAGGATGGCCTTGACCTGCTCCTGTGACCACCAATTCCTAAGTGCTGGGATTACAAATTGTGCACCCCCATAGCTGACTGAAAATGGTTTGTTTTCTTTTTAGTAGCTTCTGAACTTGACATTTGCCCAGTACCCTAAAGTCAGACAGGCAGTTAATCACCCCCTTCGTGGTTGAATCGATAAAATACTTGCAGATTCATTGAGACATAAACTTGACTTCTAAACCCAAAATGCCAAGGCAGGTTTGTAACAACAAAACACAGAAACGCAACTCCTGCTGCTGGCTTGTAACTTATTAAACCTACTATTTGCTTAAAAAACAAATGTGGAATTCTTGCACACAGAGCAGGAAACGTCATCTTCCACTATGAGCGTCGTGTGCGTGCATCTCGTGCAGGCTCTGCTGTCGCCACCACTAGCCTCGGAAAGGAAATTATCAGGCAGATTCTAGGGTATTCTATTGTCGTTGGAGAGCATTGAACAGAGACATGAACACTAAATACCTGTGGCAGGTAGGTCATCTAGTGGCTTAAAAAGAACAATATTCCTAACATCTCGAGATTAAAATTTCCACCACAATAATGCCACGTCCATTTCAAAACACTTGTCAAAACCATCAGCATGGGAGGCTGGCTAAGACTTCCGATTTGGTGCCTGACAAGTTAAAAAAGAGACTATGAAAAACCCAGAGTCGACTATCCAGCAGTTTCAACAGTGTTATAAAGTTGAGTGTTCCTTTCTGAGTAATCTGTTCATCTGCTTTGGTTTTTTTTTTTCCGCTCATACAAACTTAACATGTATACTGGTCCCCTCCCTCCCTACACCCCCCTCCCCCCTCCTCTCCCTCCTCCCTCTCCATCCCCCAGTACCTCCCCCTCCAATCCCTGGACCATCCTTTAATGAGCGTGCCAAACTCTCCTCTGGGTCCTCCTCTCCGATGAGGTGCAAGGACCCAGGGGCATTTCCCAGACCCCTTTCCTGTGTTCCCCTTAAGCTTAGGAACACTACTGTGACTGTCAATCCCTGACTTCCAAAGATCCTAGTGCCTTTAGTCCATGCTAGACTTTGTGGGTTCAATAATGTGTTGGACATAGCGCAGGTCATGCAAAGTCCTATTATGATTGCTTCAGCCAATCTGCTTTGTTTTTTTAACAGATCGTGCACTCTGTACAATATACATACATTTGCTATAAAAGTGACAAAGGAGTTTGGTACAGGTGGCAAGGGACCAAAAAGCAAAAGGTCAGATGTCTTTTTTCAGAAGTTTTAAGGAACACAAGAAACTGTTAAGCTCTAGGACAACACAGAGAAAACAGAAAGTCAGCCACAGATCATAACATATGATTGTCTAATAAAACTAGTAAATTACTTTTACTTGAATTACATATACATACATATTAAAATGCAAAATGTAACTAAAATTTTCCTTTGAGAGGAAGAAGGGAGATTAACAAATTAAGCAATCAAGTCAAAAGCCAAAGTAAACCCAAAAAATGTAGATATAAAGAATTTAAAACTTTTTTTGACAGTTTGACTTTTTAATTCTTTTTGTGTATCACACATGAGTATACTGAACTTACAATATTTTCATACCTTTAATCCCCAATTCCATCCCCCCTCCTCTTCCCATTACAATTCTTCTTCCTTCCTAGACTCCTTCCTATTTTTAAGTCTTTCCATATTTGTGGCATTCTGGGTCTCACGGTTTTGCCTTTGATGCCACATGCCCGAGTTCTTGGCAGAGAATAAATCTTAGATCAGTGGGTACGCCACTGAGGAAAGAATCTTGCATTTCTCTCATCGCATTAGCCTTCATCAGTCTCTCAGGGAAGTGTTTCTTAAGGTCTTTCCCCTTCCATGACAAAATGTTGCTAGGACAATCCTCGTGCAGGACTTGTGGGGATGTACATAACTCCGGTGAATTCATGAATGGCCTAGCCCTATCATGTCCAGAAGGTACTGTCTGATCATGCCCATACCCCACTTCAGGCTCTTACAATCTTACTGTTCCCTCTTCTGCAATGTTCCCCTGAGCTTTGAGGTGGGAGTAAGGGTGACTTAGATGTCAAGGCTGAGCAATCCACAGTCACTTATTTTCTGCATTTTAGCTAGTTGTGAGATCCACTTTCCTTTGTAGCAGGAAGCTTCTATATTAAATGCTGAGAGCTTCTCCAATCTATGGTTATAATAACAGTTGCTGAAAAGGCAGTTAATATAGTGTCTTTTAGCTAAACTGTCACTTACACTCCTCCTAAGGCCTATGTTCCTTCCTTTCATAGATTCTTGTTCTAGTCTATAGATTCAGAAATGTGATCCCAGCTGAAAAGTGGGCCTGAAATCGTCTGAAAGTTGTTAGTTGCCTCCTTACCATTCATGCCACTTACCATTCTTGCCAGGGTGATTGCTATTTTGGCTTGCAGTTAAGAATTTAAAACGTATGTGATTATGTACTTGTGTGAAAATGGCTCTACAAAACCCAGTACTATGTACATTGAATACATATCAATTAAAAAAAACTTCTGTAAAAGCCAATGACATTGAAAATGCACAACAAAGACAGCAAAAACATGAACAATACAAAGCACTTCCAACCTCTGGCTAGATTCATCAAAGAAGTATGGAAGGAATAAAATGTGGCAAAAGATATGTTCTATCAACATTTATACTCTATTAGGTACAAGTTATCTAAAGATGATTTCAAGTATACCAAAGATTATATGTAGGTCATTTGCAAATCCTGTGCCATTTAATATAAGGGGCCTGAGCATCTTCAAATCTCGATTTCCTTAGAAATCCTGGGACTGATCCCTTTTGGCTATCAAAGGACAAGTGTATATGGAATCTTAATTTGTACTGATTTTCAGACCGGCTAGCCTGCATTGTCCCATGCCTTATCTTTTTAAGTGATAGGACTTGGAATCTTCATTTTCTTCAATTCTTTTTCCAATTTTTTTAAAACTGTGATTTTGGTGCTAGAAGCACAGCACCTAAGGACTTGCTAGAAATCTAAATTCCTGGGCCTGAGAGATGACTCAGTGGTATGACACACATGAGGATTCCTAGCACTCAAGTGAAAACCAGGCACAGCAGTGTGAGCCTGCAATCCCAGCACTGGAGAAGCAGAGCAGGGTGATCCCCAGGATTTGCCAGCTAAACAGTTCTAGCTGAATTACTGAGCTCCAGGCCCAGGGACAACCTGTCTCAGAAAACAAGGAGGAGAGCGATTGGCAGCTTCCACATGCATGGGTACCCACACTTACACACACACACACACACACACACACACGCACGCACGCACGCACGCACGCACACACACATGCACACTAATGCACAACACATAAAAGAAAAGAGGGAAATATAAATTATCAGACCACACTTCAAACCTACTGCATCAGACTTTCTAGATATGGAGACTAGTGCTGTGGCTTAACATGTCCTCCAGGTGACTAATCTTCTCTAAAGTTTGCGTTCCACAACCTTGGGATAATGCTTCTCAGTACTTTGATCTGCGAGCCCTCAGAGCTCATCATCACCTTGAGAACACCTTTAGGACCATAGGTCTAGGATGACATCCAGGAATGTACATTTGTGCATACTAAAAGTTACGACCATTGATTCTGAGGGTAGGTTCAATTTTTGGTGACTGTTGATAATCTTTAAAGAATACTTTTAAAAAAGGGCTGGAGAGATGACTCAGGGGTTAAGACTCTGCCTCACAAGCAGAAGGTCCTGAGTTCGGATCCCAGTTCCATGTAAAAACGCCAGGTGGAGATGGCTGTGGCTTGTACTTCCAACCCTGGTGGGTAAAGCCTGGGAAATCCCAGTGTGCAACAATCCGGGATGATTTCTGAAGTTATCCTTGGTCATCCACAGTGCCTTTTCTCTCTCTCTCTCTCTCTCTCTCTCTCACACACACACACACACACACACATATATTGCATACATAAATTAAGTTTAAAAAAGAATACTAGAATAAAAATGAAACATCTCATTCATAACACTTCCTTGCTCACTTTGAAAGTTACTTCAGTTAACATGACTTTGAAAGTTACTTCAGTTAACATGATGAGATGATTTAAGTGTTTGTTTCAGGAGCCTTCTTTTCTAATTGAGGTACATTTGCCCTGATAATTTAGCCCCCAACAGTTTCCACTAAGCTTAACTGTCTTATGTAATTGTGAAAAACATTTTCCACCAATATTTCTGCTTTGCGCATATTCATGTTTATGCATGTTCATACATACATAAGAAAGCTTTTCATTCACCTGGAGCTCACCAAATGGGCTAAACTGGTCACACACTGAGTCCTAGGATATCTCCGCCAACTCTGCACTGGCCTTTTTTTTTTTAATGTGGTTTCTGGATTAGAATTCTGTTGAATCTATTTTACCCACACTTTCTAAGAAGCTTGTCTTGTAGCAGTTTAAAGCATTCCATTCCAGGGGAAGGCTCAAAAAGTAAAGTTACTTTTTAGTCTTAGGAAGTTCCTGAAACTAACAAGATTCAGGGGTAGTCTGTTTCCAAGATAAAGAAAACAGTAAATAACTGCTCAGAGAGGAGATTCCCTGACAAGACAAGTTACCCCCATGGAGTCTCTGATCAGCTCATTAGTTAGGAGGACATTCTCAGGAACTGAGCAGACAGCAAACTGCAGAGTGCTCCAGTGTTGCAGCTTCGGTGAGTCTCACCCAGGCTGGACAGCCAAGCAGTGAGGTAGCTGCCTTTGAGTAATCCTCTCCTGTATTCCTGTAAATAACCAAAATAAATTCATTGGTTCACCAAGTTATACTCTGATGTAATTGTTACTTTGGTTTATCTTGAGTTCCTAACAGGGACAAATAGATCTTGTTGTGTGTCATTTCCTTTGGAAAAGTGTCATACGACAAATACACACATTCATGTTTGCATGGTGAGCACTGTACTAATGGAACTGTTAAGCTTTCTCCCTTGCATCTCCATCATTCTCTATATCTTCATCATATATATACACATATATCATATATATATACATATATATATACTGTATATACTTAATTTCTTGGAAAATGGACAGAAATTTCTTTGTAATCATGGAGTCCATGGAAAGGAAAGCAGAAAATAAACCTGTTTTTTCAGGCTTTGCTTTCTACAGTTTCATTTACTGACAGTCAAATATTAAATGATAAACTCCAGAAATAAATAATTCATAAGTCTTAATGCCATTTTGAGAAGGATGATGAAATCTCATACCATTACAACCAGGCTTGGTGAATAATTCTTTCTATCCAGTGTATCCACATTATTTCCCTGTTACAGTCACCTCAGTATTTGATCAATTGCTCCAGTATTCTAGTGCTTATGACCAAGTAACTCTTATTTTACTTAATAATGACCCCAAAGCACAAAGGAGAGGGTCTCAAACAGGAAAGAACAGACTATCTCTGATTCTGAATTTCAAGGCTGCAGAAGACATGAATATTCTGTTTATGGAGTTTGGCATTCTCCAGATTTTAGGCATCTACTGGGCATCCTGCCCTCTCCCTGGGAAAGAAAACTATTCCACATTTCATTTAACATTTTTGACCTGTCAGAAATTTTTTCCATGAATTTTTGCTAATTTTCTTTTGTACACTTTACATCACTGATTCCAAGACCGTCTTGTCTTCATGTTTCAAGAATCCTAATTGGAGTATTTCTTAAAATCAATGGCATGTCCTAGTTTGACAGTATTTGTTTCTGTTTTTGTTACTAGGCTGTACTAGTTACTCTTCTCTGTTGTTGTGAGACAACACTCAAAATCAAGCAACTTAAGGATAAAGGGAAACTTTTTCACCTCATGATTCCAGGGGGAGGTACAGTCCATTATGGTGGGCGAGACAGGCCTGACTGGTAGAAGCTGAAGAAGTCTAGGTCACATCTATCCAGGAGGTGAGAGCTATAAAAAAAAAAAAAAATTGCCGACTACAGATCTTTCCCAGAAGTAGGGTGGGACTAATTAAACTCAAGGTCCATACTCTATGACTGTCTTCCTTCAGCAAGGCTCCATCTCTTTTTAAAAAAATCATATTTTAAGTTATTTAGTGTGTGTGTGTGAGTGTATGTGTGTGTCAAAGGGCAGTATGTGTGTGTCCCTGTGGAAGACTAAGGGTGACTTTGGGAATCATCCTGGATTACTTTTACCTCCTTTTTGCCTTGCTCTGGGACTTCTCAGGCTCCATCCGCCAGGGCTAGAAGTACAGGCTGCCACTATTTCTGCCTGGCATTTTTACGTGGATGCAGGGATCCTAACTCAGGACTTCTGCTTGGGAGGCAAAGACTTAACCTCTGAGTTATCTCTCCATCTCCAAGACTCTATCTCTTAAAGGTGTCATGACCTTCCCAAACAACTAAAGATGCAAACACATGAGCCTGTGGGGGACAACTCACATTTCAAACCATGACATTCCACCCCTAACCCCCAAAGGTTCATTACCATCTCATTATGTAAACCATACTCAATCCAACTTTAAAAGTCCCATTGATTACATCAGTGGTCCCAACATAGTCCAGGAGTCCAAAATCCAAAGCCTCCTATAAAATCAAAGGACAAATTACATACTTCCAACATAACAGTGGCACAGAATAAACATTCTCGTTCCAAAAGAAAAAAATGGGAGCATATCCAGGAAGATTGGACTTATTAGGGAACCAACAAGAGAACTCCAAATCCTGAAGACCCAAGTCCAACAAATAAACTTCCTGTTGAAATCATCTCAGTTTCAAAAGTGAAATTGTCCATAGAACACATCACTTTCTTGGGCTGGCACCTCCCAGGGTATACAACTCTTCTTGGCAGATGTCCTACAATGGCTCTAGCATCTCTCATATATTCACTTCTCAATGGCAAACCAGGCTTTACCTCCACAGCACAAATTACCCTCTTGGGCCTTTAAACTTCAGGCTTCTTGCCACATACTGCCTGGATTCCGCCATTCTCTGAAACCTTGGAGGAAGGATCTACAACCTCCTCCTTCTTGCATCTCTGATGCCTCCAAAACCAATACCACATGGATGACTTTACAAAGTTCTGCTACAGCCTTGGGTTGGAGACTGACTACCTTGAATCAGCTGATTCAGCTTCTCAATGCTGGGAAGAATATGACCCTTGGGGTACTTGCTTCAGAGGAAGAATAGACCTTTCCTCTGGAACTCTGCACTTCACTCTTCCCTTTCAGAATTTGCATTCTTTTTAAAAATTTTTTTAATTTATTATTTATTCAATTGTGCGTGTATGCGTGTATTCGTGTGTGCACATGTCTGTATGTGTGTGTATGTATGTGTATGTAGAACCACAGACAAATTCAGGAACCACCATGGACCGCCTCCACCTCCTCCTTGTTTACTCTGCCCCTGGAATTCACAGGCTCTGCCCTACCAGGACCAGAAATGCAGGCCACCCCCGCTTCCACCCCAGTGTCTATACTCTATACATGGGGTCTAGGATCCAAATTCAAGACCTTCTGCCTGCAAGGCAGAGGCTTAACCCCTGAGCCACCTCTCCAGCCCCCAGAATTTGCATTCTTATGGGTGGGAGCATTCCTAGGGGATCTTACCCTCAGGGTACAGCCTCTCCTATTATCCAAATGAGATAGCAGGCTTTGATTCATTTATGGTACTAATCTCTTTAACGATAGCCACCATTTTGCTGTCTACATATTTTGCAGACTTGTCCTTACGGTTTTTCTTCATACTTCATAATTTTTACTTCTTTTGCCTGATTTCTTGCTATTTTTGTCATAACTGAACAAGAGCACTAAAATGCAGCCATGCCACACTGTCGAGACTCTATTGCCTTAAAACTTCTACTAAACAATGGAATTTAACTTCAGGCAAGCTTCCAAGATGACTGCAAAACTTAATCAAACTCTCTGCCAATGCTTCACTCCATTTGCCCCTCATACAGTTCCAAACAGAATCTTTGTTTCCCTCTGGACCATCAGAAGCTGTGATTCCACCATTCACGTCTTTCACAACATTACTCTCTTCTGTGCCCTCACAAGAATGGGCGTTTTGGTCTGGTCACCAAGTAGCAAAGCAAAAGCTGTCCCTGCACAAAGTACCAAAGTTACCCGTATTTCTCCCAACAAACAATTCCAAAGGTTTACAAATCACATCACAACAATTGGCCATACTTCTGTACTTCTCTCAGCTTCACAAGCACTTTACTTTCTAGTACTGGATCCTCTTAGTCTCACAAGCAACACACCACTTCTCTGGTATCAATTTCTCTTCTCTGTTGCTCAACTCAAATTCAAGCAACTTAAGGGAGAAAGGGAGATTTGTTCAGTTTATGGTTCCAGAGAGGAGTTAATAGTCGATTATGGCTAACTGGCAGAAGCTGGAGAGGCCTAAGTCACATCCATCCAGGAGGCAGAGAACTGCAAAAAAACGGCCAATTGCAAGAATAGACCTCTCCCAGAAGTCGGATGGGACTAATTAACTTCAAGGCCCACACCCTATGACTGCCTTCCTCCAGCAAGACTCAGTCTCTTAAAGGTGCTATGACCTTCCCAAACAACTAAAGATTCAAACACATGAGTCTGTGGGGGACAATGCACATTTCAAGCCATGACATGGTCCATAAAAGTGATGAATCTAAAAATCAAGGGAAGGCTTAGAGATGGCTCAGTATAAGGACAGGAGTTTAACATACCCAGTACTGACATAAAAGTCTGGCAGTCTGCTGCCATTTGTAATCCCAGGCTTTGGGAGGCAGAAGCAGGGAATACCCACCTCCACCTAGCTAGCTAACTTAGTCAATTAGTGAGTTTTGGGACCAGTTCAGAGACGTTGCCTCAATAAATAAAGTAGGTGCAATTGAAAGTCCCTATTTCAATAAAGTGGATGCGATCGTCAAAGACATCCTACATCTTCAGACCTGCACACTCACACACAAATTAAATGCACACAACACACATATAAACATGCATACACACACACCATGCTCACACAAAAAAACATTTTATAGGTAATGAAAAAGTATTATGCTGCTATTATGTGCAGAAATATTTTTAGTGCCTCCTAACTATTTTTGGATGTTCCTTTCCAAGAGAATTGAATTGGGGAAGATTTTAAATAATATTGTTTAGCTGGACAATTGCATAACTTATTGAGCAATTCTACAAGGCTCTGGACCCAAGGGGGTGGTAAAAGGCATCTGGTGCTATTTTCTCCTCTGAACAGTTAGGCTTCCAGTTGGGGAATGATATTCTTCCCACAGAATTCCCTTTTCAAAAAGCCTTTGCCAAGAGGTACAAAAAATAGCCCCCATCAATTCCTTGAGTTAGAATGTTCTGGAGCTTTCAGAAACTGACTGGCTCTGGAGAGACCAGTCCCATTTCCTGTTTGTCTATGGGTCACCCACGCTAAGCCAAATGATCCTCACGCACCTCCTGGCCATGCCCCAGTCTCGATGTCCCTCTGAGATCTGAAACTCGAATTTAGCCAATCTAGTATCATAATGAACCGGAATATGTCAAGGATCTGGATTTTGCTGTTTTTTTCTCGAACCTTTAAAAATACTTATTAGCTGTTTATGTTTTTTGCCTTTCGAGAATTGTTCATTTTGAGTATTTATTGATCGGCAGGGTTTTTGTTTGTCTTGATGCTTAACTCTTGAGCTCTTTGCTGTATTCAAGAAGGATCTTTCATGCGCTCCCAGAGAGCTTGATTCCTGGGTATCCCTCACGGTGGAGGCGCCCGAACACCCTGAGCTACTCCAGCAGGCAGCGCGGCTGAGCGCTCCGGGCGCGCGGGGAAGGCGGGCGGGAGCCAGGAGGAGTCGCGCGTGGTCAGCTCTCTCCAAGTGGCGTGTCCGTGGAAGAACGTGCACTCCCTGACCCATCTCACCCCCGAAACAAAGATCAAATCTCAAGACCAGAGACCAAGCATTTTGTCGAAACATCCCGAGGACGAACCTGTCACTGAAGCCCAAATCTTTAAATACACTACCCATAATCCAACACACACAAGGCACTTTGGACCAAATCTCAAACTTCCCAAACGGACGGTGGCGCGGAGCTCAAAGTGGGGCGCCCGCAGGAGGAGGAGCAGAAGGAGGAGGAGGAGGAGGAGGACCCGCGCCCTTGCGCGCATTCGGACGGGACGGTCCCCTGTCTAGGTCTGTGTCCCACGAGGGTCATTAACGAAGCCGCGGACCTCAGGACGCGCTGCGAGGTCCGGGCCAGGCTGAGTCACTGACCAATTCTCAGGTCAAAGGTCCCCTGGGCCGAAAGCCCGGGGCGCGAGCGCCGAGCACGCCGGTCACGAGGACGCGCCCTGTGCACGCGCCGCGAAGCACGCGCCGCGCAAGCACGCGCCCAGTCCCGCCCCCTGCCCGCTCCGGGTGCGCGCCGCGAGCCGCCACCAAATACTTCTCGGGTCGGACCGCTCAGTCGCCTCCCGCGTCGCCCGCAGACACTCAACGGCCCTTGTGCTCGGTGACCCGAAGGCAAGAGCTCCAGGCCGAACCAAGCTAAATCGAGCCGAGCCCGCCGCCCGCGCCCGGGCAGCCTGGGCAGCAGCCGCGCGCCACGCCGCCTCGGGACAATGGGACCGCGGCGCTTGCTGCTGATCGCGGCGGGTCTCAATCTGTGCAGCCCCCTACTGTCCGCTCGCCTCGGCGATCCCAAGTCAGGTGAGTGGGCGGACGGTGGAGGAGGGACACTGGGGGTTTGGGGGTGATATCTGGATACAAGTTACCCCTGCAACCCCTGCTTCAGTTTCCCCCAGGAGCCACATAGGCATTTGTGCTGCTGTGATCTAAGTCTTCTTTAGACATCCAAGTGGGGCCTGTCACCTCAGTTACCCACTAGAGTATCTGACCGATGCCCCTTTGGGCTCTGTTTTGGACAGAGCAGCCCAGCCGCGGCGGGTTTTGGGGAAGGGGAAAGGGGCCGTCACTCGCAGAGCAGCCTCTATCGCATTTCATTCCCTTGTGTGGCCTGTTTCTGGTACGACCACCTTCAGAAAGAAAGTCTCCCGCGCGCTGCTTCCTCGTAAAATACAGAACTCTACCGCCGAAGTTTTGCTTGTTGAATTTTTTTTTCCTAGCACGTTTTACAAGGAAGGAAAGTGATGTGGAAAAAAAGCGTGGCACATTTAGCAGCAAATAAAGACTGGCAGTTCCCACCCTGCCCTGGCCCTCCAGAGGTGATGGAGGTTTGAGATACACAGTGATAACTAGTAGCCACCCGGTTAGTAGCTGGTGGTGACTGTGGGGTCTTCGTTCTGGGTAATGGAAAGATAACCCTCCCCAGAGCCAGACACGGTCCTCAGACACGAACGGGCTCACTCTTTCTTGAGGAAATTTATTGCGAGATAAAGAGTTTCCCTTCTAAATAATAGTGTATCTGGCTACCAGACCGAATAAATAAATTTTGATAGTTGGTAACTATTTTCTGTTCTTCCTGCATCAGAGAACAGAAGTGGAGTTGCCTGTTTCTAAAGAGTGAGAAACTGTTTCAGAATCTCCCCCCCCAAAAAAGTGCCTTTTTAGAAACTTTTAGCCATGTCTCAAGGGGACGAAAATCCAGGGAGGGATTTGGTGATTTTTGTTGTTGGTAAAAGAATGAGCACTCTATTGTTTCCACACATGAGGATTAAAAGGTGACAAAGATGTAGTTCTTTTGCTCAGTGTGAGAATGCCCTTGGGAAAACTCAGGAGTCCCAAGCAAGAACCCTAACTTTAGCAGCTTGCATGTGTATAGCAGGACCATTATCACCAAGGTGGCAGAAAGCAGGCGGCTCCTAAAGAGGATGTCCTACGATAGTATTTCAGATTCGTATTTCAGATTCGTCGTGTGATTTGCATCTTTTTTATTCAGGGATTAGCCCTTGAGAATACAAACATGTTTGAAATTGGGCAGGGCAAAGCATAGGTGCGTGTGTATGTGCACATCCGTGGCAGCCAGCATTTGTTGGACTGGTTCCCAGGGAAGGTTATGGACACCTTGAGAGAGTGAAATTAAAGTCTGCTGGTTTCTCGCTCGTGAAAGGGAGGGGGCCCTTGCAAATGAAAGACCACTGAACAGAAGTTGGCTAATGTGTCCACCCTCCATTCGGAAAGCATTTGGGAAGGAAAGAAGAAAGGAGGATGGAAGAAGAGAAAAGCATGTTTTCAGGGAAGTCTTTCATGTCACCCCTGTGTCAGGAGGAATTCCCACCCATCCTTTCTCCTCTCACTCTCTCCAACGACCTCCAGAAGGTGGGGCTTTGTCCCCTTTTGCTAATTCTAAATCTGAGGCCCAGAGAGACTGACCTGCCATTGAAGGTAAGGTTATTGGAATGATCCACCCACACATTGGGGTACAGGCAATAAATGAAACTCTGATATTATGTTTTAACTCACAGATAAAATCAAAAGTAAATCTGTTTTTTATCATCACTGCATACCAGCAATTATAAACTGCCATAAAATACTAGCTCCGGGGCAACTCCTACAATCCAGCAATGTTTTTCCAACCCTTGGGCTTCCTCTGCAGGGGACTGGAGTAGTTTACTGCCTTCCAGCTCTGTGCTGGGAGGGGTTGGGAAACCTGTCCGAGTCCTTTCTGTGGCACTTTCAGATTTTGTATTCCACTCACGAAGGACTCACTCATGAGCTGGGTGGGGGGTGGGGGGGACGGACATTCATTTCGTGTGCATCTCACCTCCCCAGCCAAAGTCACCAACTTCCATTTGTCCTCTGAAGTCTAGAGCAAAAGTCCACAGGTATTTCTTGAGAATCCAGCAAGGTCATTAAATAGTTTACATGCCCTGGGGCAGTTTAGGTGAGATGACTTATGTTCCTTAAAGAAGTCTGGTGTCCAAGAGGAAAAGGTGATGTTTGCGAATTTGATAAGGATTAGGGGGTGAAGGAGTCTGAGAGTAGCCGAAGGTAACTGTGGCAAAAAGCACTGTGGTTAATTTCAGGGCTGCCCTCTTTCCCCCGGGGTCAAGCCCAATTTGTCAGGAAGGGGTGAGAAGTTCTTGTGTAGGTCCCCAGACTCTCTCTCTCTCTCTCTCTCTCTCTCTCTCTCTGACATCTCCCAAAGTTTTTCACTTTACCCACCCTGTGTCCTCCCCTAAGGAGTTGCGCTTTCTCTGTCTCCTTGTCATCCCTTCTGGACAGCCGGCCCTCACCGCACATGCCCCATTTAATTAGAAACTGCTGCTCTAAATAGAGCCATTGCCCCCGCTATTGCCCACCCAGTTCCACGGACTGCCATGTTTATTATTACTCATAATGACCCTTGAAGTAGATCTCATCCCACTTTACAGGTGAGAACACTGAGACTTACAGTGATCAAGTTGCCAGTCTAGTAAGATGTGGAATTGGGACTTAACCACAAGCTGGTCTTTTCCTAACTCTTCGGAGAAGGAACTGTGCAGACTCCCAGCCCCTGTCGAGTGGTAGAGCCCTCAACCCCAGAGAGCAAGGTCTGAACCCCACTGATGTAGCACAGAAGGTCTGAGGGTTAGATAGAAATTGATCCTTACTTATGAATTTGCAGATTAATTGCCAGTTACCAAAAGATGATGACTGTAAGTCTAAGTCAAAGGATAGTAATTCTGCCCTAAGCTATCCAGAAAACTCTGGAAAGCCTTTTCAAAAGTCAGATTTCTCAGCCAATAGAAAGTAATTTTTTCCTCCAGTATTCAGTGTGTGTGTGTGTGTGTGTGTGTGTGTGTGTGTGTGTGTGTATGTGTATGTGTGTGTGTGTGTCTGTCTGTCTGTCTGTCTGTCTCTCCCCCCATCCCCCTTTCCTCCCTCCGTTATTCTTTAGTGGTAATGTTGTTGTTGACTTGGAATGGAGTCTCATTCTGTAGTCCAGGTTAGTCTGGAATTTACTATGTAGCCCAGGCTAGCCTAAGCCCACCGTGAACCCTCCCACCTAGTCTTCTGAGTGTGGGGCCTGCTTCCTTAAGAAGTCCTGGGCTCCTGCCGTCTCCGCTGCTGGCCTCAGCCTAGCCCTTGTCAGCCAGCATGGTTCAGCCCTTCGGCCTCCGCAGAACAGTGGGTGGACTTGATCTTCTCCAGCAGCCAGGACTTGCTTCTTTTCCAGATCACTTCAGCCATTGTCCCTTCCTAGGCCCCTTCTCCCCTTCCCTCCTCCTCCGTTGTTTCTTCTGTGTTCCTGTCACTCAAGAAAACCAGAGCTCAGCTGGGCCTTGGACAGAACGACCCTGGTTTCTAGTGCTGGCATTTCCTTTGTTGTTGTGTTTTGTTTGTTTTTGACACATGTCCTTCTTTTCACTAGGAACTCCTCTTTCTGGCCCTCTATCTTGTTCTTTCTTTTTACTCCCACCCCACCCCCACTTTTTTTAAATTTTTTTATTCAATTGTGCGTGTGTGCACATGTGTGTGCCTGTGTGTGTGTGTGTCTGTGTGTCTGTGTGTGTGTGTAAAACCACGGGCAAACTCAGGAACCACCATGGACCGCCTCCACCTCCTCCTTGTTTACTCTGCCCGGGGATTCACAGGCTCCGCCCACCAGGACCAGAAACTCAGGTCGCCCCCCACTTCCGCCCAGCGTCTATACCTAGGGTCTAGGATCCGAACTCAAGACCTTCCACCTGCAAGACAGAGGCTTAACCCCTGAGCCACCTCTCCAGCCCCTCACCCCCACTTTTATCATTTATTCAAATGGAAATGGCATTCTCAGAACATAAAACTGACCATTGTGAGAGCAGGTGAAATAGCTCAGCTTGCAAACCTGATGACCTGAGTTTGATCCCCAGAGGTACCTCATGGTGGAAAGAGAAAAGTGACTTCTGAAAGTTATTCTCTGACCTCCACGATGGCATATGGCATATATGGATTCTCTCTCTCTCTCTCCCTTTCTCTCTCTCTCTTTCTTTTGTTCACTCTCTCTCAAGTAACCAAACATTCTAATTTAAAAAAAAAAAAAGAACCATTTTTTTAAACAGCTCTATAACATATTTACCACTTCCTTTGTCTAAAACACTACCTAGAACCCTGTGGCCAGTGAACCCTGTGAACCCCAGTCTCTCGCTCTCCCTTAGCCCCTAAGAACTGCCAGTTTGTCCTTTGTCTCTATTAATTTACCAGTTCTCGGGATCTCAGTGACTACATGGCCTGCTGTGCCTAAGGACACCTATTTTCTCCAGGATTCCTGTGTATCCAGGGCCCTCTTTCTTTGAGACACCACCAAAAGGCTCTGTTTTGCCAGGAGTGCTAGCAACCTGACCTCAGTCAAGTTTCCATCATGTTGCTAGTGTCCGTGCCGCACTGGTAACATTCACACTTTGCTGTTCCCTGGATTTTTAGCTCTTTGCAGTCTGCTTCTTCCTCACTCTTGCTTGGCTCTCTATAGACCGGATGTTTTTGTGGTGTAAGAGATTCTTTTCTCCAAATCCTTCCTCTAGTAACCTTGCAATGGTTCTTATTCAAACTTACTCAGTTTAAGGGCTATGGGGTTTTCTTCGCCTCTCCTCCCCCCGCTCCTCTTCTGTTTTTGTTTGTTTGTTGAAACAGGGTTTGCTTTATAATAAAGCCCAAGCAAGTCTTAAATTAACAATCCTCCTACCTCAGCCACCCAAGTGCTGGGATTATAAGTATATGCAACTGTGCTCAGATTTTCAATTTTTCATCCTGTTTTGTCACTTAAGATGCCCTTACAGGCCTCTGTACATTTCGCATTTTCTTTCAAAAGCAGCTAGCCAGGATGGGGAACTAGCTTAGTGATTCACATCCGTAATCTTGACAGTCCTACAAGTGAGATGGGAGGCAGAAGCAGGAGAATTGCCAGACGCTCACCACCCAGGTGGCCAGGAGAATACACAGCAGCCAGATCAACAGAGACCCTGCCTCAGCAAGGTGGAAAGACAAAACCAACTCCTGAAAGCTGTCCTCTGACCTCCACACATATGTCTCCACATATGGGACCACAGCACACACACCATTAGTTAATTTCTAAAAGCCATCTGAAGTCACAGGACTAATCTGCAGTTTGCACTTGGAAACAAATTAAGCACATTTGTATAAATTTAGGAAAGGATTCTTACATAATGTGTATTTTAAGTTTCTGGTAAGTTAGAAGTCAGGTTCTGTAGTCCTGCAGAAAAGTGTTCGTTGGTATCTTAATATTTGCTAGCTAGCAGTACAAGCTGCAAGAAATACATTTCACATTACAGCACAGTAGGGTAGGAGTGTGTGCATTGAATGTGCAGAGACACTCACATCCTGTGTATACGCAGGAAGCAAGCGTTACCAACAACGCTCACTTTGCTACACATTATGCAATTAGATTATTTTCTATACTATCTTGTTTTTCTTAAACAACTCATTGCAACCCTGAAAGTCAGTTTCATGACCACTCCTACATACATGTCTGCTGTAGCTCAAACAGTACAGCAGGAGAGTGACTGGTCCCTTGAGAGCAGAACCAAAGGCCTTGCCATAAGAACCCTGTTTTTCCGGAAGTGCTGTTTATGAGTTTCTAGCATATCTACGACACAGCTTATGACTTCTGTTTACATACTACAGAAGGACTGGAGTAGGGTTACGAGGAGAGACAGCTGGAGTTCCCAAGGAACTGGTGACCTCTGACATCTTGATTGTGAGTTATTCTTAGTGTTCTCTTGCTGTCCGATTGGGAAATGGAGAGGTCTTTTCCTGGGAAGACCTTAGAAATGGCAACTCTGAGCAAAGATCAGGGATGAAGAAAGTGGGGGGGGGTGGAAGTGGCCCTCGGGGGAGAACTATTAGCTTCCTCACCCCGTGCCTGACCCCAGGCACCACAAACAAGGGCCCCATGTTTACCTTCCAGCTCCCTGTGTGTTGAGGACAGCGAGTTCCTGTAGTTACCCTGCTCCCAGAGGAGCTCCTGGACAGAAGCAGCCTCCAGAGTTTAGCAGGCACGCCTCACAGCATTCTGCTCCAAACTCTGCTTTGCTGAAGGAGTTGCTCCCCATTGCCTTTGCTTAAGCCCTCTTCCTGGAGATCCTTAAAGACCTCAGGGTTCCTTTCTGTGAGCATCTGTCCACCGTCTCTGCCCCTGAGCCCTGTCCATAAGGACTGAGTTCTGGGCATGCACTTGGAATATAGCCACAGCCAAGTGCAACCCCAGGATTCTCCAGCCACCACTGTGAGCCTCATCACTTCGAGTTAGTCATGTATGTGTCCACACACTGCTGTAAGCAGCAAGCGTGGACAGACTGATTTTTTTGTTTGTTTGCTTAAATGAGAGGAGGAGGATGGTACTCCTTTAGAAGTAAATCATAGAAATAGTAGATTTTGGAAGATGAGCTGGGTGTTGTGGTGTCTACCTACAATCCTAGTACCCAGAAGCTGAGGCAGGAAGATCATAAATTTGAAGTCATCCTGAGCTATGTAGGATGACTTTGTCCCCAACAAAAAAGAAGAGGACGAGGAAGGGAGGGAAGGTCGGAGGGGAGAGGAGAGCAGAGGGAAGAGAGGGGGGAGAAGGAGAGGGAAAGAAGAAGAAAATATAAGACAAGATGGTTCAGTGTGGTCAAAGAACATGAGCTTCGGAACTGGGCAGATCTAAATCAAGTCCTGGCTCCTCCATTTACTGCTGTGATTTTTATTCAACCATCCAACTTCTGTGTCCCTCCATGTTGTCGTTCCTAAAATGAAGATTATAATGTTTGTCTGACAGAAACATTGATGTCCTCTGAAGACAAGTCAATTCCTGGTGTTAGTATTCAACACATGTGAAGTTTGTTTACCACATGCTAGTTTATCCATACTCACAAAAAAATCTTTAAAAAGTTAATATGAAGTGATCTCTGTATATATAAAACAAACAAATTACCCTTAATTTCTAGTGGCAAGTAAATATCATAAAATGTTTTACTTTCAAATTTGTATTATAGAAATTATCAAACACTCCCCAAATGAGTAATATAGATATATTATCCATGGCTCATCATCTAGCTTTGACATTTTTCACATGTCCAATCTTTTTTTTTTTTTTTTTTCTTTTTTTTTTTTGGCACGGGAGGTGGGGGTGGGGGGAAGTTGCTGAGAGTTAAATCCAGAGTCTTTTCTTTCAATTTTTTTTTTTTTTCATGTGTGTCTGTGTGAATCAGAGGGCACTGTGTGTTCCTGTGGAGGCCCGAAGGTGACTTTGGGAATCACCCTGGATTGTTCTACCTCTTCTTTGCTTTGCTCTGAAGTTTCCCAGGCTCCAGCTTCCAGAACCAGAAGTGCAAGCCACCGCCATTTCCACTTGGCATTTTTATGTGGCATTTGGGATCTGAACTTCTGTTTGGGAGGCACAGGCTTAACCCCTGAGCCATCTCTCCAACCCATTCATCCAATCTTAAGTCACTTATATCCTCACTGTCCTCAGATGGAGAGTTTTAACACAAATCTCAGACATCATCTCATTTGATTCTTAAGTCTGGCCATGACTTCTGTCACCCCATGTTATAATGACACTTTTGGGAAGACATCACATAAACATACGTTCACCCCAAATAGGAATCCAAGGACAGACCAAAGTAACTATTATGCCAAAGCCTAACTTGGTGAACCAATGAGGTTACTGCAGTTACTTGCGAGAGTGTGGGTGAGGGTCCCTTATAAGAACAGGGACGATTCAAAGGCAGTGACCCCAGCCTGGGAGTCACGCAGGAAGCTGTGTCCCAAAGTGCTCCGCATGGCTTGCAGCCAGCCAGTCAGCTTGGCTGGTCAGAGAATCTCTGACTGCTGGCCTGGTTAGGGGGTCTCCGGCCCTGGGCAGTTGTTTGCTGCTTTCTTCACCTTGGGGAAAGATATCGTTTCAGGAATTTGTGAGACAGATGAGCTGCTTTCTGGGTCTCAGGAGCTTTCCTCCAGGATAGACCGTTTCACACTGCTACTCAAAAACTTCTTTAGGTTAGACTGGGGCAAAATCCATCACGATGTCATGTTATGCTGGAAGGAAAAGTGTGACAAGATGCCCCACTGATCACTAAGGTCCCCTGGGCTGATCTGGCTGGTGTGACCAGTGTCCCCTTCTGCCCGTGGGTTCCCTCCTGAAGATGTTCCTGTGACCTTTTAGAAAAGGGCCGTTCTTTGCTTGAGGCTGTGGACTATCTTCACTCACCTGCTAGAAGCTCCAAACAAGCTCTCAGGGGCTTTTCTTGCATGCGCATATAATCCTAGAAATCAGAACTCTTTTTCATATAAATGCAACACCATTAAAACACGTTAATGAATAATTTTGTAATATTATCTAATACTTGATGTGTGCCCAGTGTTTACCTGTGAGAGTTGCTTTGTAAAAATTAGGATCAGGGACTGAAGAGGTGGCTCAGGGGTTAAGCCTCTGCCTTGCAGGCAGAAGGTCCTGAGTTCGGATCCTAGATCCCACGTATAGACGCCAGGCGGAAGCGGGGGCGGCCTGCGTTTCTGGTCCTGGTAGGGCGGAGCCTGTGAATCCCGGGGCAGAGTAAACAAGGAGGAGGTGGAGGCGTCCATGGTGGTTCCCGAATTCGTCCGTGGTTCTGCACACACACACACACACACACACACACACACACATGCACACATGCATACACGCACAATTGAATAAATAATAAACAACAAAAAAATTTTTTAAAAAAAGAAAAAAAAATTAGGATCAAAGTCTAGCACCGCACCTGCCCTCTCCCTTTGTACCTGTCACTACCCTTCATCCCCTTCTATTTTTTGGTTTAGAACATCAAACCTAGTGACCCCACCCCTGTTTATTTGTCAAATAGTCTTAAATAGTAAAAAAGTCTTACAAAGACTTTATTCTGCCCCGACCCACTACGGCTTGAGCTTGTGGTTTATAACACATGCCTCTGATCATCTCCATCATTGTTCATTTATGATCCGAGTATCTCATTTTTGGCCAATGGAGATCCCCTTTGAGTGCTGTCACAATTCTTTTGATCTAACTCTAACATTCTTCAACAATGTTCCAGGCTGGTGTTGTGTGTTTCCTGCCCCAGATCTAAAAGCAGCCCTTTCTCTGGTGACACTGGTTCTTGCCATAGGAATGTGGTGTTTGAGTTTGAGGGAGTGAAGCATTCCAGGGAGGAGGCTGTGCTCCACTAAGAGTGGATTTGAAGTTTCTGCCGCACTTCCAGTGTCTTCCTCTTCCTCAGCCTGTGGCTGATCTGCTGCACATGGAACTGTGGACAAGATCCAGGGACTTAAGCTTAGCTCATTCCCCAAAAGCATAAGGCTTGAGGGCAGAACACTGAGTCACAAGCTAATGCTCCTGACATGGTGAAAATGCAAGATCAAATGCACATCAAAAGAGCAGCTTGTCACTGACTACATGGCTTCCAGCCACATCTCAGCAAAGTCAGAAGAGCCATTGGCTGACTCACTAATGTTATGTCTCCAGAGTTAGACTATGTTGAAGCTAGTTAGTAATATGCTAGATTGAATAACAAAATCAAAGCCATGTGTCTTGGTTCATACTTGTGATCCTAGCACTTGGGAAATGCAGAGAACCAGTAGTTTAAGGACAGCCTCAACTACGTTATGAGTTCAAGGTTAGCTTGGACTATGTGAGATCCTGTCTTGAAAGTAAATAAACCAAATTTATTCTAAGGACATCAGAGGCACCTACACTAAGTGAAACTCAGCAAGAAGTACAAGAATGGATCTTTAACCTCTTCTGCTTTCTTTGTGGGAGCATAACTTTCTTTGAGGGGCCAAACTTAACAGCAAAAGATTATATTAGATGCATTACAAGAGGTCTTGGGCTGCAGCCCCAGATATTTTCTCCTTGCTCTCTCTGAAATGTTGTGGGACTGTAGTAAACTCCAGATGAGCCAACTCGAATTTCAGTCTGAGGTCTCAAGTAAATTGAAAATGTCTTCATCAACCTTGGCTGGTTGGGAGTTTCTGGAATACTGTTAATACACTTCTTGAAAGAAAATAGTATTTTTGCTGAAATTCTTTAATTTTACGACTATCATAATATCAAGTCCACAGTGGCAAGAAAGGGTGGCCTTAGGCAAAAAATGGCACCTTAGGCAGTGACATTCAATCAAGGGATTATGCATTCTTGCTGGGTTCCAGCAGGCATCACATTCTGTGGGAAAGACTGCTGCTCCCAGGGGACTAACCAGGAACAAGTTCTAGCTACAGAATAAAGCCTGATGGCAGTTTTGTTTTCAGACCAAGCGATAACATTGAGAAAGTGCAGTTGGATCAGTAGGTTTCGGTCACGTGTCCTCTGAATTCCTATCTGTGTACAAACCCATGTCTGGCATGTTGAATACACCTTCTTCGTTACCCATGCATCACCAAGTGGAACTGGGCCACTCATGAATCACGTCATTTTAAGGCTTTTCTAGATCAGCATTTTGACACAAGTTGTTGTAGTGTTTAAGTGCCACAACTCATTCATTCTTTTCCTTCAGCTCCCACACATTCATCTTGACATTGAGGGGTAGCTTCACATTCCACAGGGACTGTCTGATGTCAGATTCCATGGGACTGAGTCATTGAGTTAGCTGCATACAAAGGGAAAGAAGTGATACTTTCTGGAACAGGCTATATATACATTTGAAATTTAATTTACAGATCTGACTCTAAAGCCAAATACTTTACTACGTGTGCAATGCCCTCATCTTATGGCAAAACAAAATATTAGTAAATAGAAGGAAAAAGAAGCCTAAACCTCATTTTATTACATAAACTTTATGTGTGCATGCGTGTGTGTGTGTGTGTGTGTGTGTGTGTGTGTGTGTGTACCATGACATTGCTCAGGAGCCATCCACTTTGTGTTTTGAGACAGGATCTTTCCCTGACCAGGACTTGAGCCACAGGCTGGCTGGTTGGCCAGGGAGCTGAGATCTACTTGTGTCCACACCTTCAGCACTGAACAGCTGCACATGTATGTCACCATGACTGAATTTTTTTTTTCATTCTAGGAGTCAAACTGGGGTTTTCATGCTTGCATTGCAACTGAGCTATGTCCCCAGCCCCCTGAAAACCATTTAACCAAAAAGAAAAAAAAAAATATATATATATATATATCTGAATGAACTATTAAGTCTAAAGGGATGCCATGCAGAAGTGGGAGGGGATAGTAGTGGTTTCGTACAGATCACTTAGTTTTTATAGTTTGTCAGTTGGGTATGGGTTTCATTTCCCACTGTGGCTCTCAGCTGGCAAACTTGCAGCCCAGACAGACATCAAAACCCAGTTTTACCCATTCCGTGCTAAATCCAGAGAGGTCAATCCACTCCTGAATTTGGAGACTAAGATGAACATGTCATTTCCTTGAGCAGCAGTCTGGACAGGCGTCTATTCTCTAAGACTTGTCATTGAGGCACTTGGCCTTTCTTGGTGGCATCTCTACCAGGTGACCTCATCACCCTCAGGGACTCACACACAGACACACTGACTCAACAGCCTTGCTAAAGTCCTTTGACCTCACCTTTCCTTGTCACACTACAGTGATTGGTACTACTCCAGCTTTGTCTTCATTTGGGAAATGGATGTCAACACTACTGTGTTTCGTTTTCTACCTAAGGAAGTTCTACCTGTTAGGTTAGATTACATGCAGTTATTATTGATAGTTCTATTCATCATACATTTTAGGGAAATAGTTTCCTTTATATTTGTTGAACTTAGCTGCAATCTTTCCTGTAAAAATTCTTACCTGGAAATTTCAACATTTTGGTCATTAAGAAGTTGGGTTTCCTTTGATTGTGCTTTTTACTTGAGAATGGATCAAGCTTTACTGATTTTGTTTGTTCGTTTCAGTTGTTTGTTTAGAGACAGACTCATGCTCTGTTGTCCAAGCTGGCCCAGAGCCTAAAACTCACTCGCCTAGAGTGGCCTCAAAATCAAAATCTTCCTACCTTACTCTCCCTAAAAATAAGCTTACAGATGGGTGTCACCATACCCTATTTTTTTTATTATATACAATATGATGTTTTGAAACATGTATGCATTGTCAAGCTACTTACTATATGTATTCATGAAATGTCTTGTGTTGAAAATGCTTAAAATCTATTCCCAATTTTCACATGTACAATGCATGAGTTATAGTCACTATGTTGTATAATAGATTTCTTGAGCTTATTGCTCCTAACTCAGCTTCTCATACCTACCATTCTGTCTCCTTCTGTGGGTGTAACCTGTTCAGATTACACGTTTAAGTAACATCTTGCAATATTTCCTCCTTCTCTGCCTGGCTTATTGTACTGAGCATAATGGCCTCCAAATCTGTCCACGTGGTCACAAGTGGCATGGCTCGTGGTCACAAGTGTCATGGCTCGTGGTCACAAGTGGCATGGCTCGTGGTCACAAGTGGCATGGCTCGTGGTCACAAGTGGCATGGCTCCCTTCTTGTCCATTTACCTGTTGGTTAACACTTAGGTTGATTCTGCGCTTTGAATAGAGGCACGATGAACACAGGAATGCAATTGCCTCCTTTTATTTCCTTTGTGCATATTCTCAGTTCTGCATCCAGTCATGGCTGTGCTAGTTTACTTTCCCACCAACAGTTTCCTTTTCTGCACATCCTTAGTAATGCTTGTCACCTTTCATTTCTGAGAGCTCTTCTGACAGGTGTGAAGTGACACCTCATTGTGGTCAGATGAGAGAGAGAGAGATAGAGAGAGAACACATGTGGAGAGGAAAACTCTCCTCTTTCACCATGTGGGCTTTTCAGGGGTCAAACTCAGGTCACCAGGTTTGTGAGCATGTGCCTTTTGTGCTTTGCTGTCTCTCCTGCCTCCTGTCCCAATTCTTTAATCAAGTGTTAGTAGTTGAATACCTTCTACATTTGGGATATTAATCCCTTATCAGATACATGATTTGCAATATTTTCTCCCATTCTGTAAGTTTTCTTCTCATTGTTGATAGCTCCCTGGTTGTACCAAAGCTTCTTGGTTAGATGCAGCTTCATTTTTCTATCCAGAAACAATGCTATTATCCTTTCTGTCTGTATTTTCTTCTAGCAGTTTTACAGTTTGGGGTTTTAAGTTTAAGTCTTCAGTTCATCTTTAAGTTAACTTGTGTGCATGGTCTGAGGTAAGAGAAGGAGGAGGGCCAGGGTTTATTATGTTTATCCGAAGGATGATTAAGTCTGGTAAAACCTCCCAGTTCATTTATTCTTCTTTTTTATTTTGGTGTTCTGAGAAAAGGTTGTGCTCTGTAACTGCTGAATGCTGGAGTTGTAAGCATGTGTTACTATTCCTGGCTGCCTCATTGTGGTTGTTGATGTTGTTACTAGTACAGGAGATTGAACACATAGCCTTGTGCATCCTAAGCAAGTGCTGTACCACTGAGCTATAATGCCAGCTTCCTAATTCTTATTACTGAATGATTCAGAATTATACTATGTCTACCCTGCCATGCTGTGAACACTCTGGGTTTTGTTATATTCTTTCAGTGAGTGTTTACTATACAGTTAGCTAAATTGATTGCTACCTGCAGACTGTCTTGAACAGAAACTCAACTCAAATATAACTTCAGTTCTTCCTTCCTTCCTTCCTTCCTTCCTTCCTTCCTTCCTTCCTTCCTTCCTTCCTATCCCTCCATCCATCCATCCATCCGTCCATCCATCCATCCACGCTGGCCCTGAACTCTCTCTGTACTCCTGCCTTTAGTCTCCCAAGTGGCACACATTGACACTTTGCCAGTTTTAGTGCTCTTTTTTAATGTCTTCAACAGAGTCGTGTGCGCTCTGAGTTGTCTGTCTGGTTTTCAGGGAGTTCTGTCATTGTTCCTGTGGTGTGAAAACTAAGCTGCTCTTGCCAATGTCTCACATAGCACGTCACTCAGCGGCCCCTGAGCTGTCAAGCTTTTGCACACCAGGCAGTCGATCTCCGCAGACTCCGCAGGAGACATCAGTGTCACTCAGTTGTGACACCGTCTCCCTGGACAAAGAATCAGGGTTCCCATTTAAGGCTCCTAAAATAAAGCCGGGGAAAAAAAAAACGGAAGTGAGAGACCCTCTTCTCACCCTTTTTTTCCCCCCTTTTTAACTCACTTGTTTCTTTCCATTTTATTTTTCAGAGCCAGAAGTAACGGATGCTACTGTGAACCCCCGCTCCTTTTTCCTGAGGAATCCCTCCGAAAACATATTCGAACCGTTCCCTTTGTGGGAGGATGAGGACAAAAATGACAGCGTGCTGCCCGAAGTCAGATCAGTCTTCTTCAACACCAGCCGTCCTCTTCCAAAGCCGCGGGCTCCGTTCATCTCAGAAGACGCCTCGGGGTACCTGACCAGCCCGTGGCTCACGTTCTTCATCCCCTCCGTGTACAGCTTCGTGTTCGTCGTCAGTCTTCCCCTGAACATCCTGGCCATGGTCGTCTTCATCTTGAAGATGAAGGTCAAGAAGCCGGCCGTGGTGTACATGCTGCACCTGGCCGTGGCCGACGTGCTGTTCGTGTGCGTGCTGCCCTTCAAGATCAGCTATTACTTCTCGGGCAGCGACTGGCAGTTCGGGTCTGGGATGTGCCGCTTCGCCACCGCGGCCTTTTACTGTAACATGTACGCGTCCATCATGCTTATGACCGTCATCAGCATCGACCGGTTCCTGGCCGTGGTGTACCCCATCCAGTCCCTGTCCTGGCGCAGTCTGGGGAGAGCTTCTTTCACGTGCCTGGGCATTTGGGTGATGGCCATCGCGGGGGTGGTGCCCCTTCTCCTCAAGGAGCAGACCACCCAGGTCCCCGGGCTCAACATCACTACCTGTCATGACGTCCTCAACGAAACCCTACTGGAAGGCTTCTACGCTTACTACTTCTCGGCCTTCTCGGCCGTCTTCTTTTTTGTGCCCTTGATCATCTCCACGGTCTGCTACGTGTCCATCATCCGATGTCTCAGCTCCTCTGCGGTCAGCAACCGGAGCAAGAAGTCCCGGGCTCTGTTCCTCTCCGCCGCTGTGTTCTGCATCTTCATCGTCTGTTTTGGACCCACCAACATCCTGCTCATTATGCACTACTTATTCCTCTCTCGCAGTCCTGCCACCGAGACGGCCTACTTCGCTTACCTCCTCTGCGTCTGCGTCAGCAGCGTGAGCTGTTGCCTCGATCCCCTGATTTACTACTATGCTTCCTCCGAGTGCCAGAGGCATCTCTTCAGCATCTTGTGCTGCAAGGAAAGCTCCGACTCCAACAGCTACAACAGCAGCGGGCACCTGATGCCCAGTAAAATGGACACTTGTTCTAGTCACCTGAATAACAGCATATACAAGAAGCTGTTGACTTAGGAAAAGGGACTGCTGGTAGGTTCCAAAGAGGAAGTTAAAAAAAAAAAATAAGAGTTACCAGGCGTCCTGTTAGTCCCTGGCAAAAACTATTTACTCTACCACCTAAAGCTACAAATGTCTGATTTGCATATTTGCATGCCTGCTTCTTACAAGAACCATCAAGCATATGCATATATATATGCTAATTACCAGAAAAGGTAATAGGAGTAGAAGACAAGGTTTTTGAAGGGTGTACTGCCAGTGCTAGTAGTAACTGAATGTTACTTCTTATATAACTAGACTTAAATATATGTATATTGTAGACACACATGCACACACATCTGCAGTGCAGTATGGACTAGGCACTTTCACACTTCTCATTTTTTTTTCCTATCGGTTATGGAATTTGCTGATTTTGCTAATTCTCTGACTGAATATACATAGCCCAGTTTGATACAGTTTTACAATGAACAACTGAAGATGTTCAAGATCCCATAGTTTAGACTTACACAGCTTTTGCAAATATATGTATAAATTATTTCACAGCAGTGTTTAAGTGATGGAAGAATGAAATTCACTTCTGTGTAGAAAAAGATTTAGTGCTTTTTATCTTTAGTCTGTCATAGATTAAAAGTTACTAGAGCAGTTGGAAATCCCAAGTATCCAACCCTCAGATCAGCACACCCGAATGGAGGCCTCTAAGCAGCAGATAACAACAGAGCTACGTGTTGGCCTTACCCCTTCATCTGAGTCTTCCAGAGAGTGGCAAAGTAGGGGTCATCATGCCCCCTCCATCCCGGATCTCCCTAGGTTGGCTGTGAACTGCCTGGATCTGTTAGAAATTGGAGGTGATAACTATGATAGACATCTCTGTCCATCTTAGGCGCAGAGAAAGAATGTTCATGTCCAGTAGCTGTCCTGCAAGGCCGGCTCTTGCACGACACATCCACATGCTCTGGGTACTGATGGGTGCTGAGTCTGCACCTGGAGTAAGTCTGAGTGCTGCCTTCACTGAAGCAAATCAGATAGTTGACACATGGTAGAGCATTGGCTGTTGTGTAGTAATGTCTTTGCACATATAATGAAATACTTTCAGGCAGGTGTCCCCAAGCATATTTCACAAAAGCAAGTCCTGTCAACTAAAGAACTTTGAATATTTGGGTTTCTGCTTTCAGTGGTTTTAACTCTGTGTGTGTGTGTGTGTGTGTGTGTGTGTGTGTGTGTGTGTGTGTCCATCCTTTGATCCTCATTCATTAAACATTTTGTTTATAAATGTTTTGTTCAGCATTACTCAAATCAAGTTTTCCTTAAAGAATCATATATTCAGGACTGGAGAGATGTCTCAGGAGTAAAGACTCTGCAAGCAGAGGTCCAGAATTCAGATCAGACGTCCCACATAAAAACACCAGGTGGAAAATGGCAGCAACCTGTACTTCTGGCCCTAGTGGGCAGGGCCTGGGAAATCCCAGAGCGAAGCAGTCCAGGATGATTCCTAAAGTCACTCTTGGTCCTCCACAGGGACACACAGTGCTCTTCGATACACACACACACATGCACACACATACACACACACACCACAAAATAAAGTTTAAAAGAAAATAGTTTTTTAAAAAAAGACTCATGTATTCAACCTAGCCAAAAATAACAGAAGAAAATGAGTGAGACTGGATTAAGAATTAATGAAATGAGTTTTAAAGCTTTTTTAGTGCTACAATAATAACTAGGGACCACAGAAAAATCTTCATGAATCTGAGTAATTTGAACATTATAGCAGTAGGCAACCCACAAAAGTATTCTTAAAAGTGAAATCAGCACTCAGGTGGCCAAGATAGAATCTGGAATTTAAGGCGAGCCCATGCTACATAACATAATTCTGTCTTAAAACAACAATAAATTTTCCTGTTTGAAAGAAAAGGTGGCATTCAAATAATGAAAGTAGAAAAAGTTACAAGATAGATGTTTATTTAAAAGAGCAAAGTATTTCCAAGTGTCATAAAATGATTTACATAAAAGTAATATAATTGTGCTGTAAGAGCTACCACTGATTTTTTATAAACTTAGTTACTGCATTCACTTTATTTGAGTCTTGTTATTCACTGTCTGTCGTTCTTCATTCACTCTGTACATATTAAAATACTTATTAATATGATTGCTATTACTTATAAAATGTTATTTCATTGTCTTTATGTTCATTTTCTTTTTAAAAATATTTTATAATCTATATTAATAAACAGGAAAATTTGTCAGCATCTGCTTAATAGATTATTATTGTGGGCTCTGGCAGGATGGCATACTTTAAGGGTCTAACTGAAAAGAGTTTAGTGAAGAGGTGCTTTGCAGAGGTGTAGACAGAGTTATGGGAACCAAAACAAAATGGATAAGCTTCTCATAGGCTAATGGTTTGAAAGCACCATAACCATCCAAGATATATTCAAGTTCAAGTGACACATTCGAATTTTATTAACAAGTATGTTTGATTTTTCCACCAAGTCAAAAATAGCACTTTGAGGAAATGGAACATTTGGTTGTTGAATACACAGTTGGAAAGTTTTAACTTCTACCTCTAAATTTAAGAACTGAGAAGCGACCATCATGCCTGGGAAAGAGCCTTGAGTTTCAGAAGTGAGTGGAAGCTTGGAGGCAGGGTTTCTGGGCCAGCCTTTCTCATTGCTAGGACCGGCGTCTTCCATACAGAGCTCATCACAGTCCACAGGTGAAAATGACAGAGAAGCACAGTCCTTGCTAGCTGACATAATTAGCATCCTATGTGCTGAGCTTTTCCAAGTCACCAGATGGACTGCATGAGTGAAAGTGACCACGGAATAAGGCACTGCATGTCTTACCAAAGGGGAGCAATGATGAGATCTGCACTCTGAGAAAAGAAGAAAGGCCCAAGGTAGGCCCTTCTCAGACGTGAGGTCAAAGCTAACTTGAAACACTGAGAAGTTGCTTTTCTCTTTAATCTTGTCCATGGGTATAGTAGTATCATAGTTATAGCACAGGTGTCAACTTGACAATTGAGAGTTTGAGCTCTGGGCACATTTGTAGAGAATTAGTGGTTGAGTTAAGCCTAGAGCAAACCTGCAGCAGATTGTCTGGCTGATGGGGAAGGCCCAGCCCATGGTGTTTTATAATAAATCACAGAGAGCTAATTAAAAAAATTGGCATCCTTAATCTCTCCCCATTCTAAAGCTCAGGGAAATTTGCGGAAGAGGGGGTGGTAAGAATGTAAGAGCCTAAAGATAGGGAGGAGCAACAATATACAAGATACTCCATAAAAGTTAGGGCCAAAGTAATCATAATAGGACTTTGCATGACCTGCTCAATGACCAACATATCATTGAACCCCCCCAAAGTCTAGTATGATCACAGGCACTAGAATCCTTAGAGGCAAGGGATTAACAGCCATAATAGTATTCCTATACTAAAGGAGAACACAAAAAAGAGCTCTAGGCAATGCTACTGAATCCCTACACCTCATCAGAGAGGAGGACCCAGAGGAAGTTTGATATGCACAGTAAAAGATGCTCCAGGAATGTGGGGGAGGGGGCGGGGGGGGGGAGCGGGGCACTGGGAGAAGGTGAGGGAGGGGGAAAGGAAGGGGAAAGGGGGGAGGGAGAGGGAGTCCAGGGAGGGGAGGAAGGGGTATAAGCTACTTATTAACTTTGTATGTGTGGACAAATAAATAAATAAAAATAAATAAAAAATAAAAATAAAAAAGGAAAAAATTGGCATCCTTGTATACACTTGGCCAGACATGCTGGTCTGGCAAGGAAGGATCGGCCCTCTCTCAGCCATTGTGTAGAGATGGTGTAGCCAGTTCCCTCGGCCTTGTATTGGTGTGAGCTTTCCTATCAAACTGGACTGAAAACTGTAACCAAAAAATTGTAAGAGAAAATCAACCCTTGTTCCCTTAAGCCGTTGATGGTGATTTATCAGCAACCATGAAGGCGAACCGTTAACAAGGGGAGTCCTCCAGAAACTATGGGATGTGTGAAAATACAGCGTAATAAATGCAGAAGCAGGTAGGAAACCCTTATCTATGAAGTCAGCCATTAAAAAGATAGTTGAACACTACTGTGACTGTCAGTCCCTAGCCTTCAAGGATCCTAGGGCCTTTGGTCTATGCTAGACTTTGTGGTGTCAATAACCTCATCAGAGAGGAGGACCCAGAGGAGAGTTTGGCATGCACATTAAAGGATGCTCCAGGGATTGGGGGAGGGGGAGTCACTAGGGGATGGGGAAGGAGGGAAGAGGGGAGGGGGGAGCAAGGGAGGAGAGGGGGAGGGAGGGGAGAGGGGAGGGGGGAGTAGGGAGTGAGGGGAAGGGGGAGGGAGGGAGGGAGGGGACCGGTAGTTGGCTTGAAAACTGAGTACTAAGTTCCTGCGAGCAGATACAGGCTGATCCCAGCGTGCCGACTGACATAACCCACATGAACACAGGTTCTTAATACCCTCGGTAATTTACACTACATTATGGGGTTCTAAGCCAAAGAAGCTGGAGAATAATTGCCAGAGTTCCCCACTTTACTGACTTTGAAAAATCAGAGAACCCAGGTGTGGTTTGTAGCAACCAGCACATGGGAGATTCACAGCAAAAGGATCACCGCAAGTCTGAAGCTAGTCTAGGATACATAGCTTTAAAAAAAAATCATTCTGGTCTACAGTGACTCTTTTTAAGACCCTATCTCAAAAAAAAAAAAAAAAAAAAAGAAAGAAAGAAAAAGAAAAAAAAAAAGCAGGCAAACAGAAAAAGTAAAAGAAGGGGAAGGAAGGAAGGAAAGGAAAGAAGAAAGGAGAAACATGACTATGGGGCAAACGAGTATATAGCTGGCTCACAACAGCTGCTACCACATTGGTACCACATTTCTTGATGTGCCGCAGCTAAAAAGGAAGTAAAACTGATTCCTGTTACTGAGTATGGCAATACCCACAATTCAGAAAACTGAAAACTGCCTTTTTAGTCAGCTTCTGTTTACAGGAAAGAAGAGGGTCCTTGCTCAGCAAGTTGTCTTTAGTCATCAGTTCAGAATAGCAGTAAATGTGTGGAGAGATGGCTCAGGAGTTGACCCTCTGCCTTACAAGCAGAAGGACCTGAGTTCAGTTCCCAGATCCCATGTAAGAAACATGGTGGAAATGGCAGTGGCCAGTGCTTTTGCCCTGTAAGGTAGAGCCTGGGAAACCCTAGAGCAAACCCAAAAGGAGGTAGAGCAATCAAAGATGATTCCTGAGTCACCCTTGTTCTCCACAGGCACACACAGTGCCTTTACACACATATACACACACAGACACACATACACACACGCAACAGCAGTAGGCAACCCACAGAAGTATTCTTAGAAACTGAAATCAGCACTCAGGTGGCCAAGATAGAATTTCGAGTTTAAGGCCAGCCTGTGCTACATAACATAACCCTGTCTCAAAATAACAGTAAAAACCACACACACAAAAAAGTTAAAAAACAAAATAAAAAAACAGCGCTGTCGACCTCTGAAAACACATGGAAAGCCAGAAGTCAGAATCAGCAGCCTCTCGGAATGGATAGCGCAGCACATGTGGTGTGGTTTCTACCCAGATGGCTGTGTTGGTTCTTCATGGAAATGACTCCCCAGGAGTAAAGAGATTAGCTTTGAAAGCTGCTCCTAGTAGTGGGGGTGGGGCAGGGCCAGCCTTGCTTAATGACTACATCACAGGGCTTTTCCCTGTGCTGCTGTGCCACCTGCCCAGGGAGCCAAGAACACCCCAGGAGGGGGCAGGAAGTACCAGGACCCAGCTATTGTTTGGGTTCAGTTTTTATCCGGAGTTATCTAGTGACTCTTGAAACTGACAGAGACAATGCCCCACTCCCCCCTTCCCAGAAAAAGCCTTACACAAGCGTATCTCTCCTACTAGGAAGTAAGGCTTTGGATGGTGTTTGTTGTTTGTGTTTGTTTTTGCAGCTCTGATGAATGAACCTAGAGCCTCGGATGACCTCTACCCCTTAGTTACTCCCCAGCCTTGGATTTTGTTCTTTTGATCACAACGCAATGTACCTTAGGAAGCATAGAATCTCAAGACTTTGGATTAAGAAAAAGTTTTGTCAGCTCTGTCTTATTATAAGGGAATTTGGAAAACTTCCAGTCAGCTCTGAATCCTGGTTAGATTAAAAAAAAAAAAAAAAAAAAGGTTATCAGAGACTTTAAAACAAAAGCTTCTAAACGAATCCAGTACCCGCCCCACACTCCACTGCTGTTGAGACAGAAACTATGAGCACTGATTACAACTCCTTAAGAACTTCTAATATATAAGCCAGGATTGATACCACTAACTTTTAAAAAAGTGTTTTTTCGGCTGTAAGCAGAGCTCAGCAGCACAGCATTTGCCTAGCATGTATGAGAGTCTATGTTCATTCCCCAGCACCAGAACAAGAAGGGGGAGAAAAAGGGTCTTTCTTAATTTTAATCTGTGTACCAATTATCCAGGGATCTTGTGAAACTACAGATTAGGCCCTACCTAAAAAAAATTATAAGTGCATGTCCTATTACTTCTTTAAAAATTGACCCCTAATGGGTGGGTAAGATAGTTGAGTGTGTAAAGACACTTGCTCACAAATCTGGTGACCCGGGTTTAATTCCAGGAGTCCACATGGTGGAAGAAGTTATTTTCTGACCTCCTTCCAAATTAGGACCCCGTCTAGCAGGAAAAGTTAGCATGGTTATCCTTGAAGTATCAAGACTCTCAGAGCTAGCCCTAAGGCCAGATTTGGCTAATGTGGAGGTCTAAGCATCCCCAACATTGTTTAACCCCTAAATAATTTTCTAGGCAGTTCTTTTATTCTGATAAAGTTGAGGCTGCTTTGATGTTTTGTAGTTTTGAGACAAATTTTCACTATGTAGTCAGCTAGCTTCAAACTTGCGATCCACCTGCCTCAGTTTCCCAAACACTGGAATTTTAGGCATACACTTACCACACTAGGCTAAATTGAAGCAACTTTAAGACATTCATTTGAAATGTTCAAAAAAATATTTTATTTAAAAGAGAGCACATATGGAAGGAGGTCAGAAGACAACTTCTTCCACCATGTGGACTCTGGGAATTAAACCCGGGTCACCAGATTTGTGAGCAAGTGTCTTTACACACTAAGCTATCTCACCCACCCATTAGGACAATTTTTAAAGTAGTGATAAGACATGCACTTATAATTTTTTTAGGTAGTGTTTCCTTCCCTGTTAGGTTCTTTTCTAGGGGGAGGACAGCTTAGCAAGCACTAATCTCCACAAGACTTGGGGGTTTAGAATGGCGACTCCATCTTGCAGAGATAGTGTCCAACAGATAACAAAGGTGCCTGGTGCCCAGAAAGGAGATGTGGTTTCTTCTTGTCTCTAAGTCTGGCTGAAAGGACGGTGACCTCAGGAACGTCCTGGGATGCCAGCCAGCCACAGGAACGTCAGAGCTGAGGGAGCTGAGACCCTGAGGCAAATGAGTCAGCCCAAGATTATCACTTGAAATCAGTGGGTCCGCAGCCCGGAACAACAAAGGTTTCAGAAATCAGCTCTTGCCGTGCATGCTTGTAGCACGGACCGAAACCTGGGGGCGTGGGGGGGATGCTTCATGATGGGAACCTTCTTACAACCGGAGGAAAAAAAATACTAAACGATGAAGAGAAGATTATAACTTGTTCATTCCACAATAAAACTTAAAACCAGATAGCCCTGGCTTCTATTCATTTAACAATGATTTTTCTCCCACAATGGCTACCAACAATACCCTGACCAAATGATATATGCCAGATTCGATGCTGTTAAGGAAATGTTTAGGACAGCAATTTCACAAACTGTCATCAGCTTGAAGATATTCATGACAGTTGGCCCATTCATAGGATTTCTGGAAATTTAGCTTCAAAAATTAATTACAGACAATAACATCAACCAAAAAAACAGATGGGATTCTAGTTGTTAAAGCAACCTCATGCTCATCATAGCAAGACACTAGCAACCCCATAGATACGGAATCCTAGAAAACTTTTCTAAAGACTCACATTCATCAAAAATGACATGTAGAGGCTGGAGAGATGGCTCAGGTGTTAAGACTGCCTTAAAGCAGAAGGTCCTGAGTTCAGATCCCAGGTCCCAAATAAAAGCGCAAGTGGAAATGGCAGCACTTCTGGCCCTGGTGGGTGGAGCTTGGGAAATCCCAGAGCAAAACAAAAAGGAGGTAGAAGCAATCCAGGATGATTCCCGAAGTAACTCTTGGTCCTCCACGGGCAAGCACAGTGCCCTCTGATACACACACACACACACACACACACACACACACTCACACACACACACACACACACACACTCACAGACACACAATAAATAAATAAATAAATATTTTTTAAAAATGGCAGTTAGGCTGGGAAGATGGCCCAGTGGAGTCTTGCTGATCAAGCCTATTACTCTCAGCTAGGATCCCCAGACCCCATGCAAAAAGTGAATGCAGTCTGCAATCCCTGTAGGCCTGCTAGAAATGGGAGATAGAACCTCAAAACTCTGAAGAAGCTCCCAGCCAGCTGGCTTAGCTGACACAACAACATGGAGAGACCTGGTCTCCACCAAGATGGAAAGGTGAGGGACATCTAAAAGTTGTCATTTGCTTCCACACATACACCATAACACATGCTGCCCACATTTCCACATACATACTCACACATCACACAAATAATGAAATGAAAAGTAAAAAACAATAGGTATTAAGTGGATATGGTAGTTCAGGACTGACCGGAGAATAGGGATAGAGAAGGTTATTGTGACTCTGAAGCCACCAGTGTTCCATGGGCCAGGGCTACATAGCAAGACCCTGTCTCAAAAAAAAAATAATAGCCAAAAAGAAACAAAAAGGAGGGTAGGGAGATGGCTCAAGGGCTAAAACCTCTGACTTGAAAGCAAAAAGACCTGAGTTCAGATCCCCAGATCCTATATAAAAATGTGGACAGAAAATGGAGGCAGCCTGCAATTCCAACTCTAGAAGACAGGGCCTGCAAAACTCCACAGAAAGCGATAAAGTGGAAGCACAATCCAAGATGGTTTCTGTAGTCACCCTTGGGCTTCCACAGGCACACACTCTCAAGTGCCCTCTTGTATACACACAGAGAAGAAAGTTGCAGATTATATATAAAGGCAGAGAAAAGCACTTACAATATTCTGTTCAGAGAAAACATAATAATACATGGGTAGTATGAAGCCAACAATGCAGGTAAGACAAAGGCGACTGAGGAATGTATTTGAACTTCTGTTTGGATATTGGGGCTAATTTGTTTGTTTCCATTTATGTATTTCCTACCTTTTTCCTGAATATATACTATGTCTTCAACAGAAAAACCAAACCACATCACAGCAGAGCAAGAGACTACAATAACAAAAACAAACAAAACAAAACAAAACCACCTAAGCAGCCACAGCCAAGACTAGTATTTTGTACCGTAATTCGAGCAGGAGGTAGGGGGAATACAGAAAACTGGAGCATAGCAGAACCCATATGAATTCTTCCAACTTTATCTTGTGGAAACCTAGCAGTCTCAAGATCAACAACAAAAGTCATATATTTTTAGCAACACTCTGAAGCTCAAAATGTCTCTTTGTCCCCAGCAGTTATCAGAACATTCAATGCAACATTCCATCCACACAGACCACGACTGACAGATGTCCTGTGTGTGCCAAGGCCCTTTCCTGTGTTTGCTTCTCTAACTCGTCCCTTGTCAATCATCAAGCTACTGCTAATCCCCTTATATACTGAGTGTTTATGTATGCAACCCACATTCTATCATCCAATATTTGAAACATCTGATTAAATTTTCATACTTTTTAAAAAAATAGACTGCCATTCTTTAACTTTTACATTCCTAGATCTAAGTTGTTGGGTTCTTCATCTTCATCTTTATTTTTTTTTCTTTTGTTTTCTTTTCCTTCCTTCCATTCTTCCTTTGTGTCTTACTTTGTTTCTGGAGACAGTGTCTCACCCTTTAGCCCAGGCTTGTCTGGAACCTTACTATATAGCCCCCAGGCTAGCCTCTAACTCTCAACAGACTACCTGCCTTAGCCTTCTGAATGCTGGAATTACAGACACAAGTGACCACTAGTCTGGTATGACCACTATGTCTGGAACTTTTTCCTTTTCTATAATCATCAGTGAAAAAGCTTTTATCTGAGGGAGACTGGGTCCAGCCCCTCAGGGCTCAGTTTTCTACACATAGAGGAAAGCATAAGAAGTTGATGGAGGGTTAGAGAAATGGCTCAGGGATTAAGATTCTGCCCCACAAGCAGAAGGTGCTGAGTTCAGATCAAAGGTACCACATAAAAATACCAGGAAGAAATGGCAGTGGCCCGCACTTCTGGCCCTGATAGACAGAGTCTGGAAAATTGCAGAGCGAAACAAAAAAGGAGGTAGAAGCAGTCCTGGATGATTCCCAAAGTCACCCTTGGATCTTCCAAAGGACACATGGTGCCCTCTGATACACACGCGCGCGCGCACACACACACACAAACATACACACAAACACAAAATAAAATAGAGGGACTCCATTTCATAAAATTAAAAAGTAGAAGCTGGTGGAACCACTCTGCAGTGACTGCCAAGTGCTTTCCAGATGCAGCCTCGAGTCTTGTCAGCTGCTTGCTATAATTGAAACCTCTGGACTCCACCTTAGACCTACAATCAGAATCTCTGAGACCATAAGATTTCACGAGAGCCGGGGCGATTGTCATGCACAGCGAAGGTCAAGAGCCACAGGAGCAGCGTTCATAAGAAATCTCTAGTCAGCGTATTTTGTGGTCAGCGAGAGGAAACCCTCAACCTACCTGTTAAAATGGTGACATTTTTTAGAATTAAATCTGTCATCATCATGTCCGTATATAAAATTATTGAGTATTTAATATCCTTTAAATATACTCCCCCTTGGTATTACTCTAAATACAGAAATCTTAATAATTAACTGCCTCAGTCTTTCATCCTGCCTTGATTTCTTTCCCCTCTTAAGATATTAATCAGTACATGAAGCATTTTTATTGTAGTTTTCTGAAAAGATAGTACTCAGTTCACATCTCACGAGAACAAAAGGATGCATAGTAAATCAACTCTCAAACCTCCACCTTACCCTCCCCTGTAACCCTCCTACCCCCACCCCCCACCCCCCGGCACACACACACCATAGTCCTCCAACACAAAGCCACTGTCATCTACTAAAGACAGTTATAGCTAACTACTTCTTGGGCTAAGGATGCAACTCAGTTGGTAGAGTGCTTGTCCGCCATGAAGACCTTTGTAAACCAGGCATGGTGGCTCATGTCTATACTCTCCAGCACTCAGGAGGTAGAGGCAGGAGTTGCTATCTTTGGTTACACAGTGAGTTTGAGGTCAGCCTGAGATTCATGGCACCTTATCTCAAAAAAAAAAAAAAAAAAAAAAAATATATATATATATATATATATATATATATATAAGAAAGAAAGAAAGGTTCTCAAGTCTGGAATATGAGGTACTATAATCTGGAAACCCAGAGAATGAAATGTTAGGTTACCAGTTTTGTGTGACAAAGGTCATTTACTTTTACATTGTATCTTTGAGTTAAAAAAAAAATTCTTGGTGGGCTCAAGACATCAGTCAGGTGTGGCTGCATAACAAGCCATCCCACACCCCAGAGCCTTGTTGTCAGCACTCCTTGCTAATGCTCTGGGATGATCACAGGGGAAATCTTGCTGGCACATCTGAGACCACCATGAGCTGAGTTAAGAATGCCTCAGCAAAGGTGAGGGAGGGCTGGGGAGATGGATCAGTGGGTGAAATACTTCCTAACACAAGGGCCTAAGTGGGGTGGGGTGCACTTGTGATCCCAATGCTGGGGAGACAGAAACTCCCTAGGGGTTGTACACAGCCACCCTGTCCTACCATTGGTGAGGACAAAGAAGGACATTGGTGGCCAAGGAGAGACTCTGTCTTACAGTCAAGGTAGACAGCACCTGAGGAATGATGCCCGTGGTTGTCCTCTGGACTCCACCATGGACCTACACTTCCTCCCATACACCCACTTACACACAAGTGTGTCCATACACCCAAAGAACAAGGAAAGAACTTGAGGCGCACCATTCTACTATAGTCTCATTCCACTGATCAATCTAGACTACGACCCAGATTCAAAGAGACACACAAAACTAGCCATGGCCTCTTCTGTGAGAGGAATTTCAAAGTCAGATGACAAAACCAGGATCATAGGGAGAGATGAAGAATTGAGACCTCATTGAGATGTCTTGTACTGGACATAACAATGGAAAACTCGGGGCTGGAGAGGTGGCTCATGGGTTAAGTCTCTGCCTTGCAGGGAGAAGGTCCTGAATTGGGATCCTAGCCCCCACGTATAGACCCGGGGCGGAAGCAGGGGCGGCCTGCCCTGGTCCTGGTAGGGTGGAGCCTGTGAATCCCAGGGCAGAGTAAACAAGGAGGAGGTGGAGGCGGTCCATGGTGGTTCCCGAATTCGTCCGTGGTTCTACACGCACACCACACACACACACACACACACACACACACACACACACGAACATACGCATACACGCACAATTGAATAAATAATAAAAAAAAATTAAAAAACAATGGAAAACTCATTTTAGTAGCAGCAACATTTGACTTAGTATCCAATATTGCTCAAAATGGAGTTATCATTCCTTTTGAAGATTTTTTTTGCATGTTGAAATATTGTTTTACACCACCAACAGCAAAAAGAATTGTGAAAGCACCTGAGGCCTGGAATCTGGACTTGTGCAGACAGCACTCCCCTCCCCAATCCACAGGTGAATCAAGAGATGGTAGGGACTGACCACAGCCCCTGCAGGTGAAGAAACAGGAAGCCCAGTGTTGCCTGTCCAGCAAAAGACGGTAGTGTGATTTGCTCTGATTTGTTTTCTTTCATTGTTTTCTTGCTGTCAGAAATCATCAGACCTAGGGCCTTGCGCTGTGGAGCTAGACCCCAGCCCCAGAGCGCCATCTTAGTGGAAGATTTGCTCTTCCATGCCTCACTCCTTCAAGTAGGGCGTTACTGTACTAACCAACCACTCTGGAAAAAATTGTGTTGGAGTATGATCTTCACCCTTCTATGCCAACATGCTTTGGGGGGATTATTTTTAGTTTTCTGCTCTTGATCAAAATCTCTGACTTTTAAAAATCAGAGCGGTCATGCTCTCAAAACGACCTCTGAAGAAGGCCAATGAAGCAAATGCCATGAGCACTACTCACTTCTGCTTCCCATTTAGCTTAATTTTAATTGCTATTTTTGCTTTTTTGGATAAATAAGTTTTGCTTCCCAAAAGAGTTTTCTTTCAGATTTTATCAGTAGCCTCATCCCAATATTAAAAAAAAAATCTTTTTTGCTTCAGTCTTTAAGTTCTATAACATACACATGGAATCACTTAAACCTATAACATCTCTTGATTCAAGCACATTCAGTCCTTTGGTTGGCAAGGAGTAACTGGAAGAATGGAGTATTTCTCTCTGATAGGAACTACAGAGGTGAAACTTAGGATCTGATACAGTTGCTTTTCTTGTGTTGCTGTAAGACAAGACTTATACACAATTTAAGGGAGAAAGAGATTTATTTGGCTTACAATTCCAGAGGGGATATAGTCCATTATGGTGAGACTCCCACAGCAGAAGGCATGGCTGGAAGCAGAAGGTGGAAGAGGCTGGGTCATATCACTGTCATCATCAGGAAGGGAGAGAGAGCAAGAACAAACTGAGGAAACACAACTGGGCTACCAGACCCACCCCTGCATCATGCCTTCTTCCAGCAAGATTCCACCTCCTAAAGGTGCTACAAACCTTCCCAAACATTAACATCAGCTAAGGATTCAATTGCATGAGCCTGTCGGGGGCAACTCACATTCAACCCATGAGATAAACTATAGTTCAATGAGATGAACTTGCACGCTAGAGTCTAGGACACATGATAGATTTGGGGATGCGTGCATATGCTAGCAGTCAGTGGGAAGGTGTTGCCTTCTAGCTGCCCCCACCAACAGTGAGCAGATGTGAAGAAACACACAGATGACTTACAGACCTCACTTTCCTTCCCCAAGACCACACACCGACTTCTTAACCACCCAGCATGTCTGTCTCTGAGAACCGGAAACAAGTGTTCTCCCAGACAGATGAGGGAGGTAAGGTGACGAAGGAAAGGCCCTGCACAGACATGTTCAGAGGTAGGATCCTGATTCAGAACTCCAGCAGCTTGTGTTGCAAGAACAAAGGATGTATAGAGATAAGGCCTACAATTTATGGCGGGACCAGATACCGGGATCTAGAAACCACACTCAGTCATGTGGACTCTACCATGTAGGAGCAGTGAGTCTCTTTTCCACGCCGCCCTCAGCAATATCAGAGGACACTGACTGGCCGTGGCTTGAGCTTTAATGAGAGGGCTACATGTAGATGGGTGCAAAGGAGCAACCCAGACTCAGGTTCCTGGGTAGGTTGGGCTTCCAGGTATTCTTGTCATGCCACCGGATCCCTCCCCAACAGGATATGCAGCTCTTGGCTTTTCCCAGAGAGCCCCCAACACAGCTTTGAACATTAAAATCTCACACCCCATTAGATCTCACAAATTTCAAAATAGATTTCATTTGACAAAGACCAAGGCAAATTCCTAATATAGAATTTGTTTCCAACTCTACCCTTTGAAAACACTGATCTATTTCTCTCTGCTCTTCCCCGTCTCTATTCCTACCCCTGTGGAAACCAATTTTCCAGCAAACCTACAAGGACACTTGACCCAGGTGTTGAGATGCATTTCAGACAAGTCTACCAGGGTTGAAGCTGCCTTGTGTGCTCAGAAACTTGCAGGTTTAGCAAACCCACATGAGGAATGAGTGTTCTTCACTTCATTCTGGACATAAGGGTTAACAGCCAGGTTCATTCTCAAAGATGGCCTGTGTTCTTGCATTTCTCTGTGTGTGTGTGTGTGTGTGTGTGCATGTATGTTATATGGGTGCCTTAGTACGTGTGTGCTCATGCATGTGGAGGCCCAAGGTTGATCTCAGGAGTCATCCTCGATTGATCAACCACCTTATTCTTTTGAGACTAATTAAACCCAGAGCTGGGGCTCCTGGCTAGCCAGCTTGCTTTGGGAATTTTCTTCTTCCTGGGCTAGAATTACAGGTGAGCTGCCCCACCCACCCAGCATTTTTAATGGGACCTAAGGATATGAACTCTGGTCTTTTTGCTTGCTCAACAACCACGTCAATGGCTGCATCATCTCCCCAATCTACAGCTTTTGTCATGTTCCATTGTTTCCCCCACGTGCTGGGTCAGAAGGCTCAACTAAGATGCCGCTTAGGGATGGATTCCCAGACCCCATGGCAAGGCAGGGCCAGGAATTCTGCAAATGGCAGCTGGAGTTTGGGTATTCAGGCTTACAACCCCAACAGTTTAATCAGTTTGGGAAACGCCATCAAGAACACTTGCTCTTCCAGCAGCTGCACCAGTTGTCTTGAGAATTGGACAGTGTTCACAAAGCAGTAAGTGCCTCTGCCTCTCTCGAGGGGGTTAAACTTATCAGTATGTATCTTTCAGACCCCTTGTGAGCCTAGCCTGTTACCACCCAGAAACCCACAGTCAATACATATGCCTCTGGTGTTGGAAGCCCAAACACTTCCATAATAGTTTTACATTTTTTCTTTTGTCTATAATAAGTCAAGTCTCTCATTATGGCTTTCTCTGGTCCCTTTGGTGTCTGCACAGTGACTACTATTGCTTACTGCGTGTGACTTGATCAGGAAGGCAGCCACAGCTGGTTATGTCGGAACACAGTTATAATCCCAATACTTGGGAGGCTGGGGCAGGAGGATCAAGTGACAGGCCAGCTTGGGCTACGTGGTGAGATCCTGTCTCGAACAAAAAAAGGGGAAGAAAAAAGGGAAGCATTCGATCCCTTTACTCCTATAAATAAGACCTCTTGTCCCAAGGTCATGTCTAGAACCATACAGTGTAGACAAGTCGCAGGGAAGAGGCAGAAACAGTCTCAAGAAGCCAGACAAGCATGTGTTTTCACAAGAGTCTCAAAGGAGACATTTTGAGGTGTCTAATCTTTCTTTGCTCACAATCCCACAAGTTCCCTTATCTTCCTGCCCCTGACTTCCTGCTAGAGTCAGGAGCTGAGGAAGAAGGATACAGCTGGAGACAGGCCCACCACTTATCTGTAGGTACAAGAGAGAGGAACAGAAGCACCGTGAAAAGCAAACAGGAGAACTTAGAAACTTCCAGGGGCCTGCGGCCTGTTGTGGAAACTGTTCTGTCACTTTCCAAGAAGCTGGGCAAGCGATGGTCTGGGTCACTGATGCGCATGATGCTGCTGAGTCATGAAGAAAGGATAACTCACTTTCCATGGGCTGAGCTGGCTTTCAGGAGGGCTGAGGGGAGTTTAAGGATCCACCACGCAGCATACATTGTTGGTCCTGCCCACCTTGGTCTGACTCAACATCTTCGGGGTGGACCTCCAATTGCTTGTATCTTTTCCTGAGTCATCTTCATGAACCCAGAAAACTACTTCCATGAACACAGTCCTGCTATGTAGAGTCCACTCACCCCCAGCGTGGCGTGTCTCTACCCACTCACACATTCATTCACACGGTTGCACAGCTCCTGGCTGTGAGGACGAAGAAAGGCAGGTTCCGGCCATCCCCGGCTCCACCTCAGTCTCCCAGAGACTCGGCCACAGGCCGGGGAGATTGTCAGAAGCAGATCTCGGTTTAGTGGGGGAAACAAAGGAGCTTATATAGACAAAAGGCCACAAGGCGCCAAATGGGCATCAAATTGTGTCAAAGGTCAACACATCCTTCAGGTGCTAGTGGTCAAGTCCAATGTCACTCAGCACAGAAGGCAGGTCAGTACCTGAAAACCAATTAGGGGTCCCTGTAATGTGATCAGGGTAACGCCCAGGACACTAGCCCTCAGCGCCATCTTTAGTCCCATGTGCTCGGCCATGCCCTGGGGCAAATCCTGGGGGGACCCAACACTGTTATCAGTCCACAAGCACCAGAGAAGTTACATCTTGCTCCCAGGAGCCCAGCAGATATGCAAATAACATGTTTTCCTGGCTCCTTAGATGGGTTTTCTTAGGTCTCCCAATATTTCCCATAGGGCAGTGCTCCCGGCCTCTCTGAGGCTCCCCAGACTGGAAATGCATCGTTCGGTGTCTGTGTCATATCATTTCCCAATTCTGTGAGAGCAGACCCCCACAAACCCTTTTCATTTTCCCAGATCTGCCTCTGGAAGAATTTAAATTTGGGAAGCAAGGTAAATTCCAATTACAGAAATGCTCATGTATTTGAAACAAGGCTTGGTCTACAGTGATGCAAAGTGAGGTATACACAAACAACCCCAGTTACTTCAGCTTCCATACCTCCTCTTCCTGGCTTGCTGTCTACCACCGTTCATCTCCCTTCCCTCTCCCTGCCTCCCAGTAGTGAAGTTCAGACATGAGTTCAGGACAACCAAGCATTTCCTTTGAATTCTCTCAGACAGCAGAGTGGAATGATCTCAAACAGCTAGATCCATAGTGGATGACCACTAGAGTTCAGCAAAGTAATCCAAAGACCTCAGAAGCATAGCAAACCTTCTGAGACTGTTTGTCTTTCCTTGTTCTTTCAATCTTGATTTCAGGTGACTACTGCAAAGAGGTCACACGTCACAGGGGTTATAGTCCCCAGTTTCAGGTTGGCCAAACTCCTCAGTATCTGGGTAGCATTAGGTTGACCACCTGCATCATTCCTCTACCTCTGTGCACCATAGAAGCTGGGGATTGGCATCCTAGAGAATAGTCATTGAGACTGTTTAGAAAAACAGAGGCATCAATTAGAACATCGTTGCCAGGGAAGGAAATTACTAAGTAAGGCAGAATCGCACAAACTTGTATTTAGATTTTAAAAACTTCTGAGTGCTGTGGCCACAATTTCAGAAGTCAGGGTATCTTACCAACTCTCCAGTTAAAAATACATCCAAACACAATTGATGATGATTAGAAAAAAATCATCTCTTTAATAGGAGAACAACATGTGTTTACTGAACAGTGTCGGTTGGACACTTTATAAGATGATAAGATAGCAATTCTTTTGAAAATGTAGAATTTTTGTCTCTGCAGCTGCAGAAGAGGATATGTCATCACACGCTGTCTTTCTGAGATTCTTGGTATTTTTTTTTGGCCTAGAAGTTAAAGAAGACAACTTGAAAATTTTAAGTAAAAGTAAGTTAAAGTTAAAGTAATCTGCAGGATGCTATTAGATTATTTCATAAGAAAGAGCCAGTACAAAGAGTTCAAATTTTATGAGGGAGACATTGAAAAAGAACAGAGGAGGATTTTATTTCATAATAATAGAATAAAGAGATGTAACATTCTCCCATATAATTTAGGTAGTTATTACTATTAGTCAGCTTTTCGCTACTATAGATAGATGTCTGACATAATCAACTTAAAAAGTGAGAGGTCTTGGGCTGGAGAGATGGCTCAGGGGTTAAGACTCTGCCTCAAAAGCAGAAGATCCTGAGTTCAGATTCCAGGTGCCCTGTAATGCCAGGCAGAAACAGTGACAACCTTCACTTCTGGCTCTGATGGGCAGAGCTTAGGAAATCCCAGAGCCAAACAAGAAGGTAGAAACAATCCAGGAGGATTCTGGAGGTCCCTTGGTCCTCCATAGGGCCACAAAGTACTCTCCTCCCCCTCACACACACAGAGTAAATAAGTAAATAATTTTTTTAAAATGAGAAGTCTTACCTGGGCTCTTGGTTTCTGACGTTTCAGTTGGTTGGCCCCATTGCTTATGGGTCTGTGGCAAGTCAGTGTGGAAATGAGTGTAGTGCCCCACACTCTTCCTCAAAGATCTCTGTCTAGACCCACCTCTTCAACGTCCCACCACCTTCAGTAGTTCCAGACTAAGGACCTTAAACACACGGGCCTCTGAGGAACTTTACAGATCCCTAGTTCTAGCAGTGACTGTGTTTGGGACCAAGGTCATCTGTCAGCATGAATGCCAGAAAGTACTTTGGGCTCAGTCACTCTGAGACAGGATAGAAGAGAGCTGCATCAGAGGGAACCCTGGGGTCACAGAAGCAGACAGGCAAGAGAGTGGGAGCGAGTGGCAGGGATTGATGTAGGGAAGTGAGGGGCCGGGGAGAGGGGGGAGGGAGGAAAGCAGGGATAAGCAGGGATATGCTTATAAAACTAGGACAGATAAAAAAAAAATTATTAAATTAAAAAATTTTAAATAGGAAAATTGATGGCATGTGAACTTGATCTCAATACAAAAACTGGAAAAGGAAAAAAGCTTCTTAATGCAGAACTGCAAGGAGGGCGTGTTAGTCTCCAGGCTCCTGTAAGAACAAAAGCATCACTGCTTTCCCTCTGGCTGGCCTTAGGCCGCGGCATGACTCTGCAGCACGGTATTGGTTGCTTTTGTATTGCCGTGACCGAAACACCAAAGAGAAACAACTCAGGGGAAAGAGGATGTATTTCGGTCCATGGTTTCAGAGGGTTCAGTCTATGGTCAATTGTCTCTGTGTTTTCAAACCTGTCATGAAGCAATTTGCCATGATCTTGGAAGCATGTGGCTGAGGCCATTTATTGAATGGCAGCCAGGAAGAAGAACAGAATAACACATATTTTGATGGTGCTGTGGTACACACACACACACACACACACACACACACACACACACACACTAAATAAATAAATAAATAAATGTAGGCCATAACAGAAAGAAGCCAGAACAAGATAAAACCACCAAGTATATTACCCAGTGACTCACTTCCCCAAACAGACCACCTTCCACAGGCTCCCCCTCCTTCTTGCAGTCTGTTCAAACTAGGAGCTCATTTAGAGTTGAAACCATTCATTAGGTCAGAAACTTCATGATCTCACTGCCCCTGGAAATGCCTTTACAGATTACCTAGAGCTGAGCTTTATGAACTCTTAGGCATTGCTCAGCATCAGTGGTCAACTAAGATTAGTTGTCACAAGCATTATCATTCATTAAGCTTCTGATATTCTTATCATAGTGGATATTTTGCAGTACTTTTGATTTTGTTTGGGTTTGTTTTTTTTTTATTTTTTTTATTATTTATTTATTCAATTGTGCGTGTATGAGTGTTTGCATGTGTGTGTATGTATGTGTATGTATGTATGTGTGTGTGTAGAACCACAGACGAATTCGGGAACCACCATGGACCGCTTCCACCTCCTCCTTGTTTACTCTGCCCTGGGATTCACAGGCTCCACCCTACCAGGACCAGAAATGCAGGCCGCCGCTGCTTCCGCCTGGCATCTATACGTGGGGTCTAGGATCCGAACTCAGGACCCTCCGCCTGCAAAGCAGAGGCTTAACCTCTGAGCCACCTCTTCAGCCCCTTGTTTGGGTTTTTTTGTTTGTATCTTTATGTGAGTTTCTTGTTTGCTTATCTGTTTCTACTTATTTTTTAGAACTATTGAGTTCCAGTTATTTCATATTTAAACTTTATTTATTGATTTTGTGTGTGTGTGTCTGTGTGTGTGAGAGAAGAGAGAGAAAAACAGAGACAGAGACAGAGAGACAGAGAGGAGGGGCACTGTGTGTCCCTGTGCAGGACCAGGGATGATTTCAGGAATCATCCTGGATTGTCTCTGTCTCCTTTTTGCTTGGTTCTGGGATTTCCCAGGCTCAGCCCACCAGGGCCAGAAGTTCAGGCCATGGATTCCACTTCTGCCTGGTGCTTTTTTACATGGGACCTGGATTTGAACTCAGGCCTTTTTGCTTGCAAGGCAGAGTGTTAACCTCTGAGCTATCTCTACAGCCCGGTTTTTATTTCTTTTCTGAGTCATAGTCTTGCTGTGTATCCCAGGCTAGCCTTGACTTCTTCTTCATCCTCCTACCTTATTCTCCTGAGTACCTGTATTCTAGAGGAACACCATCATACCCAGGTTTTTATGTTACTTTTGATTTTTTTATGTGCAATGCTATATAAGCATTATTTACCAAGATTGATAATATTTTGAGGGTTTTTGTTTTTTCTTTTTTGTGTGTCCAAGAGCTCAAAAGCAGGGAAAGTGCGTACAAAGTAAGCACTCTGTCAGTGAGTCATATCCACAACCTGAGATTGCTGTTTTTTTTTTTTTTTTATAGCATTCTTGTACATTTTGCATCCTGGCTCACCACTGGGGTTGATGGTAAGAGAGGCGGAGAGTAATTAGCAGAGGGTGAGTTGAAACCATGGAGGAGAACAAGGTTGCACCCGGAGAGAATATGGGATAGTGGGATCAGAACTTGGGTGCATCTCTGTTCAAGGCTCCGAAAAGAAAAAGGAAAGTCCACAGAGGACCCCCTGTGCTGTCAAAAAGGAAGCAAAGAAGCAAGGTTCAGAAGTAGTCACATACTTCAGGGTTCAGGCTAGATGCTGGTCAAGAAAGGGCACAGCACCACCCCAGCGTGGGGTAAAGGGGCGCTATAGAAAGTCCTGGAACCTTAGGAGCAGCCACAGAAAGGCCAAAAGGAGAAAGGGTACTAAAGGGGTCAGCTAGAACTGAGAGAAAGGTAAAAGATGCTAGAAAAAGAGGTAAAGTTGAACTTGGATTGCTGGACGAGAAATCTCTGAACAGGTTTGTGAAAAAAAGACAAACGCCAGAAATGGAGGGAAAATGGCAGCGGCAGTAGCAGCTGCTGCTGCTGCTGCTGCTGTTGCAGAAACCACGGGGTCCTTGCTCCCGCTCTAAGTGAGCAAACCTCCTCCATGTCTGCCCCCTCATCCACCCCTCAACCTGTCCCTCTGCTCAGCTGCACCAGAGCCCTGCTGTGGCCCCAGAGCTTACCTCTTAATCTCAGCCCAGCTGCTCGTGACCCGGTGCAGTGTGGGAGCAGCTCTCCTGGCCCATGGTGCTATCCTTAGGGCTATTTTTTTTTCATCTTATTTTGCCTTTTATTTTTTATTCCTTCTCAGATACATCACCCTCATGCTCTCCTAGCACCTACTTGCAATATGGGCTCCACCTGTTCTTCCCTAGAGCCTGGCCCCTTCTGGGTTCCTGCCACTGTGGGTGTGAGGGGATGCAGGATTGTCTGGGAGTACTTTCACCTCTGGAAGCCTCCCTTCCCACCTACACTGTCCCACCTAGAACATCAGGTGTAGTCATCTACCTGCCTCTTTATTGAGGGGGCTGTGAGGAGCCTCTCTCAAGGTCAACCATATGCACCCAATGGGACTTTCCCCCAATGTATTAAAATCTGTCTTTCTTACTTTTCCTGCTGTGGTAATAAAAAAATCAAAATCAAAATATTCTGACAAAAGCGATTGAACGTAGAAAGGGTTTAGTCTGGCTCACAATTCACCACTCAGTCCATCATGGTGGGGAAATGAAGGCAGAGGTTATGTGCCACAACTGGTCGCGTCACATCCACAGTCAAGCAGCAGAGAGCAATGAACGCATGCTGCTGCCTACTTTCTCTTTATAGGGACCAGGATCCCACTCAGGAAATGGGGCTACCCACTGTGGGCAGGTCTTTCCATCTTAATTAATACAACCAAGAGAATCCTCTGCAGATACATGCCAGAAGCCCATCTCCCAGGGATTCTGTACTTTAACAAATTAGCAGTTAGCACAAATCGTTGCAGGAGATTCAAGGAAGATGGCTTCCGGGAGGGGGATTAGCGAGGTCAGAAAACTGGATTGCCCAAGCCTGAGGAAAAGAGGCGGGGAAAACATGTAAGAGAAATATTGGCCCCTGAGTTCATCAAACAAGTTAGACAAGCACTAAAGTAGGAATGGCTGAGAGGCCCAGAGTGGTTGTGACAGACATAGAGGCATGACTATTTGGAAGCCACAGAGAACCAGAAAAGGAAACCATGCAAGACCTGAGGCTGTGGACAAAGGAAGTACCAGGAGTCAGCAATGTGCTATCTGGGGCTATGACACGGTTCACGACTGATGTCAAGGCCAGTAGCTGAAATCCCAGGAAGCACCTAGCTTGGCAGACGCATATAGAAGACTGGTATGGAGAGTGGCCATAACCTGGGCACCTATTGGGACTATGCTTTGCATTTCATCTCCATCTTGAAGAAATGGACCGCTAAGCACATCTACAAAGAATTATTTAGCTAAAGCAAGCTCTGACCAAACCTGTAGGAAATCATCAAATTGATGTGGGAAGACCCTTCCACTAACAGAAACATCCCCTAGGAAGGTTCGACCACTTTCATAGCTTCTGCTGGTGAAACTCTCCTGCCATAATGGGCTATAACCTAAGACCTTGAACATGAACTGAAAGAAAATCCCCAATTTAGTTTCTCTAAATTGTTCAGGTTATGTATTCATTGCAGCAATGGATATATGAAACTAAGCTAATTTGGTACCAGAGAAGTGGAGTGTTGTGAAACTAAGACAGCAAGCCCACAAAGTTCCCTAAGTCTTCATTTTTAGATGATTTTGTTGTTGACAAAGGATTGTTTTGTTTTTGTTTTGGTGCTAGGAATGGAACCTAGGACCTCCAGAATGCTAAGCAAGCCATTGGTGATAGAATTGTTTCCTTGATTTTTTGTTCTGGTTAACTTTATATATATATATATATATATATATATATATATATATATATATATATTGTGTGTGTGTGTGTGTGTGTGTGTGTGTGTGTGTGTGTGTCAGAGGGCACTGTGTATCCATGTGGAAGACCAAGGGTGACTTCAGGACTTATCCTGGATTGCTTCTATCTCCTTTTTGCTTCACTCAGAGATTTCCCGGGCTTTGCCCACCAGGTCTAGAAGTGCAGGCCACTGCAATTTCCACCTGACATTTTTTATGTGGGACCTGGGATCCAAACTCAGGACCTTCTGCTTAACTCCTGAGCCATCTCTCCAGCTGTCATAGTTAGGCACAGGTGTCAACTTGACTGTTGAGGGTTTGAGCTCTGGGCACATTTGTGGTTGAGTTGGGCCCAGAGCAAACCTGCAAGAGATTGTCTAGCTGATGGGGAGGGCCCAACCTATGGTAGGTGGGACTAGGCCCTGAACAGATGAATAAAATACTGAGAGCTGGTTGAGGAAGTTGGCATCCTTTTGTACACTTGGCTAAACATGCCCATCTGGCAAGTAAGGATCTCAGCTATTATGTAGACTTGGTGTGGCCAGTTCCCTGGTGTTGGTGCATGCTGTCCTGTCAAGCTGGGCTGAGAACTGTAACCAGATAATCGTAAGAGATGATAAACCCCTTGTTCCCTTTAAGCCCTTTGATGGTCATTTATTAGCAACAATGCGGGCAAACTGCAACACCAGCCCTAACTTATTGTTAATATATAGAAATACTACTGCTGTTTTAATGCTGATTTGTATCTGGTCCTGAATTCTTTTGAGTCCCATCAGTTTATGAAGTTTTTAGAATGTGTGTGTGTATGTGTATAGATAATTTCTTTTTTTTTTTCAGTTCAAATAGCTTTTATTTCATTTTCTTTCCTAATTGCTCTGGATAATGCATCTAATACTGAGTTGAATAGAAACTGCAAGAGTGAACATCTTTATGTTGTTTCTGATCTTAGAGGAAACATTTTCAACTTTTCATCACTGAGTATGACATTGGCTGCAAGTTTATCATCCTATGGCCAATTGTGAACTGAGACACATTCCTTTTATATGGTGTCTTTATCATGAAAGGATCAGACATTTTGTACCATGCCCTACCTACACCTGATGAGCTGTCAGTATAGCATTTGCTCTTTCTGTTAATGCTTCGTGTCATGTTTTAGCCAGTCTGTGTATATTGAGCCATCCTTCTCTCTCAGGGGCAAATCCTGTTTGATCATGGTGCATGATCCTTTCGATGCACTGATGAATTGACTTTCTTATACCTTGCTGAATATTCTTATGTCTGTGTTTACCAGGGATATTGGCTTATTTTTCTTTTCTTGTAGTCTGCTAATCTGGCTTTGGTATTTGTGAAGTGTTGGCCTCGTGAGTCAAGTTTGAATATACTCCCTTCCTATTCAAATGCTTTAGAAGCGTTCTTCTTTAATGTTTGGTAGACAACAGCGAGAGGCCTGGAGAGATGGGTCATCGAGTGAAAGCACTTGCTGCAGAACTCTGATGGCCTCATATGCAATAGCTTCCACCTATAATCTCAGCATTCCTATAAGCCGATGGGGGGCGAAGACAGGAGAATTAGCTAGAAGTTTGAATACACTGTGCAATGGCAGAAATAGCAAGATAAAAAAAAATCTGAAAACAAGATGGAAGGAAAGGATCAATTCCTGAAAAGCTGTTGTCTGACCTCCACACACTGGCCTGTGTGTTCATGTGTATGCATGTGTACCTCTCTCACTCTCTCTCTTTAAAAAGAAAGAAAAGAATTTAGCAGTGAAGTTATCAGATCCTGGGATTTTCTTCAATGTGACAATTTTAATTATTGATTCAATCTTCTTACTTGCTACTGGTTTATTATGTTGTTTATGGTTGTATTTTTGTTTCCTTTGGTTGGTTGTTTATAGTTTTTTTTTTCAGTGCTAAAGACTGAACCCAGGATGTTGTGCATGTCAGGCAAGCACTCTATTACTGTATCATACCCCTAGGTGGGTTTAGCTTTATATATATAAAACACTTTTCATGCTTTGCTTTTGATAAGCTCTCAAAGTGACTGTTCCTTTGCACAGCAGAGAGAATGCCACATCAAAAGAAGTAAAGATCATATGTGAGACCCAGTGGTTTCAATCAGGGTTGTCTGCATTAGCCCGTATGCTGGCTGCAGCATAGGCAATATATCAGCGGCAACACCATCAAAACTCACTTAGAAAGTAGTAGGGAACTTGGAAACTCTTCCCTAATCCATGATGTAATGACATTAGGGTAGGACAGAAATTTCTTACCTGGATTCTTGGGGGGAATAGGGTATTATGTGGAAAGAATGACAAAAATTCATTGTATACATGTATGAAATCATCAAATAATTTTTAGAAAAAGAAAACAAAAGGAACCAAAATCAGATTTGATTTATGATACTCAAAGAGCTCTATGGAGATCAGGTTAGAACTGGTCCTAACTTCATTATCAGTCCCTCATGATTTGGGACAGGATAGGGGATGTTTTGACCTGTGCATGTTACAGACTTGGGTGAAGGGAAGAGAGTGTCCACATAACATTCTCTGCCAAGGTTCATTTTAAAGCTAGGAGTTTCTAGCCCACGAAGTACATATTTCTTGAAAGGTCAAATTCGAATCAGAGTCTACGTGGCTTTCAGAAAACCGCTTTGCAATGACTTAGCTTGGGACAGAATCCTATGTCTGGGGTCAGTTTCTTTTACAGAACATAAACCATTTGAAGGATCTGCTTTCCTGGTCTGACCTTGGAGGTCGGATTGGAGGACGGATGTCTCCCTAATCTCCCTAATCTCCCTATGGAGGCCTTCCCCAGAGTTGGGGGGATGGGGGAACAGAGGTCTGGATCCGGCTGTCTCCCTGCAGCACTCTGTTAGCACGCACTCTTCTCCTACTCTCCTGCCACATGGAAAAGGCACTATTTGTCCTGGAGACCAAACCTTAGTTGTTGTTTTTCAAAGTTCTAGGGTAAGGGTGAGATTTGTGTTCACTTACTTAGTTTTCTTTCTTCATATAAAGAACCTTTCCAAAGACCCAAGATAGGACTGCTGAGTATCAGTGTTGTTTGGGTTATAAGGACTTAAGTAGTTTCCCAAACATCATATGGATGACCAAAGTAAGTGGCTGTTATGGTTCAATCTGAACTATCTCCCTAAATTCATATTCTGAATCCTAGACCCTCAACTTGTGGTGCTGTTTTGAAAACTATGGAGACTTTGGAGGTGGGCCCTGGTTGGCAGAAGTAGATTCACTTCTGGTTCCTGCCTGTATTCTCTGCCTCCTGACCTGTTCCATGTGCACAAACCATGTCTCAACCTCTTGCCACTACGTTCTTACCCCCAGGATGGACCTGAATCATCTGAAAACATGGTCCAAAGAAAATTTTTGTTGGAAATTTTGTCATAACAATAACAACAACAAACAAACAAAAAAAGGAATTAGGGGCTAGAAAGATGACTCGGGGGTTAAGCTTCTGTCTCATAAGCAAACGGATCTGACTTCAGATCTCAGATCTCATGTAAAAATACTGGACAGGGGCTGGAGAGATGGCTCAGGGATTAAGCCTCTGCCTGGCAAGCAGAAGATCCTGAGTCAGAGCCCAGATCCACGTGAAAATGCCAAGTGGAAATGTGGTGGTCTGTACTTCCTGCTCTGGAAGGCAGAGACTGGGAAATTCCAGAGCAAAGCAAAATAGAAGATAAGAGCAATCACCCTGGATCTCTGAATTCCCAAAATCACCCTTGGTCCTCCACAGGAACTTACCGTGTCCTCTGACATACACACACATACACACACACACACACACACACACACACACACACACACACACACACGTGCACGCGCACATGCACATACACACTAATTAAATAAATAAATAAATAAATTTTTTTAAAGCCAGAGAGAAATGGAGACAAGCTGCACTTCTGTTCCTGGAAGGTGAAACTCCGGAGCAAAGCAAAAAGGAGACAGAGCAATCCAGAATGGTATCTGAAGTCACCCTTCGGCCTCCCAGACACATGCACACAGAGACACATACCCACAAAGATAATAATAAAAATAAACAAGGAACTACCGATACGCTGTCCAAAGTTCAGCTTGCTTATTCCAAAGTGGAGCAGAATTTTCCAAAAGAAGAGAGTCATGTACCCTAGAGTGTTGGCATTAAGGGAGGGGCAGGCCTTTTACTTTTCATATGCAGATAGAGCCCAGCAGAACTTGATAGAAACCAATGTCAGCTGCCTTTCTTACCCAACAGCTAGCAGAACTCGCCTCTTACACAGGTGTGGAGAAATGTTCCCCTAAGACAAACTGAAGAATGGCTTCATTGCTCTGCTCAACTTCTTTTCCAGGCTGGAAAACACCAAGCTCACATTCCTGAGATGGTATGCTTTGAATCTGACATGCTTTGAATCCTCTATGGTTGCCAGTCTTGATTTTTACTTAGATTATGAGTAGCTAAGGGTTAGAAGGGTACACACTCACAGACATACACACACACGCACATGCAGGAATTACAGAGACTCCATCACTGGCCAGAACAAGTGGGAAATGCATGGCTACCTCTGGACTATGGGGCCAATACTGTAACCATCTCCAGGTGTGCAGAAAGGGTGCTGCTGCTGCTGCTGCTGCTGCTGCTGCTGCTGCTGCATCTGGGGTTATCTGCTGGACATAACTTTTCCTCTATTCAACTTCCTCAGGAGGAGAAGCAATCAACAAAAGACTTAGTGAGTGCTCAATTTATGTGTCTCATATCACTGTTTCTATTTTATGACTGTTGCCCCCATTCTAACTGGGGAGAGAATATGTCTTTCCCTACCAAATCCACTTACTGGAATCCCAAGTTCCACTCAGTTCCAGGGGATGAGCCCGTCATTGCCAATGTAAAGTTCCCCATTGTGTCTTCTGGAGCAAGACCAGAGACAGATGCTGAAAGCATTCGCTCCTGATTATGGTCAGAACCAAAACTCTGTGTCTAGTGGCCCTAAACAAGTGGAAAGTGACTCCACATTGACTAATTCCTTGCTAACTATTTTAAAGAAAGAGAATGACAAAATCTCTTCAACTACAGGTTCTGGCAGGAGAAAGCTGGTCAGGGTTGAGACCCCTGCCCAGAGAGGAAGTTGGTGCCACCACACTGCTCAGGGTTCAGAGGCCAGTTGGAAATCTCAGCTCTCCTTTCTATGGACTCTGTGGCCACAAACAAATCACATTGCCTTCCCTGTTTCTTCTCTTCAGAACTGAACATCACAGATAAGGCCCATCTTTGTTCCAATTTGTTTGGCCCATCCTAAGAGAGCTTTGTTGGAGGGGCTACGGAGGAACATTCAGCAAGTCACAACTGTGGGCCAACTCCAGTCTGCTGCCTGTTTGCGTAACCTGTAAATGAAGAATGGTTTTTACATAATTTTAAACGATTGGGGAAAACACATAGAAGAGCAATGTGCTGTGTGTGATACATGAAAATTATATAAAACTAAATATTGCATATGTGATTATACAGCATACACAAAAGATTCCTAAAATGTATTATGCAATTATATTGTGATTATTATATCACAATGGACAGTGTATGACAAAAGTTACATGAATTTAAGTTATGTGTCAAGCATGAATTTATAAGTGAAATGTATAATTGAATTTTATAGTCATAAAGAAAGCTCTATAGGTCAAAAAATCTCTTCTACAAAGTACACTCTGTAAATACTAACCAAGGTTTTTTGAAATCTTGAGAAAGGCATTATCCATAAACTGTGGACTGGAATCATTTTCATAAGAAGGATAATGGCATAGTTAGACACAGGTGTCAATTTGACAGTTGAGGATTTGAGCTCTGGGCACATTTGTAGCAAATTGGTAGTTGAGTTACGCCCAGAGCAAACCTGCAAGAGATTGTTCAGTGGCTGGAGAAGGACCATCCCATGGCAGATGAGACTAGTCTCCAGGCAGGTGAATAAAAACAGAGGGAATTGTTTGAGAAAGGGACCATCCTTGTGTATACTTGGCCAGACATCCTGGTCTGGCAAGTAAGGATTGTCTTCTCTCAGTCGTTATGTAGATATGGTGTTATGTGGATTTTGTGGATTTTAAACGGTTTTGTTGGACAAAGTTTGAAGTGTTTGAAGATTTTAGGACTGACGTATATTTGGCATTTCACCTTCATGGTTGCTAATAAAATCATCACCGAACAGTTAAAATACTTCAACACAGATAAAACATTAAAATGGCAGTATTATAACACAATAAGAAAATACCAAGCTAAGACTTAAATCCAGCCAGTCAATACTGCATCCTGGAGCTCAATTTCCCTCTTCTGTTGCTCATCAGATTCTGGTCAATCCCAGTCCCTTCACACAGCTCAAAGTTATACGGTGTTTCTCTGGACCAGGTTGAATCTCCATAGTCATCTTTAGTACACTTCCCTTGCATACAGCTCTTCTTTGCAGACGTCCCATGTTGGCTCTGGCCTGTCCAACATCTTCACTTCTCAAACCAGGCTTCAACTCCACCGCACAGAATGCCATTCTTGGGCCTTTAAACTTCAGACTTCCTGCCACATACTGACTGGGTTCCTGCCATTCTCTGAAACCTTGGAGGAAGGATTGATGACCTCCTCTCTTTTACATCTTTAATGCCTCTAAAACCAGTACCACGTGGACAGCATTGCCAAATTCTAGTATAATCTCCAGGTGGAGGTTGGTTCTCTGGAATCACAGCTCATTCAGCTTCTCCATGCTGACTCTGGAAAGAATCTTTATGTTGGGCAGAATCTCAACATAGTGGTATTCATTTCTTCCACCGTCCCACTGCAAAGCACTAGGTTTTTCTTCAATGATGTTTATCTTTTCAATAGCCACTGTTGTTATGCTATCTGCCCTTTCTTCATTAGAAACTTCAAGGCTGCCAACATAACTCTCTTCTACCAAGCAAAATAGTCCATTGTCTGTACATTCAACTTTACCAAAGTTCTTGTTTCCTTCATCACAAACTGGACCCAAACACTCCATGATTCTCTCAGAATTTCCATAATTCAAATGGCCCATTAAACTCTGCAGAATGGTAATCCACAGTCCCAAAATCTTCAAACATTTCAAACTTTGTCCAACAAAATTCTTCAAAATCCACAAAATCTACGTGATCAGATTTATCAGCAACATCCCACTCCTGACACCAATTTCTGTTGCAGTTCACTTTCCTGGTTGTTGATAAAATCACCACCAAATAGCTTAAGAAAACAAGGGGATTATTCTCTTATGATATTCCAGTTACAGTTCTTAGTCCATTCTTGTAGGAGAGTCCACACCAACACCAGGGCTGAGGGAACTGGCCACACCATATCCACATAACAGCTGTGAGAGGGACAATCCTTACTTGCCAGACCAGTAGGTGCACAAGGATGCTCCCTTTCTCAAACAATTCCCTCCATTTTATTCACCTGCCTGGAGACTAGTCCCACCCATCATGGGCTGGTCCTTCCCCATCCACTAAACAATCTCCTGCAGGTTTGCTCTGGGCTTAACTCAACTACCAATTCTCTATAAATGTGCCCAGAACTTGAACTCTCAAATTGACACCTGTGTCTACCTATGACAGTAACCTTACAAACAGAAATGTAAACACCTTATGCTTTTACAAAGATAAAACAAGCACAAGCAAAACTAAAATAAACAGCCAAATCCAACTCAGTAATTTTGCTTCGACATGGCAGATGATTGTAGCTTTATTGAAACTAAATTGCCACTTCCAGAGGTGATTTAATAACAGCTTTGGGGAATACTATGATGTTGCAGACCATAATACTTTAAATGACTTAACTCATTTAGATTCATGGCATCACCAGAGGTCAGAACTACTATTTATATATTATATAACCACCATTACATATTACTGAAAATGAAGTTTAATAAATTTTCCAAACAGATGTAGTGCAGAGGGGGCAAAACTAGACTGTGGAACCAGAGAGGCTGACTGAGGGCTTCTAAACCTAGTCTTCTGTGGTTTTCTGGATCTGACTATCATAGTACAGAGTCTCCTTGAGCTCATTTCACTATGGGCTGGGTGACACTCCACCTTTCATTTTTATTGCTTTATGGGCACCGAGTCGTAGGTTTTCTCAAAATATGCATGCATTACTTTTAAAAGATTATATCAAGCCATCAAGTTGGCTCAACAGAGAAGACTTCAGCCAGTAAACTTGGTGGAAAGAGAAAACTGACTTCTAAAAGTTGCTCTCTTACTTCTACTCTGCATATACATATTCTTTCTCTCTCTCTCTCCTTTTTCTCTCTAATAAAGTTTTTAAACTTTAAGGTGTTATCAATACAGAAGAAAGAGGAAGAAGAAAGGATGGAAGGAAGAAAGGATGGAAGGATGGGAAGAAGGAAGGAAGGAAGAAAAGAAGGAAGGAAATAAAATTTCCATGAAACCTTGTAGCAGACTAAATGTTGTCAGTGTGTGTGTGTGTGTGTGTGTGTGTGTGTGTGTGTGTGTGTGTGTGTGTTTCTTTTGGATAGGGTCTTGCTGTGTATCCTTAACAGCCCTGGAATTTGCTACATAGTCCCAGCTGGCTTTTAGCCTACTTCCCCCACTTCTATTAGGGTTAAAGACACAGCTTTTGAAAGCATGATTATCTTATTAAGATAGAATTTTGTTCAAACAGATGGTTTATTCGACTCGCCATCGGAAGGGCCTGTGAGTCATAATGCCTTTCCTAATGGCTATTATTTATCCTTTACTGGGACTGGTGGTATAAATGCTTGTGTCTGTTTGTTCTTGGAACTCTAAACTTATTTGGAATGAGGAAATGGTTTTCCGTACAGAGTATGGTTTCAGGAAGTATGTGAATTAACAAGCACTTGTTTTGAGAAGTAACTAAGACTACATCCTTCATTTGTGTGGGTGCTTTTTCAATGTGAACCATTAACTAATCTCCAAACATCCAAAGAGCCTCATCCAACTTGCAAAGTTGCTGTCTAAATATGGCAGCAATAGTTTCCAGTGAAAGAGAGAAAGACCCAATCAGAGAGAGCGAGAGAAAGAGAGAGACAAAGAGAGAGAGATTAGGGAGATACCTCATTATTTAAATCACCTACTGTGACACAGGTCTATAATCCAACCACTCAGGATGCTGATGCAGGAGGATACAAGTTCAAGGCCAGCATGAGTACAAGGCTGATCGGGAAATTTAGTGAGATCCTCAAAATAAAAGTTAGAAAAAAAGGGGAGGCTGAAAATACAGCTTCATGGCAGAGCATAGAGCACTTACCTAGCGTGAGCTATGCCTTAGGTTCAATATCTAGTTCTGGAAAGGAGAGAGAGAGAGAGAGAGAGAGAGAGAGAAGCAAGAAGGAAGGACTGGCTCAGAAGGAAGTGAGTAAAGAGGAAGGGAAGGGAAGGGAAGGGAAAGGAAGCGAAGGGAAAGGAAAGGAAAAGAAAGGAAAGGAAGAGAAGGGGAAAAAAGTCAGTACTGGAAAAAAATGAAGACAGATAAGGACATCTGCAGACTGTCTAAGTGGGTTTACTTATTATATTCCCTTTCCTCTAAAATAACTTGAGGATATACTCCAGAAAGGAGGTGGAAACTCTTGATTGCTTGATAGCTGACATACTACTGAAAGACAATATTGCAGCTGCCAATACAAAAGTCAGCAACAGTCTTAGCCAACTAGACTAGTCTTAGTAGCTTCAGCATGAGTAAGAGTTACAAAAATTGGTACTGGGTTGTGAGGTATTGTATGAGATTAAGAGTATCTGGTACCACAACGTGAACCTGTTTGTGAAGCTGAAAGGAGTTGGTACCCAGCAGTATAGCCAATACTGAGATGTGGCTTGTAACGGTTACTCTTCACTACTGCTTGGAGAGAGCACCCAAAGTCAAGCAACTTAAGGGAGAAAGGGAGATTTATTCAGCTTATGGTTCCAGAGGGGAGATACAGTCTCTCATTGTGGAAGTGGCATGGCTGTAGGCAGAAGCTGGAGGAGGCTACATCACTGCACACATCTTGGAGATTGAGAGCTGCAAGACTCCTTGTGGCAAAGCAGACTTCTCCAGAAGGTAGGGTGGGACAAATTCACCTTAAGGCCCTGTAACTGCCTTCCTCCAGCCAGGTTCCACCTCTCAAGGTGCCATGACCTTGCCAAACATATGACATTGTGGAGGACACTTTTCAACCCATGACACTCCACCCCTGGCCCCCACAGACTCATTGCCATCTCATTATGTAAACCATACTCAGTCCAAGTTTAAAAGTCTTCATAGGCTACATCAATAGTCCCAACACAGTCCAAGTCAAAAGTCCAAAGCCTCCTGTAAAATCAAAACACAAGTGACATTCTTCCAACATACAATGGCACAGAATAAACCTTCCCATTCCAAAAGGAAGGAATGGGGGCATATCCAGGAAAGATCAGTCCATAACAAGACGGAAAACCATCAGGACAAACTCCAAATCTTGTAGCTCCAAGTCCAACAGGTAAGCCTCTCATTGAAATCATCTCAGTTCCAAAGGGCTTTGGTTCCACCCCTCCAATGCAGCTGCTAATAGAACACGTTGCTCTCTTAAGCTGACTCCTTCCAGGATATACACCTCTCCTTGGCAGATGTCCCACGTTGTCTCTGGCATCTCTAACATCTTTACTTCTCAATGGCAAACCAAGCTTTAACTCCACAGAACAAACTGCCTTTCTTGGGCTTCTAAACTGCAGACTTCCTGCTACATGCTGCCTGGCTTCCATCATTTCTTGAAATCTTGGAGGAGGACTCCATGGTCTCCTCCCTCTTGCATCCTTGATGCCTCTAAAACCAGAACCATGTGGACTTTGCCAAGACTGGCCCCCTTGAATTACACCTAATTCTGCTTCTCTATGCTGACCATGGGAAAAAGCTCTTTCACACCTGGACAGTTGCTATGGAAGAAGTGAACCCTTGCTTTGGAACTCCACCCTTTAGCTCATTTCTTCCAAAAGGATTTGCATTCTTATGGGTGGGAGCTTTCCCTGAGGATCTTGCCCTCAAGCTTGAGCCTCTCCTATTATTCAAATTGAGAGCAGGCTTTGATTTACTAATGGAGCTAATCTCTTTAACAGCCATTTTGTTCTCTGCTTCTTCCTGGTTCAACTCTAAGTTTGGCATTGTATTTTTCATCATTAGATCTTACAGTTTTTGCTTCTTCCTGCCTGATTCTTTCCTCTTTTTCATAACTCTGAAGACAATTAAAAGTAGCCATATCACATTATCAAGACTACATTGCCTTGAAATTTACTCCACTAAGCACCCCAGTTTAACTTGAGGCAAGCTTTCAGGAGAAGGGCAAAACTTCACTAAACTCTCAGCCAACACATGGCTCCATGTGTCACTCCTCCAGTGCAAACACAGTCTTTGTTCCCTTCTGGACCATCACAAGCTGGGCTTCCACTGCCTGCGTCTCTCACAGCATTGCTCTCCTCTGAGCTCTCACAAGAAAGGCCCATTTGGCCCCATCACCAAGAGGCAAAGACTTTCCCAGCACAAAGGCCCAAAGTTCTCCATATTTCTCCCAACAGTTCCAAAGGCACACTAGCCACATCACAGCATTGGCCATACTACTGGGTACTAACTTCTCTCAGTTTCACAAACAGCTTCACGTTGTGGTACCAGCTGTTCTTAATCTCACAGCAATACCTCACTACTCAATACCAATTTCTGTAACAGTTACTCTTAACTATTGCTGTGAGAGAGTACCCAAAGTCAAGCAACTTAAAGGAGAAGGGGGATTTATTCAGCTTAAGGTTCCAGAGAGGAGATACAGTCTCTCAAAGCAGAGGTGGAATGGCTGGCTGGCTAAAGCTGGCAGAGGTTAAGTCACTGCTGACATCTTGGAGGCTGAGAGGTGCAAGACTGATTGCTGCAAAGGCAGACTTCTCCTAGAGGTAGGGTAGAACTAATCTACTTCAAGGTCCAGCCCTTATGAATTCCTTCCTCCAGCCAGGCTCCACCTCTCAAGGTGCCATGACCTTGCCAAACAAGTGAGATTATGAGAGACACAAATGCAAATCCTTTTGGAAGAAATGAGCTAAAGGGTGGAGTTCCAAAGCAAGGGTTCACTTCTTCCATAGCAACTGTCCAGGTGTGAAAGAGCTTTTTCCCATGGTCAGCATAGAGAAGCAGAATTAGGTGTAATTCAAGGGGCCAGTCTTGGCAAAGTCCACATGGTTCTGGTTTTAGAGGCATCAAGGATGCAAGAGGGAGGAGACCATGGAGTCCTCCTCCAAGATTTCAAGAAATGATGGAAGCCAGGCAGCATGTAGCAGGAAGTCTGCAGTTTAGAAGCCCAAGAAAGGCAGTTTGTTCTGTGGAGTTAAAGCTTGGTTTGCCATTGAGAAGTAAAGATGTTAGAGATGCCAGAGACAACGTGGGACATCTGCCAAGGAGAGGTGTATATCCTGGAAGGAGTCAGCTTAAGAGAACGTGTTCTATTAGCAGCTGCATTGGAGGGGTGGAACCAAAGCCCTTTGGAACTGAGATGATTTCAATGAGAGGCTTACCTGTTGGACTTGGAGCTACAAGATTTGGAGTTTGTCCTGATGGTTTTCCGTCTTATTATGGACTGATCTTTCCTGGATATGCCCCCATTCCTTCCTTTTGGAATGGGAAGGTTTATTCTGTGCCATTGTATGTTGGAAGAATGTCACTTGTGTTTTGATTTTACAGGAGGCTTTGGACTTTTGACTTGGACTGTGTTGGGACTATTGATGTAGCCTATGAAGACTTTTAAACTTGGACTGAGTATGGTTTACATAATGAGATGGCAATGAGTCTGTGGGGGCCAGGGGTGGAGTGTCATGGGTTGAAAAGTGTCTCCACAATGTCATATGTTTGGCAAGGTCATGGCACCTGAGAGGTGGAACTGGCTGGAGGAAGGCAGTTACAGGCCTTAAGGTGAATTGTCCCACCCTACCTTCTGGAGAAGTCTGCTTTGCCACAAGGGTCTTGCAGCTCTCAATCTCCAAGATGTGTGCAGTGATGTAGCCTCCTCCAGCTTCTGCCTACAGCCATGCCACTTCCACCATGAGAGACTGTATCTCCCCTCTGGAACCATAAGCTGAATAAATCTCCCTTTCTCCCTTAAGTTGCTTGATTTTGAGTGTTCTCTCACAGCAATAGTTAAGAGTAACTGTACAAGTGGCATGAATGGTATGGAAACAACCAACTGCCCTATGATTGGACTTAAGGCCCACTCATCAGGAGGAAAGCCATGCCTGGTCAATGTAAACCAATGAGAGCCCTTCGCTGGGGAAGGCTCATGACTTACCAAGCAGACATGATAACCCACCAACTTGTCTTTAAGCAAATAAAATACTGCAGCTCTCAGCCTGTATCCATGAAATCTTCTCTCAATAAAAACTGGTCAATGAAGAGAACCAACTGAGATAAAAGCAGAAAATAAGTGACTAAGGAGTGTTTGATCACATACAGGACACACAAAGCATTCCCTTTCCCCACATGCCAAAAGCCAGGGTTTGAACGGAGAGGGTTGGACAGAAGGAGGGTGAGAACCAAATCGTGGGAGAAGCACTGATGAACAGTACCCTGTTTCCAGGCATAAAGTCAGTACGGCCATGAGTGCGCTGCAATCAAGCTCACCTGCACAATAACTAGGCAAGTGTGGGCCCAACTTACACAGCTCAGGGGGAGAAATCAAGGTAGCTCTGCCTCCTGAGGCGTGACCATTGATGGTTAAAGCTGGCCACAAGAACAGGCTCCTCGTGAGCAGGGGTACCCATCCTGAAATATTGCCTATGCTGTACAAGGCACTCAGGCACATGTAATAACAGACATCTCTTATGAAACTCCATAGGAGACATACACAAGAAGAGACATTGAGGTAAGGAGGGAAGCTTGTCGGGAAGAAGACACCTCTCTGCTGGAGAAGGGGGATGAGGCAGATGATGAAGAAGGAACCAAAAATCCACTGTAACTTCACATAAGTCAACTTAAAGGGGGGGGGGGATAAAGTGAAGGAGAGAAGAAAAAGGTACAATACATAAGCAAATGCAAAAATCAGGTTAGCATGAGAGCTATCAAGTGTCAAGAGTCATCTGGGGTGCTCGCTTCGGCAGCACATATACTAAAATTGGAACGATACAGAGAAGATTAGCATGGCCTCTGCGCAAGGATGACACGCAAATTCGTGAAGCGTTCCATATTTTTCAGCCCGGGCCACCATGGCACTGCGAGCGGCCGTGTTCGACCTTGACGGGGTGTTGGCTCTACCCTTGATCGTCGGCGTTCTGGACTGGCTCTGTTGCGGCCGAGTGTAACACGTGCACAATAAACCACCTCTTGCATCTCAAAAAAAAAAAAAAAAAAAAAAAAGCGTCATCTGGGGATGCAACAACACAGGTAAGAGAGGTATACTTGGGTTTACAGGGTATTTTAAAGTAAGTAAGAAACTATAAAAATAGGTAGGGATGTAGCTCTGTGGTAGAATGCTCGCCTAGCATGAAGACAATCCAGGATATGCACACACACGTACAACACACACACATACACACATAATCACAGTCACAAATGCATGCATACATACACACATATGCACATACCCTGCACAAACAAAGAACAAAATCTAAAAAAAATTGGTGGCAAAGACATCTTCCTTGCTTATTCACCTTAGAAAAAGTGGTTAAGCTAGAGGAGGAGCAAGTACCTTGTTGTCCCATTACACAGGAGACTGAGGCAGGAAGATTGCTTGGACCAGGAATTCAAGGACAACTAGAGCAATACAGCAAGACCTCACTACAAACAAATGAAAAGAAAAAGAAAGGAAGAAAAGAAAGAAGAGAGAAAACAAGAAGTTAAAGTATATTATTTAGAATTATGAAAATAATCATTCAAAATAAATTGAAACAATATGTCTATCAAAATTAGGAGGAAGAAGAGAAGATGAGATTTAATTTATTAGAAATCAACGGGTATTTTTGCACTCCAAAATCAAGGAACTGAAGTTTTGGCAAAACTAGATACAAAACTAGACACGGTTAGAAAGTGATTAGGGACCATTGAGATGGCTCAGTCCATTAAGGTGCCTGTGCATAAACCTAACAACCTGAGTTCAATCCCCAGCTCCTCCATAGTATATGGGGGAGAAATGACTTCTGAAAGTTGTTTTCTAACCTTTATATGTATTGAGATGAATAAACCTATTTATCATCTATCTATCTATCTATCTATCTATCTATCTATCTATTTATCATCTATCTCTATCTTCTCTCAAATGAATTAATTAAATATTCTTTAAAAGTGACCAGGAAATAGGAAAAAGAAAATAAAAAGAAGCTGGTCATGGGGTACATGTCTGTAATCCCAGCACTTGGAAGATAGCGACAGAAGAATCAGAAGTTCAAGGTCAAAGCCAATTTGATCTTAGAACGAAATACAATTGAAACAAACATAAATGACAAATGAAAAGCATTTCTTTCCAGAAAAAAACAGTCTTTACTACAAAGAGAACATAGATTAGCATACACTTCTACCTGAAGATAAAACATTTCTTTTTTTTAAGTCAAGAACTTATTTTATTTATTTTAAAATAAACATTGAAGATTCCCACCACCCTACAAAACTTTTGAATGTGGAACGTTCAATAGCCTATCCATTTTAGTAGGTTACAAAGCCAGCAAAAAAAAAAAAAAAAAAAAAAAAAACTCCAGTTGTCTAATGATGAATGTTTGAGGATAAATTTGTTTTGTTTTTAAGTTGCTAAATACCCGCTGAAAAAATTCCTTTGATAAAAGCTGAACAAAAAATTTAATCTCTGTACAAAAAACACCATTAACTTAATAGCCTTTGCTTAACAGGTAGGACTGATTTTCCATGAAGTACAGATGGAATGGGACAACAAGCAGCATTGAGTTCATAGGCACACAGAGCTAGTGCTGAAAATGCTAGCACAAATTCCAACACAGAACATATGGCCAAGTCACTACTGAACTTTCCTTCTCCATCACACTTGAGACTCCTATGCATGTAAAGCAAGAGTCACCGCTCTGAATACAAATGCCTCCAAGAGAAAAGAATTCAATTAGAGTTAGACAAAGTAAATGTAAATGCTACAGAAACAACTGCAGGACATAACCATAAAATCTGTGACACTAACAATACATGAGTTGAATCACATAAGCTGCTAGATGTTCAACACCAGTGTTTCAAGATACAACTTTTATAAACATGTTTTATTTGTGTTGTTTATACCATCAGAATTGAAACTACTCTCTACCATTTCCCTAAAATGGGGAAATCAATCTAAAACACATACTGGTGCTTGTCAAAAGATAGCAATTTAAAAGGGTGGTAGCAGCAGGCATTTGATCTCTTTAAGAACTTTCAGGCTGCGGGATAGACATGTGATCAAAAGTGTTATGATTATCATCCATCATTTCTTTATTCTAACAAGTCCAAAGAGAAAAATTGTATGTGGGGCACATCCACCTCCGTGTCGCATCTGTTTATGCACCAAACACAATCACAGAACTCTTATTGGGAGAGTGGAGATGCTGGATGCAGAGAGACCTCATTCCTGCTAGAATCAAACTGATTTAGCTGGACCCTCAGCATAGATGTCATTGGGAAAGATTCTCCCTCGCTGCTCACCTTCACTTCCTGGCATGAATATGTTTCCCTTCGATTTTCTCTGGTCTCTCTAGCCATGAGACAGCCAGCATTCTCATATCAAAAGTTTTGGCTCCGGCTGGGGAATGCCTAAGACCCACGGAGCTCTTCAGTGTGACTGCGGAACAGCTAGGTCAGCATCTGTTCCTGCCTGCTCTTCCTTAGTCATCTTAGGGTCTCTCCAAGTCCAACAGGGAACTTGCCCGCATCATATGTTTTCAAACACACGAGAATTCTTTCAGAGCCAGTGAGATGGATCATCAGTCAGGTAAAGGTGCCTCTGAGCAAAGCTGGGAGCCTGAGTTCCATCCTTGGAGCCCATTGGGTGGAAGGAGAGAACTGCCTTCCAGAAATTGTCCTCTGATGACCTCCACAAAGGCACCACACTGCACACTTTAGCAAGTGTGCACCAGCTCACTTCATTGCGAGTACCCTCTCTCGCTCAAATGAATAAATAATATTTAAAAAATAATTCCTTAAGCTCTCTTGGAAACCTCTAACAATGTGTATCTAGGAACACAAGGTAAAACTTCAAGGAGGATCATTATTTGCACTGACCAGTTTTTTTGCAAGTGAGGTATGCTCAGAAATGAACCTAGAGCCTCTGCATGCAAAGCATCTGTTTGCCATAGAACTATGCCCTCGCTCCTAAGAGCTTTGGACACCCCAAGAGCTTTAGGTAGCTCTTTTGATTTTTTTTGAACTTTAAGCCAAAAGAGTTCAAATCAGAATGGTGGTTCATGCTTACAGTCACACTGCTTGGGATGCTGAGGCAGGGGGATTAACATGAATTTGAAGCCAATGTGGGCTCTACAGTGAGTTCCAATTCCATCTGGGATAGACAGTGAGATCCTGCCTCAAAACAAAAAAACAAACAAACAGGGGCTGGAGAGGTGGCTCAGGGGTTAAGCCTCTGCCTTGCAGGCGGAAGCTCCTGAGTTCGGATCCTAGACCCCACGTATAGACGATGGCCGGAAGCGGGGGCGTTTCCGGTCCTGGTAGGGCGGAGCCTGTGAATCCCGGGGCAGAGTAAACAAGGAGGAGGTGGAGGCGTCCATGGTGGTTCCTGAATTCGTCCGTGGTTCTACACACACATACACACACACACACACACACACGCACAATTGAATAAATAATAAAAAATTAAAAAGCAAACAAACAAACAAACAAAAGTGGGGGAAAAGGTAGAAAACAGCTGATCCAGGTGATCTCATCTGTCTTCTCAATCCCTGCAGTGATTGACATTTCATTCCACTCCCGCCAAGGCGAACGGCCAAATGAGAGGTGCTGGTTTGTCTGATCCATCCTGCTGCCAACATCCATCTCGCAGGCTTGTCATCTCTTGCCCCAAAGCAACTTAATCACAGGTTTCAAAATACATAAAACTGCTCTGCTATTTAGCTCTGTATCACAGCACATTTTATTAAGTTTACACGTAGGACTTCTGTCAGGGCTGGGATGTCGCTCAGTGGTCTAGCGCTTACCTAGCACATACAGGGCCCTGGGCTGGATCTAAAGCAACCCCAATCCGTAAAGCCTCCATAATTCTACAAATATTCATATCAAAATTTTCTTAAAATCCTTTCAATCTCTCTTTTCTCCTTTTCTTATCCATGCCCATGTACCATTTGGATTTTGAAAAACTCTTCATGTAACATTTAAATTATAGGTGTCTACTAACATTTTGACTTGTAAGTGTATCTTTGAAGAGAGGTATATTTAAGAGATGATTATGATCATTTCCTTTAAACACAGTAGTCAGCTCAATCAATTACAGCTTTTTGCTTATTTGATTTTACAGTAACTTCAAAAAATCATCCCCCCAAATTACTACATAATTTCAGCTGGCTGATTAATGGAGTAAACTTCAATTTTGCTTAAAAGCCTTTATAACACCCCAAAGGGAAGTTGGTGATACTGTGGGATTCTGAGCATAACCTGAAATCACAGGTCATTGTGTAGCAGTGGAAATTATTCACAGTCCTGGGCACCTATATTGCAGGAGAAATCAACACAGGCAACCGTCGGAATATGCTTGTGGTGCCCCCTACTGTCTTTCATAAAAACTGTACTCTGAGCAACATTCCTGGGTGAGAAGTCTCTTGAACCAAGGTCTGCATTTGTTCACAGGCATTAGTCAAGGAACACAATTTCCAAAATTATTTACGTAACAATTCCTGGAATTCAAATTGTACTGGATAGCATAATTGGGAAGTTTTCTAATGTTCTACCAAAAATGTGTTGGTGGTTACAGTGTCCTTGTTGTGTTTTGTGGACACTCAAGTGTTGCGTGGGGAGATATCCTAACGTCTTCAAGTGACTGTCAGGTATCCCCTCCTCCTTCAGAGCGAAAGCCAGAGCCCTACCGTGGCCTGCAATGTACCATTCTCTCAATTTTACCACAGTCTTGAAATTTTGCAGGAAATTCCAAGTTAATGACAGGTTCTAGTCAATGTTGATAGATAAGATGGCAAAAGAAGTCGATTTCATAAATAAAATTAACTCAAATCCACAGGGGAAAGGCAGCCATTCTATTGGCAGCAGCAGAATTCCTCCCGTGAAGTCCTTTTCACAGTGCGACACTTATTTGTGGCCTGGAAGCAGCTGCCCATCCTGGGACTACATTCCCCAGACTCCATGCAGCGAGACAGTGCGCAGTGACCAGATCTGGACAATGAAATGCACTTGCCCCGTCCATGGCAACGCCGGAGGAAGCTGGTGCAATTGACACACTCTTCTCCCATGGCTGACTGGATGTCCTGTTAGGAGGAGTACCCTCCACTTCCCGGAGGACACACCAGTTTGGCATTCGAAAAAAGTAACCTGTCTGTATTCAGTGCAGTTATGCATAAGCACATAGGACTCTATCACTCAGAAGCAGAAGAACGCAGGAACCAGAGCATTTGTGCACCATTACTGATGGCAGTGAGGGTCAGGAGTAACCTAGGCAACCATCCCAGTGGGAACAAGAAAGAAAATGCTGGCAAGCACTATGAAATACTATGCAGGTCTTAGAAACCCTAAACTATGTAAATGAGTTGAACAATTGCTGGGGGATAAGTGGGTGCCTCAAGGGGCAGGAAAAAAGAAAGAGTGGAGAGAGAGCTTTGCACCAAGGTCGACAGCACACCCTCCCTGAAGGGGTGTAGAATTAGTGATTCCCCCTCCTGAGCATAGCGGGTCAAGCCACGCCTTTGGGCATCTCCCCAGACTGGCTGAGCTGCCTACAGCACTGTTCAGCAGATCCACACAGAATAGAGTCTTCTGACGTGTAGCTCCTTGCTTACCTACAAACCCACCCATCCACGCTTTCTCTGGGTGGTGATTTCATCGAAAATGTATTTCAAACTATCATCCTTTGTGTTTGAGAGAGGTTTAATAAATGGTACAGAATTTTGCTTATTTGTTTTTCCATCATAAAAACACAAATCTGATTGGCCACATAAGAATTTTTTTAAGTGAAGATAAACTTATTTGCAATTTATGCTGTTGATTTTTCTTTTAAACAGTGGAAATCTCTTTAAGAAAAAGATGAAACAACTCGGGCTTTGGATGTAATTCAGTGGCAGAGTGCTTGTCTACTGTAACATATACATGGTCCTGACTTTAATCCTTAAGACCACCAAAACAAACAAAAACCCTTAAACCAAAAGTTATATATCAATATTGTATGCAAACCAAAACAATAGGGACTTTCAGCAATACATCAAAGCACTGATAAAGTCAAAATAATAATAAAAAAAGAAAATCAATTTTCCACAAATATGTAACAACATCCAGTGCTGTAAATGAAAAAATTTGAAAATAGGAGGGTATCTGGCAGGGAGATGAAAGATTGCAAGGGGAAAAAGAGGGGGATGGAATATGGGACTAAGAGATGAAAATATTATAAATTCACTATATCCATAAATGCAACATTAAAAGAATGAAGAAAAATCCAGGTACTGGCTGAAAGTATCAAGTCACCTCCTTAAAATATAACCCAACTTTACTAGGTAGTCCTTCTACAATAATCAGGGACGACTTCCCCACCTCCAAGAGGATTATTGTCTAGGTACATTGTGAGTTCAAGAAAACAGACCCAGCAATTATGCAGCATAATTATGTCATAATAATGTAATTGCACCTAATGCTTTGAAGTAGATTTGAATGAAGTCCTCAGACACCCTGGAACTGGGTGTGGTGGCAAACAATTCTCACCCCAACACTGCGAAGGCTGAGGATCTCCACTTTGGGCCCAAGCTGGGCTGTATAGACAGCTCTTTCTGAGGGAGGGTAAGAAGGCAGGAAGGAAGGAAGGAAGGAGGGAGCGAAGACGAAAGAGAGAATGAGAACAAATATAAGAAATTAGAAGTCCCTTCAATGGCCATTATGCTTTGAAATAGACACATCTTTGGTTAAAGTCCAACAAAAAGACATCATTTTTTTTTTCAAATGGATAGCCTCTGACTTTATTTATTGTGTGTGCGTGTGTGCGTGCGTGTGTGTGTGTGTGTGTGTGTGAGAGAGAGAGAGAGAGAGAGAGAGAGAGAGACACGGTGGGGAGGGAGAATGTATGTCCCTATGGAGGACCAAGGGTGACTTCAGGAATCATCCTGGATTGTTTCTGCCTCCTTTTTGTTTAGTTCTGGGATTTCCCAGGCTCTGCCCACCAGAGCCAAAAGTACTCTTTTCTACCTGGAGTTTTTAGGTGGGACCCTGAGATCTGAACCCAGGACTTTCTGTTTATGAAGCAAAGTCTAAGCCATCTCTCCAGCCCAGCAAAATATTTTGAACTTCTGAGGCCCTATTGTCTGTAGTAAGGCTTTTTACCTGTTTTGTTTGCTGTTGTGTTTGATGCAGGATCTCACAGTGTAGACCAAACTAGAGGTTGTGTTCTCACCTCCATACACTACCATGGTGTGTATGTGCCTGTATTCACACACATGAACATGCACATAGTAATAAAATAAATAAAAATAGGAAACAAAATAGAAGTCACAAAGACATAGGAGTGGGCAGGACCATTTTAAGTGGATGAAAACTGTCCCGGGTGGTCAGAAAACAAAACAGCATTATTGTCATGTTGCAAAACCTCATGGAGAGATAATATAATTTTAGGGCGCAGCCTATCAAAGCGAAAATCAAATCAAAGCAAACAACCCTGTGGCTGAAGGGCTGCTTCCTAGTCAGCATCCTGTTCAACCCACTATTGCCCCAATTGCCCCGTCATGCTCTGCATTTAACCAACCAATACTTGGTTCTTCAGTACCCTGAATTTGCTCTCAAGTCCCTTCCAACTTGAATATCTTCTGACCCCTGGAGGGGGTCAGAATTCTGCCTGGCAATTTCACAGGGCTGTGACTAGACAGGCTGGATGTCCACCCCTCTTTGGTCAGCTGGCCAAAAAACAGTGGAAACCTCCCAGAAGCCCTCTAGGGTCCCTTTGGATACCCAGCAGGTGTTCCCAAAAGCTCTGATTTAGACTAAACAGGAATGAACTAGAAGCTGCTGTGGAGAAGTAAATAGGTGGCATGCTGTGATAGTTAATCTTGGGTGTCAAATTGACCACACTTGGCATTAACTCCAATCAGCTGAGGCCACCCGAAGAGATTATCCAGATCAACACATTTACAATACAAGACCAGCCCTAGATCTGATCAGAACCTTCCAGTAGCAGACCAGAAACCTTAGAACAGAAGACTTGGAAGAAGAGAGACTCTCCGGTATGTTTGCAGTGACTTTACCTTGCCTCCAGCTTCAGCCACCAGCCATGTCGCCTCCACCGTGAAAGACTTTCTCCCCTGTGGAACCGTAAGCTGAATAAATCTCCCTTAAATTGTTTGACGCTGGGTGTTCTATCACAGCAACAACTAGGAGTATGTTACACATGCTGATCTGTTATCCATGTTCTGCATGGACTTTCTTTCCTTGCTCTCCCACTAAGCCATAACCATGTTCAGAATGAACAAAAGCATCCAGAGAATGCTGGTTGGTTTCTACTATGTGCCAGTGCATGCTTCGCTTCGTCAACTTGAACACCTAACACTCCTTAAAATCCAAGTCAATGTGAGAACTGTGTTTCGGGCTAGCCAGAGCTGGAAATTCCAATGCACTTTTAAAATAAGGTGGATAAATCGATGGTGGATGAGCACAGTGACAGCATGGCTGAGTCTGGCAAACAAATGAAGAGAAAAAGAAAGCCGGAGAAAGACTACATATTGTGTACTACTCTCATCATCGCGACCTGACAAGAAATAACCTGGAGTTTATTTAGTCATATGGCTCAAAAATACAGTCCATCTGGCTCAGGAAGGCATGAAGCTGGGAGTTTGTGTGCACCTGGGCAAATTAAGAACCAGAAATCAGACCAGTGGCAGAGAGAGGTTGGGCGATAAATCCCAAGGTCTTGGGGGCGGGGAAGAGAGGGGGAAGTTTGAAACATGAAGACTATAGCACCCACTATAACAAATCCCTGGAAACGGAGTGCAGCCCCAACTCTGAGATGTGGAGCCAGAAGGGCAGGGACAGAAAGATCGCTTGTGCTTGCTGGCTTCCAATAGCCAAGAAAACAAGAGCCCCAAGTTCAGAGAGGGACCCTGCTTCAGAAAGGAAAATCAGAGTGATGGGGGAGGGTACCTCACACCCTCTTCTGTTGTCTGTCCTGGTGTGCTTATGTCGTGTGCACACGCTGCACAGAGTCACAGAGACATATAGGCACAGGAATGAATGAATGAATAAACGAATGAGTAAATAAACAAATAGCAACTTTTATTTTTTTATTTTTTTTTAGAGGATTAAGGTAGAGTTTATTAGAGAAGAGAAAAGTTGGAACTCATGGACTCCAGACATGGAGTGCCAAGAGGGGCTAGGACGCCTCCATGAGAAGCAGAAATGAAACAGAGCTCATGGCATGAGAGTGCCATGAGGGGCTAGGGAGCCCATGAGAACTCACGGTGCCTAGGCATGGAATCCATGAGGAGCAAGGAACAAGAAACAGACTCATGGCACTGGAGTGCCATGAGGGGCTAGGGAGCCTCCAAGAGAAGAAGTAGGCAGTTGGAAATGGACTCATGGCACTAGAGGGCCATGAGGGGCTAGATCGCCCAAATAGCAACTTTTAAAAGACCCACTTTCCACTGATTTACTTCCTCTTTCTCCAGATAGGCCCCATCCTGTAAAGTTTCACAGCCTCCCAAAAAAAAGTGCCACCAGCTGAGGTCTAAGTGTTCAAACACAGGATCCTGTGGGGCCATTTCCCATTCAAACTGTGACATACTTGCTCTAGAAAAGTCAAATGTTAAAGAACAGACTGGGCGTCTAGCTCAATGGCAGAGCATTTGCTAGGCTCTGGGTTTGACCCTCAGTTTTACAAAAAGGAAAAAAGAAAAGGCAAATTTATTCTCTTAAAAGGTAGAGCAGAGTAGAGGTGGCTCAGGGGTAAAGACTTCACCTCACAAGAAGAAGGACTGAAGTTCAAATTCCAATCCCATGTAAAAATGCCAGACAGAAATGATGGTGGCCTGCACTTCCAGCTCTGGAAAACAGAGCCTGGGAAATCCCAGAGCGAAGCCAAAAAGGAGGTAAAAGCAAATCAGGATGATTTCCAGTTACCCTTGGCCCTCCATAAGCACACACGGTTCCTTCGGATACACATAGACCCAAGATACACACACAGAAACACACACATACACGATGAAAGAAAGAGGGAAAGAGAGAGAGAAAAGAGGGCGAGAAAGGCAGAAAGAAAGAAAGACAGACAGAAAGAAAGACAGACAGAAAGAAAGAAAGAAAGAAAGAAAAAAAGAAAAGAGAAGGAAGGAAGAAAAGGAAGAAAGGAAGGAAAAGAAAGAAAAGAAAGAAAGAAAAGAAAGAAAGAAAGAAAGAAAGAAAGAAAGAAAGAAAGAAAGAAAGAAAGAAAGAAAGAAAGAAAGAAAGAAAGAAAGAAAGAAAGAAAGAACTTAATAAAAACTTAAAGAACTTAATAAAACTGCTTTAGTGGTTACTAAAGACTAGAAGAAAAGAGAACGGTCTGTGATTCCAGTAGTACTCTGACCCTTCATTTTGGTAATGCCTCAACAATTTTATGTTCATTTAAAAATCAAATATATATAAATTGGTTCTAGCTGAGCAAAGGAATAAAAATCATTATATCGCATAGCGCTCATAAATTTTTTCCCCCAAAGTTCAGTTCTTGTTACTGGGAATAGGTGGGACGGTATCTTGACACTGCAATAGAAGAAAAAAAGTGGCTCATAGTTGTGGAGTATGTTAGAGGAACAGAAAGAGGAAGATGAGGAAGAAGAGGTGAAGGAGGAGGCCCTCGACCTTCAGAAGAGAAGGAAGCAGACAAGAAGAGGGATTACTCACCAGTAAAGTATGATTCACTCAAGAACACTGGCAACGCAGCACTGCCCCGTGTCATTTGGACCCTGGAAAAAGGTTGCACAATTATGCTAGGTAGGGGAGCCTGGCAGCCCCTGAGCACTGCGCACTTACACAGGTTTTTGCTCTCTTATGAACTATTCTTGGCAAGCTCGAAAGTGACCTACAAACCATCAGAAGAGAAATCATGTTCCATGCTTCTTGTTTTCATGACATCCTTTAGACTGAGTTGGAAAGCCAGCCACGGAGCTGTCTTGCCAGAATAAAAAGCACTTCTTTGACTATAATGCAAATGAAAAACCTTTCAGAAGCTACACAAACTAATTCCTTCTATTCCCCATTATCTGCGTGTGCGCGTGCACATGTGTTCATGCCACACAAGTCATGTGGAAGTAATAATAGTTTAATATGATATCTTGAAGGTGCGATGTGATTCATTCCCTAGGAGGTTATGTAATATTTGGAAATACGAGATAAGAAAGATTTTGTAAATGCTCAGATTCTCAGCGCATGAGTCCTCGCAAAAGAGAGAGAATGAGGGATGAAAAGAGAGGGGGTTAAGAGAGAATGTAGATTTCTCAATGTTTCGCCGTGGAATGTGTTTTTCAAAGAATTACGACTGGCCATCTGAGGGACCTTCTTTCTGCGGGATGCTGGTGGCTCAGAATAGGGTGTCTCAGCAACAGCACAACTAACATTTAGGACCAGACAATTCCTTGTTTGGAACCAATCTCCACATCTAGTATGCTTACCCAGGTGTGATAACCAAAAAAAGAAAAGTCTCCAAAAAATTACCAGAATGTCCTCAGAGATATTGAGGGAAAATGCAGACATTTACCCTATAGTGAAAAGTCTGTGCTTTAAAGTCAAGAACCCCAATACTGAGATGTACCTAACCTGCAACAGAAGGGGTCCTGTGTGCTTAGCACCCATTGTGTTATTTCTTAGCCCTAACAAATTCTCTGAAGTAAACACATCTTTCCCCTTTGGCGATTGGGAAAAGTTGTAGAGTAGGAACTTAAACTCCATTCCATTTCCAGAGCCAAAGAAGAGGCTCAGTTTAATATATGTGGTCAATTGACGTCAGCTGAATAGGACAAAGGCTAAAACCCTCCAGATTTTGGCTTGCACGTTTCCAGACAGAAAGTATTCCGGGAAAGAGACAGCCCCTCTGGGCACTTGCCTGTGTACAGAATGAAGTGTCTCACAGGGCAGTGCTTCCCCCGGGGCATAGCGGTGGATACGATCAGTAAGGAAGCATCGACTCAGACAAAGTAGCGGCTGGACTTTGCTGAAGCGCACAGGTCACCGACAGACAAAGGCATCCGCAGGATCGTCTCGGGGATCGGCGCGGCCTTCCCTTGAGCTGCACCGTCTATGTCTATCGCCATGTTTGCCAGCTCCTCCTCCTTCCCATTTGCCCAAAGGCTGCTCCCTATAAGTTCTCCACGCAATTGCTACTGCAAACATATTCACTTTTCTTTTTAATAATTTATTCGTGTGTGTGTGTGTGTGTGTGTGTGGTGTGTGTGTGTGTGTGTGTGTGTGGACATCAGAGGGCACTGTGTGTCCCTGTGGAGGACCAAGGATAACTTCAGGAATCATCCGGGATTATTGCTTCTATTTCCTTCTTGCTTTGCTCTGGGATTTCCCAAGCTCCACCCATCAGGGCTGCCGGGTTCCCTCTGGCATTTTAAGATGGGATTTGGGTTCCGAACTCAGGAACTTCTGGTTGAGAGACAGAGTCTTAACCCTTGAGCCAGTCTCTTCAGCCCCACTTTTTTTTTTTTTAATAGAAGGAATGCATCAATTTCATTAAAGCTGCAAAGGTAGAAAATGGGAAAGTTCCTTCTTCCTCTTCACAACTCTCTGATCGCTTCCTTCGTCAGAGGCAACTGTGCAGTGCTTCAGAGGGCACAGTTGGTTTGCTTTCTAAGCATGTGTCTACAAGAGGTATGTGAACCTGCAGACTTTGCTTCTCAGAAAGCCAGTGCCTAATTTCAGAGCATGAATTTTCTTATTTCAAGGCTATGCATCTCAATCGAAAGAAAACAAATTTGTGGGACCCTCTAATATAGTCATATACATGCACTTAACACACTGGAGCACATATTTTTGTATTATTTCAATTGCAATGTGATTTTATATACAAATACTTTGTCAACCATTTCCTTTAAATTTTCCTTTATATTACATTGACTTTTAAAACGTACATGAATATTAGGCCTGATGAGATAGCTCAGTAGGTAAGTCAACTGCTTGAAAAATCTGGCAAGCTCAGTTTGATCCCCCAAAAGCCCACATGGCAGAAGGAGAGAACTGACTTCTGAAAATTATCCTCTGACTTCCACAGGTCCACTATGGAATGCATATTCCTCTTTCTGCATCTACCTTTCTGTTGCTCTCTCCTCTCAAGTAATCGATAAATAAAACTTTTTAAAAATTACATGGATATCTAAGCTCTATGAGATGTCATGTGTGACTAATAAAGGTTGACAGTGAAAATATTGTCTGTGTGTATATCTCTCTATCTCTCTCAGATAAATAAAACATTTTGAGGGCTGAGGATTAAGAGGTAAAGCATTTGTCTAGCATGTGCAAGGTCTTGAGTTCTATCCCCAAAACCAAAACCAAAAAAAAAAAAGCCAATGAGACAGCTCAGCAAGTAAAGACAGGCATGTGCTTAAAAACCTGGAGATCTGAGTTCAATCCCAGAAGCCTATGTGGTGAGAACTGATTTATGAAAATTGTCCTGTGACCTCCACAAGTTTACCATCTATCTATCTATCTATCTATCTATCTATCTATCTATCTATCTATCTATCTATCTCTATCTCTCTGTCTCTCTCTTTCTTTCATAAATGAAATATTTAAAAAGGAAAAAGCTCTCTTTCCTGGGGTCGGGGTGCATTACTCGGTGGTAGAGTGCTTGCTCAGTGTGGGTGAAGCTCCAGGTGTGCTCTCTCCCTAGCAGCACGAAATGTGACTTAAATGTGGCCTAGACACTGCAAGGTTAGGTAGCCCAATAGCTGAGAATGCTAGAGCTTGTTCTTACCAGATGCTGTTCAGTGACTCACAGCAGGAGACTCCGATGTTCCCCTGCGAGCCTTCCTGCTTGGCCCGAGGTCCTGCAGTGAGGTGTTCGCCCAAGTGTGGAAGGGGAGGGTGGTGACACACAGCTTTCAGCAAGCACTTTCCAAGTCCAGAAGGGTTCATGGTGACTAACAACGGTAATCCAGCCAGGGCTGACTTAGCCAAAAATGGAACGTTACCCAGCAGTGCGCTCCACAGCCCACCAGAGTTCTAGGAGTGTTGGAGAACCAATGCGGAGAGGTGGGCAGAATTTGGGGAGGCAGAAAGGCTGAGCAGGCATGCAGCTGGCCCTTGGGTGAGGGCACTCCCTCTGGATGCCTGCTGACCACTCCCACACACCCCACCCCAGGGTACCTTCCACTATCCCATCATCCCACAGCTACACAACAGCTGTGACTGAGTCTCAGCAGGGGATGACTCTACTGTGGGAAGAAACTAACATCCAAAGAGACTTCTTCTTCTCTATCTTCTACTTCCTTCAGATTAGCTCTTTCTTCCTTCTCACTTATTATCTAAGTAGAAAATATTCTGTTCATTGTGGAGACCAGAGAGAAAACTACATTTAAACTGAAATGAATATGGTCACTCAAAGCTATCTGGTTTTATCTCAGGGAATCTAGTAGTGCTGTCTTAAAAAAAAAAAAAAAGACCTTCTTTGTCTTTGTCGTTAAGGATCTTACCTTGGGGAGACAATGAGGGGTTAGCATTGTGGGTCCAAAACCTTAACGCAAGGGTCCTTACACTGGGCTAGACAAAGGAAAGAAGGCCCAATGTGATCACAAGGACAGAGACAGAAGAATATGCCCAGTAGTCAAGGAATGTGAGTGGCCACCAGAGGCGGGAGGGGAAAGGGCATTGTCTCCCTGGAGTCTTCAACAGGTATGGCTGGGCTAGCCTATTGCTCAGTGGTGGACACTTATCTAGCATCTTAAAGTTGTTTGTTCTACTACCAGGACTGGTGAGGAGGGGCAAGGGAACACAGAGGAGAGAGAGAGACAGAAGGAGAGGAGAGAGATTAAACAGACAGACAGACACCAAGAAAGAGAAAGACAGATTCCGTTAACCCCTTGATTTCTATGCAGTCATACTGATTTCAGCCCGCTAGCCTCCAGAACTACGGGAGAATATGTTTCAGGGAGTTGTGTCTTTTTTTTCCCTTCTTCTTCTTTTGTCTTTTTTTCAGTGATAGAGTTCACGCCCTAGACCTCACACATGCTAGATGCTGATATAATACCAAACCGTATTCTCAGTCTATTTCTGTTGTTTTGCACCATCTAGCTTGCAACCATTTGTCACAGTAGCCAGAGGAAACTACTACAGCATACAGCAATGACAAGAAAAAGTTCACATCCTTACAACAGAGTAAAGTAGGAAAGAAAAGCCAGGAGTCGAGCCGCTGACAAGGTGTTGAACATGGCATGAGTGTTAGTCAGCTATCTCACAAAGGAGTGAAAGGCAAATGAATTTTAATCCTGAAAAACATTTGAGTTTTGAAAAGAAACTCAGGATTAGGAGAGGACAGACTGAGCAAAAAATAACGCCATTAATCCATATAAACAGGATGTATAACCTCCCGGCGCCCACTGCAGGAGGCTCCAAAGTAAGTTTCGGTTTGTTTAATGCTTAAATTAAAAAAAAAAAAAAAGAAAGAAAGAAAAAGAAAAAAAGAGCGTTGGGAACATTGGCTGGATGACTCAGGAAATGAATTTGTTTCCAGATAATTGCTGCAGAACAGAGTGATGATGGCAGTGTTAGTCATCGCGACAGCAACTCCAAGTGGCAAAGAAAAAAATTCAGCGGAAGTCTGTTCTCCACCCAGCACTGGTGGGAAGAAGTTCCAGCAAACCCACGCCATGGGCTAGGAGCCACTCTCCCATGAAGGATACGGGGATGGCTGTGAACCTTGAGAGGACCCGGCAGCCCAGACTTGCGTTTCTGGTTGTGTCTTGCTGCTGCTATGCCTGGGACTCTGAGATAAACAGCACAGAGCCGCATCTGGCAAGGAATGACCCAGAAGCAAGACGTCACCGGCAGCAAATCAGTCTGCAGTCCAGCCGGGACACGCAGGGCTTATTCCCTGGGAGCCATTGGCCTGTCTTTAATCTAACTTAACTGGATCTGTCTTTAATCTAAAGCAGATGCCCTGCGGCCTGAAGCCGAGCTTCTAGAAATGGAAGGCAAGCGAAGGCAGAAGGCCAGTGAGTAAGCCCCAGACGCCCCTTACGCATCTGATGTATAGATAAGACATACTCAGAGAATTAGGAAATTGATCACAGGAAAAGTGAAGCACTGACACAGCGCAGGACTGGAGGACTTAGCGCAGGACTTAGATGGAGGTGTTTGAAAACCATGGACGTGTAATAAGAAGAAATAAGAAATCAACAGTGGGTAAAAGTGTTTACCATGCAAACCTGACATCAATCCCCGTAACACATTTGGGTCAACAGCCTTGCACATAGCACTTTCACCTGCCGAGGCATTTAACTGGTGCTAAAGGAAGTTTTGGTTTTATTTTCTTTTTCTGGCAGCCCCAGGGATTGAACTCAGGGCCTCTTGCTCTAGCACTCACCCAATATATATCAAATGAACAACATCAACAAATATCCGACAGAGAAGGAACATACTCTTCCTGAGTTCATATTTCCTGGGATTTGACAAAGTGGCTTTAAACCGTAGTTTATTCTGTCGATGGCACCTACAGTTTAATCGGTCAACCAATCACCATGTAATTTAATTTACCTTACAGCTGGGACAGGAGGGAATGGTGACTGAAATCTCAGGGGAGGGTCTTAGGACCCTCTCTTCCTACCCAGGAGGAAATGTTAGCAGCCTCATTACTTAGCTTAGCTATTTGCCCTGTGATTTTGTGTGTTTCCTTGCCATGACTGTGAGCCAAGCAAGGTCTCCCACGGGTCACCACAGCCATTCTGCTGCATGAAGGTGAGGTCATGTCAAGTTTGGAAGAAATAACTACACTATATAAATATGGTGTCTTTGAAACTAGAGAGGTTTTACTTTTCAAGCGGGGAGATCCGACTCCAAGAAACATCATTCTGCCGTACCATGAAGCTGGCACATGCTCCTGGCTGGCATTACTACAGAAGACTTCTTATTCATGCATGCAGCTAACAGTGCTTGCATGTCTGGTGCCTGCCCGGTTTCGGGGTGTGGGGAAACAACAGTGAACACACATGTCTTACTGCAGGGCTCAGCAAAGTTAGATACCTGTGGGATCTCTGTTAAACATCTGGCAGGCATCTGACAGGAAGCAGGCTGATGAATCTAGAGCTCGAGGGGCCATTTGGGTACCGTTCAGGGTGCAGAGTTCAGAGAAGGGAAGCATCATTGCGAGCTGGGAATGCCTCACGGAGCAGGGGAGACCCGAGTGGCTCATTTTGTTGTGGGGTCACTCTCTAGGAGTCGGTTTGCGTCCAGGTTCTTGTTCAGAGTGGAAGATTGAAACCAGAAACATGCGTAGAGCATTAAAGCAGAGTTTATTAGAGGAGAGAAAGAACAGAACTCACTGACTCCAGACATGGAGTACCATGAGGGGCTAGAGTGCCCTGGAGAACTCATGGGCTCCAGGCATGGAATCCATGAGGGGCATGGAGCTGGAAAAGAATTCATGGACTCCGGACGTGGTGTGTCATGACGGGCATGGGCCGAGGATGGCTGTCAAGAACAGGTATAGAACAGGTATACACTTAGGCAAACCTGGGAAAAAATAGCTTTTCCTCATTGGTTAGCATATTCAGGCCCTACTCTGTGGGTCTTGTTCTGGACCTCCTGATAAGGCTTATCTGTAATGGAGAACTAATCTCCATATCTTTTCCTAAACTAAGGTTGGGGACCTTGACTGCCTTATCTCTGTGGAGAGTTGGAGTCAGTTCTTCCCTAGCAACAAGGGGTGTTCTTCCAGAGTACTCCCAGCAGTGGGAGGTGGCGCTCCAAAACCTTCAGAGATCATCCCAACACGGTTGCTCCCAACCAATCTAACTGTCACAGTGGAGATGCGTTTTTGCTAGGTCACCTGGCTGGAACCCTCTCTGCCAACCCATCTTTGGTCATTCATCACTCTCTTTGTCACCTCTTTCTACCCATTCTCTTCACTCCTGTCTATCCCCCCTTTTGCCTTTGTCTTAGTTTCTTTTCCTGTTGCTGTGATTTAAAAAAAAAAAAAAAAAAAACCTGACAAAACAACTAATGGGAAAAATAGTTTAATCTGACATAATCCATTATGGACAGAAAGTCCTGGAAGCAGTAAGGCAGGATTAGAGCAGCCGTGCTGGGATGGGTCTCTCAAGATCTTTGGAATTCCTGAAGGTCATCCCCCCACTGCTGGAATCACCCTGAAGGAGCACTCCTGCTGAGGAACTGACTCCTCCCACAGATAAGATGGCCAACTTCCCTAAGAAAAGATTATGGAGATGAGCTCTCCAGCCCCCCTGGGCCCAAGAACAACTGGGTTGGACCTCATTGGGAGTTAACCAATGGGAAAAAGCCAGTTTCCCGGGCTTGTCTAGGTGTATAAATATGCCTGGCCCTGGCAGCCATCTTTGGCTCCCTAGCCTCTCATGGCCCTTTAGTGCCATGAGTTCTGTTTCATGTCTGCTTCTCATGGAGGCAATCTAGCCCCTCTGGTGTCCTAGCTCCTCATGGCACTCTACGTCTGGAGTCCAAGAGTTCCAACCTTTCTCTTCTCTAATAAACTCTACCTTAATCCTCTACACATGTTCTAGTTTCAACCCTACAACACTGGGATGGTCAAGACCATTTCCCGCAACATTAGATCGTTTCCCTGCAACATTTGGCAACCACAAAGGGACCGTTTTTGATTGTCCTGCAACATTTGGTGACCATGAAGGGACCGTTTTTATTGTCCTGCAACAGCACGAGGCATCTGGTCAAGTTGCACCCACAGTCAGGAAGCGGGGAGCCTGCCTGTGCCTTAGCTTGCTCTCTCTTTTTTATCTGGGACCAAAGCCTGGGAAGTCACGCCACCCACAGTGATCTTCCCACCTTAGTTAACCTAAATAAAATAACCCCTGTGGACATGCTCAGAAGCCATCTCCCAGGTGACTGTAGCTTTCATCAACTTAACAACAGAAGCTGACCATCACAATCTCTGTCATCACTTCCTTTCATGGGGCCTTCAATCGTTTTCCTTAGCGAATGGGGAAAACCGATAAAGCAAGAAGTTGATAGGAATGTCAGGGGTTCCTTCAAGAATCAACCCTTGACAGAGAATTCATTCGGCATTAATTTTCTCATACTGGACAAGGTCTTCCAGCCCCTGAGCTTGCTTGTGACACAATCTGATTGTAGAGCACAACCAACTGTGGAAAAGGTTACTCTTCCAAAACATGCAGATGTGAGTGCAAGTGTTGATGGCACTGTTTGCTGGGCAGAAAGATCCACTGGAGAGAAAATGCATCTGGATCAGCACACTGCGGAAAACAGTCTCAATAATCGCACAGCTGCTTTCTTTGTAATGCACAGCTCATATAAGATTACTGTTGTATCTGAATGAAGAAAGGCAGCTGGAAATTATTGTTCCCTCCTCCTTTCTCTAAAAGTAATCACACTCATTACAAAAAGAGGAAGGGAATGAAAGCCAATTGTCTTAACATTCAGAACCAATCACAACGAACCAATTCTCCTTCACTGCTTAACCACCAATTTTACCAGCTGTGCCAGTTGGTCTTAAGAGATGGGCATGTGGGTACACCTATGAGGAAGTGTTTAAGTTAAGGCAGGACTCTGGTATGTCTGTAGATCATCTTAACAGCATGAATGATATGGGAAGACTCAGCCCGTGGTAGATGAGATTATTCTCCGGGCAGCTGGACAAAGATGGAGCTGGTTAGCATTAACATTGTTGGCAATGTCGGCAGGCTAGAAAGTAGCATTTGTTCTCACCGCTTTAATCTTTATTTATTTATCTATTATTTAGTGTGTGTGTGTTGCGGGGGGTGGAGGGGGGGAGGGACTGTGAAGGATCAAGGGTGACTGGGAATCATCCTGGATTGCTTCTACCTCCTTTTTGCTTCACTCTGTGATTTCTCAGGCTCTGCCCACCAGGGCCAGAAGTGCAGGCCCCTGCCTTTTCTACCTGGTGTTTTTTACGTGGGACCTGGAATCTGAACTCAGGACCTTCTGCTTGTGAGGCAGAATTTTAACCCCTGAGCCATCTCTCCAGCCCTGGTATGGCCAATTCTTTTTATTATTATTTATTCAATTGTGTGTGTGTGTGTGTGTGTGTGTGTGTGTGTGTGTGTGTGTGTGTGTAGAACCACGGGCGAATTCGGGAACCATCATGGACTGCCTCTACCTCCTCGTTTACTCTGCCCGGGGATTCACAGGCTCCGCCCTACCAGGACCAGAAACGCAGGCCGCCCCTGTTTCTGCCCTGTGTCTATACGTGGAGTCTAAGATCCGAACTCAGGACCTTCTGCCTGCAAGGCAGAGGCTTAACCCCTGAGCCACCTCTCCAGCCCCTGGTGTGGCCAATTCTTGAGAGTGCTGTAACTCTTCTGCCATGATGAATCCTAGACACGTGAGCATGAATAAATCTGTCGTTCCCCTGAATTGCCTGGGACATGTACTCATTACAACAAGAAAGATACGAAACTAAGACACTTGCTCACAACAACAAATACTAATTTTCTCTTTCAGGGGCTGACGGTCCCATGGAGACTCCAAGTGCCTACTGGGCTCAGGGGGGGCCCTGCATGTTTCCTCACTTTGCTCAGCCCTGGAAGATAGTTTTCCTCATGGGTGACCACAGGAATGTGAAAGGGTGAGCAGAAAACAGGTTTTCTCTTCATAGTTTCACCTGAACTCAGCGTACTGGGACTTCCCTCACAGTCCAGGGGCCACAGCAAGTCATCCAGCCACACTCAGCACCAGTGGATGATATCAGTCCATTCTGACTCCTGGACTCTAGAGCACTGACTTCAGAGCACTGTGAACTCACACAGCACCCAAGCACGGAGCACAGAATCCAATCCACCACAATTAAATTGCTGTTGTTGTAATAGTGTATTTCCTCCCAATTTTGTTGTGCAGATTACACACTGCTGAGTAAAAGTATAAAAATAAACTTCTGCACGGGCAAAAGCCTGTGAACCCACCATGGGAAGGAGACAGGAGGATCCAAGTTCCAGGCTAGACTAGGCTGCGACGTGACTTAAAGACCCCCTTGAGTTTGAGTGACTTTGTCGCAGAACAGACTTTTCCAGACCATCTTCAGACTTCCTCTTTCAGGTTCCTTCTCTTCGTTCTCACCTGTCCTCTTCCTCTTTCTTGTCTGTTCCTCCCTCCCTTGTCCAATGATTTCTTTCCTGTTCTCCTACAAAGAACAAATGTCCTCCCACTGTGTCCCATAGTGAATGAAAGGGGAGAAAAAGAAATCAAATGTTTTTAACATTCACTTCCCACTTTTTTCTTTTTTTGATGTATTGTGTGTGTGTGTGTGTGTGTGTGTGTGTGTGTGTGTGTGCATATAAAGGGGGGGGCATGCCATACTACACATGTGCAGATCAAAGGATAACTTTGGGAAGTCACTTCTTTTCTCCGTCTTTATGTGGATCGTGGGGATAGAACTCAGGGAGCCAGACTTCTTGTGTGGCATTGTAGTATGAATGTGAAATATTCTCCATTGATTCGTGTGTTTGAACACTTGATCCCAAGCTAGTAGGGCTGTCTGGGAAGGTTATGGAACCTTTAGGAGGTGGAAGAAGTATGTCACAGGGATCAAGCCTTGAAATTTGGTAATTTCTATTCTTTTTCTCTCTGCCTCCTCATTAGTGATCTAATATGATTCCACTACCACGCCTTCTCTGTTTGCCACGGTGCCTTTCCTGCAAAAAAGGACTCTATTCCTTCTGGAACTGCAAACCAAAATAGTAAATCACTTCTCCCTTAAGTTGCTTGGGTCAGAATTATCACTGCAATTGGAGAGTAGCTATGTTTACACGCTGACCCATCTCACCAGCCCCCATTTCCCATTTTTTAATAAGAAACCTAATTACATAGAATTATATGTAAAAGCAGGATTTTTTCCAGGATCTACTATGTAATGAAAAAGTAGAAGCACTGCTTTTTTTGGGTATCCATTCTGAAATTATGGGAGAGTAAGTTTACCAGTATCAGCATTGCTTCCGGTGTGTGAATCGATAGACTGGTGCTATTCACAAAGACAGAACCCATAATAAATAGATAGCAGAAGTATACAGACAAATGAAAGCATTGTGAACATTTTAGCAAAGATAAATAAATCAGGTATTTAGCTCTTCTAGAAACAATGGTGGTAGCTATGCTGGGATATAGAGTTACCTGAAAAATAAACATATCTCTAGTAGTTAGTTTGCATGGTTGCTGATTAAAAAAAAAATCACCATCAAAAGGCTTAAGGGAACAAGGTTTATTTTCTCTTATAATTGCTGGTTATAGTTGCTTGTCCAGCTTGGTGGGAGAGCACACATCAATACCAAAGACCGAGAGAACTGGCCACATAATGTCCACATAACGGCTGAGAGAGGCACAATCCTGACCTGACAGACTGGAATGTCTGGTCAAGTATACAGAAGGATGCCAACTTCCTCAACCAGCTCTATGTATTTTATTCTTCTGTCTAGGGTCTAGTCCCACCCCCTGGACCTGCCCTATCAGCTAAACAGTCTCCTCCAAGTTCCCTCAGGGCTTAACTCAACTATAAATTATTTATAAATGTGCCCAGAGCTCAAACCTTCAGCCATCAAGTTGCCACCTATACCTAAATATGACAGTATCTAAAACAAATAAACATGGATCACTAATTAACTCATCCTCATGTGATTTATTTTGCAAGTGGATTAGCTCTGGGTTAGCTCTAGATAATGAAGGCGGTCCATCTCCAAATCACTCTGAGAGCTAGTGGGAAATGATTTTATTTATTTATTTATTTGTTCATTCATTCATGTGTGTGTGTGTGTGTGTGTGTGTGTGTGTGTGTGTGTGTATCAGAGGACACTGTGTCCCTGTAGAGGCCCAAGGGTGATTTTGGAAATCATCCTGGATTGCTTCTACCTCCTCTTTGCTTTGCTCTGGAATTTTCCAGGCTCTGTCCACCAGGGCCAGATGTGCAGGGCAACATCATTTCTGCCTGGCGTTTTTCAGGTGGGGCCTAGGAATCTGAACTCAGGACCTTCTGCTTGTGAGGCAGAGTCTTAACCCCTGAACAAGAAAGACTGAAGATCCTTGCGCATAATATAGATGTGTTTGCTAACTTAATAATTTTGACAATCAATGTCTTCATCTATGAAATAAAGGCCTATGAATAAAGCCATTGATTTATTGAGCATATTATATAAAACTGGGTGTCCATCCTGGGGTTCTGCAGACAGTGAGAAGGGCATAGTCATGAACTTGTACAATGTACACGATCACTCACCTACTACGTGATACCCTCTGGCAAGCTGGGCCTAAGACAGTGGACGTAATAATTATGATTCCTGGTCTTGCAATGGGGGAGTCACAGCAGCCAGGCAATTATACAATATTGAGCAGTCTGTTAGGAAAGGAGGAAGATTTCATGCTATGGAGGAAAATGATACCTAATAGCTGACAAGAGTCAAATCTGAAATGTGGCCATAGGCTCGTGTTTTGAAAGCTTGCTTTCCAGCTGAGAGTTTGTAGACTTTTCAGGATGTGGGGCCTGACTGGCGGAATAGGTCATTAGGGGCAAACTCTGAAGGTTTTTGTGGCCCAGGGTTCAGTCTCACTCTCTGCTTCCTTATCTGTGATGATGTAAACAGCCTTAACCAGGCATGTTTACCTAGGGTACACGGGATCTGTCTGGACTGGGCTAGAGTGGGCTGACAAAGAGAGAGGACAAACGTATTTGGGTGCATGTTTCCACATCTGTGAAATTGGAGAATATCTTAAAAATCAGCGAAGTCTCTAATTTGTGCTGTTTATTTTTTCTTGGTGCTATGCACAATACAGAAAAAAAAAAACTTTATTTATTGGGCTGGAGAGATGTTCAGGGATTAAGACTGCCTCACAAACAGGAGGTCCTGAGTTCATATCCCAGGTCCCACTTAAATATGCCAGGTGGAAATGGCAGTAGCCTGAACTGGCTCTGGTGGGTGGAATCTGGGAAATCCCAGAGTGAAGCAAGAAAGGGGTAGAAGCAGTCCTAGATGTTTCCCAAAGTCACTCTTGATCCTCCACAGGGACACTTGGTTTTCTCTCTCTCTCTCTCTCTCTCACACACACACACACACACACACACACACACACACACACACACACACACACGCTCACACTCACACACGTACATTAAATAAATAAATATTTGCCGTGCTGAAAATTAAAAAAATAATTTATTCATTCGTTTAGTGTGTGTGTATGTAGGGGAGGGACTGTGTGTCCCTTTGGAGGACCAAGAGTGACTTCAGGAATCATCCTGGATTGCTTCTACCTCTTTCTTGCTTCATTCTGGCTCCCCCGTGCCCCCCACTGTTCCCGGCCTGGGCCCTGGGATCTGAATTCAGGACCTTCTGCTTGTGAGGCAGAGTCTTAACCCCTGAGCTATCTCTCCAGGCCACAATATAGAAAATTTTATGTCCAAGATTAACTTGGGTTAGTAAACTACAAAACATCATCAGAGTTCCCCACTGCAAAGAATAAAGTAGGGCTCTGAAAACACCGTGCTCCTTGTTAGATGAGGGAATGCATGCTGACATTTTCAGTTACAGGCTCTGGGCCAGAGAGCGAGATCTGATAGAGACGCATGCAGCTGCAGCCTCTATAGTCGGGGCCAGATGCTGGAAGGCTGCAGGGGAGGCCTCCGCTCCACTTATGAGGCATTGCAGAGTGGTTCTGTTCACCGAGTATTCTCTTCCCCACCCCCAGCCCAGGCCTGTAGGAGACCACGTCATGGTCACACTTGCCTCATACCTGAACTGAGGCAGACAGACCGCCCTCCTGTCAGACTTGGTCCCAGAGACCTGTACTTCCTCCTGTCAAGATCTGGGTCCCACATCCTGTGTGGTTAAGACAAAGAGAAGTCTGAGGGTCTGAAGGAAAGCCCTGAGTCACGGCAATAGCCCCTGGGTTCCTTCTCCAACCTTCTTACCTTTCAGGCAAGTGGAGAGGGAGCCCTGCTCTTTGTTTCTGTAGTCTGAGCGTGGGAAGGTTGAGAATTTATATCTCAGTTGATGAAGTACTTGTGTGACATGCAAGAAACAGTTCAAGCCCCAGCACTGAATAAACCAGGGGTGGTAGTGCACAGCTATAATCCCAACATTTTGTGAGATAGAGATAGGAGGAACAAGCTTGACATCCTGTTTCAAAAAACAAAACAAGACAACAATGTTACAGGGTCACTTTGGAGTCTGTATGTATCCAGGTTCTTGTGTTTGGGAGTCAAATATTGAAACCAGAACATGTGTAGAGGATTAAGGCAGATTTTATTGGAGGAGAGAAAAAACAGAACTCACAGACTCCAGACTTGGAATATCATGAGGACAAGGGAGCCCCGGAGAACTATGGACTCCAGGCGTGAAATCCATGAGGGGCAAGGAGGTGAAAAAGAACTCAAGGACTCCAGACATGGAGTTCCATGAAGTTCAAGGGCACCAAAGATGGCTGCCAGGATCAGGAATAGTTATACACTTAGGCAAGCCTGTGAAAAATGGCTTTTCTTCATTGGTTAGTTCCAATTTCTGTAAACGTGATTGGAGCTTCTGTTCCTCTGGCTCTTATTGGTCTGTTTGTATTGGGCCCAACCCAGCTGATTTTGTGCCTGACCTCATGGTAGGGTTTAGCTACAATAGAGAACTAGTCTTTGTATCTTTTCATGATCAAAGGGTTGGGGGAAGTTTGTGTTCTTTCAGGGTAATCTCAGCAGTGAAGGATGACCTTCCAAAACCTGCAGAGACCGTCCTTGGATGGTTGCTCTAAAACTGCCTAAACAACAAATAGTTAAGTCCTATGCCAAGAACTGGTGTACCATTAGGGGCAAAACTGACAGTCTCTACTCCAGATTTTGTATGGATTCATGAACATGCGTTTACAAAATGATAACAGTTTTAAAATTCACTTAGATGAAATTTAGTGCCAGACCTCCCTTCAGCACTCTACAAATACTAACTTCTGTCATTTGTACAATAATCTCAGAATTAAACAATAAGATCTTTCTTCATTATCCCTTATTGACAGGTAAGAAATACTGAGGCACAGATTCATCAAACATATTTAGGCAGCATTAGAGCAGCCATGTTGGGATGGTCTCTGAAGGTCTTCAAAGGTTATCTTCCAGGACTGGGATTACCCTGAAGGAATATACCCTATTAATCTGGAGGAATTGACTCTAATCCTTCACAGTTATTAAAGTCGACACTTTGTCCAATCTTCTGTTTATGAAAGGATATGGAGATTAGCTCTCCATGGTAGCTAAGCCCTACCATGAGGTCAGGCACAAGATCAACTGGGTTGGAGTCCCATATAAATAGACCAATGAGATGTAGAGGACCAAAAGCTCCAATCAGGTTTACAGAAATTAGAGCTAATCAATGGATAAAAGCCATTTTCCCTCGGGCTTGGCTAAGTGTATAAATATACCTGACCCTTCCAGCCATCTTTGGGGCCTTGTCCTTCATAAGGCAGGTTTAGAGAGCAACCATGCTGAAGGAACACAAATTCCTTCGCCAAATTCCCCCATCTTTTGCTTATGAAAGGATATGGAGATTAGCTCTCCTTTACAGATAGGCCCCACCTTGAGGTGGGCACAAGATTAACTGCCTTGGGCCCCAATTGAGCTAACTAATGAGGGAAAGCCATGTTTCCCAGGCTTATCTAAAGGCATAAATACACCTGACCTTTGCAGCCATCTTTGGTGCCTGCCCCTCACTGCACTCCACATGTGAAGTCCATGAGCTCCTTTCTAGCTGCCTGTCATTCATGGATTCCATGCCTGGAATCTCACGGCACTTCACACTGGGGTCTGTGAGTTCTTTTCTAGCTCAATGCCCCTCGTGGATTCCATGCCTGGAGCCCATGAGTTCTCCCAGGTGCCCTAGCTCCTTCTAACACTCCACATCTGGAGTCCATGAGTTCCGTTCTTTCTCTCCTCTAATAAACTCTGCCTTAATCCTCTATGTGTGTTCTGGTTTCAGTCCTCTCTGAACACAAAAACCCTGCAACAATGGGACAGTCATCCCGCAACATTTGGCGACCACGAAGGGACAGTCAGGAGATCAATCACGTAACATCATGGCACTCCATGTCTGGAGTCCTTGAGTTCTTTTCCAGCTCCTTGCCTCTCATGGACTTCATGCCTGGAGTCCAGGAGTTCTCCAGGGCTCCCTTGCCTCTCATGGATTCACATCCATGAATTCCGTTCTTTCTCACCTCTAATAAACTCTGCCCAAATCTTCTTTGCGTGTTCTGGTTTCAATCTTAGGCTCTTGAACACAAGAATCTGGACACATAAAGACCCAAGAGGGACCTCAAATCATTTGTCAGGCCACAGCCAGAAGTTCAGCCCCACAGCTCTGCAACAATCTGACCTGATGTCACACAGTTCATAGACTGAGGAGGTGACTGTGAAACCCAAGGAAGTTTGCTCTGGAGTCCTAGCTGTGACTCAGCTGCCTCTGAGTTCTGTCTTGGCTCAGTGTGCCTAAAATAAAACTTCCTTTGGAGTGTGTGAGTCATCAAGGGGGCAGGGACTAGGCATCTGAGAAGCCAGCAATAGCTTACAGATTATTTGGAGAACCTGCAGGGCATTGAATATTAAGCAATTCGCGCCAGTGCTTTACTGGCTTCTCAAAAGCGATTTTAGGAACAGCAGCAGCTGTGGAGGAAAATGATGCCTGCGCCGTCTATGAATGTGAGCTCTTTCACACAGGCTTACGTTTTCCCTAGAGCCCTTCACCTCCAGCAGCTATTCAGGACTCAGCACTTTCACTACTTGGTACTTTACATTTCCCCAAGTCCATTTACAGTCCTGATGCGCTTCAACCACATGGCTGGGAAGTATTAGTGAGTGAACAAAGAGGTCTCCTAAATGATCTCCTAAACCAGTGTTGACACATTCAAATATTTGACGCCAATAGCTCAGGCCTCCAAGAGTAATTTGCATTACTAAGGTGAGGTTCGTTCCACAATCACTGGGCTAGCCTTAAGTACTGGCCATTAAAGCTGGAAGCTCCCGACTTAGAATAGTTCTTACACAGTGACTCTCCCCGCCCCCTCCAACACAAACACAAATCTCGAATGCTGGATACACATATTTACCATCAGCAGGCTCTAAGATGTGTGTGTGGAGAGACATGGTTTTCCTCTCAGATATAAAAACCTAGGGCTTTTCTTAATGTGTAAAAAAGTCATTAACAGAATCTTCTGCTAGTGAAAACATTTTGTGCTGCACACAAGAACACTTAGTTGGGTATTTGGCATCTGCTTTTAAGGCACTTGAAAATCATGATATTTCTGTAATAATAAGAAACAAATGCTACTAGTTTATTTCCTATGATGCAGTAAAAGTTTCCACGTTTTGAAATTATTATAGTCTCTATATTGAACCAATACAGAGAAAGGATGAGGGCTTTTGTATATAGAACTGATTTGGGGCTGAGCTCGGAGAAGACTAAAGAGTCCTCCCCTTTGAACTGAGTCCCTGATTGGCTGATCCAGTCTTCCCAAACCAGGCTGAAGTCAAAGCAACTTTACTCCCTGCCCCCTCTCCCAGAAGCGCAGCAGGGTTCCAAAGACTCTGCCCACCACAGACACCTCTTTCAAATGCTAATGAGTAGTACACAAAAGCTAAACAGGACCAAACTGGTTTCCGCAGCCTGAGCAGCTGGGAGTTATCATCCTCCACTTTTCCCCCCAACATTTCCCAGACTCCCCTTCCTTATATCCCCACCTTCTGTCACTGTGCTGCCCCCAGTTGCCATTCACATCAAACCCAGACACCCCCAGTCACAACCCTTTTGACCGTTACTTTGTCTCTATACCAGTTTTTGGAGCCTTTGTGTTTCTCAGCAGCTACAAACTGGGCTTACAGGGAAAGGAAAAAAAAAAAACAACCAGCTGCCTCGCACTCCAGCTGGGTACCAAGCGTCCTTGAGGTGGTCCCAGTGTCAGCAACAGTCAGTCCTTGAACACTCACAACCTCTTGTAAGGCGAGCAGTGAGTACAGTCCTGTCTCGCACGTGACAAAACTGGCCCTGGGGAAGGGTGGAATTACGCAATCACACAGCTCACAAGTGACAGAGTCAAGATTCAAACCCGGACGGTGGAACACGCTGCCCAAGCCCGTCCTCCTTACTGAAGTGCCTCCTTTTTAAAGGCAGGCCAACATTGCTGATTGGAGGGCAGGGGAATCCAGCCTGGAAAGGAACAGAGTTTATGGAAAGACCTAGTGGTGGAGCAATTTCAGGGAGAGCTCAAACCTGACCCTGAAGGTGGGGGGGGGGTACAGCCCAATTGACAGAATGTCTCCTAGCAAGCTTGAAGCCCTGGGGTGATTCTCCATCATGATATACACTGGATGTGGTGGGCATCCTATTGATGGAGGTCACTCTGGGGTCTGTTTGTGCCTGGGTTCTTGTGTTCAGGAGTCAAACATTGAAACTGATTCAGGGAATGGTCTTCGGTCTTTTGGCAGTCCCATCTGGGTGTCCAAATGATGCAGGGACAGGAAACGACCATTCCAATGTTGTAGGGTTCTTGTGTTCCGGAGTCAAAGATTAAAACCAGAACACAGTGTAGAGGATTAAGGTAGAGTTTATTAGAGGAGAGTAAAGATGGAACTCATGGACTCCAGATGTGGAATGCCATGAGGGGCTAGGACACCAGAGAACTCATGGAGAAGCTGGCAGCTGGAAAAGAACCCATGGCACTAGAGTGCCAGTGAGGCAGGATTAGAGCAGCCATGCTGGGATGGGTCTCTCAAGGTCTTTGGAATTCCTGAAGGCCATCCCCCCACTGCTGGAATCACCCTGAAGGAACACTCCTGCTGAGGAACTGACTCCTCCCACAGATAAAATGGCCAACTTTCCTATGAAAGGATTATGGAGATGAGCTCTCCATATCAAACAACTTGACCTCTAACCCACATGAGCCCAATAGCAACTGGGTTGGGCCAATGGGAGAAAGCCAGTGTTACAGGCTTGTCCAGGTGTATAAATATACCTGGCCCTAGCATCCATCTTTGGCACTCCAGCACCCCCATGGCCCTCAAGATGCCATGGGTTCTTTTACTGCTGCCTACTTCTCATGGAGGCGCCCTAGCCCCTCATGACACTCCAGTGCCATGAATCCGTGTCTTGTTCCTTGCTCCTCATGGATTCCATGCCTAGGCACCGTGAGTTCTCCAGGGCATCCTAGCCCCTCATGGCACACCACATCTGGAGTCCATGAGTTCCAACCTTTGTCTTCCCTAATAAACTCTACCTTAATCCTCTACACGAGTTCTGGTTTCAATCTTCGACCCCGGACACAAGAACCCTACAACACCGGGACAGTCCTTTCCCTGCAACATTTGACACCCCAGATGGGACCGTTTTGATTGTCCCGCAACACCATGAGAGGCTAGGGTGTCAAAGATGGCTGCCAAGGCCAGGCATATTTATACACCTAGACAAACCCAGGAGACTGGCTTTTTCTCTCATTGGTTAACTCCCATTGGGCCCAACCCAGTTGCTCTTGGGCCCATGTGGGCTAGAGATCAAGTTGTTTGTTTGACATAGAGAGCTCACTTCCAAAATCTTCATAGGGAAGTTGGCCATCTTATCTCTGGGAGGATTGGAGTCAGTTCCTCAGCAGAGGTGTTCCTTCAGGATGATTCCACCGGTGGGGATGACCTTCCGGAATTCCAAAGATCTTCGTAGAGGATTAAGACAGCTTTTATTAGAGGAGAGAAAGAACAGAAGTCACTGACTCTAGACGTGGAGTACCATGAGGGGCTAGGGCACTCTGAAGAACTCATGGATTCCAGACATAGAATCCATGAGGGACAAGGAGCTGGAAAAGGACTCAAGGACTGCAGGCATGGAGTGCCATGAAAGGCATGTGTCAAAGATAACTGCCAGGGTCAAGTATATTTATGCACTTAGGTAGGCCTAGGAAAAAATAGCTTTCCTCATTGCTTAGCTCCAATTTCTGTAAACTTGATTGGAGCATTTGGTCCGCTACATCTCGTTGGTCTGTTTATATTGGGGTCTAACCCAGTTGATCTTGTGCCTGACTCATGGTAGGGCTTAGCTATCATGGAGAACTAATCTTCATATCCTTTCATGAACAGAGAAGGTTGGGGGAAGTTGGCGACTTCAGGGTAATCCCAACCCTGGGAATGATCCTCAAAGACCATCCCAGCATGGCTGCTCTAAGCTGCCTAACCATCAACCTGGAATTAGAAACCGGAGAATCAGGAGTTCAAGGTCACCCTCCATAATAAAGCAAACTTGCTTGTGGACCAACCTGAGCTGCATAAGATCCTGCCTGGAACAAAACCAAACAAATTCACAATAACCAAGCAAAAATCTAACTGCAGTTTCTAGCTTGCTATAATTTGCGCCAAAAGTCTATATGTTCACTTGTCCGCAGCCTGTGTCACTATGGAAGGTAGAGGCATCTCGGGAGTAATTTCATTTCTATCTGAAAGCTAGTGCAGTTAGGGATGTCTAGTCCTATAGAACCACGCCCATCACCCCTCCGGTCTTTACCTTGTTTCCCTAGTAGCTCTGAGACACTCGTTGGCAGTGCCAGACTTTAAAAGCTTATGGCTCCACCATCACCCATCTCTCTCTTCCTGCTCTTCCATCGTATGGTAGTGGTGGCTCTGAGCTTTGTCCTCTCCTAGCCAGTGCGCGTGGCAGCTCTCCCCCACTTCTCTCTGATCTGCTCTCCCACCTTAAACTGTGGCTTCCTCTTGCCTCCCTTGGACCAAGCGCCCAAGAATTTCTTCCCTCTTCTCTCATTTTCCATAAAATCCCTGCTTGGACCTCTCAACTTGCTCTGGTTTCAATCTTGGGCTCCAGAACACAAGAATCTAGGCAGTTATCCCCATCAGCAGGCTGGAGCGGAAAGAAGTTAGCTCACGGGGCACCACCCTGGCTGTTCGGTGAGCGGTTCCATCTGACACCGGACACCAAGATGCTGATTTGCCCTTTTTGCTCAAGTCAGATTCTTGTGTTCTTGTGTTTGGGAGCCAAACATCGAGACCAGAACACTTGGAGAGGATTAAGCCAGATTTTATGAGAGGAGAGAAAGAACGGAATTCATAGACAAGTTGGTGAGTGGCAAGAGAGCCAAAAAGAACTCAGATAGGAAGCCCATAAGGGGCAAGGAAACCAAAGATGGCTGGCATGGTCAGGGGTATTTATATGGTTAGGAAGGCCTGGGAAAAGTGACTTTTCCTTCTTAGTTAGCTCCAGTTTCAGAAAACCTAATTAGAGCTTTTGGTCCCATACATCTCACTGTTCTGTTCCCAGACCAGTCAACTTTGTGGCCTGCAGGGGCTGTAACTGCCTTCCCAGGCTTCTTGAGCACAGATCAAATGTGCAAAACAGACAGCAGTGGAGACTTAACTCCTGCTCTTTGGCCTTTCCGGTGTCTATTATTTGTCCTGTGATCTAATCTTGGAATGGGAAGATTGATACCACACATCTCATGCTTTTTCCCTAAAACTATATTTAAGATCCACATTGTTCCCAGCATTGTAACAGAAAATGTGTCTTTTTAGACACTGTTAACTGTGTACAATTATTGACTGGCTGAGAGCGCAGTAAATCACATGTCTTTATATACATCCTTGCACCTTCCCTGTTACAGCTGTTGACTGTTCAGGATTGCTGATGCCTTTATGTATTTCCTTGCACACCTTCCTGTTTTCACTTTAGTGTCTCTTGTTCCCCTGAGGTTTGCTGTTCCTTGTTATAATCTTTATAGTCACTGATTCCGGATGATTCCCTGTGTGCATGTCTAGCTGAGAATAAACTTGTCTCGATACAATCTCATGCTGGCTGAGGTCCTATTAGTCCCAGCCTGGAACCAATTCCTTTTGCTCCCTTGCAGAGATCCCATGTTACAGTGGGCAACCTCATGGTCAGGCTCTTTCTTATCTTTTCATAAACAGAGGGTTGGAGGAAGTTGGTGACTTCATGTTGGTGGGGGATTAGAACCAGTTCCTCCAGATTAGTAGAGTGTGTTCATTCGGGATAATCCCAACAGTAGGGGATGACCTTCAAAGACCTTCTCAGCATGGCCCTATTCTGAAACTGCCTAAAGATGATTTGAGTTTAATCCTTGGAACCCACAAAAAGCTGAATTTGGTGGCTTGAATTTATAATTCTGACTCTCCCTCAGGGAGATGGGAAGGCAGACTGGTGAACAATTGGAAATTTGAGGCCAGCATTTCTCAGGCCAGCTAATTTTGCAGAGTAGCAAAAGCAACAAGAGAGACCTTGCCTCAAAACCAGATGGAAGATGAGAACAAACTCCCCAAAGTTGTCTTCTGTTCTACAAATGCTCAGACAATGCAGATGACACTCAGTGGGCCACACAGGCAAAAAAAGACATGAAAGTAAGAAAGAAAAGCTCTCTACTAAGGACAGAGGTACAGATGGAATGAATACACTATGGAGAAGACTGGAGAGAGGCATGATGGAAGGCAAGATCAGGAAGTTGTGTACATCTAAATGGGGGCAACAGAGGCATTCACCTATCATGTTCTGGTCTTTACTCAACCTACTGCAGGAAACACTTCAGTGCTTCAAGTCAGAGTGAGCTTCTGTGATTGGCATTTCAAGAGGTTTGCTCTGGCTGCTGTACAAGTGCAGAAGGTATGTGCAAAAGAAGGGCCCAAGCACCAGGTTATTGTAATAATGCCTGCAAAATACATGGCCTAGGATGGTTTTGGATACAACCTCAAGTGGAACTGCTAATAGGCCAGATATGGAATATAAAGAAGTCAGGGAAGGATGAAGTTACAATTTTAAAGTGATGGGGAAGGGCATGAGAAGAAAAGGGAGGTGCAGGAAGGAAGTGGACCAAAAATTCAGTTTGAGATTTACACGTGATAGGCTTATAGACGTGTCTACAGGGAGACTCGGAATGATAGCTCATGTCTGCAATGAGAAATCTGGTGTAGAATTATAAATTTGGGAGTTATTAACAACATATAGAGGGTATTTTAAACCAAAGCCTCATGAAGTCACCAAGAGAATGAATACATTCTTTGGAAAGAAATCCAAGAATTAACCCCAGAACACTCCATGGTGTAATGGTCAGGACTGTGAACACTACCAGCAAAGAACAAACATCTGAGTTGCCAGTGAGGATACTCAAGGGAAGACTGGGTCTGCAGAGATCAATTGTGTTAATTCTTTTAAAAAAAATTTTTTTTATTATTTATTATTTTTCAATTGTGCGTGTATGCGTGTGTAGAACCACAGGACGAATTCGGGAACCACCATGGACGCCTCCACCTCCTCCTTGTTTACTCTGCCCCGGGATTCATGGGATCCGCCCTACCAGGACCAGAAACGCAGGCCGCCCCTGCTTCCGCCTGGTGTCTATACATGGGGTCTAGGATCCGAACTCAGGACCTTCCGCCTGCAAGGCAGAGGCTTAACCCCTGAGCCACCTCTCCAGCCCCCAATTGTGTTAATTCTACATTAGATTGGTGCCAGGAGATGGAACCGACTGCAGGATGACTCATGCAGAAGTTATTGCTAACCTTGTCCAGAGTGTATGTTCAATGGATGACTGGACAAATGAACATAGCTTTTCCTTTAGGTGTACTTGATCTGGACGCAATGGCTTAAATGTTGAGTTTCTCTAGGATGTGTTTGACAGATGTGAATTCATTTGCAATACATGCCTTTATTCTCATCTAAATGTCTCCTGATTGTAGGGAGTGGAAAAGCCCATAAGGCCCCTTATCTGTGGAAGCCAGGTGGTCACACAGTACCTCAAACCCTTCAAGGGTATCTACATAATAAATGTCTTGGCCCCAGAATTATAGAAAAATATCTGCAAACTGACTTCTATATTGATAGTTCATTTTGTCAGGGTAATGGAAGGAATCACATTCTTTACTATCACTAATGTTGTTATTAATTGTGCTAGGGATGAAATCCAGGCCTTCAAGTGTGCTAGGCAAGCATTTTACCACTGAAATACTAAAGAAACCTCAGCTTAAGAAACCAAATTCTTGAGATTATTAATTAATAATTGTTCGTTAAAATCATTTAGTGAAAATTTTTACGATTCAAACCCTATTCCTAAAAATCTTATAATTTTTTTGTGTGTGTGTCTGTGTATCTCTCTATGTCACTGTGTTTAACTATAGAAGCCCAAGGATGATTTTGGGTGTCATCCTGGATTGCTTCTACCTGCTATTTGCTTTGCTCTGGAGTTTCTCCGGCTCTGCCTTCCAGGACCGGAAGTACAGGCTGATGTCATTTTTACCTGACATCTTTTACGTGGGATCTGGGATCTGAACTCAGAACCTTCTGCTTTCAAGGCAGAGCCAAAATCCCTGCGACATCTCACCAGACCTCAAACCCTATTTCTATAACTCAGATGGAAAGTGGCTGGAGGCTGATGAGTACTTCTCTGGATACCGGCAGTTTCCTCACTGAACACCGGCACTGCAAGGGCACTCCTATCCTGGGGCGCTTGCTCTATGCCAGGCATGATGCTCAGATCCAGCAAGCTGAATCCTCCAAACCGCCTCAGCAGGAAGGTGCTATCATCATTCCCAGACAGTGGACATAATGTAATAATTACAGATGAGGAAAGATTGAAGAGATGGGAGAGGAATTGGACCTCTCATGGAGACAGTCCTTCAGGAGTGAATTAATTGGTCCTCAATCAGAACTATCTACCACACTTCAACTCCTGGGAGAAAAAAACAACCATAAGGACTGAGGACAGGCCCTGGGAGCCCATTCTGAAAGCTTGGTTTCAAGGAGTGCAACAGATGCTTCTCAGAAAGGAACCAACTAAAGATTTTTTTTGTTCTACTTCACGCAGAGTCTCTCTTGTGTTATCCTTAGATGCCTTTAAACCAAAGTATTAATCCCATTTCATAAGTGAGGAACCTACAGTATAAAGTATCTATCCCAGGCCACGGTTGTTAGCAAGAAGAGAAGTCAGTATCTACACAAGGACTAATGATTCCAAAGAATTAAGTTCTGTTTGCATTCCCAAAAGAACTCATTTGAGACATAGCCATGAAAGATCCTCTAAATTTCCTGTTAAGGAGAGTTGTCTCATCCCCTGCACAGTTTTCTCTGGCCACTTTCATCTATGCATGTCGTTAACTGTGCATTGCCATTATCCTATTCTCATGATGTATCCAGGGGCCATTTGTTTTCCTTCCCTCCTATTTCTCTGTTTGTGTGACCCCCTCAGTGGAGGTCCGAGGGGAGAGGCAAAAAGCTAACGATCATCCTTTGGGCATCTGGAGATGTTACACAGATCTTTCCTAGACGTAAACTCTATCCTATAGACAGGACTGTAGGCGGTGAATGTTTGGTTTATGCTGGTCCAAATATTTGTAATTGCCCTGGAGGACTGGCTCACTGTAATTCCTCAAGAATCTGGGGTAAGTTTGACCTCTGACTTTGGGGTGGATTCATCTTCAACATGCCAAGCAAATGTCCTGGTTCTGCTACAAGCTTTTCAGCGATGCTACTGTAATGTATGAGGGACCACCCAAGACTGTAGCCAGTACCTTCTAGTTGCCCTGAAATAGGAATCTCACCTATTTCTGCTCTCTTTATTACTCAAAACATGGCTGTCTGAACCTCTTTCTGCATGATAATCCTTTCAGTATCTTCTCTTTCTTTCAGAACAAGAATTGAGTGTGTGTGTGTGTGTGTGTGTGTGTGTGTGTGTGTGTCAGAGGGCACTATGTGTCACAGTGGAGGACCATGGGTGACTTTGGGAATCATCCTGGATTGCTTCTACCTTCTTTCAGCTTCACTCTGGGATTTCCCAGGCTCTGCCCACCAGGGTTGGAAATGCAGGCCCCTGTCATCCTCACATAGAGTTTTTATGTGAAATGTGGGTCATGGGACCCAAGACCCAAACTCAGTACCTTCTGCTTGTGAGGCAGAGTCTTAACCTCTGAGCCATCACTCCAGCCTGAGTTTCGGTGTTTTTGAGACATGGTTTCATGTAGCCGAGGCTGGTCCAGAACTCACTGTGAAGCTGAAGATGTTCCTGAACTTCTGATCCTCTGCCTCCCTTCCCTTGGGCATGACTGTGCCATGACTCTACCAACTGAGCTACATCCTCCGTTTCAGAACAATAGGTTAAACAAACACCTGATAAACGTTTATACTTATTTTTATACAATTTTGCATTCATTTGGGGGGGGGGGACAGGGTTTCACTAAGGACTTAGACTGGCCTCCCAACTCTATCCTCCTTCCTCTGTCTCCAGAAAGCTGAGATTATATACCATACCTGGTTCTTACTCTATCATTTGAAAACTGAATGTAGAGCAAGCACCTTGTGCACCAGCCTCCAACCCCACACTTCTCTTCTCTAGGTTCTATACGTGTACATCCCTGTAGTGGGGTTCAGCCCAGGACCTCGCACATGCTAAGCATGTGCTCCACCACTGACCCACACCCACACCTCCTGTTTATATATTTCTTTGGACTACGGGATCTCAATGCAGAAGAGACCCTGGTGAAATCATGTAGCAATCCACAACTAATGTGCTTAAAAAGGTCAGTGATACAGTTGATTTTAACATTTTGTGGGGAGACACTTTACTACTGTCTACCTGCCCCAGACAGGAATTTAATGACAGGCCAAAGTAATGATTATACAAGGTCCAACTTGATAAACCAATGAGTTTATTGGGGTTACTTACAGGAGCAAGAATGATTCAAATGTGGCTACATCATCGGAAAGCCTGCCCCAACATGAGATTCACAGAAATCGAAACGCTCCAGTTCTATGCTGCATGACTTGCTCCTAGAAAAGTTTCTTTCAGACTTCTGAACTGCCTGGTATCATTTTTAGGCTGCTATCTGACTGTGAGAGTCTCTTCCCCCATCAGTCCTTTACTGCTTTTCCTCACTTAGAAGAGAACCTCCCCATCCCTCCACAACTTGTTAGTTTCAGGAACTTCTTGAGTCTGAAGAGCTTTTTATCTGCTGGTCCTTCCTCAGGGATGGGGTGTTTCAAATTGCTATGTAACATCCTTCTTAGGTTAGACTGGGCCAAAAATGGTACCAAAGTTAGATGCAGACATTATCTTGACAATTGAGGAGTCAAGCCCTGGATTCACTTATAAAGAATTGGTGTTTGGCTAACCATCTGCCCCCTTTTAGGCAAGCCTGCAGGAGATTGTCTAATTCAGAGAGAAGGTCCAGCCTATGGTGGGCGGGACTTGTCCCTGGGCAGGTGAATAAAATGGAAGGAGCTGGTTAAGAAAGTTGGCATCCTGTGGTATACTTGGCCAGACATGATGGTCTGGCAAATGAGGATTATCCCTTTCAGCGGTCCTGTGGATATATAGTTCAGTCAGTTTCCTCAGCCTTTGGTGTTGAATGTACACTTGCCTGCCAAGCTGGATAAGGAATTGTAACCACACAGTTGTAATCCAGAATAAAACCCCTTGTTCCCTTAAACTGTTTGGTCATGAATTTATCCAAAATAATGCAGAGTTGTTGACATTATGCTATACCCAGAGGAAAAATGCCACGTAACCACGCAACCATATAACACATTTGTGATACTCTGGATAATTTATTCTCTCTCTCTGTTTCCACAGCACCTCTCCCCTTTATTTCCTTCTGTTCTTCTAGGGTGGCATACTTGTTCCTATCTCTCTCTCTTTTTTTTTTTATTTCCACTCATACAAACTTAACCAAGGTACACCGGTCCCCTCCCTCCGTTCTTATCTCTTGTAGCTATCTCTTGTTCCCTTGAGAAAGTAACTCACTGAACCTGGAGCTAGGGCTAGATTAGGGCCCCGAAAGTCTCACCACTCATTTTACCTCCCCACCCCCAGCACACTGTGGTTATAAGGCAAAGGCTCTGGACATACTAATCATTTTTTTTAAATGTGAGTGCAAGAATTTGAACACGAGATCTTATGCTTGATTAACAAATTCTCCTGCCTACTGAGCTTTCTAACTTCTCTTTCATTGCATTGAGAGAGAAAAAAGAATTTTGTTATCTTAGGACAGAGTAGAAAGGCTGCTGGGAAGGTCTTTGAAGGTCATGTGTCACTGCTGGGATTATCCTGAATGAATTAGGAGGGTGTTTTACTAATCTGGAGGAACTGGTTCTAATCTCCCAGAGATGAGATCTCCAGCTTCCCCCAAACTGCAGTTTATAAAAGAATACGGAGATGCTTTCTTCACTGCAGAAAGTATAAGTTCCGAAAAAAAATCAACTAACCAAACCCAAACAAAAAATCCCCCAGCTAGACCATGAAGTCAGCCACAAGGTTGGCTGGGCTGAGCCCTGACATGAACAGAGTAGGGGAACTAAAAGCCCCAAACAGGTTCATAAAATAAAGAAAAGTCACTTTTCCTATGCTTGACTGATCCTATAAATACTTCTGACCTTGCCAGACATCTTTAGCTCCTTTACCTCTCGTGGACTCCATGTCTGTGACTTCCGTTCTTTCTTTCCTCTAATAAAATCTGCCTTAATCCTCTACAAGAGCTCTTGTTCCATTCTTCAACTCCTGAACACAAGAACCTGGACATAAAAAAAAAATCCGGAAACAGCAGGATCTCTAAAATGGGTGGAATAATCAGAGTAGGTTTGTGGTTACTGGAGGAATTTAAGAAGATAATCCTGAAACACTAGCCTTGTATCAGTTCTTCGAATTTTCGAATTTTCCCTACTCTAGCTCCCCAGCGCAGTCAGGCTGGTTCAGAGAACACTAGTCAACAGCAAATCAAGAACCCAATCCTACACCCTCACTCTTCCTTAGCTCTTTTGATGGGGCCCACAACTGTCCGTCTTGTTTTTTCTTGTTTTTTCAAGAACAAAAACTCCCTGCTAGTTGGTCATGGTGGCAAATGCATAAAATCCCACCACTTGGGGGGCTTGAAGCAGCATGATCCCAGTGAGATTTAGGTAGTTCTAGAGCAGCCATGCTGGGATAGTCTCTGAAGGTCTGGGAAAGTCACCCTCCACTGCTGCCATTACCCTGAAGGAACACACCCTTTGCTAACTTTCCCCAACCCTTTGCTTATGAAAGGATATGGAAATTAGTTCTCCACAGCAGATAAGCTAAACCAAAAGAAACAGCCCTACCTGGAGGTGGGCTCCAGATCAACTGGGTTGGTCCGGATATCAACTAACCAAGTCGGAAAAGCTGTTTTTCCCAGGCTTACCTAAGTATATAAATACACCTGACTGCAGCAGTCATCTTTGGCGCCTGCCCCTCGTGGCACTCCATGTCTGGAGTCCATGAGTTCTTCTCCAGCTCCTTTCTGCTCATGGATTTCATGCCTAGAGTCCAAGAGTTCTCCAGGGCGCCTGCCCCTCATAGTACTCCACGCCTGGAGTCCGCGAGTTCCATTCTCTCTCTCCTCTAATAAACTCTGCGTTAATCCTCCAAGAGCGTTCTGGTTTCAATCTTCGACTCAGAACACAAGAATGTGAATATATATAGACTCCTAGAGAGTGACGCCGTACATTTGGCGAGCACAGCCAGGAGGAGATCAACGCCGTTACAAGATCAGCCCGAGATCCTGTCTCAAGAAATAAAAGTTATAAAAAAAATTAACTCGCTAAAAACAAAGCGAACAACTCACTCCCGGTCCCGCGGTGTCCTTTACACCGAGAATCAGTGGCTCACGACCATGGCCACGAGCTGGGACTTGGTCTCCAGAAGCCACCGAAAGTTAAAAGTGGTTCTGGACTTAGCCCAGGCTCCAAGAACCTTTCGTCCTGTCCTTCCTGTCATTCGCATTCCAAGGCAGTCACCTCACCAGCCCAGCCCCTCCCTGTGGCGGCACCGGGACGGGGGCTGACACCTGGGAACGGTGGGCAGGCCGGCTGGGCCAGGTGGCTGGGGGCGGAGCTCGGCGCCCGGGGTTCCGAGGGGGCGGGGCCAACGCGTGTTCCGGTCCCTGGGCGGGGCCTCCCTGGGCGGGGCCTCCCTGGGCGTGGGCACCCGCAGGTGGGTCCGGTGGCTCGGGTTTCGCTGAAACAGATCGCGCCCTGAAGAAGCGCACCGATTTAGATTAGGGGCAGGTGCGAGGGGGTCTCTCCTGGGTGCGGCGAGCGAGGGAAGCTCCGAGTTTCGGATCTGTGGCGGGGCGGCGGATTCCCCCCGCCGGTCCGCCGTCTGGGCTACTGCCAGAATGCGAGGTCCCAGCGCGGCGTGGCTGCTGGGGGCCGCCGTCCTGCTGGCCGCCTCGGTCTCCTGTAATCAAACCTCTGGAGGTAAGAAACTTGCTCCAGCAGGGCTCCTGCCTTTGAATAACGGGGTCCCGGGCACGCTGGGTTGCTAGGAGGGGAAGCGAACCCGGTACATCTCCCAGCCTCTTTAGTGGCTTTGATTGGGGGGGGGGTCCCCGCATCAGAGACAGAGCAGACCTCTGGGAATGCCTGAAGAAGGTGGAGCAGGGGGCAAAGGTGCTTCTAGGATTTCAGTCACTTGCTGGAGACCGTCGTAGTCTGGGCTCTCGCAGCTCCTACCTGTCGACTTGAGGAAGGGAAGAAGGAAGAAGTGCGGCGTCTACCCCGCGCCCAGGGGCCTGCCTCCCCTGGGGCGGCTTCTTTGCAAACAATGGGTCATTAAGAACTTTAAGCACACCCAGGTCGACTGCCTCAGGGCTAATCCTTGGGGACCCCAGGATAAGCGATCGGGTGGGTCAGTTGTTCATAGGAACTCCTGGCCCGGGAACCTTCTTCTTCCTCCCATCCACCTTCCACAACCCTTTCTGGGGGTTCCAAACACAGCATTCAAAGAACACTCCTCCACCCCACCCTGCGGGCCGGGGCCCCTGGCATCTGTGGCAAATGATCGGGGTGTGAATGTCAGGCCGTTCGCGGGTGTCTTGGATTTAAAAGTGGCACTGGGGCCTTCACGTTAGACCAGGTGACGTCCTGGCCCTGGGATTCCCAGACCCAGGCTACCCGGAGCGCACACTGGCGGCCTTCCAGAGCTAGGTCGCAGGCTGCCAAGACCCGGGTACAGAACAGTTAGGGAGCGGTCCCGGGCGTTGCTTCGACCAGCGGGTCGGACGGGGTGGTGCTGCTCTGGTCGAGTTCGCGTGTGCACCGCTGGAGTCCAGTGCGATGTTCACAGCCTGCCATCGCGTTGCGGTGAGGCCGAGTGTGCCCCGCAGTTTGAGGATAGCCCAGGTCGCGCTAAACAGGTTTTCATTTGTCGCCTGAACTTGCAGATCTGCTATATATATGACTATTTCTTACCTTTACCCTCTTCATAATGACATTGTAAAAGAACATGTCACAGTGAATTCGACTAAAATTTTTTTAAAAAGATTTAATGGTGTTAGCATCCACTAGTATGTGTTTTCTTGGTTATAATCTGTAGAAAAACAATCGTTATACCTGGGAAATACGCAAATTATTATTAGCATTGCCTGTTTTCAGATTGGAAACTTAAAATTCAGGGACAAAGGTTAGTTATGTGTAAACTTTAAAAAGAGATGGTGGCAGGTGATTCAACGATATATGAATCATGCAGTTCACAAGGGAAACGTACCCTGATTGGCTCCCTCTTATTTACAAAGTGAGAGATCTGGAGCTGGAGAGACATCCCTGATGTATAAGGTGAGCTTGACTTTAACAGCAATGGAAAGTCCTGTTACTTGTTAACCCCAGGTATTTAATATTGTACCTTATATGATATGCAGGGTATTTTTTCTCTTGCATAACCTATATCCCACTGCAGTGTGACTTTCCCAAAGAGTTAGTCAAGAACAAACTAGATACATGGAGCTTTTCTCCTGGTGTAAAATAATATGGAGGGAACAGAAAGCATCCTCACAAGCCTTTCTCCCTCCCCCTCTACCTAGTCCTTAGGTGCATTCCTCCATTTGTTAAAAGCAGATTCAGGAGCTGGAGAGGTGGCTCAGGGGTTAAACCTTTGCCTTGCAGGCGGAAGGTCCTGAGTTCAGATCCTAGACCCCACGTATAGACGCCGCTGCGCTTCTGATCCTGGTAGGGCGGAGCCTGTGAATCCCGGGGCAGAGAAACAAGGAGGTGGAGGCGTCCATGGTGGTTCCCGAATTCGTCCGTGGTTCTACACACACACACACATACATACACGCACAATTGAATAAATAATAATAAAAAGAAAATTATTAAAAAAAAGCAGATTCAGTTCAATTTTTCTCCATAAAAGGCTGTAAGATGGAAAGGATACTAAGGAGTGGGTGCTGAATTGGGGGGAGGGAATGTCCTGAAATTTAAGCCTTTTCTCTCAAACACAGCCATTATCATTCTCCCCTCTTTCCTCCATCCTTGAGTTCATCTGCTTGTTTATTGCCAAGCTGGGAATCAAACCCTGGGCTTTGTGCCTGCTAGGCAGGAGCCTACCACTGCTCTACTTCCCTGGTGACACACAGTCTTTTGTTTTGTTTTGTTAGTTTGAGTATTAAGGTAGAGTTTATTAGAGGAAAGGCTGGAACTCATGGACTCCCGACGTGGAGTGCCATGAGGGGCTAGGCTAGAGCGCCAGAGAACTCATGGACCCCAGGCATGGAATCCATGAGGAACAAGGAGCAAGAAACCGACTCATGCACTAGAGTGCCATGAGGAGCTAGGGCGCCAGACACTCAGTACCATGCCTGTAGTACATTCCGTCCATTTCTGTTTTAGAGACTGGCTGTTCTGTTATTTTCCATTCCTTGTACATTTTCTTTCTTCCTTGAGCTCCCGTTTCATTCTGTAGCCCTGGAACTTTCTAGGTTGGTCATGTTGCCCTTGAACTTGTGTCAATCTTCATGCTTCTGCCTCTTGAGTGATGGGATCCAAGTTTCACCAGCACACCCCGCCAATGATTATTTCTTTAAATTAGAAATGAAAATGTGATTTGTTCAGAGGAAAATGGAAAGAGGAAATTAAGAAAGTCACCCCAAACCTCAATCCAAAAACAACCATTACTAATATTTTGGTTTATATCTTTCCCCATGCTTTTGTATATCACTGCATAAAACATATATTTACAAATATAGAAAATTGTGTACAGATGTGGGATTGTGTTATGTAAGCAAGTCGGTGGTACACATGAAACATTTATTGCTGTACTTATCCTGTATATGTGTGCAGGAATGCCTCTGCACATGTGCAGGCTAGAGGACAACTTGAAGGGATCAGTTCTCTCTCTATCATATGGGATTCTGGGACTGAATTCAGGCTTGTTGGCACATGCCTTTATCCACTAAACCATCTTGCCAGACCCACATAAAACATCATTATTATTTTTTAAGTTTGCATTTACTCATTTATCATGTATGTGTGCATGTGCCATGGCATGAATGTGGAGGTCAGAGATCACCTTGTGGAAGACATTTCTCTCTTTCCACCAGGTCAGCTCTAGGGATCAAACTTGGGTTAGGTTGTCAAGCTTGGCATCAATGCTTTTTTATCCATTGAATTATCTTGTCAGCTCCAATTGTTTTTTAATGACTTTAAACATACATATATCACTTTTCTTTTTTCACGTATTAGGGACTGAGCCTAAGGCCTCTGTATACTAAACTGAACCTTACCCATAGTTCTCTTTTTAACGTGCTATTTTGAGATAAGGGCTCACTAAGGTGACCAAGTTTGACCTTGAATCTACTCTGTATCCCAAGCAGCCGTGGAATTTAGGATTCTCTTGCTTCAGCCTCCCAAGTAATGAGATTATAGACCTGTACCACCAGGCCTGGTTCATCTTTTTAAACTAACATTGGTGAAGAGATACACGGGGTACTTTGAATGTTTTGTAATAAGACAGAACTCTGTAGTGACCATGAAGATGGGATTTTAAGTTGGTGCTGGCCCCTTCGCTTACCTTGGGGTTACTAATTAACCTTGTTAACCAAAGTCTCATGAATCTTTATTTGACTTTCTTATGGTTTTATTATCTGGGCAAGTGTTCAAGAAAAGAATTCACCCTAAAAAACCACTAATGAAATTTACTGACAGTGTACCTAGGGAGGGGTAACCAGTAACTGAAACCTTTTATTTTTCAGCCGTGTTCCCAAGAGTTGGGAGCCAAAGAACTTTGGGTGGGTGGATATTAGGGATGGAGGAGCCAAAGAAATGGTAACACAGGGTGCTAATTCTGTACTCCCTTGGGCGAGGACGCTGGCCTGATCTGGACATGTTTTGCCCACAATCAACTGAAGTTCTTGCACCCATGTATTTTAGCAACAAAAGGATCATGTTGCACCTACTGTCTGTAAGTGGATCCACTTATAGTTAGAGAATAGATATCTGTCCTTACTTTCACAGAGAAACTGTAAATACCCCAAATTATTGAACTTGTCCCCTTGTTGATAGATGCTGAGATGATGGTTTTTGTTTCACCATGATCAAACAATGGTCCACTGAATATTCTTTTACATTGTTGTTTTCTGTAGTTTAGCTAGTCTGTTTGAGATAAATTCCAAGAAGTTGCTAGATTATAAGATAAGCACTTTCTTATTTTAGGTGCATTTTTGGCCAAATTATCCTCTAAAATGATTGTACCAGTTTGCATTCCTTGGGGCCAGTAATCCAAGATGGAGAGGTAGAAGAGGAAGGCTTATTTCTCCCCAGTCATTCCACTTCAGGGAGACAGATTCTTATAGTTTGATGAGTATCCCAGATCTCAGATTATAAATGTACATTATAATCTTAGGCATATAAAAACATACTATTTTATCAGTTTCTTGTTTTAGTTGGTTGGGGGTATATCCATAGCTATCTGTCCCACTCAGTATTTACTGACGTCTTTGTCCTTGGTGGTAAATTAAGAGTGGGGCTGATAAACGTGACATTTTCTGTTTGGATGTCCCCTTGAGCATCTGTGGGTGTGTATTCTTGCATACTTGGCAAGGGCTGTGAATTACAGCCAGATGCTTGGTGCCTGTTTACATTTCATTTGCCACAAGTTCCTGCCCAACTCCATAGCACACGTTACCTGATTTCCAGCTAGCGTGTCAGATAGCAGCAATCTTCTAGTCAACTTCTGTGAGTTTGGCGTCCGCTACAGAACAGGGTCATAGTGCAGGCATGGGCTGAAAGGGCCTCAGGACGTCTGAGCGGCATCATGGTGTTCATCTTTGTTGTAGAACATAGTGAAGATGAACATCTGTTGTCATTACTGTTTACTTACTATCATGTGTGTGAGTGTACAGGCTGCAGTGTGTGTGCACACAAAATAAATTTAAAAAAAGATTGAAAACAAAACCATAATGCAGATAAATTTAAAAAAAATTGAAAATAAGACCATAAAAGTGACAACAGACTAGAAAACATACATGTACTCTGCCACATGAAGATTCAGGCCCGTGAAGGTATAGCCAGAGAACCATGGTCTACAGCCCAGAAAAACAGATTTCAAGCTTCCGGAGCTGTGGGAAGTAAGTTTGTGGTTTATAAGCTACCTGTTCTTTAGCACTTTGTTATAGTGGCCTGATAGACCCTATCATGGGGTCAGAGTCTTCTCTGGAAAGCTTCCTTACAGGTAATCCTTCCTTGAAGGATCTAAACTGTGTCTCGTTGTAACCCTAACACTGCTAGGCAGTCAAAAATAGAGTTTTATTCTTCTTATAAAGCTATTTGTAACTTTTCTCTTTGAAACTGAGGAAAATTGAGCTGTCCTTCTGAATATTTTAAAAAAATGTTCTTTATTTGAGAGAGAGGGAAAAGGAAAGAGAAAGAGGCATGCATACGTGTGCACGCCGTGGCGCATGGACAGGGGTCAAAGGACAGCTGGAAGTCAGGTCTCTACTTGCACCTGAGGCAGGAGCTGAGCTCGCTTTCCTGCCTTTCCTCGTGAATGATTCTAAAATCACAGTGACTTGCCCACAGAGGTACAGCTTACTCATGGAACCTGTGCAGGGTGGGCTGCTTCGCAGCCCGAACCATCGCCTTGGATGAACCGGGTCCTAAGAACACGGCCCCACTATTCGTGGAGCCTAGTTGCGTCACACCTTGCACTCTGGGCAACTATAAAAAAATTACAGGATTCTATTTTTGTGTCCGAAAGGTTTTTCAGAATATCCTGATAGGAACACAGGCAAATATGTAAATTATTGGTGGGCCTAACTTAAAAGTGGGTGGCTTTTTTTTTTTTTAACTAAAAAAAATATCCATTAGGAAGCAAGAGAGGAGAGAAGAGAGTGTACACATGCTACTATGGTGTCAGGTTGGCAAGCACGTACCTCACCTGCTGAGCCATCTCATCAGCAGTGGGTTGTCTTTTTTTTTTTAACTTTATTTATTCATTCATTGTGAGTCTGTCTGTGTATCAAAGGGCATATGTGGAGGGCCATGGGTGACTTTGGGAATCATCCTGCATTGCTTCTACCTCCTTGCTTCCCTCTGGGATTTCCCAGGCTCTGCCCATTAGGGCTGGAAGTACAGGCCACCACTGTTTCTGCCTGGCATTTTTACGTGGGACCTGGGATTTGCACTCAGGACCTTCTGCTTTTGAGACAGAAGCTTAACCCCTGAGCCATCTCTCCAGCCCAGTTGTTTTTAATATAGTAAATTTGAAAATTTTAGATGTTCTGCTCGAGGAAAATATGTACAGAATCTGCTGGTTAGATTGTTCTCGATGTAATGCCAGTTAGGTGTAGTGGGTTGCAGTAGAGTAGCGTGGTTAAAACTGTGGATCTAGAAATGGACTGACTTGGACCCAAGTCTGATTTTCCTACTTAATATTTGTTTAGCCTTATACAGTTTACCAGCTTAAGCTTTTGTTTCTGTATCTATGAAGATATACCTCCTAGCATTGTCTCCCTCTTAAGGTTTGTTGTGACTGTGACACAAGCGAGCACATGTAAGATGCTCACAGCAATGCCAGGCATTCAGGGAACCCATACTAAGTTGCATTGTATGAAGATGGCTATTTTCCTGTAATCTTTTGCTGGTGTCTGTATGTGACTCTTGATACTCACTGTGCTAGTATATTCTGTGGTCCTGCAGAGACAGGCAGTAGAACTGTGACTCTGGATTCCTTCTCATTTCTTCTGTGGATATAGCTAACCATACCTTACAGTCCAGAGCTATGGCAGGGTTGTGCAGGGCCTGGAGGGACTCTGAAAAAATTGTGACAGTCTCTGAAAAATAGACACCTATGATGTTACATAGGTTCTTTTGCCTTCTGAATGGGGCAGGAATGTATTAATAGTGTTGTTACTATTCTATTCTCTGGAGAGAATAAACTGGTCACTCTCCCAACTGTGGCTTTGAAAAAGTACTCACGTGCACAGTCATGGACACAGGTATCAACTTAACAGTTGAGGATTTGAGTTTTGGACATATTTGTAGATAAATGGTAGTTAAGTCCAGAGCAAACCTGCAGGAGATTGTTTAGTGTATGAGGAAGGCCCAGCTATGGTGGGTAAGACTATTCCCCAGGCAGGGGAATAAAATGGAGGGAACTGTTAGAGAAAATTGGCATCCTTGTGTACACTTGGCCAGACTTTCTGGTCTGGCAGGTAAGGAGCATCCCTCTCTCAGCCATTGTGTGAAGGTGGTTTGGCCAGTTTCCTCTGGCCTTGGTGTTGGTCGAGCTTTCCTGTCAAGCTGGACAAGCAACTAACTGTAACCAGGATATTGTAAGAGAATAAACCTCTTCTTCCCTTAAGCAGTTTTATTATGATTTTATCAGCAAAAATGCAGGCAAATTGCTACAATCACCCTTTGTAGTAAAGGTAGTTATTATTTTGTGGGAAAAAAAATGCAATATGGACCTATAAATGGAGTACTGGATTAACATGTAAAAGAACATTTATTCATGGAGTTATGATTCAGTATTTAGAGAACACTGTTACATTTAGGAGTCATTTTTTAAAACCGGTGTGAGAGGATTGAAATCAAGGTATTGATGGGGAGACTGTGTTCATACCTCCTTCAGTTTCGCGTGGCTGCTGGCATTTCTTGGCGTCCCCTGGTGTGTGCCGTGTTTTTCCTAAGTGTTGCCTCCACTCTCTAGTGTCTTTCTCCTGCATTGTTTTTTCTGACTCAAACCTGTCTGCCTTATTCTTTTTTTTTTTTTTTTTTAGTTTTTTTTTTTTTATTTATTCAACTGTGCGCATGTTCGTGTGTATGTGCGCGCGTGTGTGTGTGTCTGTGTGTGTGTGTCTGTGTGTGTGTGTGTGTGTGTATGTGTAGAACCACAGACGAATTTGCGAACCACCATGGACGCCTCCACCTCCTTCTGCCCCGGGATTCACAGGCTCCGCCCTACCAGGACCGGAAACGCAGGCCGCCCCCGCTTCCGCCTGGCGTCTATACGTGGGATCTGGGATCCGAACTCAGGGCCTTCCGCCTGCAAGGCGGAGGCTTAACCCCTGAGCCACCTCTCCAGCCCCTGTCTGCCTTATTCTTGCAAAGACCCTTGCCATTGGACTGAGGCTTACCTACATCATCCAGGATGATCTTCTCACGGTCCTCAATTATAGTTGCAAAGGCCTCTTTCTACAGTAAGTGAAAAGTGAAATATTGATCTGTAACCTCCAAGCTCCTTTGAGTCCCAAGGCTCCAGTGCAGGGACAGAAGAGGAGCAGCAGCTACCTGCATGGTGAAGGCCTCTGGCTCTTTCTCACTAACAGACTCTTCAGTGTCCTCACTTCTTCCCGAAGGTGTCTGAGCACAGGCTGGGCACAATGAAGGGAGAGTGGGTGTGCCAATTATTAGCTTGTGGGTTTTGTTTTGCTTGTGATAGGATCTCACTGGGTTACCCCCAAATTCCACTGTCTTGGTCTTCTAAGTAGCTGGAATTACGGGCATATGCCACCACACCCTGTTTCTTTAGTTGTGGTTTTTAATGTTCAACGCATAATAATACGTGGGAAGCAAGGTAAGTTAGAGCTTGCTGCACTGTATGTTTGAAAGCCAGAAGGTAAATTTGTCACCGATTCAGTGACCTTAAAGCTAGAAGATTTGCCTGCCCATTGGGCTCTGTAGGAAGGTGTCTTAGAAGCCAGCACAGAGGTGTGAACCCCCTGGCAGTTGTAGAGGTGTATTGCTTCTGGGTAGATGGGGACTGTCCCTCAGTTCAGGAAATCTTCCTGTGTTGAACTCTGGGACAGCGCATGATGGCAGCTAGGCAGGTTGCTGGTTCAGAACCAGAGTGTAAAAGAGGACCATCAGAGAGCAGAAATGGGGCAGCTGATGTTCTGGGGGGAGGCTTCTAACACACTAGAGAATCTGGAAAAGACTTACCACACAGTTCTAATCGCTGTTTACTAACTGACCCATCAAAGACTGAGCCCATATGAATGCAGACAACCCTAAGGGAACCCTGGGGCCCATACAGACAGACAGGTAGGAGGGTGGGAAGGAGAGGGACGGATTTGTGAAGGAAGGGCAGGTTGGGAGAGAAGGGAGGATGGAAGGGAGAGGGGAAGAAGGGAAAGCAGGGGGACAGTTACTTATATGTTTATAAAAATAAAAAATAAAAACGTTTATTTAAAAACGTTTAATAAAAATGATGAACTTATTTGGACAATAAAACTTCAGTTTTGCTGTATGAACACTGAATTTGATAAAAAAATTCAAATAAAAAAAAGTTATCACATAGTTCTAAACTGATGTTTACTAACTGACCCATCAAAGGGCTATTGATGGACATGCAATAAAAACACAACTAACTAGCGCAGACAGTTGGTAAAAATAAATTGAAATGCCATCAGTCTTTTTAAGATTCCTGGAAACCTGTGTCCTAAGACTCCCAACAGTTAAAACAAAAAGTTCTACCACAAGAGTTGGAGATAGAGCTATTGGCAGAGTACTTACTTAGCATGCACTATCGGCACCTGTACAAGGCACTCTTCTTCATTGCTGTGAGACAACACTCAAATTGAGTTTAAGGGAAGAAAGGGAGATTTATCCAAGTTAGGGTTCCAGAGAGGAGATACAGTCCTCTAGGGCAGAAAAGGCTTGGTGGGCTGGAGGCAGCCCAGTCATATCCATTGTGGAAACAGCTGCAAAACTGCTGAGCGCTAGGGGTGGGGCTCACCAACCTCAGGTCCAGTCCCTGCGATGGGCTGCCTTCCTCCAGCAGAGCTCCACCTCCTCAAGGTGCCATGACCTTCCCAAACAACTAAAGATTCAAACATACAGGCCTGTGGGGGACAACTCACAATTCAAAACTGTGAAAACATCCTTCCCCCAAAATAAGCCCCACCACCCAAAGAAGCCCCTGTAAGTCTTTGTGTATGACTCAAGTAGTATGTTTCTGTCTCCAAGTATTTTCTGTAGATGAAGCAGTCCTATTGTTGAAATATTCGTGTTGGAAATGACTCCTGTCTTTTTTATGCAGCATACAACCGAAGCAGTAAAGGAAGAAGTTTTATTGGCAAGGTGAACCTGCCCACTCCGATCAATAAGGAAGGAGTCACTCCTCCGATCAATGAGAGAGGAGTTACGGTGGAACCAGGCTTCTCCGTGGATGACTTTTCCAGGGCTGTCCTCACTGGGAAGCTGACTACTGTCTTTCTTCCAGTAGTCTATACCTTCGTGTTTGTAATTGGTTTGCCTAGTAATGGCATGGCCCTATGGGTCTTCTTTTTCCGAACGAAGAAGAAGCACCCTGCTGTGATTTTTATGGCCAATTTGGCCTTGGCAGACCTCCTGTCCGTCATCTGGTTCCCCCTGAAGATCGCCTACCATCTCCATGGCAACAACTGGACCTACGGGGACAGTCTTTGTAAGGTGCTCATTGGCTTTTTCTACGGCAACATGTACTGCTCCATTCTCTTCATGACCTGCCTAAGCGTGCAGAGGTACTGGGTCATCGTGAACCCTATGGGGCACACCAGGAAGAACGCAACCATCGCCGTCGGGGTCTCCCTGGCAATCTGGCTGCTGATCCTTCTGGTCACCATCCCCTTGTATGTCATGAAGCAGACCATCTACATCCCAGCTCTGAACATTACCACCTGTCACGATGTTCTGCCTGAGGAGGTGTTAGTGGGGGATATGTTCAGCTACTTCCTCTCTCTGGCCATTGGAGTCTTTCTGTTCCCAGCCTTCCTCACGGCATCCGCCTATGTACTCATGATCAGAACGCTCCGGTCCTCTGCTATGGATGAGCATTCGGAAAAGAAAAGGAAGAAGGCCATTAAACTCATCATCACTGTGCTGGCTATGTACCTCATCTGCTTCACCCCCAGCAACCTTCTGCTCGTGGTGCATTACTCCCTGATCAAAAACCAAGGACAGAGCCATGTCTACACGCTGTATATTGTGGCCCTCTGTCTGTCTACCCTCAACAGCTGCATCGACCCCTTTGTTTATTATTTCGTTTCCCAGGATTTCAGGGATCACGCAAAGAACGCTCTCCTTTGTCGAAGCGTCCGCACCGTCAAGCGCATGCAAATATCCCTCACCTCTACAAAGTTCTCCAGGAAATCCAGCTCTTACTCTTCAAGTTCAACCAGTGTGAAAACCTCCTATTGAGTTTCCAACTCTAGCTGCAAGTTGTACCATAGAGGATGTGTGAAGCTTGCTCATGTGGGGGGAAGAGAGCTGTTATTTCCTAACCATGAAGGTCCCGGCACAGATCATGTATGTGAGAGTGCCTCCAGGTTTTCTAGAACCTTCGCTCTCTGCAAAAGGGAAGTCCTCTTTCTTAATACAGATGTCAATATCTGAATTCTGCTGCTCAGCTGTCTCAGAAACTGAGGTGACAGATGCAGCTATCTCAGAAGGTATTTTTTTTTTATGATTGAAAAACTATACCAGACATACAGACTACACTCCTAGCCGAAGCTATTTCTACACCCAGGGTCCATCATAGCTTTGTTATAGCTTGAAGGCCATCAACGTGGATTAGACCAGTTGGTTGACTTTACAAGTGAGGAAGAGGGAGACATAGTAACTGCGAATGAGCTTCCTAGCCAGCTTTTTAACCAGTAACAGTCAGCTTGCATTGGACCATAGAATTCACATAGTCAGTGGTTCCAATGCTTGTATCACTCCATCTAAGTCACTGGGGAACTTGTTTAGCAGGTTGGTTAGTCTACTTCAGTGATGAGAGCAAACGCTGCGAACAGGGCCATTCTACACACCCGAGGGATGTGTACACTCACACTGAGAACCACTTCTACTTGCCTGGGCACCTGGTCATGTTGGAAAAGAAAGCCAACAAGCCTTGTGCTTCTGCACATTCATTTATCAATGAAATTGGCCTGTTGGCTTACTGAGCTTTTCAGTTATTTTTACCAGTACCTTGAGTCTTTGCGAACTATTCAAGAAGCATAAAATGAGGATCTTAAACATGAACACAAATTTTGTGTGGCTGCTACTCACTTTTGAGTAGCAAACTACATGTAACATTTACCACTTAAGTGTTTTTTATTGCCTTTTTAATTTAGCATGCAAGTTTTATTGGGACATTTTCGTGTAAGTCTGTCATTGTACCTTGCCCATCTTGATTTGTTACTGTCGTTCCTCTCAGTAGTTCCCTTTCTGCCTTCATGTACTATTTAGCATTTTTAAAAGCTGTTGGAATATTTATTGTCAGTTCTGTTCACTTGTTGCCAAATACTGAATCAAAGTCTTCACAGGGTGTGAACCATATCTGTTTGGAAACTAACATGAACAAGAGGTTACAACCCATGTAAAAAGTACATGACTACTGACTGACTGGATACGCTGGTTGTATCTGTGACTTTAAAGAATTATTTTGTTGTATGGTTGATTTATAAATAACACATGACTTTTTTGCAACTTCTTTCTGAGCTGTGTGGTTTATTTCGTTTATTTGTTTGAAGGAGTGAGTGGGAGACAAAGCAAATGAACCTGCTAGTGGTGCATTAATTACTTCCTGATAAAAAACCAAACATATCCTTCTAAGAGGAGATATGTTGCCCACAGTGCTTTTTCTTTCTTGTTTTTTCCATTCTTTGAAATGTTCATCTACAAATACAATAAATCTGACAGTTTTCATGCTATAATACTCACCCCCCCATTACTTCCCTACCCTAGGTTTTCCCTTCTAGCTGGACCCCTGCTTCCACTCTCATGTCTCTGCATGTGTGATCCATTGGGCCTCATTCAGGATGTCTGTATTGGTAAGTACCCAGGCATTCCGTAGGGGCATCAATGTCCTGACCCACCAGTGGGTCAACTGTCCTGTAAGGAAGCTCTTCTCCTGCTTGGCATCAGTCCAAAATCATCTCTCAGGAGAGGGCCATGTCTCCTGGGATCTTCCCTAATCTGTGGTGAAATACCGCTAGGCCAGCTGTTGTGGAGAACTAATGGAAATAGACATTGTGTTCTTGGGAATGGTAGCCCTGATGTGGTTACTGGCTGGCATTAGTTTTATTTACTTCATTCTTAGTCTCTTATGGAAGAGAGAGTGGTTTACATGTCCTGTTTGGGAGGAGGTGTCCACGGTCTTTTTCACGTTGTGCTTTGGCCAGTTGTGGTTCTCAGCATTACTCATCTTCCACTGCAAGAGAATATTTTTGATTGAATGCTGAGTACATTGCTTTTTTCTTGTTCTTTTCCTGCAGTGCTAGGGATCCAACCTGGGCCTTGTGAATTCTCACTTTTAAAAAAAGATTTAATTTACTTTTTAAATATTTATTCATCTATTTGTGGTGTGTGTGTGTGTGTGTGTGTGTGTGTGTGTGTGTGTGTGTGTAAAAGGACACTGTATGTCTTTGTGACGGACCAGGGGTGACTTTGGGAATCATCCTGGAATGGTTCTACCTCCTTTTTGGCTTTGCTCTGGGATTTATTTCCCAAGCTCCACCCACCATACAGGCTGCTGTTTCCACCTGGTGTTTTTTTACATGGGTCCTGGGATCTGAACTCAGGATTTTCTGCTTGTGAGCCAGTGTCTTAACCCCTGAGCCATCTCTCCAGCCCTTGACCTCCATTTTTAAAGGTTACAAATTCTTCAATAGTCTAGATCCATTACAGTATATTTAGTTAGTCATTTCCTTACTTCATGGCTTCTTGAGCTGTGCATTTCACACCTTTATACTAAAACAATGCATTGTACATCTATGCATAGATGACTTTGAAAATATTTTTGTAGGATATGACTTTGAAAGAAAAGCCAGCTCAAAAGTTGCATGCCTATTTTAGGCCTGGGGTGAGAAGTGGGTATAGCTTAGTCTTGCCCAACATGCACAAGGCTTAAGGCTCTAGATTTGATCTCCAGCAGAGAGAGATGGGGGTGAACTTGATGTCTATTTTAAATTTGGACAACTTTTCCAAACTACTTTGAGTAGTTTATACTACTGCCATTTTCTGAAATGCTTGTCCACGTTCTGTGCCATCAATCTTTGGAAATTCTGCCAGTCTGATTAGGGTGGAGGATATCTCCCCATTTTAATTTGTCCCAAGGAAGCAGCACAACCCACTGGCTGAAATTTAGAGCCTAAGCTAGGTTGAGTTCTTTTACCCATTGGCTTTGGAAAGTTTTCATTACTTGTGCGGGTAATTGTGTCTTAATCAAGCTATGAGAATCTGTATTTGGATCCATATTAAAGGACATATGTATGTGTCACAAATACGATGTAGTAAAATTACTATGGCAATAGTTCGCCTATATCCACAGTTATGTTTTCTTTAGTCACTGAATTAACTTGAAATCAATCTGGCCTGGAAATGTTAAATGAAAATGACTAGAAATGAGATTCATAAGTTTTACATTGTGCACTGTTGTGAGTAGCATGATGGAATCTTGGGCTGTTCCTGAATTATCCCTTCAACTGGGCATCTAAGCTGTGTGCTGCTACCCTACTGTGTTTTGGTTATCAGACCAACTGGATCATCATCAGTAACTATCTGTGACTGTATCTCAATGCTGTGTTCAAGGAACATTATTTTACTTAATACTGGCACCAAAGCGAGTGCATCTTTTAAAGGAAAAGATGAAAGTAAATAATATGTTTTCAAGAAAAGAAGATTGAGACCACATTCACAAAATTTTATCATAGTTCAGCTGTTCAATATTTAGCTATTACTACTCTCTTACTGTAATTAAGGAGTTGAATTTTATCATAGATACTTGTGCATGGGAACATGTTCAGTTTTCATCACAGTTTCAAGCGCCCTATGGGATCTTGGAACTTATCCCCTGAGGATACATTTTATCCACCTTATTGATGAGAAATGTAAAGTTGACCCAGATAAAGAAACCCATAGCTATCTATGGATTCAATAATTTTTTTTGATATTTGCTATTTGTTTATTATTAGTCACTTTATAATATATATTGATGTTTATAAAAAGGCTGAGGGGACCAGCAAGATATCTCAGTGGGTACAGTGCTTACTATACAAGCCTGACCTTGTTTAATTCCCAGAACCCATGTGTTTTAGTTTGCTTGCATGATGCAAGCACCTTAGGAAGGACAATGGGTTTTATTTTCTCTTGATTGTCCAGTTACAGTTCCTACTACTAACCAACATCACGAGAGGAGAGAACCGTTCACACCATATCCTTGCTGAAAGGAACAATCCTTACTTGCCAGACCAACATATCCAAATATACAGAAGAATGCCAACTTCTATTATTAGTCACTTTATAATATATATTGATGTTTATAAAAAGGCTGAGGGGACCAGCAAGATATCTCAGTGGGTACAGTGCTTATTATACAAGCCTGACCTTGTTTAATTCCCAGAACCCATGTGTTTTAGTTTGCTTGCATGATGCAAGCACCTTAGGAAGGACAATGGGTTTTATTTTCTCTTATGATTGTCCAGTTACAGTTCCTACTACTAACCAACATCACGAGAGGAGAGAACCGTTCACACCATATCCTTGCTGAAAGGAACAATCCTTACTTGCCAGACCAACATATCCAAATATACAGAAGAATGCCAACTTCTTTAACCAGCTCCCTCTGTCTTATCCTTCTGTGCAGGGACTAGTCCCACCCACCATGGGATGGGTCTTCTACATCAATCAGAGGATATCCTGCAGGCTTGCTGAAGGGTTTGCTTTAACTATCAGTTTTTACAACTGCCCAAAGCCTGGCCTGTGGCTGACAAGTGGACAGCTGTATCTGTTATACTATGTAAAGGTGGAAGGAGAGAAGTGAATTTATCAAGTTGTCTGTGACCTCCACAAATGCCCATACCATCCCTCATAATAAATACAAAAAAAAGCTAAACAAACTTAAAATCAAGCTGAATAAAATGTCAAACATTTTTTTGTTACTTATAAGCACTTTTATCTCCTGAGGTACTAATATTTATGATTTCTTTATAGAAAGTACATATTTTATACCTTTAAAATAAGCATGAGTATGTATGTGTATTTGAATTTCTAGATCAGCTCAGTATTATCCTTTTTTAAATTGTTATTATTATTTTGTTTAGTTCTTTTGATCAAGGTCTTCCTGTATAGTCCAGGCTGGTCTCAAAACCCATCCTACTGCCTTGGCCTCCAAATGTTAAGATAACAAGCTGGGCTACTACACTGACTCCTCATCTCTAATAACCAAGAATCTTATCAGGTATGAATGAGTTAAAATCCAATTAGAAGTACCTATTAAAAAGCTGCTACTTTTCTTGGATTTTTATTAAACCTTTGGCTCTATTGTAAAGTGTAAACAATGGGCTGGGGATGTGGCTCAATGGCACAAGGAGCTAGGATTGATCCTCAGTATTAGAGACAGAGAGAGAGAGAGAGAGAGAGAGAGAGAGAGAGAGAGAGAGAGAGAGAAAGCAAATTAAAAATTATTTGAGAAATAGAATCGTAATACAATTTGATTTCAAACACCATTGTTCCTTCTGCCCCTGGCAGGTAGCTTGTGAACCTCTAGTCAGCTGAATTAGACTTGGTTGGAGACAGGAGAAACAGCTCCTTGAGCACAGGGCCGGCCACCTTGGATGTGGTCGTCCTTGCGCCTCTAAATACCATATTGTTTGAAGAGCTGAAGGTTTTGCACTCCCTGGCTCATTCCCTGAGAGACCTGTGTTGTAGTGCACATACAGATGTCAAAGGACAACTGACAAAGTCAGTTCTCTTCTACTATGTGGGCTATGAGGATCAAACTCAGCTCTCCAGGTTTGCGCGCTGGCGTCTTTACCCACTGAACCATCTCTCTGGCCGGGGGACTCTTAATTTGAAAGTGATTCCAGACCCTGCCTCTCGGGACACCATGTGGAGCTGACTTCATTGAGCTCTTTTCCTTGCCTGTCACTTCAGTTGTTCTGCAGCCAGAGTCTCAAAGTTGTAATTTCCTGCTTATCAAGATTTCATAAGCCCCGGGAGCTATGATCTAATCACTATGCATAGTTTAGTGATTACAACTTTGTTCCTGACTCTAACTCTTTAGAAGGTTCTGGATATGCTATAGAATCACTGTTGTGTGCTGGTTTTTGCTGGTGTGCTTGGTTGTTTAAAAGTTCCTGACTCCCTATGAGTGAAAGGCACATGTCCAGTCCTCCCTAATTCTGAAGGAGAGGGAAAAAAACCCTTCAGGGATTAGGTATCAAGCCCCTCCATGTCATTCAAGCCTGGAGGCTTCACAGCGATGGTTGTTAGGTGTCAATGTAAATACCTAAGGTCAGTGCAAATACATCAAGGAAATGCTTTGATTGAGGGAAAGTATGAAGATGGTGTGTAGTTCGGGCAGGAGCTACCCTTGCCTCTTTCTGTTGCTCTGTCTGGACTGATTTGCATCTGTTTTTATTAGAGAGAGAGAATATGCCTATGCAGGGTTATAGGCCATCTTGTATAGAAATCACAACCAGGGGTTTCCTCAGGAGCTCTGGGCAAACTGTCAGCACCCAACAACAGTGAGGAATGTTGGTTGATTCATCCCCCTTTTCCCCCAGCAAACTTTCATTGTAACGTTACATCATTGTTAGATGCCAATGATTAAGTCATAAGTCAGGATTCTTACCTGAGCAATGTTCTCAGTGAATGCTTGACTACTCAGAACATCAGAAGGCGGGCAAGGTAGCTCAGCAGGTAAAGGTGCTTTGCAACTCCACCTGAACCCTGGAGCCCACGTGAGGAAAGGAGAGCCCACTTCTGCACGTTGTCCTCTGATCCTCATATGCATGTCCAGGCATGTGTGGCTTCCATGACTCACCCCCCCCAGCTTGTGCCATATAAATAAAAAAAAATATTTTCAAGAAAATCAACCCTCTAGTGTTTGCAATACTCAAAAACCTATACCTTTTAAGAAGGACTGCAAGTCAAAAACCAAAAAAGGTAAGTTCGGGAAGAGGTACTATTGTGACATACTCTGCTAAATTATGTGTTGCTTATGCCCACTTTGGTGTGTGTGTATGTGTGTAGGCCTGAGGTTGATAGGTATCTTCCTTGATTTCACTCTATCTTACATGTTGAGACAGGTCTTTCATTGAATCTATGGTTTGTCTTATTGGTGAATCTGACTAGCCAGCTCCTCTGGGGATCCCCTGTCTCTGACTCCTAAGTGTTGGGATTACAAGTGAGTTGACACTCTGACACAGCTTTTTTTCCCCCAAATTTTATTTACTTATTGCGCGTGCGTGTGTGTGCGTGTGTGCGCGTGCACGTGTGTGCGTGTGTGCGCGTGCGCGTGTGTGTGAGAGAGAGAGAGAAAGAGAGAGAGAGAAAGAGAGCTCACGATATGTCCCTATGGATGACCAAGGGTGACTTTAGGAATTATCCTGGATTGCTTCTACTTCCTTTTTGCTTCACTCTGCGATCTCCCAGGTTCTGCCCATTAGGGTCAGGCCTTTAGCCTTTTCTGCCTGGCTTTTTTTTTTTTTTTTTTAATGTGGGACCTGGGATCCAAACTCAGGACCTTCTGTTTAGGAGGTAGAGTTTTAACCCCTGACCCATCTTTCCAGCCCCCAACATAGCTTTCACATGGCTAATACCCTTCCCCTCCACACACATTCTGGCAACTCAGAATTTAACTGGGAACCTCTTGTGTGTTTGGGCATCCTAACTATGGTCCTTATGTATGCTTGTATGGCCAGCACTTTTACTCACAAAGCTGTTTTCTTAATTTTTATTTTGCTCTATTTTATTTATTTTCTGATACAAATTATATAATTGTTTTTTTGGGCCTGGAATTCACTATACTCTGTAACCTAGGCTGGCCTTGAACTTATTGAAATCCTTTTACATCAGTTTCCAAAGTCCAGAATTACAGGAAGTGACCTACTGTGCCCACAGCTCATGCTTACACCTTTAAAAAATGCTTTAAATATAAACTAAGTGGTTCATTAAAAAAATATATTTCCTTCTCCTCCCGCCTACACAGAATCTGCCAGCGCCCTCTGTAAATCTTTGGAAAATTTCCATTCATGGGTTCACATTCATAGTTTTTTTTTTTTTTTTTTTAAAGATGAAAGGTACTAGTTATATTTATACATAGATTACCCCAGAATTCAGTGGCTTAAACTAATACTAAGCATTTGCTATCATGTGGTCTCTGAGGTCACAGCTTTAGGAGCATTAGGTTCTGGCGTGGATTCTAATGGGTTGGTCTTTGAAATCTTGGCTGGTGCTGCCATTGGCTGCAGACATAACTGGGTCCAGAGGATTCGGTGCCAATGTGGCTCAGGCAGAGAGGGCTGGTGTGCAGTGCCTTGGCAGGACGCTTCTGTTCCTGTCCATGTGTTCCTCCATGCCAGGCTGAGTAATCCTAAGCATGAACGTTGGCTTCCCTCAAAGCACGTGAGAAACCAGGGAAACCGCAGTGCTTTGCTTCAGAAGTCACACACTGTCGCCTCTGGGGTCCCATAAGAAATATGTTAATCCCTCCTAAAGGAGGTACCCTCAGTGGCCTAATCACATTCCCCTAGGCCCCTGCTTTCTTCCAGGTTCACTCTCTTTCAACAATGCCACTCTAGCTGAGTTTCCAGTATCCACACCTTCAGGGAACACATTCAACCACAGTGAACCTCGCTATTGATTTTAAGATGCCTGTGAGACATCCACATAGAAGACTCAAGCAGGACATTTAGAACTGGTCTAGATAATGTGTTTTTAATAATAGGAATGGAGACAGAGCTTCAGGAACTTTGGGGAAAGAATATGAAGAAGAGAGTGTGCTTGGTACGGGAGACTTTTTTTGTACTTACACCATTTTGAGCCAAGGAGGCAGCCCTGTAAAAAAGACTGAGAAGTACTTGGCCCTGGGCCAGGAAGCAAATCCTGTGTGCATGCTATTAGAAAAGCTCTGTTACTAAGAGCTCGTGCCTTCTGGATGTCTGGTCGGATACAAACAGAGACATGACCATTTGGTCTTACAAGGAGGACAGCGTTGATAGCCTTCAAAAGGCCACCAGTCTTAGTGATATGATAAAGTTGGGGAGTCATAAAGGAGAATGTTCAAGATAGAGTAAGAAGGGCCTGGGGAGATGGCTCAGGGGTTAAAGTCTTTGCTTCACAAGCAAAAGAACATGAGTTTAAATCCCCAGATCCCATGTAAAACTGCTGGGTCTATGTACCGAGAGCCTGAGAAACATCAAAGCAAAACATTAAGCAATCGAGGATGATTCCTGATGTCATCCTTGGGCCTCCGTAGGCATACACACTCAAGTGTCCTCTTGCATACGTACACACCCCCCACATGCATGCGTACATACAAAAAAAAAAAAGTAAGGGAGATGCACACAACTGTGAAGGGAGCAGAGGTACACGAAGATGAGGAAGGGCAGTGATTCTGGTACATTTGCCACATTTATGTGGCATCTATGGGCATTCCACAGTGAGGGCACTGAGGCAGGGAAAAGTCTGTAAGGTTCTATGTTTTAGAAACGGAATTTCTGCTCCACAGATAGATGTGTGATTTTGATCACCGGAACCTCCCTTCTAAAATCTTGATTCACACACCTGCCGACAATCTGCTGGCGTATTTTAATCCGTGCTGTTACAAATGCTGAGCTTTCGCAGCTGAAAGTATTTGCTAATATGAACTTCAGTTTTGAGTTGGTTATGGTCGTGGAAGGCTGTGAGCATCTCAGATGGGAAGCTTTTCATACTTTGGCCTTGTTTCTGTCGTTTCCTCAAGAAGGCAAGTGGCGCTTGGCACTGGTTCCATTCTCTTTGAATTACTGAGAGGAAACCTAGGTTCTTCTGAGAAGTGGTGGGGGAAGGAGTTCTTCTGGAATGTTCCATTGGTGCATGCTATGCTTTGAAAGCTCCCTGCTATTCCTTCATGAAGGATATGAGCTCATAATGTCTGAAACATTATTGACCCCTGAGAACTTAGTGTCTTAGCTCTGGGCCCTACCTAGCCAGTTCACCTGCAGATGATGGATTAATTCTTAGCATTAGGCCAAGAACCTCACCCCAGCTTTACTATGTAGCCTCCGGGGAGTGACTTAAGTTTCTGAAAAGGGTTTAATTACATCTTCTGCGTGGTATTGGGTAGACTAAGTAGCTGATCCTGGGAAAGCAGTTTGAGCCAAGTTCTGATTAATTTCAAAACAAAGCCACTGGGAACTCATAAGAGACTTGGTCTATTTCCCACTGGTGAAAGATTTTTTTCCCCTATAGCCCAAGGTTTGTGTAGATAGGAACCTTTGTTTAAAGATATATCTGATGGGGGGGGGGGTGGAGAGGTGGCTCAGGGGTTAAGCCTCCGCCTTGCAGGTGGAAGGTCCTGAGTTCGGATCCAAGATCCCATGTATAGATGCCAGGCGGAAGCGGAGGCGGCCTGCGCTTCTGGTCCTGTTAGAGCGGAGCCTGTGAATCCCTGGGCAGAAGGAGGTGGAGGCATCCATGGTGGTTCGCAAATTCGTCCGTGGTTCTACACATACACACAGACACACACACACAGACACACACGCACACATACACACGCACATGCGCACAGTTGAATAAATAATAATAATAATAATAATAAAAATTTAAAAAAAAGATATATCTGATGGACCAGCAGGATAACTCAGCAGGTAAAGGCACTTGCACGCACACACCTGACCACCTGAGTTGGATCCCTGGAGCCCACTTAGTGGGAAGAGAGAAATTGACTTCTAAAAGTTGTTTTCTCACCTCCATACTTTGTCTGTCTTTCTCTCTAACAAGTGAAAAAGTCTATAATTGATTTATCAGAATGTATGGCTTAAGGGCCAGGGCGATAGCTCAGCGGGAGAAAGATATCTGCTCACAAGCCTAGCAACCTGAGTTGGAGAAGCCTACAGGGTGGAGGAAAAGAACTGACTTATGAAACTGACTTATACCCATGTACCATGGAATTCTCTCTCATAAAAATAAATAAAAAAAGAATTTATGGTTTAAGAAAATTACAGGGCATGGAAAGATAGTGTTTGTTGCTGTTTCTGTTTGCTAAACCTGGAGTTCCCTTTTGAGTTTCTTTTTTAAGAGTTATTGTATTTAGTTATTTTAATGAGAGAGAGAGGGGGAGACAGAAAGCTATCTCTATCTCTCCCCTTCCTTTTTTTCTCAGTTTCAAAAAGTCTTGGCTTGAAGGATTTTGATCCTACACAGGATTCTAATTGCACTGAGAACCTTCATCTCCTTATCGCCGTGGTCAGGTCTGCCTGGCACACCTCCCCGTACCTGTTTATTCTGAGGCATATCTCAGAAGGCATATTAGTTCACTTTTGAATGTTTTAGTGTCTCTGAAAGATTAGAAGCTTTGGGCTGGAGAGATGGCTCAGGGGTAAAGACCTTGCCTCCCAATCAGAAGGTCCTGAGTTCAGATCCCAGATCCCAGAAAACACCAGCCGAAGAAGGTGGTGGCCTGTGCCAGCCGTGGAGGGCGGAGAGCGGAAGTCCTCGAGCGGAAGTCCTCGAGCGGAAGTCCTCGGAAGCCAGAAGGACAATCTCCTCGGAAGCCAGAAGGACAATCCAGGATGATTTCTGTACCCTGTAATACGATGAATAAATAAAAATAATTAAAAAATTGGAAGTTTTAAGATCATAATTAAAAAAAGTCTTCAGTATCCAATGTCCTCAGCAATTTGTTTTTCTATTAAAATCAGGATCTAAAGCTGGAGCATTGCGATTAGATGATGCTTTACAGCAAAGTCGTTTTTTATATATTTTTTTAAAATTATTTTTTAATTTATTATTTATTCAATTGTGCGTGTATGCGTGTGTATGTGTGTGTATGTAGAACCACGGATGAATTCGGGAACCACCATGGACGCCCGCCTCCACCTCCTCCTTGTTTACTCTGCCCCGGGATTCACAGCTCCGCCCTACCAGGACCAGAAACGCAGTCCGCCCTGCGTCTATATATGGGGTCTAGGATCAGAACTCAGGACCTTCCGCCTACAAGGCAGAGCCTTAACCCCTGAGCCATCTCTTCAGCCTCGTTTTTTATATTTTTTAAAATCCTTATAATTTGCTTGTTGACAAAACCAGGTTGTTGGTAAGTTTTCCCACAGTCTGTAATTTGCTAATTGCATCTGGAATTGTGAAATTTAAAAGCATACCACACAGAATGTTCACAGAGAGATGTGACCATTGAATTGATTACCACAGGATATGAGCAGTCAGCTGGCCAGGAGCATGGTTACACAGCTCTTTGTTTAGCACTCATGGAATGCTGAAATTCTTACCATTTTGTAGTCCTGGGTCATCGTGCTCCCTCATGGTGGTCCTAACGATGTTTCTGGAGACAGAGGCAAACAGGATCCACAGCTGCAGGGCAGGTCTGGCTGGCAGGATTCATAAGTATCACACGGAACTGGGAAGGCTGACATTTCTCATGCTGTGTGTGTGAGAGAGACAGACAGCAGACAGACGACAGTCAGACAAAGAGACAGAGAAAGCGACAGGTGAGGTTTGTGTGCGTGCTCCAGGATAGCACCCGCATAGCCCAAGCCTCCTGTCTCAGCTTCCCGTGTGCCGGGATCACGGCTCTCCCCACCGCTCTTCACCGACGCCTAGCTTTTCTCGCATGCCTTCTATGCTGGGGAGACTTCATTCTCGTCTCCACCCAATGTCCTTCATTCTATTTCTATAGTCTTACTCTTCTTGGTTTTTATTTGTAGGCGGGGAAGAGATGTTTCAGTCTTCAGAATGTATCCTTGGGGCTGGTAGTTGCCTCGCATGCCCCAAACCCTGAGTCTGGTCGCCAGCTGCATACCCAGGCATGGTGGCACACCCCTGGAATCCCAGCGCTTTGAACGTGGAGGCAGGAAGATCAGAAGTTTAAGATCGTCTGTGGCTACTCAGAGAATTTGAGGCCGCCGTGGACGGACTGTTTCCAAAGGGTGTGTCCACATTTGGTCGTGGGCCGGAGCGGTGCGCACCAGGCGCTTCTCCTCCCTGTGGCAACATCAGTGGCTGATGCTGGCTGAGAGACAGGAACCCGCTGGCTGCGGTTTGTGTAGCCGCTGAAATGTCACCCACGCCGCAGCCAGTGCCCAGATGCGTGCTGACTCGGGCAATGCTTTCAACTCAGTGGATCACACACAGAAAGGGACATAAAAATAGGATCGTTGGAAAGGTTTTCAGTGAGAGGAGGGAGGATGAGATAAGGTAATATGGGGTGAGTGATGGAAATTCACTGTATACATCTACAAAACTGTCAAAGGACATAAAATATTTTCTAAAAGAGAACCTATCTTTGATTTCTTTCTTTCCAAATATTTCCCCCCAACATAAGACATCTCTTAAACCTTCTATGTATTCTTACCTTATGTTATTATTTTTATTATTTTGGTAAGGCTGTGGCTTACCATTGACCCCAAGTAGATATAAGGAGGGCAAAATATCTGCTCGTAGGCCCTTTTGGGTCCTCTGATCTGGAAAGAAAGTTGAATTTCTAAGGATGAAGTGAAGACCGAGGAAGCTATGATGGTCACGAGCAAAAGAGCCAGAGTGAAATGAACTAGAGCGTCAATGACTGGCTGGGCCACCTGCAAAGAGGATGCCCCTTGGCCCCTCCCTCGGAAGACCGACAGAAATCTTCCACAAAAGAACTTTTCCCTAAAAGCTTCCTTCTAGGGAGGTGAGGTAAGGAGAAACTCTTATCTAGGTTTCTGGGGTAGCTGTTAGTCAACATGTAACTCCCCTCCACCCCCACCCCCCACCCCCTTAGGTAGTCTGAGTGAGTGATTAACCAGGGCTGGGACAGGTCTTGAGATGTCCTAGTGGCTGAGGAGTTCAGCTGCAGCAGGTATGATTCTTCCGTGTGAGCAGTGAAAGCAGGAAGCAGTCTCGTTTATGACCTACATCCATAAATCCCTGAATAAACAGCATGGGAGGGCATGGGCCTGAGTTTCTCAAGAAATGAACCTACCCGGGGCAGAATAACCCTCCGACCCACAGTGGCCACCAGCAAGTACCATGGCACAAGAATCCCTTAGATCCCTGAATCCCTTGGACCTCTGAGTTCAAAGTCTTATTCCACTATCTGCGACTGGGAAAGCCAGGTGTGGCCCTGAGTTTCAGGATCTGCAAAGCAGGGCCTGTGAGTCCCCTTAATTTTTTTTTAAGTTAAATTTATTTGAGAGAGAGAACATCATGGAAGAGAGAGAATGACTTGCAGAAGTCACTTCTCTTTCTACCACAAGGGCTTCAGGGATAGAACTTAGATTGCAAGATTTGTGCACAGACTTTACCTGCTGAGATCTCTCGTTGACCCTCCCTCAGAATTTCTGTGGATGAAATAGAGAAATGGATCTAAGCTGCCCAGAGCAGTGTTCAACCCCGAGTGCTCCTCATTAGTGCTAGCCATATTGATTTCTGTTTAGCTCAGTACCCTACAGGGTAAGGAGTGCTGCGGCCTACTTGGGTGTATCCCAAGGTATCAGCTTGCTTGGACCGGTTCCTGAACTAAGAACTGATTGTCTAAGCCACAGGATGTTAGGGGCAGGTGTGGACCACTGCTGAGCTGGGTGGGTGGAGGTGCTGGATGGAGTTTAGATTCCACCAGAGACAGTGAGGTTTGCACTGAGTGAAAGTGGGAAGAGAGGTGCTTGACTTGCCCCTAACAAGACTGAGTCTAAAGAGGTGCGAGGTGGGCACCCTTACTGGAACTGGGATTGAAGAGCAGTAAAAGGGAAAAGAAATAGGTAACATAAAATATTTTTTAACATGTATCTGCTTATTGTGTGAACTTAATGTTGACTAAGATTAGGATTTTTGAGGTCTTTTGCCACCAGCAACCGTGTCTGAACTGCGGAAGAAAGGAGTCAGCATGTGGAAGAGGCTAAAACAGTGCCTCTCCTGGAATTCAGGCTTTTCGAAGGCAAAGCTCGAAGAAGAGCTGGTTAGGCAATAGTATCTTCAGTCAGAGCTGCTCAGAGGGAAGAAGGCTTCCTTCCCGAGAGATGAGCTCTCAGGTGCACATGATCTGCCTCTCTGTGACTTCCTACTCTCTGTGAGGGTCAAATTAGATTTTAATTGGAGACCGGCAAATCCAGTCTTTCAAGTCAGTTCTTGCTGGAGAGATTACGCCTGTTCTCAGGACCTAGGCCGAAGCTCCCTAGAGATCCCACCGACACAGCAGCGCCGCTGTTTGAAAGGTGACAGATCGGTTCAGAGGTCTCAACCCCGCTGCTGAAGCAAGAAAAGGAGCTCTGGGGGATGCACCACTATCTCGCAACAGCTGTGAACAAAACAAAACAAAACAAAGATCCAAGGTAAGACTCTCTGGGAGGCTTCCAGAAATGAGGTCCCAAACCACACAGGCCACACTGTGGAAATGGCAGGATGATTGATGCTCCTGCTGTGGCCGAGAAGCGAGGCAGGCTCAGTTTGCTGGACTTTTCTACCTCCCTCCACCCCATCACCAGTGTAGATATGATGTGCACACTCGACACTCAACCCTTACTGGTGGCAGAAAACAGAAGGAAATGAGATCACACTACAGATCAGGGCAGAACATGGCTCAAGTGCCACACACTGAAATCTTTCTCTTCTGGAGACTTCCAGAGCTTTTGGAGTTTTGGACTGCGTAAAAAGTCCCGATGATTTCCAAGGCGCTTTGAAAAGAATCAGAGGTATTCTAGTTGAGCTCAGCCAGCTGATGTGACAAAGTAGGAATGGCAAAGTAGTGTTTTGTGACATGTCTGCAGTTTAAAAATCAAAAACAACAATTCGTGGTAAAAGCAACTTGAAAGTGCAGTGTCAACTAATTCTTTTAAGATACCGAGGGAGGTCCTTGTTACTTCCTTTGAATGTCTATTTCCTGTGTAACCATGAACATTATTGTAGAAAACAGGAACCAGCGCCCTCTGCTGTGAAAGCTTGGTACTGGCCTGTATGTCCTTTCTGAGATCACATGCAAATTCCAACAATCACGTTTATTTATGAAAGAAATCTCTTTGGATGCCTTCTATACTTCAAACTATTTCTTGAAGTGTCATGTAAAGAGGAATTTCCGGTTTTTAACAAGCTATGATATCTATTTGTTTTAAAACAGTTTACCCACATTTATGGGTAACCATGTTTTGCCCTTTGATTTGTAGTGTCAGTCCATTTCTTTCTGTTTTCTGTCACCAACCAGGGTGGAATGTCTAGTGTGCACTTTGTACCTATATGCGACTATGTGACAGCTAGTCATATGGCTTCAGTGTGACAAAGATTCAAAAACTGTTCCAGATTTTCTTTCTTTCTTTCTTTCTTTTTATATTTAGTGTGTGTATGTTTGTGTATCAGAGAGTACTGTGAGTCCCTGTGGAGGACCAAGAGTAACTTCGGGAATCATCCTGGATTGCTTCTACCTCCTTCTTGGTTTCGTCTGGGATTTCCCACACTCTGCCCACCAGGGCTGGAAGTGCAGGTCCCCACCATTTCTGTCTGGTGTTTTAGGTAGGACCTGGGATCCAAACTCAGGACCTTCTGCTTGTGAGACAGAGTCTTAACCCTTGAGCTATCTCTCCATCCTATGGCTTCCAGATTTTCTAAGGGCTACATTACAAGTTGGTATTGACTATGGGCAGTTCCTTGTCATGCATATCTCTCTATGAGATGGGGCAGTTGTCCTCTTCCACATCACAAGATCCAGAACATAAAGTCTGGTCACATCCACGCCCTGCTTCAGGCTCTTACAATCTTCCTGTTCTTTCTTCTGCAATGTTCCCTAAGTCTTGGGTGGAGGTGTGCATGCTAGAAAATTTGAATCTAGAATTCCTATAGGCTAAGTTTTAAAATTCAGCATTGCAGTTTTAAATACTATGTTAATTATAACTAATGTTACAGTGGAATTCATAAGCAGTATTGAAGAATTCATGAATCATCCACTGTTCCGTTAAACAACTATTAAAAGTGCTTGTACTTAGCTCCATTGACTTGGGGGGTTGTTTTTTTCTAGTGCTAGTGACTGGACTTGGGGCTTTGTGTCTGTTATTGAACTAACCCCCTGAGATGTGTAATTCAAATTTTATTACTTATTTTGAGGGCGGAAAGTAGGCGTATATGTGCATGTGTGGAGATCAGAACACAACTTTCAGAAGTCGGCTTCTGAAACCATCATGTACTTTTCAGGTGTTGAATTCATGTCACTGGGATTGTGTGGAGGTACCTTACCTGCTGAGTCATCTCACTGGCTCTATATAATTCTCATATTTAATAGTTGTATGATTTTACTTATTTTTAACAAACGAACATGGGTTGGGACTTAACTCTGCTACCATGTACTTAAGAAGTTCTGGAATTTTTCTGTTTTAGAATAGCTTCAAATTATTATTACCATATTGCAAACTATACATTTTAGGTATGCACTTTGACAAGTGTAATATGGATACCCCTATGAAATTATCATCACGCTCAAGATAACGGATGTGTCTTTTACCCCCAAAATGTTTCTTCATGCCCTTGTGGCCCATCTTACCAAACTCTGATGGTAGAGATTCATTTGAAATGACAGGGCATTTGAATCAAGTTACAAAGACAAAAGTGAGAAACTGGAAGGGGTCAACTTAGCCTTCTGAATGACCCTGGTTGGGACCTAGAGCAGCTCCTGTGGGGATTGTAGCTGCCAAGAGCAGCCAGAGCATCCCTTGGCACTAGCAGTCATGTCCCAACTGATATGATGACCTGCTTTGCACACATTTCAATTCTCCTATCCTCCATGGCCAAGACATCACTTTCAAACCTCTTTAACTCTTGTTTCGTTTACATGTTCATGGATTACACACCACCCCATAGTTCTTCTTTTGAATGTCTTCACATTTCGTGCCTCTATTTCTCTCATTAATTTCACTGACTTGAATATTAAAGTTGGATAGTTCGACCCTCAGGGACATGAGTCATCCCAAAAAGAAAGCAGGTCAGGCAGCAAGCAAGGCAGGCGGGACAGCCCTTCTGTGCTGTAAATACACGTGTCCCCCCTAGCTTGAAATTTCATGTTTCTTGAGCATTTAATCTCTAGACTAACAGAGTCCTGTTGAGCCCTTTGATGTTACTGTGTTGCTGAAAGTCTCCTGGAGAGCCCAGGCCAGAGCTGTCTTAGAGCCAAGACAAACCTTTGAAACAGGACCATAGTTTCAGAGATTCATCGCCAAACTGCAGTCTTGGGGGCCCCTAGATGCAGTTCCTGAGCCTGACACTAAGGGGCAGCATGTACCAAAAGAAATCTATGCTGCCAGCCACAGCCATGCAGGACCGAGCAGCAGCAACACCTTGCTGGAAGCTCCTGGAGCACAGGTTGGAGGAGCCCAAACTCTCAGCTCCTGAATCGAATCACAGCATTGCACTCCTTGATACCCATTCTGTTGAGAGTTTTACCTGCAGTTCTCCAGGTAAATCAGCTTGTGGATAAATAATAGAATGCTAATGAGATCCACATAATAATGCTTCTGTAACTCTAGCCCTTAATCTGATAATATTTAACTCCAAAGTAAAAAGTCTTTATGTTCATAGAAATATATATACATGTTCTCTCTCTTTCTTTCCTTCCCCCTTCTTCCCTTCCTCCTTTTGATGCAGCATGTTTTCATGTGGAATAAAGGCAACCAAATACTTATTTGGACAGATGAGCTTCACAAGACTCAGCTTTTGAAAACCCTCACTGCTTCCTTCCCTATTTCATTTGTCCATTAATCACTTACCATCTAGGAACTGTTTCTCCTCCTTCCCTCCTTTCTTTTCTTCTTCCTCCCCCCTTTCTCTTTATATAATCTTTTAGCATATATGGAATATAGTATGTATATGATCTTTAAAGCACATATATGTGTATGTATGTGTGTGTATGTGTGTGTGTGTGTATATATATATATATATATATATATATATATGAGAGAGAAAGAGTCATAGTTAGGCACAGGTGTCAACTTGACTGTTGAGGGTTTGAGCTCTGGGCACGTTTGTAGAGAATTAATGGTTAAGCCCAGAGCAAACCTGAAGGAGATTGTCTAGCTGATGGGGAAGGCCCAGCCTATGATGGGTGGGATTAGGCCCTGGAATAAATCATGGAGAGCTGGTTGAGCGAGTTGACATCCTTCTGTACACTTGGCCAGATGTGCTGGTCTGGCAAGTAAGGACTGTCCATCTCGGTGATGGTGTGGCCAGTTCCTTTGGCCCTGGTGTTGGTGCATGTTCTCTTGTCAAGCTGGACTGAAACGCTAACCAGATAATCATGAGACCCCTTGTTCTCTTAAGCCATTTGATGGTCATTTATCAGCAACCATGCAGGCGGACTGCAACACACAAACACACACACAACACACACACACACACACACACAACACACATATAATTGTAATCTTTATATCCCAGACTAACTTCAAACTCACTATGTGGCCCAGGTTGACCTTGCCTTCCATTCAAGGGGTATGGGTGTTGCTTTTTATGGTGAATCTACTGCTCTGATAGCAGAATGAGATCAGAATGGAAGGGACCAAACCATCCAGAGGACCGTGAGGAAGCTACTGCAGTGATGGCTGGAACATCAATGCCTAGAAATGACAACGATTGGAGAAGAGGTGAACAAGTCCCACTGATGTTTCAAAAGGGTCACAGAAGCTAGGGTGACACATGGAATTGAGTGACTGAGATGCCCACGCAGGAGGAGAGGCATGTTTGGGTGGAAAGAGGGTTTTACTCTGATGCTGATCAAGTACAAACAGCTTATGGGACACAAGTAGAAAGGGGTCCAGGCAGGAGTGGGCAAATCATCATCATCATCATTATTATTTGCAGTGATACTGCACTCTCATGGGTTAGTATAACTAGTCTGCCTGTAGCTTATTGTCTTGACATTGTGGGTACTTTTCTGAGGAGTCTCCATGTTTCTTCTTTGTTCTCTATTTTTAGAACTCTGCCTGGTCATCAGCTTCTTAGTAACCAACTGCATTTCTACCCATATTCTCCTAGGACCGAGAACAGAAGGCTTTCCCCTTCCTCCTCTTCCTCCTCTGATGTCCCCAGTGGGTACCCGCCTTCCTCCACAGCCCTAGGGGCAGGCAGCAGCTCACACCTGTTCATCCTGCTGATTAAAAACAGTCACAGGCGCCTCCAGTCAAATCTCTTGTCACTGGTAATTTACTTTTGGGAACAGGTGTGCCAGGGCGGGAGCCCGGGGATAAATGCTCTTAGATTAATTGTAAACACCTGCAGACAGAGCTTGGCGCTGGCTGAACAGGTATGAAGTATAGGATTTCCTTCCTCTTTTATTTATTTAACTCTGTGTTGTAACGTGACTCTGCGCTTGTCCAGTTGTTAACCTATTGATCATACTGAAGTTGTGCATGCTGGGGGAAGTGGGCCTGGGGAGGAGAAAAATCTTCCCTGCAAAGCTCTCGTTTGTAGCTTGCTCTCGAATAGGTGGAACGCCATCTTTAAAGGAAGATTGTTACAGCTTAACAACTATCACTTGTGTCGGGGGCTAACTCAAGGAATGGTACTCTTCTTCTTTTTTTTTTTTCTGTGAAAGACTTGACGGGTCACTTCTGCTTCCTTTGAACAAGTGCCTTCTCCCTGGTTTGCTGACGTCCTCTAGCCGTGGTCCGCTCAACTGCCAGCATGCCCACCCAGCTGGAGGTGGCCATGGATACCATGATTCGAATCTTCCACCGGTATTCTTGCAAGGAAGGGGACAGGTTCAAGCTCAACAAGGGGGAGCTGAAGCTGCTGTTGCAGCGAGAGCTCACGGAATTCCTAACGGTGAGTCAGTTTTCTGCCAAATTTGGTTGAGGGCAGATGGGATATGGGTTTGAGGACAGCGTTTAGTATATTCCTTTCCATGCTTCCTGGGGTTAGATTTTCCAAGTGTTGGTGGTTATACTGAAAATTCCGCTCTTTTAGCCAACATTTGGGTATAGCAATACAAAAACATAGCTAGTTATACCTGTGGTCATATTTATACTTATTGTTAGTTATACCCAGAGCTTCCTACAGTTATCTAAATTAAGTATTGAACCTGCAGTGAAACTCGGGATACTCTACATTGTCATGAAAATTAACCTAGTGAATGACAGATACTTTGGAGAGCTTTGCCAGCCAGCCACAAGTTGATTGGGACTGATGAAATGTAGCCACTGACAACTTGGGTAGTAAACAGATTCATGTCTCCTAATAGTCTTTTTTATGAAGATTTGCAATGAATTTCAAGCTTTCTCTGAGGAAATGCTTTGCTCTGATGGTTACAGAGCTGCCATGAATTAACTTGTAGCACATTGTACAACTGCTACATGATGCTACTCTGCCCAGTTCCTGAGATAAGACTGTAGTGATTGTAATTACATTGTTTATTCTCGTCTTCTGGGGGGGAAAGCATAAAGTAAAAATAAATAAATATAGGGTATTACTTCTTCACAATACCCTTTTAATGATTTGGGCAGTCTATGAGAACTGTTGCTTTTTTCCCTCATAATTTGTTTGGCCACAGTATTAATGTAGCAACGAGACTAGAAAGCTTAGTAGAGTAAACTTCACATATTGCTTTAGTCAAGTAAAATTTCTGTTTTTGAGCACGTTGATTTTGATCAATGAAACTGGGTGTCAGGTAAGGAGAGGGCAGTAGGGAACTATAGAAAATGAACTTTAGAACTATTTCTTACCCACAGATCATAGGAGAACAAAATACTTCCCAGTTCTCATGGCTTTGATTTCCTGGATGGGCTACCTGCCTTTCTTTTCACCCATAAAATATAGAGTTTGTAACATAGGATTTGTAATAAGATAGCCTTTATTGTTTAGCTTGTATATATGTACGTGTGTGATTATGCTAACTGCAGCTGTGAGATAAACTAGTCTATATCTCATGTAATAAATAATTTAAGACATGCTTACACTGGAAAGTTGTGTTGTTTACCTGAAATTCAAATTTAACTAGGCTTCTAGTATTTTTATTGGTTGTATCTAGCAAATATGGCGCTAGATGCTATTGAAAGTGTGTTGAGAACACCCCTAAAACATGCAGGTGAAATGTTAGCCCCCATTTCATAAATCAGGAGAATATTCAAATTCCTATTATCGATAAATTCCAGAGCCCCTTGCCATCCCTTGTGACTTCGAAACGTCTGCTTATATGTCACCAGACTGTCCTCGAATCCTGTTCCTCTCCCTACGATGCCCGATAAATGCATCTCCAGCCGGTAATTCACTCAGATCTGTTAGGTGTTTTGCTCTTCTTGATATTTATATCTGAGCTGGCACTCTTTGGACCTGGGGCAAGGATTAGCATTTTAGAATTTGTGCCTGACTCCAATCATCCTGTAAATAGGTTCTTGGGAACTGTCTTTAGCTGCTAAAAATGGAAATGAAAACTTGCATAAAAAATAAAAGGAAGGTGTGATTTCAGTTATGGATATGAACTTCAAAGCTTCCAAGTTAGAAACTTTCTCTTTCTTTTCAGTGCCAAAAAGACCCCCAGTTGGTTGACAAGATAATGCAGGACCTGGATGCCAACAAGGACAACGAAGTGGATTTTAATGAATTTGTGGTCATGGTGGCAGCTCTGACAGTTGCTTGCAATGATTACTTTGTAGAACAACTGAAGAAGAAAGGCAGAGATAAATAGTAAGCTAAACGAGAGACAGCAACATAGCTACAGTTACATACTTACTGAACATCTTCCCATATACTTAATCACTAGTATTGTTAAATTATGTGTACCTCAATATGTTGACTCTATACAAACATTCCAAATCTTATGCCCCATTTAAAATTTTACCCTATTATTAAAAAGCTAAATGTTTATTTGTCAGATAAATTTCCAAAATATATGCCCCTTTTAAATGAGATTTGAACTTGGAGAACTTTTAAGATATTTTGAACTTCTTTCCCTACTGAAGGATTAACAGGCTCTTCCCACACTCTCTGAATTGTGCTGCAAATGGAAGAGACTGTGAGGGGCTGCAAGCAGAAAGGCTGCCCCAGAGGAGGGCTGGTCTTTTCAGCCAGTTAGATCAGGGTAAGTGGGTTCAGAGCAGGATATTCAGGTCCACACAGCTGAAGCTGGCAGGAGCTGGCTTGTGAGTCTCTTTCCCTTTGCCCCTGGGCCTGGATGATACAGAGGCAAGTGCTTTATTCCAGTTCCTAGAGCTTCTTCCCTGGGCTGAGCATCAGCAGGCTTTACTGGGAGGCTTCCTTCCACCCATTTTGCTCCCCAAGCCGCACGTCCTACAACTCTCCAATAAACAACTTGCGTGAAACTCCTTGCCTCTAGGTCTCTATTCTGCCCCCAACCTAAAAAACACATGTACCTGTAGAGGATGATTCGTGTGTGAAGACCACTGTCACCTCCTTCAAAATGGTTCTGAGCAAGTAGTTCAGGAGATGTTAGAAGACAGAGCGTTCAAGAGAAGAAGTACAAACCCTTGGTATTTGCTTGCTTCTGTCTTTTAAAAGGGTAGAAGAAATAAACAAAATTGCTCGTATGTTTTGAATGTGTGAAAGTTCTTGTGAGGTGAACATGCTCACACACTATAAAGTCTGCACAGTCTCAAGGGCTTTTAAGCTTTTTTTCATTTTAATTTGATTTGGAGTTTACATATTCTAAAGTGGGTCACTGAAACATGAAAAGTAAATCCCAAATTTTTCTCACGTTCTGTTCTCGGAAGGAGAGTCTCCACATGGAGAAATAAATGGAAAAACAGTGTTCATTTCATGGTGTTTCTGAAAATCAATCAAAAGTGGGGAAAAGCAATTTATGTCTCAAATTAGATTTCAAATGAGTAAGAATTACATGATGTACCAAAAGTCCTTCTCAAGTAAACAAAAGTCTTTCTTTTACTTTTTTTTTTCTTTTGGTTAGGTAAAAGAATAACTTTGGAGGAAGAAAATGTGATTATTTCCTATATCCAGAGGCACTGGCCTTTCTTTGCACTTGCTGGAGGTTAAATAAACTTGAAATCTAAGTTGTATCCGAGGGGCATCTCTGAATGGGTACAGTTAATGTTTATCATTTCCAAGGTCATTAGATAGAGCTGTTTAGCCAGTGGCCCAACCCTGCCTGGAGCCCTGGGTTTGAGATGAAACTGACCATGCTAGAACATGAAAACAAGATAACACCTTAAAATTTAATTCTGAAAACAGATTTCTCTCCTTCCCTCCTAGTTAGACAGTTTTAGTTAGGCAGCCATGCTGGGATGGTCTCTGTAGGTCTTCGAAAGTCATCTCCCACTTGCTGGGGTTACCCTGAAGGAACATCCTTTGCTAATTTCCTCCAACCCTCTGTTCAAGAAAATGGAGATTAGTTATCCTTTACAGATAAGCCTTACTTAGAGGTGGTTACAAGAGCAGCTGGGTTGAGCCCCCATATGGACAGACCACTGAGATATATAGGATTAAAAGCTCCAATCAGGGGGCTGGAGAGGTGGCTCAGGGGTTAAGCCTCTGCCTTGCAGGCAGAAGATCCTGAGTTCGGATCCTAGACCCCATGTATAGAAGCCAGGCAGAAGCGGGGGCGGCCTGCGTTTCTGGTCCTGGTAGGGCGGAGCCTGTAAATCCCCAGGCAGAGTAAACAAGGAGGAGGTAGAGGCGTCCATGGTGGTTCCCAAATTCGTCCGTGGTTCCACACACACATATATACATACACACACACACACACCCCTATACACACATACATACACGCGCGCGCACACGCATACATGCACAATTGAATAAATAATAAAAAAAAAACTTAAAAGCTCCAATCAAGTTTATAGAAACTGGAGCTAACCAATGAGGAAAAGCCATTTTTCCTAGGCTTGCCTAAGTGTATAAATATACCTGACCCTGGCAGCCATCTTTGGTGCCTGCCCGTCATGACACTGCATGTCTGGAGTCATGAGTCTTTTCCAACTCCTCACCCCTCGTGGATTTCATGCCTGGAGACCATGAGTTCTCCAGGGTGTCCTTTCCACTTATGGCACTTCAAATCTGGAGTCCTTGAGTTCTGTTCTCTCTTCTAGTAAACTCTGTCTTAGTCCTCTATGCATGTTCTGGTTTCGATTTTCGACTCTGAACACAAGAATCCCAGAGTGACCCCATAACACTAGGAGAATGTAGACAAGGATAGCTTTCCAGAAGCAGAGGTCTGAGTAAGATTCTCAATAAGGCAAAAATTGGAAGGTTCATTTGTTTGTTTAGCTTCGTTTTACTTTAAAGAGAAAACAGACGAAGACAAAGATGAGTGGGTATGGACCATCAGGGTCTGATGGGAGAAGGTGAGGCCTAGGACATCTGTAGTGTGGAGTGAGGCAAAGCAGAAGATGGGGTTGGAGAAGTAAATTGGACTCAGATTTGACAAGGCAATGGTGCCCATTGTAGAAATTCACGCATAAATTACTTAGATTAGTTTTGTTTCTGTTTCTAAACATCTTCCTTAAAAGTTTAAATCTTTAAAGTAATGGTTTATAACTCTTACTTCACATTATACTTGCCAAACTAATTCTTTAAAATATAGATATATAGGGCACCCTAGGCCCTCATGGCACTCCAGTGCCATGAGTCTGTTTCTTACTCCTTGCTCTTCATGGATTCCATGCCTAGGCTCCATGAGTTCTCCAGGGCGTCCTAGCCCCTCCTGGTACTCCACGTCTGGAGTCCATGAGTTCCACCTTTTCTCTCCTCTAATAAACTCTACCTCAATCTTCAAAAAAATAAAATAAAATAAAATATAGATATACAAACCAGGTATTAAGGGTCAAATCATGAAGATCAGCACTCAGGAGACAGAGGCAAAAAGACTGCTGCAAACTCAAGGCCAGCCTGGGCTACATAGTGAGTTCCAGACCATATATAAATATGATATATATATATCATATATATATGTGCTGAGATAGATAAATCATAGTGATAGATGACATGATATGACAGATGAGCTCTGGTCCCACAAATATTGTAATTTAGTTAGATAGGGTAAAAGTTACATTTTCAAGTTCTTTTATACTGACTGGCTGCAATCAAACAGTGAGAATTATCTAGTGTGGCAGGTGATGATTTCATGTGCATTTGAATCACCTGGAAATCTTACGTCTTCTTACATCTGGGTGAAACCTGAGAGTCTGCATTTCTATCAACTCACAGATGGCACAGATGTTGCTGCAATGGTTACTCTTATCTGTGCTGTGAGAGAACACCCAAAGTCAAGCAATTTTAGGGAGAAAGGGAGATTTATTCAGCTAACAGTTCCAGAGGGGAGAAACAGTCTTTCATGGCAGACATAGCATGGCTGGAGGCAGAAGCTGGAGGAGGCTGTGTCACTGCACACATCTTGGAGACTGAGAGCTACAAGACTCCTTGTGGCAAAGCAGACTTCTCCTGAAGGTAGGGTAGGACTAATTCACCCTAAGGCCCACCCCCTGTGACTGCCTTCCTCCAGCAAGGCTCCAACTTTCAAAGGTGCCATGACCTTGCCAAACACATGAGACTGTGGGGAACACATTTCAAACCATGACAGTTGCTCATAGGAAAAGTGTAGATGCTAGGATGAAGAGGAAGCATTTTTATTTTTTATGTTTAATTGTGTGTGTGCACATATGCATGCATGTGTTCACATGCAAGCCTGTAAGCATCATACCATGTGTGGAGGCTAGAGGACAATTTGCAAGAATTGGTTCTCTCTTTTCTTTTCTTTTTTTTTTTTTAAGGGAGAAAGGGAGGTTTATTCAGCTTACGGATCCAGAGGGAAGGGACAGTCTCTCGAAGCAGAGGCAGCATGGCTGGCTGGCCAAAGCTGGAGGAGGCTAAGTCACCGCAGACATCCTGGAAGCTGAGAGCTGCAAGACTGGTTCTCTCTTTTCATCTTGAGGGTTCCAGATATCAAACTCAGGTCATAAGGCTTGGAAGCAAGCACCTTTATTGCTGAGCCAACTCACCAGTCTGGAAATGGTTTGAATGGCAATATTTAAAAAAACAAGCAATTTGGACCATACGCCTTCTGGGAGAGACAAGACAACATATTAGGCAGAGAGAAGACAAGAGATGGAGGAGAAACCAGGGAGGAGCTTTGCCTGGGTCTCTAGTGGACAGAAACGGAACACTCAGAATAGAGTTCCCACACTAGTGAGAGCCCAAGAAAGGGCGCCTGGCTACACCACTGAGTCCTGAACCCTCACTGGGGTGGAGGACTCAGAGGGAGGTTTGGCATTCACATAAATGGATGCTTCATCCAGGGGATGGGAGGGAGGAAGGAAAGGGGGTGAAAGGAAAGGGAGAAGGGAGAGTGCAATGGGGGATGACTGGGAGGGGAGGTGGGAGAGAGGATGTGGGTACCTATTGCACTTATATGATTAGGGGAAAAAAAATGGGAGAAAAAAAATTTCCCTTCCAAGAAATGGAAGGCCATGCAGACACTAAGCCTGACTTCCAAGAGCATTTACTATGTTAGAAAGTGTCCACCATACTGCATCCAGGAACTTACTGGAGTGAGACTTGTCCTTACCAGACCTGCATAATGACTGACATATTAACATGCCCCCACAGACTATGAGGAACTCAAGAGATAAGAACATGCAGTGGAACCTTGCGAACTAGAGCTGGATGAATGAAGGGAAATGCCCCTATCAGTGGGGTGGTCCGAGGAGGGGCAACTTGGTATGCCACAGAGGCCTGAATCCCTACAAGTATAAACAAGCCAGAGGGAACCCTGGGATCCATGGAATCAGACAGGCAGGAGGGTGGGAGGGAGTGGGATGGACTGATGTAGAGAAGGGAGAAGGATGGGAGGAGGTGTGATGGAGAGAAGCAGCGGTAAGTACTCAATATGCTTGTAAAACTAGGAAAAAAATGAATAAAGAAAGAAAATGTCCACTGTATTATATGAACTTTATAATCAACAGGATTTTTATATGATCCAAGACTTTGCATGACCTGCACAATGACTGACATGTCAATGACCCCCCAAAGTCTAGCATGGATCACTGGCACTAGGATCGTTAGAGGCAAGGGATTAACAGTCATAATAGTGTTCCCATACTAAAGGGGAGGCCGAGGAAGGGCTCTGGGTTATGCCACCGAGTCCTTCACACATCACTAGAGTGGAGGACGGAGAGGGAAGTTTGACATTCACACTAAAGGATGCTCCAGGGAATGGGAAGGGGGAAGAGGGGGGAACTGGGAGAAAAGGAGGGAGGGGGGTGAAAGGAAGGGGAAAGTGGGGGTAGGGTGCAAGGGGGACTGGGGAGGGGTGGAGGGAGGGAGGGGACTGGGGTACCTATTAAGCTTGTATGATTGGGAAAAAAAAAAACCATACTGCAGCATCTGGGTCTAGTGACACACCCCTGTAAACCCAGCACCGGGGAGGCAGAGGCAGGAGGACAGCAAGTTGAAGGCCAGCTTGGACTGCATGGTGAGCTTTGTCTCAAAACCCAAATAAGGGGCTGAGGAGATGGCTCAGCGGATGAAGTGCCTTCCCTGTCCCCCTCATTAAAGCCAGTTTGATGTCATAGCCAGACTGTAATCTCAGAGACTGAGAATCCCTGAGGCAAGCTGGCTACCTAGACCAGCCAAATCAGTGACCTCTGAATTCAGCAAGAGAACCTGCCTCAGTAAGTAAGGTTGAGAGCAGTTAAGGAAGACACACCAGACATCAGCCTGTGTTCTCTGCATGCACACCACACATGTGTGAGCATACATACTCAGGTGTGCACACACACACATATCCATGCAACAATACAATGCATAGTAAAACTGTTTTGTTCATACACGAATTTCTCATTTTCTTTGTAACTAGTCAAGATGAGAACAGGTTCCCTTGCAAAAGGGAAATCAGGGATGAAAAATGCTAAGGAAAGCGGAAGTGCCCCAAAGGAAGGTTTTCCTGGAAGACTGAAGAAATTGGCCTGGGAATGAGAGGGAAGAGAGGGATGTGTACGTCTGAAGTAGATAAAGGCAGGCACGGACTACTGGTGGACCTTCCTCCAGTTTTGGCTTTTCCCCAGTCTGTCCATTTCTTGCAGCTTACTAATAGAAGGCAGGTGCCGGATCAGGGTGCATTGTGTTTTCTTTCCAGTTTCCTTTGGAATGAGCAATTGCTGGATAGCTGCAGTGAGGAGTTTTTGTCTCCTATGAATATTTAAGAACAAAACAAAACCCCACAGAAATAGTGAAAAAAACTCACATATACATCCCTGTATTTTTTTTTACTAAAATAAAAAGGAATAATTATTACCTGACTACTCCCTTCCAAACTCTAAAGACATCAGCATTTTTTGCTTTATCATTTTGCCCTTTCTAGCATACCCTATACATGGAATTCTGCAAGTGATTCACTTAGCATAGAAATTTATCCATAGTTTTATTGAGTAATTGTTTGCTGCATGAGCATGCCGTGATTTTTTTTTTACTGGTTGGAGGGCATTTGGGTTGTTTCCAGTCTAAGGTAACTATGAGCAAATCTATAATCATTGGTAAAAATTTTCCAATAGACATAAATTTTCATTTCTCTTAGATACATAACCAAGAATGGGATTACTGAGAGTAGTGTATTATAAACTTTAAAACCATCAACTTTTCTCATAGGCATGAGAGGCTATTTCTTCCTGTACCCCAGACTTGATCACTGTGATTATGTTCCCTCCTTCCGAGTTCAGCTGTTTTAGATTCCACATAGCAATGAGGTTATGCGTAACTTGTTTTTCTGACTTATTTCACTTAGTCTAGTGTCCTCTAAGCTTATCATGGTGTTTCAAATGACACAATTTCATATCCTTCCCTTCACTGTGTTGTAGACACCAAATTTTCTTTGTCCATTGATCCATTGATAGATACTTAAGTTGATTCCATATCTTTGCTACTAGATGCTTTCATTTTAAAAAATTTTTTATGTCTTAATACTATTTGTTGAAAAGACTACATTTTTTTACTTTTTCTTTTTTATGAGGGTCAGTTGGTCATATATGTGTGTGGATCTACTTTTGGATTCTTCTCTTTTCCAATGCTCTATAATGTTAACCCTTTCTAAGTACCAACTGATCTTCATAGCTGTTGCTTTCTGGTGAATTTCTAAATAAGATGGTCTGAATTTCAGCTTTTCTTTTTCAAAACTATCTTTCTATTTTAGCTCACTTTGAGGCCAACTTCTAAATGTTACTAAATGGCTTATCAATAAATTCGATAATTGACCAACATTGAGGTTGAAATTAGGTACTATTATTCCAGGAAGAAATTCCAAATAAAACAATACATCAAATAATTTTGCATAATGGATGTAATTATTATTACCATGAGCTTATTAAATTTTTAATTAGTTATGTTTTGCATATTGACTACAATAACAGTTTCTTCACAGCTGTGTTTGCTCCTACAGTAACTATGGTACCAAGAACAATCACTACAAAAAGCTATACAAAAATGATATTCAAGGGGCCAGTGAGGTAGCTCAGAGGGCAAGGTACCTACTCACAAACCTGGTGACCTGAGTTCGATCCCTGGTAGCCCACATGATGAAGCAGAGAAACTGACTTCTGGAAGTTGAGCTCTCACTTTCACTCATTCCATAACATGCATGTAATCTCTCTCTCACTCTTTCTCAAATAAATAAATAAATAAATAAATAAATAAATTTAAAAAAATTTTAAAAGTCTTAGATGTCCATAAGTCTATTAAGTGCAAATAGTTTAATTACAGCAAAACAGATGGCAGAGTGAATTAACAACATGATTCAGCTATGTGATCTCCATAAGAAATTCATGTCAAATACAATATGTAGGTAGAAAGAAAAAAAATCAGGGAACTTTATCATTGAAACATGATTAAATAAAGGGACGCATTGGGTTAAAATACTTCAGGGAAAACAGTGTAACAGTTACTCTTAACTATTACTGTGAGAGAGCATTCAAAGTCAAATAACGTAAGGGAGAAAAGAAAATTTATTTATCTTAGGATTCCAGAGGGAAGATAGTCTTTCACGGCTGAAGCAGCATAGCTGGCTGAAGCTGGAGACAGGCCATGTCACACCCCTCTGAGAGGCTAGCGGTGACAACTGGAGAATTCCTGAAGCATCTTTCTTCCCCGTCTTCAGTCTTCTGTCCTGTGGCTCCTTTTATCTGGTCCACTACGGGAGGTTCCGATGGGATCTATGGAGGTTCCGGTGGGATCTAGGGCTGATCTTTGTATTATCCAGATAATCTCTTAGGTGGTCTCGACTGATCTTAGTTAATGCCACGTGTGTCAAGTTGACACCCAGGATTAACTATTACACAGAGTCACCAGAGACATTAAGGGATATTACTGATGGTGAGTCAATTTGATATCAAGAAGATATAGTAATCCTAATTATACATGTGCTAAATGAATAACTTCAAGTTACAAATACATGAAATAAAAAGAAAAAAGAGTAGGGCTGGAGAGGTGGCTCAGGGGTTAAGCCTCCGCCTTGCAGGCGGAAGGTCCTGAGTTCGGATCCCAGATCCCACGTATAGACGCCAGGCAGAAGCGGGGGCGGCCTGCGCTTCTGGTCCTGGTAGGGCGGAGCCTGTGAATCCCTGGGCAGAAGGAGGTGGAGGCGTCCATGTGGTTCGCGAATTCGCCCGTGGTTCTACACACACACACACACACACACACACACACACACACACACACACACACGCGCGCGGGTGCACACAGTTGAATAAATAATAATAATAAAAAAGAAAACTATTGTCTTTAAAAAAAAAAAAAGAAAAAAGAAAAAAGAGTAACAAATAAATTCCCAATTGTTATTGAATACTTCAACATCACTCTCTCAACATCTGAAAGAACAAACAGTCATAAAATTAGATAGGATATAGAGAAAAATCAACTGAAAAGATCCAATTGGCATTTATATAGTAACAGTTTGCTCAGCCACAGTAACATATACCTTCTTTTCATGTGCTCACAGAATACAAAACAAGTCAAATGCTCTAGCTGATAAAACAATACCACTAACACAGCCAACCAAACAAAAATGCAGTGAATTAACAATTCATAGAAATGTGTTTTCCAACCACGGTTAAGACCAACCAAGAAGTTAATAATAGAAAAATAATATGAAAGTCATCAACACTTGGAAATGATCAAGGGCCAGCAGGATGTCTTAAGGCAAAACAGAGATAGACATTGAACTTTATGAAAGTATAGCATATCAAAACTTGTGGGGCACAGTTTAAGGAATCCTAATGGAAATTTATACACTAGATCATTACATAAGGAAAAGGAGAATTTCAAGTCAACATTCCTCATAATTGCATGTGAAGCTATAAACATCTCAAAATGACAAGGTTATAAAATATAATACTTTAACTCTCAAATAGATTTTCAAGACAGAACACGTATAAAGAAATTCTCAGTTTGCCCCTTATCTAGCAGCTTCTACCTATTATTCATAGAATGTCTACATCTATGAATGTCAAGCTTTTGCAGGCGTCACTAATGTTAAGCAGACTTCGTGGGTGCTACTTACACAGTTTCACAATCACAGGAGTTTAGAAAGGAGAGAAACTGATCTTCCAGAGGCCGATCTTCCAGAGGCCAAGCAAAGCTTAGGTCAAAAATCAGCAACTGGGGGCTGGAAAGGTGGCTCAGGGGTTAAGCCTCTGCCTTGCAGGCGGAAGGTCCTGAGTTCAGATCCTAGACCCCATGTATAGACACCGGGCAGAAGCGGGGGGCGGCCTGAGTTTCTGGTTCTGGTAGGGTGGAGCCTGTGAATCCCAGGGCAGAGTAAACAAGGAGGAGGTGGAGGCAGTCCATGGTGGTTCTCGAATTTGCCCGTGGTTCTACATACATACACACACACACACACACACACACACACACACACACACACACATGCACACACGCACAATTGAATAAATAATAAATAATAAAAGAAAAAATTAAAAAAAAAATCAGCAACTGGTCTCTGCCCTCCCGCAGGCCCGGACGCTGGCTCGAGGTCCAGGCTGGACACCCTGCTTCCCAGGAGGTGACATCCAATACCCATCAGGATGGAGCCAAGGGCGGTGCAGGAACAGCAAAACTGGAAGAAAAAACAAACAAACAAACAAACAAACAAACAAACAAACAAACAAACCATAATTCAGAACATCAAGAGACCCTGCATTAATCACCAGGAACCAGGCCAGCCTAATCTCTTCCCTTCTTAAAGCTCAGGGAAATTTGCGGGGGCAGTAAGATTGTAAGAGCCTAAAGATGGGGAGGAGCAACCATATGCAAGATACTCCACACAAGTTAGGGACGAAGTAATCATAATAGGACTCTACATGACCTCTGAACCCCCAAAGGTTCACATGCATGGATCACAGGCACTAGGATCCTTAGAGGCAAGAGATTAACAGCCACAATAGTGTTCCTATACTTAAGGGGAGCACAAAACAGAGCTTTAGGCAATGCTACTGAGTCCTTACACCTCATCAGAAGAGGAGGACCCAGAGGGAAGTTTGCCATGCACAGAAAAGGATGCTCCAGGAATGGGGGGGAAGGGGGAAAGGGCGCACTGGGAGAAAGGGGGGGGGGGAAGGAAGGGAAAAAAGGGAGAGGGAGCAAGGGGATCCAGGGAGGGATGGAGGGAGGGAAGGGAATGGGGTACCTATCAAGTTTGTATGAGTGGAAAAAATAAATAAAAAATTAGAAAAATAAAAATAAAAAACTCAGATATTAGCTGTAGATCTAAAAATAGTAAAATTCATTTGATTCTTTCCATTCTGAAAATTATTTCCAAAAATTTTTTTTGAAAGTGTTTTAGAATTATTAGCAGTATTGATCATACTGTTTAATCTCTTTTTAACTTATTTTCACCTGGTTTCCCACATACCTATGCTACATACATCAATAAAATAATTTTCAGTAGTAAAAAAAAGTCAGCAACTGCTGAGGTTAAAATTGACCCTTATCACATCTCAGTATTTCCATTGTGTCAAAATTCAGCATCCTGAAGGTCAACATTGAGATTATTTCCTGCCATTTGCTCTTATAAAACGTGTTGCAATGACCCACCTTCAAGAAGTTTTCTGTAGTGTGTTAAATTTTAAAACTGGTCTTATGTTAAAAACATGTATTTAAAATTCTTATTGTGTCAGGTTTTCATCTAAAACTCTCATACACTAGGCTGAGCAACATAAACCTCTAATCCCAGGTATTACAGAGACCAAGACAAGAGGATCATAAATTCAAGGTCAGCCTGCGTAACTTGGCGAGACCCAGTCTCAAAAATTAAAAAGTGAAAAAAAAAAAAGACTGAGTAAATAGATCAGTGGTAGATTGCTTAACTAGCATGCATGAGGTCCTGGATCGAATCTCTCACTGTAAAATAAATAATATGTAAGAATATTATGGCAATTTCTACTTCCAACATCTCTGTCTCGTCTTTCCATTTCTTTATTAAAACTGGATATTCTCTAACTTTATCTTTTTGCAACATAATAGTTTTCAATTTTCTTTTTTAAACAGACCATTCTTAGAGCAGTTTTAGATTCACAGCAAAATTAACTGAAAAGTACAGAGAATTCCCACCTACCGCCTGAAACTGCGTCTGCATGCCTTTCCACTTTCAACATTACACGCCAGAATGGTGTGCTTGTTATATTTGAACCTACATTAGCTTTATTCCCCCGAAGTCCATAGTGTACATTAGGGTTCATTCTTGGTCTCAAAAGCAGAAGGTCCTGAGTTTGGATCCCAGGTCCCATGTAAAAAACACCAGGCAATAAATAAAGGGAAAAAAAAAACAACCACTAGGCAGAAGCAGCCTACACTTTCAGCCATACACACACACACACACACATACACACACACACACACACACACACACATGCAAATAAAATAAATTAAGTTTTTTTAATTAAAAATGACATCTTGAAATAAAATTCATGGATTTTTATAGAAAAAAGTAAAATTTATAAATTTATTGAAGTGAGTATCTTTTTATATATTTACTGTTCACTTCGGTTTTTATTCTAAAAGCTCACATTTTCTTATATTTGGCATAAAAGCAAATCCATTGCTAATACCTCTTCACCACTTAGTTTTCAGGCACAGAAAATTATATATATATAATATATATAGATACACACACACACACACACACACACACACACACACACACACTGGATTATCTAGCTTTTAAAAGACACATCAGCCTAACCTTCTCACTTGTAGGCAGAGCAGAAATAGTCATTGAACTATAAATGTATCCAACTTAAATATTACCATCATCAGCATAAAATATCTCCATAGCCATTGACTGGATTTCATGACTCTCTGGGCCTGCGATGTCAGGACATTTCTGACTGTTCATCAATGGCTAAATGAAGTGAAAAGCATTGTTGAAAAGTCTCACTTGTAGGAAAGCGTCTGACTGGAATAGCACAGTGTTGCAGTTCACCTGCATGGTTGCACCATCAAAAGGCTTAAGGGAACAAGAAGTTTACTTTCTCTTATGATTCCTGTTTACAGTTGTTTATCCATCTTAGCAGGAGAGCTCACACCAGCACCAGGGGCTACATAACAGCTAAGAGAGGGATGATCCTTACTTGCCAGACCAGCATGTCTGGCCAAGTGTACAGAAGGATACCAACTCTCTCAATCAGCTCTCTGTATTTTATTCCAGGGCCTAGTCCCACCCACCATGGGCTGGGCCTTCCCCATCAGCTAGACAATCTCTTGCAGGTTTGCTCTGAGCTTAACTCAACCATTAATTCTCTACAAATGTGCCCAGAGCTCAACCCCTCAACTATCAAGTTTGACACCTGTGCCTAACGATGACACACAACATGTGGTAAACACAACTGGAGCTAACTAAGGCTTGGGAGGCCCTATGGGATGTTGATGAGCTGGGGAGGGAGCGGCAAGGTGTGTATGAGGCCTGCCACCTCAGAAGGGCACCCAGAGAGCCATGTGAGAGATGGATGCTTTGATGCTTCCTTAAATCCACGACTTTCACGAGAAAGAACAACTTTTGACGGTTTCTCACTACAGACATGAAATGAATTTATTGGAGAAGGGAAATCAAGTGTCATCTTACTGCCCACATTATTAACATCTTTAAAGGATTCCTGGCTTCGGGTTGATGGCGCTGTCCCCCAGGAGTGCTTTTTTAATTACTTTTTTTTTTTTTGCCTAGTTATAAAAGCTCAATAGGTACTCCCTTACCCCCCTGTTGTCCCTTCCGCCCTGTTGTCCCCCATTGCACTCTCCTCCCTTTCCCACTCTCTCCCCCCTTTTATCCTCCTCCTCTCTTGGTGCTTCCTGCTTTCTCCCTCCCCTCCTCCAGAACATCTGTTTATGTGGGCTCTGAATTTCCCTCTGAGTTGTCTAGTTTACACTAGTGAGAGTTCAGGACTCAGTGGCATAGCTTGGGGCCCCTTTTTGGGCTGCCTGTTAGTATGGGAACTCTGTTATGACTGTTTAATCCCTTGCTTCTAAAGATCCTACTGCCTGAAGCCTTCTCCCCTGTGATCCATGCTAGACTCTGGGGGATTGTTGACATGTCAGCCATTGTGCAGGTCAAGCAAGATCCAGTCACATTGTGGCTATATCGTGGGTGCTGCACCCCTGACTTGTGTGGAGTATCTTGCATATTGTTGGTCCTCCCCATCTTTAGGCTCTTACAATCTTGCCGCCCCCTCTTCTGGGAGGTTCCCTGGGCTTTAGGATGGGGAGAGATTTGGCTGGTCTGGTTCCTGGTGAATATTGTAGGATCTTTGATGTTCTGAATTATGGTGTGTTATTGTTTTCAGTTTTTGCTGTTCTTGCACTGCTCTTGGCTGCATCCAATTGGTTGTCAAAGTAATCTCCTAACCAAAGATAACACACTGTTTAAATGAAGATCTTAATGTAAAAAGAGACTCAAAGGCAGGTGGAAGAATAGGAGTAGGACCCCAGGAGTGTTTGCGTCACTCTAACAGGGGTCCAAGATTAAAGAATGATCCCAGTCACACCTCCGGGGCTGGGCAAAGGTCCTGGAAAATCACCTGCAGACACCCCCACCCCCACCCCCACCACCCACTCACAACCCTGTACAGACTGGCTGTTCCCTTCTCTCTGCTCTCTTTTTCCTTTTCCTTTTTCCTCTCCTCCCTCCCTCTTCTTTTCCTACTATGGCCCAACGGTTCTGGACTGCAATTAAAACTTCCATCTAGTTCGTGGTACAGTGCATTAATATTTTAACTTTACAATCTTCACTTAGCCTTTTCCTAGCATATGAATCTGTATATATGAGATAGTTTCACCTGTCAACTTGACATTTTTGAGGTGAGCCTCCGGGCATACCTATGAGGAATTATCTAGTTAAGGCAGCCTCTAGAAAGCTTGTAGGAGATTGTTTTAATTGCATGGTTGATGTGGAAAGACCCAGTCCATGGTGGGTCTTAGCTGACAACTCCAGCATCAACCTGAAAGCTTGGAATTATGGAAATTCTCCTCCAGAATTATTGAATTAGAATTTTGCCAAGACTCTTTGCAGGATTACCATGTCCTTTCAAATTTGAGAAGTGGTGCTCTTCAGAGCCCAGAGAACTTTTGTTGGCATTAGAGGGAGGAGAGCAACAGCTACCAGAGGTAGAACACATTTCCCCAAGACTCCCTTGCTTATAGAACTTGCTGATCTCTCCTAGGGATATATATCAAAGGATTGCAAGTCAGAATACCACAGAGATGTCTGTGCATCCATATTTACCGTTACACTAATCGCAGTAGCCAAGTTATGGAACCAGCCAAAATGCCCATCGATGCAGTTATGTTTCTTGTATTGCTGTGAGGCAAAACTCATATGCAACTTGGGGGAGAAAGAGAGAGTTATTTGACTTGAGGTTCTAGAGGGGAACATAGTCCATTATGATAAGAATTGCAAGCAGAAGGCAGGGCTGGGCGGAGAAGCAGGAGGCCAATTCAGGTCACAGCAACCATCAAAATGCAGAGGGAGCAACAGCAAACTAAGGAAGCAGGGTGGGGCTACCGGCCCCTGTGACATGCCTTCCTCCAGCAAAGCCTCGCCTATCAAAGGAATCACAACCTTTCCAAACAATAACATGCAAACACATGAGTCTTTGGGAGACAGCTCACATTCAAACCACGACACCCATCAAGAGCTAAATTGATAAAGGAAATATGGCACACGTGCACATTGGAGTATTATTTGGCCACAAGTATTATTTGTCATTTGCAGAAAAATGGATGAAACCATCGTGTTAAGAAAAATAAGCCAGACTCAGAAAAGCAAATGTCATGCTTTTCTCATATGCAGAACCCATATTTAACTGCATATACATTAAATACGTATGTATGTATATGCATATATATGTAGAAAGAGAGAGAGAGATCCTATTGGTGACAAGTTAGGCTCCCACCACTCCCTTAATCACAAACACTATGTGTTCACAATCATTTGCTAAGGGCTCAGGAAAGTTAAAGACCTGCCCACTGGTGGCTTAGTCTCTGAGGAAAAATATCAAATTGTAAAAGCAAACCCCAAAAGCATCGTGGAAGGAGAAAGATAAGAATTACTTGAATTCCAATATATATAGTGATAGGCATAGAAAGAGAAATTAAGGGGGCGAGTGCTTTGCACCCATTAAGATTAGGGTCTTATCACCATGTTTCAGCCATGTTACAACACCAAGTTTCAATATGCCAGTGAGGAAAGAACTAATATCCCCATTTTACATATAAGAAAACAGAGGCCTCAAATGTTTGCTTGAGCAAATTTCCCAGGATCCTACACCCGAAAGGGAAAAGCAACTTTCAAGCTGAGGTCTGGCTCCTCTGAAGACGTGGGTTTGGGGTGAGGGATGGGCAGGCATTGCCTGATCTTAAAAGATGCAGTGGAAAATTGAGTTGGTATCTTCTATGCCCTTGCCATCTGCTTTGATCAGAACTTCCTCTTTTGAAGCCAAGTCAGGGGTTGGAGATTTAGCTCAGTGGTAGCGCGCTTGCCTAGCAAGTGCGAGGCCCTGCGTTCGGTCCAAGGCACCAAAAAAAAAGATAAAATTGAAGCGAAATCAGTTCACTGTCTTTTGACACAGATCTCTATTGTCTATCATCTTTTGGTTTCCACTCGAAAAGGAAATAAGGACCATAACTGGACTTACAATAATCTCCTCAGTGAGAGAAGGTGGACATATAACCTGTAGAAGATGCGTGAAATGTTAGCATTTGCTTGCTTCCTGAGTATGTTTTTCCCTTGGCAGAATAAATGCAGGTGTGCCACTCTGAGAGTGGATGATGCACCTGCGGTGTAGACAGTGTTTGTCCCTCCTGACATTTTCCCTATAACAATTAAAAAAGCTTGTGGGGACAAGGGGTGACCTTGGAGGGCAAAGCTACTTAAAGTGACTGTTTTATTTCTGCATCAAGACACAGAGAGCAGCTGTCAAAGCCACAGGAGCATCAACCCCACCCTTCAAGAAGGGAGTGAGCTCCTTGAAGGCGCAGGCAGCCGGGCTCAGCGAAGACCAGAGCGTCTTTCTATCCAGAAGGAGCCCACTGGGTGGCGTCCTCCAAGGCTTGGTTAGAGAGTTGAATGGCCAGCTGGCTGCTGGGTCACCTGCCTCGCTGGAGTCTCACCACAGAGCAACTGACCTGTTAATAGACACCGGGCGGAAGCGGGGGCGGCCTGTGCTTCTGGTCCTGGTAGAGTGGAGCCTGTGAATCCCCGGGCAGAGTAAACAAGGAGGAGGTGGAGGCGTCCATGGTGGTTCTTGAATTCATCAGTGGTTCTATACACACTCACATACATACACACACACACACATATACACACGCATACACACGCACACAAGCACAATTGAATAAAAAAAAATACCAGACAGAAACGGTAACAGTTCAACCTTCTGGTCCTGGTGGGCAGAGTTTGGGAAATCCCAGAGTGAAACAAGGAGGTAGAAGCAATCCAAGATGATTCCCAAAGTCACCCTTGGTCCTCCACAGGGACACATAGTGCCCTCTGACACACACACACCCACACACACACACACACACACACACACACAGACACACACACACACACAAACACACACACACACACACACACACACACACACGCAAAAATAAATACCAAATAAAAGTTCACAAGTGAAGCTTTGACGTATGTAGTGTGTGTTCAGATCATCGGGAAAGCTCATTGCTAACTGGGAGAAGTACCAATCCCTTCTCACTGAGGTATGGAGTTTCAGTAATAGGCTGAAAGAAACAAATAAAAGAAGAGAGAGGCATGCATATTATAGCTAGGAGACCTCTTCCCTAGAATGTGGGAAGACATCTGCTGTAGATGCTTTCTATGCTACCACAGAATAGCTTTTCACCTTGAAAGTGAAGGTATTTGACAACTAGAAAAAGAAAACACGTGGGGAGGGTGTAGAACAAAACTGTTGTTACAAGAAGAGTTCCATTAAGCGCAGTCCCCATCGTCTGTCTTCCAATCTCTTTCGGGTCCTCCACCACTCCTAGGGGATTTCTAATCATCCCGCCTGTCTTCAGCAAGGCTTTCTATAGGTCAGTTCAGCCAGAACCCCTCCCTCTCCTGGTAACGATCTGTTTTCACCGCGCTCTGCTCCTTGTCTGTAGCATTTCTACCTTGTTGCATTCAAACCTGAGATTGATAGTTTTTCTCCTATTACCAAATCCCGTCGGCCTCTTCCTTCTGAATAAAGTCTTCCCTGCTGTTTTAGCAAGAATCATGAAGCATCTTTTCATTAACACACCTGAAGTTCTTTGTAGTCTCATTTCTAAAGAGACACAAATTTCAAGATGTTGGTTTAGGGGCTGCAGACCGCATGGTTCAGTTGCAGGGAGCAGATGGGGCCATGGGACTAAGCCCTCTGGTTCAGACCACAACAGGAAGTTCTTTACGAGCTACCTGCTTTATGCGACCACACTGCTCAGCTGAGAGGCCCCCATTAGCCGGTCAGCTGGGGCTATTGTATCTTCGGCTCATAACTCTGTTTAATACCAGTGAGCTCTGTTCTATCGATCTCTGGGCTTGACTCACCGCTGGTATTTTGTAGCAATTGACCATTACGTCTGAATTACAGGATAAAAGAGGATCCAGAGTGTTTATGGCCCTACAATTTCCTGGCATATTTCCCACCTGGGAGATTGTGTGAGAAACTCACCAGAGGAGATATTGTAAAGTACAGCCCAGTAGATTTTTTTTTTAAATGGAAATTGACATGAAATCAACAGGGGAGCATCCCAGGAGAGTTAGCTCAGGGTCTGGGGACTCCTTGGGGGCTAGGCTGGGCACAGAAGTTTGGGAAGAGATCTGCGCATTTGCAGAATTCAGAAAACCAAATGAGGCCTGTGGCAGACCCAGGGGACCCATCTGTGACTCCTGAATGATCCTTTGTGATGGAGAAGTAGTGGTAGAATCAGGTAGCAATATTATTGCTTTTTATTTTTGGAGGGAATATTTATTTTTTCATTTATCCTAATAGAGTCATAGAGCCTCTGATTAGATTGATATTGATTATCTTTTTTTCAGTCTTATATTTTTGACACAGCGACATATCTCTGGTGGGACACGTGTGCCACTTGTGGTTTCAGAACGGGGCCATAAGACTGTTCTAAAGTCAAAGACCATTTTGCTGTTATTGTTGTTGCAGTTTTGAGTGTTGAACGCAGGACCTTGAACCTGCTAGGCAAATACTCTACTGTGATAGTTAATCCTGGCTGTCAACTTGACATACCTGACATTAACTAAGATCAGTCAAGACCACCTAAGAGATTATCTGGGTAATACAAAGATCAACCCTAGATCCCATCGGAACCTCCATAGATCCCATTGGAACCTCCCAGTAGTAGACCAGATAAAAGGAACCACAGACCAGAAGGAGACTTCCCAGGAATCCTTCAGCTGTCACCCACTAGCCTCTCACAGGGTGTGACATAGCCTGTGAGCTTCCGCCAGCCATGCCACTTGTGCTGCGAAAGACTGTATCTTCCCTCTGGAACCCTAAGGTGAATAAATTTCCTTTTCTCCTTTACACTATTTGACTTCGAATGCTCTCTCACAGCAACAGTTAAGAGCAACCGTTACATCTACCACTGAGCTAAAACCCTAGCTCCAAGGAGAGTTTAAAACTATTTGGAAGTGAGACTTGTGGACTGACTACCCACAAGTGCAAAAATAAGACAGTAGAGGAAATCAAAGCTCCAATGTACAAAATGCTTCTGCTGCTTGCAGGGACAGCGAATGCTATTTCATGAATGATGTTTTGAGGGGTGTGAGGAAGCCCTCCAAGTCACACGGATGGCTCACCCTCAGATGAAGCACTTCGTTCTCTGTGCTTAAGCAAATTGAGCTCTTTGGCAATGCAGTTAACTCCTGTGACGGAAGGCAGGCTCAATTTGCTTATACTCAGCCTGTTTTTCTAGGCAGAGCCAGGAACTAACATTCATAGAATACTGATTTAGTAGACCTATGGTTTCAGTACATTATGTCATTTAATCCTCCCAAGCATTTAGGAAAGTACCCTTATATCATAGATTATCTCCAAACACAGAAAGGCAAATAAACTTGACCTGAATTGTACAATGAGAAAATAAATGTATCTTAGTCAACTTGGGTAGCTGTAACAAAAGACTTCAAAAACTCGTAAGTTCAGGCAACAGATGTTCATTTCTCCCAGTTCCTGAGGTCGGCGAGTCCAAGATCAAAATGCTCTCTCATGAAATTACAGAAGTGCTCTATTCTTGATTTGTAACAGTTGTCTTCGCTCTGTGTGGGAGAGAGCATTTCTGAGCATCTCTTCTTTCTTTTTAACATGTGCATGTATGCATGCTCATGCATGCACGTGTGGTGTGTCCATGTGTGCCTGATGTTTGCATGTGTGTGAGCACGAGGACGTGTAAACAGCCAGAGGTGGAGCATGGGTATCGTCTTCAATTGCTCTCCACCTTACTTTTTTTTTTTAATTTTTTTTTTAATTTATTCAATTGTGCGTGTGTGCGTATGTATGTGCGTGCGCGCGCGCGCGCGCGCGTGTGTGTGTGTGTGTGTGTGTAGAACCACGGACGAATTCGGGAACCACCATGGACGCCTCCACCTCCTTCTGCCCGGGATTCACAGGCTCCGCCCTACCAGGACCAGAAGCGCAGGCCGCCCCCGCTTCCGCCAGGCATCTATACGTGGGATCTGGGATCCGAACTCAGGACCTTCCGCCTGCAAGGCAGAGGCTTAACCCCTGAGCCACCTCTCCAGCCCCTCCACCTTACTTTTAAAAGCAGGGTCTTTCATTGATTGATCCTGGATCTAGACTGAATGCCTAGTCCCTGAAATTCCTGCCTCCACTCCCCAATATAGGGGTTACAGTATTTACATGGGTTCACTGAACTGTCTCCCCAGCTCTCGAGTCCATTTTATAGGAAAATCTTCCTTTCTTCTATATTCTCCTTCCCATCTTTCTTTTCCCTATCGTTCGTTCATTCGTTTGTTCGTTCCTTCCTTTCTTCCTTCCTTCCTTCCTTCCTTTCTTCCTTCCTTCCTTCCTTCTTTCTTTCTCTTTCTCCTCCCTCCCTCCCCCTCCCTCCCCTCCTCTCCCTCCCCTCCCCCTATCTCCTTCCCTCCCTCCTCCTCCCGCCTTCCCTCCCTCCCTCCCTTCCTCCCTCCCTCCCTTTCTTCCTTCCTTCCTTCCTTCCTTCCTTCCTTCCTTCCTTCCTTCCTTCCTTCCTTCCTTCCTTCCTTCTTTCTTTCTCCCCTCTTCCCTCCCTCCCCTTTCCCTTCCCTCCCCTCTCCCCTCCCTCCTTTCCTCCTCCTTCCCTCCCTCCCTTTCTTCCTTCCCTCCTCCCTCCCTCTCCCTCCCCTCCCTCCTCCTCCCTCTCCTCCCTCTCCATCCCCTTCCCCCTCCCTCCTCTCCCCCTTCCTTCCCTCTCCCCCTCTCTTCCCCCTCCCTCTCCTTCCCCCTCCTCCCCCTCCCTTTTTCCCTCCCTCCCTCTCCCTCCCTCCTTCCTTCCTTCCCTCCCTTCCTCCTTCCCTCCCTCCCTCCCTCCCTGCCTCCCTCCCTTCCTCCTTTCTTTCCTTCCTTCCTTCCTGACTTGATCTCACTATGTAATCCAGACTGGCCTTGAACTCAAGACTTTCTTACCTCTAGCTCCCGAGAGCTGAACTTTTAAATTTTGGAACACATGTTAAGTCAGTATGTAAAATCTGCCACACTATACAAATTCTGATACAAATATTTATGAAGAGAGATACAGGTAAATTAAATATAATTTGAGTCCATAATGACAGTTATCCTTGAAGAGTGAAATGATGAACTATTTCATCTATCTTTTCAATTCATATTTAGTACTTGATTCTTCTAAAATGTTGTTATTTATGTAATTTACATAAAAAACTGCCCAATATATCTTTCACAAGATGCTAGGGATTTTTAAAAGCTTGTGAAGATTCAGATGTCACATCTGCATCTTTTGAAACAATAATTGTGAATTGAAGCGTTTATTATGAGCTCTTCTTGTTGGTCTCCAGCAGTGAGCTGCGTCGTCATGCTCCCCTGACTTGCATTCATGACTGGGTACGGCCATTCCATAGACATAACCTAAATAAGATAATTTGGTTAAGCTTCAAAATCATTTTCCCAGGTGCTGAAAAGCATGTGGTTTTTATGCTCTAATTGCAACAAGACAGTAGTGAAAAGAGTTGCTGGATGCAGTGGCTCACAGCTGTCATTCCAGCAGGTGGGTGGCTGAGGCAGGAGGATTATCGTCAGATCAATGGGCTATCGTGTGAGAACTCTTCTCAGAAAAGCAAGCCAAAACAAACAAGCAACACAAAAAAGGAAAGGATGCTTTTGAAATTATAACTAGGAAAATGGTTGTCCAGCCCACAGGTGAATGACGTCGTCATTACCCTTTGGAAAGAAAAACTCACTTATCCCTTCATCAACACTCAAAAAAAACAAAAAAAGATAAATGAATCTAGACTTAATTTTTTTTTTCTGCTTGAATCTGGGAAGAAAGATTAAAGACAGAAAACCAAGAGCATAAAAGCCTTTAATAAGTCCTTGTAACATTTAAAACCGAAACAAAGCCGCTTAGCACCAGAGGGAGCTGAAACTAATTAGAAGTCAAAATTATGTTCACTTTATCAATGTGCAAATAAATCCAAGGGAAAACAAAGAAGGACTTTTGTAATTAAATTTAATTTAGTGTAATAATGTTAGTCTTTGTTATTTGCAATGGTGGGAGTTCTTTTTTTTTTTTTTTACACGACCATTCTTTAAGGATGTGCTTACTAAAGAGTCAACAATGTCCTTAGCTTTGCCTTGAGTGAAATGACTCACGGAGCAGGTGATGGGGTGCCAGGCGGAGCACCCGACCTCACGCTGCATCCCTAGGGCAAGACTTCCCACGCCTGTTCTCTGCTGGGCTCCTGGGTGGAGTTCTGCCTCACTCAGGGGACAAAGTGGAAAGACTGTCCTTTGAATGGCGTTCCTGATGCTGTCGGGATCGTTGGAGCAAATGGAATCCTACGGAAGAAGGTAGCTTCTTCTAGAAGTAGCTATAGGACTGGGGGTGGGGGTGGGAGGGGATCAATGTGAGTGCATCATTAAGAACTGAAAAGCCTCCAGCCTGCTGGGGGCTCAGCCTGACCTGGCCAGCGTGATGGACAACAACCGGCCTTCTCAGATAGCTTGGGGAAAGGTCTCATTCAAGGAAGAGCTGTACCTACACTCAAGTAGGAGCTTCTAACTCCCAGATATTTATTATTTGTTACATGCCAAACCTTACCTTTCTAAAATTTATTATCTTACTGTTTTATTAGCATTTATTCATTAGACATGATAATGGGTTTATTTTCTTACATATGTATTATAATTCTTATCATATTCACCCTCACTCTCACACTCCATTAATCCCCTTCTTCTTCCCATGTAAGATCCTCTACTTGCATACTGTGTGTGTGTGTGTGTGTGCGTGTGTGTGTGTGTGTGTGTTGCTTACAGAAGGATGTGTGGGGTGTTTACAGGAGTATGGACTCTTACCAGTGGCACTGAAGAAAATACCTCTCCTTCCCTTACCAACCATTAGCTAAATATAATTCCTCAGGGAAAAGTGGAACCCTGTGAACCCATCCCATGATAGTGTGTGGATAGATCCCATCTAGTGCAGATCTTATGCAGATGGCCACATATGCTTCAAGTTTAAGAGTGCAGCAGTCATAGCACGCCTGGAGATCAGTTTACCGCCTCACCCTTTCTTCCAGTTCTTACATTATTTTTGCTCCTTCTTCTGCAATGTTCCTGAGTCTTGGAGGAGGTGAAATTGTATCCCACTTAAGGCTGGGCATTCAACAGCCATGTGTACTTTGGCTAGTGCAGTCGCCACTGACCGTTTCAAAAAGAAGCTTCTTTGATCAAAGTAGTGGCACTTATCTGTATGTAGTGACATAGATTTGGAAGGTGATGATGGACATATCCTCTTGATATAGGGGAAGAAACAACAGTAGCTTTTTCCCTAGGGCTTGCAACCTCTTAGGCCACAGGTTTTTGGCTAGGTTTATAGTACCAGCTATAATATTCCTTTTGTGACATGGGCATCAAATCTAATCATTAAGCTGTTGGCCCCTAAACAGATTGGCTAGCAGGGTACAAGTGGGCATGCCTTGCCTGGCTGCCAGGCCCTATCTTAAACTTTCCATGTGTTATCTTCACCAGAATCTCAGGAAGCACAAACAATCATCTACATTAAAAAATAGAATTTGAAAAATTATTTTTAATCCTTTATGATCAGTAACTTTGTTTTTTTCTGGCAAAATACATGCAACTAAGTTTACTATCTTTAAATGTACAATTTAATGATATTAAGTATATTCATAATGCTGAGAAATCATCACCACTGTCCTTTTTGAAAATTTTTATTCTTTTTATTAACTAAGAATTTCTTTTTAAATTTTTGCAAAGTAACTTGTGGTCCCTGCCCCCTTCCACCCTCCCCTCTTCTTTCCCACCCTTCCCTCCTTTCCCCAATCCATGCCTATCACTCCTCCTGTCCTTTGTGACTCTGCTTGTGAGAACCACAGGGCTCCCCTCAGCTTGTCTGTACTAGTAGGGGACCAGGCCTCCGTGGTAGTATAAGTGGCCTTTCAGTGGGTAAAACCACAGGTGGGGATGCTCCCCTTCACCTATCTAACACTCGCCCCCGTAATTCCCACTGCATTTTCCTGAGCTCTTTGCTAGTCCATGAGGAGTATTGATATGTTTGCCACGGGGGCATACAGTAGTCTCTCTCTCTCTCTCTCTCTCTCTTTTTCTTTCACACACACACACACACACACACACACACACACACACACACACACACACAATAAAATAATAATAAAAAAAGAGGCATGGACTTTGGGAGGTGAGGGAGTTGCCAGTGCTTCATCCCTTGGAAATAGGATCAGTGCCCAATGGAAGGGCTCCCAGTTTAAAGGAGCACTCTTTCCCTTTTCGTCCCTTCTATTGCAAGGTGTTATAGCGCCTTCGCTCATTAGAAGGTGCCATAAGGTAGCCCCAACCAGACCCGAGCTGTTGACACCTTGATCTTAGACTTCCCAGACTGTGAGAAATAACATTCTATTGTTTAGAACCAGTCCAGAACCCAGTCTGTGCTGTCTTGTAATAGCAGTGCAAACAGATTAAGACAACAAGATTCTAGGAGTTGTCAAGGCTAAATGTCCCCTTAGGGTTTCCTAGAATGATTTCTAGTATGTCTACCTTAACATGTCCTTGGTGGCCTTGTTGAGTTATCCTTTTATGAAGTGAAGAGATAAATCTGTGACAGTTATTTCATATTTCTCATTCTTGTTTTTATAGTTCATGTCAATGTGTATTATGTATGAAAAACAAACTAGCTTATTGTCCAATTTTGCCAAAATAGAACATCCCAGTGCATGGCACAGTAAAGAAAGAAATGACAGTGAGTTATAGGCTGCACACTCCCTGTACAATGCAGCGACACACACATCACATTTTGTGTGGAACAGAAAACTAACCTTCAGAAAGGTATTAACCTTGAAGTCCAGTGGTGTGTGGAACAGATGTTTTAATTTACCTAGGATAATTTGCATAATAAATTCTACATGTGGTTTACCAAATCTGCCAAAGACTAGGTGATAATATGGAATTAATATGATGGTTAATTTGACACATCATTGAGATTAATTTAACCTTTGCTGGTTGGTCTCATAATAATCCAGAGGTCTAGACAGTCAGGAGTAAATGTTATGAAATACTATGCACAGCAATCTGAAAGCCACCATCTTGGCTGTATCAATAAAGTAACTACCAGTCTCCTGTAGATACAGATTGGGGGATAAATGTAATACAGAATGTCTGTGATTTGATGACAAGTAACAGATCAGTCTCTCCTCCAACGCTATCTATTGTCATATCCCTGATCTATTAATTCTTCCTTAACCCCAGTCTCAAAGAAATGCCATCTTTGAGAATCTATTAAGTGTTTAGCTTTAAGTCCAGAGAGCTGAAATAAAGTATTTAAAATATGCTTTTGAGCATATGTAAGTTATGAGAAACAATAGACATGTTCTTCAATAGGAGATTGGTTAAATAAAGCAGTATTTTATGCCATTTAAGTGATATGAGGTAGATATGACATACAAATGTTTTATGCTATAACATGAAGAAATCCCATTGTAAATCATGTGGACTAGAATCTCATTTTTGCAAAGGAAATTACTTTAAAAAAAAGAAGAAAGGAGGGATGGAGAAAGGATGGAAGGATGATACCTCTGATGATAAAAAATGTTTAATTTTTTTATTCATTCACTCTGTGTGTGTGTGTGTGTGTGTGTGTGTGTGCCAGAGGCCATTGTGTGTTCCTGTGGAGGACCAAGAGTGACTTCAGGAATCATCTTGGATTTGCTGCTACCTACTTCTTGCCTCGCTTTGGGATTTCCCAGGCTCCACCCACCAGAGACAGAAGTGTAGGCCAGTACTGTTTCCGCCTGGTGTTTTTACGTGGAACCTGGCATATGAACTCAGGACCTTCTGCTTGTGAGGCAGAGTCTTAACCCCTGAGCCATTCTCCAGTCCAGAAATGTTTAATTTTTAATAAGGTTTAATGTATTGATTTTGTTATAATATTTCTATAACCAAAAAATTATTGCATAATCCAAATTTCCTAAGATAGTCTATATTTTTCTATGTGTCCTCATCATTTTGACTTTTATATCAATGTCTGAGTTATCTCACATTCATTTTTATTTTTCCCATATAGATTGGTATGTATTTGTTCCAGGATCCTATGGTCCTAAACTAAAGGAATATACCTTTAACTCTTTTGCTCACGGAGCAAAAATGTATTCTAAACCTAAACTGACTTGGAGTAGGGATCCTTTCTTCCACATCCAGCAACTTGAAGGACACACTGTTATGATTCTCAGGCAATCACAAATGACTTGAGAATCTTACATTTTAGAGTCTGAAAGAAGAAAAGACTTTGCCCCCATCAAACCTCTGAACATTAATGCTATCCTTTGACTTCACCTTTTCAGTATCTACAGTGCAAATGAAATCATCTATGGGTTTGGTGGACTGCATTTTTATGAATGAAATGAATGAAAAAATATGAAATAAAATTGAGATCTACCTCATTCTTTTAATGTTTTCAAAATTAGTTTATGTCAGGTTCTTTAAAATTTTTTTTTACATAAACCAAAGGAATATTTGCTACAAAAAGAAGAGAAGGAAAAATGTCTGAAAAATATAGAGGGATCAAGTAACAATAAAAACAGTCATTAGATGTGAGAGTTAGCAGTACTGAAGTGAGAGTTATTTCTGCAGCAGGTAGATATGAAAGCCAGAGGAAAACAGACTGAGGAAGAATCAGGTCTAACCTACAGAAATAGAGTTAAAAGACAGTCTGGTATGAGATGACTTCTTTGGCTTTTGACTGGCAAATACATCATGATGCTGGAGAGCCCATCCATGGGCATCTTTGAAAAAGTGATTTTTACTATTAGTATACATTTTAAACAATAGTTTTGGATTTAAAGTGGAAAAAAAATGAGAAGACAGTAGAAAGTTTCTATATACCTCCCTGTGCCAATTAGTTTCAGTTGTCAACTTGGCACTTGAAAGGTGGGCCTCTGGATATACAGATGTGGAATTATTAACTAAGGTAGGAAATTGTCTTGCTTGCATAATCGATGTAGAAAGACCAAACCCACTGTGTGTGGATCACATCCTGGGCAGATGAATAAGAAGTGAGCTGATACCATTGGTCCTTGCCCTCGCTCTTGCTGTGGCTGTGGTGTGGCCATTTCCCTTAGCTCCTGCTGGTAACTGTCCCTGATGAACTACATACCTAACATCGTGAGAATAAATAAAAGTCCTTTATTCCCCCAAGTTGTTTGGGTCAAGCATTAATTAGGGCAATGAAGCTATGAAACAAAGAAACTATGACATTCCTCACCATTTCTCCCTTTGTTAATTTGAGCATAGCACATTTACTACAAACAATAAGCCACTATTGATCCATTGTTATCAACCAAAGTCCATCCTTTACTCAGATTCCTTTCCTGACTTCATTTTTCTCTTCCAGAGTTGCATGTAGGACACGATCTCACATTTATTTGTCCTCTTTGGCGGCTCTTGGCTGTGATAGTTTCTCAGATTTTTTTCCATGACCTTGACAATTTTGAGGAGTACTAGTCAAGTATACTGCAGGATACTCCTCTATTGAACCTTGTCTCAGTTTCGCTGAGGATTGGACTGGATTGTGGGTTTAAGACAGGGAGATTTGGGACTGGAAAGATCGCTCAGGGGTTAAGACTCTGCCTTACAAATAGAAGGTCCTGAGTTTGGATCCCAGGTCCCATGTAAAAATGCCAGGCCGAAATGGTGATGGTTTGCACTTCTGGCTCTAGTGGGTGAAGCCTAGGAAATCTCAGAGTGAAGCAAGGAGGTAGCAGCAATCCAGGATGATTCCCAAAGTCACCTTTGGTCATCCACAGGGACATACAGTGCCCCCTCTCTCTCTCTCTCTCTCTCTCTCTCTCTTTCTCTCTCTCTCACACACACACACACATAAAATAATATTTTGTAAAAAGACAGGGAGATTTCAGAGGAAAACCACTCATTTTCATCATACATCAAGGGTGCATACTTTCAATATGATTTATGATTATCAATATTTACACTATTATACAAACGCTAACTGAGATAGTATTTCCCCAGGTTTTCTACTATTAAAGCTATTTCCTTTTTGCCTCACTTGACATTTGTTTTTAAAAGAAAACACTAATTTAATGGCCACATTAAGGCGTGGGATTATCCTCCTCTTCTTGATAACACAGTACCGGCACAGATGTTTTTGGGATTCTGAATAGGGAACTTGTCTCTTTTCCTAATGTATTAATTCATTTAACTATTCACTGATATCCTGCATTGGCTCATGGAAATTTATTTTATATGCTGGGTTATGCTCTACTAGTACCTTATTTCATTGTTGAAATTGTTCCAATTAGGGCATGTACAGTAATGACTGGGACTCATGGCATAATCACTGTATTGGCAAAACCCCGATTTCCTCACTATAAGGTATGTTCACCAAGTATGTTAGAGGAAATTGGCTGTTTGCAGTGTTGGTGAGTAGAAACATAAGACTGTCGGCTAGGCTGAGAGCCTAGGGCTTACTGATCTTTCTTTCAGATTGCTCCAGCACCAGCTGCTGAGAGCTCCTGGTCACAGAGCTGAGGCCTGGGAGCTGGTGATATTTGTTCTCCAGCCATGTCCTCTCTTCCCCTAGGAGCCCAGCTCTGCCCCAGGCAGCTTGTTTTACAGATGCTGACTTAGTCTAGAAGAACCATCTGGGACAAGGCCATGCACGCCTCATGGGTGGCGACTGAGTCAAAGGCTTCACAGAAAATCTGCCACATAGCTAGAGAATTTGGGGTTCAGAGAATGCAGAAGATGAGAAATGGAATGGATCTGCGCAGCTGCTGTTTTTCCTTGAACAGCAGGTTTCTCCAAACCTGAGCGGCTTAACACAACATTTATTCATCATCTCTCTTGGCTGTGAGATAGGGGGCTCAAAGTACTTGACAGGGAGGTTTTGGCATGGGATCTCCCACAATGACTGAAACTGGAATCTCCTCAGACCAAAACTCTACTATGTCAAAGGGGTTTTGCCCATGAGCTGTCTCCATGGCAGTGTGCCCAGTAATTCTGGGGCCTGAGGCAATGGCAACCTCTGATGCTTTGTTCTATCCATTTTCTCGTATTCATTTTCAGGCGATCATATATTGTAATATAACATTGGTTATTAACGTGACCGACTTTTTGGGGACCTCTTAATTTTTGCATGCCAGGTGAGTATTCTGCTTGCCTCATCCTCATCTGGCCTTGTTCCTCCCTACCTGTGTTACCAGCACCCTGTGGAATTTCAGAGGTAACTTGGGGAGTGTTTCAGCCCCTCCTCGCTTCCCTGTGTCTGCTGATGTTTTACTATTGGACACCAGTTGCCTGACTGGTACCATGTTTCTGGGTTTCTGGGAGAGTCTTCTCGAATCTGTGTACTGGTTACTCTTTTCTCTTGCTATGAGAGAACACCCAAAGTCAAACAACTTAAAGTGGAAAGACAGATTTATTCAGCTTCTGCTTCCAGAGGAAAGATAACAGTCTTTCATGGTGGATGAGACATGGTTGGCAGCAGAAGGTGGAGGAGGCCTAGGACACTGTAAACATCTTGGAGACAGAGAGCTACAAGACTCCTTGCTGCAAAAGCAGACTTCTCCAGAAGGTAGGGTGGGACTAATCCACTCAAGACCCACTCCCTGTGATTGCCTTCCTCCAGCAAAGCTCCACCTCTCAAAGGTGCCATGATCTTTCCAAACACATGAGACTGTGGGACACATTCAAGCCATGACAATCTGTAACCAGGTGTTTGCAAATGACTTTGCATTTAATCTGTTTTTTGGTACCACAGGAAGTATTAGCTGTGTATGATGAGTACTTGTAAAGGTTAACTACTGCTGTGAGAGGACACCCAAAGTCAAGCAACTTAAAGGAGAAAGGGAGATTTATCCAGCTTACGGTTCCAGAGAGGAGATACAGTCTTTCAAAGTGGAGGTGCCATCCCTGGCTGGCCAAAGCTGGAGGAGGCTACGTCACTGCAGACATCTTGGAGGCTGAGAGCTGCAAGACTGCTTGCTGAAAGGGCAGACTTCTCCTGGAGGTAGGGTATGTCTAATCCACCTCAAGGCCCACCCCTTGTGACTTCCTTCTTCCAGCAAGGCTCTCCTCTCAAGATTCCATGACCTTGCCAAACACATGAGACTGTGGAGGACACATCTCAAATCATGGCAGTACTGAAGAGGGAAATGGTCAGATGCAGAACTGAACTTGGAAGATTTTACATTTAAGGTAGAGGACAGATAGTAAGTTAGAACAAAATACAATACAGACTATGCCATAAATATGTTAACAGCTGAGTCCATAGTTGAGCATAGAAGGGAAGAGAAGAAAAAGAAGGGGGAATGAAAGGGAAGGGAAGGGAAGGGAGTAGAAGCAGGTAAGCCATAGTCAGGAGTTCCTATACGCAAGGCTAGAAGGTACCTAGACAAGTAACTAATTCTTGCCTAGCGTGCAGTTTCTCTGCCACTGTCCTTTTAAAAAGCTCGTGGGTCACTCTTCATAGCTGGCAGGCTTCTATCCCTCAGATTTATTCAGACATAAAGGAACACGGCTCTTTGCACTTCATTTCTCTGCTGTCAGGGAAGAGGCAGATGTTAGGAGTGATGTTACATCCCAGTGCACGTCACCACTGCCCAATGACACACAGCAGCAGCGCTGAACCTAGCTGTACTTTTCCCTTTGATGCAGGCAGCAAGGGATATGAAATGGCATTTCATTATGATTTCAGCCTAGATGTTAGTCATGGCATATTTTGGAGTAAGTCTGAAGGGAGTAGAGATAATAATGTCATTCCAAAGTCAAGTAAGCCTTGGTGCAAATACAAATAATGCCTAGGCGCCTTTACAGTTATTGATCTGCCCTATCTAACTTTGAGCTATGCCACCTCACTTTTTTTTGTTGTTGCTTGCTTAGTTATTTTTAAGACCTCAAATATTATTGTTCTGATTCATTTTCCAAAACTTTCCTTCGGAGACACAGATCACTCAGAGCAGTGTGTAGCTTGGACTTTGTCTCATTGTGATAAGCTGGAGGTCACTTCCTCTCGTACTCTTTTCTCTCATCATTATTCTCTGAAAGCCTTCTCACCAGTTTCTTATTTCTTATATTCCTAGGTTTTAATAAGATGTCAGTTGACATTCCTTGCTATGCACCAAATGCCTCCTCAGGCAGCTCCTGATTCCCTCCTCTTTCTGAAGCTTTGTAACGTTGACTCTTCCCATTCCTCCAACTTCTGGGTCACCACTCCCTACATTTAATCTTTTCTCTCAGCTTAGCTGAATTCCTCTCCATTGTGGTCATAGTCTTTAACAGGATCCTTTTCTGGCTTAGCTTTTGAAATACAGTTTTGGACCCTGAGGGATAGCCGAGTAGGTAAGGCATCAATTGATGATCCTAGTGAGCAGGGTTGGATTCCATGGAGCCTATATGGTGGGAGAAAAAAATTGATTTCCAAAAGTTTTCCTCTGAAGAAAACTAACAACTGGTGACCTTGAAGTGCTCAGCCTAATCAGGCCATCAGAATCTCTCCCCATCCCAAGGCTCAGGAAAGCTCTGGAAAAGGGGGCAGTAAGATTGTAGAGACTAAAGGGGCGGAGCTGTACTGCCTGCTAAGCTACTCCAGTGATGACAGGGCTGCTGTATCCAGGATTTCATTGCATGAGATCTACTACCACCAGATCTACACAAGGCTGACATATCAACATTCCCCATGGACCAGCAAGGATCTCAGGAGAAACAACAACACTTCAGAAAGCATCTCAGGGGCAGGTGCTGAACAAAGAAGGGACGCCTCTTCACTTGTAAGTTTGTCCACTGAAGGGCCACTTACACTATCACACATACTACCCCAGAAATCCAGTTCCACAGGCACCCTAAAGGAGCCCTGTGATCCACACATGCAGATGGACAAGAGGATGGAAGGGACATGGCTGGATTGGTGAAGGGAGAGAAGACTAGGAGAAGAGGTGGTAGGAGGGGAGGAGGATGGGGCAAGGATATAAATGCATTTTGTTTGTATAACAATTTTTGTTTGTTAAAAAAATCTCAATAAAAATGTTCAAAAAAAGAAGAAAAGACTTTTAACTGTTAAAAAAATTGTCCATTGAATTCCATCAAAGCACCACAGCATATGAATGCATGCTTCCCCCCCAAATAAAGAAAACATTTAAAAAAGAAATACTTAGTTTTTGATCCAGTTTTCTCACTTTCTAACCATGACTTTCTAAGTCTGTTAGTGGTAAAATGATAAATTCAGGAAGAGTCCCACTAAGATATCATTGACAACGTCCAGAAACATGACATCAGCCATATACTGGATGTCAAGTGATAAAATGGCAAGAAACAAAAGGAAGCAAGGAGGGGATGAAACTGACCCCAAATGAAGTCATCCATTCTAATTTAATAATGATATGAAAAACATATCCCATACACACAATCACAAACCTGCTATCATTAGAAGTGAAACCCTTGTGATGAAGACATGTAATGTGATTAACATAATTTAATAATAGCTAGCATTGACATCTAGCCTCTCACAATCCACAGTTATGCTATGACAAGGTCTGGTCTGGTCTCTGAGTCCCTTCCCGTGATTTTGCCGGTGGAGGTTATGGGTATATAAATTCAGGATATTTTCATTTGTTTGATCGTAATATGGAATTGTTTGCAGCCTATTTGAAGCTGAAGAGCAGCATTCAAACACCTGCTTCAGTTTTTCCAATCATATGTTGTGGGGAAGGAATGCTAGAGAGAGAGAGAGAGAAAGAGAGAGAGAGAGAGAGAGAGAGAGAGAGAGAGAGAGAGAGAGAGAAGGGACAGAAACAGTCACATATGTGGGTCTACGCTTCAGGCTGAAGCTTATTTGTTTTAAAACACTTGCAGTATTCCCCAAGTCTTAACCTCTATAGACTGCTGATAGTCAGATGGGTTAACTCAAGGAGTTCCCTTAAAGGATAACTTAATACTAGTTCTCCTAAAAGGCATTTTCTTAGCTACATCTCACATACATCTGAATAATAATCTTGTCTATTAGAAATAGTTACACTACAATAACCAATCTATTTGTGACAAAAAATAATTCTAAAATTCATATGGGGCCATAAAGACATCTTGAGAAAGAATAAAGCAGGGGGCATCACACTTCTTGACTTCAAAATACATTTCAAAGCTACAATAATGAAAACTGTGTGATTGTGGTGTAACGACATACGTACTGGTCAAGTAAGAACAATAATTCCCAAAATGATGACACATGACCTCATACCTATTAGGATGGCTATTATCTACAAGTCAGAAGATGGTATGTCTTTACCATCTGGCAAAGACATAGAGAACAGAGAATCCTCAAGCATTCTTATGGGGAGTGCAAAGATGGCCTGGCTGAACTACACGAGGTACAGAAATTCCATATCTGGGCTTTTATCCAAAATGACCAAAATCAGGACCTTGAAAAGATATATATACTCTCATTTCATTATGTTACTACTCACAATAGTTAAGGTGTGGAAACCACCAAATGTTGATGAATAGAGAAGTATATACATACATATATTCTCAGTAGAATACTACTTACCTTGAAAAAGGGAGGCAATCCCATTGTATACTGTTAACAGATGAGCCTGGAGCACATCTTGTTAAATGAAATAAGCTCATCACAGATGGATGAATGCAAGCCAGAATTCTGCTTAAAGGCATGGGGAATTGTTAATCTATACAATTCAACTACTCAGGATGAATAAGTTCTTTAGATCTGCTGTACATCTTGCCTACAGTCAGCAGTGTGTATTCCAGGCTGAAATATCTGCTAAGAAAGTAGATCTCCCATCCAAGTACTAATCAAATCCAACCCTGCTTAGTTTCTAAAGATCAGATGAAATTGGATGCATTCAGGATGGTGGTTTCTAAAAAAGTTAAAAATTGACAATAGTTGATATATCAATGTGCCTCCATAGACTAGCGAGGATGATAGGAGAAATAATTTCAAGCAGTAGGATCTTTAGGGGCTAGGGTTAGACTGGCGTAGGAGAGTGCCCATATCAGTGGTCCGCCCATATCAGGACCACTTGTCTGTCACAGACACCTGAACCTCCACTAGATCCAGAGGGAAACCTGGGACCCATAAAAGATGATGGACAGGAGAATGGGAGAGAATGGGTTGGATCCATGAAGGGAGAGGAGGAAGGAAGGAAAGGGGGGAAGAACAGAGGGGAGGGAGGGAAGGAGCTGGGAAGGGAAAGCCTATTGTGCTTGATATTATTATTTAATAATAAAGTTAAATAAAATTTAAAAAGAAAGTAGATCTCATGTTTTCTTATCACAGTAAAGTAAAAATAACATCCAATTCAAGCAAGATGTTTTGAAAGCATGTGGAAACAGTTTTGGTGTCTTTGGCTAACTATCGTAAGTCTCATTCAGCATTCTCTTTCTCCTTTTCTTTCTCTCCCTCTCTGCCTCTCTCCCTCCCTCTTTCCCTTTCTTCTTCCCTCCTTCCCTCCCTCTCTTCCTCGCTCTTTCCCTTTCTCCCTCCCTCCCTCTCTTCCCTCCTTCCTTCTTTGAGACAGGATCTTGTTATATATCCAAGTTGTCCTGGAACTTATTCTCCCTGCCTTAGTCTCTTACATGCTGGCATTATAGGCACGTGCCGCCATGCTTAACTTCATCTTTCCTTCTTAAAAGACTCATCATAACATTTTAGAAAACTAAGACAGAAAAAAAAATTCTTTCAATTCATATACTAGTGATGTTATCCTTCAAGTGATAACTAAAATAAAAAAGTATCACAGGTAGGGAATACTTAATGAGGTCAAGAGACCCTAAAATAGAGAGATTTGAGACTATGGAATCCCCATTGTTGATTCTGACACCTCAACTCTATGAACTTGTGCCCAATTATCATAGTCACATGTAGGCTATATTTCCACGGTGACCTCAAAGCCTCTGTGCATGCTAGCATGTGTTGAGAGTGTTTGTGTACAGTTTGTCATCCAGCAAAACTTTACATCTGCCCCTCTCATCCACCATATTCACAAGTTGAATATTGACTTGATACTATGTGGCCATTCTTGACTTCCAGGTAACAACTTGTTCTGGGGCTCTGTGATGTAAATAACACTCAATACTTGTTCAATAAAATGAAACCATTCAATCTGCCTGTTGCAGTTACTCTGCACTGTTGCTGGTAAATTCATGACCAAATAGCTTAAGGGAACAAGGGGTCTTATATTGGCTTCTGATTCTTGATTATAGTTCTTTGTCTGGCTTCGTAGGAGAGTCCACACTAACACCAAAGGCTGAGGGAACTGACCATGATATATGCACAGGACTGCTGAGAGAGAGGCAAATTTCCCTTGCCAGACAGCATGTCTGTGCACGTATGCTGAAGAACACCAACTTTCTTAACCACTTCCCTCCATTTTATCAACCTACCTGGAGGATGACATAGAGGATGGGCTGGGTCTCCTTCCATCAGTTACACAATCTCCTGCAGGTTTGCTTAGGCTTAACTACTAATTATTTACAAATGTACCCAGTGCCAAAGTCTTCAACTGCCACATCGACACCAGTAGCCTACTGGTGTTGCCTACTATTATTGAAGACATAAAAAAAACACTTATCAGAGACCATATATGACATCAAAATAGACTACCTAGGAAATAGAATTATAGGCAATTTCCATACATGCAGATTGTTTCAGATTAATATGCTTGGGGACTGTGAATTTATTCAGGACATACATCAAAAACAAATGAAAATCCCAGCTAATTTGGCTGGTCACACAGCTTTTGAATATTAAGCTAATTGTTTGAATGATCAAGCCAGATTATGAAAAAAATCATCTTCATCTTGCCTTCAAAATTCATATTGTCCTCAAACTTTTTCTCTGTTTTATTCAAATTACTCTTCCATTACAGTCCCCCAAAAAAATCATTTTTATGATTTTCACTTATAAAGAATGGCTTCCTGGTTTACTTTTGTTCAGTTTAACTCAGTAATTTTAATTTAATTTAATTATTTTGCAGTGCCATGCACATGCTAGTGAGCGATATCACGTTCAGTCTTTCCAGTGTTAGGCTATTAGTTTTTCCTCCATATTTTTCAGTTTTTATGTTCTAATTACCCTTAATTTAAAAAAGCAGTTTCCATGGATCCAATTTTTATCAAGTTGATGGAAATTACATCTTGATTTTCTGCACAGGATTTGGTAGGAGTGAAGTTCGTCTTGTACTGTAACCTGTGGGTTGCTCAGTCACATCACAGGCTGCCTGTCAGTCACTGTTTGTCACCATTCACTCCAGCTCTTGTGTGTGTGGTTTCTGAAATCGGAACAACATGAAAATAGACTGAGAATGATTTGGTCCGTGTGTGTGTGTGTGTGTGTGTGTGTGTGTGTGTGTGTATGTGTGTGTGAAGGGGTGAGTTACTGAACTGATGTTAATGAGCAACAATGAGTTGAGGTAACACATTCATCAAGCTCCAAAGGGGTAAGATAGAAGTTGCCAAATGAATGTTGGACTCAGGGCAGGCCATCGGCACTGGGTGACTGTGTATGAGGCTCCCTTTACTCACAAACTGAGTGGGAGGTGGAACCAAAGGTGGCCTCATCCCTTAAGACTAAACAGGTCATTTTAAGCTATTTGTCTTCTTCTTTTAATCTTCTCATGGTTCTGAAATCCAGACATCTAAATGCCTCTGGAACAGAGAGAAGGATGTAGTGGTCATATTTATGATCTTTGCTTTCTAGCCTCCTGCTGTGGTTTGAATATTGTTTCCAATATTGGACCAGGACAGAAAGGCCTCTTGATTTAAAAAAAAAAAGATTGCAACTTGCAACCTCCATAGAGCTCAGAATGGTCTTAAATATGAAAATATATTGAGAAAGCATTAGAATTATTACTGTTCCTTTTGAGCATTTTAAAGCCAGAGATATAGCCATTTCCTCTTATTGAAACTATATAATATGGTTTTTTACTATGTGTGATTTTACTAGAAATACTTATCACCAATACCAGAAAAGATGGAGAAAGTCAAAAGTGGAACGTCTCTGTCTTGCCCACAATTCTGGACAGAAAGCAGAAGCAATGATCTCTGCAATTACAAAGATTAGTTTATTTCTAACTCTCTCTGGACCCCTAAGCCATTTTCTTGAGCTGTATGCTAACTGGCGAGACAGGATAGTAAAAATTCTCAGCAGTTCTTTCTCTCAGAGGGTGGAAGTGAACCCAGTGTGTGTAAGCATGGTGGTATGAAATGAAATGACATGCTCTCCACAGTTCTGATGAAGGCTACAGCCAGAACCACTGCTAACTGGAGTTATGAATATGAATAAACATCCAGGTCTAAGAACAGCTTACTTCACATCCACATGCCTGCAGATTCCAGGGTTTACTTTTTAAGAAACCTCACTGGGATAAAGCAAAGATTAAGGCACAGGAAGAACTAGCATTTGTAATTGCCTTTCTGCAGTTATGTAAAAACAGACTCGGTCAAAGTTTGAGATCTAAACTGTCTCAGGTTTCTTACATGAGTATTACAATCTAACCACTTCCAACAGGATTCCATCCAAGGGTCCAAGGGTGTGAGACAAAGCTCCTTGATGGGGTCATATGAGTTTGGATTATTTTATGCATATGTGTAACTTTGCCACTTTATTTTGCAAAATTGGAAATCTGATTTTCCCACCTGAGAGAATCGTGTAACATTGGGCAGGTATATGCAAAATGTCTTCCGTTAGTCTTTCTCTGCCTTGTTCTTTCCCCCACACGTTAGGTCACTAAGTTGTAGTGATTGAAGTCATTCTTGGTGATTAATGCTGGGCCATGCTGAAAAATTTGTGTCTGAGAGCCGGACCCTCGTCATTGCCACGTATTTTGTTACCGAGGCAGGGTAACCCATGGTAACTAAGCTCGGATCAGTGAAGGGGCAGAGAGCCTCCCCTCTCTACTGCTCTATAAAAGAAGCCCGGGCAAAGGGACCCTGCCAGCTTCTAGCTCTCGGCGTGGGCGAAGGTGTGCGAAGAAAAGCCTACACTCTCCGAAGGAGCTCCAGCTGCAGAGACAAGGCCAGCATGCCACCCAACTACAAACTCCTGTGTCACTTCGTGCTAATCTTCCTGACGGCTCTAAGAGGGGACAGCCGGTACCTAGAGGTGAGCCATCCTTCCATTGACCCTTGGGTCAGATATGGTTAGATCTCCTTTCCCTCTTGGGTCCTGTTTCTCCTGGTTCTCTTGGACTTGTTCCCCCAGTCCGAGCATTCCAGCTGCCTGCTCTCGTGTGGCCGCTGGGGCTGCCCCGGTCTGATGGAATGGGTCTAAGATCCACGCGCGATCTCCGGACTCAGGGGTGGGGACATCGACTCCCTCTTTGCTCCCTTCTCTTAGCTGAAGAAACGGTGCCTCCCCCTTCCTAGTCCACTTGCTTTCCTTCCCTTTGAACTTCTCCCCACGCCGAACTGACCCATTTTCTTCGTCAGTTGCAGGAAGCCGCAGACTACGACCCTTTCCGGCTCTTCAGTGCCAACCTGAAGCGGGACCTGGCTGGGGAGCCGCCGTACCGCCGGGCTCTGAGTGAGTGGCAAGGGTCCTGCTCACCCTGGAGGGCGCGGGGGAGGCGGGAGACTGGGGGCTCTGCATCTAGGGCGCTAGGCTTGCGGGATCGTGGGCCGGGGACTGACGAGGACCTCCCGGACCTGATTCGCACCGCTCAGGATCGGGTCCCAGCGAGCGCGCGGGAACCCCGGGCAGCCGTGGGCTGGGAGCCGAGTTTGGATGCTGCGCGCTGCACAGCGGTGGAGGGCAGGGCTGCGGGTGCCGGCGCCGGTGTCTCTGCAGCTGGGGACCCCTGGCTCTGGTCTCCCTCAGGATGCCTGGACATGCTGAGCCTCCCTGGCCAGTTCACCTTCACCGCCGACCAGCCGCAGCTGCACTGCGCCGCCTTCTTCATCGGCGAACCCGAGGAGTTCATCACCATCCACTACGACTCGGTTTCCATCGACTGTCAGGGCGGGGACTTCCTGAAGGTGAGGCGCCGGGGCTGGGAGCCCCTGCCGGCCCGCACCCGAGGACCAGAAAGGGCTGAGGTGTTGCCTCCCGGCGTGGGGAGCCGGAAACAACTCTGAGCTAGATACTCCTTTCTGCCGATTCGCAAAAGGGCTCTCCAGGACCCCCAAGTGGCGGAAGTATTTCAACCTCAGGAAGGGTCTCGTCCCCTCTCCCCTGTCCCCTTCCTCCTTCGGCTTCAGACCCTGCAGGTCCCGTGCAGTGGTTTAAATTCCCTTCTGCAGGCTCTCCGAACCCTGGGAGCCTGGATTTGAACTTGCAGCACTAGCCGCTGTGGTGCCATCTCTGGCAGACGGAATATGGCAAAACCAACTTGCAGGGACCCATGAGTTTCCATGAGGAGGCAAGGAGCCCCCAAGTCTGAGACCTGAAGCCCACCTAGCTGCTCCAGGCACTCAGAAACTCTACAGAGCTAGGATGATTGATCTGGATTAGGAGCAGCGAGGCACTGGGCTGGTGGGAGAGGAAGGGGGGGAGGATAGTGAGGGTAAAATTTAGTTTGAGACGGGCACCCAAGAAAGTCAAGCCCAGTCTCATGGCAACCCCCCCTCCCCTTCCTGGTCCCCACTCCCGCACAGGTCAGCAGAGGATAGCCTCTGGAGCGTCACTGTGCACGACATCCTCTAAAGCAAAATCATTTTGGACGGGTCAAACATGTTAGAAGTCATTTGTAGCTGAGTGGTTGGTAATTTTCTCAACTTGGGGATATGTTGAGCTAATTTAACTGGAGGTCTGGGTTTCCAGATTTTGAGAGGGAAGTCAATTAACTTTGGCTCTTTGTCCAAAAGTTAATTTAGCGAGTAAAAAAGAAAGATCCTACATAGCTTAGCAGAATCGTCTTACTGCAGTAGTCTCGACATGTTAAGAAGACACGAGATGAGGGCGTGGAAAAATTAGAAGAAAGAGCCAGTGGCAAATGCAGCTACTACCCTAGTTTTTTTCTTTCTTTCTTTCTTTCTTTTCCTTCCCCAGCACTACCAAAGTCAAGCTCCTTATCTCAGGCTGGCCTTGAACTCCTGACCTTCCCACCTCAGTTTCAGTAGTGCTGAGATTACAAACATGCATTGAAATATCCAATCAGCTTTTTTTTTCTTTTGTTACCTTTTTTAAAGAGATTTTTATTGCTTGCTTTTCACTGACTAGAGGAAAGACAGATAAATGAAACTCAAGTAGTATTTCTGCAGACTGAATCTGTAAGCGAGATGAGGAAAATAGAACAAGATAAAGTGCACTGTTTAGAATTTCTTTTTCCCTAAATGGCTTGAAATGATATAGTTTTTAAGTTTTGCTTCCTTTGCAGCTTCAAGGCTTAAGAAGAAAAATGTATTACCTAATGAACTGACAATTTTATTTGAAAGCAACCCTCACAGTCAAAATACACACATACTGAAAAGCAAGCAGGTTGTGAATGTGGACTGTGATTTCCTCGTTTAGAATGCTGTATGACTTCTCAAGGGTTAAGGAGTTAATTTAGACGTTGTATGTCTGTATTATTATTGTTGTTGTTATTATTGAAGGTGTTTGATGGCTGGATCCTCAAAGGGGAGAAATTTCCAAGTTCTCAGGATCATCCTCTCCCCACCGTTGATCGCTACACAGATTTTTGTGAGAGTGGACTTAGCAGAAGGAGCATCAGATCTTCTCAGAATGTGGCCATGATTTTCTTCCGGGTCCACGAACCAGGAAATGGTTTCACGCTAACCATAATGACAGATCCCAACCTCTTTCGTAAGTGAGCTCTCTGTCTGTTTGGATGGGAGGTACTCAAAACTACTTTGCAAAGGTATTATGACTTTACAGGCATGCAAAACCTTGAACCAAGAAAATATTTGAAGAGAAATTCTTTTAAAATTAAATGTAACCTAAAGGATTTAAAAAAAAATTATTTATTATTTATTCAATTGTGTATGTGTGCGGTGTGATTGTATGTGTGTATATGTGTGTGTGTGTAGAACCACGGGCAAATTCGGGAACCATCATGGACCGCCTCCACATCCTCCTTGTTTACTGTGCCCCAGGATTCACAGGCTCCGCCCTACCAGGACCAGAAACACAGGCTGCCCCTGCTTGGGCCCGGCGTCTATACCTGGGGTCTAGGATCCGAACTCAGGACCTTCCGCCTGCAAGGCGGAGGCTTAACCTCTGAGCCACCTCAGGGGGGCTGGAGAGATGGCTCAGGGGTTAAGTTGGAGAGATGGCTCAGGGGTTAAGCCTCCGCCTTGCAGGCGGAAGGTCCTGAGTTCGGATCCCGGATCCCACGTATAGACGGCGGGGGCGGCCTGCGCTTTTGGTCCTGGTAGGGCGGAACCTGTGAATCCCAGGGCAGAAGGAGGTGGAGGCGGCCATGGTGGTTCCCAAATTCGTCCGTGGTTCTACACACACACAGTTGAATAAATAATAACAAAAAAATATTAAAAAAAATTTCATTGTTATGAAAACCAAATCACAGTTTTCAATTTTATTTTCCAGGATAGGCAATACCCTAATTTGTGGTACATATAATTCTATTTTTTCCTCTGAAATCATGTTCTAATCTCCTAAAGTATTGTAATGCATTCAGTGACCAACTTTAATTTCCAAAGTCATTCTACAGGTCCAGCTTGAAGAATCAAATGTGAAACTTGGGTGCTAAAGTCATGTACACAAAGGCAGAAAGTTTGTCTATCTAGGCTGGGGTGGCTGTTATGCCCCCAGGTGGGGACAGGGGTACCATTATTGCCCAGCTTTCTTCTGTGTTATCTTCTTTTGATGAGTCCCCCACCTAATTTAGTTAATTTCAGGTAAAGAAACAGGTAGATTACCTTAAAACTGTACAGTCCAGGCCCAAAAGTACATTATACTGTGATCAAAATGAGTTCATTCATCAGCTTATTTTTCTCCATTAAGAGAAAAACTTGGGGCTGGAGAGATGGCTCAGGGGTTAAGAGACTGCCTGGCAAGCAGAAGGTCATGAGTTCCATTCCCAGGTCCCATGTAAAAACACCAGGTGGAAAGAACAGCAGTCTGTACTTTCAGCCCTGGTGGGTGGAGTCTGGAAAATCCCATAGCGAAGCACAAAGGTGGTGGTAGAAACAAACCAGAATGATTGCCGAAATCACCCTTGGTCCTCCACAGGGACACACAGTGCCCTCTGGTACATATATACATGGATGCAAAAATAGATAAATAAATAAAAGTTAAAAATAGAGGGAAAACCTGAAGTTGGGTCTGTAGATCAGTGGTATTATGCTTGCATAGCACAATGGAGATTCTAAATTCAATCCCTAGAGCTGAAAGAGAGGTAGGGGGAGGGGGCTACGTTATCAAAGAGATAAGACTATTTCTGAAAAGTAGAATAATTCTAGAGTACAAATTGAAATTCTTCTATATTTTGCTTGGGAGAAATCATTAAAAATGTTTAGGATCACCAAAAAATTTCAGTTCTTTTGAAAATTAACTAATAAAAATATAAAAAGGAGGCAAGAGGAAGGTCAGACCTGTTTTCATCAATCCAAACTTCCATCCCACAAAAAGGAAAATTTCAAATTTGATGCTTCTCTTTCATAAGAGAATAACTATTTTGTAAGTTTAGATTTGAAATTAAAAAACAAAATTTTCCAGAAGCTTTCGAGAATACCAATATTTAAATCTCTATCTTTAGTTAATATTATTCAAGTTTTTGTCAACTGTAAACCTGGTATTTTTCATTTTATTCCTCATGCTATTTTTTGTGCTAAAATTAAATCTTTAAAATAAAATAATTCATGGCTTTACAAATTAAATAACAATATTAGCCTCCAAATTTTAAGAATGATGATTTCAGATAGTATTGGGATTCTGGCTTTACTCTTAAGCCTTGATTCTTCTAAAATCTCAGCTTGAACTCAGATCTTAGTTAGTTGAAATGTTCCTAGCATTATTTGGAGAAGAATTTGTGTCTTATAATTGGTACAAATCTGAGCTGTAGATAAGAAACCATCTTGCAACACAGGGCATCCTAACAATTTTCACAATAACTGATGAATTTTATTCCCCAATTATTCCCTTTATCCAGATTGCCACAGTGAGATATACCCTCTCCCTGGTAAATATGGATAATATAATTTCTCTGTACGAGGTAGAGATTAAACCCTACTAAGGAATTCAATCTTTTGACATTATAATGAGACATTGTAGTCTATAGACATTGTGGCCTACAGATATAAGTAGTCCCATTCATTGCAATCCTGAGACATATGTAGTCAAATTGCCATAAATTGGACCATGAACTGAAACCTAGAACAAGGCTTCAATAAATTTCTGTAGAAACCCATCATGCCAAACATTGTGAATGTAACTTTATATTTCTCCCATCAGCTTGCAATGTCATCTCGCAGACTCCCAATGGAAGGTTTACCCTGGTGGTCCCTCATCAGCACCGAAACTGCAGTTTCTCCATCATTTATCCAGTGGCGATCAAAATCTCTGATCTCACCCTGGGACACTTACATGGTCTTCAGTCAAAGGTGAGTGGCTTTTGCTTACTTCCTAGTCATCTGGTAAGACTTATCACAGCCGTAGCCAGCATGGGGGTGGGTGGGAATAGTGCGGACCCTTGTCTTCTTTAACATCTATTTCTGTCACACTGTAGCAAGTCCAATACTCAGGTACTCATTCTGGCTACTTCAGTACTTCTCTTGTGACGTCAGAAGTACTTTCAGTTGGTGAATTGTGGTATGTAATTACAATTGAACACTCTTGTACTTGCCTCTTTTACAAAAATTCCTTCCTAACCCAGCCTTGTGTGAGTCATCGACACAGCTGTTTTCCTGATTATTGGAATTCTCTTTTGACATGAAGGAAGTCTCTCACTGACAGCACCGTGCTATGAAGAAATGCTGATGGTAGCATAAAATACAAAAGTGGGCTTTTATATTGCAAAAGTCAGCAAAGTTTTGAAGAGCATGTTGCATTTTAGTTAATTCAGTATATTTCACCTCAGAAATATCAGCTGCGTGACCTTTCTTCCGGCCTGCTTTCAAATGAACTTCCACATGGACCTTGAAGTGAATGCTAGGTTGACTGCATTTCTTTACACTGATGGTGACTCTCCTGTGAGTCATCCTTATTTCCTTTCACTTGTTCATATGCCTAAATTAAGATTAGCACTCGCATTTGCTGATAGCAAAGGCAGTCGTGGTTCCTAATCAGACAGATTTTGCTGGAAGTTAAACGAACACAGAACTGAGAAAAAGAATCTCTAGATGACTTCCTGCAGTTCTAAATTCATGGGCCGCTGGCCATTATTATTATTGTTTTACTGTTAGTGTTACTTTTCTAGTTGGACCTTGGTGGGGGAATGCTTTGTTGATAAGGGGACCTGAGTGTGTCCGCCCAGGCATAAGGTTGATCTCATTCATATGTTATTCTTGTTGTAAAATTTAGAAAATAGGAAGTATGCTAATGGCTCAGGATATCTACCTTTCGGGTATTGACACTTTAAGAAGTAATTCTGGCACTTCTTTAACATTTAGAGCGTATGTGCTTTAGGGATCCATTCTTTTAAGAACTACTTTTTGAAGGGTTGCATGCGTTGGTGCACATCTGTAATTCTAGCACTGCATGACTAAGGCAGGAGGAACTTCTGAGCCAGGTCAGCCTGGGCTGCAAAGCGTCACCCAGCCTCCAAATTAATAACCTAACAGCAACTTTAAATGTTTCCTCTGTACCAGGAACTCTTCTCGCTTTTGGAAATAAACAATGAACAAGACAGGTTCTGACCCCTGGCAGCCTGCATTCTGGTAGCAGGAGACAGGCAAGATAGTCATGCATTTCCAACAGTGGTAAAGTCTGTGCAGAAACAGTAATGGGAGCAAAAAAGTAGACTGAAAAAGGGAGTGCTTGAGACAAGGTGGTCAGGAAGGGAACATTCTGAAACATCGCAAGGGAGGCTTGAGGGACAGATCTGAAGGGGCCAAATGAGGAGCAGAAGATGTGGAGACTCAAGGGAGGAGTGGTCTTGCTGGATTCCAGAAATGGGGAGAAGTCAAAGACAGTCTGGGGAGATGGGCGGTGCCAGCATGCGCTGTCTGTAGTAGTCACTTACCAGTATCAAACACTGTGGGAAGATTGAAGGGGTCCAGGTGGCGAGTGACAGGACTTAATGTTTGCTATGTAAAGATCACTCTGGCTTTCACATGGTGAATGGACTGAAGGGGCTACCATGCCCCTCATTGTGTCTGTGAGATGCCTAATCTTGCTCACGTATCGGTCAAGACTATCCCTGAAGTACCCCCAAAGGTTTTTGTGCATTGGAAGGTGTCTTCATATTGAGCAGTGGGGACGGTGTGTTAGTACTAGAAGCCTGGGTACTCCTTTGGTTCAGTGTTGTCATGTGGCAAGAGATGGTAGTGGCTTAGAACCTCAACAAAGCCATCTAGGGGATGCTGCTGAGCACTGGAACCCAGAGAGGTCCCCAGCGGCTCTTTTCTGCCTCTGTATGTAAGAAAACCTGAGAGAATTACAAAGAGGACAGACATGTCATTGCTCACTAGGTGGAAACTGCAGCCTGTAGAGATACTCCCCTTGGACCGCACTGACTCAAGGGAAAGGCAGTTAAGTTCTTTCCCTTTACTCCTAAATAATTTATTTGACTCTCGGTTCACAAACATGAAGCCTTGTGCACAGTGAGCCTAATTAAGTCTCTGTTTCATCATTCGATGAAATGATGTGTGAAGTACCTAAGCACAGAATTCTGCACATAGTAGGCCCTTTGAACATCAGTGCCTCCTGTTGCTTCCTTTCCTTAGTCAAATGGTTCTGCAACATTCTGACTTGCATTTAATTCAAGTCCTGTGAATGTCTAATGTATGTGAATCTGCATGAAAGAGTGTTTAAAGTCCTTTATTTTTGATTTCTGATTCCTGTGTGTCAGGGTCTATATGGTTAACTTCTGGCCATAGGTCACAAATCAAGAGCTCACTCATTGAATACACTTCAGTGAAGAATAGGATCAAGCAAAACTACCTACATAAACTGGGAGACAGTACAAAATGAAAATGTAGAGCTCAGGCTAAAATATTCATCAATAATTTTAATACAGATTGCTGAGTGTGATAGCTTATTCCTATAAGCTCAGCACTTGAAAATATAGCTGTGAGTTTGAGGCCAGCCCTGGCTACATAGAGAGTTCTATGCTAGCCTGGATTAAAGAGTGAGACACTGTCTCAAAAATTAGTTAATTGAGTAGAAGTTCAACCCAGAGACAGCAGAACAAGCACAGAGCCATTTTGTGGGTCCTGTGTGCTGCTCAAGTGGCTACGTGGCAGCCCTGGTATAGAGAGGGGCGTCCAGTGCAATGTTCGAGACAGCCAGGCTATTTCTTTCTTTCTGTGGGAGAGTGAGGAACAGGAATCACCGTGGCTAAGACTGTGGCAGGATAAGGTCAAGCGGGAAAAGATAGTTTTAGGGGCTGACACGAAGGTTCAGAATCAATTCTTTCGAGTAACTTATACTAACTTACTTTGATTGAAATGAGAAAGTTAATGGTAAGTCTAGTTAACTTGGTCCCCAAATTGTAATTCTTCCTTGAATATTCTCATAATTAATCTAAATTCTTAGTGGTAGAAATGATGCATCCCAGTAACAGAGACATTCCTTTATTAATAAGAGGAAAGGAAGTTGAAGGAAGACACAGAATTTTAATGCGTAGGCGTTATAAAAGGCAGATAGTTGGCTATTTATTCTGACTGCATTACGAAATTCCAGTGACAGGTCGGCAAGATGGCTCAGTGGGTAAAAGTACTTACCTCATCTCACAACCTGAGCTTGATTCCTGCAGCCCACCTGAAGGCAGAAGGAGAAAACCAACTCAACAAAATCTGCTGAGCATCACATGCATAAGGTTTCAGGCACACGGTCACACAAAGGTGTCACACACGTACCCGCACTGTAATAACAATAAATAAAATAAAATGAATCTTAGAGGCTAAGGGCATACATTGAAATGATTTGAAAATTTAATTATTTCCAAGCTCTGTTTTTAAATTATTTTTAATTTTTCTACTTTTACAAACATATTGAGTACTCATCTGCTTCCCTCCATCTTCCCTCCCTCCCATACTGTCTCTTCCCTTCATTAACCCTCCCACTCCTTCCCACCCTCCTGCCTGTATGCTTCCCTGGACCCCAGGGTTCACTCTGACTTGTCTACTTTCCTGAGGGTTCAGGCCTCAGGCTCTGTTTTTACATATCTGATTTCAAATGGACAGATTACCTTTTTGTCCCTCCCAGTTCTTGAGCTTATCTTTTTTAAAACGTGAACATACATTTAAAAATGATCTTTCAACTTATTTAGAAAAGTGATTTTTAAGATTTATTTTTTCCTTAATTAAAAAAAAAATTCTGGCATTTCAGGTGTTCACTTCAGACAGGATGTCAAGGGCTGCCTAACAGAATCTATCCAGCCATCCTTGGCTAATGGCTTGCCTTCTGTAACTCGTTTTTATTTATTATTTATTCAATTGTGTGTGTGTATGTATGTGCGTGTGTGTAGAACCATGGGCGAATTAGGGAACTACCATGGACCGCCTCAGAAACGCAGGCCGCCCCCGCTTCTGCCCGGCGTCTATACGTGGGGTCTAGGATCCGAACTCAGGACCTTCCGCCTGCAAGGCAGAGGCTTAACCCCTGAGCCATATCTCGGCCCCTGTAACTCGTTGAAATGCATGGTGTTTGCCTTGTTCTCTTAGAAACCTTCAGCAGGCTGTGGAGGAATAGGAGACTTTGTGGAGCTCCTAGGAGGAACCGGACTGGACCCGTCCAAGATGATGCCTTTAGCTGACCTGTGCTACCCCTTTCATGGCCCTGGTGAGAGAACTCTTCAATTATTGTTTATGCGCCTTTCAAGATTGTTTTCTTTCATAAAACACCCCCAGCTTTTTATAAACTGAAGAGTTCTACCAAACAAATTCCATGTTATGTGTTGAGTCAGGAAGAATTTTACACTTGTGTCTATGTGTAGTATCTATTACCGAAATATCAACATTCAGAAAGAAACCTATAGAGCAATTAGGATATGTATTTCAGGTCCACTTTCAAGGAAAGCATGATGAATAGCACAAGCTTTTCCATTTCTTTCATCTTCTAGGATCTCTGCTGTCACTCTTCAGAGACCAAAAGGTTTCTTGACTAATCAAAAGACTAATGGGGGTTGGAGAGATGGCTCAGGAGTTAAGGCTCTGCTTCAAAAGCAAAAGGACCTGAGTTGAGATCGCAGATCCCACATAAAAACGCTGGGTGCAAATGGCAGCAGCCTGTATTTCTTGACCCTGGAAGGTGGGGCCTGGGAAAACCCAGAGCAATGGAAAAAAAGGAGGAAGAGCAATCCAGGATGATTCTCAAGTCATCCTTGGACCTCCACAAGCATATGCAGTGCACTCCGCTACACATAGATACACACATACAAAAACAAAAGTTTTTTGGATGATGAAAATATTAGATGTCAGACAGGAAAAACATTACAGGCTATTCCATGTGACAAAAACTGGTATATCCAATGTGTATGTACATGGTGCAAATGAGTTTTTGTGTGTAGACATAGCTATTATCCAGACTTGGAATATAAAAAAGGGAGGACTATGTGGTTTACATAAATATCCATCAGTACACTTCCTCCTCTAGCCACGAAATACCATTTGTAACCCCAGATACTATTACAGCCATCTCAAGGTCTCCCTGGAGGGCAGTGATGTCCCTACTGAGAATGCCGCAGGGCTCATAGGAGCAGAGTTCACTGGTGGTCTTCATCCCCTTTGCCAAGTCACTCAGGCAGGAGAATAGGACAAGGGCCTAGAGGCATCTTCTTGCCTTTTTCCAACCAGTTTTATTCATCTCTCGGCAAACCTGGTTCAATTTCATGATTCCATAATTAATTACAAATTAAAAATATATTTTGCAGAGAGTGGTCTGAATATGTGAGAGTAATAAAATACATGGCTCCTCTCCCCCTTTGTGTTTAAATTATCTGATCAGCAGCAGTGATTTGGCTGTGTTTGATATCTAACCTGTTTTGACCTCTTTTTTTTTCCCCCATCAATTATAGCCCAGATGAAAATTAGCTGTGACAACACCGTGGTTCGCATGGTCTCCAGTGGAAAACACATTAATCGTGTGACGTTTGAATACCGTCAGCTGGAACCCTACGAGTTAGAAAACCCAAATGGAAACAGCATCCCAGAGTTCTGTTTGTCTCGTCTTTGAATCCCCAAGGCAGTGATTGACATGCTGCTAGCAAAGTCAGTTCTTCAAGGCTCTTGTCAATGACTCTGATGAACAGTTGGTGAACAACTTTTCACACCAGTAGTATTCCAGGCCTTGAACACACACACACATTAATTCTGTATTTTGCTTCTTTTTGTTGCAATGTATCAATGAACATAGAGTAGAAAAGAAGTTGCAACTGGAAATGTGTGACCTTTTGACATGCATTGTCAAACACTAATTGGCTAGGCGGACATAAAGCAATGTGCAACAAACAATTGTATGTTAAACTAAACTATCACCTTGGTGATAACAGGATGGCTCATTGGATGCCTGTATGGAAACCTCGTGATCTGAATTTGATTGCTGAATCTTCAGTCCTGGAGGAGAGAACTGACTCCTTCCTGAAAGTTATCCTCTGACCTCCACACATGTGCTGTGGCACACGCATTCTCTCTCTCTCTCTCTTCTCTCTCTCTTCTCTCTCTGTCACTCTCTTTCTCTCTTAATTTAAAAAAGAAAAGAAAAATTCGAAGTCTTGTGTATGCCAAAGGAATTGTACATGTTTGTTTTTTATTTACAATATGTTTACAATAGATGGGAGTTGTTGCTATTATTTATTGTAATATTTTAGCATTACTTTGTAGCATGGGGAAAGGAACTTTCCATCCATGAACACAAATGTAAATAAATGTGTTTAGAATGCTGGCATTTGGAAACTGGACTTTATTGCTTTCCTTAGTGACCCCTCCCCTGTACCTTCAGAAAATAATATTTCCCAAATAGTCCAGGGCCAAGGCCTGAATTGAGCTGGTGGATTTCTGGGCCCCAAAGTAGACCAATACAGAGCTGGAGTAGAATTGTGACCTATGTACCATCTGCTCTGGAAAGGGCAGCAGGGAGCAGACTCTGAGTACACTCAGATACATGATTCATCACAGTAGATGTATTTTTCAACAAGGACAGTGAGGACCTTGTACTTCTTGAAGATACAATTTGTGGAAATCTGAGTGTTGGTTTTTACATGAGCTTTGTTCATCTTGGAGCAAAAGTGAGTTTTTGAGAAACACTGTTAACTCTTGACTTTGGATTAGTAGATGGAAGTTTCAAACTACACCACAATGCATGGCCTGATTGGGGTTTCTAAAACACACATACTATATAGTTCATTAGAATGTTCTAGGAGCCCATATTCTGGGCTTAATGAAATCTGAAAACCAGGCATAAGAAAAAGGTTGATCAAAGGGTCATAAATACCTAGGACTTGGCACAAATTTTGACTTAACAGTTATTCTGTAATATGTAACAACATTAATAGATGGTTGAATAAATTCTCAAAATGGAAAAATGGATGAAAGAATAGATGGATGACTATATAATTCTTGACTACTTACATAAAACTGGATTCCTCAATTCATAAATGGCAAATTCTATGAATTTGAGCTCTTTTGCCATAGTCTAGCAACATAAAAATTAGAGCTGTTCTATTCCTATTAGAAGTTTCTGGTTCTGGGAAGGGAAGATAGCTCAGGGGTTGAAGCCTTGTCTTATAATTGAAAGGACCTGAGTCTTGGATCCCACGTACAGAAGTATGGAGATTTGGCAGCAGCCTGCTTCCTGCCCTGAAGGCAGAGACTGGGAAAACCTAGGGCGAAGCAACAATGAGGTAGAACAATCCAGAGTGATTCCTGAAGTCACCCTTGGGCCTCCACAGGCAACACACTGAAGTACTCTCTTGTACACACACACACACACACACACACACTCTCTAAAAACAAACAAAACATTAGAAGTTTCTGGTTCTTGCCCATCATGATTCCATTATACTTAGTAAAATGCAATTTTCAAGTAGGACTGTGGTTCCTAAGGTTCCTTTTTGCACTGACAGTTATTTATTTTTGTGTGGTATGTTTGATTTTGCAGTTTTTGAGTACATAATCTCTTACATTCTTTGAGAGGAGAGGTATCCAGTGAAATGCTGATTCCTTATTCTTGGAAGTCCGTGAATTAGCTGCTTCTTCCTTCTTGAAATGGGGTCTCCGTAGGTCACGCTAACCCACCATGCAGCTATGAATGGCCTTGAACTCCTGATGCTCTTGCCTCCCCCAAGTGCTGGGACTGGTAGCATGTACCACCCTGTCTGACTCATGACTTAGCCTTTGTTCTACGGATGGGGCAAGAAATAAAATGGTGGATGAAATCTCCACAAGAGAGTTATAGCGACTGTCTTCACTATCACATCCACTGCCATGAAAGTTTAATTGTAACACAGTTCAATTTGACTTTCTTTTTTTTTTTTTTAATTTATTCAATTGTGTGTGTGTGTGTGTGTGTGTAGAACCACAGTGAATTTGGGAACCACCATGAACCGCCTCCACCTCCTCCTTGTTTACTCTGCCCCAGGATTCACAGACTCCGCCCTACCAGGACCAGAAGTGCAGGCCGCCCCCGCTTCTGCCTGGCATCTATAGTAGGATCTAGGATCCAAACTCAGGATCCTCCGCCTGCAAGGCAGAGGCTTAACCCCTGAGCCATTTCTCCAGCCCCCAATTTGACTTTCTAAGAAAGCCAAGAAAGTACAGTGTTTACAATCACACCCTTCATAGGCAATATTCTCTGAATCCCAGCTGTGCACGAGGGAGGGCACTTAGGTCATAAGTCCACTGTTGTTTTTAGTTTGTAAAATTAGAGTAATAAATGTACCTATTTCATAAGGTTCTTGCAATATTAAATGCTTAAATATATTTAAGTCCAAGAACTGAATCTGGCATATGTTGACTTCATTCATTCATTCATTCATTCTGAAATAGGTTTTCACCACATAGACCAGAATGAGCTCAAACTTGTTATGTAGCTCAAACTGGTGTCAGACTCAGACCCTCCTGCCTTAGCCTCCCAGCGCTAGTGCTCCAGGCATGGAGGTGAAGTTATTTTTAGAAGTTGTCCTTACTGCCCTACCCAGACTGGTCTCAAGTCCCTGAGCTCTTATCAAATCAAGTGACCTCTTATCACAGCTAAGCAGGAGTTAGGATTGCAGGCCTGTGCCACCATGTCCAGCTGGCTGCTCTGTGATCCTTGTTTCTGCTAAATATTAAATATGGCATGCTGTGACCTTCGAGCTCATCGAGGAGTGCCTGGTTTTGCCGACTTATCACAGGATATTTGCAAAGATGTTCGAGTGAATTAGGTTACTGCTAACATCTGAGGAGAGCCCCTGGCAGGCCTTTGCTTCCCATGTGCCTATCCTCACATCTGACACCCACTGGTTGGTAGCTCTGTCCTCCTCCAGAGCCAGTCCTGACCTCACACAGGAACGCACACACACTTGACCTCAAATGAGTCACCTCATGATCTTTCTTATCAACCCTGTTGTTCTAATGTCCTTCTCTGTAATCACCACCAAGCCTTGCTTTTTCATCCCACCTCTTGCCTGACCTTTTTCTTATCTCTAGTGCTTGCCCATCTCGTAAACATTGGTTTAGCGACTAGGACCCTTCTTATCACTGATTTCTAAAAGTCTTTATGCTACATTTGTGCCTTGTGCATAGTTTTTATAACATCATGACCATCTCATTGCCTGGATACTTTTTTACTTCCTATAAGTCTGACTGTGGAAATCCTGCGCGAGACATTGAACTTTTTCCCAGTTTCTTCCCAAATTTGTTTTCTTTCCTCCCAGGTGCTTTGTGGTACTACTATTGCTTCATTTAAGCAAAGAGACTAGAATTGTTAACACCATGTGTCCACCAAAATCCATTTCTTCAACTTCCTAAGTGTCAAGATAGATTATCTCCCATCCCAGTCAGCCCTGTATTTGAATTCGGAGGAAAGGAATGTGGATGAAGTGATATTTTCCCTAATGTGATCCTCCACAGCTTTTCTCTCTTTTTCTACCCACTGCATAGATGCGAGAGTTCTAATGGAAGACTCCAAGCACAAGAAGACAGAGCCTAGGATGCAAGATACCCAGCTCCCTGAATGACCACAGGGAAGGCTGCCCACTGACAAGGAATATCCACCTTGGACTTTGTATGAATGAGAAACTTCTGTTTTGCTATGAGAGTTTTCACTCTTTATATAAAGGGGACTAGTACATTAGTCAAAGTTCTCTAGAGGAACAGTACTCATAGAATGACTATATATTTAAAGAGAATACAGTTTAGGTAGCCCAACAATGGCTGCCTGTTGCCACTTAGCCCGTGAAGCTGAACGTTTTGGCAGTTCCAGTCTGGTGCTAAAGTCCTAGAGAATTCCTGGAGAGCCACTGGTCTTCAATCCATATTGGAAGGTGAAGAAACCTGGTTCTGACATCAGTGAATAAGGGCGGCAGAATGGTAGCCAACAGGAGGATGGATTTGCCAGCACAGTGAGTTAGCAAGCGGCTAAGAGCAAACTTTCCTCCCTTGAATTTTTCTCATATGGACTGTCACCGGAAGGTGCCGCCTTCATTTCAAAAACTTGACCCAGAAAATACTCTTGTAAGTGTGACCAGTGGAGGGTCCATTAGTTGACTTCACATCCAGTCAAGCTGACAACCAACATTAATTAACCCTCACTCTTGTCTAAATCCAATTCTTAGCATTTCGCATATGTTCCTCTCTAGTTTACCTGCTCACTATATAGACGGTTCTGACCTAATTCTTTCTTTTTAATTATTAGTTAATTAACTAACTTCGTATTGCATATATGAATATAGTGAATTTATGCATTTTAATCCCTTGATTCCCACTCCCATCCTCCCTTCTTCTCCCCTTACAACCTTTCTTCTCCTCTGCCAGACTTCCTCTCTCTCTATTTTCAAGTCTTTTCATTTGTGTGGCTCACTGTGTTTCATCCAGTGTTTCTCTGATGATGCCTGACATGATTCATGTTCCACCAAGTATCATACATTAGTGAGTATATCACTGTGGAAAGTGGAAAGTATAAGAAGGCACCGCACCATGAACTTGATGAAAGTTTAATTGCAGTTCCAGAACCGCCAGCCAATTGCAAAAGAGAGCGAGAGAGAGAAAGGAGAGAAGAGAAAGAGAAAAAAAGAGAGCAGAGAGAAGAAAATGGTGGACTTTATACCATGGTCTGGGGCTAGGGTCTGGAGGCAATTTCCCAAGACCTTAGTTCAGCCGGGGAGATGTGGTTGGGATCTGTCTTTGATCTTGCACCCCCTGCTAGGATGAGGCAAACACGCACTCTCAAAAAGCTCCCTTGGGGGGGACAGGCCATTGGGCAGGAACCAGGAATCCTAACAGAAAGCATCTTCCTTTTCTTTCCTATCAACTTTAGCCCCGGGTCTCTTGGGGAGGTGTGGAGCTTCTTGAGATCTTTTCTCTTTCCTGGTGAGACGCTGACAGGATAGCTCCCATGCAGTTTTTGTGAAAATATACATATCTGCATGAAATCATGTATACCTCAGCCCTGTTGTGTCCAGTAGATAATGTCTAGCCCACCACTGTCCCGCTTCAGGCTCTTACAACCTTACTGCCCAATCTTCCTCCATGTTCCCTAAGCCTTGGGGTAAGAGTGGGAGTGGCTTAGATGTCCTGTTTAGGATCACACAGTCCACAGTAACCTATTTTCTACATTCTTGGCCAGCTGTGTTTTTCTGTAGTAAACACCTTCTGTTGCAGAAGAAGGCTTCAAGGTTGAGTATCTCTAACCTATAGGTATAACAGATGTTTCTAACTCTCTTTCAGAGAAAAGTCCTTCAAACGCGCATCTTTGATCTGTGAACTGATGGTGCTGCTTTGGGCTTTTCCATATCCCCCAGGGAATCTTTTTATCATGGTGAGTCTCAGACTCTTTCCGCAAACTATAGTCATGGGCCAGGAAAGGCATTCCCACGCATTCAAAAATACCTCCCAATTGCCTGAGGGTTCACAGACCCCTGCAGCTCATTGAGGGGTTCAGGATGTGAACCCCCTGTCTAAACAAGGGAAACAGCCAGCTTCCTGCCAGTCTTCTCCCCTGGTTTGCCTTCCCTTCAGCACCACTTACAAGCAGTCATTAAGTTAGCTGTAAATGGGTCTGTAATAGCAGCCTAATGTCTCTGCTTCTCTGTTTAACCATTTAATTTTACCTTGTGTTAGACGTCTTTTTCTTCATCCACTGTAGTTTTTCCTCAGGAAGGAAACACATTTGACTTGGGACAAATTTTAACAGCAAGGATTTTTTTTTTTTCTAGATCTCTCCCAACTGCATATTTTCTTTTCTTGTTATTCTAACCAGAGACAATGTTCACTTGCAAAGTAGAAAAAGAGAGTTTTGATGGACAGGATTTACTTGTAGGTAGCTTGTTTGTGTGCTCAAAAATGGCCAACAGAGAGTTGTAGAATAAAGTACCAATTAGGGCAATCAGAGAAAATTATGTCTGAATATACTTTTTTTCTGGGCAGTGGAGTACTGAAGAAAAGAGATACCTTTGTATGTTGAAATAATCAAACAGATGGCTCCTGTTCTGATGGGTCATTTGTAATGATTACCATCCATTTTTCCTCTTTGTATTTAAAGAGTTTTTTTCCCCCTTTGTGTGTGCAGACAAACCACACAGAGAGAAGAAACAAAGACAGGAGAGCAGGAATCTGGGTGAGAAGAAAAAAGGCTTGATGAGAGAGGACTCTGGAACACATAATGAACTTCAAAGTCTCTAAATTGGAGTCTGGACTTTGCTCCTGGTAGCTGTAGTGCCCTTGGTTCTCTGCAGCTGGGGATAGAAGATACCTTGTGGTTAGGGGGAAATTCTCAGTGTCAACACTAAGACAATGAGCAAGATTGAATCAAGACCCTCATGATTAGAAGGGTGGTAAGATAACAAGGGTCCTAATTAAAAAGATGGACTTTCACCTCCTCTCTGACTCAGCTCCCCTCCACAGGTTTCTAAGTATAAGAAAATGAACCCTGAATCAATAGTTTAAATAAAGTCACACCAGCCACGTGCACAGGCAAGTGGGTGGCTCCCTCATGGGAATCAGAAATGTCCAAAGGCCTATTTGACTGAATATATTGTCCTTCACCAAGGTTGCCACAGTTCGAATTAAATGTGTATTTAAACTAAGCCTTTGTTACCTTTGTCATCACTATGATAACATACTGACATAAAGCAACTTGAGGGAAGAAGGGTTTATTTTGACTTATGGTTTCAGAGTTTCACTTCATACCAACAGTTCCCGGCTCCTGAGCTCATGATGAGCCAAAACAACCTATGGCAAGAGCATATGGGGAAGAGACTGTTCATCTCATGGCCAACAGGAAACAGAGAAAAAGCCACCAGGATCCAGGCATAACCCTCAAAAGCACATCTTCAGTGACCCATGTCCTCCAGTTAGGATCCACCTCTTCAGATTTCCACAATTTTCCAAGGTAGCCCCATCAATTGGGGACCAACTGTGAGCTATTAGGAGACAGTTCACACTTAAACTATAATAGTATCTGATTGTTTTAAAGGTTCAAGCCCACAGAGGTAATTTAGTTAATGAACTAAATTATCCCTCAAGAGTTAACTTGGTCATCTAAAATATTGATAATGACATAGAATGATATAGAAATGACAGGTAAGTTTTGAATTAAGGAAAGACTTGCTGTTGCAATTACTCTGCATGTTGCTGATAAGTCCACAGTCAAGCAGCTTATAGGGGAACAAGGAGGTTTTATTTGGCTTACAACTGTCCAGTTACAGTTCCTCGTCCAGTTTGGCAGAAGAGCTCACACCAACACAAAGGGCTACGCAGACTGACCACACCAAATCCACAGGAATACTGAGAGGGACAATCTTCACTTGCCAGGCCAACATGTCTGGCCAAGAATACAAAAGGATGCCCGCTTGCTTAACTCTCTCTCTCCATCTTAGCCTCACACTCCGTAGGCTGGGCCTTCCTCATCAACTAGACAATGTCTTGCAGGTTTGCACGGGGCCTTACTCTGTTGGAACCGAAGTTCCCTTTGGGCCCCTTACCCAGATCCCCGAAGGAGACACGAGAACCGCTGGGTTGCTGTAAAGGCATGAGGCAAGATTTATTAATCTAGCTAGCTAGGACCGCCTCCCTGCTCAGGCATAGGAGAACAGCCCCGACTGAATTTGGGGCAAGGTTTTTATAGGAAAAGCAACTGCCTTGAGCAAATACATTCTGTAAATATTTTCACTATACACAAGGAAGTTGAGTCAGTTTACAGATGTTCTGGCCGATAACCTTGCCCTGGGCAGTTCCCGGCATGCCCAGGGGGAGAGGGTGAGGCAGCAGGCTCAGGTCTGCACGTCCGCAGTGAGCTGGCGCCGGCGGGAGAGATTTGAATTTTGCGCTGGCAGGAACTTGGGCTTCACAGCGGGAACCTGGGTTCCACATTCCCCCCTTTTCTTTAGGCACACTCCAATCATGGAGTGTCAGTTACAGTTCTTGTGGTAAATTTCTGGGAGGATTGGAGTCAGTTCCTCAGCAGGGGTGTTCCTTCCAGGTGATTCCAGCAGTAGAGGACGTCTCTTCAGAATTCTAAAGACCTTGAGAGACCCATCCCAGCATAGCTGCTCTAATCCTGCCTCACTTTCCCATAAACCTATATGAGAATCAGACTGCTCTGGGGATAAAGGGCGGTGATTCGATCTGGCTGCTTCCTGCTGAATCGGGGCGAAGGAAATAAGAGCAGTCTGACATTCTCATCTATGAAATGCTGGGTTGGTCTAGAGGTCTTTGATAGATGGCTTTATTACCTCAAGGTTGGTCTAAAAGAGACAAAATACAGGCAAATTGAGTCTCCAGAATCCATAGAAGGACCAGATCATTGTAATTGGGAAGGCACATAAAAGAATAATTTCTCCTATGATAGCATCTTTTCATCCAAATATGCCCTGAATGGGTGGCCTTCATCTGATTTCTGGATTGCTTGGATCATACCCTTCTAAAGCTGATAGTCACAGAGAGCAGGGCCAAGGCAATGTAGGCCGTCACACTCACGATGCTGAATACTGACACGGAAAGCAGCAGGAACAAGCTGGCATCAAACACCACTCCAGTTTTCTTAATCTCTCTAGTAGAGGAGGTCAACAACCATGGAGCCCAAACCCCTGTGGCCAGGTTACAGTGACCTTCCCCAGGGAACAGGCTTTAGGCCTGAACTGGGAAGAAACACCAAGACCTGACAATTTTTATATTTATTTTTCCTAGATAAAGCCATGTCTTTTCTCCAGAAAATGTTTCCTTGAAATAATATCTTATCAGGTTGGAATCTTATCCATCAGAGTGGTTGGATAAGGATGCAGCATTTAGGGTCTTTAAACTGCAGACTTTTTGTTACATGCTATCTGGCATTTTCTGTAATCCATGATTTTCTCTTCTAATACCTTTAAGCCTAAACCTTGAATATTCGGGCATTCAGGCATGTAAACAAAGGAATGCCTAAAAAGCATCACTATTAAGCACATAAGGAATCTCAGTAGTTACTTTGTGAGTGCAATGAGCCTGTCATTTTCTTGATCTTAAACATTTTAGTAAAATCAAAAGTTGACAAAAGCCTAGGAAGGAAGTTGAGCACTAGAATTTTGTGCTCCCTTGTCTATTAACATAGAAACAAAGAGGCTTCCCATTTGCACGTTAAACCCAAGGTTCTCACGAGATGCTCAACCTGGCACTTTTGGGCTTCCTTTTGCTGGATATCAGTGGCAAACTCCTTTTTCCCATCGGAGGGAAGCTAAGAGCTTCAGGCCATTTCATTGGTCTCCACCAGAGAACTCGCTCGACCCCTGGGTCCTGAGGTTCAGGGGGCAATCTTCCTCCAGTGGAAATTCCCATAGTTGGGACATACGCCACATGAAAGCTTTCTGTGCTCACAACAGTCTCAAAGCGCCCAGTCTGGTCATATTCGAAGCATCTTTACCTTTCCCCTGTCGGGAGGGGTCCTGGGTTGATCTGCTTGGGATGCCTGTTTAACCTATCCCCTAAGGCAAATGTCAAGTTCTGATTCCTTTGCTTTCTGGTTCTTTCTCTTTCTTTTCTTTTTTTTTTTTATACTAAGTCCTAGGTCACCTGTCCTATTTTTAAAGTCCTAGGACAAACAGAAACAAAGTATTCTACCTCCAAGACAGAAATGAAAGCTTCCTGATGGTGCCAACCTCTCCCTTACAGATGATGGGGACCTATTTCCCTCAACAGATGAGAGCCCTGTTGTCCTCCACATGAGAGTTTACTTCCCTCTGACAGATGAGGACTTTGGCTGACATGGAAGCTAAATGAAATTCCTGTCTGTTTCACCTTAGTCTTGAGGGCATTGAGAGGCAAAGCTTTTCCTGAGTTACTATCTGGTACTTTTGGTACAAATGTTTATAGCCTCTTAACTTTCTAGTTGGATGGTATTATAATTTAAAGATCTTCCTGGGATCATCTCTTGTCTAAGATGTATACAGGGCATGTCTGAGAATATGCTATGACTTGACCCTCTTTTAGGTTGGTAGAACTAAGCATTCACAATTTCTAGATAGTCCCTGGACACAGGAAGGGGAAATCTCTCTCTTTTGGCTTCAATTAGTGAACCTGGACTTGAGGAAAGGACGCGTGGCTTAGCAGAGTTCTGATAATCACTATACACAGTGTTGTCAGCAAAGACATCCACTGATACAGTCCGTGGTGTGGTCCGGGGAGGCCAGCACTCCACCCAACGCCACCAGAGCCCCACCCGATGACACTAAAAGGGGAGAGTCCATGGTCCACACATGCCTGAAGCTTCCTGTATTCCCTATGCTATTTAAACAGCATAGTCATTGTCTCAGACTTGAAACACTTTCCTTCAGGGCAAACATTTTTAGGAATTCCCTTCCATTGACTAACAAAAGCTAGAGTCACATTGATCCCCACCACACGACGCAGACAGACAAAGGTTGGGAATCCCTCCAGGAGAGATCATTCAAGTACCAGTCTGGCCACACTCTTTGCAGAGTCATGGGTGATAACTTAGCCATAGTGGGTTCAGCTGTTTCGTGACTTGCGATCGGATTCTAATCCGATCCCACCCTAGACCATATGTTATCACCATGGAAACGCAGAACTGGCCCAATCGAATCCCGTGGCTTTAAGAGATCTTAGGGATCTCGCCGTGGGACTACAAACTCGAGCACAGAGGTGTTACAGGTTTCCCACCTCAGGCCGACATTCATTCACACATTCATACAGAGGTTAAAACATTCCCTCCCCCATTTTGCAGGTGCCCTTTTCCTCCCCCTCCAAGAGAGGCCTGCTCCAAAAGGTGAGCAGGGGTTGGTTTAGCACATTCTCTTTTACCGTAAAGTCCAAGATTTAGAGAAACTCCCTAGTTGGCCTTGAGTCTGTTCCAAGCTGCAGCTGAGGCGGGGCCTCAGTTTCTCCTGCTGGCCACCTCCCTGGAGGCAGGGAGGGCCCTGGTCTCAGACTTCTCATTTATGACCCTACTGTTAAGATTCCTACTGTCCTTGAGAAGTTGGGATTTTAGAAGTAACCAATTTTCTGCTTTAAATAGACAACTGAAATACATTTGAATACATGAAGCTTAATTCTTAATTTCTAATTTCTGAGGCTCAATATCTTTTGTTTTATAACATGGAAGAAACATAACAAATAATATTTTCTTTAACCATCATCTCTTATTTTCAGTCTTCTCATAACTCTAACATCCCACAAACCTTCATGACATACTTTAACATTTTTTTAAGTAACCAACTCATGAACCTCTTGCACATCTAACTACCATACATATTTTCTTTCATACTTGATGGTTTTCTGTTGTTTACCCTTTAAAAAATGTCCTTTAAAAGAGGCAATAACAGTAGACCTCATCTTAAAAATCATTATATCCCAATTAAGTTAGCAAGATTGTAACAGAACACAGGAGTACACCTGGAAACAGGAAATTAGCATACATACCAGGAGAATGAAGAAATTCCAATGAATTTCTCAGAAATCAGTTTTCCTTTCTGGTTGCTAGATATGTTGGTATTACATATGGGAAAACAAACTTTTAAAGGAATTACAAAAGTGATGTTATTAGATCCTAGGTAAAAACACAATATCATCTTTTGTGAAGCTTCATAGAAATCAAGATAAAACAAAATTTTTTAATCAGTACGTACTCAGGCCTTTTATGTTGTTCTTAAGTGTGCACGTGCATTTAAATTGAGCATGCCAAATAATAAAAAGTCAAAAAAAACCAAGATGTAATTATAAGCGCGCAATAATTTGAAATGGCCATAGCTGTGTTATTTTGAAACATAAAACACACCTATTATGGAAAACCCAGATAACTAAGCAAATCAAAACACTTAAAGTAACTCTTAAAATGAGATCATCATAAACACAGCACAAAAAAAGACAGACAGTTCCCCGTCTTCCCTAGTCAGATCTTTCCCCCAGGGTTAGCACTCGAGAGGAGTTACCTGGCAGGCGTTTGTGGAACGGGGGCTTTTTGGGGCAGTCCCTCGCCCAATGCCCCTTTTCTCTACAATAGCGGCATTGGTCTCGGTCAGCTCTCTTGTCACCTTTATTGTTCAGGTATCCCTTTCTCTCTTCCTGCCTGTTTTGCCCGTCCTGCTTGTCCTGTACTATTGTAGCCAGGATTTGAGTAAGCCTCCGTTCATTCCTTCCTTCCCTAACGTCCGCCCGATGGTTGATAATCAAGTCAAGGGGCGTTGATCGAGTCTGTCCCATTATATATTGAATTTCTTGAACACAGAAATACCCCAGAAACACAGAGAATGACACAAAGACGAACCCAACAAATATTTCACAAAGACGAACCCAACACATATTTGCAGCACCCGGTCCTTAAGCGCTCGCTCGAGCGGCTTCTCTCCCGGGGAGAAAGTGAAAGTAAAAGAAGCCTGTAACAGAGGAGTTCGGAGACCCGCTGCCCCGGGTATGCCCTCCTTCTCTGACTGCTGCAGCTTACCGAACAGGGTTGGGTTCAATTGGGAATACCGTCCAATTGCCCAAGCCTTAAGGGGAGTTCAGCTGGGAATGTCCGGAGACCCGCTGCCCCGGGTGCCCTCCATCCCTCCTCCAACTGCAATCTTCTCCTCCAGCCGCTACCCCCTCGCTGTCCCCAGGGTCGGACCGTCGTCCGTCTCCCCTGCGAGGTCTCGGACACATCTGCCCACCTCTCGACGGGTACAGCCTCAATTTCGTCCCACCTAGGTGGCCTGGAAAAGAAACTGACACGAGAGACCACAGACACAATACACAATGCACAAGACACAAGACAATTCAGGAGCTCCACTTACCTCCAACCCTGGTCGTAGGCTCCTCCGAGTTGGGTCAGGGGCATCCCGGATGAGCCCCCATATGTTGGAACCGAAGTTCCCTTTGGGCCCCTTACCCAGATCCCCGAAGGAGACACGAGAACCGCTGGGTTGCTGTAAAGGCATGAGGCAAGATTTATTAATCTAGCTAGCTAGGACCGCCTCCCTGCTCAGGCATAGGAGAACGGCCCCGACTGAATTTGGGGCAAGGTTTTTATAGGAAAAGCAACTGCCTTGAGCAAATACATTCTGTAAATATTTTCACTATACACAAGGAAGTTGAGTCAGTTTACAGATGTTCTGGCCGATAACCTTGCCCTGGGCAGTTCCCGGCATGCCCAGGGGGAGAGGGTGAGGCAGCAGGCTCAGGTCTGCACGTCCGCAGTGAGCTGGCGCCGGCGGGAGAGATTTGAATTTTGCGCTGGCAGGAACTTGGGCTTCACAGCGGGAACCTGGGTTCCACAACTCAACCACGGGTGCTTTACAAATGTACCCAGAGCTCAAACACTTAACCATCAAGTTGACACCTGTACCTACCAAGTGCCTAAAGAGTAAGAGGTGTTCACAAGGAACATGACCCAGAAAATACTCCTTTAGACTCTCCCTAGGCTAGTGAAAAGGCTCAGGAGATCGAGGGGCCTGCATGGAAACCTGGTGACCTGAGTTCAATCCCAGACCCCACAGGATGGAAGGATGAGCCAACTTCCAAAAATTGTCCTCTGACTTCCAAACATGCCTCATGCCATGCACATGCCTGCTCCCTCCACTCTTTTTCTCCCCATCACTTTCTTTCTCCAATAAGGTTTTTTTAACAAGCTCCCTGGACAAGTGGGTAGAAACCATTAGCTGACTGAAAGTTCAGAGAAGTACATAAAAAGGAAGCTTGCTGGAGGGACGAGAAGGACCTCCCCCTGCGCCCGGGCCCCGCCCCAGCTGCCCTCCGGTTAAATAGCTCCACGCCGACGACGCCCCCATCCTCCCTTTACCCCACCCCGCTCTGCTGGTCAGGATGCGCGCGCAATCCAGCCAGGCCTCACCCCGCGACCTAGGTAAGTCTCCGCCCCGCGCCCGCCCACCAGGACCCCAGGCCAAATAATTCAGTTTAGTGAAATTGAGAGATCTTAAGAGTTAAAATGACAATGCCAAAGTCAAAGTGCAAATCCATGAGAAGCAACACTCAAGTAAACAAATTTCCCACTGAAGAAATTAATCCCATAATATTAGACTCCAACCAGAACAAACCTGCGGAAAAAGGCCAAGAAAGCCTCACCCAGGATAAAGACTTTCAAAATATGATCATTACCATGTTCAATACTATGAAAGAGGAAATCCGGGAGGAATTACATATTCGAATCAATCACTTTGAAGAGGAACACAACAGACATCTGGAGGAGTTGAGAAAAACAGTGCAAGAAACAAAAAGTGGCATAGAGCAGTTAAAACAAACTCAAGCAGAGTTTAAAACTGAGCTAAAAGACAAGTTATCTTCAACCCAGAACGCCAGAAGAGAGTCTTATCAACAGAACTAACGAAGCAGAAAACAGAATTTCAGACCTTGAAGATAAAGTGGGAGTACTAACCAGCTCAATGGAAGAGGTTGTTAAAGCCAAAAAGATACTTGAGAGAAATATCCAAGAGATATGGGACACCCTGAAGAAGCCTAACATGCGTATTCATGGAATACCAGAGCAAGAATCTCAAAATACCATCCCTGAGGAAATTTTTCAAATGATCATCAAGGAAAACTTTCCTCATCTAAAAAAAGAGAGGCCCATCCATATACAAAAGGCATTCCGCACCCCAAATAGATACGACCAAAATAGAAGCACCCCACGGCAAATAATAGTTAAAACACTCCGTATTCAAGATAAAGAACTGGTGCTGAGAGCTTCAAGGGAGAAAAAACAAGTCACTTTTAAAGGTAAACCTATTAAAATAACAAATGACTTCTCAGTTGAAACAGTAAAAGCAAGAAGAGCTTGGAGAGACATACTTCAAGTATTGAATGAGCAAAAATGTCAACCCAGGCTGATTTATCCTGCAAAACTATCAGTCATGATCGAGGGAGAAAGAAAAATTTTCCAGCACAAAGACAACTTGAAGGGATACATGTCCACCAAAACAGGCCTTCAAAAAATGCTAGAAATGATACTCAAGCGTGAAGAAAAAAACAGGCATATCCAGGAGAACAGAAGGCAAATATAACACCATTAAAAACGAAGCAATATACTAATAAAAGCTACTAAACATAATAAATGTCTGGAATTAACAATAGTTTCTACATTATAACACTAAATGTTAATGGAATTAATTCACCGATCAAGAGACACAGATTACAAACTTGGATTAATAATCACAATCCATCAATCTGCTGCCTGCAGGAAACCCATCTCACCACAAAAGATAGGCACGCTCTAAAAATAAAAGGCTGGTCAACAATTCTACAAGCAAATGGAAGCAGAAAACAGGCAGGGGTAGCCATTATGCTATCAGACAAAGTGGACTTCAAACCAAAGAAAATTATAAGAGACACGGATGGATACTACATTTTAGTCACAGGTACAATTCACCAGGAAGACTTCACAATACGGAACATATATGCACCCAATACGGGCCCCTCCACATTCATTAAGAAAACCCTACAGTGTCTAAAGCAAGAAATCAACCCCCAAACGATAATTCTTGGGGACTTCAACACCGCCCTCTCAACATGGGATAGATTAACAGGTCAAAAGCTTAACAGAGACACTTTGGAACTTAATCAAACACTGAAACAAATGGACCTTACAGATCTCTATTGAACTTTTCACCCACGCACCAAAGAATACACATTTTTCTCAGCAGCACATGGAACTTTCTCCAAAATAGATGACATATTGGGCCACAAAATGAATCTACACATATACAAGAAAGTTGAAATTCTAACCTGTGCCCTATCAGACCACCACGGCCTAAAACTGGACATCCACAACACATCAAACAAGAGAAAATACACTAACTCCTGGAAACTTAACACTATGATGCTGAATGAGAACTGGATTCAGGAAGAAATTAAAAAGGAAATTCAAGATTTCCTGAAAGTGAATGATAACGAAAATACAACTTACCAAAATCTCTGGGACACAATGAAAGCTGTTCTAAGAGGTAAGTTCATAGCTCTTAATGCCTACGTCAAAAAAATGGAAACATCAGAAATAAACAACTTAACAATGCAGCTTAAAGCTTTAGAGAAACTAGAGCAATCTGATCCCAAAAGTAGTAGAAGAGAGGAGATTAGCAAAATAAGGGGAGAAATATCTGAAATCGAGATTAAGAAAACGATAGAAAAAATCAACCAGTCAAAAAGCTGGTTCTTTGAAAAAATCAACAAGATTGATACACCCCTAGCTAAACTAACCAAAAGCAAGAGAGAGAAAACCCAAATTAACAAAATTAGAAATGAACATGGAGTTATCACTACTGATACCCAAGAAATCCAGAGAATTATAACATCATATTTCAAAAACTTATACTCTGTGAAGTTTGACAACACAAAAGAGATGGATGAATTTCTAAGTAAACACAACTTACCTAAATTGAATCAGGAAGTTGTGAATTATTTAAATAGTCCTATAACATATAAGGAAATTGAGGAAGTAATCTCGAATCTTCCTACCAAAAAATGTCCTGGACCAGATGGATTCAGCACAGAGTTCTACCAGACATTTAAGGAGTTAATAACACCAATACTCCTTAAACTGTTCCATCAAATAGCAAAGGAAGGAACACTACCAAATTCCTTCTATGAAGCTAATATCGTTTTAATCCCAAAACCTAATAAAGATTCACTTAAAAAAGAAAACTATAGGCCGATCTCCCTGATGAACACAGACGCAAAGATTCTCAACAAAGTCTTAGCAAATCGGATTCAAAAACATATTAAGAAGATCATTCATGGGGACCAAGTAGGCTTCATCCCTGGTACACAAGGTTGGTTCAACATACGCAAATCAATAAATGTAATTCATCGTGTAAACCAGTCCAGAGTCCAAGACCACATGATACTCTCGATAGATGCAGAAAAAGCTTTTGACAAGATCCAACAGCCTTTTATGATCAAAACGCTAGAGACAGTAGGAATGGAAGGAACCTTTATCAATATAATAAAAGCGATATACAACAAGCCCACAGCAAGGATTATGCTCAATGGGGAACAATTGGAAGCATTCCCACTTCGATCAGGAACTAGACAAGGCTGTCCACTCTCACCACTTCTATTCAATATTGTACTTGAAGTCTTAGCTGAAGCCATAAGACAAGAAAGGGACATAAGAGGGATTCAAATCGGCAAGGAAGAAGTCAAGCTATCCCTATTTGCAGATGACATGATCTTATACCTGAGTGATCCCAAAAACTCCACCAGGAAGCTCCTGGAATTAATTGAGAAGTTCAGCAGGGTGGCAGGATGCAAAATAAATGTGCAAAAATCAGAGGCCTTCCTATATGCCCAGAATGAAAGAAGTGAAAAAGCCTTGAGAGAAACAATCCCATTTACTATAGCCCCTAAAAAAATGAAATACCTTGGTATAAACCTAACCAAGGAGGTAAAAGACCTTTACAATGAAAACTTTAAAACCCTAAAGAAAGAAATAGCAGAAGACACCAGAAGGTGGAAAGACCTCCCTTGTTCCTGGATTGGCAGAATCAACATCGTAAAAATGACCATCCTACCAAAGGCAATATACAGATTCAATGCTATACCAATCAAAATCCCAAAGCAATTCTTCAAAGAAGTTGACCAAACAATCTCAAAGTTCATATGGAGGCACAAAAGACCCAGGATAGCAAAAACAATCCTGAGTAACAAAAACACAGCTGGAGGTATTGCCATACCAAACCTTAGTCTATACTACAAATCCATAGTTATAAAGACAGCCTGGTACTGGCTCCAAAATAGACACACAGATCAATGGATAAGGATTGAAGACCCAGATATAAGCCCACAAAGTTACAGCCATTTGGTCTTTGACAAAGGGGCCCAAAGAATCCAATGGAAAAAGAACAGCATCTTCAACAAATGGTGCTGGCAAAACTGGATCTCCACATGCAGAAGATTAAAGCTGGACCCGTACTTGTCACCATGTGCAAGACTTAATTCCAAATGGATCAAGGACCTTGATATCAGGCCAGAGACTATAAAAACCATAATTGAAAGGATAGGGAACTCCCTCGAGCTGATTGGGCTAGGCCAACAGTTCCTAAACAGACATCCAATGGCACAGTCACTGCTACCAACTCTCAACAGTTGGGATCTTGTGAAATTAAAGAGCTTCTGTTCAGATAAAGAGATTGTAACGCGAGCTCAAAGGCAACCCACAGAATGGGAGAAAATCTTCACTAACCACACATCTGATAGAACTCTGCTGTCCAGAGTGCACAAAGAACTTAGAAAACTAAACACCAAGGAAACTAATGGCCCAATTAAAAAATGGGCCCTGGAACTTAAAAGAAACTTTACCAGGGATGAAATTAAAATGTCTAACAAATATCTGAAAAAATGCTCCACTTCCTTAGCCATCAGGGAAATGCAAATCAAAACTTCCCTGAGATATCATCTCACCCCGGTCAGGATGGCAAAAATCCACAATACAAACATCGACAAATGTTGGAGAGGATGTGGAGAGAGGGGAACTCTCCTACATTGCTGGTGGGAATGCAGGCTCATACAGCCACTCTGGCGAGCCGTCTGGAGATTCTTAAAGAAATTAAAGATTGAAATGCCATATGACCCTGCTATTCCACTTTTGGGAATAACCCCCCCATACAGCAGAGGTTCACCTCGATAGCACAAGCACGACCATGTTCATAGCAGTGCTGTTTACAATAGCAAAGTCATGGAATCAGCCCAAATGTCCAACAGTTGACGAGTGGATAAGGAAACGGTGGTACATCTATACAATGGAGTACTACTCAGCCATCAAAAATGATGAATTACTGGAATTTGCCGGGAAATGGATGTCATTAGAAACAATTATATTAAGTGAAGTATCCCAGACCCAGAAAATTAAGCGCCGTATGTACTCCTTAATAGGTGGCTCCTAGTACCAAACCCACCCAGCCCACCTAGAGACAGTAATTCCAAGGATTATGAACAGGAGGGATGGGGTAGGAGGGCCACACCAGAAACAAGGAGAGAAGGGACCATGTTACAGCAGGGAAAATAGGCCTCCACCAAGGACCCAAATAAGTAATGCGACATCTGATTAAGTTCACAGACTTTTGTTCCTGATCATTTACTACTGAGGGGGTGTGATCTCACCAGAAGAGGAGGGCATATAGTCTGGCAGATAAAAAGTAACCATTTTGCAAATGGGTGATAGACCCCTCCCTTACTGTGGTTTCCCACTTTTATTATATCTACCTTTGAATGTGCTTTTATCACAAGACTCTAACAGCTTTTTGTCTCTGGCCAGGGGGTAACATACAATGCCCACCAGGATGGAGTGAAGGGCATTGCAGGAGCAGCAAAACTGCAAAAGAAAATCAACAAACCACAATCCAGAACTTCAGAGACTCTATATCAACCACCTAGAACTAGGCCAGCTTAGTCTCTCCCCATCTTGAAGCTCAGGGAAATTTGCGGAAGAGGGGGCGGTAAGAGTGTAAGAGCAAAAGGATGGGAGGAGCAATGATATGTAAGATACTCTATACTAGTTATGGCTGAAGCAGTCATAATTGGACTTTGCATGCCCTGCGCATTGTCCAACACACTGTTGACCTCACAAAGTCTAGCATCTGCTAAAGGCACCAAGATCCTTGGAGGCAAAGGATTGGCAGCCACAGCAGTGTTCCTATACCTAAGGGGAACACGGGAAAGGGTTCAGGGAAAGGCCACTGGGTCCTTGTACATCATCGGAGAGGAGGGCCCAGAGGAAAATCAGACATGCACAAGAAAGGACTCTCTGGGAATTGGGGTGGGAGGCACTGGGGGATGGGAAGGGAGAGGAGTGGGGAGGAAGAGCAAGGGGTACGGGGGGAGGAGGAGGGAGGGAGGGAACTGGTGTACCTAATAAGTTTGTATGAGCTGAAATAAAAAAAAAAAAGGAAGCTTGTCATGAAGTTGGGGGTGTTATTAATAACAAATCTTGAGGACTTGGGATGTGGCTCGGTTGATAAGAGCGTTGCCTAGTATGCACAAGGCCCTAGGATCTATTCCTAGCTCCACATACGTCTCATACATGTACACACATACACATACACACACTAATACACTAACATGTACACACCATACATAGTTCAGCTACATAGTGAATTCAAGGGCTACATGAGACCCTGTCTAAACATTAGCCTCGAAAGGAAGGAAGGAAGGATGGAAAGAAGGAAGGAAGGAAGGAAGGAAGGAAGGAAGGAAGGAAGGAAGGAAGGAAGGAAGGAAGGAAGGAAGGAAGGGCAAGAAAGAAAGAGAAAGAAAGGGAAAGAAAGAGAAAGAAAGAAAGAAAGAGAGAGAGTAAGAGAGAAAAAAAGAAAGAAAGAAAGAAAGAAAGAAAGAAAGAAAAAAAGAAAGAAAGAAAGAAAGAAAGAAAGAAAGAAAGAAAGAAAGAAAGAAAGAAAGAAAGAAAGAAAGAAAGAAAGAAAAGAGCTGGTATGCTTCCTTAGTTTCGCATAGGACAAGTTTAGCCTGCAGCATTACCCGTGTGGAATGCATGGAGCACAGAAAGGGCAGGACCAGCTTCAGAAACAAGACCTTGACCTACAAATACAGGCATCGCAATGGAGAGAGAAGAAGCAGAGGCAGGATGGAGTCAGCTGTGAGGCCTTGGGCAAGTTGCTGTAGCTCCTGAAGCATTTTCTCCTCATTTAGGAAGAAGGACAGATGCATTCACCATTCCCATGGCTTATAGTTAAGTCTGGAGTAATAAAGTTCCATCTCAAATGATGTAAAGGAGTTTGCTGTTTAAAAGAGATAAAGCGTGTGCGTGTGTATGCGCGCGCACGCACGTGGGGCATACATGTAAGCGTGTTGGATGCATGCATCCATGGACATACATGTGGAGACCTGAGCAGGATGGTCCTTATTGCCACGAGACAGAGTTTTTAATGGAAACTGAAGCTGTCTGTTTTGCTTAGGCTGTCTGGCCAGTGAATTATCAGGATCCATCTATCTCTGTCTCCCAGTGCTAGGATTACAGGCAGAAAGGAAATAGCTGTTGCTTTTTTATAGCAAACGCTGGTGAAATATTCTTTTCTTGAAATGGCCTCGCCTCACCTCATCAGAATTTTATTCATCAATTCATTGCAATAAGAGATCCATCCATTTGCAAGGGTGATGAAGTAGTAGATTTACCTGGCCACCCGCACATAGAAACTAATCTCTCCAGGTCACATCAGGCTATGAGCAGAGCCAATGCTTCCCTCTCCTGGCCTTTCTCAAGATAAACAATCTGCTACACAGAGGCCCCAGGGAGACATGGGACTACTAACCTCAGGGAAAAGGCCCGAAGAAGCAAGGCTGCTATAACTCTCTGTAGACTTAAAAAATAAAGCAGAGTAAAACAGCTTAGACAAGATGAACAGATGGAGAAAATGTTCGCCTTTATTCTTATTTTAAATCACTATAAAATCTTTTATTTCTTGATAATTTGTATGTTCCTCATACTTCTTTACCAACTTCCCACATAGCATTTATGCCCGTGCCCACTATACAGATCCCGAGACTGAGGTCAGGGGAAGCACATCACACAGTTGCAGAGCTGAAGAGTCAGGAATCCAACCTCAGGCCTTGATTGTGCCCCTGCTGGTGGTGGTTGCACTTCTCAGGGACTTTGGGTAGAGCATCTCTGTAGATAGCATAACAAATCTCAATTCTAACCCTCAGAATGCTCGAATGTGAGGATTCGATTGATGTATTCACTTAGTGATCTTTGGCTAAACACTCATTGGGATACTATGATGGAAGCATTTTGTAGATGAATATATCATTTAAACCAATAGACCTGAAAGAAAGTAGATTAGGCTCCATCCTGTGGCAGGTGTCATCTGATTACCTGAAGGCCCTAAAACTCTCCTGGAGAAGAGGAAATAGCCTATTGGCCTGATTTCTCCGGAGAATCCTGGCTGATACAGACAATACTGCAATACCTGAGACACTGACCTCTGTACTTAGCCGTAGTCTGTGCTCAGCAGAGCTTCAAGCCCTGCCTGACCAGTTCAGGGCCTGAGGAGGGACATCCGCAGCTTTTTTTCTTCACAGTCCACCGACTGGTCACACACCTACATACTGCAGGACATGCACAAGGACATCACAGGCTCTTTCACACTTTTCCCATGGCCCCTTGGTCCACTACCACCAAAATGACGCCCACTTATCAAGCAAATAAGACAACTCTGAAAAGAGACTGCAAATAAAAATGGGCATGATACCATCCTTTTTTTTTTTTTAATAAAGAATTGCAGAGAAAACAGACATGAGTTACACAGAAACTTGAGATCCTGCCTGCGTAAATTCCAGGCACCTTCTTATTTATAACCTATGCTAATTAAATGTTATCTCGCTGAACATTCCCCTGTTAACAGAGGTTTTTCTGAATATTGTCAAGCCTCAAGTAAAAGCTTTTGGCTTCCTCTCTTTTTTCAATGAAGCTAATTTGAAAACCTCCTTCAGAGGGAATCCTCCCTCACACATGAATGAACACCGTGTCTCCTCCGGTCGTTGATAACACACACTTGGAATGAGTGGAAATTCCACAACAGCACTCTGTTCAGCAGTGTGGAAATGTCTAGAACTGAACAGAGAGTTGTGGGATGAGGAAATACAAAGGGGCAGAGGGCAATTTTACATTTATTTGTGTGTGTGTGTGTGTGTGTGTGTGTGTGTGTGTGTGTGTGTGTCCAAAGTCAATTGTAAATATTGTTCTTCAAGAATCATCCATCTCATTTTTGAGACACGGTCTCTCACTTTTGCCTGGAACTCACCCGTTTAGCTGAACTGCCTAGCTAACAAGCTTGCTAGCGAGGCAGAGTCTTAACCCTGAGCCATCTCTCCAGCGCCGCCCCCCCCCCCAGTTTTCCAATTACTACTTACTATATTTTTTTCTCTTAGTATTTTAAAAGAGATACTCAGCAGTCTTCCTCAAAAGTTGAGTAGAGAAACCAGTTCCTTTAGCATAAACAAGTCAGAGCTGTTTCTAGGTGGCTTTGAAGCACCTTCCATGTTTTCCTGTCCTAGGACAGGTGGGCTTTGAGAACAGACCCTCTTGCTTTCTTCATCTAAGGTTCAAGGGCATTCAATTGCTTTGTTGTGTTGTTCTTGAGCAGGATCAGTTTCTTGTCTGTTCAAAACAAGGAAGCTGGTAACTAAACCCCACCCTGAACACCATGGAACCTTCTTAAGTGCTCTAGATCTTGATCCACATATGCCACTTGTACTCTCAGACTCTAACCCTGGACCCCTTACTCTGCTTAGGATCTTGAGAGTGCCCTAAAGGCACACGTCTCACAGGCTTAGCCCCCATGGTGACTCATACATCCGTGAAATAAGAGACCTTGTGGGGGCTGGAGAGATGGCTGGGAGAATGGGGTTGAGACTCTGCCTCATGAGCAGAAGATTCTGAGTTCGGATCCCAGGTCCCGCGTAAGAACACCAGGTGGAAAAAGCCGTGACCTGCACTTCCGTCTCTGTCTCTACCGGGATTATAAGCAGCAGGCCACCCTGACCGGCTTTTCCACATGGGTTCTAGAGATCAACTCACCCCATACTTGTGTGGCAAGCACTCCATCAACGAGCCATCTCTTCAGCCCCAGTATGCTAATTTTTAAAGTACTTCTCATGGAAATTGCAAGCCATTAGGAACTAATCACTTTTATTAATTGAATGAATGCTGGCAAACAAAATTAGTAATTTGGTAGCCTCTTCCAGGGGAAGAGGCGCTGGAAGCTGACTGTGCTGGGAGAGGGTCTCCTCACTTGGGCCCACAGGTGACCAAAAACGGTAGAAGTCGATTTTCTTTGCCTTCATTTTGCATCTGTCTGTCTCCTTTACCTTGGCTATAGACGGAGGCGAGTCATTGTCCTTAATGCTTCCTTAAATTATTTCAGCAAGAACAAAACTTCAGGACCCCCTGCTCCTCTTACCTGAGAATGTTGATCCACGGGGACATGGCTGCTCCCTGAATCAGAAGAATCACCTCTTGGGAACCAGGTCGATCCTCTGAGCAGTGACAAGGATGAATGATTGATGATGGTTTGTTGGACCACCTTTCTGAGACGATGGCAGCTGTGTCTTCTCTTGGACCAGATCCACTTAGTTATGCATACCCTGCATTCCACTTAAATCTAAACCGCACATCAGGCCCTGAAGATGAAGACAGACTTAGGGTCACTGGACCCCTTTGTTCCTCTGTGGGGCCAGAATGTATTAGTATACATCTTCTCTTTCTGCTTTTCACCATTACTTTCTCATTCATTGATGCATCGGAAAGTTGGCTGTGCCTAGGTTGCTGGATCTGCTGGATCCCAGACTTTCATTCGAAGAAACTCTGGGTACATCAGTTCTCAGCTATTATTTTTTTATTATTATTTTATTTTTCTAGTTTTACAAGCATATTGAGTATTTATTCCTGCTTCCTTCCATCCCCTCTCCCACCCATCCCCCTTTCCTTCCCTTCCTTTCCTCAATTCATCCCATTCCCTCCCACCCTCCTACCCATCTGCTTTTATGGACCCCAGGGTTCCCTTTGGTTTGTCTACTCTTTTTTTAAATTTTCAACTTTTTCAAGCATATTGAGTACTTATTCCTGCTTCCCTTCATCACTTCTGCCTCCCATCCCTCCATCAATCCCACCCTCCTGCCTGTCTGCTTCTGTGGATCCCAGAATTGCCTCAGGCTTCTCTATTCTTGTAGGAGTTCAGGCCTCTGTGGTTTATCAAGTTGCCTCTCTTTGGGCACCCCACTGATAGGGACATTTCCCTTCACTTATCCAGCTTTAGTTCCCGAGGTTTCTACTGTTTATTCTTGTCTCTCTTGAGTTCCTCAATATTCTATGGAGGCATGTTGGTATGTCAGTCATTATGCAGGTCTAGTAACAACAAGTCTCACGGCAGTGAGTTCCTAGATGCAGCAGTCCTGCTTTGAGCGGGATGTCTTGTCCAAAGGTGGATCTTCCCATCTTTAGGTTCTTACAATCTCACTGCCTCCTCTTCTGTGAGGTTCCCAAAGCCTTAGGATTTTTTTTTTCCAAAAAGTCTACTTACTTGTGATAGTGAGAGAAAGAGAATGAGAAATAATTTTTGTGTGTATTTAGACAGAGAGAGAGAGAGAGAACACATATGCCTCAGTACATGTTTGGAGTCCAGAGGACAACTTTCAGAAATTGATTCTCTCCTCCTGTGGGTTCTAGGGGATTGAACTCAAGCTGCCAGGTTTGTGTGTAGATGCCTTTACCCACTGAGCCATCTTGCCAGTCTTGTTTTTTTGTTTTGATTTTTTAAAAATTCTTAGCCAATCTAGAGAGTATTTCAATTCCTCTATTTCACTACCTCAGTGATGTGGTGAATTCAGGGACTCTACCAATGCCGATTCTACTTTATGCAGACTTCATTGATATTCAAATGTTTATGTCAACTCTTCTTTTAGTCCCATGATTGCCTGCACCTATGCATATTAACTTGTAACCTATAATCGTTTTTAATATATATTAACCACTGCAAAAGCTTTGTTTATGTAGTTTCAGTAAATGTCACAAGTCAAAGTGTAGGTAGTAAAAGTTCCTCGTTTTCCAAATGAGGGGACAGGTGAAAAAAGAGGTTGTTGTCACAAAGCACAGCTTTGACCTCAAAGGGAAAGTGAAAGTCTATTCTGAGCCACGTACACAAGATCAGAGCCTGGGACACAGTTCGGGTTGTCGTGAGAGGCATGTCACAGCATGGAAGTGCTTACATGTGCTTTTCATAGTCATAGAACAACAGAAAGTTCATAAATCAACACATATGTTAAATACACTGCAGGCAAGCAGGTTTCAACAAAGTGGGGAATTTGCTCATACGCTTTTGATGTTACCTGTTCACATTCTTTGCTTCAGGGCTGTGCAGCTAGAGATCTGCTTTGTGAATATCTTCCAAAGACTGTTTCTGGTACTCAAAAGGATGCTAGGTCAAACAAAGCGATGGGCAATGAATTAGAGGAACTCAAAATAACCTGAGATAATTTTGGTTCTGAATCTGCAACATTCTAACTCTCCACAACCATGATCAATCAGCCTATAGATTCTTCAACGCACGCGCGCGCGCGCGTGTGTGCGTGTGTGCGTGTGTGTGTGTGTGTGTGTGTGTGTGTTTGTGTATGGTTTGCACATGGAGGTCAAATGTAACTTGCTGCCTTATGGTGCAAGGAAGGCTCATTTCTAAGATGTGATAAAGATGAGGTGGGAACAGTTGGTAAACCATTAAGAAGACTTTAGATCATATTAGCATTATTAATCATCATGATTTGAGTCTTTTTTTTGTCTTCTTTTTTTCCTGCCTTCTACATCTGACATACTATATACGTGGGCATATGATAGGGAAATCTAATTTTAAATAACCAAGAAGTAGGGGTGAGGGATGTGAGCATTTTAATTCACCAAAACCTCCTCATGTGTATTTTCACGCTGTTTAACTTACACTGACTATGTTTCTTCCTCTGTCAACACTCATTTGTACTTGATGAAGTGTGTTATTTGATGCTGGGAGTAGTTGAAATAAAACTCATTATCTTTTAAAATTTATTGTTTAGTTGCATACATGGATATAGTAACTTTATGATATTTTTACTCCTTAATTCCCACTCCCACCCCCCCTTCCTTTTCCCCTTGCAACCCTTTATCTCCCCTGCCAGACTCTTATTTGCAATTCTTTCACTCGTTGGAACCCATGTGTGTCATCTAGTTTGCCTTTGATGACACATGCCTGACATGATTCATGCTCCAGGAAGTATCGTGGATCAGTGGGTGCGCCACTGAGGGAAGCGTCTTCCTTTTCTTCTCTGTCAGCATTAATCCTCATCAGTCTCTCAGGGAGGCGTGGAGCTTCTTCAAAACTCATTACCTTTCAAGCCCACTTTTCCTTCTGGCTAGTCTGAATCCATAGCCATAACTTCATGTAGAGAGGCTAATTTTAATTTTAGGAAGGATTAGTCTTTGCTACCTAAATTATACCAACTGTTATTCGTGGATGATAAGTTGATCTGCCCTGTTATCTTGGTATTGCACGCAACTCCAATTTGGGGAACTAAATGAACAGTCACAGTGCAAGAAGATATTGGGGTTCAAAACAGTGTCATTCTGAACTCCAACAAAATTGTTCTCTCCCCATATACCAAATAGTATTAGTGACAGTGATACAGGCTGGAGGCCAGATTTGGAGTAATCAGGATTCCAGAGATTATTGTGGAAACAACTAAATCTCCTTCCTTATTTCACAAGGAGGAAGAAAAAAAGAACTCCAATAGGAGCCATTTGTGATATTGCAAATTTACTTCCCATGTGCAAAATAGGAATACTATTGACATTTTTCCAATCTGGGATAACAGTACTATGGGACATCTTGAAGATTCACTTAATCAAGAAACATGGGTTCTTAAGATGTAGGTACTTTGGCTACAAGTTATTCCTTTTCCTTCTTTTTAAAGTAGTATTCTTTCTTTGATGATATATGATACAAAATAGCATTCTCACTAAGATATATGTCCTGTTTTTGAACATGAATGTCATAGTTGGGCACAGGTTCAACTTGACAGTTGAGGGTTTGAGCTCTGGGCACATTTGTAGAGATTTAGTGATTGTGTTAAACCCAGAGTAAACCTGCAGCAGATTGTCTGGCTGACAGCTCATGGTGGGTGGGATTAGGCCTGGAATAAAACACACATTGCTGGTTGAGAGAATTGGCATCCTTTTGTACACTTGGCCAGACATGCTAATCTGGCAAGTAAGGATTGTCCCTCTCTCAGCCATTACGTAGAGATGGTGTGGCCAGTTCCCTTGGCCTTGGTGTTGGTGTGAGCTCTCCTGTCAAGCTGGACTGAGAACTGTAACTAGATAATTATAAGAGACAATAAACTCCTTGTTCCCTTAAGCCATTTGACGGTCATTTGTCAGCAACCATGTAGACAAACTGCAACAATGAACTCTGTTCTTACGTGGTCTTTCATTACCACCACTACTGCTATCATTAGGATTGCTTTTACCTCCTATGCCATCTTGCTAGCTCCAGTTTTTATGACCATTTTTATCTAATAATTTGTTGTGTTTTAATATCAATAGCAGCAGCACAATAATCAAATTGGTTAACGTTCATTTATTTTTTCTTAATGGAGGAAGTTCTATTGTTTTGAATTCTTTGACTTGAATGTAAAAATAGAAAGTACCCCCAAATGGAATTGCTTTGGAAGATGGTAAATATGTCTCTGCCACTCTAAAGACTAGAATTTTTAAGTTCAAATTATATTGAAAGGAAAATTTTTTATGACAATAGTAAAGACGTTTTTGAATCTTTATAAGCAAGAAGACTTGGTTTGAGTGAAGTCAAAGATGTGGGTATGCGAGCTGTCATAACGGAAACGTGGTTACTGAGACACACAGCAGCAGCATCCTCACTGGTAGCTGCACTAAAGCCAGGGTCAGCTTTGTTGGTGTCACTTGGGAAAACTTATCATGACATGAGATGATTTTCAAAAGATCTAAGTGCAAAAGGATTTAAGACTATGTTATGAAAGAGTGAAAGTTGATAGAGATGTAGACTTAGGATTCTCTTCTGAAGTCCACTTGATGTGTCCTCGGGAGGAGTTAGCCCAGGTCTGAGAATCTAAGAGCCCATCTCACACTGAAAGCTTGTGGCATCAGAAGGGGCTAGAAGTGCCTCATCGGGTCCTTTCTGCTGACTCTGAATGGGGCTTTCAATGCTGAATCTTTTCCAGAGGACAAATTACCTGACGTCAGTACTCGCTCACTTGGCTCTTCTGGGAGCTCACTGTGGAAAGACACTATAACCAGTTCTGAATTTTAGTTGTTACTTTAAAACTGTCCTGTAATTATGTCTCCTTCTGACAGGATGCCTCAGCTGAGGCTTTCCAGACAGGTAGGTCTTTGACTTAGAAGAACAAATGGCAGCATCTTTGGTTAAGGAAGCTTGTACTTGGCACCAATCCAAGGAACTCCGCGAAAGAGAAAGAGGATCATCCCTGGGGCTTCACATATGAGGGTCAAAAATGTCAAAGACAGACACACTTCTGGGGCTCAGTGAGATGGCTTAGCAGAAATATAAATCACATGGTGGAAGGAAAGAACCAACTACCCTCACTGCTTTCATCTCAAAGTGAAGAAGAGTTAGTTTATTCGGAGCCAAATATGAGTTAGTTTATTCTGAGACAAATTCAAGAAGCTTGGATTCAGGATGTCCTGAATGACATGTTTCAACATGAAGCAGTTACAGGAACTTGTAATTGCCCCAGAACAAATGCAAGTTATGAATCACAGCACTTCCGAACTGTGACAGGAACTGCAGGCAGGTGGGTTACAGAGGAATGAGGGGAAATTTCTACTACAAGTCCTAGATGTTTTCTGATTGCATTCTTAGCTTTAGGTTGGTGGAAACTAGTGGTCTGCTAAGAATATATCCCAAATGCTTATCTGATAGTCACCGGAATGTACAGAAGTGTTGAGAGTGGCTGCAATGTAGAAGGAAAAGCCGCATCGCAAAATGGATTTTGGACCAGCAGAGGAGTTATGGCCTGGCAAAGCCAGCTTGCTTCAAAGCTGCGGCAGGATGTAGGACCTTGGCAAAACCAGCCTGCTCCAGAGTTGCGGGCAGGCAAGTCTGGCTTTATAAGGCCCGCCTGCCTCTCAGCTGAAGTGAGACATGACTTGGGCAGAGTCCTGTCTGTCTCATTTCTTCCAGGTAAGATTGGTTATGCTTGGTTTTGACTCTTTTTTTCAGTTTTTGCATTGTATGCTGCAAAGAAATCCATAGCTTCTCCGCTTTCCCAAACCCTTGGGACCTGCTAATAAGAGTGTTTAGTTTATATATAAAACAAGAAATGCTTGGCAAAGTTACTGTTGCTAATCCCTAGCTGAGATTTTGCAAGCTACTCAGTCCCTAATTTGCTGCAGGCAGTCTGTTGTTTTCGTCATTCTCGTGTTGCCCCCATAGAGCAACGCCATGTGGGTCAAGCACAGAAATGGATGCTAAATGGCTTTTGGGAGACTCGGGTTCCTTGGGATAACTTGGCTCTAGGTCTGCAGCGCTGCAGCTCTTCACGGTGGTTGTGGTTGAGTCGCTCTATCAGCCTGTGGAATCTCTGGCACAGGTGTAGCTTTTGGGGGGAGTACTTCAGTTTACAAAGTAAAACACCTTGCCCAAGGCCATACAAGGAAAAGAAAACATCCCATCTGTTGGTCGAGGCTAACTCACTGAAAATGTGTCTCATCTCACTTCTGCTTAAATCACTTTCTAATATCACCTGCTTAGCAATCTCTGCCTTCCCTGTCCATTCCCAGCCATCCCAGTCCATCCTGTCTTCTCCCAACAACCAAATGATGTTCATAGTCTGGGACATGTCTAGATAACCCAATAGGGGTTGCTTATATATATATATAGTTTTTTTTAAAAAAATGGAAGTATCTGGGTGATTTCCATTACTTTTTCTTTCTTTCTTATTTTAATAATCATATAGTCCTGGCTAGAGGTACTTCATATCAACCAGAAATGAAGGAAGATCCTTCAGACTTAGTGTTCTAGGAAAGCAATTCATTTTGACAATGATCATTAGGTCCAGGTTAAGACAGGGTATTCGCTGCTGTGAAGGGCAGAAGGATAGCATGCAGACGTGTCCTCTTGCGCCCTAACGACAGTAGTTTTGTCTGGCAGTTTCAAGGTGCTTTGTCTGGAATCAGCAGTGGTGATAGTGTGTGGTGCTGCTGGGTTCTGACTGGAGTCTCTGATGTGACTGTGTGAGCTAATTGCTGCGCCTTCTCATTACTGCATACAGTGCAGCTGTCTTACACTTCCTGTTGGGATCTAAGGCCACTGTGGACTAATGGGGGAAAAAAGTGTTTCCTATGGAAAACCCCTGTAGGCAACCACTGGTAGTAACGGCTCAAAGGGAAGCCTATATTTGGCACTATATCGTGAACTGTAATGCAATTACAACCCCCAGGGGGTCGTGTTGACAGCCAGGCTCTGACCCTGGTGGGGTATGGAGATTCCAAATTTCTCATAAGCTCCAGGGTGGGCTGCTGCTAAAGGGCAAAGACCACAAGCCTGCAGAGAACCGAATGGGGAAGGGGATTGCTTTTCAGTGTAGCTAGCTGCTGGCTGGTTGTTTTTGCTTTTCCTGAATACTTTCCACCTTGTCACTTGCGCTGGGAGCCATGCATCCAAAGCAGCAAGCTGTAACTTGTGAACAGGAGACACATTAATAAAAAAAAAAAACTCCGGAGGGAGAATCCAAGATCAGCCTGTTGCCATGACGCCAGATTAACCACACTGAGCTGGAAGAGTGATTCTCCCCAGAGTAGTTATCAAGTGACACTATCTTAATTACCCATTGAAAAAAAAAAAGCGCCTGCTTCCAGCCAGCAATTATTTCCTGATCGATCCCCCTGTCTTGCTAAGTATGATTTCAGGCCATTTATAATAAAACCTCTGGTGTGCTTGTCCTGAGAAAGAGAATCACCTCCTCGACCTTCCGTACTTATCAGTATCCCAGTCTGCTCCACACTAAATCTCCTTGCTCAGCCAGTCATTGTGAGTGACTTGAACTCCTTATTTGTTATACTCTAAGACTTATAGATAAGAAGAGCAAGCAAGTTCTCATCAGGCAATTTGTTTTAGATCCGTGTTTGACTTCAACTTGGGGGAAGGGAAGAAACTTGTCCCACACACTTGGTGGTGTCTTGACCTTGGCCTCGTGTTGCTGCCTAAAGGCTTTATGGACCCATTGGTTTGGAGTCTAATTCCCTTGGTCCCTTGTCTAACTCCCCTGCCTTGAGACTACCACAACAGTTTGGAAATGTCCTTGATGAGTACACTATCCGCTTTCCAGGCACCAAATTCTCTTTTGTTTGTCATTTCATTGTTTCTCTTCGTTTCTGTGTGTGAAGGTATCTCGAGGGACTTACCTGGTAGGCTCTGGCTCAGCATCTTCTGTGGTTGTGATCGGATGGAGTGTGGAGCTAGAATGTCAGGGATGGAGCCGATGAGGCAGGTGAGACATCTCTAGTATGGTCCAGGGCCTTTCCATGTGCATCTGTCTACATGGGACACTTCCCAGCTTGGTCACCGCAGGGCAGTGAGGCCACAGGTGGTGAAAGGTTTTAACAGTGAGGGTACCTGTGATGACAGCGGTACTTTGAGTAATTTAGTCTGTTGTGTCCCAACCATGCAGTGCTTTCACTTCCTTTTCTAAGGACAATAATAATACTATTTTCCATTTTCATAGCCCTCCATACTTTGTTGTTTCTCCCTATATTTCTGCTTGCTGTTTCCATTCCTTGAACCTATCTTTTTTTTTTTAATTTTGTGAAATAGGGTCTTGGTATCCCAGCTTGCAATGTAACCCAAGCTGGCTTCGATTTCAAGCATGTTTATACCTGCTTTAGCCTCCAGTATTAAAAATATTGGTATGCACTACCATGCCTGGTGGCTTTTCTTTTATCAAAAAAAATTGAAAATTTAGAATCTCAGAGAATTCCATTTGATCATTTAGCTTCACCAACCATTAACATCTTGCCACACCCATTTCATCTATGGACATTGGTACAGTTCACCCTTAAATATTTCAGCACACATCTCACATACCAAGAATTAGGACATTCTTCTCTACAGCATTATCCTTGTTACTATTTGATTTTGCATGATTTCTCCAAGTAATCTCTCTCTGTCTTTCTTTCTTTTTCTCTCTCTGTTTTGTCTCTCTCTCTCTGTGATGTGATGTGTGTGTGAGTGCATATGCATCTGACACATGTGTGGAGGCCAGAGAACAACTTTATGGGGTCAGTTCTACCTTTATTCAGGTTCCAGGAATCTAATTCAGGTACTAGGTTTCCAGGGAAGCTGCTTTTATCCACTAAGCCATTTCATTCCAAAGGATCTGTTCCAAAGGATCTCAATAATCAGTTTTTAGAATTTAGTTAGGTTTATCAATTGTTTTTGACCATTGTGCCAGTTCAGAGCCAATACATAAGCAGGGCTGCAAACTCCTATGGTATAGAGCAGTCCTTGATCAAAGTGAACTTCTTACTAGCAAAGATTTCTACTGGCAAACTTGACAGAATACTGCACATAGATTTTGAACTGTTTGGGGACAGGTCTGTTACCAAGAGGTTACGGAATCCACTTGTTCATAAGTGTCTCTTTTTCCACTTTCACCCATCTTCTATGAAATATCCAATTATTTACTTTACTTTAATTATTTATTGTAAGTTCTTTTTTTGTTACCAAATGCCAGTTTATTACCTTAATTTCCTGACCATATATGACCCTTTGATGTATTTGATTTCCTTCCCATCTCTACACATGCTTAAGGGCCTTCTAGTCTCTGGATTTCAGGGATGTCCTTCCAACTGTGTTTCAGAACAGACACTCAGTCTTCTGTCTATGTGCCTGATAAGAGCACATCCATCTCTGGACCCTGTAGCATGTGTCCTAAGCTGTCAGTCCCCTCAGGCTGAATAAGTGCACTCCCAGTCCACCGTCATTTTAAGGTAGTTTCTTGCCCACTGATCTGTGCCAAGAAGAGGACAAACATTGAGGTCAAAGAAGTGAGGCTGCTGGTGTTGTGGGATTGATCTCCTGCCTATACTTGCCAAACGTTGCGGGGGGTCACTCTCTAGGAGTCTATATATGTCCAGGTTCTTGTGTTCAGTTGAAGAATGAAACCAGAACACAGCATAGAGGATTAAGGCAGAGTTTGTTAGAGAAGAGAAAGAACTTAGAATGCCACAAGGGGCTAGGGTGCCCCGGAGAACTCATGGGCTCCAGATGTGGAGTGCCATGAGGGGCAGGCGCCCTATTGTCAGGTTCTTATCGCTCTTTCCTTAAGTAACTTATTCTTATTTAAGACATCTTAAGACATCACATCACCTGCACAGTTAGCATATTAGCTACCTAATTCCTTCCTAGTATTCAAAGTGGGGCTGTGGACTAGCAGAACCTCAGTTCTAATGACCAACCCATCAAATCAAAGTCTACATTTAATCAAATTCATATTTTTTAAAGTTTTCTTTTTTTTAAAATTTTTATTATTATTATTATTTATTCAACTGTGTGCATGTGCATGTGTATGTGCACACGTGTCTGTGTATGTGTAGAACCACGGACGAATTCGCAAACCACCATGGACACCTCCACCTCCTTCTGCCCCGGGATTCACAGGCTGTGCCCTACCAGGATCAGAAACGCAGGCCGCCCCCGCTTCAGCCTGGAATCTATATTCTTAAAACTATCCTGAAATAGATTAGTGTTGCAGTCAGCCTGCAACATTGCTGATAAATGTTGTGATTTATCCAAGCTCTTTGTGATTTCTACAAGGCCTTATCCCACCCACCATGGGCTGGGTCTTCCCCATCAGCTAGACAATCTCCTTCAGGTTTGCTCTGGGCTTAACTCAACCATCAACTCTCTACAACTGTGCCCAGAGTTTAAACCCTCAACAGTCAAGTTGACACCTGTGCTTAATTATGACAATTAGAATGGAGGAAATCATCAACTCAGGACCTTCCGCCTGCAAGGCGGAGGCTTAACCTCTGAGCCACCTCTCCAGCCCTCAAATTCATATTAAAGTTTGGAAAAGGTAAATCTGTAAGAAATTGTTCACAAGGATTGAAGATTCCAGAGAACAAGATCCCACTCACGTGTACTGTCATAAGGAAGACTTACCCGAATGATGATGGGTGGGCTGAATGACTGGATGAATGAATGAATGGTTTGATTATTAAAGGAAATAAAAAATGGTAGCTAGCTAGATATATAGATGTGAACTTTACTATTGAAGGCTGAGCTCTGGACACGCATATGAATAACTGCTAATTAAGGCAAGTCCTGAAGAAGCCTGTGGAAGGTTGTCTAATCGATGAGGACAGGCCCCGCCCATAGTGGATGGGACTATTCCCTGGGCAGGTAGATAAAATGGAGGGAGCTGGTTCATTACTTTGCATATTACAGCATACTTGGCATACATGTAAACCAACAAGTGAGGTTTACCCCTCTCTCAGCAAATTCTATGGATATGGTGTGACCTTGGCTCCTGGTACCGATATGAAATCTTTAGCCAAACTAGACTATGAACTGCAATGAAGAACTGTAAGCAAGAATAAAACCCCCTTGTTCTCCTAAGCTATTTTGTTGTAAATTTATTAGCACCACAGAGACAAACTGCAACACTTGGCCCACATAATGGTCAATATAACTTTCTTTGGATACGAAGGTGACAGGCAGAATCATATGCTCAATATAATTTACTCAGCTTCACATATACATGCTGTATAAATGTTGGGCATGCTTGCTGCATTTGATAGATTCGGTGGCTTCTATTTGTATTTCTTTTAGCATTTCATAAATGACTTTTGTGTGTTTAACATGCATCTACAGTGTGTTTGGAATGATGATGCTGTATCAAAAAAGTTATAATGAGGAATAAAAAGTTTCATTTAAAGATACTTCTTCCTACTTTTCTGTGTTACCTGTTTTAGTTTTTAGTAGCTAATTGATGATCTCAATGAATGATGACATAAATGGATATTAACAATACAGATATAAAAAGATTTTTGTTCATGAAATCACTGTGTTGTTTTTGTTACAAGTCTCATTTTGTAGTCAACAGTGTCCTCAGCCTGTTGTCTTCCCACCTCATTCTCCCCAAAGCATGAGATTACAGGTATGAGCTGCCACCCCTGCCTAGCTTGATGTCAAATTTAAAGCAAAATCTTACTGGGTGCTTCATCAGAAAGCTAAAATGAATCTCTTGTTCTTTTATAGCATGGGGAGAGAACATGCCTCATTTCATGAACCATCCTTTATTTCTGCATCAAAAGATAAGCCTGCAGTACTTTCGTTGACACTCATAGTCTCTAATCACATAATCAATTTCTCAGCTCACCAGGGGATGTTTGTAGGGAAGTGAAGTTTGGAGATAGATGTTGAGGATGGTGTAGATAAGATACTTTCATAAGAAATTCACAGTAGTATGATCATCTTTCATAAACAATTTCTTTCTTGGCTGGCTTGTTTAGAAATGCCAGTAGATGTATTCAGTTTTCTGTTTAGAAGTCTTTCTTTTTTAAACCCAAGTGAGAATTGTTCCTTGGGCATCTTTCTCTTGCCCATAACTTTATATGTGAATTTATGTCTGATAGGAGTTAATCAAATGTCTAATCAAATTACTCAATTTACTCAGACCCATGCTTATATTCTCTAGATGAATACCACTTGTCATGGTTGGACATAGGTGTCAACTTGACAGTTGAGGGTTTGAGCTCTGGGCACACTTGTAGAGAATTAGTAGTTGAGTTAAGCCCAGAGCGAACCTGAAGGAGATTGTCTAACTGATGGGGAAAGCCCAGCCTATGGTGGGTGGGATTAGGCCCTGGAATAAATTACAGAGAGGTGGCATCCTTTTGAACATTTGGCCAGACATACTGGTCTGGGAAGTAAGGATCGTCCCTCTCTCACCAATACGTAGAGATGGCAGAGCCAGTTCCCTTGGCCCTGGTGTTGGTGCATGCGCTCCCATCAAGCTGGACTGAGAACTGTAACTGGACTGTTATAAGGAAATAAACCTTTTGTTCCCTTAAGCCGTTTGGTGGTGATTTATCAGCAACCATGCAGATGAACTACAACATCACCAAACCCTTATAAGAATTTATAAGCACAGCCAGACGGAATCTATATTCTTAAAACTATCCTGAAATAGATTAGTGTTGCAGTCAGCCTGCAACATTGCTGATAAATGTTGTGATTTATCCAAGCTCTTTGTGATTTCTACAAGGCCTTATCCCACCCACCATGGGCTGGGTCTTCCCCATCAGCTAGACAATCTCCTTCAGGTTTGCTCTGGGCTTAACTCAACCATCAACTCTCTACAACTGTGCCCAGAGTTTAAACCCTCAACAGTCAAGTTGACACCTGTGCTTAATTATGACAATTAGAATGGAGGAAATCATCAAAGTACAAACTTAACTCTCACAAAGTCTATCCTTAGGGTAGACATCATCCAAGGCACCATTTGGAATGAACAACATTGTGACATCTCTTAATGTGAATGCCACCTCTGGAGCATCCCTTAGGGTGACCACCATATCTAGCACCTTTAGGGTAACCATCATACCCAGCATCCTCAGCGTGAACATCATTCATAGCGTCCCAGTGGATGACCACCATGCATAGCTTCTTCTAAGGTGAACAATAGCCGTGGCATCCCCTAGGGTGAGCACCATCCACTTCATCTGTTGCAGTTATTCTTTCTAGTGCTGTGAGACAATGCTTGGATTCAAGCTACTTAAGGGGAGAAAGGGAGATTGATTTGACTTACGATTCCAGCAGGGAGATATAGTCCATTATGGCAGAAAAGGCATGCAGGTGGCAGAAACTGGAGGTGGCTTAAGCTACGTCCAGCACGGAGGCAGAGAGAGGTCAGTGACAGCCTGCAATAGCAGACCACTAGTGCAAACAGGGCAGGGTTAACCACCCTCAAGCCCTACTCCCTGTGACGTGTCTCTTTCCAACAAGGTTCTAAAGGTGCCATGACTTTCCCAGATATTAACACCAGCTAAGGATTCAAACACATGAGCCTGTGTGTGTGTGGAGACATTTATATTCAAACTATGACAGTATCTCTTAGGATGAACACCATCTTCAGCATCTCTTAGAGTGATTACCATCCCATAGGGTGACCACCATCAGGGCATCCTTTAGGGTGATCACCTATCTTGGCATTCCCTAGGGTCAACACACCATAAATGGTATCCAAGAGTCTTTTCTTCCTGGAACCTTTTCCATCCCTGGATTCTTGGTCCAAGGGAAAGACAGTAGTTTGGATAAGATGAGTAAGTCACGTACCATGGGCCTGATTGTGCTTTATTCTAGAAACAACGTAAGTAAAACTTCAACTGAGAAGACCTGGAGAAAGATAAACAATGACTTCCATGACTTGAGGACTCACTGGAAATTATGCATGGTGCTGATTTCTTTACATGATATTTAAATAAGTCCACCATAACTTTCTCATTTGGAACTGAGGATAGATAGAGAAATCAAGACATATAATGATGAAGTAACCACCTTTGCCAATTTATGCAGATTTTTTTAACTTATAGAGTTGCGTGTTGAATAAATTCAAATAACAAATAAGAAACAATATGCCAAATATAAGTATTATAAAATTTTTTTAAAAGTAAATGTCTGTTTAAGAAAAAATGCTATTAACTTTTCAAAATAGAACTGGCATACCTAATAAGTTTGTATGAGCTGAAATAAAAAAAAACAAAACTTTTCAAAATAGAGAATTGGGTCCAAGAAAATAATTTAATAACACAAGGCACAATGTTTAAGGCAAAATTCACACAAGTTATATAAAGTTAATATAAGATCACATTTTTTAATGTTCTGGGAGAAAGGGGAAGAGGCACAAGAACTAAAATAGCTTAAACATTCTTTTTAGAGCATTCAAAATTATAGGTAACACATAAATTTGCTACAATAAAACTTTTCCAGAAAACAAAGCTTTGTTGCTATATCTTCGTGTGATTTTTATTTCAATTTCTTGAATAAGAAACGGTGACCCAGCCTAGATCCTATCACCAGTAACACTTAATTTTCCAGAGTCCAGAGCTAAACAAATTTCTTTTCTTTGTTAACTCACCCCCCCACCTTGAGTATTTCATACAGTAATGAGAACCGACTAATGCAAGCTCAGAGCCCACTGTGGCCCTTTGTCAATGGCCTTGAAGAGCCCTGACTTCCTTTTCTATCCAGCAAGCACCAACAGGGCACTTCTTAGGTGCCAAGTGCTATTGTAGCCGTGGAGGATTATGCAGTAGACAAAACTGATACTGATTTGTCTTCGTGGAGTTTATACTCACTATCAACAGAGTAACCGTTGGCCTTTGTTTTTCAGATGCCTGGCCATAATTTCCTGAAGAGGCTGCTTGCTGCTCATTTGGAAGAATACCTACCATTTAAGTAGGCTGTAAACCCAGCATGGATGTTTGTCTCCAAGAGGAAGAAGTGTGGCCATGTCTATGAAGTAAGGCAAGTTTGTTTTGCTCTCACTAGGTATCAGGTAATAGGAATAAATCTCTAGCCATAGCTTTGCCTGGATTGATTGTTATTAATCCAGATCCCCAGATCTTTTACAGGACTGGAGTGGGACCTGGGAGGATGCATTTTTCACAAGTTTCTGGCCCTCAGGGTCGCTTTCTAAATCATTATCATCATCAGAAAGGGACAATGGTGCCTGAGAATCACATAAAGAGCTCAACACTCAACCCCATACCACTCTGCCAGTTTCTGACGCGTACTTCTTTAGCAAGTCCTCAGAATTTAAGGTTCTAACAAGTTCCCAGATGAAGTTGATGCTGCTGATCCAGAGAAGCCCCAAGTTAAACAACCCAGTTTCCCCCGAAGAATGCTGGGAACCCCAATCCTCCAAAGATACCCTTGACAGCAATTTCTAGACTTGGCAGCCCCATATCTTCTTCTGAAGCTGTGAAAAAAGAAAAGCATGGCAGGCCGTAGCTTCCTGGAGCCAAGGCCTGAGGATTTCTACCGGTGTGTTTCTCTACACCACTGACCTTTGCAGGGCTATGTCATTTTTACCTGTCAGTTGGCGTGGCCATTACATTTGTGTTGTTTGTACTAGGTGTCCTCAGTAGCATCTGATTTGCAAAATCAGAAGCAATGGTCACATAAAAGCCTTTTTTTTTTTTAGTAGAAAACGCAACCACTTTACTACTAAAGATACATTTTTCCAAAAGCAATTGAGTTGCTTTTTTTTTTTTTTTGGTAGTGGTTTGGAGCTGTTGTCCCAAAGGAATAGAAGCCTCTGCCCCCGATTGAAGGAACTAGAAGAGCTTCAGTTGCGCACTAACAGGCCGATCACCTGTACCTGGGATTGGATTTTCTGGGCATTCTAGTAGAGTTCCAGCGTGGTCATGGTGTCTTCCACGGAGTCGTGTCCCCGACAGTGTCATTCTGAATGATTGTGTTCAGCAGTTCACTCAGCACGCACAAGGATAAGCGTTTGCAGCGGATCAGGTCAATGTAGAGACATGTCACAGATGGCTTAACGTTCATGTCCTCCTTCAGCACATCCAAGTTGTGCTTCAGAATCTCCAGTGCTCAGGCGTGAGCCCACTGAACTGGGTTCTGTAATCCATGACCTTTCCTTCTGGCTGTAGATAGTTGTCATACAACAACGTGTGAGAGAGGTTCGTGATCCTGCAGTGGGCCAGCCCCACGCTCTCACAGCTCATGGCCACCACCTCTAGCTGGTCTGCCATGATGCTCCTCGGAGAGCCTCACCGGGTTCTCAAGAAATGGCTTTTAATGAGAGATTCCTGACTTACAAAAGTCACCATGGCATTGCCACAGCAATAAGGACTGCATTCTACATATTCCTCGTACAGATGTACAGATATGCTAGCACATTTAACTGGTTCAATATTTTAGCCATTTAAACTTAATCCAGGTTCTTGCCAACACAAACAGTGCAAATCATCAAGCACTTGTGAAAACTGGAGGATAATTACTAACAGTGGAAATCTTTAAGGAAATGGCAGAAACATTTTGCATTTTGGTAATTATGCCAAAAGGCACTTCAATGAAGCTGTAGTCACTTTCACTTCCGTTACCTGAAAGCGTGCTTGCTCCCCTAGACCATCATGAGAAAAGTAAAGTGTCCTGATTTCTCCCAGTGTGACATTTAAAGGGCTATTTTATTATGATTTGGAATTTAAAATCTGTACCTGAGAAACTTTTTATGCATTAATTGGCTGTAGTTCCCTAATTATTTGGTTATAGTCTTTGTCACTTTTCTAGTTGGTTGTTAATTGTTCTCACAGATAGGAGAGTTCTTTGGCAAAAACTTTAACTCTTTGGTGTAATATATGTGGCAAAGATTTTTCTCATCGATGTATTTATGAGGGAGAGAGAGAAAGAGAGAGAGAGAAGCGAGAAGGCACATATACTATGGCATGTGTATAGGTCAAAGGACAACTTCAGGAAATAAGTTCTTTCCTTGCACCATGTGGGCTGGCAGGAATTGAACTCAGGTGGTCAGATTTGCATACAGGCACTTTTACTCATTGAGTTATCTTGCCAATCCTTTGATTTTTAATTTATCTCTTGATTTTAATTTTTTTTGTCAAGTCAACATTTTATTCAACTAACTCTAAAATTTTTTTTTCATTGCTAGGAATTGAACCAAAACTATGTTAGGCAAATGTTTTATATTTTTAGGTAGAAAATTTTATTACAATATTGTATTTTATGTTCTTTTGTATTATTATTTTTCAGTTAGTATGCAAAATATTGGGTTTTATTATGATATATATGTATAAATAATTGTACTTTGTTCATATATAACTTTGCAATTCCTGCCTCCCTGTTCCTCCTACTCTACATCTTTTTGTTAATGATTTTGGATTTGTATTAAGCTTAGAACATTCTCCTCTAATCCAGTTTTACTTTTTCAAAAAATTTTGTTCATTTTCTTTTCTTTAAATTTTTTTATTATTATTATTATGTATTAAACTGTGCGCATGTGCGTGTGTATGTTCGCGCACATGTGCATGTGTTTGTGTGTGTGTAGAACCACGGATGAATTCGGGAACCACCATGGACGCCTCCACCTCCTTCTTGTTTACTCTGCCCGGGGATTCACAGGCTCCACCCAACCAGGACCAGAAGCGCAGGCCGCCCCTGCTTCCGCCTGGCGTCTATACGTGGGATCTGGGATCCAAACTCAGGACCTTCCGCCTGCAAGGCGGAGGCTTAACCCCTGAGCCACCTCTCCAACCCCTTGTTCATTTTCTTATAGTACTTTTGTAGGTTCGCTTTCATATTTATTTTTTCATTATCTTAGTCGGATTCATCGTATAAACAGTTCCCATCCACACATTGAGTTAAAATAACATCTTCAACTTATTTATGGGCTGCGAGAGTAACTTGCATTTTAAATTATGCATTTTTCATAATTAAGAAGTACAGCATTTTAGGAAGCAGCTATGAGCACAGTATGAAGGAGGCTGAGAAAGATGCTGGAGACAAAGGGATGAGATGGGAAGCAGTTGAATCCTACAGATGTGTGTGGCCTGAAAAAGGCGGAGAGGATCCATCTAATCAGCAGATTCCTTGCTCTGTCGGAGGAGAAGGAAAATAAAGATGGACCGGATTCAAAGATTATCTGAAGTCTGGAAAGATGGCTCAGCAGTTAAAGCACTTGTCACACAAGCAAGACAGCTGGAATTCAGATCCTCAGATCCCATGGAAATATCAAAGTGAGTGGGTGTTATGGTTACATTTTAGTATCTAGTATCAACTTGACAGTTTGCAGACTGGGGCACAGCTGTGGAGGGTTAATGGTTGGAACGAGCCCCCTGAATAAGTCTGCAAGTACTTGATTAATTGCTGTGGAAAACCCAACCCATAGTAAGTGGTACTTTCCAGTGGTGGACTGGATAATAGGAGATGCAAGGAGGAGGGACTTGCTCTTCCCTTATCTTGTGTGGACTTGCTGTGGAGTCCACACTACGAGCATCATTCACTTTTAGAGCATCGTGGCCTTCTTTGTTGCTGCTGCCACTGCTGCCTCCATCCTTGGCTGACTTGAAGCTTCATCCTTTCCACGTTGCTACTGTTTCCAGCTGCCTTCAGAGCCTGATGTCTATTCCTTGCTGCTGTTCGCTGTTCATCGCTGACTGGGAGCCCAGCTGTTCTTTACTGACATTGGAGCCCAGCTATTCTTCACTTACGTCGGAACCCAGAATCTTTGACCTTCCAGCAAAGTAAAGGTTTGAGACCTTCTTGGGATCTTTGGCTTAGTGGTACATTCCGGTCAACAATGAAGCAGCTACCGGTGGCTACTTTGAAGGACATTATTTTTTATTTTAAGTTAATTTAATAAACTTATTTATATATATTACAGTGTAGAGATTCTGTTCTTCAGAGGACCCTGACTAATACAATGGGCATGGTGGCTTGCTTATAATTACAGGTTTGGAAGGTAGAGAGAGACTCAGGACCCATAGAGGAAATTGACGAGCTCTGGGTTTGATTAGAGACTGTCTCAAAAAGAGTAAGGCAGAAGAGCAATCAAAGACAATTCCTGATATCAGCTTCAGCCCTTCTGATGCATACACACACACACACACACACACACACACGTGCACGCGCACACACACGCCCCATAATGTATAACCACGTGCACATACACATATATGTAAAAAAAAGATTGTGTGAGATGAGAAAATGAGTCTTTATTCTTGTCCATGAAGTTTCATTCAGGGTGGGCTACTGGAAGAAAATGCAAGATGCTGCCAAGAAGCAGACATAGCTTTATGCAACCTTGACTTCAGAATTTGGTTAAATTTAGGTTACAGTTACAGTTACTGGATCTGCAGTAATACTTTCTAAGATTTCTAAGAATAGATATACTTGTCACATTCAGTAATAGTTGGGTTGAATGACAATGAAGGCCTTGCTGTTAATTCTTGTATCAAATTTTTCTTGAGTAGATTCATGTAATCATTGATCCCTACTACTTGGGCAGCATTCTCTAATACACATGGTTTGCCTGTCATGTATAGACTGCTACATATGAAAAGGCTGACTTGAAGCTTTCACTCACATAGTCTTTTGGAATCTTGAGGCATTTATATATGCAGAGTCATGTATTTTTCCTTCTTTTTTATGCTAATTGTCCTGGCTATATCTAATAAGAGCAACAAAAGTTGACCTCTTTGATGCAAATCTTAAAAGAATTCTTTCAGGTTTCCCCTATTTGGTGTGAATGTTGATGATGGATTTATCATATATACCTTTTGTGTTGAGATTATGTTCCTTCTATGCTGTGATAGTTAGATTCAGGTGTCAACTTGACAGTTGCTGGTATTTAGGGCACAGCCGTGAAGAACTGATGGTTAGGACAAGTTCTTGAACAACCCTGCAGGTGATTATTTAATTGATATGAAACACCCCGCCCACAATGGTGGACCAGATAAAAGGCAATGAAAAGAGGAGGGCCTTGCTTTTCCCTCTCCCTGTTTCCACTAGCTATGTGAGTCCTACTGCTGGTCCGTTGCTGCCTTCTTTGTCGCTGCTGCTGCTGCTGCTGTTATTCTTGAATGATGTCAGAGCTCGACCCTTTTGGCCTCATTGCTGCCATCAGAGCCCAGCATCTTGGAATGTGCTGCTGTTCCACACTTACATGAGAGCCAAGTGTCTTCTGCCTGCCTGTCATTCATCGGTCTATGAGAATAGGCAGCTACAGGTGGCTATTGGAGGACACTAGTTTTATTTGTGAGTTAGTTTAATAAATTTCTTAGTTTAATAAATTTCTTTATAGATATATTCATTCTATCGGTTCTGTTCCTCTGGAGAACTCTGACTAATATATGTTTAACTTTTTAGAGTTCTTATCATATAAAGATACTGAATTTCATGAAATGCTTTCTCTACTTTAACTGACCTGATCATATGATTTTTTTTCTCCTTCATTCCATTGATGTGATAAATTATGTTTATTGATTTTTTAATACATTGAACTATCCTTGCATCCCTGAAATGAATCCTACTTGGTTTTGCTGAATGATCTCTTTGATAAGCTGTTGGATTTTATTCATAGTACTTTGGAGGGAGTTTCTTTACCTATGTTCTCTAGGGATATTAGTCTATGATTTTATTTTTGTGCTGTGTTGTATGATTTTGATGTCAGTGAAATGCTGGCCTTATAGAATAATTTGGTATAAGTTTCCATTTTAAATTTATGGAGTGCTTTGAGGAAACTTAGTGTTAGTTTTTTAAGTTTGGTAGAATTCAGCAGTGAATCCATCAGATCCTTGACTTTTCTTTCTTGTGAAACTTAGTGATTCAGTTCCATAACTCATTATTGGTCTGTTCAGGTTTTCTGCTCTTATGGTTCAATTTTGGTAGAATTCTCCAACCAATTTTACAGTAGTTTACAAATGGAGTTTTCATTAGCCATACAGAAAAAAAGCACATTATTTTAACATATTTATTTTCCAGTACATGTGTTTTGTGCTTCAAGTTAATTTATATACTATGAAAATAAAATATGCTAATATGTAAATTTTAAATGTTCTTTTTCTTTGCAAAAATATTCACTTTGGGGCTGGAAAGATGGCTCAGTGGTTAAGACTCTACTTCATAAGCAGAAGGACTTGAGTAGTTTGGATCCCAGGTCCCACGTAAAAAATGCAGAAATGGCTGTGGCCTACATTCTGACCCTGGTGGACAGAACCTGGGAAGTCCCAGAGCAAAGAAAAAAGGAGGTAGAAGTAATCCAGGATGATTCCCAAAGTCACTCTTGATCTTCCACAGGGACACACAATTCTCTCTCTCTCATACACACACACACACACACACACACACACACACACACACACACACACAAATATTCCCTGCAATATTTCTTTAAATAATTTTTTTCTGCCCTACCATGAAAATTTCCAGATCACTGGATGCTTGACGGGAAGGAGAGAAAGAACTAATATGTCTATTTGTTTTTTCATCTCCTAAGTTTCTTGACTCTTCCACTAAAGTTCTTCCCTAGTTTCTTTCTTTCCATTCCCATGAATTACTCCAGGTTTCCTACAAAAATGTGGAGTTAGAGCAAAAGCCTGATGAGTGGTCTTCTTGCAGTGTTTTCCTTTTACTTCAGTGTAACTCATGCATGCACGGAGCCCACTTGTAACCCCAATGCTGGGGAAATGGAGGCAGAGGAATCCTTTGGGCTCACTGGCAAGTTAGTCTACACTCATCAAGCAAAACCCAGGCTAGTAAAAGACTGTGTCTCAATACACAAGGTGTATAGATAGAGTTCCTGAGGAGGGACAACAGAGGTTGTCCTCTGACCTCCACATACTTGTACACACACCTTCATACCTTCAAACACACAAGCACGTGCACACACACACACAGAGAACTGGGGGTGAAAGCTCAGTGGAAGACCACCTGTCTACCCGTGAAAGCCCCTAGGTTGGATTCCCAACACTGCAAAATATAAAATAAAAAATCAATCCATCACCAAATTATTTCCAATTGAAAAGTAATCACTGAATTATTGATGAAATTATAATGCAATTCAGCAAGAGAACATTTCAACTTTCAAGTAACCTTCCCCAAGAATACACCACTGCATAAAGAATGACATTTTAACCACCAATATAGTAGAGGGACATTATGCTGTCATTGGGTGCATGCACTGTCTCCATTTGTGAAAGAGTAAGACAACCACAGGCAAGTAACAGTGTGTCATTTTCATACCAGCTTGGGGAAGAGGGCGACCTGTTTGTGAATTAGAATGGGCAGGTTTATTGTTAGCATTTGAAAATAAACTCTGAGGAGTCCTGCACCCATGTTGCATACTGCTCCTTTGTTCATGCTTTGGATAGATTTAATTTCATTCTGTGGAACAGGAAAATTAAGCTCTTACTAAACTGACAAAATTGAGTGGGAGATAATGAAGAAAACTGTATTTATTCATCAAGTCCATCTTGTTCTTTTTCTTCATATTGGGGATCAAACCCAGGATCTTGAGTATGCTCTACAAGCAATTGACCACTAAAGCATAGCCCTATCCTTATCTTATTCTGTTGATAAGAATGATGTATATGAGAAGATATCAGAAAAGTTAAGTGACCAAGCACATTCTAAGACCCCTGGTATTTGAATAGAATTCATTGTCTACCAAAATCTCTTGGTACCGTTAAACTTTAGGGTCTCTAAGAAAAAACATGGGTGAAACTCTATCAATCACAAATGCACCCCAGGCTGCCTGGACTATTTGTGTCCATAACACCCAATGTCAAAAGTCCCACAGAACTGTGTCGCACTGAACCAAATAAAAGAAATAACCAGAAGTGGACAAAATTGGAAACATTTGGAAAAATGACACAAAGCAATAATAATGGAGATCACTGACTCATATTTAATGAATTCAATTCTATAAGCACATAATAGATAAAAGGAAAAATAGCAGGCCTCTGATTACCATATGTTCCTGACGTTTCATAGACTTTGAGATCAGATACAGTGGATTGCCACTGTAATTAAGACTAAATGAAATGAAAATACTTCTAACAAGTATTTCATGGGAAGTCTGATGATTCATCTACCTACAATGGAATCAGAATTCAGGAAACATGTTGCTGATTTCTTTAGCATTAAAGAGACTGCTTCGTACCAAGCAAATCTATTGTTCATTATTTATGACTGTGTTCTTAGGTTTTCTAGATAGATGAATAAAATCTTTACATAATGATTAATTTGACATCTGGTGTTTCACAAAAATAAAAGTGTTGCTATTTTACCATTTGTTGCCCGAAGAAGCTTCTAAAATGGAATATCAAATTGTTCCTTGATACAGACCCATCATAATTGTATTCTAACTTTTGACTACGATACAGTTCAACTTTCTTTTTTTTCATTTTAATATTCTTTTTAAAAAAAATTTAATATTTATTTTTTAAAAAAATTTATTTTTTCCACTCATACAAACTTGATAGGTATCCCATTCCCCTCCCTCCCTCCACCCCTCCCTGGATCCCTTTGCTCCCTCCCTCTTTTTCCCTTTCCTTTCCCCTCCTCCCTCCCTTTCTCCCAGTGCTTCCTCCCCATTCTGGAGCATCCTTTAGTGTGAGGTGTGAGGACTCAGTAACATTGCCTAGAGCTCTTTTTTGTGTTCCCCTTTAGTATAGGAACACTATTGTGGCTGTTAATCCCTTGTCTCTAAAGATTTTAGTGCCTGGGATCCATGTTAGCCTTTGGGGGTTCAATGATATGTTGGTCATTGCGCAGGTCATGCAAAATCCTATTATGATTACTTCGGCCCTAATGTGTGTGAGTATCTTGCATATCATTGCTCCTCCTTATCTTTAGGCTCTTAAAATTTAACTGCCCTCTCTTTCACAAATTTCCCTGAGCTTTGAGATGAGAAGAGATTAGGCTGGCTTGGTTCCTGGTGATTAATGTAGGGTCTCTGATGTTCTGAATTATGGTTGGTTATTGTTTTCAGTTTTGCTGTTCCTGCACCGCCCTTGGCTCCATCCTGATGGGTATTGGATGTCACCTCTTGCAGTACTTGATGATGGCCTGTATTCTCTGCTGTAGCATGATCCCCTCTCTCCTTGTTTCTGGCAATGCCCTCCTTCTCCCTCCCTCCTGTTTATAATCTTTGCAATTACAATACAGTTCAACTTTCAAGTACCGTTGTCTCGCTTCATTGCCATTTATGTTACTCAGCATGATCTTGATAAAGTAGTGACCGCTGTTATTCATGGAATATTCTAGGCTCTGAAATGGTGTAAAAATAGATGTATTCCCAGTTCATTTTTCTTATCAGGGTCATTAGAGTAACAACAGCCAGGGTCTCATATAACCTTCCATGTAAGGGGAATTTATTCAGTAGATTCATGACTGGAGCCACCATTCAGGAACAAAACTATCATACTGCATTAAAGGTGGCAAAATGAGAAATTGCTAATATACCTACTTCATTAGCTTATCCACTCATTTATTCTTTCAATAAATATTAATAGCTGAAGAAGTTCCACACCCTTGATAAGTACTAGTACTTAGAGTGATTTTATTTTTATTATCTTATTCTGTGAGTGATGACTCCTTATGTATGACCCTTGTGGTCCCTGTCTCAAGGGATTCAGCCTATACTGCCCCACAAGTGCTTTGAAGGAACCATTTGGTGTTATCCTTGCATCCAGCCACTGCTCCTGAAAGCATATTTCTTATAGATAAAAGAGTGTTTGATGGAAATTTGATGACGTGATTTTAAAAAAAATTAAAAATATAGCAACAGAGAACACCATTGCAATGTGCTGAAAGATTGCCAGAGCACGACCCAGTCTCTAAAGGTGTTATTACTATATAACCCGAGTAGCCAAGATTTACATAAGGAGTCATCACTCATCCCACATGATGTTTCACAGTTTCTTGCATTTATGAAGTTCTTTGGGATAGTTAAAAGTCATTCTTTTGCCAGATGTAGTAAGAGATACCCGTAAACCCAGTTTCTTGAAGGCAAGAGAATGCTTCAACCCAGGGGTTTAGGATCAGCCTAGATAAATAGTGAGACTCTTATCACTTTGAAAAATAAAATAAGGGCTTGGGAATGACTTGGGTGTTAAAATCTTTGCCTTGCAATCAGAAGGATGGGAGTTTGGAGCCCAGATCCTATGTAAAAAGGCCTGATAGATAAAGGAGAAGCCTGCAATGCTAGCCCTGGACGGCAGAGCCTTAGAAACTCTAGAGCAAAGCAATAAGGTAGAGCAATCCAGGATGATTCCCAGTGTTACCCTTGAGCCTCCACAGGCCACACACTCAGTACCCTCTTGTACATACGGGGGGGGGGGGAAGAGTAGAATAAGATAATAAAAACACCCTTTAAACAAACTCAATCTTAATAGCTCATTGGTTCTTGGTCTTTCTCTTCTCTGTCACCTAAAATCCAGGGACAAATGGAAACCAGGTTTCCATCTTGTGATATAGTATAGTTTTGGAGTGCAGGCATGTCCTCCCCACACCCACCTTCTAGAGTAATCAGTTACACCATCTGTTTCTCCCTCCTGCTATACTCTCCAAACTGTTGAATGCCGCATCTTTCTTTTAAAAGTATCTCTCAAATTTATTTTGCTAATCTCTGGACAAGACAGCCAGAAAACCAGTGGCATAATGCAATCATTAGCTACAACTCTAGTTATCAGCCATTCACAACTACTTTGATGTTCGTAATTACACTGTGAGGAGGATCTGGGTGCAATCCCAAATTACCAATTGATAAATTGAGCTAATTAAGAGTTGTGAAATAACTAAAGATGGTTCAATAAGAAAGCACCCAAGCCTAATTCAAAGTGAGTCCTCTGATAGTCAAAAGGAAAGCTGAATCGGTACTACTGCTTGCATTTCTGGACATTTAGAATCATTCCAGGCCCAGGCTTCTGTTTTTCCATAGCTAGAGTCCCAAGGAAGTTTATCAGAAAATAATTTTAGTTTTGGTCTTTGGCCTCAGAGAGAGAGAGAGAGAGAGAGAGAGAGAGAGAGAGAGAGAGAGAGAGAGAGAAGAGGGAGGGGAAAAGATAGACATGGAAACAGAAGAAAAAATGTGTATATACTGGGATAGGGCACTTGCCACAGTATGCACGGGGTCAGAGGACAACTTGCAAGAGTCAGTTCTCTCCTTCCACCATGTAGGTTTCAGGAACTAAATTAAGGTCATCGGGCTTGAGGATAAACATCGTTACCACTTTGAGTCTCTATTTTGAATTCGTGTGGATATTTACCCAGAAGTTGAATTGCTGAATCATATGGTAATCTTATTGTTAATTTTTTGAGGCACGCTAACATTATTTCACAAAATGGCTGGCACTGTTTTACATTCCTGCCAAACATTATGTGAAGATTCTGATTTCTCCATATCCATTTGTTATGATGTTTTAATAGTGAAATTAGCTTAATCTACTTGCTTATTGACTGTCCATACTTAACACATTAATAATGAGAAGAGACTTGCTTAATCAGAGCGCCTAGGATACGGTACTTCCTAAATAGATATCTTTTGACTGAACAAAGGCAGATCAGCGTAAGATCTCAATCTGTAGCCCAGGCTGACTTTAGATTCATCTTCTACTTCAACCTCTCCTTCCGGAGAGTTGGAATTATAGGCATGAACCACCAGGTTCAACCTTCATTTATTTTTTAAAGTGAATAATAAATGTATAAGGTTAAAAAATAAAGATGTGTGACAGATCTTCATTTACAAATAAGCTTTTCTCACAGAGCTGGGCCCTCTCAAGCTGCCGCTTCCCACAGATCAATTGTCTGGGGCCTACAAAACAAACTCGGCAGCCTGCAAACTACCCTCAGGAGTGATTTTCATTTGGGGACTCCAGGTTCTACTCTGAATGCTGAGAGGAATAAGTCTGTCTGTGCAAATGAAACATTTGCTCACCTCTAAATTTGCCAAGTTTGCCATTGCAAGCAAATTAATTCTAGGTAGTGAGCTGACACATCTGCAACAAGATCTGCAAAATAGTCTCCAGTTCTCTGTTTTGCAACTTCCCTTCTTCCTCCTCCTTCACATCCATCTACCTTCTTGAAATGTGAAAGCCACAGAAACCAAGAGTGGATTAAAAGTATTCATCTAAACCCTCAAACAACAATAACAAAAGAAAGCTCACACTCCAAGTCCACAAGGCAAGAACCGTGCTAGCTCTTCTTTTGTTAGCATATACTTTTGTGGATGAGCTCAGATGCTTGCCCACATCTTAGGAATGAAGTCCATTAAATTGCGTTTTACTTTTTGTTTGGGAGAAGTGAAGTAGATATACACATTGACTATTGAAGTGCTTATACTTTGTTGAAAGTATGTTGTTTATATTGTTCTGTGGAAGAGATGAGGCAAAACAGGACAAGCTGACCACCTTCAGCTATTTGGAATTTTTGTTTTCAAATGCTGCAGGGAAGGGGGAAGCTTTTAAAGGAGGTAAAAAGTTCTGCAAAGTGATATGTGCCTCTAATCCACATACGTGGGAGGCTGAGAGGAGGATCACAGGGCCCCTACGTGTTGGAGGCCCATTTGGATAACATAACAAATCCCCACTGAGAGGAAGAGAAAGAGGCTGGGGAAAAGGAAGGGAGAGAGGGGGAAAGAGAAAGGAGGAATAGTTTTTGATGTTATATAGTACAGTAGGTCAACTATGGTTGACCACAATTCATGCTTTATTCAAAATAGCTGGTAGAAGGGGTTGAGGATTTAGCTCAATGGCAGAGTGCTTACCTAGAAAGCTCAAAGCCCCAGGTTCAGTCCCCAGCACTGAAAAAAAAAAAAGGATTCAAAATAGCTGGCAGAGAGATTGTGTATGTTACCAAAAGATATTGTAAATGATTGTAAATTTATGATATATCATCATTTATATTGTGATCATTACACATTGCATGTATGAATTAAAATACTGCACCTGGGTCTCATAAATATGTGCAACTAGGACTGGCAAGAGGGCTTTCAGCAGGTAAATTAAAGGTGCCTGCATGGAAACCTGGTGATCTGAGTTGAATCTACATGGTGGAAGAAGTGCCAACTTCCAAAAGTCATCCTCTAATTTCCACATAGGTGCTGCAGTACTTGTGTTCCTCCTCCTCTTTCTCACTCCCTCTTTCTCTTTCTCATAAATAATTATCAACTATTGCTATTTCGGTTTCTAAAATATTTCTGAAAATAAAATCATATGTGGAAGGTGGGAATCACATTTAACGAAAACTCAATGATGGCTGGGAATATGATTTATTGCTAAGGTGCTTGCTTAGTATACATAACGTCCTAGGGTCCATCCATCATCAGCGCCAGAGAAAAATTCACGAGTATCATCATAATATAGCCATTACCATAGAAGTGTCACTCCCAGATCACCTGGAGATGTTCCCACAGTAAAGGAAGTTTTATGTTTACATGCATGTACTCTACACACATATGAATATGTGACATTCCCACAATTGTACTCAGGCTGACCCAACAACCAAAAAGTTCTGTGTGCACAGAAGTAAAGCCCAATCATTTGTCACGGTCAGAGCTATTGAATGTAGATCAGTAACTGATAGGAAAGATGAGCAGTTGTGGGTAATTTTGGATATGTTAATGACACGTTTATGTCTTTATCTCCTATTCAAGAAAAACATTTTATATTTTTGATGATTGACGGTTACATTATCTGGGGGAGAAATGTTGAATCCATTCAAGCGACGAGTGCTTTCCAGCATCATTAGTGATGACTGATGACATTTTATTATGCCATTACAGCCATTGAGCCAAGGCCAAGGGATGAGAGGACATGGGCATGATGGGGGAGTGGGGGGGGTGGCAGGGATGGGGGGTGGTGGGCTCCTTTCATTGTTGTTAATCAGAAAATCTGATCTGTGCTCTTGAATATTTCTGGCTGCAATTATGTTTTTCTATGGATCTTAGTGTTGTGTGAATTACTTTTCCTGGGGAGACGCCACACAACTGTCTTCCCTCCCCAGAGAGGAGTTTCACAACAGACCGAATTGGTGATAAACCAACCAGTTTGTTGGGCTTGATTACAGGAGCGAAGGTGGCTCAGCACAGCAAGGACTCCCGGCTTCCTCGTTGCTGCCTCCACGGAACTCTCAACAAATCTTCCTCAGCTCATATCCTCCAGGGCTTCTCCCATTCCCACTTGTGAGGGAACATGCACGCTAGCCCCTCCCAGTCCTCGCATGGACAGGCACATGCAACTAGGGTAGAACTATGCATGGTCATCCCAGAGCCCCAGGTGAGGATCCAACAACCCTATCCACCCCCCCCCCGTCTCTCTCTGAAGGAGTCCATGGACAACCGGTGCTCCTGATGGTGTCAAAACAAAGATGGCGGCTGTTTGTTCAGAGGAACGCTGCCACACAACATCTAGAGAAAAGCATGAACTGGTTTTCTGATAAGAACAGACAAGATAGCCTGGTGTAGGCAGGCAGATGCAGAGTGCTTCCCATTATTCAGGCTGAGCTGATCCCCATGACAAAGTGAGCCTGTAGACGAGATCAACAAGGAGAAGTATTCTTAAGTCACTATAGTGCAGAGTGAGGCCAACTGTCCCATGGAGAGAAGTAGCTGCTGAAAATGCCTATGGCAAATGGCTCAGTTCACTTCTCACGTGCTCTCATAGCACTCTGTCTCTGTAACTGAATGGACAAAGCTTCCTGATGTTGGAATACACATAAGAGGGTAGAAGAATGTTTGTGGACTTACAATGAATGGTGCTTTGTAGCCTACATTTAAAGAACCTCATGATGTTTTGACCAGCTGTGATGACTGCCGTTCTGGTCTAATTGATTGATCATTATGGTTTGCTGCCTGCTGTACATTGCCTTGATAGCAGTATCTGAAGGAACGATTACAAGCCTGATTGTATCTCTGGTAGCTACTGTTTCTCATACACAGGTTGTCATGATTTAGACCAGGGATCTAACATAATGTATCATAATCTAGCACAATACCAAAGTCATAGAGCAAATGGTCACATAGGTCTTCAGCCTTCTTCTCTAAGATAAGCAGACAAAACAAGTAAGTGTGGAGACTCTGCATTAGACTTAACCACTTTCGAAAATGACAGCCATTACAAAGGGTGCATCAGGAACTTGAGATTAATGCGTGACTCTTGCAAAAGAATCATCATCTGTAATCTGCCTGAAGAGAATAAGTCCAGCCCTGTCTTGTTTACTTTTTCATGTGTATTCTGGGACACATGACCAAATTTCTTCAGTATATTTGTTTTCCAGCCCTGTCTTGTTTACTTCTTCATGTGTATTCTTGGACAAATAACCACATTTCTTCAGAGTATTTGTTTACCACAGGGTTCTGTGGTAGAGAAAATGCCATGGGAGGGAAACTCTTTAAACTGGAAAGTATGCAGAGCTAGGGAGACTATCTCAAGCATCATGGCCAAGTTGCAGAGGGAAGCAGAATTCTCACTATTACTTTCTCAGCCATCGTAGTCTGCTGATCCAAACACCTCTGCTGCCTTGGCTTACTCTGGCCCCTCTAATAATTAATCTCATTGTCCCCTTGATAGTATTTGGAATCATCTAAAGAGACAAGTTGGGTATGTTTGTGAGAATGTGTTACAGTTCGCCTGCATGGTTGCTGATAAATCACTATTAAATTGCTTAAGGGAAAAAGGGGTTTATTGTCTCTTATGATTATCTAGTTACAATTCTCAATCCAGCTTGACAGGAGAACTCACGCCAACACCAGAGCTGAGGGAACTGGCCACACCATCTCTACATAATGCTGAGAGAGGGACAATCCTTACTTGCCAGACCAGCATGTCTGGTCAAGTGTGCACAACGATGCCAACTATCTCAATCAGCTCTCTGTATTTTATTCCAGGGCCTAGTCCCACCCACCATGGCTGGGCCTTCCCTATCGGCTAGACAATTTCTTGCAGGTTTGCTTTGGGCTTAACTCAATGGTTACTAATTCTCTATAAAGGTGCCCAAAGCTCAAACCCTCAACTGTCAAGTTGACAACTGTGCTTGACTATGATAAGGTGTTTCCAGAGAGGTTTAATTAAGGGGAGCAGACCCATCTAGCGCTATTCCATGGGCTGGTAATTTTGGATTGAACAAAAAAGGAAAAAGGAGAAACCAAACTCAGCACAGGCATTCCTCTCCTTCTACTTCTTCACTCCAGATGTGATGTGACCAGCAGCCTCATGGGTCTGCCAGCGTGACCTCCCCTGTCCCAATGGACTGTATCTCCTCAAACCGGGAGTCAAAGAGATTCTCTCCAAGTTTCTTTTGTCAGATATTTTTTCAGTGAGTAAAGTCATTAACATACCCTTCAATAGGACAAGTCAAATCAAAGCCTGTGGAAATTATTGTCCACTCAGCCTTCCTTACGGGATCTGCTGATTTCTTCTATCCCAGTATTTCTAAGATTCACTGAGGAGCAGGACATATGTTCCTTTCAATCTGACCAGTCTCAGAATTCCCTAATGGGAGACTCTCACTCTCACTGTTGGCATGGGAACCAATAGGGTCCTCTCTGCTTGGACCTTAGCACTTCACTGGATGATCCTTTCTCTTGTCCATGCTTCCGACATAGACCAAGTCTCCCTTCAGGAGCTTCCCAGTTCCTTTGAGATGTGTTGTTTATGTTTACTTAATTAGTTGATGCTTTTTAAAATGACTTGTGCCTCTAGTTATTATCAACCCTCCCCCCATCCATGAATTCATGAAACTCCAAATAGTACCAAATGCAGTAGATTCTATGCCTCTCCTATTCATACATAAATTAAACACAGTAAGAGAGTAAAAATTATAAAAAATAGGACAATTCTTACAATAAAACATAAGTATCAAATGAGGTAAATTTGAGCAGATTACAGAAAGTTCTAGAGATTTCTGCTCTTGTCCAGGCCACCCAGAATTCTTCTTGTTCATATGCCCGAACGCATCCCTTGGGCCTTAAGTTCCCCCATGGCTCTTGTACTCTCTAGCTCCAATAGCCCCAGCTTTTTCAATTAAAATTCATGAAAGCTTCCAGAACTTCAACCATTCTGGTCACTTCTGTGTTCTAATATGTCAATATTTCATTTTAATATATTATTTCATCATTAGCGAGTGTGTTTGTGTATGGGGGGTGTACGCATTGAAGTTATGTATAGAAGCCAAAGGACAACTGTGGACTTGGTTCTTTACCTGTAAACTGCTCTGGGAATAGAATACAGGTCATTGGGTTTATGTGACAAGTATCTTTACCTGCTGAATCATTTCTCTCTCTCTCTCTCTCCCTCCCTCTCTCTCGTGTGTGTGTGTGGGGGGGGCACTATGTGTGCTTGTGGAGGCCCAAGAGTGACTTCGGGAATCATCCTGGATTGCTCGGCCTCCTTTTTGTTTTGCTCTAGGGTTTCCAGGCTCTGCTTTCCAGGACTGGAAGTGCAGGCCACCACCATTTCCGCCCAGCATTTTTATGTGGGATCTGGTTTTGAAACTCAGAGCTTTCTGCTTGTAAGACAGAGGCTTAACCCCTGAGTCATCTCTCCAGCCCCTGCTGAGCCATCTTGCTGACCTAATTTTACATTTTTTTTTCTAATTTTACATTTTAAATGTGCCTTCTTCCTCCGGTTCAGTCCAAAAGGTACCAACAACCTCCAAAATTAACATGTAGGATATAACAGGATCATAATAAAAAATCATAGAACAGCATAAAATCATATTGCTATAATAATTTGTTAGAAATCATTGTAATAACACCTTTGTTATAATAACTACTATCATACATGCTTCATATGGCAAACAGTGTACTGCACATACATGGATCTTCTTAATTCTTAAGACATTAACATAGAGTCTGTGGTCATCGCCCTGTTTCAAACAAGGGGAAAGAAACTTAACACATACCACACAGGGTTTAAATCCAGGTCCATTTCCCTTCAGCGATCTTGCTTTAAATAATTAAAATTCTGCCTTCTTAATACAAATGCTGTCAGTGCATCTGAAAACCCAAGTCACCTGTTTGACTGGGTTTGTAGTGAGCTAAAAACCATAGGTTTTCTACATTTGAATTTCAAATTGTGATTGATTTTCTGGAAGATAGGCTTATACAGGAGAAGGAAAAGAGGAATCAGGTTGACCTAGGAAGGAAGTGAGTTGGTGTCCAGAAGCAACGGCAAAACCAGACATCGCCTTCACTTAGTTTTCTCAAGCTTAGATCTGGCAGGTGATATAGTCACTGAGGTCATGCGGTCAGCTATTTCTTCAGACCCTAAGAACACTCAGTGCCTTTCTTTCTTACATTTCTTAAAGGTAATGCTGGATTCCTGAAAGATTACGGATTGTCTCCTATACTCAGTTCTCACTAGACTAGCCGGTTTCTCAGCACCTGGAGGTTTATGTTTGGAAAGCCTTCCCCCTGCTGGACAAATGAAATATAGCATACCAGGTTTCAAAGTTCATCAAAATTACCTTGGCTCTAAAGTGTGAAGTGTCTAAACAGTTGCATGAGAGCGTTGGGAGACAGAATGGAAGAGTAAAATCTTTTTAGATGGTTCTTGTTCCCTTCTAGTATAAATATCTATGTGGATATCTTTGAATCAGATATGCTAAAAAAAAGCCTTTTAAAAAATGTTTTAGGGGCTGGAGGGATGGCCCTTTGCCTTTGCCTCACAAGCAAAAGGACCTGAGTTCAGATCCCAGGTGCCACACCAAAAAAAAAAAAAAAAAAAAAAAAAAAGTCAAGCATAAATGGCAATGGTTTGAGATTTTGGCCTTGGAAGGCAGAGCCTGGGAAATTCAGAGCAAGGTGAGAAGGAAGAAGAGCAATGCAGGATGATGCCTGATGTCATTCTTGGACCGTCACAGACACACACAATCAAGTGCCCTCTTGTGCACATTCACACACGTGCATATTAAACATACACAAAAAATGTTTCACGGGTCTACAAGCTGGCTCAGTGAGTAAAGACACTTGCCGTCAACCCTGATGATCAGAGATTGATCTCTGAATCTACATGGTGCAAAGCTCTCTTCTGAAGATGCTTCAAGAAGACATTGTCAGCTCATTTGCAGTGTGTGGGTGGGATCTCTTCCTTATTAAGTCTCTGTCCACCATGACACATAACATCACAAATGTGGCATTGAAGTTTGTATGGAGGATATGGTGAGATCCTTGTGTGATAAAAAGATAAAAAGGCGTACAGTTGCCAGCCACAGACCTCCAGGTGCCATGAAAAAATGCCAAGTGAAAATAGTGATGGACTGTGATTTTTGGTCCTGGAAGGAAAAGACTGGGAAACTTTCATGGGTAATTGGGGTAGGGAGTGTAACAATTCAAAGAAAACTGGATTTTGACTGTTGAGGTGTTGAGGTCCCCTCCCACACACATACTATCATCTCAAAGCCTTTGAAGCAAAATTAACAAAGACTATCTGTAAGAATGACCAAGGCCTTAATCTTACAGTCTGTAAACATACACGCTTAGAGGAGCCATCACTTAAGACAAATTCAATACTTACAAGTATTCTTGCAATCTCAACACCCTGATAAGATGCAGTCTAGGGCAGTAGAACAGTAGAGTGGACAGCAACGGCCAGCCAGAATGCAGAGTACCATCAACTGGGAGCAAGGCTCACCCAGAATCAGACAAACCTAATCTTTCCCTATCCTAAGGCTTTGGGAAACTTGCAAAAAAGGGAGCAGTGAGATTGTGAGAACCTAAAGATGGGAAAGTTCACTGTTGGACAAGACATTCCATTCAAGGCAGGACTCTGCATCTAGGAACTCACTACAGTGAGACTTGTTCTTACCAGACCTGCATAATGCCTGACATACCACAATGCCCCCATAGACTGCCTAGGACCTTAAGAAAATAAGAATTCAAGGATATCTTTAACTGCATAACTACTTACGTGCAACCCTGGAATAATGAAATTCTCTTTCGAAACAAAATAAAGTGGTCTCTTTAGAATAAACTCTCACCCCACACACATCACCACTCCTCCTTCTCTTCCTTATCCAAGGCAGTCTTTCTTTCCTCCATGGCCACTTCCTCAGTGCTCCAAAACAGAGAATGGGGTCCAGACCCATGCAAAACCAGTTCTTCCTTGGGAAAGAAAGCAGCCAAGAGTCAAAAATGAATGTGGATCACAAGGCTAACCTCTTAATGGAGGAAATTCATCATTTGGGTTTAAAAAGAAGCTGGTGGAAAGCTTAGTGTGATGTTTGGGGTCCTCTTCTAAGATGACAAATGTGTCAAGAGTCTGTAGGAATTCTCAAAGTTGCAAAAATGAAGGAAGATTGTAACATAGCCTGAGGAAATGCTTCTGCAAGGCGTTCATGATGATGTTGACATTGCCTGTTGCAAAATCGACATGGTGTGCATGTTAGATGTTAAGCATGTTAAACACAAAATGACTCAAGCTCCCTCCTCCCTGTGATGTATATGTTCAGACAAAGAACACTTCACAACTCCCAGTCTACTTAGGTAAGACAGCTCCATCCTTCCAAGGACAGATCCACAACCCCTACCTGTCTGCAACTTCTCCACAGCCCTCAGTGCACAACTAAGATAAACTGGCACCTTCGTCCAAGGACTTTCACCCACCCCAGATTGAGCACCCCTTCTCATCCCAGTACTCTTACATGCCTCTAACCCATAGTCATGCTCTTGTCCCCAGGGTCACATGACCATGCCCAACAAGACTCCAAAACCAGATTTTCTCTCTCTGCTTCTCTCCCTCCCTCTTTCTCTCTTTCTGTTTCTCTCTCTGCCTCTCTGTCTCTCTGCTTCTCTGTCTGTTCCTGAAACAGCCTTATTGCATGCTGCTTGCCTATTTGGTCCTCCTGTTTGTTTGACAATAAATCTCCTTTATATATTACGTGCTGGTTTTGGTGTGACTTTGTATCCCCAATCATTCCAAGGTAGGGGGGCCTTCCCAAGAGTCCTCACAGTGCATGTGTTAGAGTATCTAAAAATGGAGTATTAAGTCAAACAAACTTAATATATTTTGCAGAATTTTGTAAACCAAAGAGGACTCATTTTTGGAAGTCTATCCATTTTTTTATCTTAGAAGAAAACATATTGCATCTCCAAATAAACAAAGCCTATTATTCTTCTTCTTAGAAAGGTGTTTGGGAAATGAGGTGATAAGGCTCTTTTGGATGGGTAAAAAATATTTGTTTCAGAAGTCATTATTAGCTTGTGCAGACATTTGACATTTTGTCCAAGCAAGAAGCAAACTTAAAATCAACTGCCATGAGGAATGTTATATAATAAAAATGTAACTGCTTGAGCTTGAGAAATTGCTCAGTAGATACAAGAGTTTACCACTGAAGTCTGAAGATCTGAGCTTAATCCCATGAAAGAGAAAATCAACTTCTACAAGTTGTCCTATTACTTACACGCACACACACACAAACACACACACACATAAATAAGTGTGTAAAAACATGTAACTACCTCAAAACAAAGGCTGTGAAACATATGAAAGTCTTTCTCTACTTTCTAAGTGGTGCCATGTATTCACATACTTGTAATGAATGCATGACATATTGCATTATTTTATATTTTATTATAAGACAGAGAACAGATACATGAAAATGCAATGCATGTGTGGAGGTCAGAGAATAATTTTTAAAAGTTGCTCTTTTCTGTCACCATGAAGGCTTCGTGGATCAAATTCAGATCACAGGTTTGCATGGAGGCTTCTTTGACCACTGAACTATCTCCCCAGCCCACCTGTATATTTTTTTAAACAAGGCTTTCTGACTCTGTTGTTATATCAGTTGCTTCTGTCACCTAACATTACAGTGCAGACATTCTTTTGCATCTATATATTTATATTTCTCTTTAATATGTCTATTCGAATTAGATCTCATTTAGTCAATTCCTTATGATGAGGATAACCTTGCTTTATTTTGAAGTTGAATATTGCCATGTCCAATTTAAAGCATTACATCCATGTGAACTTTTAAATTTTAAACACCAAGAGAAATTCTGACATGAAGTTATCAGTCTTTTTTTCTCTGTCTACAGACTGACATCCACGCCCTACAGTTGAGAGGTTGGCATTTTTGTTCTTTACTATGATTACAGTTTGCCTGCATGTTGCTGATAAATTCACAACTAAACAAGTTAAGGGAACAAGGAGTTTTATTATAGTTCATATAGTTCATAGTCTACTTGGCAAGAAAGTAGCTAAAGGAACTGGCCACACCCTATCTACTGAGAGAGGGACAAAGCTCACTTGCTATACATGAGTCTTCTTCCAAAGTATTCCAACCTACTCAACCAGGACTCTCCATCTTATCCACCTGCCTAAGAAATGGTCCCACCCACTGTGGGTGGTTCTTTCCTCATCACTTAGACACTCTCACGGGCTTGATCAGAGCTTCCCTTAACTTCTAATCCTTCACAAATAGACCAGAACTCAGCCTTCTGTTTCCTGTGCTTTATTTAATAAACCCAATGTCAACAAAATAGCTTCTGATTATGTAAACATAATCAGACACTGTAGTGGACACTGTAGCGCTAAAGCAGCATGAGGCTGGGGAAAGGGAGATACTCTGTTCACTAACAACCATGCTGGCAGCTGTAAGGAGTACCACAGGTCTACTGTTCTTTAATTTCGTTGCAGCTCCTTCTAGGTCATTTAAAAAGGCCATTGCTCTTTTTACATCATGTCCAAACTTACAGGCCTGAGTCAAAGGGCTCCACGTTCTACAAAGTCTAGATACCGAATGCTGGGTTAGCAGAACAGAAGTCCCACGGTTCCTCTAAATCCACTGAAGGGACACAGAAGGTCTGAGAAGGCCGGTGAGCATGGATATCTGCCAACTCGGGCCAGTCCCCTTGCAGAACGTCAAAACCAGAATCAGAGGCAACAGTGCAAGCCTTGCTAGAACTCCACATGCAGGTTCTGAGGCACACCATTCTTGAGACATAAGGTTGCCTATCCCTCGACTCCAAATACTAAACTGTAAATTTACAGTAACATGGGGTCTCTGAAAGGGAGCAACAGGAATTGGCACCACGTTGGGCTGCCTGAGACTGTACTGAGAGAAGTTTATTCTCAGCTAGGCAGGCTTCTAAGTGTTATACATAGGGAATCATCCGGAATCAGGGACTGTAAAGATTATAACAAGGAACAGGAAAATCTCATGGGAACAAGAGACACAAAAGTGAATAGCAGGAAGGAGGGCAAGGAAATGCATAAAGGCATCGCAATCCTAAACAGTCGACAGCTGTAATAGGGAAAGTGCAAGGAAGTTCATAAAGACATATGTGATTTAGGGAAAAAGTGTGTTGAGCCGTACGTAATATTCCCATTCCAAGATTAGATCACAGGACAAATAACAGACACTGGAAAGGTCGAAGAGCAGGAGCTAAGTCTCCACTGCTGTCTGTTTCGCATCAGTCTGATCTGTGCTCAAGAAGCCTGGGAAGGCAGCTACAGCCCCTGCACTAAACATCTTTTTGGTGACGTGAGGAAGAAAGAAGGCTGACAGGACTGTTTGAGCTAGAAGCAACTAGTGTATTGATCTTTTTCTAGCTGGTTGGTTCAATCCCACACCGGATAAGAAAGAGATATTAGAGAAATATCAGTTAACGAGTCAGATACTCAGTAGCTGTGTGTTAAGCCCACAGTTATATACTCCATCTCCAGATCTGAGAGAATATGCTATAACCATCGTCAACACACACACACACACACACACACACAGAGTGCCTGCATCCACATCTGACTGTATCTATGAGTCACAGCAAGTGACTCTCTACCCAGCTGAATTGTCATTTCTTGGAACTGATAAGGGATTACATATTGTGTTCATCCCGCAAATTTGGGTGAATTAATTTGTTAGGTAAAATCAAGGACCGAAATATCTGTAAAGGTTAGAAGTCTGTTCCTGATTGGGCAACAGCCCTGACAAACATCCCGAGACCAACATATCATTTATCTTTTGGTTTCAAAATTTTTAGAGTCTGGTTTTTCGAAATCCCTGGGGAGAAGGAAAGAGCTAGAAGAAGAATGTACAGGAGGTTTTTATGAGCCAGACAAATTTGCGGGATGAACACAATATGTAATCCCTTATCAGTTCCAAGAAATGACAACTCAGCTGGGTAGAGAGTCACTTGCCGTGACTCATAGATACAGTCAGACATGGATGCAGGCACTGTGTGTGTGTGTGTGTGTGTGTGTGTGTGTGTGTGTGTGCGCACGCGCGCGTGCGTTTGCATGTTGACGATGGAACCCAGAGCCCTGCTATTTCTAGACAAGGGCTTTATCACTGAACTATTCATGGAACCCCTCCTTTTAATTTTCAACTCATTCACTGACTAAATCTTTTATTATCCCTTGAAAAACACATTAAGAATTCATATACTCCAGTTCCCATCTTCTTTCAGAGACTTAGATTTGCCTAGACTGAAGAATCTGGTGCTTTTTGCATTTTAACCAGTACTGTTTTAGGAACTTCCTTTCCTGTTAGCTTCTTAAACCACCAGCATTGATAAAACTTCTCGCACATGTTCATTCGACATTCTTTTCACAAGAGTTTTGCATGTCACTGGACACCTTAGCTTTCCATGGGACAGCTGTCTTCCTAGTGTATCTTTGGGTGTGACTGACTCTAAGTGTTTAGATGCTCTGGAGATCATGAGAGGAATTGTGATTACAATAGCCAGTGAACATTCAGAACTCCTAGGCAAATGATCTGATTGTCATTCCTGAACACAATGATTTTTAGAAAAAGGTCTCAGATATCTACAATGTTCACAGTACTTGCTCATGAAGGAAAATTCAAGTTTTCCCTCTAAAAGCTTGATCATTCTAGAGTATGAAATAAAATTGACACAAGAGGGGCTGGAGAAATGGCTCAGGGTTGTAATAGTTACTCTTCTGTGTTGCTGTGAGAGAGCATTCAAAGTCAAGCAACTTAAGGGAGAAAGCTTACAGTTTGTCATAGTTAAGCACAGGTGTCAACTTGACTGTTGAGGATTTGAGCTCTGGGCACAGTTGCACAGAGTTGATGGTTGAGTTAAGCCCAGAGCAAACCTGAAGGAGATTGTCTGGCTGATGGGGAAGACGCAGTCCATGGTGGGTGGGATTAGGCCCTGGATAAATCACAGAGAGCTGGTTGAGAGAGTTGGAATCCTTCTGTATACTTGTCCAGACATGCTGGTCTGGCAAGTAAGGATTGTCCATCTCTCAGCCGGTATGGTGGCCAGTTCCCTTAGCTCTGGTGTTGGTGCGTGCTCTCCTGTCAATCTGGACTAAGAACTGTAACCGAACTGTCGTAAGAAAGTAAACTCCTTGTTCCCTTAAGCCATTTGATGGTCATTTATCAGCAATGTTGTAGGCTGACTGCAACACAGTTCCAGAGGGGAGATATAGTTTTTCATGGTGGAGGCAGCATGGCTGGCTGGCTGAAGCTGGAGACAGACTACATCACACCCATCTAAGAGTCTGGGAGCTACTAGACTACTTGCTGTGAAGGCAGACTCCTCCTAGAGGTAGGATGTGACTAATCCACCTCCAGTCCCACCCCTCGTGACTGCCTTCCTCCAGCAGGTGCTATGACCTTCCCAAACACATGAGACTGTGGAGGACACATTTAAAACAGTAACAGGGTTTAAACCTCTGCCTCCAAAGCAGAAGGACCTGAGTTTGGATCCCAGATTCCAGATCCCGGCGAAAATACTTCTGGTCCTGGAAGACAGAGCCTGGGAAACCCCAGAGCAAGGCAAAGAGTTTTTTAATTGAGAATTTTTCATATGCAAACAAAATGAGCTTATGCCCTTACCCCATGGCCCTCTCCTCCCACCCGCGTCCTCTCCTACCATCTACTCCCTTCGCCAATCCAGCCATGTCCTTTCTCTCCTGTTCCTCTGCATGTGTGGGTCGCGGTGCTCCCTTTGGGGTACCTGTGCTAGTGAGGAACCAGGTCCCCTTCTGTGTCCAACACCTGCCCCCAGAGATTTCTTTGAATATACTTGTTTCTCCCGAGGCAGAAGCTTAACCTCCAAGCCTTCTCTACAGTTTCCCAAGCACTAGTTTTCATTCCTCTTTTCAGTATGAACTCTTCCTTCACACATGCTCCTGCCACAACTAAGTTCCCTTGACATTCTTCCTGCTACTGCAGGCATTCTACTTATCACCTGTCTGAATGTCAAGCTTGGAATTGTACGAGGAACTGTCACAGATATTTGTTAGAGGTTATGACTATCACTATACCCACATCATTTTTTAAATTTTATTATTATTATTATTTATTCTTATTATTATTTATTCAATTATGCGTGTGTACATATGTACGTATGCGGGCGCGCGCGCGTGCGTGTGTGTGTGTGTGTGTGTGTGTGTGTCTGTGTGTCTGTGTGTGTGCAGAACCACGGACGAATTCGCGAACCACCATGGACGCCTCCACTTCCTTCTGCCTCGGGATTCACAGGCTCCGCCCTACCAGGACCAGAAGCACAGGCCGCCCCCGCTTCCGCCTGGCATCTATACGTGGGGTCTAGGATCCGAACTCAGGACCTTCCGCCTGCAAGGCAGAGGCTTAACCCCTGAGCCACCTTTCCAGCCCTACCCACATCATTTTTAAGTCCTCCATTTTGATGAAACAGTAGCAGTTCCCAGAGTTGAGCATACAAAACACTAATCCTGCTCAGAACTGAAGCAATCTGCTTCCTGAACTTTTTGTCTCCCTCCCTAACTGCCCTAGAGATGATGGATCATAAAAAATGCTCATCGGATACCTGACATTCTTGCACTCCACATATTCTATCCTCCTAGCCACTCGTAGCCATGGCCAGTTACAAGTTGAAAGGATAGTCCCCTTTACTTTTGGTGTATAATACCCAAGTCTGTAGGCAGAAAGTAGTGTTTGGTTCTGACATGAGTTTCCCTTCCGCAAATTTTTTCTCCCAAGTTAACCCTGTGCTGTCATAGTTGTTCACTCCTGTCTTTGATTCCCCCTTGGGGACCTCTGGAATTTACAATGACAAAGCAATGTTGACACTTTCAAATAAAATACACAAAAGACCTTTTCCCCTCCCCTCCCCTCTCCTCCCCTGTCCTCTCCTTCCCTCCCCTCCCCTCCCTTCTCCTCCCCTGTCCTCTCCTCCCCTACCCTCCCCTTCCTTCCCCTCCTTTCTCCTCTCTTCTACTCCTTTCCCCTCCTCTCCCCTCTCCTGTCTTCTCCTCCCATTTCCTCCCTCCCTTCCTCCCCTCTGCTCCCCTTCCTCCCCTCCCCTTCTTTCCCTCCCTTTCTTCTCCTCCCCTTCTTTTCCTCCCTTTCTTCCCCTCCCCTCCCCCTCTTCCCTCCTCTCCTCTTCTCTTCTTTCCTCTCCTCTCCTCTCTTCCTTTTTTTTTTTTTTTTTTAACTAAGCTTCTGTCCTGGCTCCAACAGACTTGACTGAAAATAAAAACAGAGCTGCCCACTCAAAGTCCCATCACACTAAACTGAAACTAAAAATGTACTGAACAGAGCCACCCTTTCCAAACAGGCTAGTTTTGTTCGCAGGGTAACAAACTTATCCGCACTTAATCATTATATCCTTTAGTCCTTACAAAAGTAACTGAGTCTGGTATAGTAGCAATATGCAAGTAACGCCCTCCACTCTGAAAGCTGAGGGGAAGAATTCCAGCCCAGCTTGAACAACACAGTCAACATGCCCTCAAGAACAAGTGAAACACCAAATCTGGTATTAATCACTTTTTATTGTCCTATACACTGAAAATAACTGAATGTCCAGTCTACTTTTTGCTTTTTTTCTGCTGTCTTTGTCCTTTCTTTGTAAAAGTAGATCTCCTTGCTGAGCCAGGGAGAGCACTTGATAAGCTTCATGGGTGAGTATTGCCTGACTCCAGAAATTGTTGCAGGGTCACTCTGGGGTCTGTATCTATCCAGGTTCTTGTGTTTGAGAGTCAAAGATTGAAACCAGCACACACGTAGAAAATTAGGGTAGAGTTTATTAGAGGAGAGAAAGAACAGAACTCACAGATTCAGGATGTGGAGTATCATGAGGAGCAAGGGTGCCCTGGAGAACTCATGGAATCCTGACATGGAATTCATGAGGGGCAAGGAATTGGAAAAGAACTCAGGGACTCCAAACATGGAGTGCCATGGGGAGCAGGTGCCAAAGGCAGTTGCCAGGGCATGTATATTTATATATTTAGGTAAGCCCAGGAAAATGGCTTTTCCTCATTGGTTATCTCATGTGGGGCTTAGTTATAATGGAGAATTAATCTCCATATCTTTTCATGAATAGAGGGTTGGGGAAAGTTGGTGAAGAGTGTGTTCCTTCAGGGCAGTTCCAGCAGTGAGCAATGACCTTCCAAGACCTTCAGAGACGACCCAGCATGCTGCTTTAAAGCTGACTAAAAATGAAACTGAAGCCCCTTAGGATGGATGGTTCAACTAAGTGACCGCATTTTTTCCCCTTGCAAAGCTGTTTTTTTTTTTTTTTTTTTTTTGGAGAGAAAAATACCTAGAACCACTGGAAACATGGTTCTCCATTGTCTTTTGGAAACACCAGAGCTGATGAGCGCTCCAAGCAGGACAGAGAGACAAAGAAAGTTATGTGGACATGGAAGGAAAAAATGAGCCTTCACACTGATAAAAGGCTCTCATCAGCTGTAAATCGAGGGTTCTAGCACAATAACACTTGCTGCGTTTAGGTGGCCATGACACAAAACTTTCTTTCACATGCAAGTATTTTCAAATAAAATTGTTAAAATAGCAAGACACTTAGAATGAAGGTCCGAATGAATGGGACTTTGGGTAGGGTAATTAATGGCGCTCTTGCCTACCCCACAGGGGTGCTTTTACACAACTTCCAGCCCTGAGGAATGGGTTCCCAGGGATGGCCTCCTCCATCTAGGTCTCCTGAAGCACTCAGATTGCTCCTAACTGAAACTGCTGTGAGGAAAGCTACATGGGAGCCTAATAAATATGTCGTCTCCCAAAGCCATCTGAAAAACTCTCACTATTGTCATGTAGCCAACCCTGCACTAAGATCTCCCAGAGACTCTGTCGAGTCTCAACCAAGTGTTTAAATGACCCACAGTCAGATTCTGAATCTGAAATCACCAGAAGAGAGTCTTGAGAGCTCAATAAAACATTGTAAATATACCTAAAATAAGTCTTTACAGTAATTTATTGTTTAGAAACACATCATCAGCCTTGGAAAGTTTGGAAACCATCAGTCTCTCTGGGGCAACACGTGTTGGATGAATGGGATGGGTGAAGGCATGCCAGGGGAAATGAAGACTCTGGACTATGCAAGGACGGGAGAATGTGACTTTAGAGTTCTTTAGAGTCCTGTTACTACAGTGACCTCTTGTGCTACTGATAGAAATGATTCCATTCTGTTCATCTGAACTTGGGCACATATAATGACAACAGTTAGAAGGGATAGTTATGGAGTTTAAAGTAAACCAGACTGTGAAATGTTGGCAATCTTTTCTAAAGTTCAAATACTTAATGGTTTTAACTTCCTTTCCAACATATCTTTAAGGGCAAGCGTTTCCCACAGGAAAGTTGGTGGTCTGTTTCTGTCATGACTATCAATCTAAAATGTAAATAACCATAAATAATCTCAATCAAGTGGCAGGAGGCAGTGCTGCACCTGTATAGAAGAACAGAGGTCCTGGACAGATGCGAGATAAGCCCATCGGACAGACCATAAGCGTTGGAGCTGGATCCCATAGACTTCCACTTTTCCGTCCACTGCCTCTGGGTCGCGGGTTTGGAATGTGGTCACTATGTGTGTGTCCTTGCATGAATGTCAAGTCAGGCAGAGACCTTATGGAAGAAGCAGAGATGCCACTGGGTGTTCCCTCCACTGCCCAGACCTGAAGGGGGTCACCCCGGGCTGCAGCTTTCTTCATGTTCTCTCCCAACAGAAGGGGTCACTGCAGGGTGGAGGATTCTCCAGCACCCAGGTATTGAATTGAATGGGAAACTCAGTCCAACAGCTGGCTGTGACCACACAGAGCAGGTGCTGACAGAGGAAGACTAAGAAACCAGATGAAGAATAAATGGGCTCCTCGCCAGGGCAGCTCTCCTCGTGGGTCATGGAAGGACATCAGCCCAGCTCCTTCAGACACATTAACGTGTGCAAGGCCTATCTCTTGACACAAGAACAGATACAACCTGCTCTGCTGTTGGCTAAGGCCACCTACTATTTCTAGTATTCCCCTCACTCCCTGTGCCACCTCTCTGTCCTCAGGTATTAGCTTTGAGGGTAATAAAGTCAAGCCAGCACTTTTAAAAATTATTTTATTTATTTTTTTAGTTTTACAAGCAAATTGAGTACTAATCCCTGCTTTCCTGGATCCCCGCTCCCTCCCATCCCCTTCTCTTCTCTTCATCAATCCGTTCCACTCCTTTCCACCCTCCTTCCTGGCTGCTTCTATGGACCTCAGGGCTCCCTCTAGCTTTTCTATTCTTGTGGGGGTTCAGGCCTCTGTGGCTTACCAAGTTGCCCCTCCTTGGGCCATCCAACTGATCGAGGCACTCATCCAGCTCTAGTCACTAAGGTTTCCCCTGTGTTCTTATCTCTCTTGAGCTCTTCATTGTCTATGGGGGCATGTTGGTATGTCATCATTATGCAGGTCTAGTAAGGACAAGTCTCATTGCAGTGAGTTCCTTGATTCAGCAGTCTGCCTTGAATGGAATGTCTTGTCCGACAGTGGACTTTCCCATCTTTAGGTTCTTAAAAATCTTACTGCCCCTTCTTCTGTGAGGTTCCCTAAGCCTTATGATGGGGAGAAATTAGGTTGGCCTGATTTTGGGTGAGCATTGCTGGGTCACTGGTATTCTGCACTATGGCTGGTCATTGTTGTCCACTTCACTGATCTTCTAACTGGTCTAGGCTCCATCCTGGCTTCAATCTGGGATGCAAGAACTTGGACAGAAATCCCATAACATGAATTGGTTGAATTATCTTGTACATATTCTAACCTAATGAGCATTTTTATCTGACTTCTCCCATCGAGATGGACATACTAAATATCAACCAAATACTGAAGAGTTAAACTATTTTCTTTCCATTCATGTGGAAGGGCACACTGGCTTATATTACCAGCATCAGATTCACATGGAAATGTGAAGCCAGTTGCTTGTGCTGGCTCATCATCTTTTTCCAACTTAGAGTTAATGTCTACAAAGTCAGCTTCTGCCCTAAATTCAGTTGTAACCCGGTCATCATTTTTAAACCTGTTTTTCTGCAATAAAAAGATCACCAAATGAAGACTTTTGTTTTTTCGGATGTTCAATCACTGAGCTACATCCTCCAAGAGCAAGTGATGCCTTGCTTTGCTTGTTTGTTTTAACACGGTACCATTTGTCCCAGGTGGCCTCAAACTCTTGGTATAGCCAAAGATGGCTCTGATTTTCTGATTGTTCTCTACTTCCTAAGTGCTAGACTTAACCACGACTGGTTTATGTGGTATAAGGGATCAAGTCCAGGGCTTCATGCCTACTAGGTAAGCACTCCTTCAACTAGCTACATCTTTAGCTCAGACTTATATCTCTAATAGGCACATCTTAGAAGCAATGTTTAGGCATTTGCCTAAATGTCACAGCCTGGGCCTTAGAGGTCCAATTAGATCATGCTCTGCAGAACACACACTGTTCAATCCCAAGCTGCAAGTAAGGCTGATCCATTTGAGGATGGAGAGAATCCTGATGCAGTTACCTTTCTCTATGTGGTATGAGATAGTGTGCCTCTTGCTATAGTAGTGGTTGTTTGGTCCCTGCAATGGATGATAAAGCCTGAAGGTGAGGCTGAGCCATATATTTAGAGGGAAAATCTGTATTGGAGGAAGAATTTTGGGATGACGGGCTTCCTCTGTGGTGATTAGGGTCTGCCACAGGAGTACAGAGATTTCTTAAAACAGTAGAAGGTCTAGAGTGAGTATGGCAGTCTCTGAGAGGAGCACTTCAGGGACAGGGCATTGACAACTACTACCGAGGTTGCCTAGCCACCCTTATGTGTAATATGAAATGTACCTGACACTGAGGTTGCCTTCAAGGGGCTTTTTGTATAAAGGAAGAATCACAACCAGAAAAGGAGTCGATGTTAGCATGCAGCGTGTTGGCCTCTGATTTGGCTGGCAAAGAGAGAATGAGATGGAGGCGCTGGCTCGCTATTTCTTACAGTTGAAAGATTGAAAGGGAAAGAGAGTTCAAGTCAGATCTATATTAAAAGCCTTTTTAGGGACCTAAAACCTTGGAACCCCTGGGAAGAATCAGAGAGTGAGGAGAAAGAGAATATGTTAGAAGACAGAAGATACCCCTCATATCAGACCTTTAATAGAGAAAAAGAGAAAAATACTTGATTCAACATGCAGAGAGAAGCCTTGAAAATGGTTCAGTACAAGAAATTACACTAGAGAATATTTGCACTTGAAGTACTGAGTTGGGAAAGACTTTCAAATAAGCAATAAAGAACCTTTTTGCAGCCTGACTTTGGGGGCTATGGGACATGGGGGCAGATGGTATTAATCTGAGTGCTATGGAGGCAGAAAAACTAGTAACTACCCATTCTTCTTAGAAACAAAGGCTGCAAAACCTAAGGCAATATGAAATCTGTCCCTAGTGGGCTGCTTCATACAAGCCACTAGGAACACTTATTTATTGCAAATCGAGATTCCCCCCCCCTAAGTATCAGAGAATGGAAGGAAATAGAGGAGGGACAGGTATTACTAAGGGGACAGGAATAAAAGAAATATTATTTGATGCTGAATTTGCCAGACCAGATCACATGGTGCTCACAGGAGAATTAAGAAATTGATTTAGCAGAGACCACAAGACACATTATAGGTCTTTAGTAGCTGTGATGATTATTCTTGTGTGTTTCTGTGTGAGATAACACTCAAAGGCAAGCAATTTAAGAAAAACGGATTTATTCAGCTTATGGTTCCAGAGAGGAGAAACAGTCTTTCATGGCAGAGGCAACACGGCCGATGGCTGAAGCTGAAGGCGGCTAAGTCACTGCAAATATCCTGGAAGCTCAGAGCTGCTCATCCAGTAGGCCAGTGGGTGCCGGCTGAAGGCTGGAAGACTCCTGAAGAGTCAAAGAGGCAAAGAAGCTGGGCAGCAGGAAGAAGTTTTCTAGCTTAGCTTCGGAGAGTCTTCAAAGTCTTCTGTTCTAGGGTTCCTTTTATCTGGTCTGCTACTGGGAGGTTCCAAGCAGATCTAGGGCTGGTCTTTATATTGTAAATGTATTGATCTGAGTAATCTCTTCAGGTAGTCTGGCAGCCAATCTTAGTTAATGCTAGGTATGATCAAGTTGACACCCAGGATTAACTATCACAGTGGCTTTGCTGAGCGTCATCATTGGATACGGTATTTACAGGGTAGGAGAGGTTCTGGTGGGCCTGAATGAATTATACATGCATGTAAATTGAGTACAGTATGTAAAGCATGTCCAAAAATGATACTCACTGTAAGATAAAAGCCCAAAGACTCCATGCCACGGACAAGGGATGAAAGAAGTTTATTTTTTAAATTATTTTTATTTATTTATTTTTATTTATTTATTTATTTATTTATTTATTTATTTATTTATTATTTATTCAATTGTGTGTGTATGTGTGTGTGTGTAGAACCACGGACGAATTCGGGAACCACCATGGATGCCTCCACCTCCTCCTTGTTTACTCTGCCCCGGGACTCACAGGCTCTGCCCTACCAGGACCAGAAACACAGGCTGCCCCTGTTTCCACCCGGTGTCTATAAGTGGGGTCTAGGATCTGAACTCAGGATGTTCCATCTGCAAGGCAGAGGCTTAACCCCTGAGCCACCTCTCCAGCCCTGAAAGAAAGTTTTTTTTTGTTTTTTTGTTTTTATCCATGGGGGTAGGCACATGCATGCATTATGTGGGTTTTCTGGGATCGAACTCCGATCTCCAGTGTTGCACGCAGGCACCTTACCCACTGAGCTATCTGGCCAGCCCCGAAAGAAGTTTATTGACCATTGCATGGTGACGTGGTTAATTCTTAAGAGAGAAAAAGCAACTTCTGAGGGTGATGTGGAATTTTTAAAATCTTTGGGCTTGGGGATGGGTGAAGGACAGAAGGAAGTGAATATTCGCCTCTTTCCCAGTCCCGGTTGCCATGAGCTACAGCATTAAAAGGGTGGGTTTTGCAAGTGTTGGCTGGCCACTGTGGGGCAGGCAGTGACCAGCAAGCAGAACTTCTGCTCTGATATGGGGATGGAGGAAGGGAATCTATCATTCCAGCCTTTTATTGATGATAATGGGTATCACATTCATTTTCTACTACTTCCTGCTGAACAGAGCTGGCGTGGGAAATGTTACAGGCTGGAGTGCCCCATGGTGAAGAGTGTTGAAAATTCGGAGCTTGATGGGAGAGACAAGACTGAAAAGAAGGTTAAGAAGACAGGGGCTGGAGAGGTGGCTCAGGGGTTAAGCCTCTGCCTTGCAGGTGGAAGGTCCCGAGTTCGGATCCTAGACCCCACGTATAGACGCCGGGCGGAAGCGGGGGCGGCCTGCGTTTCTGGTCCTGGTAGGGCGGAGCCTGTGAATCCCAGGGCAGAGTAAACAAGGAGGAGGTGGAGGCGTCCATGGTGGTTCCCGAATTCGTCTGTGGTTCTACACACACACACACATACACACGCACACACACACACAATTGAATTTAAAAAATTAAAAAAAAATAAGACAGCATTCACATATAAGGACTAAAAATAATATAATTGAGTGTTTGATCAAGGGGCATAAACTAGTGTACCCAGGAAGGTAAGGAAGAGTTGTTAATGATCTGGTTTAGCTTATTTAATAACATTCTTAGCCTCCTGGTTGGTGGAAATCAGGGAATCTATTTGTTTCAAATAATGTCATGTCACCACAACATTAGATTATATACAAAGCATGGCAAAAAATGGCCAGAGGTTAAAGACAGGCCCAAGATAATAATCTGGCTCTGAACTTGTAACATTCCAGGTCTCTTTACTTTATTGAATGCTGATCAAGTCAATCAGCCTCAGGAACTTACATTCAGTTCCCTATTGGCTAAATATGACAATTTTGGGTATGCAGAAGATACATATAGTCAGTGTCCCTGTAGTGGTCTAGAAAAAAGAAGACCCCCACTCTGTGCGCTGTGATGAAACTGTGTGCAGTGTGCTAGAGAAAATATGCTGTAGAAAAATTTTGACCTTAGACTATCTGCTCCTTGGCTTCGGTAAACTGCTTATGCATAAAGATAGCCACTGCTTACACATGAAGATAGACAAAACTGGCTCTCGCTATCTTCTGACCACTTGGGTCAGCAGGACCACCACTCAAGGTTTCCACCCCTCCCCTCACTCCTATCTCAATTCCAGCTGCAATCACTATCTGAAACTGCCAGCTTGAATCACTAGCTGAACCGCACATACCAACTTAGAAACTACTGTAAGAACTGCCCCCCTGCCCTTACTAGGGGCTCCATCATTAGGTTCTAGAACTCTGATGGAGTCCTGGAGTCCTAAGGCTCCATCGAAAGTCTGGCCTAATGAGGTGAAGGCAATAGTAAGAAATATTTAATTTCAGGCCACTTTGACATTAGTTATAATCCATAGCATTGCATTAAGACCTTTTACCAATATAGTCTTGTCCCACAAAGCAAGCGAGTAGGTTTATAGCAATTTGGGATTTTATAAGCCTTGTGCATATAACCAAATCTTTATCTAATCAAGATATATTAGTTCTTAATGTATGAAACAACATCTATATTATACTAAAATTAATGAGGAGAAAATTTAGAGATAGTCAAAAAACACTTGAATACTTTCTAAAATATAAAGCTCAGTTCTTAGCAGGTACGTTTCTGAGTCTCAATTTTCTACAACATATCTTCTAAGTTCATATTGAATAAACTTTACCTTCTCATCCAAAAGCAGTTTTCTTATCAACAATACATCTCATATTCCTGGATGGCACCCTTTTGTTTTGTCATATTAAGATACTTGAAACACATGTTTTTTAAAAGAAGTAGTGGTAAATCACATTTTTAAAAAGAAATAAAGAGTTGGGCTTAATTTGGCAATTGTAAATTAGTTTATATCATACAAATGATATAAACACCCAATCATATAGACAGTACACATCTATATATAGTCATTTATAAATGTACACTTAAAATCCAAGATTTTGTAGCTCGCATCCAAGCTTATCACTTACCAGTTAAGTTAGAATGTTAATTTATCTATTTACTCTACCATTAAATATTTTTAGTGTGTGTATGTGTGTGTATCAGAGGGCATTGTGTGTCCCTGTGGAGGACCAATTGTGACTTCAGGAATCATCCTGGATTGCTTCTACCTCCGTGCTTCACTCTGGGATTTCCCAGGCTTTGCCCATCAGGGCTCAAAGTGCAGGCCACTGCATTTTCCACCTGGTGTTTTAACGTGGGACCTGGAATCTGAACTCAGAACTTCTGCTTGTGAGGCAGAGTCTTAATCCCCTGAGCCATTTATTAGATAAAAACACAGAGAAAGTGCAAAAACTCCCCTGGGGAGGGAAGGACTATAGGAGCCTGTCAATCACTGAAGAACCTGTAGGATGGATTTTTATTTATTAATCACCTCCTCTAAGTTCTGATTGGCTCCTCTGGATGTTTAGGATGATGTTTTTCCCCGATTGGTATGTGTGTATGTATGTGGTCTTGCTTAACTGGGGTCTTTCGAAAATTACTACCCCTATACTTCCTCTCTTGACCAATTACTCAATGTTTTAGCCCAGCAGGGTGGGTTTATGGTTTCCTCCTTGTGTATAGATGGGCTCTGTAGCACCAGATTAATAGTTGAAAATGCACCCTTTGACACTAGGTAGTTTATGACACATAAACTAAACTTGTAGCATTTTGCTTTTCCCACGGGCCCTTTGTTCCTGACTGCTTTCCTAGTTCATGTTCCAAAAGCATTTATGAATCTTTGTTTTCTTTCTCCTTTTCCTTTCTTTCTTTGTCCTATTTTTCTCTCTTTCATGTATCAGTCTGCAAACCTGGGCTCACGGACACCTGTTCAAATCTAGAATCTGACATTCATGACCTTTACAAATCTCCAGCCCATCATTTTGAGCTCAGAATCAAATTGTAATTGACCTTGACTAAGAGAGACGCTGTGTAAGGAAACTATCAGAGTTAAAGACTGGTGAACCAAAACTGGGGTTCCCGAAGTCTCAAGATCAAATAAGCCCACCAAACCACTCTTTTTCCTCTCTTTTCCCACAAATCATTGTCTTTAGATTCTCTAGTTTGTAATTTAGACATAACGAATCTTCTTGGTTTGCTAGCAACGTGGCAACAGAATTCAACAGAATACAAGCTCAGCCTCTGAACTCCAACTTTTAGTTCTGTTTTCTCTGTAACTAGCAAATCATTTGTGGGAGCCTCCATGAGAGAGATGTGCTGGAAAATGAAGAGCTGGAAACTGCAAATTTCATATAAACTGTTATGGAAAAAAAAAAGACTAAAATGTTCGATTCTACTCATCACTCTAGAGATTTCTGGACTTTGGTAGCCATTTTTTCAACCTATTCTCCATTCCACAAAGAGAGCGCGCTAGCTTCCTGAAATGCGCATGCGCGCTACCACAGGCCCCTATCGTTTCCCGTCGCTTCCTTTTTTCCCCGCCTAGCCCCGCCCACCGCCGGCACGTCGCTTCCGGCCCAGCCCGGAACTAGCCCGGCGAGGCTCCTTTCTTGCTCCCGGGCGGGCTCGCTTCTCCGGCGCGGGGTCGAGCAGGGGGTGTTTCTGTAAAGCGTCGGGTTCCAGGCCGCGCAGAGCGGGCGAGGTCGACCTCCGTCCCCTGGCTCGCGGCCCGCAGCCCCGTTCGGCTGCGCGTCGACCCTCCCTCCGGGCGCCATGGCCAGAGGCGGCCGCGGCCGGCCCGAGGCGAGGCCGCCGGTCGCAGCCCGCGCGCTCCCCTGGCCCCTGGGCCCGCCGGAGTCGGCGTGAGCGCTGCCCGTCCGCCCGCGGGCCCCTCGCGCCGGGCCGCATGGCCTCCGAGGCGCCGCCGCCGCCGCCGTCGCCTCCTTCCTCGCCGTCGCCGCCCGCCTCCCCCGAGCCCGAGCTGGCGCAGCTGCGGCGCAAGGTGGAGAAGTTGGAGCGCGAGTTGCGGTGCTGCAAGCGGCAGGTGCAGGAGGTCGAGAAGCTTCTGCATCACACGGAGCGGCTGTACCAGAGCGCGGAGACCAACAACCAGGAGCTCCGCACGCAGGTGCGTGGCCGCCTCGGCCCCGGCCAAGCTTCGGGCCGGGACTGCTCCGTAAAGTACCCGAAGTGGACTGAAACCCCGAGCCGCAGACATCCTGTGCGTGGGGAGCCAGCGTAACGTTCTGATTGGCTGCAGGAGCTGAGCTTCGCGGTCTTCCGCTCACTAACCCCCACCCTCCCATGGACAATGGGACCAGTGCTGATGTTTTATTGAGTCGTGTTTGAATTTCTTGTTGCTTTTGGGACAGTCTCGTGTTTCAGATCGCCCTCAGCCTCTTGCAGTGATGGATGACATGGAACTTACTGTCTTCCTGCTTCCATCAATTAAGTTCCCAAATGCCCCGGGCCTCCCCCTCTTTACCCCACTTGAAACTCGGCTCAGACCTTCTTGAGCGATCAGGGGTGACCAAGAGAGCGTGAACTAATACACACACCTTGCTTGAATCAACTTGTATCAGACTCCCCTCGCTATTAAGTAGATATGTAAATTTATTCGGAACTTACAGAATCAGAATGATAATAGTGCATTACAGTGAAAGTTAGGTAAAATTAAGGACACAGTTTTAAGATTGTTCTGGATGTTTATCGTGTCTTAGGTTCACTTGTGAAGTTAAACAGGTATGTCTGACTCCTTCTTGTCTTCCTTGTTCCATTTTCGTAATCAATAAGGATAAATAGCTAGTAGTGAGACTTTAAAAAACTTTTTTCTAGCTGGACCTGTTGAGCAACTGCATAAGTTTCTGACAAGTTATTCATTTCAGTTGAATTGTTTTCTTGTCCTCATAATTCGTTAATACATTAATTAATTTGTGTTTGTGTCTATGTGTATCAAAGGGCACTGTGTTCCGTACCACGGGTGACTTCAGCAATCATCCTGGGTTGCTTCTACCTCCAATTTTGCTTCATTCAGATTTCCCAGGCCCTGCCTTCCAGAGCCATTTCCACCTGGCATTTTTACTTGGAATCTGGGATCTGAACTCAGGTCCTTCATTTGTGAGTTTAACTCCTGAGCTATCTCTCCAACCAATGAATACATCTGTTAAGACTGTATCTGTAGGCTGGACACTAAATGTCACAGACTTTGTTATAATTCCTCAGTGAACTATGAATAGCCGATGAGGTGAAATGACTTCTGTACCTATTGTATAAAGTTATTAACAGTATTTTTATTTATTCAACTTGGTTTTAAATATCTACAGTGTAGAGGAATTGTACTAGGAGAAAAAAGAGGGAGAGGTTTTAAAATCTTTAAAATTGTAAATTGTTAAAGCTCTGCCTGTCATAGAGATCCTAAAAGACTGATTTTTCTCTGCTATTCTAGCAACCATCATTCTCATCCTAGTGTAAACTTGCTAGTGCCCCAGCATCAAAAGTAGAAATAACAGCTAAACCAGGTAACATCTGCCTGTAGTTCCGTTGTTAAGATTGAGGCAGAAGGATCTCTTGAGCCTAGAAGTTCAAGGTCTACCTGGGGTAGTATAGAGCAACCTCATTTCAAATAAGTAAATAAAATCTGGGCCTGCATGACAGCTCAGTTGGTAAGGCACTTAAACCTGGTGACCTGAATTCATTTCCCAGAAGCTCATATGGTGGAAGAAGACTAACTTCAAAACCACCCTCTAGCTGTGCCAGATCACATTCATTCCCATGCTTGTCCATCCACACTTTGTCTCTTTCTCTCTCCCCATCTCTCCTCTCTTCTTCTCCGTCTCCCTCCTCTCAGTCTCCTTTTTTTTTTCCTGTGTGTGTGTGTATGAGTGTGTGTCTGCCTGTGTCTCTATTTCTCTGTGTGCCTGTGGAAGCCCCGAGATGACTTCAGGAATCACCTTTTTGCTCCAGTTTCCTAGGCTGCACCTTCCCAACCAGAAGTACAGGTCACTCCATTTCCTCCTAGCATTTTTATGTGGGATCTGGGATCTGAACTCAGGACCTTCTACTTGCAAGGCAGGGAGACTTAACCCCTGAGACTTAACCCCTCTTTGTCTATAAATAAATAAATATATTTTTTAATTCTCTGAATTGCACTCAGTGGTGGGGTGTTTATTGGTGTGCCCAGACTCTGGATTGAATCCCCAACATCACTACTGCCAAAACCAAAAATCTTTGTTTTTGAGTCAGTCTTTCCTGCTGGGCGGGTAGAGTTTGGTTAACTGCTATTCCGGATTTCTGTATGTGCTTCATTGAAGCAGTAAAATATTGGCTTGAGAATTAAAGGTTAGGAAATCATGATACCTGGCAACAAGCCGTGTTCCAATACTCGTCTCTTCATACATGACATATGAATGTGGCATTGGGGCAGCTAATTTGTAAGATGATTGTGTAGTTTAAGGAGAATCCAAAGTAGTACTATGCATGTAGCAGATGCAGTGGTTCAGTTTATTGTAATAGTGCTAGCTAGAGTTGGCACCAGGGCAAGACAATCCAGTCTCCTAAAGAATTTACTTGCTCACAAAAATGAATTGAAGAGTAATTGAAGAGTGAGTGCCTCCTAAAACTTTTTACAATTATTTGTCTCACCTTTGTTCCAGTACTGGAAGTAGGAGCACATCTCAAAATTCATAAAGTGTCTAGATAATCTGTATGTAATCAGTCCTACTGCCTTTCAGCTTAAGCTGAAATATTTATAAGGACTGGGTTGATGGCTCAGTTGTTAAAGCCTTCTGTTCCCTTCCAAACAAAAGGATCCAAGTTCAGGGTTCCATGCCGGGTGGGTATTTTGGCTCACTTGTAATTTTAGCCCTGAAAGATTAAGCCTGGGACTCCTCAGAGTAGGCTGGAGCCAGCTGATCCCTGATAGTGTTTGTTCTCTGGGTTTAACTGGAGACCCAAGCTCACAGCAATAAAATAGAAGAACAATTGAGAATGATTCCAGATACTCTTGAGCCTCCATAGGCATGTGCTGGTGTATACTTGCACACACATACACCCATCTAAATGCAAACATGCAAGCACCCAACTTTAGAAAAAGGCTTTTTAGTTGGTATGCATATGATAGATATTGGGCGACGTTTACATCCTGTTAGCTAGGTAGTGTGTGTGGGTTGAGGCAGTTCTCACCTGCTTGTTCTCACTTTTCCCTGGCCTATGTAGCATCCTTTCAAGGATATTTGAATGTGTGAGGTACATGAAGGACAGATTCCTCTCAGAAGTCATGTTCTCTGTTCCCTTCTGCAGTTATTTAGTGATAAGACTAAGCAAAAATGCACAGTAAAACATAAATGGTATTAATATTTTTAAGTGAGTGATTCCAGGTGGAAGTCACTCAGTAATAGAAGATCAAGTTACTGTGGATAGGAAATTTTTAGGTTTTTAAAAATTTCTAGTTCTTTAAGGAGAACCATTGACTTTTTAAAATATTAAACTTTTTTGTTTTGTTTTTGACAGTGCTGAAGTGGAACTCAGGATTTTTCCCTTTCATTGAGTTCAGTTTCAAACTCGATATTCTTTTCAAACATTTCCATTTGTTAGAAATGAAGGACCATGTTCACAAAGTCCTGTTACTTTAATCTGAATTTTATTTCATTTTTTTTGCCAGGATGTGACTTCAGGCATTGCAGGCAGGTTTTGTACCACTGAATTGTAGATCCAGCTTCTTGATTTTTGGAGGGGCAATTTGGATATTTAGCAAGATTGTTTAAAAATCCTTGTGAGCTGGACATAGTGCAGACACATGTTCTTTTAACTGTCTACGATGATAAGGCAAGAGGATTGCTTGAGCTCAGGAATTCATGATTATTCTGGGCAGCATAGTGAGACCCGTGTTAAAAAAAATCTAAAAAATCAGCTCTAACAGTTTTGAGATCTATCTGTCTGTCTGTCTGTCTGTCTGTCTGTCTGTCTATCGTAAAGAAACTAGCTGTTTTTTGCATATGCTTTGGATATTTACTCCCCAAAGTGTAATAATATAAATATGTTATGGTTATTAGGTTGCCTTGTAGTTTATTTTTCCTAAAGCTTTGTTTCCTTTCAGGTGGAAGAACTCAGTAAAATACTCCATTGTGGGAGAAACGAAGATAGTAAAAAGTCTGATGTAGAAGTACAAACAGAGAACCATGCTCCCTGGTCAACTTCAGGTATTTACCAAATAATGATAATATCCTAGTACTGTTACATTCATATCATGCTAATGTAGTTTTTTCTTTATGTTAAATAAGATGAATGTGATAATATTGACTTTTCTCCATATTTGATCTTTTAGAGAATCAGACAGTTGAAAAAATAGAAATGTATTATTAACTCCTGTAGTTTGTCTTTTAGCATTCAAGTATATTTTCAGTAATTTTTTTGTGATTTTAAATTTTTGTTGTTGTTGGTTGATGTTACTTGTTTTTTTGAGACAGGTTCTCAATATGTAGCCAGAGATGCACAGCTGACCTAGAACTTACATTGGGCTGACTTATTGGTGCAGTTTTCCTGCCTCAGCCTCTCAATGCTCAAAAATAACTACCGCCATGTGCCTCCCCCTTGTCTTTTCATTTGTTTATTTTTTGAGGCTGATCTTACTATGTCTTCCAGGCTGGTCTCAGACTGCTGGACTGGAACGATCCTCCCACCTCAGCCTATAGGTATACACCACCAAACCCAGCTCACTGAATTTTTGTCATGCAGTCAGGTGCTTTCATACCTGGCCTTTCTTGCACCCATGGCCGTGGCTGTCTTATTGAAGTATGCTATGTTCAGCGCACAGGATAGAGGGTGAACCTGCAAAGGGGGTTGTATAGTATAACAGACACACAGCTCATAAAATAGGAGGGGTAACAAGAGGCAGTCTAAGTCCTCAGTCTTATTTCCCATAAACCTTTATTCACTTAGGCAGCACAGGGATTAAAAGCCAGATACAAATTATGCAAAAGAGCTTCCTTGTAAACTACAAAGGGATTATCTAAGAAACTATGTGAAGGTTTTCAAGGCTGACTGTGATTTTAGGCAAGACAATGATTTAAAATCCCTTTGATCTTAAACTCGATAAGGAGCATGACTGTCAGATCTTGCATTAGCTTGTATGGTATTTGGCGTTGTCTAAGATAAGCTATTTTTAGAGGTAGGCGACTTTACATATCTACTACATGGTTAATGTGAAGTTGAAATAAAGCAGTGGTCTCTTGACAGACTCCTTCTTTTAGCCTTGTGTGTAGTGCCAGTTCCTTAGGCTTGGAAGGAATGGGAGCCCACCATCATGGCCTTTCTTCAGTGGCATTATGTTGTAAGGCAAAACAGCTAAGCTATTGAGTTTTTGTGAAGGTAGATCACTAAAAGAGACTCGCCTTCCCGTGGAGTCTTCTTTGTTTTCATTCTGGATATGCTTCACCTAAATAGCTAAAATCTAGTAATAGTACTAACTTTACATATCTAGATAGTAGTCAGTTTTAAGACATTGCATCATGAGAGAATTTTGGCAAAAAAAAATCATACCCTGATGTTTGTTTTTTGATGTTGATAATACTAAGGAATATGACCAGAAGTTGTTGAGAGTTTCGTTTTCGTAGTTGTATTAAGGTAGGGACTCTTTGTCATAGTTTAATGGTTGAGTTAAGCCCAGAGCAAACCTGCAAGAGATTGTCTAGCTGATGGGGAAGGCCCAGCTCATGGTGGGTGGGATTAGGTCACTGGTAAGAAAGTACTGGCATCCTTCTGTTCACTTGGCCAGACATGCTGGTCTGGCAAGTAAGGATTGTCCATCTCTCAGCCGTTATGTGGTGATGGTGTGGCCAGTTCCATCGGCCCAGGTGTTGGTGTGTGCTCTCCTGTCAAGCTGGACTGAGAATTGTAACCAGGAATCGTAAGGGAGAATAAACCCCCTGTTCCTTTAAGCCATTCGATAGTCATTTATCAGCAACCATGCAGGGGAACTGCAACACTCTTGTAGTTTTGGTTGGTCTTAAACTGTGTAACCAAAGATGACTGTCAACTAGTGTCTCCTTTCCTCCCAAGTGCTTTACCCTGCCCTGCTTTCCTCAAGTTTTATTTTTGTTTTAAACAGAACCCTACCTACCTATTTTCTTTTTTACTTTTTTTTTCTGAATCAAAGTTTGCTTTCCTTTTTTTTCTTTTTAGCTTAATATCTGGGGTACTAAAGGATGCATTAGAATTGAGGAGAAACACTTTTGCAGTTGTGTCTATATTATTAATCTTTTTAAATGTAAAAAATCATTTTTCATTGTACACTGTTTTTGTATTCTGTACTGTTTTAGAATTTATCTCCTTTCAGTATATACTGATATGCCATTTTTGCTTCAGATTATTATTATCAGTCATATTATAATGATGAAAATCTTCCCAATAAAGAGATTGAAAAAACTCTTCAGCAAAGTCATTATAATGAAGCTCCAACTTCTAATTCTAAAGATGAGTCACAAGTAGAAAATGATTCTTACACTGGTTCTGATGTAGCAGAAAATGTTAAATGGGGACAAGAGGATCATTTCATCTCAAATTCACAGGTAATAAAATGCCAAACATAAAACTCTGGATGCGCAAGAACTTTTCCTCATCTGGCATTATGCAAATAAACTTGTTTGGTCTGTCGCAGTGTATGCAAGAGTTATAAACAGTTTTTTATGCTTGATTATGTAAAGAATGTTGGTTTTGCTTTGTCTTATGAGATGAAGTTGTGCTATATTGCCCAGACAGGTCTTGATCTGAATTGCCCCTGAATTCAAGTTATCTTTCTTCTTCAGCTTCCTGAATAATGCAGATTTTTATCATCACCCTCAGCTATAGTTATTAAAAGGCAAAAATTAGAATTTATTTCTATGTGTAATTATTTGCCTGTTTATGATACACATGGACTAAGGGAATTTGTCAGTGTATTTTAAGCGAACTAAAGAATCTTGGACACAAAAACAATATTATGTTTTACCATGCTTATACCTAAAGGCATTTTTTTTTTTAATGCTGCCTAGACTGACTTTCAACTCCTGTATTTTAAAAATATTTTTGTCTTTAGTATATGTATTGGATACTTAGGTAATTTATTTTCTAAAATATTTCATTGTCTTTATTTTATGGAGCTTCCTTATGGTATCATGCATTTATTTTTGAATAATTTGTTACTGCCTTAACTTAGTCTCTTTATAACTCAGATAAGGGGCTGAGAAACCATGCAGCTCAATGAAACAGCACTTGCCTAACATGTTCAGGGCCTTTTGTTATATCTCCAGCATTGTAGAAAAAGAAAAAGATCTCTGTCAAAGTTGAATTAAATGGCACAGTTGTAAATATTTTTTAAAATTCAAGTTGTATGTGATAGGCCACATCTTTCTATTGTAGACATTGAAGCCATTATTTGAAAACAACTTTTAAAGTCAACTTATTCTTTCAAATTCTCTTCAGTTGTAAGTGGTGGACAGTTTTACCTCACTTGACATGCATGTGTCTTCCTTAGGAGACAGCGTCTGCATTGGCAAAAGAAGAGACAGCCTTAGAAGGCTCCTCTTTAGCTGAAAGCTTAAGAGCTGCAGCAGAAGCTGCAGTGTCACAAACTGGTTTTACTTACGATGAAAATACGGGGTTGTACTTTGACCACAGCACTGGTTTCTATTATGATTCTGTAAGTATTTCGAACCTTTTTGACTATTGTATGTTTGTATATTTAGCTGTCCAAGAGCAAATAATAAATCCTAAGCTGATGAATAATAAATCCTAAGAAGAAAAATGATGTTTGGTTCTGAGCCATTTGACAATAGAATTATAGTACAACATGTGATGTTACACTTCAAAGAGTTTTAAGTATTTTTAAAATTTTGTGTTTGTGTGTGCGTATGTATGCACCTGTACACATGTGGAGGTTAGTGGACAGCTTTTAGAAGTCAGTTCTCTACTTTTACCATGTGGGTTTGGGGATTGACTAAAATTGTCAAGCTTGGTAGCAAGTGCCTCTATGTGCTGAGCCATCAAGCTGGAACAACTTCTAGGTTTTTAGTTAGATAAGTGAAGTATGATAAAGATTAATATTTTAGAGAAGACTTAATAATCTTTTATATATAAACATAAGTACAAAACAACCATGTATATTAACATACTAAAATGATAAATGCTACTAATAAAAGGAAATTACTATTAAAATAGTTAATCTAAAATATTGTATCATAGTATTTATCAGGAAGTTGTGTTACTAATTCTAAGTTTGGGATACAAGTTTTGAAAGTTGTTTTAAGTACTTTATTCATTTAGGTCAAAAATATATATATATATTTTAATTCCCTTTTGCCTGCCCAGGCTGATCTCAATCTTCTGGCTTCAAGTGATTTTTCCTATCTCAGCTTCCAAAGAGGCTAGGGCTACGGGTACATACATGCTCCTCGCCTGGCTAGGGAGGAGACTTTTGAATACTCAATAGCATGTTTATTATTAATCAGTGTTTCATATTTTGTGGCTTTTAGGTATTCATTTGTAAGGAATGAGTCTTAGACTGAAATAACAATGGAGCTCAGTGTTAAATTACTTGCCCAACCAAGATCCTTGGAGGCAAAGGATTGGCAGCCACAGCAGTGTTCCTATACCTAAGGGGAACACGGGAAAGGGTTCGGGAAAGGCCACTGGGTCCTTGTACGTCATCGGAAAGGAGGGCCCAGAGGAAAATCAGTCATGCACAAGAAAGGACTCTCTGGGAATTGGGAGGCACTGGAGGATGGGGAGGGAGGGGTGGGGAGGGGGAGCTGGGGGTACGGGGGGAGGAGGAGGGAGGGAGGGAACTGGTGTACCTAATAAGTTTGTATGAGCTGAAATAAAAAATAAATAAATAAATAAATTACTTGCCCAAATTAGGCAAGGTGCTAACTTTTCATCCATCTCCGTGCAAAAGCATAAGTCAGTAAATAAAAATTAAAAAAAACCAACAGTGAGAACTAAAGTATTACTGTGGGATCAAAAAGATGATCGACTAGGACAGAAACAAAAAAGGTCCTGAGTTTGGATTCCAGGTCTGACATAAAAATGCCAGGCGGAAATGACAGTGGCCTGCACTTCTGGCCCTAGTGGGTGGAACCAGAACCTGGGAAATTCCAGAAGTGAAACAAAAAGGAGGTAGAAGCAAGTTTAAAGAAAAGATAAAAAAAAAAAAAAAAAAAATGCTTGATTTGCAATACAGGGATATGGCTATTGAAATCTAATTTTAATTGGATTTGATGACAGTGATAATGGATTTTTCCTACATCTTAACTTTTAAGGATCTTATATAGACATGCTATTTCGTGCTCTGGGGAATGAAAGAGGGGGCTGCCCTAAAGTACACTAAGTAGCCATCATTCCAGTTATTGAAATTGTTGCCAACTAATTTAGGGAACATTATAATAATCCTAAACATTATTGTTTAAAAAAAAAAACTCCACTAATTTGTCTCTCTCTGTGTTGTAGACTTTTTAAGTTTTTTAATAAAGATTTTTTTCTCATAATAGTATACTAATTTATAGTGCTAATTAATGGCCAGAAATTTAATGTTTAAACGTTCACCCAAAGCTATTGCTTATTTGATTTCTAGGAAAATACAGTTTCAACTTTATGTCCTTGATCATTCTGCTTTTTAGTTTCTGTAGTTACATTCTACAGGTTATTTTTCTGAGTCAATCAGAAACTTTTGTAGGTTTTTTCCTGCTTTTATTATGCTAGCTTCTTTTAAAGCTATATTTCCGATTATTTTTATATTACTTATGTTTGGCTGTAGACCTGCTAGATTTAAAAAGTTGAAGTTATAAAAAAAGTTGTTTTTTTTTTAAAATCAACTGGGTGTGATTGTGCCTTTTCTAACCTTAGTACTTGGCAGGCTGAGGCAGAAGGCCTCGCTCCAGGCCCATCTGAGTTACATGGTTATGTCCTGTCTCAAAAACCACAGGCTGGAGAATGTAGCTCAGTTGGCAGAGCACTTGGTTAACATGTGCATGGTGGTACCATGTGTTCATAAGACCTTGATATTATAATCTGAAGTACCACAGAAGTTTCATTTTTACTATTAGGGATGAGAATTTTAAGTATTTTTGTAAGTAATTTACAAACTACATGGGTCAAAGATAATAATCAAGGGGCTGGAGAGTGGCTCAGGGGTTAAGCCTCTGCCTTGCAGGTGGAAGGTCCTGAGTTCGGATCCTAGACCCCACTTATAGACGTGGGGCGGAAGCAGGGGGCGGCCTGCATTTTTGGTCCTGGTAGGGTGGAGCCTGTGAATCCCCGGGCAGAGTAAACAAGGAGATGGATGTGGTCCATGCACACACACACACACAACTGAATTAAAAAAAAAGATGATAATCAAAAATATAGTCATTAGAAAAATAAATTTCTCTTTCAGGAAGCTTTAGTTGGTCATTTTCAGTACATCATAAGATATTTCTGGTCTGATCTGCATGGATTTATGCTGTAAATAAAATATAAACTCTTCAATAAAATCTTGGGTATGAAGCATTGCCCGGTATTTAATAAATGCAGGTGATTATATAGTTTACCTTTCTAGTTTTTAATTAATAGTGTGCCTAAATTCATTTGTGCATTACTTCCTTATTGGTAAGTCTTATAAATTATTGGTATTTACTGATGTTTTATTTAATCAATATAGAATTGATCAGTTGTCTGGAGATGCACAATTGCACAAGGCAATTGTGTTTCAGTTTCTTTATATCAGATGTTAATTTTGTTGCATTTATAAGTGTAGTCCTTTCTTTTCATATTTTCTTCAGTCATTTATCCAATATTTAAAGTCAAATCTTCTTTTCATATAATTGAGAGGTTTGGGGTTTTACATTATCAGAGTACTGTCGTGTGGTCTGTACAGATAGTAATTTTGGAGTTGGTTTCCTATGCATTTTTCTTTGGGGGGAGGAAGGCAGGAGGGAGAACTGGGCATGGGCATCTGCCTGCCTGCCTGCCTGTGAAAGCCCAAAAATGACTTACTCGAGTCATCCTGGATTGTTCTACCTCCTTTTCACTTTGCTCTGGGGTTTACCAGGCTCCGCCTTCCAGGACCAGAATTTTAGGCCTCTGTTATCTGATATTTTTATGTGGGATCTGATTCTTTTGCTTTCCAGGCAGAGGTTTAACCCCTGAGCCATCTTATGCATTTTTTTATACATGTTTTGGTTTTCATTCATTCGAAAAAACTTTAATTTTGAACCAATTTTTTTTTTTTTTTAATTTTTAAAATGTATTTACTCTGTATATGGTGTGTGTGTGTGTCTGTGTGTCTGTATCTGCCAGAGGGCACTGCGTGTCTCTGTAGAGGACCAAGGGTGACTTCAGGAATATTCCTGGATGGCTTCTATCTTCTTGCTTTTTTCTGGGATTTCTCAGGTTCTGCCCACCAGTGCTAGAAGTGCAGGCTGCCATTTTAGCCTGGTGTTTTTATGTGGGACCTAGGATTCAAACTCAGGACCTTCTGCTTGTCAGGCAGTCTTAACACCTGAGCCATCTCTCCAGTCCAATTTCGAACCATTTGAAATAGCTTTTTTTTAATAAAGTAAAATATATAATTACATAAGGACAATTTCATTTGATCCAATTTAAAAATTAGATTTATTTTCACATTAGGACAATTAAAGCAGATGTTAAGTGATAAAATAAGTTGGAAATTTAAAAATATTTTTCATTCTATTTAATTCTGTATCTTCTGAAACTATTATAGTTGTTATTTCCTGTATTTGAATATATTTGGTATTTGTTATTTTTCTATTTTGTTTTATTACAATTAATAGAACTTACTATTTGCTTGACTTTGAAAGGAAAATCAACTCTATTATGATCCTTCCACTGGGATTTATTACTACTGTGATGTGGAAAGTGGTCGATACCAGTTTCATTCTCGAGTAGATTTGCAGCCTTATCAGACTTCTAGCACAAAACAAAATAAAGATAAAAAATTGAAGAGGAAAAGAAAGGATCCAGAATGTCCTGCAACAAATGAAGAAAAGGTAATGTCTTCTTAACTTTTAAAATTTACCTGAGTTCAGTAACATTAAGACAGATTTCCTTATGAAGCCAAAAAGCATTCTGTTTGTTACCTTTGTATCATGTGTATTCATTAAGATAGCAAAATCTAAAACTCAAGAAAAGCTCAGATAAAGCAAACATGAGATTTCTCACAAATTTCATCACTGTAAATAAAAATATAAAATTTGGAGAAGGTATACTGTGGATATGTAAAACATTGCATTGTTAAATTCCAAAGTTCATTTAGACCCTGAATTGGTAAGCTGTTGTTACACAGTTCATAAAAGAAAAGTACAACTTATATTTTTATGTATAAACTAAGCTTTTTTAGTTGAGTAATTTCTTAATAAAATAAAAACAAAAAATTCATTCCTGGCAAATATAGAGCGAGGTACGTACATAATTAGGATTGTAAAAAAAAGTTTTTTAAAGAGACTGACAGTTTTTATGTATAATTATAAAGATATTTTATATTAATTAATTGGAAAATCTTATTTTTACTGATTTATAATTTGAAAAATTAAAACGAAAAAAAATTCCTTTTCATAGTTAACTACCAAATTTACAAGAACAGAAAAGGGCCAGAGGAATGGCTTAGTTGGTAAAGGCACTTTCCATGCAAGCCTGGTGACCTTTAATCCCTCGAACATACTCACATAAAAGTAGATGGAGTGAACCCATTCCACTCTGCTATTGTGTGTTGAGGCAGGTGCACATGCACACACACACACACTCATACACAGAAAATAATATCACAACTAATTTTTAAAAATGAGAGACTGAGGATGTTGGGGAGTTTATGTGAATGAGCAAGGCTCCTGACTTCATCTTTAGCGCTCAGCACTCATGCACCTGCCTTCTTTCTCTCCCCACTCAAATAAATAGTATGGTAAAATTTTAAAATGATGATTGCATGTGTAAATGAAAATAAATAGGCTTAATGGTAGATACAAGGACTGAGGAAATTGAAGAGCACTTAGGGTGCACTGGTGATGTCAGTGCTTTTGTTTCTTTCTCTAAACAGATGGGATTGGTGGTTTATAAGCAGCACAGGAGACTCATTTGCATTTCTGAATTGTGGCAACTGTTTGGTACTTTACATTGGAAATTTCAAAATTCATTTGAGAGAGAGTGCATAGTAACTTTCAGAAGTCAATTCTCTTCTTCTACCACATGGGCTTCTGGAGATCAAACTCAGGCAGCCAGGTTTGCAAGCAGATCCTTACTTTCTGAGCTATCCTGTGGACTCCTGCTTTGCAAATTTTATATCATATTTTTCTCTTCTTACCCCAAAGAAATTTACCTACAATAATAGTAAATTCTGACACACATATATGGAGTTCAGATTCTGTTGGATTTTCTGTTCTGTGTATGTTTTTTAAATTTTTCCTTGTTTAGTGATAATTATTTAGTAGCAAGCTTATTATTGTATTACTAAATACAATTTTTTGTTTTTAGAATCTCCATTTTTAAATGATTTGTGCCAGTTATAAAATTTAACGTTTGAAAAGTTAGGTTATGAAAACACTTTTACCTCACTAGCAACAGGAAGAGGGCCCCCCGACGGCCTTTTCCAACAAGCTAGAGAATAAAAGTGGAAAATGTTTTGCAATTGGAAGCTAGCCAAACTCCCATAACATTCTTATTTATGATCCTTCAAAGTCCTGTGAACATAGGAACTTAAAGAAACATAGTAGAATTTTGAAAATTACCTCAGAGATAGCCATGACACCAAGAGATAACACAAAATCCATCCTAACTACTCTTGCCTCACTTTTTATAGGTGACAATATGTGCAAAGAAGGCAGTAGGGTGAGGATTGGAATAAATAATTTGAACACATAGGTGCACATTGCTTTGATACTTACATGTAAGCCTTGTGTCTCTTAATGATACTTATACCGTACCACAAAATAACTTATAGATAGCATCTCTGGGGCCAGAGAGATGGCTCAGGAGTTAAGCCTTTGCCTTATAAGCAGAAGGTCCTGAGTTTGGATCCCAGATCCCACGTAAAAGTGCCAGATGGAAATGGTAGCTGCCTGCACTTCCAGTCCTGGAAGGTGGAACCTGGGAAACTCCAGAGCAAAGCAATCAGGAAGTTAAGCAATCCAGGGTCATTCCTGAAGTCCCCTCATAGATATGACACACACACACACAAAAGGCATCTCTGGAAGTTTCACTCATTTTCCCCCTGCATGTGTTGTCCAATAAGCAATAATAAAGTGTAGAGGATTGGAAGCTTTTCTTAGGTGTATATATACCCAGAGGGATTTGTTTTTGTTTTATTTTTTAGCGACTGTGAAGCTCCTGATAGTTTTTAGCTCCCAGCTCTTGTGCTTGTCCTCGATGAGTTTATGTTACTGGGACTATGTGTTGTTTATCATACTGTAAATATTTAGTCACTTTCCAAACTGAATTTATGTTGCTATTAAAAATGTGTATAAAAATATTCTCATTTTATAAAATAAATCATCACACTGCTTTATAGTAGAAAAAATTGAATGCGTTACATATCAAGGGGAAAAGAGGAAAATTACTTTGTGCTTCTTTCATGGTGAAATGATTTTTATTCTACAAAATGGCGACTAAATTAACAATGTATTGCATTTCCTCCTTTTTTCCCTCCCTCCCTTCATCCTTCCTTTTTGCTGGCAATGGAACCCAGGGTCTTATGCATGCTTAAACAATCATTTTAGTGTTGAGTTATATCTCCAGCCCATAAATACTTTGGCCTATCAACATTTTACCAGTAGAAGGGAAAGGTTTCAAGAGACCTCATACCTCTGAGAGACTAGTGGAGGGTTAATTCTGAATAGAGTAGAAAGGAAGATGCTTCCATTAGTGGTATGTCCATTAATACATGATTCATGATACTCTAGCAACTATTCAGCCACATGCCATCAAAGGCAACCCAGATGAATCCAGTGGGAAGGAGCTTGGTAGAGAAGAAGGATTGTAATTGGAAAAGGAGCGGGGATGGGATTGGGCGTTAAGATGTGAAAAAGGTATGAAACTTAAAAGAATAAAAAAGCACTATGAGAATAAACTAAGTGTTCTCACCAAAAATAATGTGTAAATACATAATGTAATTAGCTTCATTTAACTATTGTATTATTGTAGATATTTTTAAAATGTTCATAATGAAAATGTACTTTTAATTTGTTGATATAAAAAGTACATCTGTTAATTTGTCATCAGGCATGTCAAGAAATTAATAATAAAAATTCTTGCTATTTAAGTTGAATTTTTAGAATAAGACATAAGTAATTTTAAGCATATATATTATCAAGCCAATTTATATGTACAGTGCCGGCAGAACTATTATTTTGCTACATTGGTTATATTTGGATCTTTAAATTCATGTTATACATTTAATCACTTATATATTTTGTGTGCATTGACTTGGTGTTGTTTAAAAGCTCAAAAAGGAGGGGGCTGGAGAGGTGGCTCAGGGGTTAAGCCTCTGCCTTGCGGTCGGAAAGTCCTGAGTTCGGATCCTAGACCCCATGTATAGACACCAGGCAGAAGCGGGAGTGGCCTGCAGTTCTGGTCCTGGTAGGGCGGAACCTGTGACTCCCCGGGCAGAGTAAACAAGGAGGAAGTGGAAGCGGTCCATGGTGGTTCCTGGATTCGCCCGTGGTTCTACACACACACACATACACGCACAATTGAATAAATAATAAAAAATTTAAAAAAAAAAAGCTCAAAAAGGAAATTTTGAGTAATCATATTCACCAGTCCTGTATTGTCCATTAAATAGTCACTAGTTATATGTGGCTTTAGGTGGAGGTGAAGATTTGGGGACACCTTGTATGTGTAAAATATACTTTGGATTTTGAAATTTTATTACAAAAACAGGTCTAAATTATTGAATCAAATTTTTAAATGTGACTAGTAGAGAAATTTAAAGTATGAATTTTAGAACCTATTTTATGTTTTAACGTGTAGCTTTGTTACAGGCCAGTGCATGATCTAGGTAACACACGATGGGGCCTGGACTGGGAACATTTTGGGAAGAGATGAAAGTGTTGTAAGTAGTCTCAGGTACATGTCATCAAAAGCAATGTAGGTGAAACTCTTAGATAGGAGTGTCAACAAGTACAGCCCTGTTTCAGTGAAAATGTTATTAAGGAAACACGATAGGAAGAACAGGTACAGATGATTACTTTTTCACTATATGTAAGTTTTCACTCAGTCATCGAACAAGGTGGTGATGTTTATAGTCTTCTCCCCTTTTCTCTTGCAGGATTTGAGTTCAGAAGATCATAAAGTTGCATATATAAACTGCAGCGAGGGAGAAACTTTTACAAATGTGAAAAAGAAGGTCAAAATAAACATTCATCACAAAAACACTTCCCCCAAATTCACTGTTCCAGCTAGTGGAAACACTGTCGAATCTCCTCTTAATGAGCACATCTCTAATTCAACTTCATGTAAAGATGAGAAAATCATGGAGAGTGATAGTGAGCCGGAAGAAGGTGAAATTACAGACTCTCAGAGTGAGGAGAGCGGGGACGAGGACACCACTAGTGAAGGCAGTGCGAGCACAGAGGACGCAGAAGGTGAAGGTGCGTAGATGAGCCATGCGCTATTCCTTGTAGTCTGTAAAAGCAGAGCTGGCGATAGTGTTAGACTCGATGAGTTATTCTGATAGGAAATTATGAGAGCTATCAGGTGGTGATTTTAGAAGGTAGGTCATAATAAATGTTTAATACTATGACGCAAAATTTCATTATATAGAGTAGCTTCTATTAAATGTAAAATTGGACATTTAATTCTAAAATATACATTAAGGCTCTTGTAGTGCTTTTGCAATTGAAGACAAAACGAGTTGCCTTTAAAAAGCATAGCTTGTGAATACAGTTGTACAGGTATTATTGTCACTCCAGCATTGTTCCCTTGATATAAAAATATAATATTTCATTTTATGATAAATGAATACATTTTGTTTTTAATAGTATGTATTCATTTTTGTTTTCTGGGGATTGTACCTAGGACTTTATGTTTGCAAGGTAACTGCTCTACCACTGAACTACAGCCTCAACCCTAGAATTTCTCTTATTTTTAAAAATTTGACTCAATTTTTATGACTTAAAATAATTTTAAAAATCATTTAGAATGTTTTCAGATTTTTTTCATTACTGTAGTAGATGTTGAAATCTATTGCATGCTTTATTCTGGCTGCTCTTATAATAATAGCGTAAGCCTTACATGATGCTGTATATAGCATATAGCAGAATTTAAGTAGTATGTTTGCTGTGCTAGGCTTCATATGTGCTAGCAACCACTCTGTCACTGAGCCATACCACCAGCTCTGATGCCTCCTACTTAGGTATATTAAAAATTGGTGTTTGTAACATTTGAATTAATGTTACCCACTGTTTTCTTGACAGATGAAGAAAAAATCTGGCCACCATGTATTAGAGTGATTGTTATTAGATCACCAGTGCTCCAGACAGGATCACTTTTTATTATTACAGCTGTAAACCCCGCAACAATTGGAAGGTAAAAATTATTAATACTGTTACATTGTTCTTTCACTTTATTTCAAAATACTGTTGAACATGTATTGTCTTTCAAATACAGTTCTATTTACAATAAGTATGAAAGGACTAAAGCAAGGTCTTTACCCACAGAAACACAGTCTGAAGAGGAAAAAGACATGTAAACCTATAATTAACTATGGGAAGCATGCAGACTCTCAAGTAGCAGTAAGGATAGTCTACAATCAGAACAGCTACTGTGCTAGACTTGCATTTTGATATCTGTTTAAAAAATACTTTTACTGTGTAAGTGCTGTGTTTCTTCATGCTTCAGAAATTATTAAAGGCATCTTACTTAACCTTGCAGAGAAAAAGATATGGAACATACTCTCAGAATCCCCGAAGTTGGCGTTAGTAAGGTAAGATCTTTACCTTCTTACAGCTCTCTAGTGGGGGACATCATTGCTTTAAAGCAAGAGCCCTGTGTGATGTCCTGTGCTGGTACTCTCAGCACTCACTAGGCAGAGCAGAAGAGTGTGTGGTCCAGCCTCTCTCACAGAGCAGCTCCCTTAGCTGTACAACCTGCCGAATTGCTTTTCGTTGAGTTTGTTGTTTTTGCATTGCTAGAAAGGTACTCTACTCTTAACTCCCGTGTTGTTTTTATTTAATAAAGTTAATTACAAATCTAAAATTGACTTCATAATTTTTGTCTACTTGGAATGAGGTTGCTCCCATTTGTGTTAAAGCTTTGTTACTTTCATTTTTTGATCTGTTTTCCTGTAAAGACACATGATTTTCTTTTCTCCAAAGAAAACTCAAACTGTAGTAAAGAAGTCTGTTCCCCTCTCTAATCTAGAATGTAGATAATTCTGTGATAGATTTCTGAGTTTTGTTTGTTTAACTTCTTCTTTCAAGAAAAAACAACATCTACTGATAGAGTTTGTTGGGCGAATCAGTTTGACAGTATATATAACATGGGCCTAGATAGATAAAAGTATCATTTGAAAAGTACCTCATGTCAGAAAGAAAACAAGTAAATGTTTAAGTATTGGACTGAAGTTTTTTTGAGTTAGAACAAAAAATAATCTTCACCAGAAACAAGATAATTTTATTCACTTTGAAGTTTTTTGTGTTTTAAGAAAATTGTAAAAAGGTAGATAAGAATAGCCAGCACAAGAATATATTTTATATTTTTATATTTTATATTTTTTTATATTTTAAAGTTTATACATACTTACTTTCTCAAGCCCCATTGTGATATCAAGTTAATTTATAGCTGAAGAAATATGATTGACATGGGAAAAATTAGTAATCTAAAAAATGTAACCAAAAGGGTTGGAGAAATGGCTCAAGGGTTAAGACTGACCTCAGAAGGACCTGAGTTTGGATCTCAGATCCCTTGTAATAATGCCAGTGGAAATAGTGGCAGTATTGCACTTCCAGCTCTGGAAGGTAGGGTCTAGGAAATCCCAGAGTAAAGTAAAAAAGAGGTAGAAGCAATCTAGGATGATTCCTGAGGTCACCCTTGGGCCTCCAGGGGGCATTCATAGTTCTCTCTGATACACACATACACACACACTCAGAACCAAAAATGTATAAAAAATGTAGCCAAGATGTCGTTTTATTTATTCAACATTTTTATTGATGCCATTCCTGCTATGAACACAATTTGTGATTACCTTTTGGAGTAGGATTTGGAGAGCGTCAAAAGACTTGAAGCTGTTTAACCTTTTTTATAAAATTATTCCAAAAAGCTTAATGGGAATAATAATATAAAGAATATAAAGATAATTTTCAGGAAAGAAAACTCAGATGACTAATAAATAAGAAAAGGTTTTCAGTAGCAATCATGGGTAATCAAAGAGAAATCAATGTTAAGACGTCACTTCATATCTGTTATACTAATGGAAAATTAAAATTCTGACAATAACAGTTTGGTTAAGGATTTTAGAGCAATAAGAATGCTCATAGATTGCCAGTAGGAATATAATTGGTGCAGCCACTTTGGAAAGCTATATGGCGTATCTGTTCTAAGAGTTAAAAATTTGCATAAACTGTGATTTAGCAGTTGCATTCTTAAGTATATACTCCAGAGCAACACTGTATTGTGTGCAGAGAATGAAGGCTCATGACAACAAAACTCTAAAAAATTTAAAAGTCCAAATTTGCGGAAGAGTGTAAGAGCAAAAGGATGGGAGGAGCAATGATTTGCAAGATACTCCACACAAGTTAGGGCGAAGCAATCATAATTGGACTTTGCATGCCCTGCGCAATGTCCATCACACTATTGACCTCACAAAGTCTAGCATCTGCTAAAGGCACCAAGATCCTTGGAGGCAAAGGATTGGCAGCCACAGTAGTGTTCCTATGCTTAAGGGGAACACAGGAAAGGGTTCAGGGAAATGCCACTGGGTCCTTGTACGTCATTGGAGAGGAGGACCCAGAGGAGAGTCAGGGATACATATTAAAGGACTCTCTGGGAATTGGGGAGGGAGTCACTGGGAGATGGAGAGGAAGGGGTGAGGGGAAGGGGAGCAGGGGGTTCAGGGGGAGGAGGAGGGAGGGAGGGAACTGGTGTACCTATTAAGTTTGTATGAGCGGAAATAATAATAAAAAAATGTTAAAAAAAATAAATGTATTGATCCAGAAAAAAAATTTAAAAGTCCATTTTTAGAATCATTGACACTGATGGAGTCATAAGGCGAGTTCACTATTCAGCAAAATGAGCAAAGTGCAGTTGTACTGACAAGTGAATGAATCATGTGACATAATGTAAGCAGAATCTATGAGCAAAGTGCTGTGCATCATGAAGAAAGAGAATAGCTCTAAGTGTTGAAGATCTGGAAAGCTTACTTTTTGGATCAATGGTCCTTGAGTGTCAAATTGCAGTTTGTATTGAGCATTTGTTATTTTTAAGCAAAATTGTCTGTGTGCATGTGTGTGTTCACATGTGTGTGCTAGTGCATGTACCCAGGCATGCACATGAAAGCCAAAGGCAAATGTAGGATGTGCCACTCCATCACTGTCTGCCTTATTTCCTGGAGACAAAGTCATTCACTTAACCTGGAACTAGGCTGGTGGTCAGCAAGCCCCAGCAACCCTTCTGTCTATGTCCTACCACAGGGCTGGTATTACAGACACATGTTATAATGCTTGGCTCTGTATGCAGAGTCTGGATTTGAACTGATCTCATGCTTGTTCAGCAAGCACTCTAACATGCTGAATTATCTCTCTAACCTGTATAGAGAATGTTTAATGATGTGAACAATTACTTATGGGTTTAAAAATGTTCAAATTATTTGTGCCTTATAAACTTAGCACTTTAAAAGTAAAAAAGGCAGGATACATATAAAATTTATTGTAGTTAAAGGTGGAATTGTAGCCTCCATATTTTAAACAGAGGCTTATAATAATTTATACTCAGAAAAGCATTAAAAATAATACAAGTTAATTTATATTCAGAGAAAAGCATTAAAATAATGCAAGTAATTATCAGAGACTAATGTTCACATCATTATAGAGGAATTGTTATGTATTAATTTTAAAAAGTATGGCAGTTTACAATTGCTTGTTTTTTTTTTTAAGTTTCATGCAGAAATTTATTTTGACAATGCCCTACAAAGTTATGTGCTCGTGGATCAGGGCAGTCAGAATGGCACAGTTGTTAATGGAAAGCAGATTCTTCAGGTATGTTAATATATATATATATTAATACTTGTACTTTATTATTAAAACTAGTTGAAAGTATTTTTAAAACTGATGTTTTTATTCTGTTAGGCAATAGTCATGAACTATCATTGGGTTCAAATCAGAGTTTAAGCCCAAACATGTTATATCATTGGAAATTTCCAGAACGGGCTAGAGAAAAGTATATATTTAATAGTTTTTGCCTTCTAATTATGTCTCTTTGTGTTACTTTTAGGTATGAATGTATCATAAAGCTGTTTTGACCAATGTTCTTATAAACATTTTCCTTTTTCTATGTGGTGCCGTGAATCTAATTCAGGGCCGCCTCCGTGTGTCAAATGCTGTCCCACTAAATCACATCCTTATATGTTCAATAGAAATGTTGCTCAATAAGAAATTCCTTAAAGACAAAAGACTGGGAGCTGGAGATGTAGCTCAGGGGTTAAGCCTCTGCCTTGCAGGTGGAAGGTCCTGAGTTCGGATCCCAGACCTCACGTATAGACGCTGGGCAGAAGCAGAGGCGGCCTGCGTTTCCGGTCCTGGTAGGGCGGAGCCTGTGAATCCCCAGGGCAGAGTAAACAAGGAGGTGGAGGCGGTCCATGGTTGTTCCCGAATTCGCCCGTGGTTCTACACACACATACACACACTACACACGCACAATTGAATAATTAAAAAAAAAAAGGACAAAAGACTGTGTTTGTCCAGTTAATGTATTTATACTCAGCCCACAGCAGGGTCCTTGCATATAAGAAAGTGTAGGAACAGAGAGGTGAAGGGATACCTTATTTTTAATCTTTAAGAATATAAAAGAAAAGAGGGAAAGTAGATAAGATGCATTTTCTTGCTTCCTGTCCTGTTATCTTTCGGAAATTCTAAGTTTTGCTGGTTGATGCTTTGAAGTTCAGAGTTGAATATTTCTTATAGTATTGGGCAAGGAAATAGGAAAATTGGTAGGCTTTGCTAAGATTAAAAGTGTAGTATGTACTCCACTAGTATAGCTTTTTTTCTGGGGGAAGGTTGCTGGTATGGAGCTCAGGGACTTAGCATTTTGTTTCATCCCATACTTTATTATTAAAACTAATTGAAACTTTTTAAATGTTTTTATTTTTTTAGGACCTAGTCATTAGATCTTACTATGTTCAGATCAGAGTTCAAACCCAAATGTTGAATGTTGTAAGCACAACTTTTAATGCTAAATTCCTTCACCAGCCCCTTGAAGAATTTTTTTCTTTTCTTTCTTTTTTTTGTATGTGCATACGCACCTGTGTATGTGTGTTTGTGTAGAGCATTTGAGTGTGTGTTCCTGTGGAGGCCCAAGGGTGACATCAGCAGTTATCTGGATTGCTCTACGTCCTCACTGCTTTGCTGTGGGATTTCTGGAGGCTCTGCCTTTCCAGGATCAGAAGTGGAGGCCAGTCTTGCTTCGGCAGCACATGTACTAAAATTGGAACAATATAGAGAAGGTTATCATGGCCCTTGAACAAGGATGACACAGAAATCCATCAAGTGTTTCTTATTTTAAAAAAAAAATTGCAAGCCAATGCTATTTCCACCTAGCATTTTCACATGGGATCTAGGATCCAAACTGAGATCCTGTTGCCGACTTTAACCCCTGAGCCATCTCTCCAGCCGTAGAATTTTTTTCATGGGTCATCATCACTTTGTTGGAAATGTGTGCATGTGTCTCTCTTGAAGTCCATTTAGATTTAACAAACATTATTTACCATGATATGAAATGACCATATGTGACTATTTCGTATGTGTGTTTCATTAAAATTTCCCCTCTAGCCAAAAACTAAATGCGACCCTTACGTCCTTGAGCATGGTGATGAAGTGAAAATTGGGGAGACCGTGCTGTCCTTCCACATTCACCCAGGCAGTGAGACCTGTGATGGCTGCGAGCCAGGGCAGGTTAGAGCCCACCTTCGCCTTGACAAGAGAGATGAATCTTTTGGTATGTGAAGTACATTGTTAAGTATGGGTATGATTGATATTCTTCAGGAAGAATTTAGTTCAGGGTGTTCTAAAAGTTCATTAGTAACATGTCCTGTTTCTATTGGTCCGTACCTGTACCTTTCTATCTCATTGATACGATGTGGAATTAGATAAATGAAGCCATCAGTCTGTGTAGAAGTTGAAACATTATTTGTATTTAATTGAATATTCTCACAAGAGTAAAAAATGGCATGTATTTGGAATTTAGACCTAACTTGGTAAATTACAATTGTAACTGACTTTTCTGTAATTTCTTTAGTTGCACAGAATGTGATGTAGCAGACAGTTGTTTTCTGACCAGAGGAGGGTTATTAATTAGCAGTTTGTGCTAATCTGACTTAATAGACTTTTGAAGTAGTCTATATTAGTAGTTGAATGTCTTCCAAGAAGAACTGTGCGTGAAAATTGCTAAGAGGGCTGGGAGATGGCCCAGTCGATAGGGTGCTTACCCCTACAAGCATGAAGTTTGGAATTTAGATCAATAGAATCCACGTAAAAGCAACCGTCAGTGATCCCAGCGTAAAGGCAGGATGACACAGCCTGACCAGTTGGTGAGCCCTGGGTTCAATTGGACATCCCTACCTTAAAGTGGAGAACATTGGGGTGGGGGGCGCTGAGGAGATGGCTCCAGTGTCTTCACTTCAAAAGCTTTTCCCTCACAAGCAAAAGGGCCTGACTTCAGATCCTCAGATCCCACCTAAAAATGCAGAGTGGGTGGCCTACTTGTAATTGCAGCCTTGAAAGGCAGAGCCTGGGAATCCTCAGACCAAGCAGGTTAGCTAGGGGTATGCTCAGGGTTTAATTAGGAACCTGGCTCACAGCAGTAAGGTGGGAGAACAGTAGAGGATGATTCCCAGTATCGCCGGTGGGCCTCCATAGGCATAAGCACTCAATAATTCATGTATACATGCACAAACACATAATGCATGCACCTCATCCACACATACATGAAAGAAAAAGAAGAGAGCCATCTAAGAAAGATACCGACATCAATTTGAGCCTCCACACACATGCACATACATACACATGTGCATACATGCATACACGTTCCACACACACATGTTTGCATAAAAATGTGTTGCTAAAAGTAAAGGTTTCATGGAGAAGATTGAACCCAGGGCTAGAGAAGAGAGCTACCACTAAGCTGAATCTCTGACCCTAAGAAAAGTCATTAATGTTCTTATCACCAAAAATATTGACAAGTGTGTGAGGTGACATGTATTCATGCAGATACTTTAATTATAAATTAGGAGGCAGTCCTAATTTAACTCCTTTAAACACCAGCTATACATGTTTAATGTTTGCTTTTGTGGCTTTGGAAAATTTGCTTAATATTTCTGCATTTAGAATTCTGTTTTAATAATCATGTTGAAAAACTCACATGTTTCACATGAATAACTCATTTTTCACTTGTTTTTGAAACTAATATTACCATAATTCTTGAGTTTTGGTTTGCTTGCCAAGCAGGTTCAGTTGTCAGAATACTTAAAGGGATCATTATAGCCCCATGTTTTCAATATTGTTTGTTTTGACTTCTGGTTAATGTGAATGAGATACCCTTATGTGAGTTTACTATTATTATTGTTATTACTCAGTAAAGTATTAATTTTTTTATAAAGTCTCTCAGATTCAGTGGTTTTTTTTTGTTGTTGTTGTTTTTTAACTAGAGTTACTTCTTCTTTTTCAGTTGGTCCAGCATTAAGTAAGGAAGAAAAAGAGTTAGAAAGAAGGAAAGAATTAAAGAAAATACGAGTAAAGTATGGTTTGCAGGTAAGGTTAAGTTGTATATGTAATTTTGAGTAAATGGTTTTAGGTATGACAGGTACATTGTATATCAAAGTGTTACTTCTTATGATTACTTACGAAATTCCTGTAATTGAAGTGTTTATAGTCTAACATTTGTTGAGATACAGTTGAAAATGGTGATAGCCTACACTGTAGTAGACATTTCTGTTTTCTAAAAAACTTGCATTAAAAGACTGTACAAGAGAAGAGAGGAAACTTCTCTCAACAAATGGTGTTAATATTGTAAAAGAAAGAAAACTAAAAGAAGGAACAATAATAAAGAGAGTCTTGATTCACACCTCATACCTTGTACAAAATGGGCAGAAATGTGTTATAGTTATAAATACAATAAATACAAAAATGTAAAGCTAAATATAATTCTTAGAACCACCACTTCCCTCCTGCCATATTTGATTGAACTCTAGCATACTATGCAAGTGATCTGTGATTAAACTATATCGCTAACCCAACAACCTTTTTTTTCCCTCCAAATATTTTATTTATTAGAGGGGGGAGAAGAGAAGAGAAAGAAAAGAGAGCCTAGATTTTTGGAAATTAGGTCTCTCTTTCTCTATTAGGTTTCAGGGATCAAACAAATCTAGGTTGCTAGATTTGTATGCAAGAACTTTACCTGCAGAACCACTTCTGCCTTTCCACCAAGAAGCTTTTTTAAAGAAAAAAGTTAGGCTGGGAGGTAGTTCAGTCAGCAAAGTGCTTGCCCCTGAAGTTTCAGGACCTCAGTTTGGATACTTTGTACCCATGTAAAAATCAAGAACATTGACACCTGTCTGCAACCTCAGCACTGGGAATGAAGAGACAGGAGGTTTCCTGGGATTGTTGACCAGTCAATATAGCTGAATTATTAGGCTTCGGGTTCAGTGAGAGACCCTGTCTCAATAAAGTGGTGATCAATTGAAGAAGACATCTAACATCAACTTTTAACTTCCATACATGTGCACACACATGCATGTGCACAAATCTACAAACATATACTCATACCACACACATACGAAAAAGGTTAGGCAAAGATTTTTTTTAGCTATTTAATACCAACATTACAATTCATAAAAACAAACATAATCTATACTTGCTCGGAAATTAAACCTTCTGCTCATCTAAAGACACTATTAAGAATATGCAAAGACAGGGTCTGGAGAATTGGTTCGGGGGTTAAACTTCTACCTTGCAAACAGAAGAAACTTGTTTCAGATCCCAGATTCTACATAAAAATGCTGGGGAAATGATGGTGGCCTGTATTTTCTATCCTGAAAGGTGGAGCGAGGGAAACTCCAGAACAAAGCAAAAAGGAAGTAGAGCACTCTGGGATGATTCTCAAGGAAGTCATCCTTGGCCCTCTACAGGCACATATAGTGCCTTCTGATACACTCACACAGGCCAACAAATAAATGAGTAAGAAAGACTATGCAAAGGCATCATAAACAGAAGATACTTGCATTGCAAATGTGATGAGACTTACATCTAGAATTTATAGGAAATTCTAAAGAACAGCTCAGTTTAAAAGTTGGTCACCTTGTACAACAGTGCATGCCGCTGTAGTATCTATTTGAAAGGAGGATCACCTTAACCTAGAGTACAGAGCCAGCCTAGGTAACATAGTTAATTTTGATTTCCAAAAGTCAAAATATAAAAAGGGCAGTAGATTTGAGGATATTCTTCCTAAAGAAGATACACAAATGAAAGTAAACAGGAAAAAATGTTCAGTAATATGAGTTAAAAACAATAGTGAAATCCACTAAACATTTGTTGTTATAGAGTGGTGTAAGATTTTTTTTAACTCAGTGCATCCAATATTGAAAGGATTAAACTAAACTGCTGTTAGTGATATAAAATATGGTGTTGCTCTAGGTCAGTGGTAGAGCAGTTGCCTAACATACCCAAGGCTGCACCGACTTTTAATTCTCACCACTCTCCCAACACACAGTTAAATATATGCTTGCTAAAGGATTCAACCATTTCATCTGAAGAAATAACAATGAAGAGGAATGACAAACATTTTGCCACAAAATCTGGTAAAAAAATGTTCGTAATTGCTTTTTGGTAATACCTCAAATTTGGGAGATTCAGGTGTCTATTATATATGGATAAACAAGCTGTACTATAATCTTATGTTGGAATGTCATTTACTAATTTTAGAAAAAGGAAGGAGCATTGATAATTGGCTATAACCTGGAGAGATCTAAAAATTATTGTGGAAAGTGCAAGAAATCAGACAATGAGAACATGAAGTGGGTTCTCTGTATTGGTTCCCAGGTTGTCTCAGTGAAGTGAAACAGATACACACAAGGTATAGGAAGCATGGGATTACTTCCACATGGGCACCAAGGGGCAAGAGAATCCTGCATGACTCAAAAAGCTGTAACCTAGTGGCTGGAATTCTCAGTTACATTCATCACAAATAAGAGATTTCAGAAAACAGGTGCCTCAACCTAAGTGTTGAAGGATGGCCTCTTTTTCTTAGGCTGCTACTTTTCTAGAACTTTCCATTTAATCTTGAGAACTACAAATGAGAAAAGGGAAGAACTGGCTTGTGCAAGGCCCCCTAGTAAGTAAGTTCATTTCATTTTTGAAACACTGAAGTCCTATGTCTCTCTCTTAATCTAGATACAAAATCTAGATCTTAATTGTATTTTTTCAGTAGTTTTTATGTACTCTGAAGATGTGGAGAAAGGAAATTGTTGCCAGAACATTGTTTCTGCACAGTCACATTTTTTATTGCTATTCTGAGGGAGGGGAAGAAATAATAGAAAACAAGGAAGAAAGATAGGATAGTTAAGAGAGTAAAGAGTAAAATGTTTTCCCTCAAAATTTTTAATTAAATTTGTCTTTTGAGACAAAAATTCACAAAGTAGGTTTTCTGTATTTTCCTTGTGTTAAAAGCAAAAAACCTTTTTAGTATTTTCCTTGAATGTCTAGTCCTTAGCATCAATGGACAGTGTACTTTCTGTGTAAAGATGAACAGTTGATAAACCTTCTGGATCCTTGCTGAACTCACTGTCTCTCTGTCTCTGACACTCTTGAGTGTGACTTTATTATTGAACCTATTCTGTGTCAGCCTAAACACATGTGTTCTCTGGGGATCATATGTTTCTTTGTGTTTTGCCACCTGACATGGAACTTGACACAATTTACTCACTGAATATATGCTGAATAGTGAATTAGCTATATAAATTGTCAGATTACATTAGTTTCTTTGAAATTTAAATTCCTTGTAGAACAGGGGAAGTAAGATTTTATCCATTCAACCTCAAGGGTTCTATTTTTTTTTTAGTATCACAGATCACATGGCATTTTAACAGATCACCACATTTAAAACATCACATACTGTATTTTTATCATGTTATTTTTTTTACACTTTATTTATTTTGTAAAAGTATTTTTAAATAATATATTTTAAAGAAGATAGAATGAAAATGCATATTTAATGATGTTATATCACTACTTGTTTTAGTTCATGTTCATGGAGGCTGTTGAACCATTAAGTAATAAATGACACTAAAGTTAACATTTTCTTATTTGCTTTATTTTCCCCTCAATGAATGATGTGTGATTTTTAAGAATACAGAATATGAAGATGAAAAAGCATTGAAGAATCCAAAATATAAAGACAGAGCTGGAAAACGTAGGGAACAGGTTGGAAGTGAAGGGACTTTCCAAAGAGATGATGCCCCTGCGTCTGTCCACTCGTGAGTACTGCTGCTGCTGCTTGAGAAAGATAGAACACTAAGCTCATTGACACTTTCCTCCGATGCTAACACTGCTACTCCCTTAGGAAACTATTATAGATGTACATAGAAGCACATGTATGTGTAGGTAACATACTGGACATGCAATTACACATATCAACGTCCTTTTCTGTACTAGATAGCTATATCTTGGACTGGTAAGAAAGTGGTATGGACTGGTGTTTTTATAATTATTTCAAGTACTTAGTTTTATTCACTCTGAGTACTGTTCTTATTTTTATTTGACTTAACTCTTTTCTCTTGGTTAAAATAGCTTTAATAAATATGAAAAAAATTGTTTCTTGAGGTCTATAATGTTGCACATTACCTACATTTTCCTTCTAGATTTTGAATTTTCATGTAGAAATTATACATTTTATAAATTATAAAATTTTAATATTATTTCATTTATTTATTTATTTTAAACTTCTTTTTTTATTACTTATTCAATTGTGCGTGTGTGCACATGTATGTGTGCGTGCATGTGTGTCTGTGTGTGTGTAGAACCACGGTCGAATTCGGGAACCACTATGGACGCCTCCACCTCCTCGTTTACTCTGTCCTGGGATTCATAGGCTCCGCCCTACCAGGACCGGAAACGCAGGACGCCCCCTGCTTCCACCCCACGTCTATAAGTGGGGTCTAGGATCCGAACTCAGGACCTTCCACCTGCAAGGCAGAGGCTTAACCCCTGAGCCACCTCTCCAGCCCTGTTATTTCATTTATGACAAGCAGTAGTGATACATAGACCAATACATCTTGCAATCCATAGATTCAGATTTAATGAAATAAAATGTTACAAATTGATACATTGAGCAGCATAATAAATATTTTTAAATTATTTCTTCAAAAGTTGTTGAAGAATATGAAGATTGCATTAGATTTAAATTGAAGGCAGAAATGAAAGATGAAACATATTTGTCGATATCACTAAAATAGCATGTTTGTACACTAAAAAGATAATGAAAAATACAAAATACAAAAATATAAAGTACTTTTAACATTGTAATGTCATAGCACAAGGTGCAAATAGTAAATGAGAGATTTGTTCAACTTTACCTTTTTATAGATATATATACATACAGAAAAATATACCAATTCTAACCAATTGAATGATTCTTCTTAAGATTAACACATTCAGAATATACATTTCTTGGACAAGAAATAGAAAGTTGTCAGCAGTCTCCACAGTTCACCCCCTTGTACTGTGCTAGTCATAGTCCTGACAGCAATGATTGATTTCACTTTTGTTCAAAACTTTTAATAAATTAATTTATATGTAATATTTCCTTTATGTATCTAATTTTTTCATCCTTTCTGACTTCATTATATACAACTTATTTTCATTGCTATACAGTCTGTTTATGAATCCACTTAAGTTGTCCCTTTTACACATGTCGATGCATATGTGTGTACTTTTCTGAAGAGTAGCACATGTAAAAGTAGAGTTTATGTCTTCAGTTTTACGAGGTAAATATTAGTTTGGAAACTAGTTATACCAGTCACTTTAGCTTATGAGTTTATTATTGTAAATATGGCTTACCACGGTCTTTCATAAAAGTCATCTTTTTTTACAGTGAAATTACTGATAGCAACAAAGGTCGGAAGATGTTAGAGAAGATGGGATGGAAAAAAGGAGAAGGTCTGGGAAAGGATGGCGGAGGAATGAAAACTCCAGTAAGACTTTTTCTTTCATACCTTTGTTAGAGCAGACACTGACTAGAGTAATGTGCCAGGCATTGTCCTAAGTACTGGAAAGGAGTAGCTAGCCCAAACCAACGTGAGTACAGCCCTTGTGGCATTCACAGTTAACCAAATGTTGTTTGTTCATTTGTTATTTTATGTTTTCCAGTAGTCTTGGTTACATTTTTTTCTTATATCGTCTTATACTTAGTGTAATTTCCTGAACCATAGGTTCTCCTTTGTTCTTTGTCTTTCAGTTGTGTGGAGTTTTTGTTTGTTTGTTTCTTTCTTTTTGTTTCTTTTGTTGGGCATTAAGCCCAGAGACTTGCACATGCTAGGTAAGCATCCTACTGCTTAAGTGAGACTTAAGTGAGACTGGTACAGATGGTTAAATACATGCATGGCTTTTATTTCTGGTTAGAGTGGATGACATTCTCTTTGCAATTCAGGTGTGTCCATCCTGCATCCTGCGGGCTGCGTGCAGTCCAGAATAGCTATGGCAGCTCAACACAAATCATAAACTTAAGAAAGGCTTTTTGTTTTCTTTTCTTTTGTTTTTTGTAACTTGATTGCGCATGTCTAGGTGTGAAATTCGTAGATACCAACATTGGTGGCAGCCAAAAGTTGGAACACACCTGAAATTTTAGTGATGTAGTCAGTTGTTTAGAAATGGAAAGACAATGTAAAAAAAGTGATTTTAAATTCCATGGAGATAGTGTGGGTAAATTTCATGTATTAATAAATCAAAGAATTTATAATCAGAATCCTAAGTTGGACATGGTAGATTCAGTGTGTTTAAATTCTAAAATAAACCCTGCTCAACTTTTGGTTACAGATCCAGCTCCAGCTTCGACGAACACATGCAGGCTTGGGAGCAGGCAAACCATCTTCAATCGATGATGTTAACCTTCTCCAAAACAAGAACAAGAAAAACTGGGACAAAGCACGGGAGAGGTTTGCTGAAAACTTTACAGAGACTAAACCTTTGAAGGATGCACCTGGGACTATGCCTTGGGTAAAAGGAACTGTGGAGTGAAGGCTGGTCATAGACAAAAAAATAAATAAAAAAGGAAGCTTTTTTAAAAAAAAGGAAAAAGAGTTTGAGAACTCTTATTTTGATGCAAAAACTTTTGTCCTTAAAGAGTCAGTAATGGGGAGGGAGGGAAATCTGTCAGAATTGGCCTCTCATGATTCAGAAATGTATAATAAAATGTAGTTTGCAGTCTTTACAAACCTTTTTTTTTTTAAATGAATGGTAATGAATGAAGTTATGCAGTGAGTGGACTAAAGTTCACAGGCACAGGTGGAGTTTGTCAGGCTATTATTTTATCTTGTCATTCGCAACACCTGTAGAAGCATCTAGCTGTAGAAACTAAATTTAAAGAACTTCTAAATGACTTCAATATACGTTTGTCCTTGTCTCCATATAGTCATTATTATAAGATACATAAAAAAGAAGAAACATCAAGTTTATAAAAATCTCTTGTACCCTTGTTTACACCTGTTAGAACTTAGATTTTTTTAAAAAGTGAAGAAAAGATAGACAGTGTTGTATAAATTTTATTATCCATGAAATGACTGAATAACTGATGAGCAGGTGACATGTAGAAAATTAGTCTCATTGTTTTCTTCTGTGAAGAATATGTTGATTTGTACTATATATTCAGCATTTGTATTTGGTTTGTTTCCTAGCTGATGAAATATTTAGATATGAACAACTGGGTATACAGTATTGATACATTCTGTGTGCTGGCATTTGTAGTTTTTGATAAATACCATTGCAGGCAATGGAGTTGTGCCAGAGAGATCTGATGTCTAGTGCAAATGGATTACCTAGACAACCCTTCACACTCAAGATATTTATTGAAAAAAATCTCAAATGCAATAAAAACCTTTTAACATTTAAAACACTTGATTTGTTGGACAAATGATTTAAGCATACTGGCCTCTGAATTTGCAAGCAGCCAGACAAAACTGTTCTTTCTGACTTGGTGAACAGCGGCTCAGGGAAAGGCCTCTGGGCAGGTGGCCGTGGTGCTGCTGTGCTCTTCCTTTCTAGCAGCTGTAGTTGCTCCTGTCTATGATAACGAAATTGTTTAAGATTTAGTAATATAGGCAGAAAAACCTGAAAAAGTAGGGGAAGTAACTCAGGGAGAAAGGTTGCTGGGTGGTACAAGGCTCTTGGGCAGAAAAGAGCAAGGAGACTGCGAGGTCGTTATGACTAAAAGCGAGAGATAGGACCGATGAAGTGATCGAGGCCCTGAAGGTAAAGCCGCCATAATTGGGCTAGAACTCCTCACGTGGACGAAGTGTTTCTTCATGTCCTTCCATGCGTTGTGGTACGTATACATTTAACTTGAAAGCAGCTGAAATGTCCTGAACCACTTTCTGTAAAATACAAAGAAAATTATGTTCTGGTGCCAGTGTCCTGAGTAACAGGCAGTATGGGTCACTCAAATAGATTTGGTTCTAGTGTGTCTTCCTCACCGAGTTAGTGTCACAACTAAATGTCCTATGTCCAATACACTTTCATTCTACTTAGGAGAAAATGTTGTTTATATTCTTTTTTCCCCTAAGAAAATGGAAAACTAGAAAGTTGTGGTAAAAATGGAAATATACATAGTTAACTTGCATTCTTAAACTCCTTGCAGATCTATTGTCTCAGTGTTCTAGTGTGTAATAGTTAAGGTACTGAATAATGTCTAGGTCTGTTTCCAACTGGAAATTAAAAGCAGGAAAATGTATATGTAACCACTTGGTAAAGTGTAAAAGTAAAGCCCTTGTGATTTCTATCCATTTTCTATCCATTTAGAAGGACAACTTGAGCTATGCTTGTTCTCCACATAACATTCTATACTACAGTTTATTTACATCATGCAAATTTGCCAATTTAATAGCCTTAAGTGCTTGATTTAAATAGAACAAGTTGCTGAAATTTAAGAAATCTACATCTTATTTTTGAACCAGAGCATGAGAAATTTGCAAAGTTAAGAACTGAAAAAAATGGGGCTGGAGAGGTGGCCCAGTGGTTAAGACTCTGCCTTGCAGGCAGAAGGTCCTGAGTTTGGATCCTAGACCCCACGTATAGATGCCAGGCGGAAGCGGGGTGGGAGGATGGGGGGGTGGCCTGCGTTTCTGGTCCTGGTAGGACGGAGTAGTTCACGAATTCGTCCGTGGTTCTACACACACACACACATACGCACACATGCATATGCACAAGTGAATAAATAATAAAAAAAATTAAAAAGAACTGAAAAAAAATCCACTTTAAAGTCTCAGAAATTATTTTCTAGTCTTAAATTGCTAAAGGAAACACTATGATCCTCCAAAAATAGGAACTTTTTTGCTTTTGAAATAGGACTTCCAGGGGCTGGAGAGGTGGCTTAGGGGTTAAGCCTCTGCCTTGCAGGTGGAAGGTCTTGAGTTCGGATCCTAGACCCCATGTACAGACGCCAGGCAGAAGCGGAGGCAGCATGCGCTTCTGGTCCTGGTAGGGCGGAGCCTGTGAATCCCGGGGCAGAGTAAACAAGGAGGAGGTGGAGGTGGTCCATGGTGGTTCCCGAATTTGCCCATGGTTCTACACATACATACACACACATACATACACGTGCACACACGCACAATTGAATAAATAAAAAAAAAGGACTTCCAGTGTTTCCTTTCCTTAAAAAAATATTCATTTTGTGTATATATATGTATATATATCAGAGGGCATCTTGTGTCCCTGTGGAGGAACAAGGGTGACTTTGGGAATCATCCTGGACTGCTTCTACCTCCTTGCTTTACTCTGGGCTTCCCCAGGCTCTGCCCACCAGGGTCAGAAGTGTAGGTTGCTGTTTCCAGCCCACGTTTTTACATGGTACCTAGGATCTGAACTCAGACCTGCTTGTGAGTCTTAACCCCTGAGCTGTCTCTTCAGCCCCAGTGTTTCTTTTTTGTCCTAATTGTGAACTTATAAAAAGTAATGCTTCGGCTCAATCAAAAACATTCCAGTTTTTCCTATGAAAGATCATTTATCTAATATGAAGTATTTTCAAAGAACGGGCAGAAGAAAATTAGAACTCTTAAATTAGGAAAAACAGGAGATGTTAGGAATTATGGTGGCTACCTATAAAATTGTGGGGTGGAGGGGCGTACAGGCAAGGCACTAGAGAACACTTTTGGACTAGTCCCCAAGGTGTTCTCAGGGATAAAGGGAAGCTTTCCGTGCACATCTGATGCCACGTGTCTCTCTGTAGAGCATCTTTTATGCTTCTACTCTGAATGTCACACCATTTCATTTTGCTTTTTCCGTTTGAATGTATGTGTGGTGTATGCTCACTGCGTGCACATTTCACTGTGGGGGTTTGTGTATACCTGTATGTAGAAGCAGAGCAGGATGGCAGATGTTTTTCTATCTAGTTCTCTGCCTTAATTACTTTGAGATAGGATTTCTCATGGAGTCAGAGCTGGTTTTGACTAGGTTAGCTAGCCAGTGAATTTTTGGATCCCAGTGGTGGGGTTACAGACCTGCATAACTTGGCATGACTCTACATGGGTGCTGGAATTTGAACCTGGTGCTTCATGCTTGCTGAACAAGCCTTGTTTCCTAATGAGCCATTTCTTTAGTCTCTCATTTGACCTTTTCAGACTTTAAAGTAGAATACCATTCGGTTCCTCTAAGTGAGGTTGTTTCTGGGCGTACCTGCACATGAGGGCCCAAGCTTTCTCTTTCGCCTCCTGAAGCTTTGTCTTGGTGTTGGCCTGCAGCTTTGTAGTGGTAAAGTGACTTTTGGAGCTCTGCCCTTCACAGTCATCTTAGGAAGAATGAGTAGAGCAGAGCTCAGTTCTTGTTCTCCGTGGAGCTGTCACTGCCCATTTTCTAGTGTTTAAGGGACACTATAAAAGCCAGCACCAAGTCATCACAAGTGCCTTCCTACTGAACCACACCCTAGCCGCTAGTGAAATGTGTGTGTGTGTGCGCATGTGCACTCATGTATCTATCTGTATTTATCAGAGGACACTGTGTGCTCCTGTGAGAGATCCAAGGGTGACTTTGGGAACCATTCTAGATTATTCTACCTCCTTTTAGCTTTGTTCTGGGGTTTTTCCTGACTGTCTTCCAGGGCCAGAAGTTCTGGTCAATGCCATTTCCATCCAGTGTTTTTATGTGAGATCTCAGATCCAAACTCAGAGCCTTCTGCTTGCAAGGCAGAGGCTTAACCCCTAGCGAAGTGTTTGGAGCAGGGAAGGGCATTCATTAGATGGCTTTTTAGCAGATCACTGGTTAACTGAAGAAGGCAACATGGGGGCTGGCGGCCTTGGGAATTTATTTTCTCCAGCAAATGCTGAGTGCCCCAGCAAATTCTGAGCAGCTCCTCAGGGGCAGGAGACCTGTGTTTTCTGTAGTTTCATCCCGGGGAGAGCCTTGGTGAATACCTGTGGCTGGAAGAGAAGGCACAGTTTATATATTCTTCACTCCTAACACTTCAATGAATTAGAAAACTGCAGTTTTTATTGGGGCTAGGGTAGAGTTTAGGTATGTCTGTTGGTGTAGGACCTCTGTTTGATTGCCATCATTGCCAGGACTGCAAAAAGGAAAAAGAAATAGGTTTCTTTGCTCAAGGTCAGAAAGCCTGTCTTTGACTTTTTGAAGCGATAGGGATGCCAGTCAACTGGCTGAGGGTTGTTTAACTTACCTGGGAAGAAATTTTAGGCTGCACATTCTTCACATGCTGGTCTCCAGCAGCATTTGCTTCTCTGGAGTGTGGCACCAGACGGGCAGAAGCAATGGCAAGGTGCACTCTCTAGTGTTAGAGGCTGTGCAGGCCTCACAGGGATCTGTACCCAGTGGCCAGTGTTAACAGCTCTTACCTTAAAGTCCAAAACCCTTGGCCCCAAACATGCAATAGCTCTCTGGAACTCTTCTGTCCTTTAGGGCCTGAAAGTTCTCTTTGCTCCTTATAGCATTTAATCTCAGCATTCTATTCTTGCCACCTCTTTCTCCATTTGTAATTCCCTTCTTCCTGCCCTGGCTGTTCAGATTTATCCTTCAGCTGCTGGGCTTCAGATGCTGGTCTGTATCTTCTGCAGCTTGACCACCGTCAGGACTTACTATAGTACCTTGCCTTGCAAGGACTGCTTGAGAGCCAGGGTGCTTGACAGGGCACGAGCCAGCTCACTCAGCAAGCTGCTCGGGAGCCAGACAACTCGGTGCCTCCGGGGGAGTCTGTTTCTTCATGTTACCAGCTCAGTCAGTGGTACTGAGAAAGACAGGGAGAACACTCTGAAGGAATCCGTTGGGCCCGCTGCTGCACCACCAGTGGGTCCAGCAAAGGAGTATTACCTCCAGCTGCATCCAGCTGCATTACCTCCAGCATGAGCGGCCAGCTTGTACAGGAGGAGGAGGAGTGTGTGGACCAGTCACAGCCTTGCCTCTTAACACCATCACAGACACAAAGGCTCGCAGTTGAGCACAATCACAGTCTTTTAGCACCAGCCACAGATCTCAGCTAGACCACCAGAATTCCTCCTCTCTAGCCAAAGTAGAATGGGCTTCAGGGTCAGCTAGAGTTCATCCAGGCTTGTGAGAGCAAAAAGTCAGCTACAAATAGTTTCCAATGGCCTGACGGCTGCCACTGTGGCGAGGATCATCAGAACTGCCACCACTTGTCCAGCTGCCAAGCAATAGGCCACCCTGCTGCTTTCACCGCTTGGCCTGCAGCTCAGCTATCACTCACTGCAGCAGCAGCAGCTGCGCACTCAGTCAAAGTCCTGTGTTGTCTGAAGGCATCTGCATAATATTCAAAATGGCTGGTAACTGACAGGGCTGTTAGAGTGATGGTCCTATTGCTCGCAGGCAGCCCAGGCAACAAGGGAGAGTCCCAACAGCTGCTAACCAGTGAATCAAACTGCCCCATCCCCAACATCTGCTTATTTTTAGAAATACACTATGTGAGGGTTGGTTGCAAAAAGAACTTAGAACTCATTGCTAGTAATGACTGGTCACAGTGCTTAGTACCTGCCTTGTACCTAAGTGTTCCCCTCCCCATCTATTTCTACAAAGCTGGGATTTTAGTCTTTGTTCTTTGTATCTCCATGGGGTAGAAAGGGCAAAGAGGAAAGAGTCTTCAGTGACCTGGGTTCAAATTAATGCTCCACTGCTTCTGAACTGCGTGACCTTTGAAAATGTATTTGAGTTCCGCCCGACCGCGCCTCCCGCTTCCCACTCCGCCAGCCCCCCAGGGGGTGACATCCAATATCCATCAGGATGGAGTGAAGGGCATTGCAGGAGCAGCAAAACCGCAAAAGAAAATCAACAAACCATAATCCAGAACTTCAGAGACTCTATATCAACCACCTAGAACTAGGCCAGACTAATCTCTCCCCATCCTGAAGCTCAGGGAAATTTGCGGAAGAGGGGGCGGTAAGAGAGTAAGAGCACAAGGATGGGAGGAGCAATGATATGCAAGATACTCCACACAAGTTAAGGCCGAAGCAATCATAATTGGACTTTGCATGCCCTGCAGCAATGTCCAACACACTATTGACCCCACAAAGTCTAGCATTTGCTAAAAGCACCAAGATCCTTGGAGGCAAGGGATTGACAGCCAAAATAGTATTCCTATGCTTAAGGGGAACAAAGGAAAGGGTTCAGGGAAATGCTACTGGGTCCTTGTAAGTCATGGAGAGGAGGACCCAGAGGAGAGTTTGGCATAAACATTAAAGGATTCTCCGGGAATTGGGGGAGGGGAGGCACTGCGGGGTGGGGAGGGAGGGGTGAGGAGAGGGTGAGCAGAGGGGTGGGGGAGGAAGAGGAGGGAGGGAGGGAACCGGTGTATCTATTAAGTTTGTATGAGCGGAGATAATAAAAAATGTTAAAAAAAGAAAATGTATTTGATATGTATGTCTCAGATTCTCCATGGAGTTGCTGGGAAGAGTGAGGTAGGTCTGTGTGATACTGTGTACCTTCAACATCAGTGAGTGTTAGAACTGTCTCAGGTGGAACCTGGGAGTGGAGATGGTACTTCCTGACATCAAAGAGGATTAGAAAGAGGGCTAATCAGTACCTGAAATAGTACAGAGTCAGTATGGACAAGAAAAAACGGAGTTCGGGGCAGGGGGCAGCAAGATGGCTCCGTGCGTAAAAGCACAAGCCTGAAGACAACCTGAGTTGGATCCTCAGAACCCACGTACAGATGACATGGTCGAGAGAATCAGCTCCACTGAGTCGTCCTCTGACCACCACACCCATGCTATGGCACGTGTGCCTATATATATATATACATTATGCACAGTAATAAAGGGGGGAGGAGACAGCTGAGTTAAGAACTAGGTTTCTTAATGAATATTGAGGAATAAGCAGATTGGTAGGTGAGATGGAAAAGAAAGAACATGCTGTAGGTAATCTTCATCATCCTCAGGAAGAGTGGATTCTGTGTGATTTTAAGAAATGAACCACCTAGAGTGGGATGGGAAGACAGTGTAGCTGTCTCAGAACTCCCTTGGTGTTGGGGGCTGTTACAAAGAACTCCAGCAATGAAGTTTGAGACACTCAAATATAATGCTTAAAATAAACCCTAACTTAGCAAAAGCCATTTACTGTTCTGGTCTCTAGAGAAGGGATACCACAATGAACAAACCACACAGTATTTCCTAACTTCACAGAGTTACCTTTATTTTTAAGTAGTAGTTGTGAGCTTGTCAAAGTCAAAAAATGTAGGAAAGCCTTAATAGTTCCATGAAATATTAATCTCAAACCCTTTTCTGTTCATCCTAAAAATTCAAAGCCAGTATTCTTGGGATTGAGAAGGAAGAGGACTGTTGATTCGTTTTCATTTTCAGATCTGTCTTTAAACCAGACCTATATGGGGAATCTCAGGAACTTTATCCTCAGTTATTTTAAGTTGTGTTTTCCAGAGTTTAGGGCGGGTACTAGACAGCAATGAAACCTGCCCGAGGCTCTGTGCCCTCTAACTACCTGAAAAGAATAGTAACTGGGTTGTGCCCTTCCAATTCTGAGCAGTAGATTACTCATATGTAAAAAAACAAAAGACTCGGTTGGAGAGGTGGCTCAGGGGTTAAGTCTCTGCCTTGCAGGCGGAAAGTCCTGAGTTCAGATCCTAGACCCCACTTATAGATGCCAGGTGGAAGCGGGGGTGCCCTGTGTTTCTGGTCCTGGTAGGGCAGAGCCTGTGAATCCCCGGGCAGAGTAAACGGAGGAGGTGGAGGCGTCCATGGTGGTTCTCGAATTCGCCCGTGGTTCTACACACACACAAAATTGAATAAATAAAAAAATACACAAAAATTTAAAAAAAAAAGACTCATGATGAGTCACATGGGTGGGACTCAATGTTGGTGGGGGAATAAATGAAAATGCATCTGGAGGCTGAATAGCAGATGTAGAGGGAAACTTCTGTGCATGGACAAACGATGCCCCGGCCTGCTCCGGAAGAAAAGACATTCCAGAAACTTTTTCCATGGAGAAGCTAGCTGTCTTCATCTGTGCTAAAATGCAGTGGCATTTCATGGCCCCACCAGCTGACGACAGGGAGAAGAGGTGGAATATTACCAAATGTATTTAAACGTGTGACCGTGTATTACTTAGCTTTCAATTACTAGCAGACTCAGAGGTTAGGAAGGTCGTGGGCTCATTCATCTGAACATTACTTATCTTGACCAAAAGCCCACAAGAGTACATCCTGCAAAAATGAGGCTTTCATTATCATTTAATGTTTTTCCTTAAAGCCTCATTTTAATAGTATGAAATCTGATTTCAGAAGTGTCATAATTAAGGTTTTCATAAAAGGAAACATTTAATACTATTTAAACACAATAACTCCCAGTGCTCCACACCATAAACCAACTGAAATGGGCTCTAATCTTTCTACCGTGACCATGCTGCCTTAACCCTAAGGTATATTGCTATCAGATCAACTTATTAGCCACACAAAATAATTATCATGACTTTACTATAGCCTCACCTTTTAAACTAGAACTATTAACCTAGCTAATCATCTGCTATATTCACTGGGCTCAGAGTAATTGGCAGCTATTTTTAGATAGAAACGAATATTCCCGAAACATGAGTATTTTCTAACTTAAGGATATTTTAAAGAATATGCCCGATAAAAACTCCAATAGCCATTCTAAAAGAAGAGTTCGGGAAGATTTTTTCAAGCATGGGAGCACATTTGGGATAACTTGATGGCGTGTACAGCTGTTCTCGAATCCTCAGGGCGGCCTGTCCTTTCTGAGGTGTTTGGGATTGACTTGCGCTATTTTAGATATGAAGTAGAAGTCATTGAATCCAAGCCACATGTTGGGGTTTTGCCAAATAGTATCTTTCTTACACAAACTCTATGAGGCATGTGTTATCTCTCTTGCAGATGAGTAAACTGGGTTTCATTGTTAGGCTGGTTGCCAAGGTTAACAACATAAGTGGCAGAAAGTTTAGTTGTTTTTTTTTTTTTTTGATGGAAAGAGTTGGATGGAGTAAGCGATAGGAGTAAGCAAAAAGACCATGCCCACTGGCAACTCTGTGCTAGTTTTTAAAATGTTTAAGGCAAAATGAAGAGAGATGTAATTTGTATTTTCTTTCTGCTAGCTAACTACACAGTTAATGACTGTGTATACTGAATGCCCCAGTAATGGAGAGATGCATATCTCAGGCTTTGACTAATCCACTTTAAAATCTCTTGGACCTGAAGGTCAATTTAGGAAGTGAAAATAAATTAAGGAAATGTCGGGGAGGGGTATCTTAGATCTGTTATTCTTACTGACCTACTTTTTGAAAACTATTTGAGATGAAGGAGGGATGGGGAGACGGAGACACACCATGCATGCACAGGAGACTTGTGACAGACAGGGGACAACTCTCAGAAGTCAGTTTTGGACTGGAGAGATGGCTCAAGGGTTAAGCCTCTGCCTCAAAAACAGAAGAACTTGAGTTCAGATCCCACATAGAAATGTCAGCTCTGGAAAACCATAGAACAAAACAAAGAGGAAGTAGAGCAATCCAGGATGATTCCTGAAGTTACTCTTGGGCCTCCACAGGCACATACAGTGCCTCTCACACACACACACACACACACACACACACACACACACACCACACAGAGTCAGTCTTTCTACTATGTGTGCTCCAGTCACCAGGTGTACACACAGGCGCCTTTACCTTCTGCAGGCCCTGATTTGCTTTTCGTATTAAGAGATCTCTGAGGAGACTCTTCCGTTAGACTCTTCCTTGAACTGAATAGTAGACCATCTGACAGGTGCTGGCAGAGCTTCTGTTGTTTACACTTGAACTGTGTAGCACTGGGAAGTCCAGCAGTGAGATCAGTGTGTGTCTTCTGATTTCGGCCATGTCCCTCGATGGACTTGAGAATCAGAAGATAATGGATGAAACACAAGGCCAGATTCACATCATCCATTTGAAACAATGTCCCCAAGTGTCCACCCTGAGCCTAAGAGATGAATAAATGAAACTGCTTTCCTGACACATCATCTTCCTCTTGTGGGTACACAGTCTCCTGCTTGAGCAGGGCACCTGGAACCATGGGGCACTGATCAACTCTACATAGATTCCTCACCCCCCCACACACACACCTTCTACTCCTCCACTCACCCCAGGGCTGCCCTCCATAGATGCAGATCTCCCAAGGGCCTCCTCTAGGACCGTTCCTCCAGCCTCCAGAGGGAAGGGTTGTCCCACCCAAGCTCATAATGCCCGAGGAGCCAAGGATCGTTTTATAATGCTACGTGTTACTTACGCTTAGGTCTTGCTGGTTACATAGTCTATGTAAACACACAGGCATCTTACACACATGCTTCCTTAGTGGCCTTTACCTCATCTTTCCTTTCCCATCACTCATTCATCACTCTCTCAACCTGTAGGGTCTCCTTCCTTAATTTTTCACATAAATGTGTATAAACGCTCCCTGATTTATAGTGGTTCAGTGTAGGATGTATGGACTTGGAAAGTGATACGTGATTTGGTAAGAGGGTGGGAAGATGACTCAGTGGTTAAAGTCCTTGCCTCACAAGCAAAAGAACCTGAGTTCGGATGTAAAAATGTATGGCAGCATCTGTAATTCCACCCCTAAAAGACAGACCCTGGGCAAGCCGGCTAGCCAGACCAAACCAAGGTAGAAGCAAGATTGGGGATGATTCCTGAGAACCACTCTGGACCTCCACTGGCATAAGAACCCAAGTGCACTAGTGTACACACACACACAAACACTCACACACACACATGCATGCAGATTTGCATACATACTCCATATGTATACATGAAAAAAGATAAATAAACTATACTTTTGAGTTTTGACTTTCCATCTTTTCCTGGCTAGCAGTGCTGACAGGAGCATTCAGCTGCAGCTTCAGTGGTCTTGTGGCCACAGGAGGATTCAGCTGGTACTCTGTAGAGCGTTGTGTTCTCAGCCAGGATGTTTGGTAGCTTAATTATATTCAGTGTATTTTCAGTTTACAATGGGTTTGTGGTGATGTAACCAAATCATAAGTTGAAGAACATCTGTATCCTTATAATTTCTATAAAGAGCCGTGAGGTAGTTTTCAGAGGCACAGATGTTTTCAGAACCTAGGACGTCTCAATTTGCCTCTTGGAGGCATTCACCCAACTGTGATAGTTAATCCGGATGTCAGCTTGACACACCTGCATTAACTAAGATCAGCGGAGACCACCTGAAGAGGTTATCCAGACTAGCCCTGGATCCCATAGGAACCTCCCTAGATCTCATTGGAACCTCCCAGTAGTGGACCAGCTAAAAGGAACCAGAAACAGAAGACTGAGAGGAAGAGAGACTTCCCAGGAGGACACGAGGATGGGAGTGACAGCCTGCCAACTTCAGCCACCAGCCATGTCACCTCCGCCATGAAAGACTGTATACCTCCCCTCTGGAACTCTAAGGTAAATAAATTTCCTTTTTTTTGTCTGCCTTAGCTCACAGCATCTGCTGTAGCAGACAGAATAATGCTCTGTTCTCAAAGATGTCCGTATGGCAATCCTTGAAACTGTCATTGTTACATGGATGGAAGGGATGGTTCATAGTATAGATTGGATAGGTTGCTAATCAACTGATCATGACATGAGGAGAGGTTCCCTGTTACTGCAATATCTGCTCTTTCAGTCTCACCTGGCTCTCTCTGCTGCCACGAGGTCTGCTGTAACTTGAGCAACCTCCAACTTCTGCCTGTCATGTCTTTTCTGCCATAATGGACTATATCTCTCTGGAAGCACAAGCCAAATAACTTTCTCCCCTTAAGCTGCTTGAGTCTGAGTGTTGTCCTCCACTCAAGAGTATACTGCTACACCCTGTCTGCAGCGAACATGGGTGGCATCTCACCAGAAAAAGTGTCACACGATAACCTCCTCTTCTTTGTTGTTTTTGGAGACAGGGTCTTTGTCTAGCTCAGGCTGACCTCAAATTCTCCTGCTTTAGCTTGTCAAGTGCTGGGATTACAGACATATCCTGTGTGCCTGTAGAGGTCAGTGGACAGCTTGCAGGAGTCATTTCTCCTTACATGATACAGACTCCATTGATCAAACTCAAGTTGTCAGGGTAGGTGTAACTGCCTTTACTCCCAAGCTATTTCACTGGTTCCTAGTTGGCTACTGTTTTATACTTAATATTTGTTTCTAGAGAGGGAGGGGGAGGGGAAAAGAGGGGTAATTTAGATCTAAATATGGGTTTATTTTTATTGTATAGAGAAGAAGGAGAGAACACTATCACATTTTTACTCCTGTGTAACATGATACCCCTTTTGACTTTGTCCCCAGTCTAATTTAAAGTGTGTGGGAGGAATTAATGGCTCTTTCTCTGTCAGAAGATAACTTTGAGAAGTATGTTCTCCCCTTTCACCATGTGGGTTCTGGGGAATGAACTTGGGCTACAAGATTTCCACTAAATGCTGAGCCATCTTCTAACCATGGTTTTAATTTTTTTAAAACTTTTTATTTTGTGTATGTGTGTGTGTATATATGTATCAGAGGCCACTGTGTGTCCGTATGGAGGACCAAGGGTGACTTCGGGAACCATCCTGGATTGCTTCTACCTCTTTCTTTGCTCTCAAATCTACCCACCAGGACCTTAAATGTGGGCCGCAGCTATTTCTTCATGGTGTTTTTATGTGGGACCAGGGATTCAAACTCAAGACCTTCTGCTTGTGAGACAGAGTCTTAACCCCTGAGCCATCTCTCCAGCCTGCTTTTTATTTTTAATAATCATTTTTCTAATAAGTATATCTTCATGCTAGCGTATTTTCCCTTAATGTAGGTAATAAGAAAATTAAACCGAGAAATTGATTGACTAAGTGTTGATTGATGCTCTTGTGTTAGAGCCAAAGGGACTGTAATGATCACCTTGTGGGTCTCCAGGCAAAGCAGCACATTCAGGTTAAAAAGTTAAAGGTCAGACCTTTTGAAATGGAGCTCTTGGGCCCAAAAAGGGGGAAAAAAATCTTAGAAAGCAAAACCAAAATAACAGTATCTGTGAATCACTTACACTTCTGAGATTTTAAAGACACAGTAGTTTAAAGTGGAAACTCAATCCACACCTAATCAAACCAGTTTCTTGCCTGCATGACAACCTACATGCTGTTTTTACCCACTTTCCCCACCCTTCCCCACCCGCCAGTCTTTAACCTTCAGATGCTGACTGGCAGGAGACAGGAATTGTAATGTCATGTTGCAGCTGTGTGGCCGTCTTTGCCGCGTGCCCACTGCTCAAAGGCAGCAGCACCAGGGGTGGGGCTTTCATAAGTCAGATGGGTGTGTGTCCCCATCACCAGCCATTAGTGACACCTCTGTCGGCAGCCTGCCTTAGCCAGTGCTGGTTCAGTTCCTCACCCTATCTCTGTGCCCTCAAATCCTGCCTCTGCTGGCCCCAGAACCAGCTTGCTGCTTCGTACTGACAGACTGTGCTTTGCTGGTAAGGTCCTCCAGGCCGAAGAGGCAGGAGGTCGGCTGAAGAGGCTGGAGATGGCTGACTTTATTCCTTGCTGCCTGTGAGAGCACTTTCTGGGCCTCACTTCCCTCATCCATCAGTGGCAGAGTGAACTAAGACTACATTTCTAAGCTTTTCTGGGAATGGGAGGGTTTGACTAAGAAAGCTTGATGTTGAGGGAAAGGATTTCCTTGTGCAAGTGATTTCATCCTGTAAGGTTTGATGTAAGAAATCAGAACAGTGCAAAAGTGTGGTGAACAGAGAGGAAAACCTTGTCCCTTAACTTCACAGCCAGTGCAGGGTAGCTCTCAAGCCAGATTCTAAAAATGCCTCTTGCATTTTAAAGATTTGACCACTGGTGAAATAGAATAACATTGGTAAGAGTCCCTTTTACTTCTAAAATAACTGTATTTTAATTTATTAGATTCTGGATGCCTCATACACTTCTTGGGTTATTGAACGGCAAACATTGTGTAGAGGCCCCAGGGGCTCGGAAGAAGAGGGTTACACAAAATACAAATAGCTAAATGCTAGGTGGTCTGTTCTAAGGGGTTGTCAGAAAATGCCAGCAGAGTACAGGGAAAGAAATGCCTCAAAGACAAAATTACGGAAAGCTGAGCTTCATGACACGACTTCACATCAGGAAGGAACTGTTCTGCTGAGCTGGACCCCAGTCCTGGGTGTGACCTTGGACTGAAAGGGCTTAGTGGAAGCTGGCAAGCATGGACAGAGGTGCTGAGAACAGGCGACAGTGTGGAAGCAGCGATGGGAAGATGAATTCCAGTGTTTGACGAGTCAGTAAACTCACTAGACCCATGCTAGGACTTGGTGAAATGAGCTCAAACCTCATTCTGTTTCCCAGCAGTGTGTGAATTTGAAGCTAACTTCTCAAGCCTGTCTTGTCTGCTCACCTACTCGAGGAACCATACCTCCTGAGGTTGCTGCGTGACAGTGTTTGTTTTTGAGACGGGATCTTATGCACCTCAAGCTGGCTTTGAACTTACACTGCAGTTGAAGACGGCCTTAAACTCCTGATCTTCCTACCTTTGTCTCTCAAGTACAGGGTTAAGGGCATGTGGCACCATGCGTTTTTTTACCATGGCTGTGAGCCAGACCCTTTTTAGGGCCCAGGAAAACATTAGTTATCAGGTAAAGGGTGGGATGGAAGAATCTTGCCCCTTCCATTCGTGGTGGCAAGATATGCACATGGTGGAAGGGGCACAGAACATGTGACCAAGCCTGAGACTAAATCCAAGGAGAACACTTGAGACTGGGCAAATGAACAAGTCATTGGCAGTTTCTGGTAGCTCTATAGGAAAATGAACCAGGGTGAGAATGCCCAAGTTGTTCCTGGGATGTAATCGGACAAACTGATGATACAAGAAGAATACACATAATGAAAAAGTACTATCATGGGAGAAAATCATCAGGGGGCGGTTTTCTAGACAGACTAAACAGTTATAGCTAACAAATATATGAACTTTAATGGGATACGGCTTAAAAACTATCATGCTTGACATAATTACAGAATTTCGATTGAGGATTCTATTAGAAGTTATATGCCCTTGCATTAATGCTGCATTCACATAGATCAATGTTTGCATTTTAGGGTATGCTAAAACATTTAAGAGCAGAAGGTCATCACATATAAGAAAAAGTAAACAAAGGATTGAGCTATTTAAAAATAGGTGGAAGATATATATATGAGTTCAACTCTTTCTGGATGATTAGAATTCAAAAAAATTGAGAACAAGCAGTCTGAGGAAAAACAGAACCAGTACACACCAGGAAAAAGAATTATTTAGGAAACACATGTTCTATCTATCAAAGGGAAGGGCTTCAAAAAGATTAAATAACGACTTGAAAAAAAATTTGGTCTTTTGGGGATGATGGTGGCTTGGGGTCGATTGTGCGTGGGAAGCTGACCCACAGTGAGGAACATTGTGAGCATTTCTAGAGAGGTCTGGGATAAGGGAGGAATGGACGAGAGGAGTTACGGAGCAAAGTAGACTTGCGATAGGAACACAATAACGAACATGGCACGAAGGCAAGGTCTTAGTTTCTCCTTCCATCCAGAGTCCTGTGATGAGGACGGGAGAGGAAATTCCTAGAGTCAGAAGTGATGTCTTCTTAGTGAGGAGGCAGGAAGTGCGGCAGGAAGGAGGAAATACATTCACCATTGGGGCAAATACTTAAAATGACACACAAGGCACGGTGTGGTCACACTGGGCCTAGCCCGAAGAGATTCTAGAAATGATGAGTAGAATATTATTATTAACTTAAGGTCCCTTTTTTGGAACTTGGTGCTAGGCCAAGATTATACATTAGAAAACAAGTATGAGTCAAACATCATTTCCGTGTCTCCCCTCTCACTCCCGCGTTCACACGGTGTGATGAGTCTTTGGTGTACAGAGAACGTCTGTACTTTTAGAGCCTCCATCCCTAAGTCAGGCACGACATGGGGGTTGCTGGAGCCCTCTGCTTCCCCTGCCATGTGGCCCACCAGGGTGCTAGGAGACAGCCAGGGAGGAAGTCACTTCCGCGGTGGCAGCACCTAGAAGGCCCCATGCTAACTAGCGGTCCATTCCTGCAGCCTGCGGGCACGTGCGGCCAGAGCCGCCGCCCTACAGCAGGACCTTGGTGACCACGCAGCCGGAGCTGTCCCCGTCCGGGTCCTCTTTGAGCAGCAGGGTTGGGGTGGTGGGCGCCGCGGTGTCCCGGGCCAGGGCGGCCGGGCCGGGGCTCAGCGCTCGCAGCTGCGCCCGCAGCACCTGGCGCTCGGCCTGCAGCTCACGGCGTGCCTGAGCCACGGCGCGCTCCTCCTGCCGCAGCGCCCGGCGCCGGCGCTCCAGCGCGCGCTCGCCCTGCTCCAGGGCCACCTCGCGCCGCTCCAGCTCCCGCTCGCGCTGGCTGCAGCGCACGGCCAGCGCGCCCATTTGCTCCAGCAGCCGCGCCCAGTCGCCCTCGGCCGCGGGCCCGGGGGGAGGCGGGCCGGGCGCGGCGGGCGGCGAGCGCCGGGAGCCGCTCTTCTCCAGCTCGCGCCCGTGCGCGCTGCTCAGGTGCCGCCACAGCGCCAGCGTCCACGCCTGGAAGCCCGGGTGGCGGCCCACCTGCTCCCCGCACAGCCGGCAGGTCGCCCAGGTGCCCGATGGGTGCCCCGGGCGTGCGGGGGCCAAGTGGAAGTAGCCCCAGGCCTCGGAGTAGGGCACCCCCAGGTGGCCGGGAGCCGCCGGTGCCACCCCAGGACTGGGGCCGCCCTGCCCTGCCACGTCATCTGGCCAGGTACTGTCTTCCATGGTCACAGCGGACTCGCTCCTCATTCCTTCTGCAGTGCCTGCATCCAGAGGGGAGAGGAATGGTGACAGTAATTATCATCATGTACACACGGCCTCGGTAATTGGAAGCCGATGACAAACGCCTCCCTGTTAGCGTCCTTTCTCCTTAATATCCAGCATTCACAGTTCTACATTAGGAATTCTCTTCCAAAGGAAATACACCCCAATGTATATCAAGAAACAGCAGAGCTGGGGATGTAGATGAGTTGACAGAGCGCTTGTCTAGCCTGCAGGAGGCGCTGAGTTCAAACCTCAGCACCTCACACACTGGGGCCGCTAGTACACACCTGCATTCCCAGCACCCAGGAAGGAGGTGGAGGTAGAAGGATGGGGTTTTCTCTATTCTTTTCCGGGTGTTTCAAAGCAATCTTTTAAAATGGCAGGAAGTAAAGCTTGGGTGATGCAAAATTAGTTTCTTAAAGTTCCGGTGTAGTGCTAGTAGTGATCAGCTTTTTTTGTCGTCTTTTAAGTATTGAATGACTAGATTCTTTACAATATGAAAATAACTACTTTGGTGATTGTATCAACAATGTACTTACAACAAAATTAATAGTAGTAGAAGCCACTAAAACCTTTTCAAAGTATGCACATTTAGGAACTAGAAAAATATGAAGCAGTGACCTAAAGTTTTGTTCTTAAATTCAGATGGTAAGCCAGGTCCCTGTATGTAAACTGGTGACCTGAGTTTGGGTAGGTTCTCTCTGTATGTGTGTGTGTGAGCGCGCGCACGCTTGTGTGCGTGCATGCATGTGTGTGTGTGTTCTCTCTCTTTCTCAAGTAAATAAAGAAAATAGTTTTAAAAAGCAATATTATGCACTTCAATGTCTTAGGAAAATATGGACAGGGCAAACTTAAGCTAGTAGATGACAAGGAATAATAAAGACCAAGGCAGAAGAAAAGAAATGAGATGATACAGAAAGTCAGAGTTGATTCTTTGAAAAATAAATGGACATTTTCCAAAATAGAGAGAAGAATCCAGATTTATAAAACTAGAGCTATAAAAGGAGAAGTTCTAACAGATTCAAATGAAGTTCTTATGGTCCAGCCAGACCTAATGGAACATGTCTGTAATTCTGACATGTGGGAGGTAGTGTCAGGGATGATCAGTTACTGCTAAGTTGTTTGTTTTTCCTCCATGAGCTGTCTTGGTTTTCTTTTAAACGTGGGTGTGGAGAGGAACATCACCTTTGTGAGCTCCGTGTGTCCCAGGAGTTAAGGCGGGTTCAGAGCAGGGAACACTGGTCTTGCTATCCTTGCTCTCTGGACTGCAGGAGACCCTCTCAGTCAGCAGCAACCCTCCAGGTGTCGGCCAGCACAGTGCTGCCCCTCCCAGGGTCGCAGGGAGGGACATCCTCTGCCTGGCAGCCTTTTGCTGTTGGAGGTCTTAACCAGTGGAAGGCAGTATGGATGAACTGCTCCACCTTCTCGGTCCTCCATAGGGGGCTGCGTTCTAGCTCAATATGATCTTTGGTTTAGACCAGAGTGAGACCCACAGAACGCCGGTCACAGTTCCAGTCTCCCTGCCAGCTCTAAGAGACGCCCCATTCTAACTGCTCCTGAAGCGCAAGAGAAAGCCCAGAATCAGTCATCTAGCTGGGAGATTCTTAGCCATAAGCGAACACACCAAGAGCTCTTACAAGCTGGCCTGCAAAACACATGTGGCCCGGTAGAAAATGGAAAAGCAATGCCGGCAAGCAAATGACCTCAGAGCACATTCAAATGGCCAGAAGGCCTGTGAATCAGCAGTTCTGTTCAGGGAAATGCTACAAGAGCAAAGCAACGTGTCACTTTATATCCATCACACCTGCAAAAGCTAGCAGACCGTCAAAGCTAGCAAAGAGGCTGAGAACAGCCACATTCACACATTACTAATGGGGATCTGATAGCTAAAAAAAAGCCGTCTGGAAATTTTTACATCCATTAAAATTAGCTGCATTATCTATTCTGCAGAACTAAAAGGACTCACACATGAAGTCATATGTGTTAGAATGTTTTACTTCAGCATTATTTAAAATGGCAAAAAAATAAGAAATGGTAACATGTGACCGCAGAGTATTTGTCTGTCCACATCAGAGAACTTCATGCAGCCATTTCAAGGACTGGAAAGGTCTGCCAGACATCCTAGAGGGAGTTCTAGAAGGAGTTGTTCAGGGAGAAAAGCAAGATACAGTAAAAAGTGTAGAATTTCATTATTATTAAATATCATCGGCTCTTTATAGAAATTATAAGGATACAGATGTTCTTCAACTTATGATTTGGTTACATCACCACAAACCCATTGTAAACTGAAAATACACTGAATATAATTAAGCTACCAAACATCCTGGCTGAGAACACAACGCTCTACAGAGTACCAGCTGAATCCTCCTGTGGCCACAAGACCACTGAAGCTGCAGCTGAATGCTCCTGTCAGCACTGCTAGCCAGGAAAAGATGGAAAGTCAAAACTCAAAAGGATAGTTTATTTATCTTTTTTCATGTATACACGTATGGAGTATGTATGCAAATCTGCATGCATGTGTGTGTGTGAGTGTTTGTGTGTGTGTGTGTACACTAGTGCACTTGGGTTCTTATGCCAGTGGAGGTCCAGAGTGGTTCTCAGGAATCATCCCCAATCTTGCTTTTACCTTGGTTTGGTCTGGCTAGCCGGCTTGCCCAGGGTCTGTCTTTCAGGGGTGGAATTACAGATGCTGCCATACATTTTTACATCCAAACTCAGGTTCTTTTGCTTGTGAGGCAAGGACTTTAACCACTGAGTCATCTTCCCACCCTCTTACCAAATCACGTATCACTTTCCAAGTCCATATATCCTACACTGAACCACTATAAATCAGGGAGCGTTTATACACATTTATGTGAAAAATTAAGGAAGGAGACCCTACAGGTTGAGAGAGTGATGAGTGAGTGATGGGAAAGGAAAGATGAGGTAAAGGCCACTAAGAAAGCATGTGTGTAAGATTCCTGTGTGTTTACATAGACTATGTAATCAGCAAGACCTAAGCGTAAGTAACACGTAGCATTATAAAACGATCCTTGGCTCCTCGGGCATTATGAGCTTGGGTGGGACAACCCTTCCCTCTGGAGGCTGGAGGAACGGTCCTAGAGGAAGCCCTTGGGAGATCTGCATCTATGGAGGGCAGCCCTGGGGTGAGTGGAGGAGTAGAAGGTGTGTGTGTGGGGGGGTGAGGAATCTGTGTAGAGTTGATCAGTGCCCCATGGTTCCAGGTGCCCTGCTCAAGCAGGAGACTGTGTACCCACAAGAGGAAGATGATGTGTCAGGAAAGCAGTTTCATTTATTCATCTCTTAGGCTCAGGGTGGACACTTGGGGACATTGTTTCAAATGGATGATGTGAATCTGGCCTTGTGTTTTATCCATTATCTTCTGATTCTCAAGTCCATCGAGAGACATGGCAGAAATCAAAGACACACACGATCTCACTGCTGGACTTCCCAGTGCTACACAGTTCAAGTGTAAACAACAGAGGCTCTGCCAGCACCTGTCAGATGGTCTACTATTCAGTTCAAGGAAGTCTAACGGAAGAGTCTCCCCAGAGATCTCTTAATACGAAAAGCAAATCAGGGCCTGCAAGATGGCTCAGAAGGTAAAGGCGCCTGTGTGTACACCTGGTGACCGGAGCACACATAGTAGAAAGACTGTGTGTGTGTGTGTGTGTGTGTGTGTGTGTGTGTGTGTGTGTGTGTGTATCAGAGGCTCTGTATGTGCCTGTGGAGGCCCAAGAGTAACTTCAGGAATCATCCTGGATTGCTCTACTTCCTCTTTGTTTTGTTCTGTGGTTTTCCAGAGCTGACATTTCTATGTGGGATCTGAACTCAAGTTCTTCTGTTTTTGAGGCAGAGGCTTAACGCTTGAGCCATCTCTCCAGTCCAAAACTGACTTCTGAGAGTTGTCCCCTGTCTGTCACAAGTCTCCTGTGCATGCATGGTGTGTCTCTGTCTCCCCATCCCTCCTCCATCTCAAATATTTTTCAAAAAGTAGGTCAGTAAGAATAACAGATCTAAGATACCCCCCGGACACTTCCTTAATTTATTTTCACTTCCTAAATTGACCTTCAGGTCCAAGAGATTTTAAAGTGGATTAGTCAAAGCCTGAGATATGCATCTCTCCATTACCGGGGCATTCAGTACACACAGTCATTAACTGTGTAGTTAGCTAGCAGAAAGAAAATACAAATTACATCTCTCTTCATTTTGCCTTAAACACTTTAAAAACTAGCACAGAGTTGTCAGTGGGCATGGTCTTTTTGCTTACTCCTATCGCTTACTCCATCCAACTCTTTCCTCCAAATGTTCACTATGCACCTGCTCAGGGTTCCGTGAGAGCCTGCTGCAACCAGCTGGAGGGAGCACATCTCTGCCTTCAGATGGCAGACCACCTGCTGGGAAAGAAGATGTTTCCAGCGATAATTCTGATGTCCCTGGTATGTCAGCCCAGCATTCACTCCTGTCGTGCAGGTGCACTCTGGAAAAGGGCAGGGCAGCAGGGCAGCTTTGGGAGGTTCTGACAGTAATGTTTGTACCACATAGCATCCACTTTCTGCTGTCCCACAGTGAGAAATGCACTGTGGTATCCACTACCCAAACCCATTATCATGGGTGCTTGGCTCCAACATACTTCTACTTCTTTAACATATAACTAGGCTTGTAAGTTTCTGCTTAAAATTAACTGCATTAAGGGCTGAGGAGATGGCTCAGTGATAAAGTGCTTTTGAGGCAGCCTTACACATAAGGTGTAATCCTCGAGGCCTACAGGAGATAGGAGGTGACCCAGGTAACCTCCAGAAGCTCCTAGTAATGAGCCTAGCAGCTGTGAAGAAACAGTGTCTCAAGCAAGGTGGAAAGGTAGAAACAACACTACACATACTACACTCACTGTGCATGCACGCATGAGCACACAAACACACACACAGGTGCACTTGTGCGCGCACACACACAAAATATATTAGGCCAGTGGGATTGCTTGCTGTGTAAGCAATCCCTGGAGTCCACATAATCCAATTGCACAAAAGTTGTCCTCCAGCCCAGAAAGAACCAACTTCCAAATGTACAAAAGTTGTCTTCTGACCTTGACTCTCATACATACACGCCATGACTCTCTCTCATAAGTAAATATATTTTTTAAAAAGTTGTTCTCTGATCTCATGCATCCCATACATGCCATGGTGCATACACATCACACATACACACAAAATAATAAAAAGATTATATAAATTAAATATATTGAGGCACATAAAAGTACCATTAGAATAAAACTAGCAGTGGAAATCAATCCAATTTTGGGGAAAAGGTGGAAACTCTGAAGAAGAAAATACAGACTTGAAGTCTTCTGTGGAAACAGAGTAAACACTGGTGTGGCCACAATGCCTTTAAATTCCCCTGAGGGGAGTTTACATTTGGATACCCATTCTCTCAAGGGAGTGATGTCTGTCTGGAGGAGATAATGGCTCACATTTGAGTCCATACCTGAAGAAATTCTATCCTTTTAGAAACCTATCAGGTCAAAGCTCAGGTCAAAATGCTCACCCAAAACATCAACACTGAGACTGAAGGAAAGCAATGAAAATCTGCAAAAATAGACTATATACAAGATATGGCTACAGAATTTGTCATAGGCCGAACAGGCATTTCTGCTCTTTGCTAAAAGACAGAGAAGCACTGTCTCTAGGAGTTCTTTATTCCTTTTTGATTGTGGTGTTGGAGACTGAACCCAGGGTGTCCCACACACCACGGGGCACGTGAGCTACCATTGATGCATCTACTATGTGAGCCTCTACTGGTGCATCTGTGTGTATGTGTATATACCTGTTCATGTGGGTAGGTGTGGGCACAGTGCAGTGGAGTGCATGGCATGCTACAGGCAGACATTCAGTGTCTTCCTCAATTGCTTTCCAGCTTATTTTTTGAGGTGGGGTCTCTTAGCGAACCTAGAACTTACCAAGGTGGTTAGGCTGGCTGACCAGTGAAGTGTTCTCCAGGGATCTGCCTGCCTCTGCCTTCCCAGCACTGCGATTACAGAAAGAGCTGCTTTTTATGTGGGTGGCTAGAGATCCAAATGTGGGTCCTCATGCTTGCGTGGCAGGCACTTTACCAAATGAGCCCTCTGCCAGGCCCCTATTAATCAATTAAAAACAAACAAACGAACAGTGAGTATTCAAATAGACCTTTAACTTCAGATTCACAGTGCTGTACTTAATACACATGACTGTGCTACAAATCACCCCCAACTACTGATTTTATACATTAGACTTGTGCTTATACCATAAAAATGTTACATAGGTTAAAGGTCAAAGAACCAAGCAATGTTCTTAAAGGGAGATAAGCAGATTACAGCTGTGCATCCTTCTGGGGCCAAGGCTAATCCCTTGCATTGGATTACTAGCCAGGTGAAGTAATAATCAAACCACATGAGCTGAGCTTGGATCTTCCCTGAGAAACTTACATTTTGATGAAATTCATGTTGTAAAAGAAACATAAATTTTCACTTACTTCATCCATCTGTGATTTAAACTAAACAGGACATGCTAATTCGCCTTGACAACCCAAGTGTCAAGGAAAAACATTTACATGTTAGCTGTCCATCTCTATTGAGCACTTAGTCTATTTCCATGCATGCATCTACTCACTAACAGATCCAGACAACTAGGAAGATTAGTCTGCAATCATGATGAGGGCTTAGATGAAATTAAAAAGTCAATAAAAGCCTCCAACCTGTAAAATGTGGGCACCCAGGATGAGGAATAAAGAGTTAAGTGTAAAAACACTCAGAAAAAAATTATATATGAGCCATAAAAAATGTAGTGAAACCACAGCTAATTTTCTGGTGACTCTGACATGTTCCCTAAAAGCTATAAACCAATCTCTTAGATATTTCTACCATTAGCTAAAAGCCAGCAAAACACTCCATTAATGCATTTTTTAAACGAAAAGTATAAAGCACTCAGCCCTAAGAAGTCCTTTATTTCAGGTCTGCACTGCTTTAATATATATTTTAAAAGGTGGCACTCCATATAATCTTGTAGAAATGTTTAATTTAAAATGAATCAGAGGGATTCAGAGTTGCCATACTTTGAAGGCCTTGGTAACTCAAAAGATTTTTAAATGGAGAATTACCTGGTTTGGACTCTTGGTCTTTTTATACAACTTCATGTTTTCAGTGATCAGTTACATCAAATATTTTGGATGACTTAACAAAATGACTCTAATTATTTCAATTTACTACGCATGCTATTTCTTCAGCACCTTGGTTTCTAAGTCATGTCTAATTAGAAGTTTGTTGGAAGTACTCGTTTATCCTTCCAAGGAGAGAAAACCCACTTTTGGTAACGCTCGGCATGGGTTACTGGAAGCATTCACAGCGAAGAGTTCCAGTGCGGGCCTGTCCTTGCAGAAACCCTTTTGTTCGAGGAGCGCGGTGGTGGGGATTCCGGTTTGCACGGGGTTTCTCCCCAAGGTGGACAACGAAGTTCCTGCAGGAGAAGCAGCCGCGCTGGCTGCACCCAGATGCAGGCTGCGGGCAGGCGCGTGGGCGCGCGGAGCGGGCGAGTGTCCTGCCCGAGAGTTGGTGGGAGGATTGTGCGGGAAAGGGAAAGAGCGCTGGGAGCCGGCCGGCCGGGCCACGCTGCAGAGCCCGGGCTCGGACCCCGAGTCCCCTAGACCCCGCAGGCCCCGCGGACCTCGCACCCCCAGATCTCCGAGGATCCGGCGGGATCCCCCCAACCCCCCAGTCCCAGCCATCCCCTAAGCTCCCACGGACCCCCGCGACTCCCAGGGTGTCCGACGTCCCCGCGGCCCCCCACAGACGCCGATGTCCCCTCCAAAGTCCGCACCCCCAGGTGGCGTGGGTCTTGCCGCGCGCCACGGGGTCCGCACGCCACGGGGTCCGCGGGCCCCACTCACCCGGACATCCGCGACAGCTGCCCGCGAGCCCCGAGGCCGCGTCCGCCCCCCGCCTCCAGGCTCCACGCGGACATTTTGTCCAGGACGGAAACCGCCGCTTCCCCCTTAAAGACACAGCGCGCGGCGCCCGCTCTGGGGGTGCGCAGGGGGCGGAGACGCGGGCGGGGAGCCCCAGCGGCGGGAGAGACGCCGCGAACCGCGCAGGCCCGGGGCAGAGGCCGGGGTGGGGGTGGCAGGCTGGTGTTGGCCAAGGCGTCTAAAGAATGCAACAGCTTGTTGAGGTTTAAAATGTAACTGCGTTGTAGATGTTTATGTGAATCCTCCAAATCTTCCTAGTCTGGGTGTCACAATTACAAAGACACCCCCCCTAAAAAAAAAAAAAACAACCAACAAGGCCTGGCCAGGTAAAGGTAGTGCACGCTGCTGTTCACCAAACAACTGCGCGGGGTTATCTGTAACTCCTACGACTTATTAACAATAACAAAGGTGTGCTTCTTAGGAGAATTACGGCAGCCTTGGCTCTCAGCCTGTTTTCTTCGTTCTTAGGGCTAAAAGATCAGCCTTTTCAAGAAGCGTTCCCTGAATAAGCTACTTTTGTGGGTGACTGTGGATGTTCTGTTTTGTATGCATGCTTTTTCAACAGTGTAAATACTCCCATCCTGGACGATGTCAATCTACAAATAGGAAGCGGCTTGCCAAGTTCCGAGATGAAACAGCTGTCCCCACACATCGAGCTCCTATCTGGTTTTAAAACATTCTTCTGCAGGGCTCACTTCTGCTCACAAGGTATTGGTCAGAACAAGTCTCCATTGGTCGATGCAAGTCACATGATCAATGGGCAGGCAGCACGTGCAAAAGGAATGCTTGGTAGTCCTGCCTTCGCCGGGAGCAACGATGCATGAAGAGAGAACTAAGAGAGAATACAATAATACTATCCATCCCACCTGCTTTAGTTCAAATAATTGGGTGGGTGCTCAGTGGAGGAATGCAAAAAATCCATTGAGTGGAGTCTTTTCTTCGCATTCTAACAATGATGGACTACTTAGATACACAGGTATCAATTTGACAACTGAATGCTGAGTTCTGGGCACTTTGTGAAATATCAATAGTTAAGGTAAGTCCTTCCCAACCTGCAGGAGATTGTCTGATTGACAGGGGAAGACCCAGCTCTTGGTGGATGGGACCATTGCCTGAGCGGTGGGTAAGATATGCAGAGCTAGTTCAGTCACCTTTGGCTTTCTTCAGCTTAATTTGGGAGTTTTGCTGTCTAGCAGATGAGGTTTGTCTCTCTCCCAGCAATCCCTAAGGATATAGTGTGGTCAGTTCCTTTGATTCCTGGTGTTGGCATGAGCCCTCTTGCTAAGCTGGATCAAAACTGTAACCAAGAATGGTAAGAATAAAACCCCCGTGTGTAGGGAAGAAGTGGAGGAGGAATGGAAAACCGACCTCCTTAGACTAGATTGACCTTTTTAAGCCAATAAGGGGTGACACCAAGCCTGTCAAGAGTCTGGAACACCAAGGAGGGGAAAAACAGTTTCTAAGCACTTTAGGAGAAAGGGGGGGGGTCTCATTCTGTGTGGTTAGTGTTGAATGATCGTTATGGGGCTGGGTAGCTTTCAGATCATAAGTTATTTTTCAGCTGGGGAGTGGTCATGGTTTGAAATGTGTCCCCCACAGTCTCATATGCTTGGCAAGGTCATGGCACTTAGAGAGGTGGAGCCTTGCTGGAGGGGCCTTGAGGTGGATTAGTCCCACCCTGCAAGGGAAGTCTGACTTTGCAGCAAGCAATCTGCAGCTCTCAGCTTCCAGGATGTCTGCAGTGACTTAGCCTCCTCCAGCTTTGGTCAGCCAGCCATGCCGCCTCTGCCATGAGAAACTGTAAACTGAATAAATCTCCTTTTCTCCCTTAAGTTGCTTGACTTTGGGTGCTTTCTCACAGCAATAGTTAAGCGTAACCGTTACAGAAATTGGTACCAGAAGTGGGATATTGCTGTGAGATAAGAACAGCTGGTACCACAACGTGAAGTTGTTTGTGAAGCTGAGAGAAGTTGGTACCCAGCAGTATGGCCAATGCTGTGATGTGGCTAGTGTGCCTTTGGAACTGTTTGTTGGGAGAAATATGGAGAACTTTGGGACTTTGTGCTGGGAAAGTCTTTGTGTCTTGGGGAGGGGACCAAATGGGCCTTTCTTGTGAGAGTTCAGAGGAGAGCGAAGGTGTGAGAGACGCAGGCAGTGGAAGCCCAGCTTGTGATGGTCCAGAGGGGAACAGAGACTGTGTTTGCGACTGGTCGAGTGACATATGGAGCCATTTGCTGATGGAGTGTTTAGTGAAGTTTTGCCTTCATCCTGAAAGCTTGCCTGAAGTTAAATTGGAGTGTTTAGGGGAGGAAATTTCAAAGCAATGTAGTCTTGACAATGTGATATGGCTACTTTTAGTTATCTTCAGAGTAATGAAAAAGAACAAGGAATCAGGCAGGAAGAAGCAAAAACTGTAAGATCTAATGATGAAAAATACAATGCCAAACTTAAAGAGTTGAACCAGGAAAAAGCAGAGAACAAAATGGCTGTTAAAGAGATTAGCTTCATTTGTAAATCAAAGCCTGCTCTCAATTTGAATAATAGGAGAGGCCCTAGCTTGAGGTCAAGATCCTTAGAGAAGGTTCCCTCCCACCCATAAGAATGCAAATCCTTTTAGAAGAAATGAGCTAAAGGGTGGAGTTCCAAAGTTTACTTCTGTAAAACAACTGTCCAGGTATGAAAGAGCTTTTCCCCATGGTCAGCATAGAGAATTGGAATCAGCTGTAATTCAAGGGGGCAGGTCTTGGCAAAGTTGTCCACATGGTTCTGGTTTTAGAGGCATCAAGGATGCAAGAGGGAGGAGACCATGGAGTCCTCCTCCAAGATTTCGAAAAATGATGGAAGCCAGGCAGCATGTGGCAGAAAGTCTGCAGTTTAGAGGCCCAAGAAAGGCAGTTTGTGCTATGGCGCTAAAGTCTGGTTTGCCATTGAGAAGTAAATATGTTAGAGATGCCAGAGACAACGTGGGACACCTGCCAAGGAGAGCTATATACCCTGGGAGGAGTCAATTCAAGAGAGCAACATGTTCTATGGGCAGCTGCATTGGAGGGGTGGAACCAAAGCCCTTTGGAACTGAGATGATTTCAAGGAGAGGCTTACCTGTTGGACTTGGAGCTACAAGATTTGGAGTTTGTCCTGCTGATTTTGGGCTTGTTATGGAATGATCTTTCCTGGATATGCCCCCATTCCTTCCTTTTGGAATGGGGATGTTTATTCTGGGCCACTGTATATTGGAAGTATGTAACTTGTGTTTTGATTTTACAGGAGACTTTGGACTTTGGACCTTTGGACTGTTGGGACTACTGTTACAGTCTATGAAGACTTTTAAAGTTGGACCAAGTATGGTTTGCATAATGAGATGGTAATGAGCCTGTGGGGGCTAGGGGTGGAGTGTCATGGTTTGAAATATGCCCCCCACAGTCTCATGTGTTTGGCAAGGTCATGGCACCTAGAGAGGTGGAGCCTTGCTGGAGGAAGGCAGTCACAAGGGGTGGGCCTTGAGGTGGATTAGTCCCACCCTACCTCCAAGAGAAGTCTGCCTTTACAGCAAGCAGTCTGCAGCTCTCAGCTTCCAGGATGTCTGCAGTGACTTAGCCTCTTCCAGCTTTGGCCAACCAGCCATGCCGCCTCTGCCATGAGAAACTGTACCTCCCCTCTGGAACTGTAAGCTCAATAAACCTCCCTTTCTCCTTTAAGTTGCTTGACTTTGGGTGCTCTCTCATAGCAATAGTAAAGAGTAACTGTTACAGGAGTGTTACCAGGACCTTTTAGTTTTCTGATTATTGTTTTCAGGTATGTTGGGTGGTTCTCCAACACCTTGCTTCCCTTTGTTCTTTAGTTATGAATTTATTGGCAACTTGGAAACAAACTGCAATAGATGATTTCAGAAAACAAGCCAGCTGAGAATAATTTTGCAATATGAATATTAATCATTAGGTTACCACTTTTTAACCAAAGGACACATGATTGTGGACATCTGATTTAAAGAAAAGATAACTAATACAAATGAACCAATTTAAATCAGAATGATGTTCTACCTGTAACTGAGAGATGAATGGGAAGTTCAAGGTCAGTCCTAATAATTTAACCAGACCCTGTCTCAAAATAATAAATAAAAATTACAAAGGGCCTGTGAGACGGGCACTGAACCACTAAGTTCAATGACCCGAGTTCAGTCCTCAGAATCTATGTGGTAAAAGGAAAGATGTGATTCTCATGAGTTGTCTTCTGGCCGCCACACATGCAACGTGGCATGAATGTGTGTGTAGGTATGTGCACACACACACACACACACACACACACACACACACACAAAATCAAATATGTAAATGTAAAAGAAAAATGTGCTGCAAGTCAATGATAGAGTACTTGCTTGTTTAGCATATGTTAAGTTCAATCATTTGGTTTAAACTGCCAGTATAATGAAGTACATGTTCAGTAAGTACTTATTGTTATGGGTATATATATATACTGGTACTGCATGCGTGGTCCAGGCTATCCTAGAACTTATTACTGATCCTCCTGACTCTGCCTGTAGAGTGCTGAGATTACAGGTGTGTGCCAGCACATCCATCTGGCCTCCAACTCACAATCCTTCTGCTTTAGCCTCCCAGAGAGCTGGGGTTTTAAGCCCTGTGTCACTGTGTGCCTTTCCAAAGGACCTTCTGCCTGCAAGGCAGAGGCTTAACTCCTGAGCCACTCTCCAGCCCCAGAATGGTGGAATTTAATCTTTTGGTATTATGCATTTATTACCCCAGCAAGATGTGTTATGAAATTTCCTCTAAGTCCAGAAAAAAAAGGGTCCACCTTTTCTTTGTTTCACTTGAGGCTTATACCTTCTATGATCAGAGAACTCTGCTTGTAGTTTCTAAAAGAAACGTCTTTCAAATTATGAAATATGCATTAAATATTTAGTTCTTTATTTCACATTCTTTGTTTAGATTTCACCAGTAAAAAAAAAACGCACCCTGTTGCAGTTTGCCTGTATTGTTGCTGATAAATCACCCTCAAACTGCTTAAGGGAACAAGCAGTTTATTTTCTCTTATGATTACTGGTTACCTGATGGGAGAACCAACACCAGGCTGAGGGAACTGGCCACACTATCTCTACATACTTGCCAGACCAGCATATCTGGCCAAATATATATAAGGATGCCAACTTTCTCAGTATTTTATTGCAGGGTCTAATCCCACCCATCATGGCTGGGCCTTCCCCATCAGCCGTAGACAATCTCCTGCCGGTTTGCTCTGGGCTTAACTCAACCACTAATTCTCCACAAATGTGCCCAGAGCTGAAACCCTCAACTGTCAAGATGACACCTGTGCCTAGCCATGACACACCCCAATCTTGACAGTGAGCACTTCATAATTCCCTTAGCAACAAGTTCTCAATCATTTTCCTAAAATGAGCTCAGTTGTATCCTCTGCTTGGAATTTGGCAAAGAGGAAGGACCTGCATTTCACTGATAAAGAGGTTATTTACTGTCTAGCTTCTTGCCAGAAGTAGCTTGCACTTTGCTGTGTAATACTGTGCTAAGCTCAACAGTGGGTGGGACTAGGCCCTGGAATAGAGTTTTTGTATTACTGTGGAGATGCAAAATTATACAGCTTTGCACTTTGATCAGAAACATGAAACTATACAGCTGTGCACTTGGATCACACTCTTTTGGTAGATCCCACATATAGCTTTGCTTTGTAGTGTTTTTTTTTTTTTTTCTTCCTTGTGCTATTTGATCTGGTTTGGGTTCCAGGATAACACTAACCTCAGAAAATGAATTTAGAAATGCTTCTTCCTCTTTATTTTTCTACTAGAGTTTGTGAAGAATTGGTAAGTGTCTGAATGAGAAAGAAATAGTAAATAATGGTAAAAAAGTCTTTTTTATTGATTATATTTGCTTTTTGATAATTTTACGTATATATATGATACATGCCAACTAGCTCACTAGCTCACCTTGTCGCAGTTCACCTGCAATGTTGCTGATAAATCACCATCAAATGGCTTAAGGGAACAAGGGGTTTATTCTCTTACATAGACTGGTTTCTCGTCCAACTTTGCAGGAGAGCTCACACCAACACCAGGGCCACGGGAACTGGCCACATCATCACCACATAACGGCTGACAGAGATAACTTGCCAGACCAGCATGTGTGGCCAATTGTACACAAGGATCCAACTTTCTCAATCAGCTCTCTATATTCTATTCCAGGGCCTAGTCCCACCCACTGTGGGCTGGGCCTTCCCCATCAGCTAGACAATCTCCTGCAGGTTTGCTCTGGGCTTAACCCAACCACTAATTCTCTACAAATGTGCCCAAGCTCAAACCCTCAACTTTCAAGATGACAACTGTGCCTGACTATGACAGAAGTCTTTCAACAGAGATGCCATATAGGTCCTGCTGTTTCTTCATGGGCCTGTGTTTGAGTATTAATTCAAAATTTTCATGTGTTACAGCTCTCTTCCAATTGTTTGTTTGTTTCAGCCCTTTTTTTTTTTTTTTACCATTTCATGTATATATGGAGGAATACATGTGTGTTTTTGTGCCTATTTGCGCGTGTGCATGCATGTGCGTGCGTGCGTGCGTGCATGCGTGTGTGCATGTGTGTGTGTGTGTGTGTGTGTGTGCATGTGAATGTATATGTATGTAGAGGCCACAGTTTTGTATAAAGGAATTATCCTCAATGGCTCTTACACCATATTCTTTGAGGCTGAGTCTCTAATTAAACCCAGGACTCACCCACAGGGCTAGTTTGGCTCCCAGCTTGCTCTGGGATCCCCAGGCTCTGCCTTGTAGGTCTCAAATCACCTGAGATGTCACACTCACCAGGCATTTTATGTGGGTTCTGGGGATCTAAACTCTAGTCCTTTTGCTTATAGGAAAGTATTTTAACCTTGGAGCCACCCCCCCCCAGGCCTTCTTAAATAGGTTTATTCAATAGTTTCTGTCTTCCTAGGAATTTGTCCATTTCATTTCCATGTGTTGGTATATGGCTGTTAATAGTATTCATGTCCATTTATTTCTCTAGGTTGATGGTAATGTGCCCTCTTTCGTCTGGGCCCAGATTGCTTTGGGGTGATGCCTTCTGTCTTCAATGAGGCACCGAGCATGAGCAGCTGCATTGAATCCATGATCAGATTTAGCATCATGATGTTGTCCATTACAGCTGTCCACTGCATCACCGTGGTTTTTGTTTTTTGTTTTCTGTAGGACACGCAGAAAGCTTTTCTCTAATGTCAATGTCTGCCTTGCACCCTCTGAACAACCAGGGTCTGGATTACATACTAGACTCTTCCTTGCTTTAGCAGCTAGGAAGAGTAGGTCAAATATAGTTTATTAGGTTCACAAACAGAGTGGCTTTAAAACACCACTATAGTTCTAGAGACTGGAGGTCAAAATCCAGGTATGGGCAGGGCCCGACCATTAGTTTCAGAACAGTATTTACGGAGATTGCCCCAAAGCACAGGAATCGTATAGAGCCGTGTGCTTGGCTCACACTCTTTTGGTAGCAGAAAGAAATATCTGTCTTCCTGTGGGAATTATCAGAAAAGCATTAGGAATCAATTTCTATTTCTCAGAACTATTAGGATGAAATGGTTCAGAGATTCGTCCCAGATTTTCAGCTCCTTTTCAGAATCCATTAGTCCACTCCCCCAGGCAAGACCCGCCTCTGTCATTTCACATTCTCTTCTCCTGTGGTTCTACGATACCACAGAAAGGCCCACTGTGGCCTCTGTGCTACCTCACCTGGCACTACTTTAACAATCTCTGTTAACATACAGTCAGGAGATTAGACAGTCACAACCAAACTTTTCTGCTATGGGACACACAGAGAAATGTTCTCTTCTAAAAGAGTTTTTTTTCTCTTGATAAATATTAAAGGAAGGCATATGTGTCTTGGTCTATTTTTCCATTATTATAATGAAATACCAGAGGCTCAGTACATTATAAAAAATAGACTAGCTAAGCTTAAAGTTCTGAAGTTCTAATCTTATGCTATTGACACCTGCTCAGTTCTGGTGTCAAGAGCTTCCTGCAATGGAAGGAACACACATGGGTAGAATGTGTGTAGAGCGCACGTAAAGTCCTGGGTTGGATCCCCAGCACCACATAAAACCGTGCTTGGTGCTACGTGCCTGTAATCCCAGCGCTCAGGAGGATCACCGGCTCAGAGTCATTCTCAGATACACAGCAAATTCATGGCCAGCTTGGGCTACATAACTGTGTCAGAAAGGGGGTCATTTGGTTTGAGAGGATACAAGCCTTTATGTTAGGGAAGCTGTGGTCCCAGAGTGGCTCATGCGTGTGGCAGGAGTGTGGGGGTGACTGGTTACACCATATTGGCAATCAGGAAACAGCTTGGGTGAAAAACAGGGTTGGGCATGCAAGGTTGTCTTCAGTAGTAGCCCCGCAGTGACCCACTTCCTTCAGCTAGACCTCACCTCCTAAAGGCTCCACAGCTTCCCCAAACAGCGCCATCAAACAGGAACCAAGTGTTCAAACACCCAGGTCCGAGAGGGACGTTTCCCATTCAAACTTTAGCGATACTCAAGCTACAGCATGCGAGGCAGGGAAGGGAAGCGAGCAAGGTAATGCAAGGTCATATGAGTGACAGGGAAGACTGGTTCTTACTTGCCAGAGTCCCTCTGTGAAGCTTGGATGCTCAGAGGGGAGCAGACGGGCAGGGGTACATGGGGAGGTGACTTGGCATTGGTCCTAGAGAGAGCTGCTTCTCTGGCCTCTTGTTCAAAGAACTAGCAGATGGGAGCAGGGGTCCTGGCTGCCTGTTCAAAGGTCTGGTGTGACTGGCCGGAGTGAGAATCTGCGGGTTTATCTCACCGCGATTCCAGGAGTCCATCTCTCCAGCTGTGATCAGGGTTGATACAACCTGACCCCTGATAGTGAGACATTCCACACAAGGTTCAGATGTGGCAAAGGTCCCTTTGCCAAAAGAAAAGACAAACTTGTACAAAACTGCTGGTTTAGCCATTTTATGAGACAATTATAAAGTGCAGGAACAGCGTTCATTTATTTCCTTTTGTATCTCTTTCACAGAGGGAGAAAAGTAAACATGACCTGTGTATGTGTGGTTTGGAGAGACGAGCAGAATCTGGCGCATAGACCTGCAGTGCATTGCTGCATCTTCAGAGAGACTGTGAGAATGTTGTTACAGGACTTTGGCTGTTTCTGCTTGGCTTGATCTACCCTGCTTATCTGCATCTGGGATGTAACCAATCTAGATTCTTCCTCCTTGACCCACCAGACCGCCTACCCGTTCTCTGAGTCCTTGTCCTTTTGAAGAATTCTGAGACCACACTGAAAATGATCGCAGTGGAAGGAATCACCTCTTATATTTTATATTTCTCCTGCATATAGCCAGTTGCATGCTGGGCACGATGCTGAATAGATCATAGATCTCAGTGTATATACTTGGAAGGATTGAAACCTCAACATTAAAAATTATGGCTGGTGTAAGAGCTAAAGATGGGGAGGACCAACAATATGTAAGATACTTCACACAAGTTAGGGCTACAGCAGCCAGAATTGGACTTTGCCTGACCTGCACAATGGCTGACATGTCAATGATCCCCCAAAGTCTAGCATGGATCACAGGGGAGAAGGCTCCAGGGCATAGGATCCTTAGAGGCAAGGGATTAAACAGTGAGAATAGAGTTCCTATACTAACAGGGAACCTAACAAGGGGCTCCAGGCTATGCCACTGAGTCCTGAACCCTCACTAGGGTGGAGGACTCAGAGGGAGACTTGGTGTTCACACAAAAGGATGCTTCAGCCGATGGGAAGGAGGAAGGTCGAGGCACCAGGAGAGGTGGAGAGAGGGAGGGGGAGTGAAAGGAAGGAGGGGATGGGGGAGAGTGCAAGGGGGGATGACTGGGGAGGGGATGAGAGAGGGAGGGGACAGGGGTACTTATTGAGCTTGTGTGATTAGGAAAAAAATAAAATGTGGGAGAAAAAAATCATGGCTGGGATGCCACCTAATGCTTTGTATGCCGATTTAAAGAAACTGTTTGTGGATGGAACTTAGAGGTAGAACATGCACAACATCCTAGACTTCATCCTCACTACTCCTCAAAAGCATGTGCTGTATCACCTACATAAGGTGCTCAGAGTAGTCAAATCCATTAAAACAGAAGACAGGATGACAGTGGCTGGAATCTGGAGGAGTGAGAAGGGAGCATTTGATGTTTGATGGCTGCAATGTTATCAGGGAAATGAAAGATGGCAGAAGCTAGTAGAGGTAGTGAGAATGCCCACAATGCTTCCAAACAGTGCTTTTGAAGATCCCTGCTGGACGCTCGATGTCTACATGGGAATATTTGCATGTGACTTTTAGTTTAGATTAATGTTTGACATTTATGTCTACAGGAGAAAGTTAAGGATGAATCCAGCTTTGCTTGTCATTTTTCTCAGCATCGTGGGGAAGAGAGTGATGTGGTCATGGTCATTTCACAGTCTCAAACTGGTTCATTTGTTCTTATCTGTTAAATGGGGATGATGACAGTTCTTACATCCACAGGGCTGTGAGTTCTACCTACACGGTAGAACAGGAGACAGAGAAAATGGCTTGTTTATGAATGGCAGCTGAAAATTCCTTCATTCTGTCACTCCAGTATATGTTCGAGCACAGTAGACCACAGGACCCCCCTGCCCCCTCCCACCGTGTGCTCCACGTGTAACTAAAACCCTGAAAGTTCAGGTTGGTGGCTGGGGGACACCCTCACCCAGAATGTCCAAACTATGTTATTCTCAGGCTAACTGTCCCCACCCAGTCCCAATCTAGCTGCTAGCAGCTCCTGGCTCACATGTCCTCGCCTGGTCTCTTGAAAAGGGCTGACTCCTGCCTGTCTGGCCTAGTGGGCAGGAGACTTTCCCCAGCGAGAGGAATGCTGACCAGCAGCAGTGTGAGCAGAAGAGTGATGTGTCCACTTCGGAGCTCTAGCTCCAGGAAGCCAAGGAACCAAGGCTGGCAAGCATAGAAATAGCATAGGAGCCTGGGACCTGTGTCTGGCTTGGGTTACGCATCCCTTCCTCTTCGGATGATGCATCCTTCCTCTTAGGTTACCTGCATGCACTGTGCCTACACACCCCCCCCCCCTGCATCAAGATACATATACATCCCTCTCCAATCAGTGCAATAAGTTTCTCCTCCCCTGCTAACTATCAAACTTAGATAGCTTTTACTCAGACACATCCCCAGTGAATGCAGTACAAAGAATGGAGAGACCAAGATGGCCTGAAATGTTTTCTGGTACCTGGGCAAGTAAACTTTTAGGGAGAAAAAACCCTATTTACTTACCATCCTATGCCTATTCATCACTGGGTGAGCATATGAGTAAATTAGATGCATTGTGGGAAGGTACATGCACAACAGAAAAAAATGATTAGATGAGCTATCAGTCAAAGTAGAGTCATCCAAATCACAACCCTTAGGAACCATCCTCTACAGCTTTTAGATGCCATTGAAAAAGCTCCAAACAAATAACCGGGAGCTTTGACTTTCTTCACTCACGTTGTATGCAACTCCCTCGAAGTATATCCTGACTTTTTCTACCCCTTTACTTTGAATAAAAGTTTCTTCTCTACCCTTGCCAATCTGTTTGGGCTTTTACTTCATCCTTGAATGAAAGACCAGGAATCTGGAAACACCTGCCCAGATCCAGATCTCAACCACAGGGAAGAGAACTAGCAGCTTGGGTTCCATCTGAAAAGTCTTTTTTAAAATTTGGAGCTGGAGAGGTGGCTCAGGGGTTAAGCCTCTGTCTAGCAGACAGAAGGTCCTGAGTTGGGATCCTAGACCCCACATATAGATGTTGGGTGGAAGCGGGGGGGGGGGGCAGGGGTAGCCTGCATTTCTGCGTTTCTGATCCTGGTAGGGCGGAGCCTGTGAATCCCAGGGCAGAGTAAACAAGGAGGAGGTACACACACACATACATACACACGTGCACACACGCATAATTGAGTAAATAATAAATTTAAACAATTAAAATTAATAATCACCTACATGCCCTGTTGTCTCTTTTTCATAGATCAAATGTCCAATATTTCTTCTTTCAAAGAGTATTGAGAACATTGGTCTTAAAGTCTTTCAAGTTGAAATCTAAGATGATTTTTATCTTTGTTGCATATTGGGAAATTTATCAGGTCGTCGTAGTAAGAGTGCTTAATGTAAAACATTTAAATTGAAGGCAGAATTAACATTCTAATTTATACTTTCACAAAAGCTATTTCTATATTCCTATTTAATAGCATGCTATACCCTAGTTATTTTCCCCCACTATTTCTGTATGGGGAGATGTTTCTTCCCTTTCCTCATGTGGGTCTCCATTAGAATATGACCCAGAGTTCTCAAATACAGCAGTACTCTTGAGACATCCAGTATTCCTGCATCTATTAGCTGCTAATAATGCATCCCTTATGTGGAAAATGATACCCCTGGGTATCTGAAGATTTACTTAAAGCAATTAGCCTGTAGGAGATGATCTAATACATATAGGAAGATCTAGCCCATAGTGGGCGGGATCATTCCTTGCATAGGTGGGAAGATGAAAGAGCCAGGAGGAATTCAGCAGACTGAAGGCTTGCTGCGGGTCTTGTCCCTCTTCAGCTCTTCCCGCGGCTGTGATGCTGGGAACTCTTCTGCCACAATGACCAAGTGTAACCTGAATTCATAAACTGGAATAACCTCCTACCCCCAGTTCTCCTGTGGTTTGGGTCATGTGTTTATTATAGCATTGGGATTATAATTGCATTTTGTGTGAGATTTAAGAGAATGCCCAGTTAAGGCTAAGGAATTGGCTCAGTCGGTAAAATGGTTGCAAACATGAGGACTGAGCTGGATCCCGGAAGTCTCATTAGAAAAAGGTGGACATGGTGGCCTGTGCTTATAATTTTAGTGTTGGGGAGGTGGGTTACTGACCATGAGGCTCGCTGGCCAGTCAGCCTACACTACTTGGCAAGGTCCAAATCTGTGAACGACCCTGTTTTGAAGGAAAAAAAAAAAAAAAAAGATGGGCAGTGGCTGAAGAAGGGAAACGGGGCAGAGCTTGCTGTCTGGCGTCCATGTGCATGTGTACACCCATGTTTCTATACACCATGAGCCACCTTGTACACATATGTGCACTTTCAGACACATAAAAAAGAGAATTCCCAGCTACATAGCTACCATCCGGTTCCTTTCCTCCATCCCCAGCATGCCTCACATTGACCCAAAATGCATGCTTTTGGGGGGAGAGAAGAAATTTGTAAGGATTGAAATCACTGTATCTTTTTTTTTATTATTTTTTTTTATTATTTATTCAATTGTGTGTGTGTGTGTATGTGTGCGTATGTATGTGCACGCGCATGTGTGTGTGTGTGTAGAACCACGGACGAATCGGGAACCACCATGGACGCCTCCACCTCCTTCTGCCCCGGGATTCACAGGCTCCGCCCTACCAGGACCAGAAACGCAGGACGCCCCCGCTTCCGCCTGGCGTCTCTACGTGGGATCTGGGATCCGAACTCAGGACCTTCCGCCTACAAGGCGGAGGCTTAACCCCTGAGCCACCTCTCCAGCCCCCACTATATCTTATTTCTGATGTGGTTTGTGTCTCCAACTCACAGTTGGGATCCTCGTATTGCTGCATTTACACCCCAGTGTCCAAATACGCAAATATAGCACAATGATTGAAAGACAAAGAAGCATGACTTACATTTATATGACCACTGGAGTTTTCATTTGTATTTAAAATGTGAAACAATTGAACTGGGGGTTGTGATATTTATGTTTGGTGAGGGCAGACTTTTATTCATGTTTTATATTTTACTGATTTGAGTCACATCTTTAAAGTTGAAGTTCATTCAGTTTAATTGGTATATGAATGCTGCTGTTTTTTAATGATAATATTATTCACTTCTGTGACGAATCAATATGTAGTCCCAAGATCCTTTTCCCTTTAAAAGTACATTAATAGGGGCTGGGGAGATGGTTCAGGGGTTAAAACTCTGCCTCACAACCAGAAGGTCCTGAGTTCAGATTCTAGGTACCACGTAAAAATGCCAGGCAGAAAAGGCAACAGACTGTACTTCCAGCCCTGTTGAGCAGAGCCTGGGAAAACCCAGAGCAAAAAAAGGTGGCAATGTAATTCAGGATGATTCCTGAAGTCACTTCCAAGCATGCAAAATAAATGAAGTTTAAAAATGCATTAATGGGCTCGTGGGAGTATAACTTGGTAGTAGACTACTTGACTAGCATGGATGTACTAAGTTGCATTTCCAGCGTGTGTGTGTGTGTGGTGTGTGTGTGTGTGTGTGTGTAAAATAAATGAAGGTATGTATTTTTGCACACTTTTTACTGTCACGTTCATTCATTCTTTCTTTCTTATTTTGTTGATATGCTTATGTGTGACATAGAATTGTATTCAATCAAAGAAAACCCTGATTGTCATTTATTTTTCATCTTAACTGCCCACTCTTCTGTGGTTAGCAGAGAGGAGACCGTGTTCAGGGGTCAACAGCGCTGGATGGGAGGAATCTTTGCAAGGTCTGCCCTGTTAGCAGATCCAAGTATGGTGAGGTTGTTTACTTGTATTTGTCTTCTGGGAAGCGTTTCAGGTTTGTTCTGTGACAGGAGCACAAGGGAAACTGATTAATGCTGAATAGCCATGCAACAGTTCTGGAAAGCTCCAGACTGAAAACTCTGGCCTCTGAGTCTGGACCCCATCCTGGCTCCACATCATCTGATTCCGCCCCACTCAAAGATTCCTTCTGGTTCTGGAAATTTAATAATTGTCATGTTACACTAGGAGTTATAAGGTGTTAGTGACTGTTAATGTTGGTGTTTGTATTAACAAACCAAGAAGATACTCTAAGACTTCATGAAAGGACAGAAAAGCAACCAATTATTTAAATACTGTCTCAAGGCAACAGAAATTGTTCTCCACTGTTTCAAGAGCACAAGACTGTGATTATAAACTGCATGCCCAAGAATGTGGATTTTACTTTGTTAAGTTAAATCGGAGAGGTAGACTCCAGTGAGGGTTAGCCAAGGATGCATCTGTCCCCAAGGCTTATTCTATTGCTCAGCCCACACACATCTCTGCCTGAGCTGGGACGGTGGGAGGAGCCCCGTGCTTGATGCTGCCCTGTAACGGAAGCTATCAGAGATTAGACGTCACCACGGCGGTCATGGGCCACCAGCACCAGAATCACCGTGTGGACTCCCATGATTACCGAGTCATGTCCGGGAGCTGGAATAGTCCCTTAAACATGTTTGCGGCTAGGATGGTACAACCTGAAACTCATGTACTATTCATGCAGACAGGTGGTCAAATAGTGTTACACTGATAAAATAGAAGTTAACTGCCACAATATATTTCAATAGTTAAATGGTCAATGTTTTGTCTTGCAAATATATTCTGAAAAAAAGTAAAAGATATTTCAAAGTAAAATAATTTAAAATATTATTTTTTTATTTATGCCGTCTTGTGTGTGTGTGTGTGTGTGTGTGTGTGTGTGTGTGTGTCAAAGAGCACTGTGTGTCCCTGTGGAAGACCAAGAGCGACTTCCAGAATCACCCTGGATCATTTCTATTTTTCGTTTTACTTTGCTGTGGCATTTCCCAGGTTCTGCCTGCCAGGGTCAGAGGTGAAGGCCGCTGCTGTTTCCACCTGCTGTTTTTTTGTGTGTGTGTGTGTGAACTGGGATCTGAATTCAGGACCTTCTGCTTGGAGACAGAGTCTTAACCCCTGAAGCCATCTCTCCAGCCCCCAAATCAAATATTATAAGATACGAATCAAGAGCTGTTACTGACATGACAATTACAAGGTGTCATTCATCACATGGCATCCATGGCCTGGCTGAAAGGGTAGGGCAAAGGTGGGCTTCTAATGAGAAAGTCAAGTTTAATGAATTGGTCTCTGGATAGATTGACACCTGGAGCTTAAATTCATAGCTAGTTACAAGGATTGCCTGTGAATGATGGTAATCTGAATCCCAAATTCAAGTTGGATATGCCATGATACTGTTTATCATAGAAGACAGACAGAGGGAGCAGACACAACTTCAGCTTTCTAAAGGAATCCCAAGACTGCCACTCTATGAGCTGGAGTATGGGTACCACTGAGCAGCCATGGATGGAGACTGAAGCAGTACCTGGTGGCTTTTAGATCAGAGACCAACTGTTCTCTTGCGCTGAGCCATAATGTGTCCAATTATTTCAGATAATGTCCTGCCTTCTTCTCTTCCTCTCCTCCTTCTCCCCCTCTGCCAATTCTGCCAAATACATTGTCAGCAGGGTTTCTGTGAGTCCCATGTCAAAATTATGTGATAAATTCAACATCCTCTCAAGATAAAGATTCTCAGCAATCTTGAAAAAGATGATGTCACAAATGATTGTTGGGAGGTTCTTAATAATTAAGGAAAGTCAGTCTGACTGGAGAATGAAGAATGGATTGAAGAGATGTGGGTTATAATCTAGGAACTTATACTATGAAAGCTTAGTGGCACTAGTAGAAATAAAAGCTGTTTAATAGGTAAAATAGACAGGACCTATTGGAAGATTGGATGTAGGGATTGAAGAAAACAATCGTAAGAATAGTTCTTAAGTATTAGTCTGTTCAGCTGGATGGGGTGCTGTTATCCATTGTGTAGGAAAATCAGGTGGAAAAATCAGGAAAATGGTGGAAGATGTCTGTTTTCTTCTGAGGGTCCCACTCTCTAAGTTATGGTCTTTAAAGGGCTGGATATATGGCAAAGGAGTTAAGACTCTGCCTCACAAGAAGACTCTGAGTCCATATCCCAGATCTCACATAAAAACTCCAGGCAGAAATGGCAACGGCCTATATTTCTGGCTCTGGAAGGTGGAGCCTGGAAAATCACAGAGTGAAGCAAAAAGGAGGTAGGTACAATCCAGAATGATGCCTGAAGTCACCCTTGGTCCTCCACAGGGACACACAGTCTCTCTCTCTCTCTCTCTCTCTCTCTCTCTCTCTCTCTCTCTTCTCTCTCTCTCTCACACACACAAACACACATACAAACACACACACACACACACACACACACACACACACACACACACACACACACACCAGGATAAATTAAAAGTTTGAAAAAATGGTCCTTGTTCCAGTTATACTTCTGTTGCTGTGATAAACTAAGCAAGTGTGTAGTGACCTGTGATGAGATTGTGGAAAGAAGAAATCAGTCTCCAACGCATCTGCAAAAATGATGTCCAGAATATTCATGAAGCCCTTTCTAAGTAATCGAAAAACTCTCATGTAAGTAACTGGAAAAGATCTGAATACTGTAGCATTAATTTCAATTTCCATTTCAACACAGCATAACTTGCTATGGATCTAACACACATTTTAAGATAAGCATTATGCTGGAGGTTCAAAGCATGTTACTCTGTAGCTTAAGCGTCCCGTACAATGACCGCTTGCTACCACAGGCTATTAATGCTTGAAATGTGAAGAGTCCACATTGAGATGTGCTAAATCTAAAATAAACATTGGATTCCAAAGATGCAGTTCAGGAAAAAAATCAAATAACATTATTTCAGATGTATGTTGATTACATATTGAAATGATATATTGTGAATGTATTAAATGATAGAATGCTAATGCATTAACTAGATTAGGATTTTAAAACTGAAAATGATTAAGCAGGTACAGTAGCGTGTGTCTGGAATCCTAACCATGATTGCTAGAGCCTAGGCATTTAACAGTAATCTAGACAACACAGCGAGGAGACTCTAGCCACTCTAGCAGAAGATGATGAGGACGAGGAAGAGTGGGAAGAACTAGAAGTAGTTAGTAGGAAGGGATGGGCATGAATGACTTCTCAGAGGTTAGCAAAGTGAATTGAGCCTGGAAGGATACCTGAGGGGCAGCTCCAAGGAAAGAAAAGAAGTTAAAGACTGACCAGCTTCCACATCCCAAGTTCTTTTTTTTGTGTCAAACATATAAAAATAGATTTCAACATAGGGGCCTCACTGATGATTACAGGATGGCACTGGAGGAGAAAAACAAGTCTGGAATGAATTGTTAGGATGTTGTGACCATACTTGTGTCAACAATGGAGAAGAGGGGAAAATTATATATTTGGAGGTGCTTTATACAAAACTCTAATATGTTATTTAATTTTCACACCGTTCCAGCCACATAAAGCAGATTTTTTTTTCTCTCATTTTCGATAAGCACACTCTGAACACCTGCTTAACCAAGTGCACCGAAAGCGACGTAAGGATCTGAGGGTGGGGAGGGGTGTTGCCAGACAACATCCTCAGGCCAGGACACGGCTGTCACACCTACAAGGTCACTGCAAGCAAGCATGTTCACCTCCGCCAGACCTGCACAACTGTTTTACCATTGGAGGGGGAAGACCTTAAGAGACACTGTACCTCCCCGAGAAGGTGAAAGTTAATGCTTTAGGCAAGAGAAGAGGAACTTCTTTACTCAATGATTTACCCACTGATAGTCATCCGTACACCAGTAAATACTCAAACCCGTGCCAGTACAGACATCTCAGATGATACCTAGTGGATCACACATGCAAAAAGACAGGAAAGCAGGAGGGAGACTGACTGAAAGAGGGAAAGTGTAGTGGGACAGGAGAGGATATGGGATTGGGTAGTAAGAGGCAAAAATGCACAAATGCACTGTATTTATGTATAAAAGTATTTATGTATAAATTATATTTTTAAAAGTACACTGAAAGGTCAAAGAGAAATCTGGAATGTTCGGAACAGTGCAGTTTATAGAAACAGAACAAAATGAGGAAGTCGGGGATATAGTAAGTTGCAAGGAGAAGTTATGTCCCTGCATTAGCAGTTGCCCTAGTTGACGTTTGAAAGCACCAATGACTTTCCTAACCTTGAAGGGAATGCTATTGTGCTTTATTTTCTTGCCTTTGGGGTTGTGCCTACTGTATCCATCTGAGAACTCTAACAATCCCATAAAATCTCATTAGCATGCAGACTTTCATTCAAGAATGTTTATGGGTAGAGTGAAAAATAAGAAACCCAGTGGAGTAATGTGTTTTTATTTCACCATCACGCACATAAGTGAAGACAAATATGCCAATAACACACTTCCAATTTGCTAGGACAATCTCATAAGTATTTAGGGAAAGAGACATATAGGTTAGTCTTCTCCTCAGCAAGTCTTTGGGACTACACTGCCCCCCTAATGGATGACTCAGACCTTCATCCCTGAGTGATGAATCTTTAGTCACTTCTGCCCGGCTGTGGTCCCTAGAGTTGTTCATGCACCTTTGCTGTCATGCAACCATCTGTCAGCGACCCAGGGAATCTGCCATATTCCAGAGTTACCTTCATATTAGTTACATTTGCGTTGCTGTGACCACAATACTTGTTAGCTTCACATTCCCATTGCTGAACAGAGTATGTGAGCCAAAAATATAGGGAAACAAAGGGATTTCTATTGCAGCTTAAAATTTCAATTTATGGCCCATTGTGACAAGACAGTTATCAGCAGGGTCTGAGGGCACAAGCCAAACTGTGCCCACTTGGTGAGAGCAGAGGAGCAAGGATCAATGCTGCTTTCTAGCTTGCCAGCTTGCCAAAGCCAACTCGTCTTTTCTCACCTTATCCATCTGCCCAGGGAATGGTTCCGCTCACTGTGTACTGGATCTCCCCCCACATCAATCAAGCAATTAAGACACTCCCCCCACATCAATCAAGCAATTAAGACACTCCCCCCACATCAATCAAGCAATTAAGACAATCTCCTAGAGGCTTGCTGGAGGCCTGCCTTAACTAAATAATTCCTCATGGGTGTGTCTAAAGTCCCAGTTCCCAGGTATCTCGATAGCTGAAACAAACGGGCATGATACCTGACAGAAACAACTTAAGGGAAGGAATGCTTGTTTTGGCTCATATTTCAGAGAGTTTGTTCCATCATGGTAAGGAAGGCATGGTGGAATAGCTCAGCACACAGTGATAGGAGCAGGTAGAGAAGAGCATTTGATAGGCAGAAAGCAAAGAGTGTGGCTGGAACCAAGGGAAGTTATCGTGACCTCCATGTGCCAAGCTGGTGCCACCTCCTAAGGTACCACAGACTAACCTTTTGGGAGCACCACCACATGGAGAGAAAGCATCTGAACATGAGGCCGCGGGGGACATTTCAGAGTCAAGGATTAACAACACCCCCGCACACACTATACCCGTGGCCTTAGCTCTCGGTGGTAGTCAGTCAACTGTTTCTTAGTTTAGCAGCACCTTTCTTTGCTGGCTAGTTTGATGTCACAGGTGCTCAAATTTTGTGCACAGTAACCATAGCTTTGAGTGGCAACTCTGTCACTTCCCCTAGTGGGTATATGTTTTTACTCGAAGGGGATACAATTAATTCAGCAGAATCCCAGCTTGAGTTGGGAAACAACTTTTCGCGTGGGTCACGAGAAGTAATGGTGAAGCGAGCCAACCCTCCTTCTGCCTTGAGCTCCCTGGACTGACGTTGCCGGTGCTGGAAATACAGCACAGTGACTCAGCCGTGCTTTCTGCACAGATGTACAGTATTCTGGGAGAGAGTCTCACAGCCGGTAGGATGTTGTCCCTGAAATGACAACAAAAGGCTTGTGTAATAGCGCCTGCTTTCAGTCACAAGGGAGGAAGCCCCTCCTGCATTCCACTTTGGACGTAAAACCAGAAAACTGAAGGTTGTAGGAAATAATTAATTTCAGGCACTAGACAAAAGCTGAACCTGTCTGTCTATAAACTATGTGAAGGGTTAAAAGAAAAACCCAAAACCATAGTGGGCAAGCTGTGCCTTGCCTATGGACTCTCTACCTGTCGGTAGCTCTCAAACAGTCATTCAAAGGGAGAAATGCATGGAGCGTATACAGATTCTTACATAGTTAGGTAGACAAAGACTGTGGTTCAGAAGATCGAAGTACCACTGATGCTTAAGGCAAAGTGGGTGAAAGGACACAGACACACTAATGGAGCTCAAGACATCTTTGCTCAGATTCTCTTGAACACTACTCAGGAACAGGGTGATGTCCCCAAAGATTGGATGTCATAGTTAGGCACGGGTGTCAATTTGATGGTTGAGGGTTTGAGTTCTGGGCACATTTGTAGATAATTGGTAGCTGAATTAATCCAGAGCAAACCTGCAGGGGATTGTCTAGTTGATGGGGCACACCCAACCCATGGTGGGCGGGACTGGTCCCTGAACAGGTGAATAAAATACAGAGAGCTGGTTGAGGAAATTGGCATTTTTGTATACTCTTGGCCAGATATGCTGGTCTGGCAAGTAAGGATCGTCCCTCTCTCAGTGGTTATGTAGAGATGGCATGGCCAGTTCCCTCGGCCCTAGAGTTGGTGTGAGCTCTCCTGTCAAGCTGGACCAAGAACTATAACCAGACTATGCTAAGAAAATAAATCCCTTGTTCCCTTAAGCAGTTTTGTCATGATTTTATCAGCAACCTTGCAGGCTAACTGCAACACTGGACAAGAACAACTATAAAGAAATAACAGCTATGCTATCTGAGACAGTCACTAGACTTCATGAAGGGCTGGGAATCATCTGAGTTGCCTCCATTCAGAATAAAGAAACCTTGTTCAATATACATGACGCCCAGTAGTAATGCCAGGAAGACAATAATTTAAGATGAGGCCAAATTATCTCTCATGCTAATTCTATTCAAGAACATGTAGGGGGCTGGAGAGATGGCTCAGGGGTTAAGCCTCTGCCTTGCAGGCAGAAAGTCCTGAGTTCGGATCCTAGACCCCACATATAGGTGCCAGGCAGAAGCAGGGGGAGGGGCGGGGGGGGGTGGCCTGCGTTTCTGGTCCTGGTAGGGCGGAGCCTGGGAATCCCGGGGCAGAGTAAACAAGGAGGAGGTGGAGGCGGTCCATGGTGGTTCCCGAATTTGCCCGTTGTTCTACACACACACACACACACACACACACACACACACACACACACACAATTAAATAAATAAATTTAAAAAAAATTTAAAAAAGCATGTAAAGGAGCCCAAAAACACCTCAAAGGAATCAAACTAGTCTGCAAGGAAAAGTCCAACTTTAAAAGAAATAGAACAAACTCTAGCACCTAACAATGTAAAATTTGCAATTTTTTTAGGGAACAAAATTCCAGTACATGCCACAAAATAGATGATTCATTATAATAAGGGAAATATAAACCAAACACGAAAGGAGTAATATAATTCTATTAATATAAAAGTTCATAGAGTCATAAAGTAAAATAAAATTTGGTGGTGGTGGTGGGAAGAAGGGGCTGGGAAGATTTTTCTTAAATGATACAGCTTTACTTTGGGATGCTGAGAAACTTCTTGAGATGGATGGGTGGTGGTGATGACTGTAAGCGAATTTGAATACATACTGAACACTGAATGGTACACTTAAAATAAACTCTGCTGGATATTTTACTATAATGAAGTATCTCTTGAGAGTTAGTTATGACTGCTCAAGGACAAACTGCCTTTATTGACAGGACTTGCCATCTGATGAAAACCAAATGGTTTTCAATTTTGTAAAATGGTATCAGTGTGTGCTTCCTATAAACTTTAAAAAACTGTAAGTATTTTGCAAGGATTTAAATCATATAGGCTATATTTGGCTTTCATCCACAGTCCAGTAAGTAACCGGTTTGCTGAGTTAGACTTTGATGTGATGGTCACTTTGGTCTCTCGCTAGAACTCCATCTGAGGCGAGTAGATGTTTATGTGGCATAAACAGCACGTTGAATCTACATATACTAGCAGCAATGGGTGCATATTATTGTCTATTTACACTATCCTGTCCAAAGGGAGTGAAAGTGAGGCTTGCCCAGTGATTCCGATGTGTCACAGGTGCGGGGGTCTGAGAGATGCTGGGTCAAAGCCTGGAGATCTAGTGCCTCCGGTTATTCCTGTGAAACTCTGACTGCAGTGAGACGGGGGCCAATAGGACGAAGTATTGGAAGCTTGGTCTGGTGTTGACCTACAAAACATGTCAGCTCATAGCTGAGCCTTGACATGAGCCCAAGTAAGTTACATGTCAATGCCCAGGGGCGTTTGACCAGAATGAGATCAAAGTTCATTTGCACGTTCACTTTACTGGCTCCCCTTTGGCCTTCATGGTTCTGACCCTGGATTTGGTCTAAGCCTCAGGACCATAAATCACAAATCTATTTTTCAGTGGACTAAAGGAGAAGCCAAGCTAAAGATTCTCAACATCTTAACATCCTTCCCATCAGCCACGGATAAATCGAGAAGTGATTTTATTCGCTAATGATTTGCAATATTGTTTATATTTCTGTATAGCTAGTTGATCTGATATACATGCACAGACACAAACACATAGACATACACATAGTATACCAGTATCTCCCCTACTAGTATATTATCATTAGTATCTCCTAGCTTTATAAATCTTCAGGGACTGGGAGATGACTTAGTGAGTAAAGTATTTGCTGTACATGTGTGAGGCCCTGATTTGAATGACTAAAACCCTTGGGAAGGTGGACATGGTAGTCTTAGTGCCCCAATGGCAAGATGGGTGGGAGAGATAGGAGAATCCCCCAGCTAGCCTGGCATATTGCAATCATGCTTCAAACGAGGCAGAAGGTGAGAACTGGCACCCAAGGCTGTCATTTGAGCTCTGCACATGTGTTATGCACACACACATCCCTCATATACAAATAAATCTACGCCTCATCTATATCTGCGTGCATCCTCAGTACAGGAAAGACAGATGGGACTGTTAGACTGTCTTCACAGGTATTCACTAATTTTAAAGTTATAATTGTGTAATATTTTTCCAAGATATTTTACTATGGATAATTTCAAACAACACAAAGAACAAGAATAAAAAAATAAAAATCCGTGTTTCCATCAGCAAGCCCTTAGGAGATCTTTACCAATGTGCTGCTGGACTCTGGAATTGTAGGCATGCTCTGCGTGTCGCCAAGACAGTGGTGTAAGAGAACATTTTGCTCACCACTCCATCACGGCGTGAATGCGCGATCATGTCACCTAGCTTGGAAATTTATTTTTTCCTCTCCAGTGACTCTTTATTTGTTCAGGTTCCTTTCTGCCAGAGGGAGGGTAGGTTCAGGGCCAAGCATGAGGCAGTTCTCGCTGTGCCCACTGGAGGGAGCAGTGTCCTCCTGTTTCACAGTAATTTGCTGTAAATTGGCGCCGAACTTGTCGAGAGTTCTATTTAGTTCTGTTCTTGGTGGGAAGACATTCGCTTTCCTTGGCTGTGGGGTACGGTCCGTGACCTTCACACCGGCTTCCGCATTACTGAGTGGTATTTCAACAGTAAATGAAGGAACATCGCGTCACCTTCTGCATGTTTGTCAGTGGGGCTGCTCACAGTTTTCCATCTCAGTTCAGGGAACCCAGACATACACTGCTTTGAAATTGAATTTTTTCAGTGTGATTTTCTAATGAAACTCCTCAATGACCTTGATTGAATTTTTACAATCTCCTCCCATCTCTCTCCTTCCTCCCCACCCTTCACGCTGAGACTTCGGTTGTTTTCACTGTCTGGAGCACAGGGGGAAAAAAGGGTTTGGGGGCGGGTTTGTTGGCAAATCAGAACCCATCTGGGCTCCTGGGCTTTCTTTGGGACACTGAGTTTGGAAGGCTGTATTGGCAAACTGAAGTGTGTCAGGGGGAAGCTAATGTGCTGATCTGAGCAATGTATGAATAATTAACTATGGGGGGACAGACGGTCTGAGTGGGTCAGCGTGACTCTCTGCTAAGGCTGCACTGCAGTGTAGCTGTGCGTAGTGTGATTGCAAGTTCCAGCGTATTATAACATCGAATTAGAAACAGCCAACACTTAACCTAGATCGACTCCCACTGAAGTCCATTTCCCTCCTCAGAAGTCAAATACCGGATAAGATCTCTCTATTATGCTTCTACACTTTCTCCATAATAGCAAATCCATCCACTGTACTTATTTTGAGCCAAGCACTAATCTTTTTTCATGTTTTATTAGCATATATTATTATATGAATATATATTAATATGGATTTCATTGTGACTTTAATACACTCATAATATATTTATATCATACTCACCTCATTACAGTTTCTTGTCTTCCTCCCATGCCACTGATCCCTTCCTCCTAGCTAGACTTCTTCTATATTCATCTTTCTCTTTTCCTCTGCCTCTCTTTTTCTCTTTCTTTCTGTCTCTCTCCTTTCCTTCATTTCTCCTTCATTCTCTCTGTTCTCTCCTTCTCTCTCTCCTTCTCTCTCTCCTTCTCCCTCTCCTTCTCCCTCTTCTTCTCTCTTTCCTTCTCTCTCTTTTCCTCCCTCCCTCCCTTCTTCCCTTCCTTCCTTCCTTCCTTCCTTCCTTCCTTCCTTCCTTCCTTCCTTCCTTCCTTCCTTCCTTCCTTCCTTCTTCCTTCCTTCCTTCCTCTTCCTTTTTCTGTAACCCAATGAACTTCATTGGCTGGTTATGGGGATATGGATGAGGGTTTGTTTATAGGAGCACAAGCAGCTTACCATGGCTATCCACTGAAGAAATGTCTCTCCTTTTCTCATTAACTATGCAAAAATCCTCTGGGAGGGCTGGAGCCCCATCCGTCTTTCCCCACTCCATGGCGAGGCATCTTTAAAGCCATCATGTGGAGGTCTTTCACAGTAATCGCAGCTGCTGTGAGTTCAAGAATAACTGCCAGGGCTGGAGAGGTGGCTCAGGGGTTAAGCTTCTGCCTTGCAGTCAGAAGGTCCTGAGTTCGAATCCTAGACCCCAGGTATAGATGCCAAGCAGAAGCAGAAGCGGGGGCGGCCTGCGTTTCTGTCCTGGTAGGACGGAGCCTGTGAATCCCGGGGCAGAGTAAACAAGGAGGAGGCATCCATGGTGGTTCCCGAATTCGTCCATAGTTCTACATACACACAAACACACACACACACACACACACACACACACACACACACACACATGCACGCGCGCGCATACACACGCATACCCGCACAATTGAATGAATAATAAATAAAAAAAAGAATAGCTGTGCCATGCCTGGAGATATGGAGCGTGTATGCTCCGTACCACTTTCTCCCCTTCCTATGAATGGACTCTTTCTTCCTAGCTGTTTAAGGATGGCATATTAGTTACTGCTCTGAGCACTACGATCGAATATCTGACAAGATTAGAGTTAAAGAAGGAGAGATTTACTTTGGTTCACAGTTCTCGTCAAGGCAGGGAAGGGAAGGAGATAGCCTGCTGTTGCGGCGGCAGGAGTGTGGGGCCTGCCTGCTCATATCCAGGAAGATCTGGAGCAGAGAATAAGGAATGCTGACATTAGTGTGGACTTCCTCTGCTTTCCCTTTTGGTTCAGCCCAGGATCCCAGGCAATGGGATGCTGCCGCTCACATTCTGCACGGCTCTTCTCCCCTCAGTGAATCCTTTCTGCAAACACCCTGACAGATACACCCAAAGGTGCATCTTGCTAATGCCCTAAGCACTTATTAATCCAGTCAGAATTAATCATCATGAATCTACCCCTCTTTGAACTGATACCCAGTCACATCACTTTAAATCATAGCATTCCATTCCTGGTTCTCATAGTCTTATGGCCATTTTATAATACAACATGCATTCAATCCAACTTCAAAAGTCCCTGTCTTTACAGTACCAACTTTGTTTAAAAAGAAAAATCCAAAGTTGGACCTGAGACTCAGGAAACCTCTTGTGAACCCCCATAATATGCTTCCAACAGTGGCCCAGAGCAAACATTTTTTATGAAAGATGAGAATGGGTCAGAGCAAGGAAGATGGATGAAGGCAGAACCTGAAACCAGCACAGCAGAAGCCAAACCCGACAGCTACACGTCCATCACTTGGGACTCTCGTTCATGCCACCTGGCCCCGCCCCTCCAACTCTGTTTCCTGTGGTGCATGTGGCCTCACTCTCAGTAACTTGGTACCTGTAGCTTTCTTTACCAATCCCTCCCCCTGCATTTCTGGCATTTTTCACACTCTGAGGTCTCTATCACAGCTTTCACTTTCGCAGCTTCAGACACAGTCCACTGAGGAGCTTCACGCAGAAACCAACTTTGAGGCACATAGTCTGGCCTCAAACTGAGTTGTAAGTCCCAGGAGCCCCTCACTCTTGTTTCTGCGTATTTTTAAAACCAGCATCACATGTAGGATGTCAACTTCTCTGCAAGCTCATGATGCATCCTTTATGCTTTGGACCGTATCTGCAGTGTTCTCTGTGTGTCTTCATAACGGAGCCTGGAAAGCACAGTTCTCAGCAGCCATTTTCCAGCAGGGCACCACGGAGGCGCTATATTTTCAGGTAATACTCTTCCAAAGTGAGTTTTCAGTGTTGCACCCTGGAGCCTTTGCAGGGTGGGGTCTTGCCCTCAAGATACCTTTTCTATTGTCCCAAGGCAATATCTGAAATTTCTCTTCGATGGCAATAATCGCTTTAATCATTGCAGCATCTTGTTCACTATGTCTACAACTTTAATCACACTTTTCCTTGCCAAATAGCACGCTTTTCACATCTTTCTGCTTTCTCAAACTGTAAATTTGGGTAAATACTATGAGCAATAACTATGCCACTACCTGATTGTTATACTGACTTGAAATTTCCTCAGCCAAACAAATTAGACAATGACTTTTGGATTCGGGCTTGCTCAGATGTTCAGGACATAGGCAGACTGCAGCCCGATCCTGTCAGAATATGACATGTGTTCTTTAGTCCAATGCCAAATAAAGCCTTCGTGGTGATTAGTATTCACTGTCACTTGGCAGGATCTAGAATCATCTAGATAAGGCAAGGGATGGTCTCACAGGTAAGGCCTGCCTCTGAGAATGTCTGTGGGAGATCAGCTTAATTAATGTGGAAAGAACCATCTTACCAATGGGCTGACTCCTTCCCTGGATGAGGACCCTGGACTGTTAAATAGAGAAAGCCTAACTTACCAGTCATTGCTCTCTGCTTTCTGATTATGGATTCCTCGTGACCCGTTACTTCATGCCGTCTTGACTTTCCTGCCACAATGGACTGTACCCTTGAACCATGAGCCAGAATAAACCCTCTCTTTCTTATGGTGCTTTGTCAGAGTATTTTGTTTTGTCACAGCAACAGGAAGAGTAGCTAAGACAGTCCTTATTCCCTTCTGAAACCTATGAACACATTCATGTTTGCCTTTCCAGCATCATTCTGATCTTCTGAATTCCCACAAGAAAAGTCCTTTGACCTTTGCCCACAGCCTTCTAGGGCTTCTTTAGCGCTCAGATCCCAAGCTCTACAAAATTCCTCCAACCATCCAGTTCCTGAGGCCTAAAAATAGCATTATGTAGTCAGAGCAACAACCCCGTTTCTCCGTATGGAATTTTTATGCTGTGATTTTTCTCATCACTGCAACCAAACACCTGACTAGCAAGTCAAGGGAGGAAGAAAAGAATATAAATTGACCGTTAGTAAATGAGGCCCAGTGGGTAGTCGTTAGGTTGCCAAGGGAAAAGGTGATGTATTTCTACTGAGGTCTTGGTGAGTGCTCATGAGGGGGTTGTTATAAAATGCTAAGAAGATCTGGCTTCCTGTCCCACCACATTACCTCTCCCTGACTCACATCTCCAGGATGCAGCCATCTGCCATGCTGCCCTTGGCAGAGCCTACGCCAGCCATGTGAACTTGTAGCTTTTCACTAAGCTGAAAATCCTCTTTTCTTTATAAAGGAATCTTGTCGTGATAACACAAAGCAAACTAGCATAGTCTGTATGCTCATCAGCTAGTACTCAAAGCATGAGTACTTCAGGGGTTGTCCCAGACAACCTTGTGTCTTGGAGAGTTCCTTCCTTTCAGGTCTTTGCATTTCACCTTTATCTACTCTGTCAGGGCCAGATTCTCCAGTCACTTTCTGTCTTTATACATCTTGATTTGATGTATATCTTGGCTTTTTTGATGTATCTTGGCTGCATATGTGTCTCTGTTCTTCATTTTGCTTGTGGTTGAATGGGGACCTGGGAGCAATTATTTTCCCAATATCTCAAGCAGAGTTCTCTGGCTTTAGTTTCATGTTGAACAGGCAAATGCGTAATCCACAATTGGCATTTGCTTATTTTTGCAGAAAAACCTGGCCTAGGAGAGTCAGGGAACCACCACTGGAGAGTACATGGTAAGTTGCATTCAATGTCAAAAGTGTGATGAGAATGTTGGAACGTGCACACTTCCAAACAGTGTTCAGAAATGGGATGGGAACAGCAACTGGATTGGGGATGGAATCCACCAGGAGAGGATGTGCAATGTTCTGGTATGGGTGTGTATGAAATACTGTGGGATGAGTGGATGTGTGATGCTCTGGTGTGTGTGGGTGTGAGATACCGTGGGATGAGTAGATGTGCGATGCTCTGGTGTGTATGGGCGTGAGATACTGTGGGATGAGTAGATGTGTGATGCTCTGGTGTGTGTGTGTGTGAGATACCGTGGGATGAGTAGATGTGTGATGCTCTGGTGTGTGCGGGTGTGAGATCCTGTGGTGTAGATGGGCTGGCTGGTGAAGTGTCCAAGTGATAACAGTTTACCTCAGTTTCTGTCCAAGGTTTGTAGTGACCATATTGGTCTGTCTTGATGTTACTACTTGGGGGGCTGAGACTGTTGTCTGATTCTTAGTGTCTTCACACAAAGTATGGTCAGAAAGTGGCCTTTTCTATACCTGTAGAAAAGACCTCTTCGCCAAAATTTATGTCGCACTTCTGTTCTTGTGATGAGCTCTTCTTAGTACTTACATGTGGTGGTTATTGTTCCCCAAGTGGAACATCTTTCCACTAGCAGCAGTGAAATCTACATATGCGTGTGGAGGGATATGGCAGGGACCGATTATCGATAGAGCAAAGGGGGCACTCTGAAGTCTGAGAAGGTCAAAGAGGATAGCAAACCCACAGATTCATCACCAAAGGCTGTCCATCCCAAAAGTCATTAAAAACAGGAATGGTTGCCCAGGGCCAGAAAACACTCCTATTTCTCCTGGCCTCCCACATTGGTAGTGGTCAAATGTGTAAACCAAGTAACCAGGCATCTGAAGCACCAAGCCCAAGGGTATATATAAGGACAATGTCTGAATACTTGAAATCAGTGCCACCTTGGGACTCCATGGTTGCTCTCTCCTCACCTTCTCATTCTGTAGCCATCTAGGTGGCTTCTTTTCTCTGCATTTCGTTCGTTCATTCATTCATTGACTTTGTTGCCAGATCAAAAGTGGATTAAGTCAAGAGCAGCCAGGACCAAATGACATTTTTACCTCTTGTCCCTCAGGATTCCCCCCACCTTACCCAGTAGCTGTATATTTTGGACCGAACAGTTGTATTAGGATTATCTGCCTAAGCATCCCTTCCAGAACAAGGCATCTCCAGAGGTGAACCGAGTGTTCTCGGTCTGGTTCTCTGTGATTGTTATCAAAACTTCCTTATTTCTTTTTTTTTTTAATACATTTTTTATTATTTCCGCTCATACAAACTTAATAGGTAGACCAGTTCCCTCCCTCCCTCCTCCTAACTTCCTTATTTCTTATCATTTCAATTATCAACAATTCTATGTGGAATTTATTTATGTGAAACAAATGGTTTTCTAGTGCCGATCGAAAGAATCCATGTTTTAGAAAGAAAAAAGGGAGGAAACTTGCTTTTTTGTTTGTTTGAACTTGAGTTTCTGGCTCAGACCGGCCTCAAGCTCACTATGTAGCTGAGTTTGGATTTGAACTCCTGATCTCCTGCCTCTGACTCTCGGGTACTGGGATTATAGGTATGTACCACCAAGCTCAGCTCTGTTTTCACTTTTTTATAGATCCATATTTCAATTTTTTCTACCTGCTGTTATTTCTATAGTCTTTCCTACTTTGCCCATCCACCAATCAAAACCCCTTGTTGCTCGTCTCTTAAGATTAACTATAGTCCACCAAAAAAGAGAACTTTAGTACAGAGTCCTGGAATAAAAAAAAAAAAATTAACTTTAACCAAAGCAGTCTTTTAAAATTAAAAAAAAAAGCGCTGAATGCAAAGGGCAAAGCGGTCATAGATAAAGCTAACAATTACTTACCTCAGGCTTGTAACAACAGAAATAAATGTCAAGTCATTAATTAAAATGACTCCAACTTCCCTCTTGGAACCAAGTGGTTCCCTGTTAGTCAGCATTGCTCCCTACCTGTGTAAAAGGGCAGAACACACTACACAGATATTTGAAAACCCAGGTGCAGAACACGAAATCTTCCAAGCAAGTCTGTCTTTGCCATGGGCGCCCAGCGCTCTTCACACGGGACTCCTTCCATTCCTGTGTAGTTCTCAGTGAGCCAGGCCATTGGCCACTGACCACACATACAGCTACGGACCCATGAAGACTTAGGGAAATGCTTGGATGACAGACACATGTACAAATTGGAAACTCACAGAACCAAGTTAAAGAGACGGATTGTTACTGAATTCTGGAGCAGTTTGCTAGATAGCAAGACTTCAGTGCAGTGCATGTGCTAGTCTAAGAGACCCTGTCTTCTTTTCCTTTTAAAAAATGTATTTTATTTATTTGAAATATGGGGAGAAAGAGGGAGAGAGAGAGAGAATATATGAGAGAGAGATTAAGAGAGGTGCCATGCACATAGGTAAAGGTCAAAGGACAGCTTTTTGGAATCAATTCTCTCCTTCCACTGGGTGGGTTCCCTTCTGTCCTTTTGGGATAGAATTCAGGTCATCAGGTTTTATTATTATTATTATTATTTATTTAATTGTGCGTGTATGCGTGTGTGTATGTGTGTGCGTAGAACCAGGGGTGAATTCGGGAACCACCAAGGGCCGCCTCCACCTCCTTGTTTACTCTGTCCAGGGATTCACAGGCTCCGCTTACCAGGACCAGAAACGCAGGCTGCCCCCACTTCTGCCCAGCGCCTATATGTGGGGTTTAGGATCCCAATTCAGGACCTTCCGCCTGCAAGGCAGAGACTTAACTCCTGAGCCACCTCTCCCGCCCCCTTGGGTCATCAGATTTAAGTAGGCACTTTAGTCTCTTATTAACCATCCCATCCCCATCTCCCACATACACTGTTTTTCATTTGAGACAGGGTCTCAGGCCCACCTGGAACTCACAGCAATCCTTCTGCCTCAGTCCTTTGAGAGCTGATGAGTACAGGCATGTGACACTGTATCCGGCTCAGAATTCCTGACTTACCAGTTCCAAAACTAATTCTCAACTTGTCACTGCAAATATTACCTCTGTCCTGTTTTCTCTGCAGACCGTCCATAGTGCTCATGGGCATCTTGGACATCACTTGTACATCCACAATCTGTGATTCTGAAATTCTTATTCATGTTTTTCTATTTTCATCATTTTTGTTGACTCACCATGTTCGGAGTCATTTCTCCAGCTTCTTCCCTTTATTGTTTTTAGCTCAGTCATGAAGCCGAGTCACGCCCGTGGTCTCACTACTGTTACCCTGGCTGCCATGAATTGCATACTTTCCCCATGAAGAACCTAGTACTGTGATGTACTTTCTTACTACAGCCCCAAAGTAAAAGGACTAAACTAACTACAGACTGAAACCTGTAAAACCTGCCCTCTTTTGAGGATGATCTACAAAGAAAAAGATTAGGGGAGGGAGGAAAAAGCACGTGAAAAGCCCAGTGGTCCAGGACTGCAATCCCGGCTGTTTGGGGGGCTGAGGTAAGAAGATGGCAGCCAGGAGGCAAAGGAGAGAAAAAAGAGTGGGTGGGTTTCTAAGATCACTTTGAGCCGTACACTGTCATGTGACCAGAAGAGACTGGCCACTAGGCTCCGTCTCTAAAAGTTATTGTTATTATTTTTTGTGCACGTGTGAGTGGTGAGGTTGTGAGTGTGACTGTATGTGGCGTTTGCATGTGTGTGCCCGTGAAAGCCCAAGAATGACATCAGGAATCATCCTGGATCACTCTACTTCCTCACTGCTTTGTTCTGGGTTTCCCAGGCTCTGCGCTCTGGGCTGGACGTGCAGGCTGCAGACATTTCTGCCTGGCATTTTCACATGAAGAGATCTGGGATCCAAACTCAGGTTGCCTTGCTTTTAAGGCAAAGACTTTCATCCCTGCATTATCTCTAGTCCTCTAAAAGGTTTTACCACCATCCTTCACCACAGGCTTAGGACCGGGCCTTTGATACGTGGCCTGTGGGAGACACTCACACTATCACAAACATCTACCCTGAAACGTTTGTTACAATCAAGGCTTCTTGGTAATCCACTTCACCCTCCTCCCCTGACCTTGGACAAGCACTCATCTGCTTTCTATCGATATGCATGAGTTGACTTTTTTGAGAATTTTATGTAAGTGGGATCACGTGGAACATCTTCTTTGTGAGGTGTATGGATGATTTCATCCAACCATTTTTCAAAATAAATACAACTTTAAACATCTTGAAAGTTCCAAGAAATAGAGAGAGAAAGGAAGGAATCTGTGGTGAGTGGGGGTCATGTACAACAGCCTTCTACATGAAATCTCTATTTTTTTTTTTTTTTTACTTTTTATTTCTTGGCTGCATGTGCTGAACAAGTGATTCAAAATAAGTGACTTTAATGACGCCTAGGAATGTGCCTTCTGTAATTTGTGTGTTCGTTTTGAACCTGCCCAAAGCTGCACTGATTTTTGCAACAACTCAGCTAACAATTTAATGCCAGAAGCGCATCACTGAGGATCCAAGAAGGCAACTGATTCGGTGAGATGCCCCCATCCTTACCCTTGTTTGAAGTTAGTCTCAGTAAAGTGACTAGGAAGGAGGCTATAGTGCACTGAAGCCTGGGAACGGGAGTCTCTGGAGTGACTCCTGGGAGGTTTGAGGACAGCACTAGGACATAGGAAGCTAGGATCGTGGGATAAGGATCCAAACAGGTGGGAGAGGACCAGAGAAGGAAGTTAGAAGACCCTCAAAGTAGGGATGGGGAGATGGCTTAGTGAGTATGGCATCTGGGGTTCAGATGCCCAGAATCCACGTCAAAGCTGGGCAGGCCCGGCAGCTGCCTTGCAATCTCATATTTTGGAGGCAACAACAGAGAACCTCTAGGCAAGCTGGCTAGTCAGTCCAGCGGATTGTTGAGCTCGGGGTTCAACTGTGAGACCCTGTCCTAAAAATAGAAGTGTAGCGTGATCAAAGAAGACAGCTGATATCAACTTTGCTTCTCCACATACACACGCCCATACATATGTGAACATGCACACATATACACGTGCCAAGAAAGAGAAGACACTCAAAGTCAAGCCTCACCCGTTTTGTAATATTCTTTGTGGTCATTTTCTGGCCAAAATGAAATTCTGTGGCCATATCTCCTTCTTCTTCTTCTTGCAGATCTTCTTCTCAAGACCAGAGAATTCTCGTTCTCTAAACCCAGCCTGGTATCATCATTGCTTTAAGGATTAAAATGGTTCTTGCTCACTTGGGCTGATATGCCCAAGTATCCAATATCATATTGGTTCTGTTGAAAAAAATGTGCTCAAATATCAAACTACCTGATCTACAAAGAAAGTTTTGAAACATTGCTTGTTATGCCCCTGAGAGTCCTTGGGAATGTAAATCTTGTAACAATGGGCTGTGTTCAAAGGAAACATTTTCCTAGATATAACTCTTTTAATCTATAGCCAATATCAGTCATTAAAACATACTGTTCAATCTTGGGGCCCATAAGTGGAGGATGTTATAGAGAGATTGTAATGGAGCCAGGGGAGACAGAGCAAATGATGGAAGGTTTTGATAAACAGCTCTTCTGGGAGAAGTCTCCATTAGCTTAGAGGAGAGATGTGTGAGCAGACTGAATTATCAGTCTTCAGACTATAGAAGGCAGCTACATTATTGACACCGCGTCTTCTCTGTGTGTCTGAGGAGAGCAGTCTTGAAGAAATGAGCTTACAGCACAGCTAAAGAGATTTAGGCTGGTCATCTGCCAACCCAAAAGTCACAGACCCATTTTCAAGTCCCCAAGCTTCCCTTTCACCAGACAGCACCTCATTCCTGAGGGCCTCTTTGACCTCTCTCTGGTTAGCGGCTGGCCAGGTTCACAGACTTACTCATGCGCTTGTATACATTTTATTTGCAAATAGGTAGGCTGGGTTCAAGAACACAGACTCCTTCAGGGCTATTCAGAGGGCAAAGCAAGGCAAGCGTGAAGTCGTCTGAAGTGGGGACAATCCACATAAGTCATCTCAGCCTTCAGCCCCTAGTGTGTCAAAACTGCCGGGAGGAGCAAGGCTCTGGGAACAGGGAATAGTTGGGGCAGTTGGGCTTTGTCTCCAATATTGGGGTCAGGTCTTGGTAGCTAGCTAGTCTGTTTTAAAGGGCTATGGGAAAACCAGAGGAGACCAGGTGAGAGGGAAGAATCTAGATCAAATGAACGACTGTTGAAGGAGCTGTGTGATTTGCACGGGAGGGGGCGGGGCGGGGGTGGGGGCAAGAAACTGTTTGCTAGTGTTTTCCAGGCTTCGACACGGGGAGGAGAGATTAGTGCTGTGCCGAGCCGCTCCAGAGGGCAAGGGGCACACAGGTCCCAAGTGCTGCCTGTCAGCCGGGAAGGAAGCACTTGGCAATCACTAAAGATGATCAAAGGCAATGTAGTCTAGCGACACCGGAAATGCTTGTACAGAGCTGCATATTGAAGGCGTGCTGGAGGAATATGTGAGCGGCTTTTTTTTTTTTTTTTTTTTTTTTTTTTTGCTAATTGGATGAAAAAATTTTAATTTTAATTTTAATTTTTTTATTGTTATTTCCGCTCATACAAACTTAGCAGGTACACCGGTCCCCTCCCTCCCTCTCCCTCTTCCTACCCCCCTGTTCACCCCTCCCCTACCCCCTCCCTCCTCATCCTCCAGTGTCTCCCCAATTTTTATTTATTTTTAATTTTTAAATGTGTGTGTGTGCGTGTGCATATCAAAGGGCACTGTGTGTGCCTGTGGAGGCCCAAGGGTGACTTCAGGAATCATCCTGGATTGCTTCTACCTCCTTCTTGCTTCACTCTGGGATTTCCTACACTCTTGTTTTCCACAGTCAGAAGTGCAGAATGTGGCATTTTTTTTACATGGGATCTGGGATTTGAACTCAGGTCCTTTTGTATTTGTATTTTAGGCTTAATCCCTGAGCCATCTTTCTGGCATTTTATTTTATTATTTTATTTATTTTATTTTATTTTATTTTATTTTATTTTTTATTTTTTTTTTATTAAAAAATTTAATTATACATTTTAAAATTTTTTACCAGTTCCCTCCCTCCCCCCTCCTCCCCCTCCCCTTCCCCCAGTGCCTCCCCCCCAATTCCCAGAGAGTCCTTTATTGTATACGCCTAACTCTTCATTGGGTCCTCCTCTCCGATGACATATAAGGACCCAGTGGCATTTCCATAAGCCCTTTCTCTTGTTCCCCTTAAGCATAAGATCACTACTATGGCTGTCAATCCCTTGCCTCCAGGGGTCTCGGTGCCCTTAACAGATGCTAGACTTTATGAGGTCAACAGTGCGCGCTGGACATTGCGCAGGGCATGCAAAGTCCCATTACGATTGCATATTTTATTTTATTTTATTTTATTTTATTTTTTGAGACAGGGTATCAGTATTCAGCCCAGCCTGGACTTCAGCTTGTGAGCCTCAGACCTGGCCTCAGTCTCTCAAGACCAGGGAAGACAAGGGCACACAACCGCACCTGGTGCAGGTGTAACTTCTCAGGGAGCAGTTCCCTAGTCAAGGGTTTTTCTCTGGCTGCTCTGGACAGGCGAGCCTTGCAGTCCGAACCACTAGAGGGACTCACACAGCAGCATTTCTTCAGCTCCCTTCAGTTACGCAGTAACTGGGCCCTGCTCTTGGCGCCTTAAATCTATGACTTTCTGTGTCTTTCTCATCTGTCTGGCTGGAACACAGTGATTTTATTAAGTTCATCAGTGTCAAAGGGTCCTCTGAACACACAGAGAGAGGCACACAGCAGCCTGTTGCAATCTGTTGAATGCTCCTGGAGTACACTAAAATTCCTCTAAAAATCCAAACACTCTTTAAGTAACCAAAAACATGAAGACTCATGCATGTAACAAATAAAACATTTTGTAACCACTTAGACATTCATTGAAGAATGAATTGAATTCTACTATATACCCGTGTGTGCCTTTATATATTTTCTTCTAAAATCTTAACTACATCTGCATTTCTTAATGCTATAAATGTCCTAAAAGGAGAAACATGCAAATGAATCACCATAGTGCTACATACACACAAAAAAGTGATGCATTGGATTACGTAGCCTAGAGTATTTCCAAGCAGAATACTAAAGGTGCTGTCTGGTCTCTTACTGTAAACTACCATGAGGAACGCAAAGTAAAACACAAGAGGGAAGAACTAGAGAGTTTTATTAAACCAGAATTCTCAATCTTCACAGGTGCCAAAAGGTGCAAACGTGAAGAAATTACTTCTGAGCACATGGTTCAAATAAATCTTGGTCTAGAAAAAAAGAGGCAATTGGGATGAACAAGATAGCTCAGCAGCTAAAGTGCCTGCTGGGAAATCTGGTGACCTGAGTTCGAATCCTGAAAGTTCACATGGTGGAAGGAAAGAACCAGCTTCTGAAAGTTGTCCTCTGACCTCACATACTTATTGTGTGTGTTATACTTGTCCTGTCTCGCAATCTCTCTGTCTCTGTCTCTTTCTGTCTCTCTCTGTCTCTCTCTGTCTCTCTCTCTCTCTCTCTCTCGTTCTCACTCTGGCCCTTGCTCTCACTCTCTTCCAAATAAATAGGATACATTTTTCAAGCTAAATGGTAATTGTAAAAGTGTTTTTCAAAACCTCAGGAAGGTCAAAGGAAGATAGCACACAGGGCCTTCCCAAGTCATGAAGGCCAAAGTTCACCATCTCTCCAATAATAGTGTCTTCTGGAAGCTTCATCAAGCTGTCCTTCAACCTTCGTGGCTGGAGGCCAGGCAGATGAGGCTCTGTCTCACAAAAAACTGTAGACATAATTCTTGGGTAAAGAGAAATTCATGGGAAACCACAAGTATTTGAGAAAATTCTTTCTTCACAAACACTATCAAATCAAAGGGACGGATGCCTACAAAATAGAAAGTCTACCAGCAGGGAGCAGGATGATAAAACTTTCCAGCTATAAACATGTGCGAAAAAATAACCCCCCAAACCTCCAAGGGACAATCAACCTGCTGGGGAAATGATTCCAGCCTCTTACATCTCATTGAGGAATTCTGGATACAGTTTTCTGGTTGGAGGTTTTGGCGCTAATAACATTTTATTTTTATTTTCTAGACAGGGTGTTGCTAAATCGCCCAGGCTGATTAGGAACTTGTGATCCTTTTGACACAGCCTCCTGGGATTACAGCAGTGAGCCACTGGTTGGAAACTCCTTTGCACTTCATGTTGTCCTTTTCCTACTTATTTTTATTTTTATTTTTTATTTTTTTTATTTTAACAGAGTCTGCTTCAGGTTTATTTATACAAACAACACAGAAAACCATCCATCTGCAAAGTGGGGTGGGGGGAACCACACCAGCCCTCTGTCTTCACAATGGCAGACAGAGCTTGTATTGCGGGGCCTTCTCGGGGAGTGGGGGCAGGGCACCTTTGGGAGCCTGAGCTGGAGCCTCGGCCTTGGCTTTGGCTGGGGCCTTGGTCTTTGCCTTGGTTGGGGCCTTGGCCTCAGCGGGGATCTTGGCCTTGGCTGGAGCCTGCACTCTCGCCCATGTACGTGCGGATCCGCTTCCCAAGCTCAGGATGGGCGGAAGCTGACTGAGCTTGCGGCTGGGACCCTCTGCACCTCCGGCTTCACCTCTTTGGGCTTCACAAGGACCTTAATGGCTTCAGCATGAGAGCTCGTGGTCTTTGCGTTGTTCGCCTGCATCTTCTTCGGACCCTTCTTGTGCTTCTTGGGAAACCGCATGTTCTTCAGGAACTTGGGGTCAACCCCCTTAAGAGACTCGTTTCTTTGTGAATGGGGTCTCTTGATGCCATTTCCGTGCCATTTTGGGGATTGATTGTGTGTAGTGTGATTCTTGGACCTGGCGATGTCTATATAGTAACCCACGGCTCCCAAAGCTCCTGGAACTGGAAGAGAAAGAGCCTTTTCCTACTTATGTATGTATGTATGTATGTATGTATGTATGTATGTATGTATGTATGTATGTATTTATTTACTGCACATGTGCGTGTTTGTGTGCATGTTGTGTGCGTGCGTGTGTGTGTGTGTTGGGGGTGCGTGCATGCGTTTGTGTGTATCAGAGGGCACTGTACGTGCCTGTGGAGCGCAAGAGTGACTTTGAGAGTCATCCTGGATTGCTCCATCTCCTTTTTGCTTTGCTCTGGTGTTTCCCAGACTCTGATTTCCAGGGTCAGAAATTTCTTCCTGGCATTTTAACATGGGACCTGGGATTCAATGCAGGTCCCTCTGCTTGCAAAGTAGAGGCTTCACTCTCGAGCCATCTCTTCACCCTCACACATTGTCCTTTTCAAATGGGACTGTATGTTACTGGACGTTTTCCTCTGTTGTGTACTGGGAACCACAGAACCATGGATTGAGAGAAACCACACCCAAGGAGCCTCAGCCACAGTTGGACCTGGCTAAGAGGATGTGGTTCTAACTCTGAGCAGAAACTGGAATAACATGAGGCTCTTGAAGAATTTGGATGGGGAGAGGGGACATAGAGCATGCGGGGGCCAGAGAGCAAGCTGTGATGGGGAGGCTATAGGGGGGCTTCTCGCTTCTTATGTCACCCTTGTGTGACGTCCTGACTCCTGTGAATGGGCCTGAGATTAGTTTCCTATGAGTCTAGTTTGGCAACATGGATGGGACACATGAGACTATGTGTTATGATTACATAACACTAGAGTCCATCTTGTAAGGGGTCCTCTCACTGCCACTGCCTGGCTTCGAAGGAATAAGCTCCGTATTGTTGACCATGAAAAATGCTGCCCATGGAGAAGCTCATATCGAAACAGTCAAATATCTTCAGATGGGTGTGCATTTGTTTATAATCACCTTTTGAAATCTCAAGTCTCGTCTTCACTTTCCACTACTCCTGCAGCTTCTGCACAGCGCATTCTCTTGTATGGTTCTTACCATGTTGTTTCTCCTTCTGCCGGTTAATGTCAGTTTGGGTTGTTTCCAGTTTTTTGACTGTTATGAATGAATACACTGCTATAAATATGCACATACGAGTCTTCGGATGGACATATTTTTCATTCTCTTGGGTAGATTTCTAGGAATAGAATCACTAGACTGTAAGGTAAGTACATATTTTCTCTCTTCTTTACTTAAGTTCTATTTCCTAAAATAACTCCTCCTTTTCCAGGTACCTCTGCAATTATATGTGCCAAGTCTCTATTTCATTTTAAGGTCTCTTTCAGACAAACCCAACTTGAAATATTTGTCAAGGGACTTCTTAAAAACTAGGGTGCTCCTGTGGGCAGCCATCAGGGGCATGAGTAATCCCAAGCCAACTAGAACATGTAAACGTGGTGTTTCTTACTCATGTTGTCTGAAAGAATAGAGTCCAGCAGACTGGCTGCCTTGGATTGGGACATGAGCAATAAATGAACATATAGCATGGATGTGAGGGTCTGCCCCCCAACTGAACTGTCAGAGAAGCAATGGGCTTCCTGTTCAGGAAGTGCATGTGGAATGCTCCACTGTGGAGGACACTGTCAAAAAAAATTCCTGGGAAAGCAGACTGGGTGTCCTATGAAAAATAAGAGCTTGCGATCTCACAGCTACTCTGGGTCAGGCATGTATAGATGCTCTCACATGTAAGCCCACAGCATGCCCCTCCATGCCGGTTTTCTATATGAAGAAAAGGCTCAGAGGTTAGCTAACTGCCAGTGTCTCCCAGCAAGCAGAGGGGAGACCAGGAACTTCATTCTCTATCACTACTTGCCACTGTCCCTAAGCAGAAGGTAGAGTTCCAAGGCTTACAAGTTTGAAGGTTTCCTCTGGATCATGAAAGACTTTTTTGCTTTTAAGATTCTAATCTGTGCTTAAAATGCAAATAGAGATCCCGCTTTCCAATTTCTTTTTTTTTATTATTTATTCAATTGTACGTGTGTGTGTGTGTGTGTGTAGAACCACAGGTGAATTCGGGAACCACCATGGACGCCTCCACCTCCTCCTTATTTACTCTGCCCCGGGATTCACAGGCTCCGCCCTACCAGGACCAGAAACGCAGGCCGCCCCCTCTTTCGCCCGGCGTCTATCCCGTCTATACGTGGGGTTTGGGATCCGAACTCAGGACCTTCCGCCTGCAAGGCAGAGGCTTAACCCCTGAGTCACGTCTCCCGCCCCTGCTTTCCAATTTCTATTGAAAATTGAAAATCTGATCTCGCAGACCCTTAGGCTAGGGCCCCAGGTGGTGAAGCGGATCCTGCAGAACACCTGTCTGTCTCCCATCTAGGTTACTGCTGGGCGTTGGAAGGTTTACAATTTGTGAGCTGAGCAGCAGAGCCCCGAAAGGTTCCGACGAAAACCAAATCTTCTCCGGTGGAGTCCAGGGCCAGGCCCACCTCGGTGACTGAAATAAACAGACTGGTTTTCTCGCCCTTCCCTTCTTCAACTCCCTAGGATCGCGTAAGTGGTAACACACCAGACTACTTTTCCTGTGATCCCAGGACCTGGGCTGCAGGGACCCACAAACGCTGCACCCGACCGGGGTTCAGTTGGCATTTTTATCAACTGAAATTATTTAGCTCCGTGCAAGCAGTGCGCCTCCGCATAACCTTTCCCCGACGGGTGCGTCGCTTTGCTCTCAGGTGAGATTGGCACAATGAGCCCTTTGTAAAGCCCCCGGCGACGGGGAGTGGCCAGGCAGGCACCCTCTGCCCCCAGCTTCGGAGACCGGCTCTGTCCAAGATCCACTGGGACCCAGCTCAATCTAATCCCTGGGTTTAGGGAAGTCACCCTTGGGTGCCTTCCATGTGGGTGTGTAAGCCGGGGTGCGGAGGGGGGAGGGGAGACAGGCTGTGCTCTGCAGTCTTGAGCAAAACTCCTTGGAGGGGAGATCTGGGGCAATGCCTGCAGCAATGTGACGCCAGCACCTAAATCCAAGGCCCCCAATCCCTGGATGCAATGCCTGTTAGTCCCGCCCCGTGGCCTCTCTCTGCAGCGCCTCGTCGCGGAATGGATATACGAGCTCTTGCTGGAGGTGGCTGCCATTTTTGTGCATTTGTGGGGTGGGGGAAACACTTCGAACTCAAATTGTGAATGGATTGCTGGGAGCTGTGGCTCTCAACCGCAGGTGGTTCCCCCAGGGAGTGGAGAGGGGTTTGCAATACTCAGAGAGGTGTTTTCCTTCTTAACGCGCCCACAAATATTTGCTATATCATCTTGAATGCTGGAATTTATAAAACACTTGTCATTAGCATATATTAATTATGCATATCAGTGGTCATATTATGACATGCCGTGCATGTGCATAATGTATTTGGATCATATCCTCCCCTTCCCCTTACTTACCCTTCCACTCCTGCTAGTCCCCTTCCTCTTCCCAAAACCCCCCTGTGGTACCTTTATTTTTTTAACCCATCAGGGTTGTTTGCAGGAGCATAGATACCTTACCAGTGGTTACTCACTGAAGGCTACTCCTAGCAATCACACTGCAGATAAATCTCCAAGGGAGTAGAGCCCCTGAGCTCCTCCCCCTTCTATGACAAGGTATGTGTGGCCAGATTTGTGGAAGTCTTAAGTAATCACAGCAACAGTGAGTTCAAGAGTGTAACAGTCACATTGGAGGAGAATCAGAGTTCCACACAGCCCTGTCCTTCTTCCAACTCTTCCATTCTTTCTCCTCTTTCTTTGGGTTATCCTGAGCCTTGGAGGGAGTAGCAGAAATGTACCATTTATGGCTGGGCATTCAAAAGTCAGTCACTGAAGACCCCTGCAAAACAAAGCTTCTCTGACTTATGCTGAGAGCAGCACCAATATTTGAGCATAAATACAGTTATTTCAAAAGCAATTTGACAGGCACATCATATTAATTGGAATGGGATTTTGATGGTAGTGAATTGAAAAGAAACCAGGGATGCTTGTATGCAACTTACAAGGCATAGATGCTCAGCCCAGGGATGTGGTGAGCAACTTACAAACAAAGCACAGATGCTCAGTTCAGGGATGCAGAGCAACTCCTGCACAGATTCTCAGGTCAGAGAGCTTATAATCACAGTTGCTCAGGTAAGTCTCAGGAAAACTGCACTGCCAATGATGCTCAATGTTGAGAAACACTGCCTTAGATAACAATGTTTGCTTTGATTTTTTGAACTTTATGAGAGAGAGAGAGAGAGAAAGAGAGAGAGAGAGAACGCACAAATGTGCTACAGTGCGTATGTGGAGGTTAGAGAGCGATCGTGAGAACGTGGTGTTATTGTTCCACTATGTGAATTCTGGGAACTGAACTCAAGTTGGCAAGCCTTTAAAGTTAGGCACTTTATCCTTCTGAGCCATCTCGCTGACCCTATTTTGTGTCGTTTTTAAGACAAGGTCGTGAGTGTGCACTGGCCATCAACTCACCATGTAGCTGAGAATGGGCCTGAACCCCTGATCCTCTTTCCTCCGCCTCCTAAATGCTGAGATTGCAGGTGTGAAGCATCATTCCTGAAGATTTTGATTACTTTTAAACTTAAGAATTTAAATTTAGACAGTAAGAGAATTCAGCAGGTAAAGACAGTTTATAGCCTTCTGGGGGATCAAGGAATAGGTATTGCATGGTCTTTTTTTGAGTGTGTGTCTTGTGTATGTGTGGGTGTGTGTCTGTGTATCAGAAGGCACTGTATGTGCCAATAGAGGCCCAAGGGTGACTTCGGCAATCACCCTGGATCGATCTACTTCCTCATTGCTTTGTTCTGGAGTTTCTTCCAGGGTCAGTCAGTGACCTTCCAGGGTCAGAAGTACAAGCTAACACCATTTCCACCTAGCGTTTTTATGTGGGACCAGGGATTGGAACTCAGGACCTTCTGCTTGTGAGGTAGAAGCTTGACCCCTGAGCCATCTCTCCATCCCTGCATGGTCTACTTATATATTTTTTTATTTACTTACTTACTTACTTACTTTATTTATTTATTTATTCATTCATTCATTCATTCATTCATTTAATTCATTTTCTTTTTGAGACTTTAGCATGTTAGCCCTTGATCCAGCCAACAGGGCGGATGAACTAAATGTGATCCCCAGAACTCTACAGTGGAAGGAGTGAACCAACTCTGGAAAGTTGTTCTCAGACCTCTACACTCACTCCATGAGGCACATTCTTCCCCCCCAAAAAATAATGAACTAAATAAATGTCAATAACATTAAACTGAAAAATTGTAAGGACTGAGGACCTGGCTGAGTAGCAGAAAACTTGGCCACCAGCTGTCAAGTCCTGAGTTCCATCCCTAGCACTACCCAAAATTAAAATGATGACAGCAAAATACAAATCATTATTTTATAACCTGAAGAGCAAAATAAGGGTAATTTAAAATATAAATATACTGGAATTCCTGAGTACCATGTTTCATTATTTATGAATGGAAATCTTGGCACTTAGTGTATACTTATAGAATGAATGGATAGATGGCTCACCGCGCGCTCTAGGACCCCAGGTCAGCCCACAGGGACCCGGCTCCGACTCCCACCATCCAGCCGGAGCCGCGCGCGGGGGCCGAGGGATGACGAGGCCCTCCCCCTGCGCCCGGGCCCCGCCCCAGCTGCCCTCGGGTTAAATAGCTCCACGCCGACGCGCCCATCTTCCCTTTTCGCCCCACCCCGCTCCGCCCGTCGGGACACGAGCGCGGTCCACCCGGGCCTCACCCCGCGCCCTAGGTAAGTCCCCGTTCGGGCCTCGCCCACCAGTACCCCAGGCCAAATAATTCAGTTTAGTGAAATTGAGAGATCTTAAGAGTTAAAATGACAATGCCAAAGTCAAAGTGCAAATCCATGAGAAGCAACACTCAAGTAAACAAATTTCCCACTGAAGAAATTAATCCCATAATGTTAGACTCCAACAAGAACAAACCCGCGGAAAAAGGCCAAGAAAGCCTGACCCAGGATAACGACTTTCAAAATATGATCATTACCATGTTCAATACTATGAAAGAGGAAATCCGGGAGGAATTACATAATCGAATCAATCGCTTTGAAGAGGAACACAACAGACATCTGGAGGAGTTGAGAAAAACAGTGCAAGAAACAAAAAGTGGCATAGAGCAGTTAAAACAAACTCAAGCAGAGTTTAAAACTGAGCTAAAAGACAAGTTATCTTCAACCCAGAACGCCACAGAGAGTCTTATCAACAGAACTAATGAAGCAGAAAACAGAATTTCAGACCTTGAAGATAAAGTGGGAGTACTAACCAGCTCAATGGAAGAGGTTGTTAAAGCCAAAAAGATACTTGAGAGAAATATCCAAGAGATATGGGACACCCTGAAGAAGCCTAACATGCGTATTCATGGAATACCAGAGCAAGAATCTCAAAATACCACCCCTGAGGAAATTTTTCAAACGATCATCAAGGAAAACTTTCCTCATCTAAAAAAAGAGAGGCCCATTCATATACAAGAGGCATTCCGCACCCCAAACAGATACGACCAAAATAGAAGCACACCGCGGCAAATAATAGTTAAAACACTCCACATTCAAGATAAAGAACTGGTGCTTAGAGCTTCAAGGGAGAAAAAACAAGTCACTTTTAAAGGCAAACCTATTAAAATAACAAATGACTTCTCAGTCGAAACAGTAAAAGCAAGAAGAGCTTGGAGAGACATACTTCAAGTATTGAATGAGCAAAAATGTCAACCCAGGCTGATTTACCCTGCAAAACTATCAGTCATGATCGAGGGAGAAAGAAAAATTTTCCAGCACAAAGACAACTTTAAGGGATACATGGCCACCAAACCAGGCCTTCAAAAACTGCTAGAAATGATACTCAAGCGTGAAGAAAAAAACAGGCATATCCAGGAGAACAGAAGGCAAATATAACACCATTAAAAGCGAAGCAATATACTTATAAAAGCTACTAAACATAATAAATGTCTGGAATTAACAATAGTTTCTCCATTATAACACTAAATGTTAATGGACTTAATTCACCGATCAAGAGACACAGATTACAAACTTGGATTAAAAATCAAAATCCATCAATCTGTTGCCTGCAGGAAACCCATCTCACCACAAAAGATAGGCACATTCTAAAAATAAAAGGCTGGTCAACAATTCTACAAGCAAATGGAAGCAGAAAACAGGCAGGGGTAGCCATTATGCTATCAGACAAAGTGGATTTCAAACCAAAAAAAATTATAAGAGACACGGATGGATACTACATTTTAGTCACAGGTACAATTCACCAGGAAGATTTCACAATACTGAACATATATGCACCCAATACGGGCCCCTCCACATTCATTAAGAAAACCCTACAGCGTCTAAAGCAAGAAATCAACCCCCAAACGATAATTCTTGGGGACTTCAACACCGCCCTCTCTACATGGGATAGATCAACAGGTCAAAAGCTTAACAGAGACACTTTGGAACTTAATCAAACCCTGAAAGAAATGGACCTCACAGATCTCTATCGAACTTTTCACCCACGCACCAAAGAATACACATTTTTCTCAGCAGCACACGGAACTTTCTCCAAAATAGATCACATATTGGGCCACAAAATGAATCTACACATATACAAGAAAGTTGAAATTCTAACTTGTGCCCTATCAGACCACCACGGCCTAAAGCTGGACATCCACAACACATCAAACAAGAGAAAATACACTAACTCCTGGAAACTTAACACTATGATGCTGAATGAGAACTGGATTCAGGAAGAAATTAAAAAGGAAATTCAAGATTTCCTGAAAGTGAATGATAACGAAAATACAACTTACCAAAATCTCTGGGACACAATGAAAGCTGTTCTAAGAGGTAAGTTCATAGCTCTTAATGCTCACGTCAAAAAAATGGAAACATCAGAAATAAACAACTTAACAATGCAGCTTAAAGCTTTAGAGAAACTAGAGCAATCTGATCCCAAAAGCAGTAGAAGAGAAGAGATTAGCAAAATAAGGGGAGAAATATCTGAAATCGAGACTAAGAAAACGATAGAAAAAATCAACCAATCAAAAAGCTGGTTCTTTGAAAAAATCAACAAGATTGATACACCCCTAGCTAAACTAACCAAAAGCAAGAGAGAGAAAACCCAAATTAACAAAATTAGAAATGAACATGGAGTTATCACTACTGATACCCAAGAAATCCAGAGAATTATAACATCATATTTCAAAAACTTATACTCTGTGAAGTTTGACAACACAAAAGAGATGGATGAATTTCTAAGTAAACACAACTTACCTAAATTGAATCAGGAAGTTGTGAATTATTTAAATAGTCCTATAACATATAAGGAAATTGAAGAAGTAATCTCGAATCTTCCCACCAAAAAATGTCCTGGACCAGATGGATTCAGCACAGAGTTCTACCAGACATTTAAGGAGTTAATAACACCAATACTCCTTAAACTGTTCCATCAAATAGCAAAGGAAGGAACACTACCAAATTCCTTCTATGAAGCTAATATCGTTTTAATCCCAAAACCTAATAAAGATTCACTTAAAAAAGAAAACTATAGGCCGATCTCCCTGATGAACACAGACGCAAAGATTCTCAACAAAGTCTTAGCAAATCGGATTCAAAAACATATTAAAAAGATCATTCATGGGGACCAAGTAGGCTTCATCCCCGGCACACAAGGTTGGTTCAACATACGCAAATCAATAAATGTAATTCATCATGTAAACCAGTCCAAAGTCCAAGACCACATGATATTCTCGATAGATGCAGAAAAAGCTTTTGACGAGATCCAACAGCCTTTTATGATCAAAACGCTAGAGACAGTAGGAATGGAAGGAACCTTTATCAATATAATAAAAGCTGTATACAACAAGCCCACAGCAAGGATTATGCTCAATGGGGAACAATTGGAAGCATTCCCACTTCGATCAGGAACTAGACAAGGCTGTCCACTCTCACCACTTCTATTCAATATTGTACTTGAAGTCTTAGCTGAAGCCATAAGACAAGAAAGGGACATAAGAGGGATTCAAATCGGCAAGGAAGAAGTCAAGCTATCCCTATTTGCAGATGACATGATCTTATACCTGAGGGATCCCAAAAACTCCACCAGGAAGCTCCTGGAACTAATTGAGAAGTTCAGCAGGGTGGCAGGATACAAAATAAATGTGCAAAAATCAGAGGCCTTCCTATATGCCCAGAATGAAAGAAGTGAAAAAGCCTTGAGAGAAACCATGCCATTTACTATAACCCCTAAAAAAATGAAATACCTTGGTATAAACCTAACTAAGGAGGTAAAAGACCTTTACAATGAAAACTTTAAAACCCTAAAGAAAGAAATTGCAGAAGACACCAGAAGGTGGAAAGACCTCCCTTGTTCCTGGATTGGCAGAATCAACATTGTAAAAATGACCATCCTACCAAAGGCAATATACAGATTCAATGCTATACCAATCAAAATCCCAAAGCAATTCTTCAAAGAAGTTGACCAAACAATCTCAAAGTTCATATGGAGGCACAAAAGACCCAGGATAGCAAAGACAATCCTGAGTAACAAAAACACAGCTGGAGGTATTACCATACCAAACCTAAGTCTATACTACAAATCCATAGTTATAAAGACAGCCTGGTACTGGCTCCAAAATAGACACACAGATCAATGGATAAGGATTGAAGACCCAGATATAAGCCCACAAAGTTACAGCCATTTGGTCTTTGACAAAGGGGCCCAAAGAATCCAATGGAAAAAGAACAGCATCTTCAACAAATGGTGCTGGCAAAACTGGATCTCCACATGCAGAAGATTAAAGCTGGACCCGTACTTGTCACCATGTACAAGACTTAATTCCAAATGGATTAAGGACCTTGATATCAGGCCAGAGACTATAAAAACCATAGTTGAAAGGATAGGGAACTCCCTCGAGCTGATTGGGCTAGGCCAACACTTCCTAAACAGACATCCGATGGCACAGTCACTGCTACCAACTCTCAACAGTTGGGATCTTGTGAAATTAAAGAGCTTCTGTTCAGATAAAGAGATTGTCACACGAGCTCAAAGGCAACCCACAGAATGGGAGAAAATCTTCACTAACCACATATCTGACAGAGCTCTACTGTCCAGAGTGCACAAAGAACTTAGAAAATTAAACTCCAAGGAAAACACTGGCCCAATTAAAAAATGAGCCCTGGAACTTCAAAGAAACTTTACCAGGGATGAAATTAAAATGTCTAACAATTATCTGAAAAAATGCTCCACTTCCTTAGCCATCAGGGAAATGCAAATCAAAACTTCCCTGAGATATCATCTCACCCCGGTCAGGATGGCAAAAATCCACAATACAAACAACGACAAATGCTGGAGAGGATGTGGAGAGAGGGGAACTCTCCTACATTGTTGGTGGGAATGCAGGCTCATATAGCCACTCTGGCGAGCCGTCTGGAGATTCTTAAAGAAATTAAAGATTGAAATGCCATATGACCCTGCTATCCCACTTTTGGGAATAACCCCCCATGCAGCAGAGGTTTGCCTCGATAGCACAAGCTTGACCATGTTCATAGCAGCACTGTTTACAATAGCAAAGTCATGGAATCAACCTAAATGTCCAACAGTTGACGAGTGGATAAGGAAACGGTGGTACATCTATACAATGGAGTACTACTCAGCCATCAAAAGTGATGAATTACTGGAATTTGCTGGGAAATGGATGTCATTAGAAAGAATTATATTAAGTGAAGTATCCCAAACCCAGAAAATTAAGCGTCGTATGTACTCCCTAATAGGTGGCTCCTAGTACCAAACTCACCCAGCCCACATTGAGACACTCAAAAGTAAACCTATGTAACACAGTAATTGCAAGGATTATGAACAAGAGAGATGGATTAGGAGGGCCACACCAGAAACAAGGAGAGAGGAGACCATGTTACAGCAGAGAAAATAGGCCTCCATCAAGGTCTGCAAGTAAGTAATGAGAAACCTGGTTAAGTTCACAGACGTTCTTTCCTGATCTCAACAGAAGGGGAGGGCATATAGTCTAGCAGATAAAAAGTAATCATTTTGCAAATGGGTGATGGACCCCTTCCTCAGTGAGGTTTCCTACTTTTATTACATCTACCCTTGAATGTGCTATTACAACAAGACTCCAGTTTAACAGCTTTTTGTCTCTGGCCAGGGGGTGACATACAGTGCCCAGCAGAATGGAGTGAAGGGAATTGCAGGAGCAGCAAAACTGCAAAAGAAAATCAACAAACCACAATCCAGAACTTCAGAGACTCTATATCAATCACATAGAACTAGGACAGCCTAATCTCTCCCCATCCTGGAGCTCAGGGACATTTGCGGAAGAGGGGGCGGTAAGATTGTAAGAGCAAAAGGATGGGAGGAGCAACGATTTGCAAGATTCTCAACAATAGTTGGGGCCAAAGCAATCATAATGGGACTTTGCATGCCCTGCGCAATGTCCAGCGCACTGTTGCCCTCATAAAGTCTAGCATCTGTTAAGGGCACCGAGACCCCTGGAGGCAAGGGATTGACAGCCATAGTAGTGATCTTATGCTTAAGGGGAACAAGAGAAAGGGCTTATGGAAATGCCACTGGGTCCTTATATGTCATCGGAGAGGAGGACCCAGAGGAGAGTTAGGCGTACACAATAAAGGACTCTCTGGGAATTGGGGGGGAGGCACTGGGGGAAGGGGAGGGGGAGGAGGGGGGAGGGAGGGAACTGGTAAAAAATTTTAAAATGTATAATTAAATTTTTAATAAAAAAAAAAAGAATGAATGGATAGATGGATGGATGGATGGACGGATGGATGGGCGACAACTGCAAAAATGCCCCATTGATAGTATGTGTTGACTTCCTTTTGTGAGGCAGTTAACAGCTTTTGGGGGGAAAGGAGAGTAGGTATTCATGGTCTATTTATACATCTATTTATTTAGTTTTTTGTTTTAGACTTTTGTACATGAGGCCTTGACTCCAGCCGCACTTTGTTTGATACAATGTTGTCAAAATTGCTCATAAGCTTGGCATCTCCCTTCCCTTAGCCCTTGTGTTATTGTTTGGGTTGGATTTGACTTGATAAATTTCCAATCCATCTGGATTGGAAGAGGATTTGACATTGATATGGGTTGTGGTTATGAAGCTGTTTCTCACTGAAGAAAAATGTTTCATAAGCAAACAACTAAATTATTTCATATGCCCTTGACTTACAAACCCCTAAGTTACATATTTCATAGTACTAGAAACAGAAGGCCAGGTGAAATTGTTTCACTTTTGTGTTCCTTGGCACCCTTTCAAATTGCTCATGGTCCCATGTCCCTGTAGACTCTTTTCGTCATATAGTTAGTCTCCCATGGCATTGGTACCACCTGAAGTTCTACAGGATTTTTTTTTTCTAATGCCACAGATTGCATACACCAAGCACATATTCTATGTCTGAACTATATTCTCAGCCTCTCTACCAGTTATTGCCAATGTGCTTTCTATCTGCTTAGATGTGAGTTCTCTGGGGAAAGGACTTTGTTCTCACCCATCCACTGCTAAAGTATCAGAACCTAGGATGGTGCTTGGCACATAGAAGGCATTTACTATATAGCTGTTGAACAAGTTTATACAGAGTCCCATCAAGAAAAGTGGTCATTGGGCTGGAGAGGTGGCTCAGGGGTTAGGCCTCTGCCCTGCAGGCAGAAGGTCCTAAGTTCAGATCCCAGATCCCACGTATAGACGCCGGGCAGAAGCGGGGGCGGCCTGCGTTTCTGGTCCTGGTAGGGTGGAGCCTGTGAATCCCGGGGCAGAGTAACAAGGAGGAGGTGGAGACGGTCCCTGGTGGTTCTCGAATTCGTCCGTGGTTCTACACACACCCACACCCACACACACACACACACACACACACACACACAATTGAATAAAAAAAATCATACTAAAAAAAGAAAAGTGGTCATGTAACCAGTGACCAGGTCTAGGCTGTCTGTATGACCGACCTGACTTCTTCTCCCAATACTGCCAGAGGGTGCTTGGTTTCATATTCTTGCATCATATTCTTGCACCGATGAGAAGCAGGAGTTCAGAGACGCAACATGGCATCAGTTCTTATCACCATAATGGTGATCTTCTAATGTGACCGACCCTGCTTTGCTTGGGACACAGGAACATCTTGGGATACAGGACATTCAGTGCAGTGATTGGTCAGCCTATGTGACAACTGCATCCAGTAAAGGAAATTTACGGCACCCATAGTGAATGCTTCCTCTAGGGAATTCCCAGGGACTATCAGGCTATCAGTGGCATGTGAGAGATAACTTAGTGTTCATCAAGTCTAGAAGTTACAGACCCATATATGAATGCAAGGAATGGGGACAAGGACAAGTCGGTACATATTTGCTCCTTGTAAAGAAAGAAAGCAACCACTCAATTTAAATGAGTGTTGTACATGCGGTCAGAAGCACTTGCTTTCAAGAGAAGTCTGAAGTGTGTGTGTCTGTGTGTCTGTGTAAGACAGAGAGAGCAAGTGAGAGTGAGAGAAAGAGAAAGAGAGAAACTAAGTTTTAACCTTGACAGCTATTTATTAAAAATGTAAATATCATACATTACAACTGAATGCAACTGCAGGTGAGTCCTATGCATTGGCTATTAATTGGCCTGACATTTTGCCTAGGGGGAAGCCGAAATACAAAGTATGGCAGGCCCAAAGCTAGAGTGTGGATCTGGACCTCTTGGTCAGGGAATGTCAATAATAGGTATTTTAATGAGCACCAGTCAATTTTGGGGGTGGGGTTGTAAAGGGAAAAAAAACTAATTTAGCTCCTACTATGTTTTTGACAATTGTTTTCTGATTTCAATATGTAAAATCACACTCAATTTTCATGATATCTTCTTGAATAAATTAATCTCTTTGGCTTTTCCTTATGAAAATAATACTTGTAAATAATTCATGAGGTCATGGCAAAGATTAGAAGATTTAATTTGGTGCAAGTGCTCAGAACCATGGAATAAACCTGTGTCTTGTCTCAGTGTCACAGGGACAAGTGTCGTCATCATCTTGTGTCCTGTGTGAGGAAATTGACTTCTCACAAGTTACTTGACTTGCCTAAGACTGCCCAGCCATGAACCACAACCAAGAAGTTGAACACTGGTCATCTGAAGGTTGTTAACAGAAGTCTCTGTTCCCTTCTTTATTTTTCACAAGAATAAAAAGAAAAAAAAATCTTATCTGGGTTTGGGGAAATAGTCCAGTGCGTAAAGTGCTTGCCATGTTAATGTGAGGTCCAGAGTTCAGATCAAACCCCATATAAATCTGAACACAGTAGTACACATCTGTAATTCCAGTGTTTTCATGGTGAGATGGGCAGTGGAGAGAGGCCAATCCCTAGGAACTTGTGGACTGACTAGACTGCTTGCCCAGCAGGCTAGAAGAAAAGCCTGTCTCAAACAAAGTGGAAGTCAAGGACTGACAAAGTTATCAAAGTTGTCCTCTGAACATTACACATATGCTGCAACACACACACACACACACACACATACACACACACACGCTTCTACACCACCTCTCCCTGATAGTCGGTATGTGCTCAGGATAAACAAAACAATTTAAAAATTAGTTTAGGCAAAATATAATTTGGAAGATAAATTAGCTACCCCTCCCAATTGCATAATGAATGCCCAAGTAAAAACTATTTTTATTATCCACCATTTTTCTTAACTATGCAATGTTTTCCCTTCCATCACTGTCAGAAGAAAAGTTACTGAACCTGATTACTGAACTTGATTGTCTCTACAATACTCACTGCAGGATAAAAACCACATTTTTAAAATCATGTGCAGGTATGTATGTGTGCTATGTGTATGTGTTTGATGTATGTATGATGATGTGGGCACTTGATGTGCACATGCCAGAATGTGGTTCATGGCAGGGTGAATGGTGCAGATGAGGAGGGAGACGGATCAGCCGGGTCTGGATTATTCATGAGGGCTGAAGGAAAAAGTTTAGCCTGTAGCTTCTGTACTAGTTAAGGAGATTGGCTGATGACTTTTGAATTAATGCAAGAACAACTAGGAGGTCATTCGTGGACTGATGCAAATGGCAGTGGAATTAAAGCAGGGAGAGATTAGTTTGAGAGGGACGAGGTCGTCGGCTTTGTTCTCCAGCTCTGGACCCTGGGGAGGACACCCGGATGGGTGGCCTGTGTGTGAAGGGCCTTGCTCCCTCAAGGAGGACCTGTTTCCTCCGCTTCATAGAGCGCATTTCTGGATTGCCTAGGCTTTGTCCGGGAGCCACTTTTCCTCTATGGGGTGACCTGTCCCCATATCACCTGTGGTCACAGTAGGGAAGACAGAAGACCGGCTGAGAAAGAAGCACCATCTCTCCTAGTCTCTAGGGAACAATGGATTGAAACGCTATCCAGGAGTGTGTGTGTGTGTGTGTGTGTGTGTGTGTGTGTGTGTGTGTGTGTGTGTATGAGGGCATTTGAATGTGCTGCCTGTGGAGGCTTGTCATGGTTTAAAATGTGTCCCCCACAGACGTGTTTGGGAAGGTCATGGTGCCTTTAGGAGGTGGAGCCTTGTTGGAGGAAGGCAGTCACAGGGGGTGGGCCTAGAGGTGAATTAGTCCCATCCTACTTCCAGGAGAGCTCTGCTCTAGCAGCTAGCAGACTAGACTAGCCGCTCTCAATCTTCTGAAAGGATATAACCTATGTCTCCTCCAGTTTCTGCCACCAAGCATGCTGCTCCTGCCATGAAAGACTGTGTATCTCCCCTCTGGAACCATAAACTGAACAAATCTCCCTTTCTCCCTTAAGTTGCTTGACTTGGGGTGCTCTCTCACAGCAACAGATGAAAGAAACAACTACAAGGCTCAAGAGTGACATGGGGAATCATCCTGGATTTATTGCTTTGCTGTGGGGTTTCCCAGGCTCCACCATCCAGGGCTGTAATTACAGGCTGTCCCCATATCTGCCAAACATTTATGGGGGAGCTGGGATCTGGACTCAGGTCCTTTTGCTTGTGAGGCAAAGGCTTTCGCTCCTGAGCGATCTCTCCCCAGCCTGATAGTCACTTTTTAAATGACAGAAAAATGGTCGAAGGACTCCAGGATGAAGTTGGAGGGTCTGGGCATGGAGGGAAAGCAATGCCTGCTTGTCCTCATAGTGATATCATAGTGATATCATCTTTTTTTTTTAAACCTGCCCACCATTTCTGCCTTGATAGACTCCTTCCCTGATCTATATGGCCTAAAGGGAGCTTGATCAAACATATGGTCTCCCACAGAAAAGGATATAAGCTGGACTAAGTCTGATGGTCAGGCAGTCTTAGATCCCTGGAAGACACTGCAGCCTGTAGCCATATAGGATATGAACAATCAGTTTCCTCTTACTTGTTCTGGGTATTGGGAATCGAACCCAGGGCTTTATGCACACTAGCCAAGAGCTCTACCACCAAGCCACTTTCCCAACCCCACTTCTGGTCTCTTAGTGGGTGACCATACAAAGCCTTAAGTGGCAGTTATTTTGGAGATGAGAAGCCTTTGCAGTGGTAGGATTTTTATGATGAAGATTACATTTAAACTTCTGGGATAGACACGCAAACAGTCATAAATACAAGGATCTTCACATCAGAAGTGATTTGAAGAATAAAAACAAGCTGTGCCCACCCTCATAGGTCCTACACTTTGGGAGCACTGAGAAGTATGTTGGAAACACATCAGCAACTTTTCTCCAAGAAAGATTGTACTAGTTGTGTTTCCTCTTTAAAGACCTGAAAGCATCTTTTCTCCCAAATCAAGTATTTAAATAAAAACGAAATCGGTTGGGTAGAAATGAAGTTTTATGATCGCTGTTCTGATTTGTGTTTCTAAAGAATTCGAATCTTTTACATATTTATTGTCCATGTGTGTTTTTTTTTCTTTCATGAGTTTCTCCTCTACGAACATTTGCAGCTTCCTACTGTTGTTTTCATGTTGATTTCAAGAGTTTGTCTTAGTTTTCTTTCCTGACGCTGTGATGGAATTCTCCACGAGAAGCAACTTCAGGGAGAAAAGGTTGGTTCCGATGTGTGTTTCGAGAGCAGGATCCCTCACAGTGGAGGAGTCAAGGCAGCAGGAGCTGGAAACAGCTGGTCACATTGCGTCCGCAGTCGGGAAGGAGCAATGAGGGGAGTGAGTGGATGTCTGTTGGCTGCTCGGTTTCTTTTCTCCATTCTTACAGCCCAGAATCCCCACCAGGGAACGGTGCCACCCCGCTGGGCGGTTTTCTCACCTCAGTTAAGGTAACTTGCAGACATGATTCTAGATTTTGTTAAGTTGACAACACTAAGCAAAACAGGGCTTTTTGTATATTAAGGACCTTACAAAATTCTTTGCTTTCTATGCCCAATGTAATCCCAGTTTGTTATCGTATTTGAGTATCTACAGTGGTTTTACAAATACAATTACAGAATAATTTATATGCAGCAAAATGTATCATGTTCAGTATATAATTCAATGAACTTTGATAAATGTAGGTTATCTATTGACTCAGACTACAATCCAGATATCGAGCATTTCTCTCACCTTGGAAAGTTCTATTGAACCATTTTATACAGAGTTAATTTCCATAATACTTTTGTGCATGTTTTCATTGATGTGAATGCGTGCTTATATGTATGTGTGTGCGCACATGTATGTGTAAGTGCATGTGGAGGTCAGATGTGGACATAGGGTGTCTTCCTCAATAATCCAACCGTCTTCTTTTTAAAAAAATATATTTTATTTATTTATTTATTGTGTGTGAGTATGTGTATCAGAGAACACCGAGCATCTCTGTGGAGAATTAAGGGTGACTTCCAGAATCGTCTTGGATTGCTTCTACCTCCTTCTTTCTTCACTTTGGCATTTCCCAGGCTCCGCCCACCAGGGCAGGACAGGCCATACACCATTTCAGCCTGGTCTTTTAACATGGTACCTGGGATCTGAACTCAGGAACTTCTGCTTGTGAGACAGAGTCTTAACCCCTGAGCCATCTCTCAGCCCCTCCAACCTCATTCTTCAAGACAAGGTTTTTTTGCTAACACTGGCGCTCACCCTTTAGGCTGGCCTGGCTGGCCAGTGTGCCCAGGGATCTTCTGGGCTCTGTTTCCCCAGTTCTGGGATTAAAGACACATACTATCACCACTAGCTTTTATGTGGGTGCTGGGGAGCCACACTCAGTTCCTCATTCTACGCAGCAAGCACTTCCCTGACAGCCATCTCTTCGGTCCAAATTTCCATAACTTCAAACATACTCATTTGTGTGTACTTGTGGGTGGGCTGTTGCCAAGGCACGTGTGTGGAGGTCAGAAGACAGCGTGCAGCAGTCAGTTCTCTCATTCTATCATGAGTCATAGAGATCGAAGTCAGGTTCTCAGGCTTGTGGCCAAGCACCTTTATCCGCTGAGCCACCTCATAACTTCTGACTAGTTTTCCTATTCTAGAACTTCACATGGACTCACACAATACGTACTTTTCCAGAAGGCATGATGTTTTTTAAGATTCATTTATGCTGTTGTGTATGTCAGCACGTTGTTCCTTTTTATTCTTGTGTAGTATTCCATTGTGCAGCTTTGTGACTGCTTATCTAGATTCCTACTCGTGAATGTAAGAGTTTTTCCAGTTTTAATGTATTATGAGCAAGGCTGACAAGAATGATCAGGTACAAACTTTTTGTAGACATGTTTTCATTCTCTTCAGCAAATATCTTGAAGCAGAATCACTAGTTGTAGAATAAGGGTGAAACTTTACAAGACACTGACAAACTCTTAAAAGAAATGCTCTCACTTTACACTTAAACCAACACAGCTGAGCATTTCAGCTATTCCACATCTTCATCTACATTTAATCTACTTAGTATTGTGCTTTGTTTAATTTTAGCCATGAGAGCTGATGTTTTGGGGAATCCAAATGAGGGTTTATTACATATCCCCAATGGCTGCAAGAGGGTGTTATCTGGAGAGCGGGTGGTCAACGTTAGTAGATAATTCTAAGAAGCATATCCTGCCAAGTGAGTAAGCTGCTGTGCTGTTAGATACAGGTATCAACTGGCAATTGAAGGCAAACTCTGGGCACATCTGTAAAGAATTAATAGTTGAGGCAAGCCCTAAGCAAGCCTGTAACAGATCGGTTGATGGGGGGGAAACCCAGTCCATGATAGGTGGAACTATTTCCTCAGCAGGTTGTTAAGATGAAGGGAGATAGTTTAGTACTTCGGCAGACTTGCGTTCTGGGGAGTGAAGTTTGTCTATTTTAGCAATCCCTGTAGATGTGATGTGCCCAGAGCTCCTGGTTCCTGGTGTTGGTGTGAACTCTCCTACCAAGCTGGATTATAAACTATAACCAGAACCCCAGGACTCTAAGCAAGAATTAAAACCCCCGTGTTCCCTTAAGCTGTTTGGTCATGAACTTATCATTAACATGCAGGCAAATGGCAACAGCTCCCGGTACAAATAAGTGAATTTAAAGAGGGTGAGAAATACAAAACCAATTCCCCCCCCCCCCAAAAAAAAAGGGCTATTAAGTTTATATGTACCAGAAGCCAAAGAATTGGAAGAGGAATTTTAAAAAGTTACCATTTGTGATGCCATCAAAAACTTAAGGTCGTTGAGATAAATTTGTAAAAAAAAATGGCTTTTTGCTAAAGTATCAGGTTTCTCTGTGACATTTTGATAATAGTTTGTTCTTGTTGGTTCTCTTTCTTCCCCTGCCCCTCACTCCCTCCTGCTGGCTCCTTGTTCCCCCAGTATCCAACTTCTGTGCTCGTATCACATGTACTTTATTACCCTCTTCTTCCATTCCTACTTCCCTTAAAATCTTCCTCTGTTTTCATGCTCCCCTTTCGTGTTGCATGACCTGCATCCCTTTACATACATACATACACATACAGAAAAATTGAAATCTAGTATTCATGTACTAGAGAAAACATATGGCAGTTGTCTTTCTGCATTTGGCTTATTTTGTCTAACATGATAGTCTTCATTTCTACCATTTTCTGCAAATGTCATGATTGCCTTTTCTTTATGGCTGAAATTCCATTATGTATATGTGCCATGTTTTCTCTTTATCCATTTATCTCTTCATGGACATCTAGGTTGACATCTACCCATCTTCTGGGTATTGTGAATAAACATGGATGTGCAAACATCTCTGAGTTATGTTGACATGGAGTCCTCTGGGTGTATACCCAAGCATAGTATAGCTGCATCATTTGGTAGCTCTTGAGAGATAAATTTTAAATAAAATGTATTCAAGACTTATGTGCAGAAAACCATAAAAAGCTGCTGAGAGAAGTTAGAAAGACATGTTAGTGAAGGAGTATAGCCTTTTATTAGATTTAATATTAATAAGGTATTAATTTCCTCAACTTCAACCCTCAAAGAAAACTCCTCAAGCTTGATTAACAAGCTAGTTCTGAAACTGAGACTGAAGTAGAAACACTTAGAATTTCTGAAAGAGAAGAAGGAAGTTGGAGGGACAATGCTTGTTTCAAGACAGACCAAAGCTGTAGCAATGAACCCAGTAATGTATGACTGAAAAGCATAGACCTAAAAATAGTGAACAAAATAGAGTTCTAGACAAATCCACATACACGCAGCCAGTTGCTTATCTTTTAGCCAAAATGCCAAGATATTTTAATGAAGTAAGATAATCTTTTTTGACAAATGGTGCCAAACACTTGGATTTCTACAAGAAAGGAAAATGCTCATCAATTTGAATTCCATGGCACCCACACAGAAGAGCTTAGGAGGGCGGGAGACATAGATGGAAAAGCTAGAACGCTAAAGCTCTGGAAGGAAACGTTAGAGAAAAAGCTCTGTGGCCTTGTGGAAAGACAATGCATTCTCAGAACACAGAATGGTTAGACATAAAAGAACAAAAGTGATAAATTGGATTTCACTGAAACTTTCTGCTCACAGAACTTTTTTCTATTCTCAAAATCATTAAGGAAATTGCAAAGCAAGCCAAAGACTGTGAGAATATTTAAAAATGCCTATACTTGACAAAAGTGTTATATTGTAGATATCTTTATATGTGAAAGTTTAAAATTTTTTTTACTATATTATACAGCTCATTTTACTTACTTACTTATTTATTTATTTATTTTTATTTGCAGTTCTGAACTTTCACTTTTGTGTTTCAATTATTTGTCTTTTTTTATTAATACATTTTTATTATTATTTCAGCTCATACAAACTTATTAGGTACACCAGTTCCCTCCCTCCCTCCTCCTCCCCCCGTACCCCCTGCTCCCCCTCCCCACTCCCTTCCCTCCCCATCCCCCAGTGCCTCCCGCCCCAATTCCCAGAGAGTCCTTTCTTGTGCATGTCTGATTTTCCTCTGGGCCCTCTCCGATGACATACAAGGACCCAGTGGCCTTTCCCTGAACCCTTTCCCGTGTTCCCCTTAGGTATAGGAACACTGCTGTGGCTGCCAATCCTTTGCCTCCAAGGATCTTGGTGCCTTTAGCACATGGTAGACTTTGTGAGGTCAACAGTGTGTTGGACAATGCTCAGGGCATGCAAAGTCCAATTATGATTGCTTCAGCCCTAACTAGTATGGAGTATCTTACATATCATTGCTCCTCCCATCCTTTTGCTCTTACACTCTTACCGCCCCCTCTTCCGCAAATTTCCCTGAGCTTCAAGATGGGGAGAGATTAAGCTGGCCTAGTTCTAGGTGGTTGATATAGAGTCTCTGAAGTTCTGGATTGTGGTTTGTTGATTTTCTTTTGCAGTTTTGCTGCTCCTGCAATGCCCTTCACTCCATCCTGGTGGGCATTGTATGTTACCCCCTGGCCAGAGACAAAAAGCTGTTAAACTAGAGTCTTGTGATAAAAGCACATTCAAAGGTAGATGAATAAAAGTGGGAAACCACGGTGAGGGAGGGGTCTATCACCCATTTGCAAAATGGTTACTTTTTATCTGCCAGACTATATGCCCTCCTCTTCTGGTGAGATCACACCCCCTCAGTAGTAAATGATCAGGAACAAAAGTCTGTGAACTTAATCAGATGTCTCATTACTTATTTGGGGCCTTGATGGAGGCCTATTTTCCCTGCTGTAACATGGTCCCTTTTCTCTTTGTTTCTGGTGTGGCCCTCCTACCCCATCCCTCCTGTTCATAATCCTTGCAATTACTGTCTCTAGGTGAGCTGGGTGGGTTTGGTACTAGGAGCCACCTATTAGGGAGTACGTACGGCGCTTAATTTTCTGTGTCTGGGATACTTCACTTAATATAATTGTTTCTAATGACATCCATTTCCCGGAAAATTCCAGTAATTCATCATTTTTGATGGCTGAGTAGTACTCCATTGTATAGATGCGCCACAGTTTCCTTATCCACTCGTCAACTGTTGGACATTTAGGTTGATTCCATGACTTTGCTATTGTAAACAGTGCTGCTATGAACATGGTCGAGCTTGTGCTATCGAGGCGAACCTCTGCTGCATGGGGGGTTATTCCCAAAAGTGGGATAGCAGGATCATATGGCATTTCAATCTTTAATTTCTTTAAGAATCTCCAGACGGCTCGCCAGAGTGGCTGTATGAGCCTGCATTCCCACCAGCAATGTAGCAGAGTTCCCCTCTCTCCACATCCTCTCCAGCATTTGTCATTGTTTGTATTGTGGATTTTTGCCATCCTGACCGGGGTGAAATGATATCTCAGGAAAGTTTTGATTTGCATTTCCATGATGGCTAAGGAAGTGGAGCATTTTTTAAGATAATTGTTAGACATTTTAATTTCATCCCTGGTAAAGTTTCTTTTAAGTTCTAGGGCCCATTTTTTAATTGGGCCATTGTTTTCCTTGGAGTTTAGTTTTCTAAGTTCTTTGTGCACTCTGGACAGTAGAGCTCTGTCAGATATGTGATTAGTGAAGATTTTCTCCCATTCTGTGGGTTGCCTTTGAGCTCGTGTTACAATCTCTTTATCTGAACAGAAGCTCTTTAATTTCACAAGATCCCAACTGTTGAGAGTTGATAGCAGTGACTGTGCCATTGGATGTCTGTTTAGGAAATGTTGGCCTAGCCCAATCAGCTCGAGGGAGTTCCCTATCCTTTCAACAATGGTTTTTATAGTCTCTGGCCTGATATCAAGGTCCTTGATCCATTTGGAATTAAGTCTTGTACATGGTGACAAGTACAGGTCCAGCTTTAATCTTCTGCATGTGGAGATCCAGTTTTGCCAGCACCATTTGTTGAAAATGCAGTTCTTTTTCCATTGGATTCTTTGGGCCCCTTTGTCAAAGACCAAATGGCTGTAATTTTGTGGGCTTATATCTGGGTCTTCAATCCTTATCCATTGAACTGTGTGTCTATTTTGGAGCCAGTACCAGGCTGTCTTTAAAAGTATGGATTTGTAGTATAGACTTAGGTTTGGTATGGTAATACCTCCAGCAGTGTTTTTGTTACTCAGGATTGTCTTTGCTATCCTGGGTCTTTTGTGCCTCCATATGAACTTTGAGATTGTTTGGTCAACTTCTTTGAAGAATTGCTTTAGGATTTTGATTGGTATAGCATTGAATCTGTATATTGCCTTTGGTAGGATGGTCATTTTTACAATGTTGATTCTGCCAATCCAGGAACAAGGGAGGTCTTTCCACTTTCTGGTGTCTTCTGCTATTTCTTTCTTTAGGGTTTTAACGTTTTCATTGTAAACTTTTTCGTTGTAAAGTTTTCGTTCTTTCATTTTGGGCATATAGGAAGGCCTCTGATTTTTGCACATTTATTTTGTATCCTGCCACCCTCTCAATTAGTTCCAGAAACTTCCTGGTGGAGTTTTTGGGATCACTCAGGTATATGATCATGTCATCTGCAAATAGGGATAGCTTGACTTCTTCCTTGCCGATTTGAATCCCTCTTATGTCCCTTTCTTGCCTTATGGCTTCAGCTAAGACTTCAAGTACAATATTGAATAGAAGTGGTGAGAGTGGACAGCCTTGTCTAGTTCCTGATTGAAGCGGGAATGCTTCCAATTGTTCCCCATTGAGTATAATCCTTTCTGTAGGCTTGTTGTATACAGCTTTTATTATATTGATAAAGGTTGCTTCCATTCCTACTGTCTCCAGTGTTTTGATCATAAAAGGCTGTTGGATCTTGTCAAAAGCTTTTTCTGCATCTATCGAGAGTATCATATGGTCTTGGACTTTGGATTGGTTTACATGATGAATTACATTTATTGATTTGCGTATGTTGAACCAACCTTGTGTGCCGGGATGAATCCTACTTGGTCCCCGTGAATGATCTTTTTAATATGTTTTTGAATCCGATTTGCTAAGACTTTGTTGAGAATCTTTGTGTCTGTGTTCATCAGAGAGATTGGCCTATAGTTTTCTTTTTTAAGTGAATCTTTATTAGGTTTTGGGATTAAAACGATATTAGCTTCATAGAAGGAATTTGGTAGTGTTCCTTCCTTTGCTATTTGATGGAACAGTTTAAGGAGTATTGGTGTTATTAACTCCTTAAATGTCTGGTAGAACTCTGTACTGAATCCACCTGGTCCAGGACACTTTTTGGTGGGAAGATTTGAGATTACTTCTTCAATTTTCTTATATGTTATAGGACTATTTAAATAATTCACAACTTCCTGATTCAATTTAGGTAAGTTGTGTTTGCTTAGAAATTCATCCATCTCTTTTGTGTTGTCAAACTTCACAGAGTATAAGTTTTTGAAATATGATGTTATAATTCTCTGGATTTCTTGGGTATCAGTAGTGATATCTCCATGTTCATTTCTGATTTTGTTAATTTGGGTTTTCTCTCTCTTGCTTTTGGTTAATTTAGCTAAGGGTGTATCAATCTTATTGATTCTTTCAAAGAACCAGCTTTTTGACTGGTTGATTTTTTCTATCGTTTTCTTAATCTCGATTTCAGATATTTCTCCCCTTATTTTGCTAATCTCCTCTCTTCTACTACTTTTGGGATCAGATTGCTCTAGTTTCTCTAAAGCTTTAAGCTGCATTGTTAAGTTGTTTATTTCTGATGTTTCCATTTTTTTGACTGTAGGCATTAAGAGCTATGAACTTACCTCTTAGAACAGCTTTCATTGTGTCCCAGAGATTTTGGTAAGTTGTATTTTCGTTATCATTCACTTTCAGGAAATCTTGAATTTCCTTTTTAATTTCTTCCTGAATCCAGTTCTCATTCAGCATCATATTGTTAAGTTTCCAGGAGTTAGTGTATTTTCTCTTGTTTGTTGTGTTGTGGATGTCCAGCTTTAGGCCATGGTGGTCTGATAGGGCACAGGTTAGAATTTCAACTTTTTTGTACATGTGTAGATTCGTTTTGTGGCCCAGTATGTGATCTATTTTGGAGAAAGTTCCGTGTGCTGCTGAGAAAAATGTGTATTCTTTGGTGCGTGGGTGAAAAGTTCGATAGAGATCTGTAAGGTCCATTTCTTTAAGGGTTTGATTAAGGTCCAAAGTGTCTCTATTAAGCTTTTGACATGTTGATCTATCCCATGTTGAGAGGGCGGTGTTGAAGTCCCCAAGACTTATCGTTTGGTTGTTGATTTCTTGCTTTAGACGCTGTAGGGCTTTCTTAATGAATGTGGAGGGGCCCGTATTGGGTGCATATATGTTCAGTATTGTGAAGTCTTTCTGGTGAATTGTACCTGTGACTAAAATGTAGTATCCATCCGTGTCTCTTATAATTTTCTTTGGTTTGAAGTCCACTTTGTTTGATAGCATAGTGGCTACCCCTGCCTGTTTTCTGCTTCCATTAGCTTGTAGAATTGTTGACCAGCCTTTTATTTTTAGAGTGTGCCTATCTTTTGTGGTGAGATGGGTTTCCTGCAAGCGATTGATGGATTGTAATTTTAAATCCAAGTTTGTAATCTGTGTCTCTTGATCGGTGAGTTAATTCCATTAACATTTAGTTTTATAATGGTGAAACTATTTTTGATTCCAGACATTTATTATGTTTAGTAGTTTTTATAAGTATATTGTTTCGCTTTTAATGGTGTTATACTTGCCTTCTGCTCTCCTGGATATGCCTGTTTTTTTCTTCACGCTTGAGTATCATTTCTAGCATTTTTTGAAGGCCTGGTTTGGTGGACATGTATCCCTTCAAGTTGTCTTTGTGCTGGAAGGTTTTTCTTTCTCCCTCGATCATGACTGATAGTTTTGCAGGGTAAATCAGCCTAGGTTGACATTTTTGCTCATTCAATACTTGAAGTATGTCTCTCCAAGCTCTTCTTGCTTTTAGTGTTTCCATTGAGAAGTCATTTGTTATTTTAATAGGTTTACCTTTAAAAGTGACTTGTTTTTTCTCCCTTTAAGCTCTCAGCACCAATTCTTTATCTTGAATGTGGAGTGTTTTGACTATTATTTGCTATGGCGAGCTTCTGTTTTGGTCATATCTATTTGGGGTGTGGAATGCCTCTTGTATATGGATGGGCCTGTCTTTTTTTAGATGAGGAAAGTTTTCCTTGATGATCGTTTGAAAAATTTCCCAGGGGTGGTATTTTGAGATTCTTGCTCTGGTATTCCATGAATACGCATGTTGGGCTTCTTCAGGGTGTCCCATATCTCTTGGATATTTCTCTCAAGTATCTTTTTGGCTTTAATAACCTCTTCCATTGAGCTGGTTAGTACTCCCACTTTATCTTCAAGGTCTGAAATTCTGTTTTCTGTTTCATTAGTTCTGCTGATAAGACTCTCTGTGGAGTTCTGGGTTGAAGATAACTTGTCTTTTAGCTCCGTTTTAAACTCTGCTTGAGTCTGCTTTAACTGCTCTATGCCAGTTTTTGTTTCTTGCACTGTTTTTCTCAACTCCTCCAAGTGTCTGTTGTGTTCCTCTTCAAAGCAATTGATTCGATTATTTAATTCCTCCCGGATTTCCTCTTTCATAGTATTGAACATAGTAATGATCATATTTTGAAAGTCATTATCCTGGGTCAGGCTTTCATGGCCATTTTCCATGGGTTTGTTCTGGTTGGAGTCTAACATTATGGGATTAATTCCTTCAGTGGGAGATTTGTTTACTTGAGTGTTGCTTCTCATGGATTTGCACTTAGACTTTGGCATTGTCGTTTTAACTCTTAAGATCTTTTAATTTTTGTGCGTTTTTCACTAAACTGAATTATTTGGCCTGGGGCTCTGGAGGCGGGCAGGGACCGAGCTTACCTGGGTCGCAGCGGGGTGAGGCCCGGCTGGATCGCGCGCGCCTGTCCCGGGCGGTGGAGTGGAGGGGAAGGGGGGATGGGGCGTCGGCGGGGCAAAGTTTAAAATTTTTATAAAGCCAAATGTATCAATCCTTTTCTCTATGACTTATCTTTGGTACCTTTCTTAGAGAGATCCTATTGGCCCCAACTATATAAAGATAAAAATTTGGAATTTTTTGGCCCTGCAATGTTTAAATGATAGCCTAAAATAGAATCATAATAAAATCTAAAATGGAAACATTTACCCTTCAGATATGTGGGCAAAACTGGGCTTCCAAGGATGCAGCTTGGTGGTTGAACGCTTGCTTAGCATGCATGGGGCTCTGGATTCAATCCTTAGCATCATCAAAAAAAAAAAAAAAAAATTAGCAGGTCAGAGAGGCAACACCTTGGGTAAAGGCTACCTATATGCAAACCTAGAGTGAATTTGATCTCCAGAGTTCATATTGTGGACAGAGAGTAGACTTCCAAATGTCGTATTCTGACCTCCACGTGCACTGTGGAACACATGCTCTTATACTTTCTCTCTCTTGTTCTCTCTTAAATGCAATATTTTTAAAAAGGTTTGCAAGTTATTCCCCTTTCACTTATTGATAGTCTGTCACCCATCCCCAATTTAAATGCCCTTGTTTATTTGGACTTGCTACTATACTTTGACTCTGATTTCCAACCATGGGAACAGTTGAACACTCTAATTTTTTAAATTTTGTACCTGTTTATATTGACATCTCATTCTCTCTGCCTTCTGTCCTTTCTTGCTGCCTTTCCTTTTCTAACTTCTTCTTTCCATCTTCTTTTCTTTTTTCCAAAATATCTTGAATTCTAATTATTTGCCATGTCATTCATCTCTCTCTGCCATCAACATCTTTGTGTCTTTCTTTCTCTCTCTTTCTTTCTTTCTCTTTCTCTGTCTTTCCCTCTCTCCCTCCCTCCCTCCCTTCCTCCCTCCCTCCCTTCCTTCCTTCTTCCCTCCCTCCTTCCTTCCTCCCTCCCTCCCTCCCTCCCTCCCTCCCTTCCTTCCTTCCTTCTTTCCTTCCTTGGCAGTCAGAAGACAACTTGCATAGAGTTGGTTCTCTCCTATCATATGAGTTCTGAAGATCAAACTCAGGTTGTCAACAAGTGCCTTTACCTGCTGAACCATCTCACTGGCCAACTGGGAATAGTTTTGACTTTAATGTCTAAGTTATGTTTACTTGGTGAAAGAATGCAGAAATAGGGGTATTAAAGTTAATAGCAAACTAGCCTAATCCTAGTCAATAATTTAGTGACCCTGTTTCCAATAGGTAGAGAGAGAAGTGAGACACTTTTTCAGAACACAGAGATCTAAGGCTTGAATTGCCTTTCCCAAAATACAAGTGTACGGATAGCTCAAAGAACCATTAACCATTTACAGTTGTTCTTGACTTCCTTGTACAAAGAATTACTTTTGATATTTTTCTCACCATGACTGAAAACTAGGTAGATTTGGCTTCAAATGAAAAAGACAGGTTAAAAACAGCATTACTCTTACAATAAAGTCGTATTAAAATGATTTCCATATTATGTTCCTAAGTAGCCATTTATTAAATACCACCATGAGGCAGGCATGCAAACACATAGCCGGAGAAAAGATGGAGCTCAACTGTGGAGTAGGCCTGAACACCAGAAACAGAATTCCAGGGAGGTCAGAGAACCAGTATGTGGCTATGGAGAAGCTGCCGGTGTAGCAGTCCCTGGTTCAGACTAATCTCTGTCCACAGCTCTTTTATTTGGGGGAGGGGAAGATTTTGCTTCTACTTCTTTTCTTTTAAATTTTTATTTATCTATGGTGTGTGTGGGTGTGTGCACGCATGTCAGAGAGCACTGTGTGTGCTCATGGAGGCCCAAGGGTGACTTCAGGAATCATCCTGGATTACTTTACTTCCTTTTTGCTTTGCTCGGGGATTTCTCAGGTTCTGCTTTCATGAGTCATGACGTATAGGCTGATGCCTTTTCCACCTGGCATTTTTACATGGGATTTAGGATCTGAACTCAGGTCCTTCTGCTTGTGAGGTAGAGTCTTAACCCCTGAGCCATCCCTCCAGCCCTGATCCTACTTCTTTAGAGGCAGGACTCTGCTGCATCCTATGACTCATCTGAAATCCTTTGCAATGGCTGATGTGCCTTATAAATTCAAGATTATATTATTGTGCTTTGAGATAAGGAAGACCAAAAAACCAGACAAACAAACTAGCTAGTTACTCAACAATGATATGGCAGCAGGTTCTTAAACAAAAAAAAAATCTTCATTTCCTTTCAAAAAAGTGTGGTGAACAGTTTGGAAAAAAAAATTGTATCCTATAAAGCAAAAATTCCTGCTACAAGGATGGAAGGAGTTTCTTCTCCCAGTTCTTTGGGTCTGGCCCAAGGCCTGCTGAGTAACTGCTGTGCATGCTGGGCGCTGTCCTCCAGATCACCACCTCTGTACAACTGGCCAGCAGATTAATAAGGCTTACCGCCATCCAGCCCTTTAATCCAAAATGAATAAACCCAAATCCCATGAAACTCTTTAGGAGCTTGGGATCAGCACCTGCACATTTGAAGAACTCTGTGTTCTTGTGAACAGAGATTCCTCACGGTTGCCAGCTTAGCCTGCAAATCAGTTCAAGTGGCCTTGTGACCTCACGGCCTTGTTGTCTTCTTTGTTCTTTGGTGTCATCTGTTAAGGCCACTGGAGGTCAACCTCCAATCTCGCTTGCTAATATACCATGGTGCACATGGCTAGGGTGGAATTCTGAGTAACCCGAGGCTATGAATGGGGGGGCTGGCTGGCTGAGAGGAAGGATGGGGAGAGAGGAGAACCTGAGAGCACTGGGGGTTCAAGAGCAAAGCACTTGTGGCTTTCAGACCCTGTGGTGGGTATGAGAACAGTCCTAAAGTGGGTCTACAGCAGACAACAAGTCTCTTTAATGAACACCAAACCTCACAAAATAAAAATCTTTACCTTAGAAGGGAAACCATAGTGCCTCAGGAGGAATAATCTCAGGTGTAGCTATGAAGACTAGATGTTAATCTGATAAATGATAGACATGTATCATTACACCTATAGATTAGAGGAGCCCCCAGCACTCAACCTGGAGACTTTCTTTTGCAATGGAAGGTGTTTGATATAGAGAATTGCAACTAACCAAAGTACCTAGCACAAGTGATTATGGGGCATTTGGCCCTAAACAGGACATCCAAAACACCCCTCGATCCAGAGCCCAGAAAACATTGCCGAAGAGGGGGCAGTGAGAATGTAAGAGTCTGAAGGGCGGAGCATCAACTGGTATTTTCCAGATATGACTGGCCAGAGCATATGTAACCCACTGCAGCTGTGTCTATTTCCTTGAGACCTGTAAAAGATTTAGCATATCAACATTGTCGTACAAAACTCTATAGAAAGAAGCACCCCATGTTCCTCAGAGAATAACAAATGTTATTGCTTGGATGAGACAGAAGGGGGGCAACTCTCTTCAGTGATATGCCTACCGCTATATCGTCCTTGCTGCAGCAAGTGTTCGGACAGTTGGGACTTAGTAAGCCACATGCAGAGAAGGACATGAGAGCAGGAGGAAGGAAGTTTGTCATGGGAGATGTAGGTAAATAATTGAAGTGGGTAATAAAGAGTGAAAATAAAAGAGTGAAAATAAAACAAATTATTGTTCAAATTAGCCTATAGGTTTCCAGTTGGAGCTTAGATCATCATCTGCGAATAAAATTTGATTCAGTAGTAATGAAAGAAATCTTTGCCTTACAGGCATAAATTTTCTATCTCATCTTATGGGTTGAAGCTTACCTTCTGGCAAGTGTATGGTAGTGAGAGTTCTACAGGAAGAGTGTGCTTTGAGATGTAAGGAAGAAAGGAGCTTAAAGAGAGCCAAATTAGATACTTGAGAAGGTTCTAGAAGCCAACCATGGTATCTGGATACAGGTTACTTAGGTCAGGGAGAGGACTCAAGAAAAAGAATGGGGAAATCACCTCTCTGCCCTTCCCAGTTTGTCCTGGGCTAGGCCTGGCACAGATCTTAAAGACCAATGTGATGTTCCCTCATGAGAGTCTTTTGGTAAAGGGAAAAAAAAAAAAACCCTCTTAGAAACACATCATATAAAATAGGCCTCTCAGAATTCAGGCCGCCGAGCCATCCACGGTGCCATAATGGAACACAAAATGAGAGGGATCCGAGCCCCGCTGCGCTCACACAGAGAGGAAAATGGCCAAATGCTATTTCAGTTCATTATCAGTCCAATCTGCTGCTTGATGGGAGCAGGGTTAGAAATCTTGCTCTAAAAATAACACCAGAGCACGTGCCCTGGAATAAGTGCATATATGTAAAGCCAGGTTGTCATGCGTGCGCCAGCATGTGTGCGTGTTACAGGGTGGAGTGATGGTATCAATGTGACCCGACGTGTTTCTGCCACAGTGCTTGCTTTCTAGCTGGCAGATGCCTGGCACACAGAGAGAGAGCAAGGAGCTTCTGAGGATCCATCAGGACCTACCAAGACCTTGGGGCCCCAGGTACTGTGCAGAGCACCTTCCGTGTCTGGCTTCAAGTAGTGCTTGCAGGGCGGCGGACGGGCAGCTTCATCACAGAGAGACCGAACGTGAGCCCAAAGTCAAGCAGCCAGGAAGAGATGGGACAAAGGTTTCACCTTGCCCACGGGACACTAAAGGTCACTCTTCCCTGCCCTGCCATTCTGCTGCTTTTCGAGTCTTCTTTCCTGATGAGATCAGAGGTGACCTGAGAAGTAAGGGTTTCCTCGCCAGCACCAGAAGCGCCCCCAGTACAGAGCAAAACTCAATAATGTCTGTAGAATGCAGTGGTTTCAAAGCAAAGATTCCACATCTGAATATTTTTATGTGATGTTGGCATGGATACGAGATCCAACAGTCAAGGAATTAAAACCAGATAATGGCAGACAGTACTCAGGAGACTTGAATTAGCAGTTAGTGGGGTTATTCATATGTATGGCACCATTTACCAGTATTTCACAGCCTGCTTTGAAGCCCTTTGATGATGCAGGTGTGTCGAGTTGTACATCAGACCATGTATATTTTCAGCGTGAAGATATGAGGGTGCTTACACATTGAGCAAAACCCAATAACGGAATAGCTATCTATGTCAGACTTTATAGGGGATGCATATAATGCTCTTCCCTCAGATGGTCGTATATCAGAGTGTGTTTAAAATGAGAATAAATAATTGTAAATTGGCTTGCACACCTCATTCTAATAGCATATTGACATTGAGCAAACCGTGGAGACCACCATTGATTGACATGAGACCCTCGACTCCTCCTGTCATGTCCTTTGTCTTCTTTAGAAAGAAAAATGTCACCTCAACGTGTTCCTGGGAAGTGCATTGAAGAAATGGTTTGTTTTGAGGCAGGGCCCTGCTGTGCAGCCCAGATCGGCTTCCAACATGCAGCTCTCCTGTCTCAGCTTTCTAAGTACTGGAAGTTCAGGTATGCACCACTATGTCCAGCAAGAAAGGATATTAAAATGGAAGAACAGAGATGGGAAGCTGCAGGCATATGAAAAAGAATTGAGACATTGACTAAGAATGTCTCCTCCCACGGAAACATGTACCGCAAGGAGAGTGAGCCACAGGGGATCATGAGGGAGCAGCATGGTCCCCATCTCAGCACCCCACCTGTTTACACTCACGGTTCCCTTGCTTTGAGCCCCACCTGTTTACACTGCAGCTTCCAGCGCCCGAGGGGAGTAAGATGAGCTGAGCCTTTGAGATGAGGAAGTGGAGTGGAATGCAAAAATCCTCACTGCTGACGTCAAACTTGCCTTTCATTTTATTTATACTCATGACATTGTGACACCGGATCCAATTTTCCATTGTATTTTTTTCTCTCTCTCTGTCAGGAACCAAGTGATGACAAGTGAATTTGTGTCTGAGCCTGGCCAAAAAAAAAAAAAGGACTTTAAATTTGAATCCAGGGATTGTACAGGAGTCTGTATCTCTCTCTGACTTTCCTCCCAACCCTTCCTTCTGTGAAGTGCTAAACCAACCTTCCTAAGACTCAAGGAATCACACTGTTTTGGGGATGGCTGTCCCGGAGACCAGAGCCACAGGCACCCCCAGCTGCCCACTCCTTACTGGTCACAGGATATTTTTTCCTGGCTGGGGCACTGGGGCTCAGGAGCAGTGAGGCTCGGGAGGCTGTGAGGCCATACAGCAGCCTTCCCAGGCATGCAAGGGGCTCTTGGTTTCAGGAAAGGGGCTGTAGCTCCCAGACCCAGAACTACATGCAGAGACCACCAGGCTACTTATACTTTGCCCAGGTCCCAGGGTTTTGGCCCCTCTGAGATAGGGCAGATTTAGGAGCAGAGAAGGATCTGGAAGGAAGGCAGGAACAATTAGAGAATGCTGGGGCAGAAGCATCTTACATTCCATGTCGAAAACAGCTTTTTAGGGATGTGTCTACGGTGAAGGGAACAGTGCTTGTGCCCTGGGAGTAGACAGAGCTGATGTTGCAGTTTGTCCATATGTTGCTGATAAACTCTCATGACCAACAGCTTTGGAAACAAGAGGTTTCATTCTTGCTTATGGTTCTCTGTTATAGTTCACTGCTGGGATTAGCACGAGAGTTTATACCACCACCAGGAGCTGAGGGAAATGACCACGCCCGATCCACAGGGATTGCTAAGAAAGGGGCAAACCTCACTTGCCAGACTGTGAGTCCACCAAAGTATGCCACTCTCTTAAACATCTGCACAGGGAATGGCCCCACTCACCACGGGCTGGGCCGCCCCTTGTATCAGTCACTCTTTGTATTGCCATGTGTCATGGTTTGAAATGTGTCCCCCACAGTCTCATGTGTTTGGCAAGGTCATGGCACCTTGAGAGGTGGAGCCTTGCTGGAGGAAGGCAGTCACAAGGGATGGGCCTTAAGGTGGATTAGTCCCACCCTACCTCCAGGAGAAGTCTGGAGCAAGAAGTTTGCAGCAAGCAGTCTGGAAGCGCTCAGCCTCCAAATGTCTGCAGTTATGTAGCCTCCTCCAGCTTTGGCTAACCAGCCCTACCGCCTCTGCTTTTATAGACTATATCTCTCCTCTGGAACTGTAAGCTGAATAAATCTCCCTTTCTCCCTTAAGTTGCTTGTCTTTGGGTGTTCTCTCACAGCAATAGTAAAAAGTAACCATTACACCATGAGACACCATTGAAGCTTGAATAACTTAAAAGAGAAAAAGGAGATTTATTCAGCTTATGGTTCTAGAGGGGAGATACAGTCCATTACGACAGAAAAGGCATGGCTGGTGGCAGAAGCTGGAGAAGGCCTAGGTCACCTCCATCAAGGAAGCTGAGAGCTGCAAAATGGCCAAGTCCAGAATTAGAAGCACCAAGTCTCACTAATGTCTAGAGCTTATAGGGACTCCGGTGATTCCCCTGTGAAGGCCCTACAGGAGTGTGAGTTGCTGTTGACATATAAATTTAGGTGTTTTGACATAGTGAAATATTCTGGTCTAAGTTTTTTCCAATTACTTGAGTTTTTTTTTTTTTTTTTTAATTGAGGATCTTTATTTCTGCTATTTGCCCCTTTTTGTATATCAGGTTTTCAGTGAAGTTGTATCTCGAGCCTTTGTGAATTGACTTGCTTTATTTGCATTTTGAGCAATGGAAATAAATGTGATTTTTGTCTGGAAAAAAAAAAAAAAAGCCTGCCAACTGTAAGAACAGATCTCCCTGGAAGTAGGGTGGGACTAATCAACCTCAAGGCCACTCCCTGCGATGTGCCATTCTCCAGGAAGGTGCCACCTTTTAAAGGTCCCGTGATCTTCTCAAACAACTAAAGATTTAAACATATGAGCCTGTGGGGGACTACTCACATTCAAACCATGACACCCCTCATCAAGTGGACTTGCCTTAACTACTAATTCTTCACAGACATGCTCAGAGCTCAGTCTTCAATCATCAGGTTGATACCTATATCTAACTAGCACAGTTGGTTTTCTCCAAATCCTTATTCTGCTGCTGGATAATCTCTTTGTAGTACTTACTAGAGCCTCAAATCCAGACACAGCCCTCTGATAGCATTGAAACACTATCCAGGTCTCTTGGGCACCTGCCACCCTCTTAGTAAGGCCTCCAATGCCAGCTTTGTAGCAGTGTTTTTCAGCCTTTGACTCTGGAGAAATCAGACTTCCTTGTACCCAGTGGAGAAGATGTTTATTATTCAGGATTCTGATGTAGAAGTCTGATAAGAGAGGCCTGGGGCCTTGCCACTCAGTGAGCCAATAGGGTCTGAAGATTTAAACCAAGAAACAGCAAGATATCCCCATCCTGTGAGGTGGCACGGCGCCAGCTCCTGTCACTTGAAATCTTGCCGGATATTTAAAAGGGGCGTCAGTGAGTTTCTCTGCCCTGAGCTTGGTGGCCTTGTTTGGTTTTGATTTCAAGCTTGTGTTTAAGGGTTTAAGGGTTTAATGGTGTCTCATGCACTGGTAAGATGGCACGCATGTTTTCTTGAATCTATTGCCACACATACACTTGACCTGGGGTTGTATTCTATTTCTCTGTCACTTTGCTCCAGAAATTGAGGTTAAAATATGGCATAGAATAGCCAGGACTGGTGGTCCATGCGTGTTTCCCCATACTCCAAAGAGGAGTAGGAGAATTGCACATTCCGAAGCAGCCTAGACCACATGGTGAACTCCAGGCTGGTCCATCTCCAAACAAAGACATGGAATAGACTGTTACCTAGGAATTAAGCTGCCACAGACATCCTACTGAACCTGGGAAAGGGACAGGCTTCAAGGGAGACCAAGACCACTCAGGGCCTGCTCTCTGGAGTTCCGTGGCTGAGATTAGACCCAGTTCTGTCTATTCTTTCAACCATGTCAATTACTCCCCACAGGTAGGATACCACATGCTTCCAGCATTAGCGAAGAGATGGGGACCAAGACTAAGGTGCCGTTACATTAGCACAACATGCAGAAGTGATGAGGATGCAGGAAACTGACAATGGCCAGGAAATACGGTACCTCATTTCTCAGACGTGGACTCTGTGCTGGGGTGCTTGTTCCCTGAGAAATCTTTACCCTGAGCTAGAATCTCCAAGACAAAGCCCAGCTTCATCCCCATACCAGCTACCACCTACCTACCATCCTTGTGAGTGCTGTTCTAGGCATTTCTGTGTGGGTTTGAAAGCCTCAGAAGATAAACAATGATCCACACTGCTGTCGAAGAAGATCTTATAGCTTAGTTCCATTGGCCTACAGGAAAGAATATTGCCGTGGCTTAAAATGTGGGTGCCCTTCCCCCCAACAGGCTCAATGCCTGAATCTTTACTTGATATCTGGGTAGGTCACGGAACCTTTGGGAGGTGGGGACTTGCTGAAGGAGGCATGTTTCAGGGGTCTTTAGGTTGGTTGTCCTCCCCTGCTTCCACAAGGAGTCTACTTTTGCAGTTAGCACCTAGCCCTATCAACCTCCTCGATGGACATGACCTAAGCTTCCTCCAGCTTCTGTCACCCACCAGGCCTTTCCTGCCATAATGACTGTACCTCCCCTCTGGAACCGTAAGCCAAATAAATCTCTCTTTCCTCCCCTTAACCTGTGTTTCATTATTGCCTCTCAGCGACAGAGTGACTGTGACAGAAATGTCTACCAGAAAATATTTTTCTGAGAGAAATGAAGTCCAAACAACTTACCTGGGTAATAAGCCAAGATGGGGAGTGAGTGTTGGTTCCAGATGGCAGGCATTATGCCCCCCAGAAGAACAGAACGGGTAGAATGAATGTGCATGTTAAGGGGGTTTATTAGAATGGCTTATGTGAGACCGTCTGGGTCGTCCAAGAATGGCAGAATGCACAGTGGAGAGGCTGAGACCCATCAGCTGCTCAGTGAACGGGCCTGGAGGTCTCAGCAGTCCCCATCTGGAGCGGAAGACCTAGGGGATCCCTGGAGAGTAACTGATCTTCAGTTCCCGCTGGAAGGCTGAAAGAGCCTGGCCTCTGACGTCATGGAAGGAACGCAGCGGCGGCGGCCGCAGCAGCACCAGGCAGATGAACTCACCAGCAAGGCACAAAGGCAATGAAGCACAAAGCAAAAGCTTCTCTCCCAGACCTCTTTTTATCTGACTACCTCCCAAAGGTGCTGCCCACCTTTAAAGAGGGTCTTTCCTATTCAGACACCTTATCTGGAAAAAAAAAAAATCCCTCGGTCTTGCTGAGTATCTCTTAGTCCATCCCAGATCCAGTCAATTTGATGACCCAGATTAGTCTTTGCAGCCTGGAGGGAAGAAGGAACTGTTGGACTATCAGGAACGCTGGCGGCACAGCCTGGCCTCACAGTGCCACAAGACGGAGTTCATGAAAAGCAAGAGAATCTGACAATGCCACTTCAGCCAGAGTGGTGCTATCATCCTCGATGGAATGTTTTCCCCAATCTGTTGATGAACAGCTGTTTGCCTGTTTGGTTTCTCCACCCATTGCTCCCGTGTGTGACTTCTCAGCAACAAGAGGGAAATGGAGTCTGAGACATGCGGCTCGTGACTGGCGTCCCCCTCCCTGGCCCTCGATGATGCAGTGGAGCCTGCTGTCTCCGTGCTCTATGACACAGTGAGGATCAAGAAGTACCCCAGGGTCTCATGGCCAGGTCGACTCCAAAACAGGATATGGTTAGGGGAAACCAGCCAAAAATAAAGACAAGCATTTATTGAGCACTATCATAGTTATTCTGCATGTTGCTGATAAATTCACGACTGAACAAGGTTTACAATTGTTCATCGCAGTTCTGCATCCAACTTGGCAGCAGAGCTCCTACCAACACCTGGTGCTGAGTGAAGTGGCCATGCCCATATCCACAGGACTGCCGAGAGAGGGTGAACCTGCCATGCTCAGATAGCATGTCAGTCCAAGTATGCCAAAGTATGCCAACTTTATAAGTCAGTTCCCTCCGTCTTCTCTACCTGCCTAGGGAAAAATCCCACCCACTCTAGGCTGGGCCTTTCCCATCGATTAGACAATCTCCTGCAAGCTTGCTTGGTGTGTAATCCAATACTAATTCTTTACAAATGCACCCAGAGCTCAGCCTTCAATTGTCAAGTTGACACCTGTATCTAACAATTACAAGTACTCACTAGGTTCCAAGCGCCTGTAAAAATTCAAGACACGCATGGTTCTTGCTTTCACAAGAACTCAATCTGCTAAGGAAGATACTCTTTAAATATACTGAGGGCTGGCAAGATGGCTCGGTAGGTAAAGGTGCTTGCTGCACTAGCCTGATATCTAAGTTCAATTCCCAGCACTCATGAATGTCAGTTATTTTCAAATGTCACCTTGACTTCTGAGAACAAGACTATAGGCACACCTATGAAGAGTTATGTAGTTAAGGCAAACTTAGAGGTGATTATCTAATCAATTTTGAAAGACCCAACTCATAGTGTATGAGACCACTCTCTGGGCAGTGGGTAATATGGAGAGAGAGAGAGAGAGAGAGAGAGAGAGAGGGAAGTTAGTGTGTTGGCAAACTAGAGAACATGCCCCCTCTCAACTTTTCCTGTGGCTGTGGTGTGCCCACTTCACTCAAATACTGATGCCCCTATTACTCTCTGCCACGACAACCAGTTGTAGCCCAGAATCGTGAGCATGGATAAACCCTTTGTTCCCTTAAAGGGTTCGGGTCAAGTATTCATATCTGCAACAAAATAATGAACTAAGATAGACTTAGTTTTAGAAGGACGCCGTGCTGGTGTGAGAGTAAGATGCCATGCAGACGTGAGAGGAGAGAACTGACTCCACAGTGATCTCTGACCTCCAGACACGCACCATGATGACATACACTCACCCGCACTTGCACCTCATGCACACACAATAATAGCAATGAATAAAAATCATAACCCAGATACACTGGCAATTCATGCAGCAGACAGAGTGTGTGAATGAGTAATGTTACCAGGGAGAACTAACTGTGCGGCCTGACACAAGGGGGCAGAGTCAAGGAAGGCCTCTGTGAACGGTGTGGTTGAGACGCAGCTTGAAGAATGCCCCTCCATCTCAGCCCACCTCAGGATAGCTGGATCACGTGACTATGCAAGATCTCGGCTCCCACCCGCCAGGGTTTCTGGTTCTGGGGATCTGAGTGGACTCCATGAGTGCACGGTGTCCTCAGGCTCCTGGATGCTGCTGCAGTCACTGGTTTGGAGCCCAGGGTGTAATAAGAATCCCTGACCCAGAGGACCAGCGGGGTCAGCCAGATAATGAGAGGAGGAAAATCAGAGGGCGCAGAAAGAACTGTATTTTCAAATACCCCAAAGTGAGAGTTTGGTGCCTCCAGGGAAAAGAAATACAGTCTGTTTGGAGGACCATACTCTGTCGCCCCCAGGCTTCACTGTGTGGTTAGAGAGCTGCGGGCCACTCATCCCCTCCTGAGATCCACAGCAACTGAATCACCTCCAGTGGTAAGGAATCTACATTGATCCTGAGGGATATCCTGTTGCAATGTGTGATAAGACTGGCTGGCCCTGAAGACATCGTGGGGGGAGGGGGTCAAAGGAATGAGGCAGTGGGGGGGGGGAGGTAGACATGAAGGAAACACTCCTCTCCTCTCCTCACTCCATAACTTGAAACTTGGTCCTGTCTCAAGTTCCCTTCTTCAGTCCTAAAAGGATGTACTGGTGCCCAGATGCCACCCTATACCTGCCTGTAAAAACAGTTGATGAGGCAGCGATTCGCTAGACCCAGACTGGAATCTGGCCAAGTGCATGTCTATCAATGAGAAATCTAGATAGCGTTGCCTGACAGCAATCATGCAGTACCTGTATATGTCACAGAATTTCTGCATGTTCCAGGATTTGGGGCTGGGGAGATGGCTCTGTGGGTCAGAGCTCAGTAGGTAAGAATACTTCCCATGTAGCATGAGAACCTGAGTTGGATTGCCAGCACCCACACAGAAAACCAGACTTGGCCACATGCAGTTAGTTGACATTAACCTAGTTCCAGAACTCACTGGCTGCCAATCTGACCAGAAAACAGCAACAAGGTAGAGCACAGTAGAGAAGAATAACCTGTCTTCCTTTGTCCTCCACACGTGCATGTGTAGGCACACCTACACATACACATATGCACACATACATGTATTCCACCCCCACTCAACATAGGCATGCACATCAAAAGGTCACAAGATTCTAAGTAAAAAAGAACATTGCTTAGATTTTTAGATCCAAAGTGCATAACTGACATGAGGCCAATTCAATTCGAAGTACAATTCCTGAGCACATGTCCCATAGCAGGTGTAGTGCCAGGTACTAGGGGAAGTGAGGCAAGGAGGTGGGGAACACACAGTCTCCCCAGGAGACTGACTTACAAATGGGCCATGGAGCAGTGGGGTAAAAACCACAGCCAAGCACATAAAGAACAACAAAGCCCAGGGGAGAAAGCAGTTTTGTTCCAGGGAAGTCAGAAAAGGTCACGGATGGCTAGTGACATCAGAACCAACCCTGGAAAGGAAACTTCTGGAGAATGAGCAGACCTGGAGAATAAATGAGCAAATCTCCTTTAAGAACTTTCTTGTTATTGTTTTAAGCCCTGACCTAAATCATCACAATGAGGTCCTAGAAAATACATGGCCACATGGTGTTGAATTTGATTTAAAATATTACATAAATCTTTATATATAGCAACACATATGGAAACAATCTGAAAATATTTCTTCTCAAATATAGTGCCATTTGCTTTTGTGAATTTTCTATTTCTGGATGAATATGTGAAATATGGTTTGGTCTTCTGAGACTTGGGATAAATTATATTGCTGTCCCAAGTGCAAAATGATCATCAGTCGACGAACATTTTGTTAGTAACGTCAACTTTTGAATACTGCCATAGGTTAGCCAAGGGCAACAAAGCTACATAAGGCATTTGCCTGCCCTCAGGACCCTTTAAGCCTTAGGAGTAAAAAAAAAAAAAAACTGAGTGTAAATAATTCTAGAACAAGTGTTGGTGATTAGTAAGTACAAAGTGCTCCCAAGGACCTAGAGAACAGCAAGTGATTGTGTGATTGGGTAACTGTAGAAAGCTTTATGTTTATAAGACGTCATTTGTATAGACTGTGAAAAGGAGGTGAGTATACAGAATCAAGGGCTGAGACTAGTGGGGAGATGACTCAGTGGTTAAAGTGTCTGTCAATCAAGCAAAAGAACGGGAGTTTAGAACCCAGGTAAAAAGTGTCAGGCAGATATGGCAGCTTATGTGTAATTCCAGCCCTGGAAGGTGGAGCTCAAAGCTACAAGGTGTCCTAGCTGTAATGGTGTGCTTCGGGTTTAATTAGAGGCCCACCTCAAAAGCCATAAGGTGGAGGACCAATCAAGGATGATTCCTGATATCACCTTCAGGCTTTCACACACATACACACTCACCTGCAAACACACATCCACACTCACCTGCCCCTACACACATATGCAAACACACATACACATACACATACACATATACACATACTCCATGCACATGTAAAGAAAAAAAGGAAGAAAACCTGAGGTCATGTGGAAGTGACACTTTATCTTTTTAAGAGGAATGAACGACTTGAGGAAGTGCAGGCAGAGTAGACAATAACCTCTCAGTGAAGCCTGAACACGATCTACCCAACCGTGGGTCCTGAGACTTGAGATGCCAGGTATTTGTCACTTGGTTCCTTGAACATTTGTTTCATTTGGCATCTCAGGCTTGACTTGCGTCTTAATTCTTGGTAAGTTTGGAGAAAAAAAAATCCACCCATAAAGGCTAGTTATAAAACCACAGTGTGTTTCCACACAGTCGTCAAGGTCAAAAGCTGAAATCAAATCTTTTCTTCAGGAATTTACAGTTCTGCTGTGGGTTGTGAGTCTGAGTCCATTCTGCAAAGCCATGGAGAGCATCTAAGCAGGACTGGATAAAGTTAATCAAGGATTGACACAGTACCCAGGGAACCTGGATTGCAGGGAAATGGTTTCCACCCTTGGGCAGTGGATAACCAAATAGGGATGAAGCAGATATTGGGGTTGTTGCGGGGCTTTGTGCTGCCCCTGAAGGTCACAGCTACCTTCAATGCTATGGATCCTGTGCTGATCTTGGCTGAACCTGCCTACCTGACAGGAAGTCAGAGGTCCCTTTGATACGCTCTATCTTGTCCTCTTAGGATGCAGAATGGAAGGAAGGAGGTGAGAGCTGGTTTCGTAGGCAATTTGATATAGAATCATAAATTTCAGCACATAGCTCTTGCTAGCTTCACTGTTTCTATGATTCTGAAGAAGTCTGTTACGATAAGCCTTCCTTTGATAAGTATGCTCAAGACGCTCATGTTATCCTTAGATGTTTGTGAAAACAAGAAATTTGGGGAACCAAATGGAGAGATGAATGAATGGATGGAGAAGGAGCACGAGGCTGAGACAGTTCTGGAAACAAACTCCACTAGATTACAAGCTGGGCAAATATAGGAGCTTGGGTCAGTCGCTACTGAATGCCCAGAGCTGTGCCTGGAATGTAGTAGACCCTCATTAAATATTTTTTTTTCTGAACAGCATGATTAAAAAAATCAAGATCATAACGAAACACAAAAATGTATATTTGGAAATAGCAGGATGCAGAAATTTAAAGTTGCAGTCAGTAGCTAAACATTGTTAAACCCAGGAGAAGCCGGTGGTAGCTGTTCACTTTTCTGCTCCCAGTGACTTTCAGGCCACAGTCTCCACCATGTCCCAGGACATGTGAGGGTGGTACACGGTCCTTTCTTCAAACTTTTGCTTTCTTTGTAAGATTTTTATTCACTTATTTCAGTGTGTGTGCACACCCGTATGTTCATGGTTTGAATGAATGCAGGTGCGTGCATGCCACATGGAGGGCAGAGAATAACTTTCTGGGATTTGATTTTTGCCTTCCACTTTGTTGAGGCGAGTTCTCTCTCTCTCTTTTTTTTCTGTCACTGTGCAGTATATTCTGGCTAGCTGACCTATGATCCCAACAATTCACCCGCCTCCATCCCCTACCTTGCCAGAAGAGCGCTAGGCGCTGGGATCGCTGATGGAAACCACATATCTGGCTTCTCTTTTAACCTGAGGTCCAGCGGTTGAACTCAGGTCGTCAGGCCTGCATAGCACTTTTGCCTGTTGAGCCATTTTCCCAGCTCCAACGTTTCCTAGCCCCTTCAAAGAGCAACATTCTAACCCCTGCAGACTCATCTCAGTTAGTCCATCTATTTCTTCAGTTGGAGAAAATACACTGGGCATTTATTTTTGTGCCTAGAACCCCCCCCCCAAAAAAAAAAGTCAGATAAAAGTGTTCAGTGCAGTGGGGGACAAAATGGTAGGAAAATGGAGCACCGGCTGGCTGGGGAAAGGCAGGTCATTGTGGGAACAGTGGCACATTACACAGACTGTCCCCAGGGGACTGAGTAGTGATGGGCGTCCATTCCTCTTTTCTCTTCATGTCAATCTGTTCCCACTTCACCACTACCACCCGACAGCTACTTTAGTAACAAAGTGACTTGCAATACAAATTCCTGACCAAGGCAACACTTGGATTCACATCTATTTAATCAAAGGGCCACGAACCAACACTGAGCCCATGCAGAGGTTCTACTGAATCACTGAACATATAGTAGAGGATATACCTCCTCTTCCCCAGATTATTAGGCCATTTTCCATTACTATAACAGAATGTCTGAGGCCTGATAACTTATCAAAGAAAGGGTTTTATTTGGCTGTTGGTTTTTGAGGCCGAAAGCTCAAGCAGCACACCACAGGCCCTGATCGGGACTTCGTTGCAGATAGTTTCATGGTAGGAACATGTGTGCCAAGGTGAGATCACAAAGCAAGACAGAAAGTCAAAGAGCCTTGAGAGTGGCTGAATTTAACACTTTATAATAACCTTCTTGCAGGGACTAATCAGGCTCTCTTGAGAAACTCTTTCAGTTCCTTCCAAGGTCAATGCCTTTATTAATGACCTAACCAACTCCCACTAAGGCCACCTCTTAAAGGTCTACACTACCTTCCAACATCACCACTCTGAGGACCAAATTTCCAACACACCCAAACCATATGTAAATGATAGCACTAGTTCTTGGTAGATAAAAAGAACTAAAGGTCAGGAGAGTACGAAGTGGATATCTGGATTGGAAAGTGCTGAAGTTAGATACAGGAAAGTGGCTGTTGGAGTTTGACTGCACGTTGCAAATAAACTCATTGCCAAAGAGCTTGGGGGAACAAGGGGTTTTATTTGGGCTTGCGGTACTGCACTACACATCTTAGTCCAGCTTGGCAGGAGTAGAGGGGAAGTGGTCACATTGTAGTCATAGGAATTGCCGACAGAAGGACAAACCTCACTTGCCACATCTCATAGACTGCAGGTCTGTCCAAGTATGTTGAATTATGCCCAACTATTGAATAGTCCCTCCATCTTATCTGTTTGTCCAAAGAACGGTCCCACTTACCATGGGCTGGGTCTTCTCACATCAGTTAAACACTCTCCTGGTGGGCTTCCTTAGGACGTGTCTTAATTACTGGCTCTTCACAGATGTGGCTACAGCCCAACCTTCAGCTATCAAGGTGCTTCTTGTATACCTAACTAGCACAGTGGCCAGATCTCACTAACCACACAACTACTTAGCTCCCACTGTGAAGATAAATGGAAAATATCACGCGAGAAGGAGGATTGCCGTTCATTGACAGGTTTTTTTGTTTTTTGTTTTTTTTTAGCTTCCAGGAATTTTAAGTAGAGTACAGGGCCCCAGAACTATTGTTACTGACCTGTTCAAACCAGATTAGCAATGAGGCCCTTGATTTATGAGGATGGTGGGAAATGTTGTTCTAAAATTACTTCATTTTCAGAGAATTATATTACTTGGGAGATTTATTATGAATTTAAAGATTGTGACCTAGAATAGAAAAAAATTATTTGGGGAAGAAAAACAGGGTGGGGGGAGGAGAAAGAAAATATTGGTCAAAAAAACCTAAGGGGTGAAGATTTCATGATTTGTCTGTATTCCTTCTTTCAAAGTCTCTATTTTGATTTTGGGCAACTTCAAAATGTTTGTCTAATTTTTTGAAGACAGAGTATCCCTTCTCTAAAAGATGTGGCTTAGCGCTGGACCTGGTCCTGTAAATCTGTAATCTTGGCTCCTGGGGAGGATGAGGTGGGAAGATCACAAAATCAAGGTCGTCCTGGGCTACACGGGAGTTCAAGGCCAATAATTTGGCAAGACCTTGTCTCAAAATAAAAATAAAAATACTAAAAAGAAACGGCTAGGGATCTAACTCAGTGGTAGAGCTCTTGCCTCCCATGTGGGAGACCTTGGGCTCAATATCCTACAGTACTGCCAAAATTAGAATTTGGGTGAAATGTCTTTTGGCCTACTCAGTCCTTATCCTAGAAGCAGTTGTGGTGAGATCAGTGGGTGGCCTAAGAGCTGATTCCTTTCAGGTCATCTGTTTAAGTCTTCTGCGTCCCTCCATTCTTTGTCCCCTTTGAGGCTTGACATTAGGTCTCCTGCTCAGAACTTCCTCAATGACCTGTGTACTGTTGTCTCACTTTTTTTCAGCTCTAACCCAAACATTTCCCTTTGCTTGAGATCCATGTTTCCTCTTATGTGCTAGGCAGCTTTCCTGGGTAGAACGTGGGCATCTTGAAGCCCACAGGCCTAAATGTCTTGTTCTTGTTCAATCTGTCTTTGCTGAAGGGACCAGCGTTCCTGAATCACTCATACACAGTCATAGGTGCCCAAGTTCTACTTGATTTCTGATTTTTTTTTCTTCTTCTCCCTTCTCTCCTTTCCCTAAGCCTCTAACCCCACCAGATCTACGGATTAATGTTCTCTGTGGTCCTCATTGGTCTTCCCCATCCTAAGCTTCCATAACTTACCAGGTTTCTAGTTATAGTGTACAAGTCCCCACGTCTTTCTTGGGTAAAATAAGTTAAGGGATCCCCAGTTCTTAACTTCCCATCAGTGACCCATCTTCTTGTTTCACCCTCTGTGCATGCTTTTCTGATCCAAGTCGTCCTTCTCTGCTGTCACTTCCTCCGCTATTGCTCACTCTTGAGTGTGGTTCTCTGCCCTCTTGTCTATTCTAGTGAGCCCCACCCATTAGGTGGCATCATCCAATCCCCAGTTCCCAATTATACCGATACGTGATATGTGAATGACTTCCAAATTCAAGGCTCCAGCCAGGCTTTTCCATGAGTTCTTGAGTCAGTCTTAACTCCTTCTTGACATCATCTCTTTGGTGTCTAATAGAGAATCACGTTTAGCAAGTTCAAAGCAGAGCTTGGGATTTTCCACACATTCCTTTCCTATTCTTCCTCATCTCCGTGAATGGTACCTCTATGTGCCCAACTGCTCAAGCCCAGAGCTACAGCACATGCATCAGGAAGCAAAGGGGAGAGAAGAAAGGCCCAAGGTCTTACCATCTCTTCAGAGGGCTTTCTTTCTGAAATTTAAGCTCCTCAATCAGTTCTAACTCCTAAAGCTTCTACCTCTCCCCTCCAACATTGCTATCCCAGACACCAAGCCTTGACTATGTGGACATTTGTGTATGAGGGTTATCCAACATCCAAACTATACTAATGGTGTATATATTGATTAAGAGCAATGGACTGTGATCTCAAACACACTTAAAGGAATGTGGGGCAGCTGTTCCTACACTCGAGGCCTTTCTTCAGATAGAAATGCAAAGTTGTCACCATCAATGTTCCCGCTGGTAAATAACTGATTAAGCTGGACTTTCTGGTCTATATTTAATCTTATTTTTTTCTTTTGGAGACAGAGGCTCCCTACGTAAGGTAGGCTGGCCTTGATTTTGTGATCTTCCTCTTTAGTGTTCTCCATGCTGGAATTGGAAGTATGTATCACTATCCTGGGCTACAGGTGATTTTTGCAAATTTGTAACTGCTCACCACAGAGCTAATGTGGTCACTGTAAGCGACCTGAACCTTTTGTTCATGGCTTTCTCTCACACACACACGTACATATATATGTACGTGTATGTGTGTGTGTGTGTGTGTATGTATGTATGTATGTAGAAGAGGGCACATGAGTGTGTGTGTTTGTGGCAGTCCAAGGGTGACCATCAAGAATCATCCTGGAGTTTATATTTCAGATACCTAGACACAGGCCTCTAGCAAGGATGTGAACAGAGATGTGTTTTTGCTCTTCCTTCCTTCCTTCCTTCCCTTCCTTCCTTCCCTTCCTATCTGCAAGCAATGTACATTGTCTCACAATGAACAGTGTTGAGGAAAGGAACATCTGGGGAATGGCCTTATGAAGGTTTTAGAGATATGAAGTTTCCACAAGCAAAAACATTACAAGTATTAGAAGGACGCAATACAAAACAGCAACAGCAGCAAAATTATGGCAATTTCTAACGCGGTCAGATCAGATGGATACAGAAACTGATGGGTACAAGCAGGAGAGATGGATGCTTTGATGTGTCTAAGTTGAAGTTGCTGTGCTGGTTTTGCCTATGCAAGCAGCAAGCTTGGTCCAGAGGGAGATGGCTGGGACCCAAACAGACCGTTTCACTCCTTGCAGAGGGACATAGGGGAAGTGACACAAAAGTTAGTGGCTGGCTGGCTGGCTGGCTGGCTGGCTGGTGTGGACAGCAAGAGAAGGAAAAAGCTGGGAGATGTGATTTGAATTTGGAGAACTTGGTAGTTTTAGGCAAAAGGAAGGAGATTTTTGTGGGGAAGCTTTGCAGGTTGGATTCAGACGTGATTGAATTTGGACATGCAGTTCAGTCCACTATGTGGAGCTGAGAGCAGAGCTTCTGTTTGCAATTTTAGACACTCCCAGCCCCACCCCTAGCTAGGCTGGGAATGTTATGATCTTGGTTTCTCTTCCTTCCTCTTGCTTCACTTCTCTTCCCTTTTTTGTCTTCCTTTAGCCCATTTCTTTTTTCCTCCCTCCCTTCTCTTCCCTTCCCTTTTCTTCTTTTCTCCCCTCCCCTTCCTCCTTCCTTCCTTTCCTTCTTCCTTTCTTTTCCTTCCTTCCTTTTCTTTTTCTGTCTTCCTTCCTTCCTTTTTTTTCTTTCTTTTCCTTTCTTCTTTTTTCTTTTTTCCTTCCTTCCTTCCTTTCTCTTTTTTCTTTCTTTCTTTTCTTTGTTTCTCTTTCCTTTTTTCCTTTCTTTTCTTTCTTTCTTTTCCCTTTTTCATTTCTTTCTTTCCTTTTTTTCTTTTCTTTTTCTTTCTCTCTTCCCTCCCTCCCTCTTTCTTTTCCTTCTTTTCTTTTTCTCTTTTTTCTTTTCTCTTCTCCTGCCCCTTCCTTCTCTTCTCTCTTAAAATCATACACCATTGCACAGTGCCCTTCAAGTTACATGGTGGGTAATAAATAGTGGTTTGGGCATTGGACTCAATTTTGCTGTGACATGAGAGGAACACAATGGAAAGTTTTATGCATCTTGCATCCAAAGACATGAAGAGTGACAATTTGAGCAACCATCAGAAGTCAGCGCTCAGACAGTCTGGTTGTTGCATATCTCAGGAACAGTAGACTACAGCAGCCTGTGTGCATTTTCTTTGCTTTAGCATCTCTTGAGGGCTCTAGAAAAATCCCCACACTCACAGGAGCAGATGACATTTTTCTTTTATAGATCATTGCACAAGGAAGCCTGGGAACATGGTTCGCTTTCCCTGTCTTTTCCTTGCTGCTTTATTTCTTCTGTACCTTTGCACTTATTTCTTCTTCTGTCTGAACAGTTGTGGTCTCTCATCCTGGTCCAGAGTCTGCCTCACACTTTCGTCTGTTATGTTTTAAATTCTGCTCAGTCCTCCACCAAGTGATCATCTGCTCAGCCCCAGGTGATCATCTGCCTTTGGAGAACTTTATTTTTGTCTCTCCTTGTCTGTACAGACTCAGCAAGGTTATGACTATGACATGATACATTGTTGCTAGTTTAAATGGCTTTGGCCTTTCTACATAACCCCTTTTGTCACTCTTTTCTACCTGTAGTAGGAAGAAGTATATTTGTTTTGCTGCTACCATGTAACAAATCACTACAACTTACTTTTAAAAAGGACACTTCATATCATAGTTCCTGCACATCAGAAGTTGGAATGTGGCCTTCTGGATTCCTCTGTTTTAGGATCTTATGTGAAAGCTGTTGTCGATATGTCAGCTTAAGGCTAACTTGGGAAAATAGTTCATGTTCCAATGCTATTTGTAGATTTAGCTCTTTTCAGTACATGGGACTAAGGGTCTGAATATCTCGCCAGTTGTCATATTACTCTCTCTGCTGCTGTAAGACAACACTCATACACAACTTAAGGGAGAAAAAGAGATTTTGCTTATGGTTCCAGGGACGAGCTATAGTCCATTACGGCAAGAAGGACATGGGGGATAACTCACATACAAACCGTGACACCAGTTCTTGGCCAGAGGCACTTAGCCCCTCACCATGTTGGCCTTCTAACAAGGTGTAACAGTGCTGTGAGAGAGCACCCAAATCATGCAACTTAAAGGAGAAAGGGAGATTTATTCAGCTTACGGTTCCCGAGCGGAGAGAGTCTGTCATGGCTGGCTAGCCAAAGTTGGAGGAGGCTACATATCTGTAGACATCTTGGAGGCTGAGAGCTTCCAGACTGCTTGCTGCAAAGACAGACTTCTCCTGGAGGTAGGGAGGGACTAATCCACCTCAAGACCCACCCCCTTGTGACTGCCTTCTTCCAGCAAGGCTCCACCTCTCAAGGTGCCATGACCTTGCCAAACACATGAGACTGTGGGGGATACATCTCAAACCATGACACAAGAATACCTGTGTTCTCAAATTCAGGAGCTGCAGGAGTCTGCAAGCAATGCATGTCTAAGCGACATTCCCAGCATCAGTATAACAGCCCACCAGTAAGCAGCAAGTCCCAGGTTCTACCAGTACCCACGGGGAGGGGACCACACAGAAGGTAGGAACAATCAGAGACCATCTTAGAAACTGCACACAAAAGGGATGGCTTTATTTAAAAAAAAACAAAAACAAAAACAAACCCCCTCTGAGTTGTTTGAAAAAGACTATCAAGGCTATATTATCATGGCCCTCGTGAATCATGGGAACATTTGATGAATCGTGGCTAACACCAAAATAATTCTTCTTTGTCTGTCTCTATATTCTATGTAGTAGGTGTTGCTTCTAAAAATTCCCTGGTTTCCTATGCAGCTATAAGAACTCTCCTCAGCCTCTCTGGAGGAGAGTCAGCAGGAACAGATTGTTTGGTCTTGCTTTTGGCTGGACATCCTCAGCTCTGTGGGAAGCAGAGAAAGAAAAGGCCTCTTGCCTTGTTCTCTGGGTCATTGTTAGAAATCCCTGCATCCCAGTAAGTAAGGTGTGGACACCCACAGGACTAACCACAAACAAGATGCCAGGCCTTTCCACAGCTGAGACACATTACTTATTTAAAGTGTCTAAAAACACTTCACAGTACATGCTTAGATCTTGAATGATTCTGCTCCTTAACAGATTGGTGGGGGCAGGTGCGGGGAAGAGGGAAGCTCAAGAAGTAGAGCTGTGCTTTTGGCTTGATCCATGTGTGAGTCATGTTTGCAAATTGTCTGCCCAGTGAAGACTGAGATAACACCCCCTTGCGATACACACGGAGTGTGTTGTTTATATATTCCTTTCCATACAAATCTTTGAGGATGATCTTTATTACATAGTATATGTGATATATACATATATATGTGAATGTGTGTATACACACATATATTAACCAATATCACTTATAAAAATTTCTTTGAATAGTGCTTACCAGACTGGAGATAAAGATTATGGTAAAGCATTTGCTTATCATACGCAAATGCCCTAGGTTCAACCTCCCGCTACTGCAAAAAGTAAAATCACAACAGGGGAGGGGAATAAGAATTTGCGTTGAGACGCGCCAGTAAGCCTGATCCTTCAGCAGCTCCTCGGAGACTTTAGGTTTACTAGGGTTAGGGGAGATAATCAGGTGCTCAAGGTTAAGGGACTTTTACAGTCTGAGTCCCCAGATAGGCAGCAGGCTCGGTAGCTCCGAGACTTCCCTAGAGGAACCAGGGAGGAGTTACCTGAAGCGGAGTAATTTGGGGGGGCCGTTAGGCAGGCTCAAAGTCGGAGAGCCACCTCCCGGGAAGGGCATTAGGACCCAGGCACCCGCCGGCGTCGGGCCGTGTCTGGGGAGTGAAGGCTTGGACTCGTAGTGAGAGTCTCTTCGAGCCCCCGGACCTTTCCCGTGGGCGCGTGGACGTGGTGCTAAAAAAGCGCCAGCTCCGTGCGCTCGATGCGGGACTGCAGCGCTGGGCACAGTCACCCGCCCCGTCGGGACACCCGCGGCCGATAGCCGCCGGCATGGACCAGCCGAGCACGCACCAGGTGAGCCCCCTACATTCCAGCCGTGCCACTAGGGAACCCCGGCGTGTGGGCGGCCAAACTGGGTTCCGCGGGGTGAGCAGGTACTAGCACAGAGCCATCCCGGGACCTGGTTTCAAACCAGGGTGCTGGGAGGCTCCCTCGCCCCTCATTTTGTGCAGGCGGGTCTCCTGGCTTCCTTCTTTTCCCAGGGAGGCATCTGGAGAGCCCGGCGTCCCCGGCCGGCAGTCCCTACAATTAATAGCCTCCTCCCCTGAGTGTCTACACCGCGCACCGCCACGGTGGCCCCTGGGCTGTGGTTGTCCCGCCTGGTCCTGTCCCCGCAGCTCCGCTGCCTCCTGTTGCGCGCCAAGTTCCCAGGTTCTTGTCGCCCGCCGCGGGGTGGGAGTGGGGGGGCGTTGGGGAAAGGGACTGCGATCCGCAGTGTTTTCTGGGGCTGCCTCCTTTGCCAGGAAGTGCCACAGCTCCCGCCCGCCGAGTGGGTGCAGGTGCCCGAGCGTGCCCGCGCGCCCCGACTCCTCGCTGGGGTGTTCAGGACCCTGAGATCCGGGGAGCCTAACTTCACCTTGGACAGTTTCCCCGGTGGGTGGAGGATTCAATCAGGAGCTCCTGCCTAGGTGGGAAGAGACTTGTAATGGGGTAGGGATGGGGTGTGTGGGGGAAGAGACCGGGGGGGGGGTGGATGGGGAGCGCCTGGGTGAGAGGCGAGACTGTCCGCGACTCAGAGAAAGGCTCTTCATTCCCGGCTACCCAGGCGGAGCTTTTTGAATTTGGTGGAATTTTTCACTTAGGGGGCCAGAGTTCCCTGAAACGCACCTAGTTACCAGGATCGTGCAAACAGTGCACCCTGTGGGAGACTAGGCTTGCATCAACCCTGACAAGTCTTGTTAGGAGTCTTGAACCTTCAAGAGGTTTCTGAGGACACTCCAAGAGAAGCAGCGTCCATCCGCAAAGCCTCTGGAGCCACCGGGTTCACGCTTACCGGCTGGGGGGCTCCAGGAACACCTGTGCGGTTAACGTTGGGCATCTGCCCCAGCGACCTTTGGGGCTTCGGGGTCCTGGTGCGGAGGGGAAGCGTGCTTGCTCTGAAGATTCTGTCCTAGCGGGAAGTTTAAGCTGCGGGGCTCATCTCGAAGCGCGTCGTCCTCCGCACTGTGCGTCCTGCGTTGGGAGACAATCACCAAAAACATTTACACAGGGAGCCCCGGAGGAAGGCGGAGCCAGAGGACCCGCCCTCTAGGCAGCTTCCCCCTCCCGCTTTTGTTTGACTGCCCTTCTGACCTTGAATGAGCTATTTTAACCTTGCAGAGGCTTGGTTTAACAAGAAGCAGAAACTGAAGAATGAGAACTCTCCCGCGGAGGGAAGAGCAGGGGATGGGAAGCTGACCAGCTGGGAAACCCTTGCAGGCCACACACCATGCTGTGGGCATGTGCTGCTAACCAGGTTCACCTGTAACACAGCCCAGTAGTCCTCTCTGGCGAAGTCAAGTTCAGATGGCCTATTCTCGCGCTCTGGGTCTTGCAGCCTTGCTACAGGTTGCACAGAGTTCCAAAAAGCATCCATGGACTGAAAGGCTAGCAGATCAGAACTGTGAATGAACTGAATTTTTAATTCCAGTCTGTAGAGTCACACAGATCTTTCAGGCTTAAGGTTTGTGGAAAGGTGATTTAGTTAATACGCAGGACTGCCCTGGGAAAGACCATACTTAGAAAGTCCTGAATGTGGTTGCATAAACCTGCCAGGAAGCAAACCACAGGGTGCACTCCTAAGACCCTTCTCTAGACACCATCCTGCAAGCACGAGAGGCCCACACTTGACCCTGTATAGAAGGCCCAGTGTGCTGCACAGCTAAGGAGGCCCCTTAAGTAACACCTGATAAATAGAATTTACTTACCTGGGAATGACTCAGTTAATATTAACTTCTCAGAAAAGCAGTTTATCAGTCCAGTAATGAAAAAACGAAATTCTCTTTAGAAGCTACACTAAGTTTCAGAATGCCTATTATTGCCAGAACTAGTAGATTAAGCACTACTTTAAAAAGCCACTACTTTTTAATTTAGTTTCAGGATGATGGGGAAAAAACAGGATGATTTATGGTTCTTCTACTAGATGATTTTTAAAGAGATAAAAGAGCACAAGTAAATGTAACTTAAGCCACAAGAAATCTTGTTCTTTCAGGTTTTCAAGTTGAGTGTCATCATAGTGAGCATTCATTAAGCTCCTGCTACATGATAGGCGTTGCATAGCCTGGCACAATCTTGTGTAATGTATCTGGCCTTGTAGAAGGAACAGCTTTGGTTATTTCCTTTTAATTTTCCAGATGAGAGGCTGAAGTTTCTTGCCTAAAATCACACAGCTGGTAGGTGACAGGAGCCTGGCGAGCAAGCTGAGTTTATTTGCCAAGATCAAAGCACAGTGAGGGGATAGAAAGGGAGGGCAGAAAATGCCTATCAAGTGCCAGGTTGCTTATCTCTTCAGTGTATTTAAATTAAAACTTTTTATGAATGGGAATTTTCTTTATCTTCTACTGTCTTGCTTTTATCAATACGACTTGGATATCTCTTAATATCAGCAAAGATTAACCTCTTGTAACTATATTTGAATCAAGAGAATGAGCCATCTTTTATTTAATCAATTTCTTGTGAATTGAATATTTAGAGTGTTTCTGTGTTTTCACAATCACATGTATTACTAGCATAGTTCATATATGTGTGTGTGTGTGTTTATATTTATATATACCTGTGTATCCATTCAAATATTTCTGATAGATGGGTTCTTAGCTGTGGTATTCCTATGTGAAAAGTATGGTTACTATTAGATTATGCACTTTTTACTACAAAATTCCAACGTGGCCTTTCCAAAAGAAATCAATTTCTAACTTTGGTCAAGTTTTTCCACTGATACATTTTTGGACTTTGGTAGACCATTTAATCTGAAGGTGTCTCAGCCATATTATCCATGAACTAGGGGAGGGTGGCAGGACATGTGGCTTTCCAAAGTGTTTTTCCCACTCTATGCAAGTACTTACTATTAAAATTGAACAAATGAAATGGATTGTATTTGACTATATTTTTATGTACAAAGATAAGAATGTAATGTAGGCTTACCTATTATGACATGAACTCCAGGATTATGTTTCTAGTGCCTATTTATTATTTTTTTTGTGGGGGTGGATTTGTATGTGAGTGATGGCTATGTTGTAGTCATAAATCAACTTTGAAATTCTACTGGGTTAAATAAATGGTTTACTTTTCACTCTCATTTTATGCTCTAATGGGGGGCTTGCTACACGTGGTCACTTAGGGTACCAGATTTATGAAAGCTCTGCCATCTTGTAATTCCACTACATAGACTGTGGTCCCAAGGAGAGGAAGGAGACAGACACAGTGGAGAACTAACACCTGGCCTTCAATGCCTCCGCCCAGGAATGAAACATATTTCTTTCATTCTCTGTCCTTTGTATGTCAGCATTCTAATCTCTTTTCACAAGATGCCAGCCAAATTGGATTAAGGCCCATGCATGTGGCCTCGTTTAATACTAATTCCTTTTTAAAGACTGTCTTCAAATATAGTCACATTCTGAGGTACCCAGGGATAGGAGCTTAATATATGAATCATGGACATTACGATCCAGACCATGACGCATTGTTTCCATGAGACAGCTTATAATGAGATATAGTCACTTCCTTGTTTATTGGAGGAGTCCTGTGAGTTCTGAAACATTTGAAATATTCTTCATTTTTGCATTATATCCATCTCCCTGAGCCCCTGTCCTCACAGATTAAAAAAACTTTTTATTTATTTTTTATTTATTTTGTGTATATATGAGCGTGCATGCATGCGTGTGTGTGTGTGTGTGTGTGTGTGTGTGTGTGTGTGTGTGTATCAGAGGGCGCTGTGTGTCCCTGTGGAGGACCAAGGGTGACTTCGGGAATCATCCTGGATTGCTTCTACCTCCTTTTTGCTTCACTCTGGCATTTTCCAGGCTCTGCCCACCAGGATCAGAAGTGCAGGCCATTGCCATTTCTACCTGGTGTTTTTTACGTGGGACCTGGGTCTGAACTCAGGAACTTTTGCTTTTGAGGCAGAGTCTTAACTCTCCAGCTCTGTCCTCATATTTCAGAGCAAAGAGTATATAATTTTCTCAGTTTCCCAGATATTATTTAAAAAGGCCCAATGTTACTGTGGGCATTAAGTACCTTTTATTAATAGTGTTAACAACTCTACATATTCCTGTGGAGATGAAGAGAGACCCAGATTGAAAGGGTGGGCAATCCCTAGCCTTCCTGTGAGAGTGCGGATACTGTACATACTACATTTCCAACCTGATTCCTACTAGAGAACTAAGTAAGGGTAGTGGTAGATAATGCCTGCTGTGTCTTGTAAATTGATCACTAGCCTGAATCTGAGACCATGTTGCTGGCTAGACAGCATCTTATAATTGCTATTAGCCAGGCAGTAGTTGGAATGTCTTTGAGTGTATTTATAGTTTAGCTTTTTGTTGTTTTTAACATTTCAATGGGGGGGGGATGCATTGTTGTTTAATTGCTGATTAAGATGACTTCAAAAGGGTACACTGTGATTTGACATTAAACCTAAAGTTATTTGCACAGGGAGTCAAGGAAATAGAACATGGGGTATAAATTCGATATCGATGAAGCAAATATTTGACATTGTAGTAATGACGCAATTTCAGTTTCGTTGTGTTTGTCTGTTTTGCAAAGTACAAATCAGATGCTTTTAAGGACAGATACCTCCAGGTACATAAGACTAGATTTATGTTTTGTTATTGAGAGTGTACAGAAGGATTATGTTAAATCCAAACCAAACTGAAGGCAAGAGAAGTTACTTAATCTCTCAGTATAGATAAAAATCAGATCCAAGTAGAAAAAGACTAGTGCAATTAATTCTCATATCTTGTGGAAGCATCTGTAGGTTGATCTGTTGTTTAATAGGAAGCAAGATTTTTTTTCCTCTTAGTGATACAAAGAACAATGGTGTTTTATACAGTTGGTGGTGTCTTAGATATGTTGAAACCCAACAAAGATGGCAAGAACTAAAATCTGGAGCCTGTTTCTTTAGCAGTTTACTTTCTGCCAATGTCACTTTCTCTGAGCCGGTGTCTGGCCCTAGTTCCCACGCTGATAACTAGTCACTTTTGTGACCTGGAGTTGAGTGGTTCCTTAGGAGGGATATGTCTATTGTCTTAGTTCATTTGTGCTGCTATATCGACATACTGCAATTGGATAACTTAAAAACATTGAAAATTTATTTGTGACGGTTCTGTAAGTTTGAAAATCTCTAAGGTCAAAGCACCAACAGGCTGGGTGTCCACTGAAGACTGCTCTTTGCTTTAACATGGCTTTTTTTTTTTTTCCCTGTAGTCTTTAGAGGGAAGAGTACTATATCTTCACATGGTGTAAGGGACAGAAGGGGTGAAAAGCAACTAGACTCCCTCGGTAAACCCTTTTCATAGCAGCAAGCCACTATTATGAAATGTCTGAGAAGGTCCAGCCATCTCCACACCATTACATTGGAGATTTAATTCCTAACACATGTATTTTGGGGGAGTCACATTCACTCCATAGCTTCATGCACTTGGCTTTGTCCCAAGTCAGTGTCCTTCCCACAGGTAAAATACATTAATTCCATACAAATAGTCTCCAGAGTCTTAACCCATTCTAGCACTAACTCAAAAGTCTGAAGTCCAGAGTCTTATCTGAATCAGTAATGAGTGAGACACAAAGCAGAGTCCTAAGGTAAAATACCCTCCAGCCATGGCCAGTGAAATCAAGCAAGTCATATTATAGATATTCCCATTACATATTATGCTGTTTTCTATTGAATACCTAAAACTGGGTAATTTACAAAGAAAAGAAATTTATCTCTTACATTCTTGAGCCTGAATATGATAAACTCTACCCCTGTGGTTCCACCTCTCCTTTCTGCTTGACATTGCCCTACTAGGGGAGCTCTGTGGTGTCCTTGCTGCTGCTGCAAGTCTTTACCTGGGCTTCCTAGCTACTTCAGGATTCTGTTGAAATTTGGCTAGAAGAAGCCATGACTCCACAACCTGTCTTCTGCATGTGTGCAAAACTAGCACCCTGTGAACACTACCAAGGTTTACTGCCTGCGCCTTGAGCTACATCTGGGACTGCTTAAGCCATGGCTGGGGCTGCCAAGGAGCACCATGGAAATGCATGGGAACAAGGTGGCTTCAGGCAGCAGCCTGTGTCTGAAAGCATTCTGCCCACTGTAAGACTCTGAATTCCTATGATCGGAAAAGTGACTTAATGAGGAAAAGTGGAAGGGAGACACGAGCTGACATTTTTTGCCCTGTCTCAATTTGTCATGTTATAATACAACGTAAAGGTCTTCGCCAGAAGCCAAGTGGGTGCCTGTATCATGCTTTTAGATTCCCTGGCCTCTGAGAACCATGAACCACTATCAATGAACTTTAGCTGCATCTACATGGTGCTAGTTCTGCCGGGGTACAGAGGTAGATAGGGATAAAAAGGCAGCTATCTAACACACATGCTAGCAAATATCGTCCATCCATACTAGTCTTCCTGGAGCTGGGTAAAGACTTAGTGGGTAAAGGCACTTGTTCAAACATGAGGACCTAAGTTCAAATCTCAAGAACTCAGATGGAAAATCTGGGTGTGGCCGAACACGTTTCTGTAACCCCAGCAGTCTAGAGGGCAGAGACAGGAGAATCACTGGGGGCTTACTGGCCACACGCCTATTTTCAGGTTCAGAATCAGATCAAGTGTGATAGAGCAGAACCTTTCTCTGACCTCCATGAACACACCTGCACTCATGTGCACATACCATATGCACATACCATATGCACATACCACACACACATACACAGATACACTCCAACCTAGGAAAAGAAAGGAGGGAAGGAGGGAAGGAGGAAGGAAGGAAGGAAGGAAGGAAGGAAGGAAGGAAGGAAGGAAGAAGGGAAGGAAGGAAGGAAGGAGGGAAGGAAGGAAGGATGGAAGGAAGGGAGGAAGGAAGGAAGGGAGGAAAGGAGGGAGGGAAGGAGAGAGGGAGGGAGGGAGGGAAGAAGGAAGAGGAAAATGAAGGGAGGCAGGAAAGAAGGAAAGCACGAAAAAGAAATATTTTTTTCCTTTTGAAGAAAACCTATGGGAAGGAAGGAAAAAAAAAGAAGAGAGGAAGGAAGAAATGAAAAGAAGTAGAAATTTTTCTCCTTCCAAGGAAAATCTGTGGAGAGCATTCCTAAGGTTGGGACATCCCTGAGGAGTGATTTAAGTACAATAACATCCATGAGTTCTTGGCCACTGTGTCTATCTTACTGAGGTCATGTGGATTACTCAAGAAGAAAACAATGATTTTTCTCCTTTGCTAGTACACATTTTCTTCTTCCATTTAGATTCTTATAAAAAATTCAAGCCCATCTTCATTGCAACTCATAGAATGGAATTAAAGGAGGAAAATGAACTTGTTTTGGGAGCTGAACAAATCCCCCGGCCCTATCTGTTACCCAGGAGCGCTTTAGAAGGTTGACACGTGGTTCTAGAGCTGCCCTGGCTGGTGAGGTAATGCTGTTAGGAAGAGTGAGACAGGAGTATTGGTAAAGAACCTCTTTGTCAGAAAGTCCACTGACCAGCGTTTCTGTGTCAACCAGTGCTGTCTGTGGCTCATTTTCATGCCTCGCAGAAGAAAGCCCAGTTTTATTACCGAATCACACTTTCAGAAAACAGAAGCCATCTTTCTGTAAACAGAATGTTTACAGCATCTGTTTTCCATTGAGCAGGTTTTTCTCATCTAAGGATGTATGGAATCCTATAAGATGGCATGCGCCCTGAGTTCTCAGAGTGCTGTCACTCATAGAGTCGGCCTAACTTCTGTCAGGAAGGCTGTGTGGCTCACATCACTGATCTTTGCAGCAGCGCATGATGGCACAGAAGAAAAGAGCCAGGAGGGAAGGCTGCCTGGAGGAAGCACATCACGGCACACAGTGATCCATTATGATATGATCTGACCACAGTATTGGTGGGAAAGGTTTTGTGTCTGCTCCACGTGTGGTGAATTGAGAGTTGGGGTCATAATTGCTCATTACTCACTTCTTTTCCAATTTAGTTGGTACATGGGTAAGGAAGCTCTGGGGTAAAGCAAAGTCCAGGGGAGAAGGGGAACGACAGGAGGAGGCCTGGGACACTGCATTATCTGTTCCCACTGGCCTCACATAGCCTCTGGCTTCAACCTTCTTGATCTTCCCCTAAGCTTCCCCCCTTACCTTAGAGGGACTTGCTCAGATTGTAGCAATCTCATGTGTTACCGCCATGTCCATGTGTCTTGAAATCTCGAGGGCAATGGTAGCTATGCAAAGGGAGAGAGGGCAAAGATAGCCTGGGACAGCTGCATCAGTAAAAAGTTAATGTGGCAGATAACTATGAAGCATTGACTATGTACCAATATTCCTCCCTTCTTGCACTTGACCTTGTAGATCCAGAGGGAAAGGAAGAAAAGAGAGGAGAAGGGAAGAAAGTGTCAGACGATGAAAAGTGCTAGGGAGAAAATGCAGGAAAATGGTAAGGATTGTCCAGGAAGGTGTGTCCAGTATGGCCAACACTGTGGTCAGAGAAGGCTTCTGTGGTCAGGTAACACTTGGAGCTGAGACCCGAGGAAAGTGAGCAGTGATCATGTAAATAATTGGGGAAGAGCACTTGGAGTAGGAGCAGGTGCAAAGGCCCTGAGGTGCTGTCCTTGTCTTCAAGGCACAGCAGGGTGCCCGTGGAACAGGAGCAAGGGGAGGGCAGCAGGAGCTGAGGGTAGGCAGGTACCAGGGACCAGACTGCTTGGGTCGGGAGATCTGCCCCAGGGACTGGGTCAGATGGCAACTGACAGTTTTTAGTTGAGTTACCAGTGGCTCACTAAGAATAGTTCTGGGGAATAGTCGGTGGGAGCTGGGGGAAGCCAAGAGTCCTGCTACTGAGGCTCGACTATAGCCCAGGCTAAGATGGTGATGGCAGAAGCCAGTATGATAGCAGTGGAGGTGGTGGAAAGCAGATTCTCAATCAGCTTTCTAGCTGGAGCAAAAAGATTTACAGGTCAATAAAACAGGGTGTGAGACAGGTCTTTTTCGGGTGATAGAATTTCTCCGAGGTCCTGTGGTGCCAGCAGCATTAGCCCTCATTCTGTTGGTCCTGCTTGCCGCCTGTCCCCGTCTGCCCACATCCTCATGATTTCTTTGCCTCAGATGACCTGTGTTAATATTGAGTGGCCATGCCGTGGGGAGGTCTAGGGTCAGACCTTGACTGCAACGGCTCATGATCAAGATAAAGTTCATCTTTCCCCAGAAGTCCCCAAACCTTGGGAGCCTCTAAGCTGCTTTATTGATTAAAAACATTACTTATAGTAGATGAGCTATAACTAATAAAAAGATGAGAACTAATAAATCATTGGTTACAGAAATTTGGGTTTTGATACATAATAGAGAAAGGAAAAGTGTGTGACACTTTCCTCTGAGTAGCCATCTTGACCTTTGCGGTAATCTCAAGTCTGGGAGGTTCCTGAAACTGACAAGCTTGGGAGGGCATCTTAGTTAATTAAGCACAGGTGTCAACTTGACTGTTGAGGGTTTGAGCTCTGGGCACATTTGAGAATTAGTGGTTGAGTTAAGCCCAGAGCAAACCTGCAAGAGGTTGTCTAGCTGATGGGGAGGGCCCGGCCTATGGTAAGTGGGATTAGGCCCTGGAATAAATCAAGGAGAGCTGGTTGAGAAAGTCAGCATCCTGCTTACTTGGCCAGACATGCTGGTCTGGCAAGTAAGGATCGTCCATCTCTCAGCTGTTATGTGGTGGTGGTGTGGCCAGTTCCCTTGGCCTTGGTGTTGGTGCGTGCTCTCCCGTCAAGCTGGACTATGAACTGTAACCAGTAATCAGAAGAGAATAAACCCTTGTTCCCTTAAGCCGCTTGATGGTCGTTTATCAGCAACCATGCAGGCAAACTGCAACAGAGGGGGAGGGGCTTCCTCCAGAATAAAAAAATGATGGCAGGGGGAGGAGTTTCTACTGCCAATCAAACAGATAGAAGGGGAACTGCTTAGCAGTTAGATGCAGCTGAAGGAGACACCCCAAGCAGTGAAGAAGAAGCCTCACAGAGACTGCTGAACAGCCAAGATCCCAGAGCAGTCAAGAAGAGAGAGAGAGAGAGAGAGAGAGAAGAGAGAGAGAGAGAGAGAGAGAGAGAGAGAGAGAGAGAGACCCATCCGGGTACCCTGGGAAACTTAGCCATGCTGTGATGAACTGCTATGACTCTTCCCTGCTTCTGTCACTAACCTTCACTCCCTGTTCCTGTAAGCAACCCCAATAAGCTTGTTGGTTTGTATCAATCTGATCTGTCGTTGAAACGCCTATCCGGGGTGGGAAGATGGTTGTGTGGTTGTCTCTCCAGGAAAAGTAATTCACACATAATTTAGCAGCCACTGTCAATCTGAGCTAACACACAATAGGGGTGTGAGAGAGATGTCCCTGTGTCTCTCCTTTCCCCTATCCCAGGGGTCTTCCTGGTGTCCACAATCACTTTTACAGTCATGCTCCCACCATTCCTTTGGGTCTGATATGTGAATCAACAGTCTGACCTATTTTCAAGGCCTCTGCAGAACTGAAATGAGTAATCGAAACACGTATTCTAGAAAATTCAACTGGCTAAAAATCCTGCAGGCCTTAGCATATCATGATTAGTAAAGAGTGGTGAATTTATTATTTTCTCATGCTTGGGAGCTATTTCAGTTTCATTACCCATTGCTGTAACAAAATGCTTAACCCAAGCAACTTAGGGTTTAATTGACTCTCGCGATTCCAAGTCACAGTCCATCACTGCGGGGACGTCACAGCAGTAGGAGCTCGAGGCAACGGTTACATGACATCCACAGCAAAGAACAGAGAGGGAATGAATGCACGTAGGCCCGTGCTCACTTCTTGTTCTCGCACAGTTCTGGGTCTCCTGCCCCGGGAATGGTGGCCCGCTTTTAGGCTGGGTCTTCCCACACCAGTTAATGAAAATACACCCTCACAGGCTTGCCCAGAAACCGCCTTAATCTGGAGACTCCTTCTCAAGTGTGCCCGGAGCCTAGGCTCCTGGGCATCAGGCTGATGATTGACACTGACCATCCCAGCAGCAGGTAGGTTAGCCTGCTCAGGCTTCCACAATAAAACGCCACAGTCTGAATGGCCTAAGCAACAGAAATTCATTTTCTCACAGTGCTGAAAGGTGGAAGTCCAAGATCAAGGTGCCATCAGGCTTGTTTCTTCCTTCCTTCCTTTTTTTTTTTTTTGTATATAGGTATGTGTGTGCACGTGTGTGCACTTGTGTGTATGGGGGGCTACGTGTGTATGTATAAGAGGGTGCTGTGTGGAGGCTCAAGGGTGGCTTCAAGAATCATCAGGGATCGCTACCTTCTTATTGCTTTACTCTGGGTTTTCTCACATTTCAGGGTAGAAGGGAAGGCTACTGCCATTTCCACCCTGCATTTTTAAGTGGAATCTGGGATCTGAACTGGTCCGTTAGCTTGTGAGGCAAAGGCTTAATCCCTGAAGCATCTCTCCAGTCCAAGGTGTTTCTTTCTAACTTTTACCCACTTGCCTTCCTGCTGGATTCTCAAGTGGACTTTTTATGTGTGTGGTGTGGAGAAAGTTTTCTGTTGTCTCTTCTTATAAGGACACCAAAATTACTGGATTAGGGGCTCCTGATTCTCATTTAGTATTACGATCTTGAAGGCCCTGTCTCTAAATATAGTCACATTAGGGGGCTATAGCTTCAAATATTGGAAGACAGTTCCTTACTTAACATTAGTAAAATGCAAGTTAAAAAAGTTGATTGAAGGCAATATATGTGCCTTTTAAAATATGCAAGGCACATGTTTGATGCATTTCCACAAGATGTAAACATCCTCTAATGTATCCTAGAAGTCTCTACCATAATTTACATAGCCTAGTTCTATATCTAGCTTGTCTCAGTGCTTCTAGGAGTCAATTTCTAAACCCTACTAGACCACCCTGGTAGCCACTGGTCTCCTCTTTATTCCAGTAACCCAGAGTTGTCTTTATTAGTTTCATGTCAATGAAATCTTATGTTGCTATGGGTTGAATGAGAAATGTCTATCACAAGCTTATGTGTTTGACTATTTGGTCTCCTGATGGTACTCTGTTTTGGGATGTTGTGGAACTGTTAGGCAGTGGAGGAAGTAGATCACTGGGGTTGGAACTTGACTTTTTTTATACCCGGTTCTGCTCCTGTCCCACCTATGCTCCCTATTCTACTATGATGTCAGCAAGCAATCTTGTGTGATTCCCTCCACAGCCAAGAGCCTTTCCCATCATCATGCCTTCCATACTATAAGCACAATACACTATTCCCACCTGAAGTTGTTTCTCATCAGCTCCGAGGTCACAGTAATGACAAAAGTAATGAACATATGTAATCTTCTATGACTATTTTTTATACAGTTCCAGAGTCATGCATGTTGCTATAAGCATCAAGACTTTGTTGCTTTTTATCTTTTATCTTTTCATTTATGTGTCTATCACAGTTTATTTGTTCCCCTGATAATGGATATTTGTATTTCCAATTTTGGACTATTATTTAAAATGCTGCCATGAACATTCAGAAGAAAGCTTTGACGTGGTTTTGGGTAAATGGCTCTAGTTCATAATTCTATAAGTATACTATATGTTTAATAAGGAATTATGAGTGATTTTGTAACATAGTTATGTATGAAAATTCCAGTTTTCCTCATCCCTACAAACTCTTATTATTATTAGTCTTCTGTGTTTTAGTCATACTAATAACTGTATAGCAATTTATTATGGTTTTATCTGCATTTCATTGATGTTTGATGCTAAACATGTTTTTAATGCGATTATTGGCCATTATTATTTCTCATACTGTGAAGTTTTCAAAAATTTCACCTGATCTTTAAAAGTTTTATTTAGCATCTGAGTATTAATTCTGTGCATGGAACATGGTATTGGCAATTGAATCCAGGGTTTTGCTGATGCTAGGAAAACTCTTTGCTTCTGAGCTATGTCTGTACCAAATCCTGTGGAACTGTATACATATATTTTGGATATATTTTTTTCTCCAAGCCTTTTAATTTTTTGAAAGGCACCTTTAAAAGAATAGACTTCTATTCTGCGTTGAATGCCAACATAACAATTTTTTTCTTTTCTATTTTTTTTCTTTCATGTTGTTTCTAAAGATTTTCTTCTACATTTGCTTCAAGAAGTTTTAAAGATTTGGCTTCTTTACTTAATTCTGTGATCCATGTCATTGACATTTGTGAATGGTGTAAAGTGACGGTTGAGGTGTTTTTCATTGTTTGCTTTGTTTCTGCATATTATGTGTATAATCATCCCAACACCATTTGCTGAAGAGGCTATATTTTTCCAATTGGCTTACTTGACACTTTCATTGAAACTTAATTGATGGAAGGTTCTGCACCTGGACCATATTCTGCACCAATTGATCTGTTTGAATGTCTTTATGCTATTATCACCTGCTGTGCTGACTATGGCTTCAAAATCATATGTCATTTTTCAACTTTCTTCAGTATTCTTTGGATTTTAGTAGATCTTTTGTCTTTCTACAGAAACTTTAGAATCATTTGGTCAATTTCTATCAAAAATGCCTAACTGAGTTTGATTGCAATTGGCATCTCAGCATATCTCTATGAACTTAGGCCTTCTAATTTCTCTTATCAATGTTTTTTTAGCTTCATTGTGGAAATCTAAAGAGAATTTTTTGTGCTTTTTTTAGTATCATCATAAATGTTATATTAAATTTCAAGTTCTAAGTTCTAATTACTAGTATACAGAATATAGGTAACTTGTGTTTCTTGACTTTGTACTCTAAATTTTACTAAACTTACTTAAGCTCTGTTGCTATTTTTTAGGGTGTCTTCAAGATTTTCTATGTGCAAAATTGTTTTCGAACATAGTTCTTCTTTCCTACTTTGTGTATATTTTTCTTGTTCTGGCAAAATCTTCAATGTAAGTGTGTGATATTACACACTTACCTATGCATTATTCCTGATCTTGGGGGAAATGCATTCAACTGTTCAACTATGATGATTTTTTTCATTTATTTTTTTTCTCTCCTTTCCTTCTTTTCTTTCTTCCTTCTTTCCCTTCTCCCTTTTTAAATTTCTTTTCCTTTTTCCATGCTATGGATTGAATGCAGGGCCTGTGTTTGTTGGATCTGTGCAGACCACTGAGTTACACCCAAAACCTCTGTAGATTCTTTGTATATGCTTTTATTTGTTTGGAAAAGTTCCCCTTTCATAACTAATTTATTGAGATGTCTGTGATTTATCAATTACCATTTTCTATATTTATTAGATGATGGTATGTTTTCTCTTTATTCTGTTAAAAGAGTTAAATTTCATTGTTTTATTGTGGCAAGATATGTGGAACATCAAAGTCCCATTTTAGCATTGAGCATATTTATGACACTGTCTCGTCACCACTTCTATTTAGTTCAAGAATTTGTTCTTCACTCGGAAAGGAAATGCCATGCCCGTGAAGTAGTCATTCCCTATTATACAATTTTCCAAACCCTGGCCACTACCTGCTTGACATGTCTAGACTTGCTAGAGTAGTCTGTATATTTCATGCAAATGAGATTATGCTATGTGGCTTTTTGCATCTGGCTTCTTTCACTCAATGTGGTTTCCAAGTTTGTCCATATTGTAGCAAGCATCTGTACTTCAGGTTTTTTTTTCATTTTCTTGAGATAGGATCTCACTTTGCAGCCCAAGCTGCATGATTCTCCTGCATCAGCCTCCTCAGTGCTAAGACAACAGAGGCACACAGCCGTACCTTGCCTCGTACTTCACTTTTATGGTCAAATAATATACCCTTGCATGGTGTGACAGTTTGTCTGCATGTGGCAGATAAATTCATGACAAAACAGCTTATGGGAACAAGGGACTTTTATTATGCCTTATGATTATCTACCTTGGCAGATATTGCAGTTATACTACAGTGTTGCTGATAAATTCATGACCAAAGGGCTTAAGGGAACAAAGGGTTTTATTCTGGCTTATGATTGTCTAGTAACAGTTCCTTGTCCAGCTTGACAGGAGAGTGCATACCGAGACCAAGAGCTGAGGGAACTGGTCACGTCATAGCCATAAGATTGCTGAGAGAGGGACAAATTTCATTTGTCAGACAGCACATCTATCCAGGTATGTTGAAGAATGCCAACTCTGAACCAGTTCCCTCCATCTTATTCACCTGCCTAGGGAAAGTCCTCTTATAAATAGGGCTCCTTCGGCAAACATTAATGTAAAAGCTAATATTTTAGCGATTGTTTTTGATCTTTCTAAGTTTGAATTTAGGATGGGATGTCTGAATCACATGGTAACTGTTTACCTTTTAGGAACTTCCAGGCTATTTGTCACAGTAGTTCTGTGTCTTAGCTTATTTGTGCTTTTGGAATAGAATATGAGAAATTAGGTAGCATAAAGAATACAGACTTACTTTTTCAAGATTTCAGAGGTGAATATGTGGAGGATGGAGGTTCCTGCCTTAGGAGAAGGCTTTCTTGCTGTGCATGTGGGAGGACAGCAATGCAGCAACATCAGTGCTGGAAGGCAAGAGAGCAAGAGCTGCAGCTCACATCCTCAAGCTCTTTAGGAAGAGCATTACTCCATTCATAGGGAAATGCACTCACCATCCAACTATTTCCAAGTAGATGTCAACCTCCCAACATTAGTGTGCAGTAGGGTTAAGTGTTCAGAAACATTTGCTTGGTAGGAGACAGTGAAATCATAAAGCTTAACATTTTGCTTTCTCATCAGCAGTGCAAAGGGACTGCAATTTTGCTAATTATTCCCAATGCTTGCTATTTTTCTTTCTTTTTTATTTATTATTTATTCAATTGTGCGTGTATGCATGTGTGTGCATGTATGCGTGTGTGTGTGTGTGTGTGTGTGTGTGTGTAGAACCACAGGCAAATTCGGGAACCACCATGGACTGCCTGCCTCCTCCTCTTCCTTGTTTACTCTGCCCCGGGATTCACAGGCTCTGCCCTACCAGGACCAGAAACGCAAGCCGCCCCCGCTTCCTCCTGGCGTCTATACATGGGGTCTAGGATCTGAACTCAGGACCTTCTGCCTGCAAGGCGGAGGCTTAACCCCTGAGCCACCTCTCCAGCCCCTTATTTTTCTTTCTTTAAACAAATTTATTTATTTATTTATGGTGAACATGTGTGTGCGTGTGTGTGTGTGTGTGTGTGTGTGTGTGTGTGTGTGTGTGTGTGTGTATACATGTATGTGGGGAGGCCAGAGTTGAATATCAGGGTCTTCCTCTCTCACACACCACCTTATCTCTTGAAACAGGGTCTCTCACTGAAGCTGACCCTTGCTGTTTTTTCTGGCCAGAAGCCCGCAGAGCCTCCTCTCACGGTCACCCTGTGCTGGGGTCACTAATGTACATTCAGCCACACTGAGCTTTTTCCATGGATGTTCAGGATCTGAATTCAGGTTCTCCTTCCATAACAAATGTTCTTACCAACTAAGTCATCTCTCCAGGCCTTGCTGTTTTCCTTTCCTAGAAAAAAAAAAAGACCAGTCTTGTTAGTGGACATCAAAGTTATAGACTACATTTCCCTTAATGACTAATGATGTCTTTTCTTAGTCACATCTCTAGGAATGCCCATGTAAGTACTTTGTCCTTTTTAAAAATTGACTTGTAAGCAGGCACCTTACCCATTGAACCATCTTTTTTTTTTAAAAAAAAATCTTAGGTATTTGACCCTTATCAAATATATGATTTTGAAATATTTACCCTCATTTTCACTGTCTTTACTTTTTTGATAATGTCTTTTGCTTAAGTCTAGTTTAATGTATTTTTTCTTTGTTGCTTATATTTTGATATTATAATTAAGAACCTATTGCCATATCTAAGGTCATGAAGATTTTCCTGTTTTCTTCTAAGAGTTTTATAGTTTTAGCATGCAGGTCAGTGGTACATCAATATTTCTGCTGTTATGTATGTAAACATCAAGTCGACTTCTGTAAGTAAATTAGTCCTCCCTACATCCCACTCCTAGGTGTTAGACACAGCTGTCAACTTGACAGTTGAGGGTTTGAGCTCTGGACACATTTGTAGAGAATTAGTGGTTGAGTTAAGCCCAGAGCAAACCTGCAGGAGATTGTCTAGTTGATGGGGAAGGCCCAGCCTATAGCGGATGGGATTAGGCCCTCGAATAAAATACAGGAGAGCTGGTTGAGAAAGTCGGCATCCTTGTACACAATACACTTGGTCAAACATGTTGGTCTGGCAAGTAAGGCTCACACCTCTTTCAGTTGTTATGTAGAGATGGTATGGCTAGTTACCTTGGCCCTGGTATTGGTGCATGCTCTCCTGTCAAGCTGGACTGAGAACTGTAACCAGATTGTCGTAAGGAAATAAAACCCTTGTTCCCTTAAGCCATTTGATGGTATTTGTCAGCAACCATGCAAGTGAACTGCAACACACCCCAAAACTGCACTTCTGTATCCTTGCTTATTGTCAACCAGTGGTGAGCTCTGATATTCTTCTGTGTGACAAACTTCAGTTTTAAGCATGTTATGCTTTAGAAAAGAAAACATCACGAGTGACGACTTTTGCTGCTTGCCGCTGCTTTTGTTTTGCAATGTCTTTGTGTGCAGTAGTGGTTTTCAAAGTGTGATCCTGGATCAGTGGCATTCACACCCCGTGGGAAGGAGTTAGAAGACAGCCTCAGGCCTCACAATCTATGTTTTAGGCAATCCCACACTCTGATGTACGATACAGTTTTAGAGCCACTGGTGTGGAGAACCCAGAAAACTCTCTTCTGTATGAGTTAACCTTTCTATCTTTGATATAATAAGCTATGTAATATGAGGCATGAAGAAATGATCCATCATGTGCCTATCTGCTGTTGCCTTGGATGTGTGCAATGGTGTAGCACGGGAAGTGCCATTGCGATAGGGCGAATCTCAAATCCCAAGAAGGAAGAGGCTTCTTGCCCTAAATATTCTAGAGCTGTTCCTGTCACAGCTCCAGCAACCAAAACCAGAGGGTTACGATCCACAGAAGGTGCTAAGGCAGGGCCCCGGCTGAAGACTTGAGTGAAGAAATAAAATCCCAGGGCTCAAAATATGCTCTTGAGGCAAAGGTGTCAGAGGCTGACTTTAGTAACCCTGATAGGAAACAAGAAACTAACATCCCTGGTGGGCCCACTGTAGGGAAGCCCAAATGCATCATGTCAAAGGGATGGCTTTCTTAGCCCTATGGGCAAAGGATGGGGCTTGCTCTTACTGGCAAGGATTACCTGGAGGCCTCCAAGCCTATGTGTCCTCTTCATTCCTTGCTGGGGAAGAATGGCGAATGTTTATAAGTTCTCCAGGCTCAGCTGTAGACACAACAGAATAACTTCTTGGCCTGTGTCTCATGTTCTATCTAGTCTTGCTCTGGAGATAAATGTCAGCTAGTGTTGTTGATCGACACTTCCTGATTCAAGACTCAAGCTTCTGAGACCATCAGTGCGGATCCAGGTGAAGAGTCCACTGTCTAGACAGGTTTTATTTCTTGTGGTAGAGCTTTTGTGCTTCTAGGTGCCATGACTTGTCTCAATTATCTAAGTCCAGAGTTTTGCAGTCACTTTGGTTATTACCAGTTCCTTGACTCCTATCTAATAAGGCACCAGTTTCCAGGGACTCATTCTCAATAAGGTCCTTGTTTTTTTTCCTATTCTTCTGCAAATTCCATCTGTTTTATGTCACTGTGTTAGTTTGGTATATGCTAAGACTATCATAACAAAATATCACAGACTGGGTGGTTTCTTACCATTAGGGAGTCTAGAAATACTAGATTAAGGTATAGGCAGTATGGGCTTCTGGTAGGGCCTCCTCTTTATCTTAGGTGCTGCCTTCCCTTTATGTATTTATAGGTCTCTCTTCCATGTGGCCCTGCAACACCAATGTCTCTTACAAAATCAGCAATCTTATTGGGTCAGGTCCCTGTATTCATGAATTCCTTTACCATGTTACCTACCTTAGGGGTTGGGGGGGGTTAGGGTTTCGGTATGTGGTTTTGGAAAGACAGAATTCATAACATCCACAAGAATCCCTATTATCCCATTTGTGGGTTAGTGTAGATCTCGCTGACCCTCATTCCCAAGGCCCTTCAGATCAGTCAATGCATACACAGCCATGCTCTCCTCAGTCACATCACACTTTAGTCTGATTAAAAATGAGAGCAATTCACCCAATGACTAGAATTTAATCCAACTCTGTAGTCTGGCATTTGCTTCTCAGGTAATAATAGCATAGCATAATAATAGCATATTGTGACAAAAAAAGTCACAATAATGCCAAACCACATACCCTAATACCATATAACATCTTAACACAATACATTTTCAAGTCCACTGCATTATTCATTGTGCCAGATGAGCTTGTTCACCACAAAATATTTGAAATCATCTTCTCAGCATTGTTCTTCAGGCATGTGCTCCTGCCTCTAGACCTTCATGCAATTGTTCCATATGGAACAATTTTTCTACTTGCTCACATTCTGCCCATCCTTTCAAGATTCATGCTGTGTCTTGCCAGTGATACCTTCTAGTGCTTCTACACGCCTGCCTACACTCATTTTCCTCTCCGGGCTTAGATTTTTATTCCAAAGCACATGTTAATACACTTTGTATGTGTGCCTGTGCTCCTGCCCAAGCTATCTGAAGATGTTTTTTTCTTTTTTAAATTTTTATTATTATTATTATTATTTATTCAACTGTGCGCATGTGCGTATGTATGTGCGCGCGCGCACGTGTGTGTGTGTCTGTGTGTGTGTATGTCTGTGTATGTGTAGAACCACAGACGAATTCAGGAACCACCTTGGACGCCTCCATCACCTTTTCTGCCCAGGATTCACAGGCTCCACCCTACCAGGACCAGAAGTGCAGGCCGCCCCCGCTTCCGCCTGGCGTCTATACATGGGATTTGGGATCCGAACTCAGGACCTTCCGGCTGCAAGGCGGAGGCTTAACCCCTGAGCCACCTCTCCAGCCCTGAAGATGTTTTTTTCATAGTGCACAAGGGTCAGCACTCTGTCCTCATTGCATGCATGGATGGGTGGATGGACAAATGAAACAGGAATGAAGGAAGATTCCATTTGATAAAATTTTCTAAGAATCTTTAGGTTAATTGTCATCTCTGAGGAAACTTCTGTAATTTTATCTTGGACTGTATCACACCAACAGATTATTTATTTTGCTTTATTGAGATAAGGTCTTGCTATGTAGGTAGTTCTAGGTTGTCTGGGACTCACTATGTATACCAGGCCAGATTTGAATTTGCAGCAGTCCTCCGTAGTGCTGGCATCACTATGCTCAGTCTCTTCAACATATTTTACATCTCTTAAATACCTTCATCACTCCAAGAGAATTTACTGTTTGTCTTTTCAACCCCCCACCCCAACCTTCCTGGAAATTGGAACTCTTTCTGTCTTGTTCCCTGGCAAGGGTACTTAGCATCTGGTTCATGGCAGGTACTTAGTAAATATTTGCCCAATGAATGAATGAGCTTCACATCTATCTTCTGATGGTAGAGTGGGTGGAATGCCAGCAAGGTATGCATGCAGGAGGGAAATCCAAATTTGTGGTACCTCTGTCATAGTTTTTGAATCAGGTTCTCCCAGAGGCTGGCTTTGAATTTATATCAGTTCTGCTGCCTTAGTCTCCCAGGTGTTGAGATTATAGGCAGGAGTTCAAATGGAGAAATCTGGACTTTTTAATCCCACCCGTGAGGTATTTAGGAAATCTCATACCAACTTAGAGACAGAGGTGCATATTGTATTTTGCTTTATATATTGTACATGTTAAACAATTTTGACATGGATTGAAAATATAAAACTTGACTCAATATCTAAAAAACTGAAATGAAATAATATATGTGAAAATTTGAAGACTCATGCAGCATACTATTTAGGAAAAACAATCTTTTTTTTAAAAAAAACTGTGTGTGTGTGTATGTGTGTGTGTGTGTGGTGTGTGTTCTGTGTATCAGAGGGCACTGTATATCCCTGTGGAGGCCCAAGGGTGACTTCAGGAATCATATTGGATTGCTTCTACCTCCTTCTTGCTTTGCTCTGAGATTTCCCAGGCTCTGCCCACCAAGTACAGAAATGCAGACCACTGTAGCCACCATTTCCGCCTGGTGTTTTTACATGGGACCTGACATCAGAATTCAGGACCTTCTGCTTGTCAGACAGAGTCTTAACCCCTGAGCCATCTCTCCATCCCCGCAAAAGCAATCTTTAATCATTTGACAAGCAGACCAGATAGTGGATTTGTTTGTTAAATGTAGATTTTTACCTGAACCATTCCTTAAGGGAAGCAGAACATACTGTAACTTATACTAAATAAAGAGAAACTTTCCAAATCTGATGCCCTCTGCTTCCTTCTTCCCCTTTGGGTTTTATTATCCCTGGCTCAGGAGTCCCTGTCTAGTTGTTTAATATGCCATTATCTTTAGTTCCACAAAGGTTGGATGTCTCTGTGCCTTTGCTCATGCCGATTCATTTGATTTGTAAGTTTCCCTGGTCTGTTGTTTAACTAGCCCGTCACCGTCTCCAGCAAACCTTTCCCCAGTTGTCCTAATGACCAGGAAAGAACCAACCACAATACCGCCCATTTTTGCCCTTGTGCCTCAACACTCATATATTATGTAAGTTATATCTGCCTGACTAATCTACAAGCTCCTTGGCAGGGAGGGCTATACCTTGTTTTCATTTGTATATCTTTCTATGTGTCATATTTTGTGAGTTGCATTTTCAAGACTTTTGGAAATGAATGTTCCATCCTTCATCGTTTGATTATCTGGGTCCAGGGGAATTTGAAGAGAAGGAGCAAATCTATTCTGGAATCCTTCTTGAAGGCTGATCTAGCCCCCTGTGGTATTCTTGTTACTGGGAAGGGCCAATCTCTTTGATTCTACCCAGGCAAGAGTGTAGCACTCAGTGCCCTGAATCTTTGGGATGTTGACAACCTGAAGAAGGAAGATATTAGCTGAATCTCTTGCTCTGTGTTGTCTGTCTGCATTTTCTACAATTGGCAAGAGAGAACTGTCCCATGGGCCAAATCCTTTCCTTAATTTCATTTAGACTTTGGCAAAAGATCTAAGAAGTGATGCAAGTATAATTAAAAATACAACTTACTTTTATTGTCTTCAAAAAACTGCATCTATAAATGTACTTGCTAGGAATATTCCACCCTGAAAATGCCTGTTTGTTGTCTTTCACTTTCTCTGTGTTTATGTAGGCCTGAATATATATATTTCCCTTGTAAATGTGTCTATTAATTTCTCCATCTCTATTTTTTAAAACTTTATTTACTCTCTCTCTCTCTCTCTCTTTCTGTATGTGTGAGTGTGTGTGTGTGTATCAGAGGGTATTGTGTGTCCCTGTGGAGGACCAAGGGTGATTTTGGGAATCATCCTGGATTATTTCTATCTCCTTTTTGCTTTGCTCTGGGATTTCCCAGGCTCTGCCCACCAGAGCCAGAAGTGGAAGCCATTGCTGTTTTCCACCTGGTGTTTTTTACATGGGACCTGGGATCCGAACTCAGCACCTTCTCTGTGTTAGATAGAGTTTTAACCCCTGAGCCATCTCTCCAGCCCTCTATTTTTGATTCCTTACAGTCTTTATCTTTTCCATATTCTGCTTTGTTTGTTGGGGGAAAAATCAGCAAGAATCTATAAAAGAAAATATACTTCATGAAAATTTCTTCTAAGGACTTAAGTAGGCAACACAACAGTTATTATTTAGTTATTTAGTGTCTTAAAATATAATTTTTGTATTACTTTATTTTCACTTGTGAACTTCAACAGCTATGCATGCTTTTCTCATATATGCAACTAAACTATGTACATTGTATTTTTAATCAATCCAACATTATTCATATAACCAAATTGAAATAATGATATTTTAACATGACCATACAGTTTGTTGGGCTGTTCCTTAAGTGGTGAGAGATAAATTTTCCTGGTTTCATTATTATAGGTAGATTGTTTTTAAAACCTCTGTAAAATTATTTTTGTATTTGAAGGTTATTTTGAGGATAAAGACATACAGTCTTTAAAAACTAAGAACACATGACATGAAACACTTCTCAGTTAAAAAATAAGCTCTTTTAATTTTGGATCATAACAGTTAAGAGATGACAAGAGGCAAAGAATGTGTTCTTTCAACAAACATTCCAGCATATACCTAGATACTAGAAACTGCTATAAAAGTGTGAGATCCAAAAGCAAGAACTAAAAAAGATCCTGCCTGCAGAGAGCCTATGTTCCAGTGAGAGAAAACAGAAAAATGTGTCAGTTACTCTCTTATCTGTTGCTGTGAGAGAACATCCAAAGTCAAGCAACTTAAGGGAGAAAGGGAGATTTATTCAGCTCTATGGTTCCAGAGGGCAGATAACATGGTGGAAACGGGTGACTGGTGACAAAAGCTGGAAGTGGGCTAGGTCACTCCCTTCATGGAGACTGAAAACTTCAAGACCGCCGACTGCAAGAGCAGTTGGAAGTAGGGTGGAGGTAATCCACTTCAAGGCCCACCCCCTATGATGTGCTTTCTTCCAGCAGGCTCCACCTCCTAAGGTGCCATGACCTTCCCAAACACATGAGTCTGTGGGGAACACATTTCAAACCATGACAGAAAGTAACCATGACAATAAATGTCCTTAATTATAAGATGCAAGATGAAATGAGAAAAGAAATGTGGCAGAGGGGACGTCTGAACAGAGACTTGAAGAAGGGAGGGAGGGAGGTGGCCATACAGATAAGGATGCGAGCGCAGGGCTGTCAGAGGGGACAGCTCCGAGCTGACGCTGGACTCTTGGAGGAACTAGAAGGCTAGATGGCAGGCGTTACAGTAGGTGGTACCTGGGTGTGTCCCAAAGTCACACAGATCAGACTGAGACCTCCTTTCAGACTCTTGTCTCCATCAAAAAATTCCAGAAGGAGACAGTCAAGCAACCTGGAGGAAGTTTGTCTGCTATCTGACATACTATGATGCTACTTTCTCCTGAGAAAATTGTCTGCTATCCAATTTTCAAGGCTGTAGAAATGGTGATATTATGAGTCAAAGAACATCTGACAGTGACCTGGGTCAGCCACGTTGGTCCCAGTTGGTCTGGGGAGTCTTGCATTTCCACTGTTCTAGCAGTCTGGTGTCTTACTCCAAGATTGCCAGATTCAAGGCACAATGACATTTGCTTTTCTTCCCCTTATGTCGATCTAGTAAACCTCAGTTGGTCAGAAGAGTACTCCATCAGAGGAAGGCGGAGCCATATTGTGGAAGAGTTATAGGTGCTTGTAAGAACTTAAGCTTTTACTCTGATCTTGTCCTGAAAGAGGGCTTTGAAAAGACTACATGGATTTACTTTCTCTGAAGAGGCAGATGCTGGACCTGGGCTAGGAACTGTTGTATTTCTGATAGATTCCTCTGGTGATTCTGATGTGCTCTTAGCTATGAGACTGCTCCTTCAGTTCATATAGCCCAGGATTTTAAATTAAAAGGTGATTTCACACAAGGATGAAATTTTCTTGACCCCCCCCCAATCAGTGATTTGGAGATATTAGAGATTATGAAGAAAATTAAGACCCAGAGGTTAAGTGACTTGCCCAGAGTTACACAGAGCCAGATTTGAGTGACCTTTCTGATTCAGAGTTCGGCATACCTTCCGCTGGGCTGGGCTGCCTAATCAGGTGGTTTGTCCGTTTGATTCCAGTAAGTTCCCATTAGGAACATGGTCAGAACCCAGCAGCTCTGTAAGGCTGATTGGTTGATTAAATGTTTGGTTATCTAAAAATCAAATCGGCAACTGGGGTTATTTTAACCTTTATGGTTGAGAGTGATTCAAAATATATTAATCACATTTTCTGCTTCTTGAGAAGAACTTTGAGAGAGTCATACCATTTCAGAATTGGAAGGGACTTTAATTGCTCAGGATCTTGCGGTGCTCTGGTCACAGTTCTGCAGTAGGCTCTTACTTAATGTCATTATAAAACATAAAAGCAACTCAGTTGACCTTGGGCATAGTTGAGATTTTTAGTTTCTTTTTAAATACATTTCTGATATTGGTTGGCTCTCTTTCCTTTGCCTTGTTTCTTGGACATCATTGCTGAATTTTGCTGTATTTAATTAATGTCTTTTTATAACGTTGGGTTCCCTGACCTTACTTTGTAACTTGGACCTCGATGATATCTACAGCGTCTGTGCTTATAGATATTGTTGTCACTCCTGAATGCACTAATGTAGTTACAAGGGGAATCAGTCTGGAAACCACTTTTCAGACAAATACTCTGGCCTCAGAACTAAGCTGGGGAAATGATTTCAGCAAAACTATTTCTCCTCCACTTATACACTCCTGTGAGCGTCAGTTAGTAGATTTGTCCCAACTGTGGGGGCAGGTCACACATTCCCACTGAGAACACTTGGTGGAGATTATAGGGGCCCAGTATATAAATTTTATTTTTACTAAGCCCAAATTGGAGGTTGAAGTTGTTTCTGAGTTATTGGAGGCTTTGGAAACAGGAAGAAACATATTTAGTGTATTTTTCCTTCTGTCTTCCATTCCACAAGAGACATCACATTTAGCAAAAGGCCCAGGTAGGAAATGTTCAATTAAGCTACTAAAGCAGTCAGTCCTATTCATTAGCTACTTTGAGGTTCTCTCTTTTAAGGCTTACTCATGTTTTATAATGTATAAAGTTCAATCTAAATTTATTTCTGGATGCCTATACCTTCATGATTCAGCTCCTAATGTTCTCCACCAGAAGGGGCATAATTTCTGTCTTATCACAGTGTAGCCCTCCAAAACATCGGTGAATGACTGGCATTCTTCTGTGGGTGGTTCCATTGAGAGATTCCTTGAGGAAGTTCTGACAATGTCGGTGGCAGGAGAATCAGCATGCTCTCCGTTTTATGAAGAATGACTGGAATGGTTGTGCAGGAATCACCCGAGGAACGTCTAACGCCTGATTTACCATTACATGAGGGATTGGGATGAAGTCTTGGGTTCTTGTCTCATCTAGTTCTGATGTCATTTGCTCAGGTCCTAAATGATCCCTTGGAAGGAAGACAGATGGTAGCTCTCAGACTTAGTTTTAAGTGACGTTGCCCTCATGCCTGCAACGTGCTATTCATATCAACATGCTCCCCAAGTACGTGCCAGGGAGCCGTGGGGGCAGCTGTGGTGTCAGAAATGAAGGGCTCTGACTTACTCCTCCAGTTGCCGGGACTTCAGCCAGCAGGAAGCCTTGGCTGTACTGCGCTTTCATAAGGGAGTGCCTCTGTTGAAGAGGGCCACCTTGCCCAAGGTCACCCAGTGTGTGGCTGGCACGAATGACTCATCCTCATGGGTGTATAAAGGTCCCTCTTCCTGTCCCCAGCTGAGAACCTCTCTGAAGCATGTCCCAGCTTCAGAGTCCTCCCTGCAGGATGCCTAAGGCATTTCTCCCTCAGCTAGACTCCCTTCTCCTTCCCCTAGCTTTCTGCCCTTCCCCAAGCTCGTGCTTACTAGAGAACCTCCTAAGTCTTCTGCCTGCCAAACATCACCTCCATGTCTGCGCCTTTAAAGTCTGCCCATTAAAAATATAGCATAGACTTCTCCCACATAACTGGAGATAAACTCTTTCAAGTCATTAAACGAAAGAAAGAAAGAAACAAACAAACAAAGAAAAACTAAGGCTAAGTCAGGACAAGAAGCAAAAGTAGAATAAGGATTGACTAGCTCCTTCTCTCTATCTGATCTTGGAATATAGTGTGATTATTGTTAGGGGTTTTATTTTTTCGTGTTTGTTTTAAGACAGTGTCCCACACTGTACACCAGACTGGCCTTGAACTCGTGTGTCTCCAGTTTCCTTGGTGTTACAGGTATAAGACATTGTGCCCAGTTTGAATTTGGGTTGTGGAATGATACCTTATTTCTCTGTGGTGGTCAGAAAACATTATTTGAAGTCTTCATCCAGTTATTCCAAGAGCTGATAATATGGAGAAAGAAACGAGGAGAAATGATGTTTCAAACCTGATGCCTTTTCTTGGTGCTCTGCATTGTAAACAGCTCTAGATGAAGTCGTTTTTTCATTTCCATCATGCCGTCGTGGCGGTGGCAGGCGCTACTGAAGAAGCCCACGTGGGAGTGGGCAGCGGTTCCTGGCGGCTGTAACCTAGATTTCCCTCCCACCAGAAGGGAAATGCTTGTCAAGGCATTTTCATTCTGCCTTCCAGCCAAGCTCAGCCAGTGTCTGCCTCACAGAGGGGGTTCAGGGAGGCCATTTTGGACGGCGTAGACCAGGGTGCGAGGAACAGCAGTGGAAGGCTGCACGAGATAGAAGTCAGGGTGAACATACAGTGAGCGACATCCAGGCAAGAAGCGAAAACTTAGGGGGAAAGCAAAACAAATCAACAACAACATCAAAGAAAAATCAGAAAGATAGCTTTTCTTTCTGTTCTTTCCTTGGATCATCCAGGGAAGTGTGTGTGTTGGAGGATTCCTTCCCCCGGGAGACCCCTGGTTTCCTGATGTGCCCTTCCAAATGAGACAGGGAATGAGGCTTTTCTGAAGTCTGGGCCATCACCCAGCTGCTTCTTCACAATGTGTGGGGAAGGAAGAAGACTATGCGATGCAAGTATGAGATCCCTTCTCCATTTCCCAAGTGTGCAGAGAAGGGGACAAATTGGTGGGGGGGTGCACGTGAGCAGTGATTCCCTGATATTTTGGTGGCAGGCACCTGGGCAGTAGTTTCCTGATACAGTGGGAAGGGAATCCTGGTTTTAACTCAAGGAGACCTGAAATGTGTTCCAGCCAAAGAAGAAGCAGACTGGGGGACTACCTGGCCCCTCGGGGCCTGGCGGTGCAAGCTTACAGGCTAGGGGAAGTGGGGCTAGGGCGCTAGGGGGCGGCGTGGAGTTGGGGGCAGAAGGGACGGGGCCTGTAGGCTTTGAAAAGGAGGGGAAGGGGAAGGGCACTCAGGTTTGGTGCCCGCCGCTGCGCGCAAGGGTCAGCGTGACTGAGCCCGGGGGCGGGGATCAGCGCGGCGTGGAGCGGGCACGGGGGACCCAGGCGGGGAGGGGACGCGCGCAGACTGAAAGCGGGCAAGGCAGGCAGGGCTGGCAGGCGGAGGGGAGGGCAGGCGCCCTGGCCCGGGGCGGCGGCGCGGGAGGAGAGGAAGGCGGAGGCGCGGGGAGTGCGTTTGGGGCGCCGCGGCGGGGAGGGTGGCGGCCGCCGGTGCGCGCGGGGCGCTGTGTGTGCGCGCTCTCCCTCTCCGGGAGGAAGATGGCCCAGAAGGGAAAGTTGGGGTGACGCGCGCGGCCCCCGGACGCTCGGCAGGGGGGACCGCGGCGAGTCCGTCGGAGCGGCGGCCACCCAGGCCGGGGGCCGCACAGTCCCGCCGCTGCGGCCGCGCCCGCCCCCTCACTGCAGGTGGCAGCGGGCGCTCGGGGTCCGGGCGGCCCGGGCGCGGGCGTGCGTGCGGGGGAGCCCGGCCGAGGGATGGGCTGCGCCCCCAGCATCCATGTCTCGCAGAGCGGCGTGATCTACTGCCGGGACTCGGATGAGTCCAACTCGCCCCGCCAGACCACCAGCGTGTCGCAGGCCCCCCCGGGTCCCCTGCACGGCCTCTTCGTCCACACCGACGCCTCCGACGCCATCCCCTCGGGCCGCGCGGCGGGACCCCTGGGTTCGGTCCGCGTCCGCCGGACCCGGGCCGAGCTGGGCAGCGGCAGCAGCGCGGGTTCCTCGGCCCCGGCCGCGACCACCTGCAGGGGCCGGAGGCGTCACTGCTGCAGCAGCGCCGAGGCCGAGACCCAGACCAGCTACGCCAGCGTCCAGGTAAAGGCCGGGTCCCCCACCGGCTCGGGGGGGGGGGCGGGGGGCGTCTGTTGGGTCCCGACGGGGCTCGCGGGTAGGGGGCTCCCGCAGAGTTGAGCGGCCGTGACGCGGTCGGTTTGGGGGGAGGGTATCGTTGAGGAGTTTACTTTTCATTTGTGCGGGTGGTGAGGACCAGGAAATTCACAAGAAAAAAAACCCCCGGAGGGGTTCAGAGAGGGATCTCAGCTGGCTCGGGGTGGGGGGAGGTGGAAAGGGGAACTCTGAGAAGCAGTTGGGGTGGCCTGTTTCTCGCTGCGGGGAAAAGAAGGCTGTGGACCGACTGATGCAGGCAGAGGATGGTTGGTACACATCACCGAGAGCACGCGGGTTCCACTGAATGAAATCTGAGCACCGAGCTGGATTTGCATGCCTGGAAGTTAAATGGTGCAGACCCAGCACCTGGGTAACCAGGGCGTCCAGTGTTGAGATTTTCACCTGGGCAAGCAAGCCAGGCTGATGGCGAGTCAGCACAACACAGGGGCCAGGTGCAGGGATTTGTGAATGAAGGAGAGTGTGTTGGGAGAGAGCTACAGGAAGGGATCGGAAGAAGCGGAGCCGAGCGGAACCTGTTGTCATTTCTGCGTTTCTCCCGGATGACTGCATCCTAGACATAATCCAGGCAACCTAGCCAGAGTTCGGATTGTCAGCAGAGCTGCAGTGGTTTTCAGCGCAGCGCAGCCGCCTCAAGATGACGGTCTGCACACAGTCTGATCTTTTAGGGTGGGATCGTTAAGTAGAAGCTGCTACTGGATTGGCTAGAGCAGTCCCAGGGTAGTTTCTTAATGGTGAAAATCTATTATAGTAGTTCCCATCTATATGTTTTCAAGGTACCGTGATATTCAGAATGGTTTATCTTTGTGTCAACTGGAGCACAAACCTTTTTCTTTAAAGCAAACAGAAGTACAGAGGAAAAGTCAGTATCTCTTAAGACTCTTCATGTTAGATAGACATAGCTCTTACACTGTTACTAGGTTACCAGGAACCTTTCTCTTATTCTTTGACACAATTATGTATTTAATAGTTACAAAAGCATTCAACAGTTGGCCTAGTGTGTGGAAGCCCCCTCCTCCCCAGTGCACCCTTGGGAGAGGAGATGGGAGGACAGAACAGCTGCTTTAGTCTGGAAGACTCAAAGCTTCCTTTAATGAGCTTAAATTTTGTAAAAACAGCATCTGCTTTTGCAACATACAATTTAACTCTTGAATCTTAGCACTTGCCCGCGTTACTCTGGTAAGAATCATGAGTACCATTAAAATAAACTAATTGAGCACTGCTATGTGCCAGGAGGAATAAGTTTCTCTTCTTACTTTTTTGAATGTCAGTAGTGCAACTGCTAGCACAGAATGTACAAAGACAATGTATCTGTATTCTTGACAAGTGCAATCTATCAATTACGTTTGTGACAGAGACATGTACTAGGCAGGAAATTTACTCCTGTCACTAGTCATATAAAGTTAGCAGTTATAGTAATTTTAAGGGTTTAAAATGTTGTGTTTTGGTAACATCCTCAAATTAGAACGTTGAAAAGAAAGTTTGAAGACCTGAAGCTGTAGTTCAGAACAGTGACCCCTCATGAACTCTGTGGGATTCCGTTTTGGTTATTCAAGAGAAATTGTGTATTTTATGCCTTTCAGAATACCAAGAAACTCATTTTCCTACCTGGTGAGTGTAGCTACTTGGTATTTGTTTGGTGAAAGAAAAAAATAATGAATGAAACCATTTTCTGTGTTTTAATGTTTTCCTCAAGAGGATACTTAGGAACCAAATGGAGTAAAACTGAAGGGAAAATTAGTCCCAATTATTAGCAGCTAGTATAAACTTATATAAATCTTATTACTATTCAACATGCTTTACTTTATCAACACTATTCCTAAATAAGAGTTTAATTCATTCCAACCCATTACTAGGAATGTTGGAAATGAAATTGCTACTTTAGAGATTGAACACCAATTAGCATTATGAGGATCTCAGAAATTATACATTTGAAATTAGAGACCAGAGATAGTTATACAAATCATACCGAGCTTTATCACAGAATTACCCTAAAGTATTTATTTTGTAGCCTGTCACTTGATATCTTCTTGCCTTTCTCAATCTGAAAGCTCACATGTTCTGTATACTTCCATAGGTGAGATCATTTTGTTAAACGTTAATGTAAGAGTTCTTTGTCATCATCACCAGCCACAAGGCTCTTCTTGCCTTTCTAATAATATACTTCATTAGAAAAATAAAATCTTAGGGCTAGGGAGATGGCTCAGGTGTTAACGCCTTTGCCTGGCAAGCAAAAACACTTGAGTTTGGATCCCAGATCCCACGTAAAAAACCGGGGTGGAAATGGAGGTGGTTTGTACTTCTGGCTCTGGAAGGCAGAACCAGGGAATCCCCAGAGCAAACCAATAAGGAGGTAGAGCAATTCAGAATGATTCCTGATGTCACCCTTGGGTTTCCACAAGCACATACAGAGCCCTTTTCTAAATCCACACACCCACATTCAAATCCACACACCTACACACTAAAAAATAAATAAATAAAAAGAAACATGAAGTCTTTGCTATTTGGTCCTGTTTACAGTGTTTCAATAGTTTTTTCTTCTTTGCACATCAATTACAAACAATATCTTCATGATGTAGCCGGCCCATGGTATTCCCCAGAGTAAAAATGTGTGCTTGATATCTTTTTCTTTTTTCTAGTGATAATTCATTTCATAAAGCTTTTAAGAGTGATAAAGCATTATGATGTCAAACATGATGTCAACAGGAACCTTCTTGAATACCTAATTGGCAAAAAAGATTATAAGCATTAATAATTCATATGCAGCACACTGCTGTCACATGACTTTCCATTTCTGGTAAGGAGTTAGATTTTTTCCCAATTGCTATAAAAAATGCAGCTTCCTAGCAATTCATCTCCTTCTTGCTCACTTTTTTTTTTTTTAAATAGTACTAGAACAAGAGAATCCTGTAGGGTGCTTACTGTTGATAGTGTGCCAGTTTTATAGTTTGTGTTCAGAAATCCTCAGAGGGACGATTGACCTTCTGTCAAGGAGCAGCCGGGGATTCTTACAAATCTTTCTTCGAAGCAGCCGTTGCTTGGGAGCACCGGAGACTGAACAGCCAGTTGCACTGTTTGCACTGATGATATACATTCAACCTGTCTTGGCCTCTGTAACAGTGTGCCGTGTTGTGGCTGCAGCATATGACACGGTAGCTTCTTCAAGACTAGCACCACCAACTCCCCTCTTCCCCTCCCTTCACTGTGCTTGCCCATGCATTCTTCCAGCAGGTATTTATGGTGAGTGGAGCTGGAGGAGGAGGATAAACCTCTTACAAAGAGGCATGCCTAAGTCAGTTATTATGACTTCCACAATATTTGTTCCATGGCATTCTAGAGTGAGTCAGTGAGGATAGTCCCGAGTTGATGCTGTATAAAAGAACAATAGTTTCTGACCTTATAGTATAAATAATGAGATTTTTTTTTATTAGATGAAGCTTGTAGAGCTACTTTTTATAGTCAATTTTGTTTTTTCTAAGTCATGATTCTCAAATCAGAATTGCTTGGAGAACTTGATAAACTACAGACCCATACTGGGAGTTTCTCGTTTAGTAGGTTTTGGATTGGAGCCTGAGAATTTGAACTTTTTTTGTGGATGTTCATATATATGTTTTTCTCTGTGTATGCATGTGTATGCGGCCCGAGGTTGATGCTGGATATTTTTGTCAATTGTTCTCCATGTTATATTTTTGAGACAGTTTCTTACTGAACCTGAACTTCAAGGGTTTGGTCAGATTGTCTGGTCAGTGTGGCCCAGGGATTCTTCACGTTTCGGTCCCCCCAGTCCTGGGGATAACAGGTGCGCTTCACATCATCTGGCTTTCTTATGTGGGTCCTGGGCATCTAATTTCGGTCCTGATGCTTACATGCAAGTCCCTTACCAACAGAGCCATCCCATGGCCTCAGAGAACCTGGATTATTAACAAGTTTCTAGAAGATGCTAATGTTGCCCATCACGGGACCACACTTAAAGAACCACGGCTTTTAAATGTTTAATTGTTTTGTCCTTTAGATGAATGAGGTGGGACCACCTGTAGCAGAGAGTGTAGTAACTGCATTGCTGTGCTCACAGCTGTCTCCATTTATGGAGTTCAAGTTTGAGCGTCTGTGGTTGCTGAGAAGCCTGTGAGCGGGTGAGTTCTGGGTCATAGAGTCCACCTGATGTTCTTTTTTATTTTATTTAGTGTGTGTGTGTGTGTGTGGTCCCCCTGTGGGGGACCAAGGGCTGCTTTAGGAATCATCCTGGATTGCTTATACCTCCTTTTTGCTTCCTTCTGGGATTTCCCAGGCTGCATCCCCTAGGGCCGGAAGTGCAGGCCACCGCCATTTTTGCCAGATGTTTTTAAGCAGGACCTAGGATCTTCTTTTGAGGCAGAGTCTTAACCCTTGACCCATATCTCCAGCCTCCACCTGATTTTTTTGAGGTTCATCAGCCCTCTGTGGAATCCTCTTGAGTTTGTACAGGTCCTCATGTCTTGTTTCCCCATCACAGCCCCTCACCTGCCTCCACCCTGGAGGGATCATGTTCCGTACTATGGGAAAATTGCAAAGGAGCATCCTAAAACAGGGTGGAATGTCAGGTTAGACATAGCCACATATTCTGTTCTCCCGTTTTGGAGTTCTTGATGCTCCTTTCAGCATCATTTTTTTATTTCAAAATGGAGCCATAGAGCTTGTTAAGTTCCAGTAAGCCATCCTCTAACTTGCATTAGTAAAACCCAGATTTACCATCTGCCATTTTTTTTATTACTTATTCAATTGTGCATGTAAACGTGTGTGCGCATGTGTGTATGTATGTGTGTATGTATAGAACCACGGAGGAATTTGGGAACCACCATGGGCCACCTCCACCTTCTCCTTGTTTACTCCGTCCCAGGATTCACAGGCTCCGCCCTACCAGGACCAGAAACGCAGGCCGCCCCCGCTTCCGCCCTGCATCTATACATGGGGTCTAGGATCCGAACTCAGGACCTTCCACCTGCAAGGCAGAGGCTTAACCTCTGAGCCACCTCTCCAGCCCCTACCATCTGCCATTTTGTCTCAATTCTTTTCCTTCCAACATACCTGCCTGTGATTACACTTTTATTGCTTTCTTTAGTAGTTACAGGAAAATTTAAGGACAATCAAGCTTCCTTTTGTCCCCATTGAATAAGATGTCAAACCAGAAAATAACATAATCCAAGTGCCTTTTCAGAGGGAAGACAGTTTGTTACTGAAATCTCAACCTGGTGACCACCTGGCAGGATTTGGGCCAGTGAGACAGGGCATATGGGTAATAACATGGTAAATCCTATGGCATCAGGTGGTTATGAGCTAGGAATCCAATTAGAAAAGACAAGACAAACTCCATAGACCCAAGTAGGCAGACAATCTGGAGAGTACAGAACCAACAAAGCTGGGGAGGAAGAAGTGAGAATCTTGGGGGTAGGTGGGTGAGTAAAATCTGGAAATCTACATTCCACAAAGGTGACAGCCACTTCAGATGGGGGAATCAAATACATACTGTTTGTTCTTTTTTTGGGTTCTCTGCTGAGCATGAGGAAAGAACTCATGGCTGTAGGAGATGCTGGCAGCTAACCAGGAGTAATCAGTGCACCTCAGCAAGGCAGAACCAGTCAGCCATACTTGCCTTGTGTGCTCCATGATTTGACAGTGTCCAAGCAGGAAAGAGAACACATCATATTGAACACAATCTCATAAAGGTTATTCCAAAGGTGTTGGCAGGACAAAGAAAACTACTGCAGCAAAGCAAGAGGGAGCTGTTGCTACCCTAGAAAGATTATAGGGAAGGAGTGGTAATGGAATACTAGAAACCAAATCTATAGCACAGGGAAGGCCCTAGAAACTGTGTCCTTGAAGGAGATTGTGAGAACCACACCACTTGAATTGGTAGCCTGGGCAAGGTAAAGTGGGAAGCCACGTGGGCAAGCAAGGACCTTTGTGCCATTGTCTTCCTTCTCAGGAAGTTCCTGCTTGTACCTCCTTTTCACCAAACATCTGGAAGCCAGAGAGGAAAGGAATGTGTTGGTTGGGGATTCCTGGATCCAGGGCAGAGTGGAGAGTAGGTCAGACAGGCAAAGCTGTAGAAAATGTTCCAAACTGTTTAAGATTATTTGATGTGTAATCCTTTTGCAGTATAATTTCTGCTGTATGGCAAGATTTATTTGTAAGAGATGAGAGGCAAAGGATGTCAGAATGGCAAAAATGTCTTCATGAGGGGGTTAACCTTTAATGACAACTGTATGTGAATAAAACTGAATTTATTGTAAAAAAAAAAAATGTTCCAAACTGTTCAGCATCATGGCTGAAGCATCTGGATAAAGACTGACTGACTCAGTGCGAGATGGGCAGTGTTGATGGCCATCTAAAAGAGTGGTATTTTTCAGATGTGCATTTCCTGCTTAATGGTTTATATTAAAATATGTCTCTTGACATTGGTTGGAGACTTCTAAGTGCTGCACACACACCTTCCTCCTCTTCCCTACAACTCCGCTGACACGGTTCCTCTGGCTTTCTCTGCCCTTTCCTGATGCCCCATCCCTTCCCTCACCTCAAAGCACAAAAGTATGGACAGAGAAAGCATTCACAAGACACCGTGGACCCAACCTAATTGCTTTGTACCATTTTTTTTTTCTGAATTGTACATTTCAACCCTCTGCAATCCTCTTTGTAGATTCTAATAGTGATGCAAAGGGGAGAAATTTTTAACGTGTCCATAAGCTGATATTTTCAATAAAGGACATGGACATTTAGACCATTTTTTAAAATAGTACAATGTGTGCTAGAGTTTTTATCTATTTATCTTGGCAGGGCTGGAGACTAAGCCCAGATCTGCCCACACACTGGTTAGGTACTCTACCACAGTGCTACACCCTTGCTAGAGTACTTGTTTTTTAGATCAGGTTTAGCTTGATTTTACAGTCAGAAGTCATGGTAATTACAGTCTTTTAATGCAAAACACCCTTTAACAAAGTTGTAGTGTATGTGACTGTGATAATGGGAAAACTGTCTTCCATTTCCTCTCTCTCCCAGTTAGCAGATGAGAGGGGCTTTTATCGCGGATTATCCTGCTTCTCCAGTTACCACTCATCTTCCCCTTGCTGCTTCTTAAGGGCAGCCTAACAAAACACTTCTGAAGTAGGAGTCTCCAGTTCTGCTGATGCTTTACTTTAAGAAACTCAGGATAACTCTAATAAAGACTAGGAACATATTTTATATGTGGATAATCTATTAAGGAAAGAAAGAATGCCTTGTGGCTGTGTCTTCTTTCCAAAGCCATTTTGTAGATTGTACAGAGTAAATAAGGTGGACAGGATGACATTAGCTATTACTTAAGTTCTGGCTATTTGGCAAGCATTTCACATACATCATTTCACGTAATCTATTTGGAGCTACAATTATTATTTCCATTTAAAAAATGAAAGTGTGTGGAAGGGTGCGAGAGGTGGAATATGTTGCCCAAGGTAAGAGCTGAGATAGCAACAAAAGATTGGCTCCATCACTAGGCCTCTTCGACACTGAGCTTTATTGCTTCTCACCGCATGGTCTACTTTTGGGGTGGTGGGACCCTGTGACACCCAGACCCCAAAGCCCATGTATGTTTATACTGGAACATAGAGTTCTTTAGAATAGGTAGGTGATGGCAGGTGGACAGAGGCATGTTTTTCGTTGTACACATCACTCGTCTCTCTGCATGATCTGGAGTGCTGTTTTGAAGTAAGCAAAGAAAGTACAAGGCCTACAAAATCTGAGAAGCATTGGCACATGTCACATGGGCCGTGGCACCTTATAAGTGCCCTACTGGATCACTAATAGGTACCAATGTCATTGAGGTTACCATTATTATTATCTTGGTAATTAAGGTAAGATTTGCACTATTTAGATACCGTTTAAAGCTGACCTGCTTTCCTATTGGAAGATGAAAAGTGCATTTTCAAGCAGATCGACCCGGCCAAGTATGGAGTAGCTAGATATATAGAGCTGCGTTATGTAGAAGCTTTGAAAACCACAGACGTGGATTTGGTCTGTTTCACCTGGATTTGTAAAGGGCGAGGGTGTGGAAGGATATTTCTGGGTGAAGGCCCACGTTGGAGCGGGACATTGGACCTGCATAAGGAGTTAAAGGCCGGCGCCTTGAAGTCATCCTAAATTGCTTCTATGGAATGTTCCGGAAGAAACTGGGAACCAGGAGCCTCGTTCTGGCCTGGACTTGTGCTGAGCAGGGGCTTTGCTGTCTTTCGTATTACCACTTCTCAGGTGCTCTCAGATGACAGCTCTCAGATGCTGCTGAGAAAACAACACCAAAATCTAAAGCCTGCATTCTCTCAGAGAGGAAGATAAAATAATTGGCTTCAGGGATGCAGCTTGCCTGTGTGAGTCACAAAGCAGAGAAGAAACCTTGAATTCTGGAAAATTGTATAAGAAGACGCTAGGCAGACTTGTAGCAACCTATCACAAAGGGGCAGCATATATTAAATTTTAAGGAGGATTTTGCTTTATTTTATTTTTTGGTGCCAGATCTGCAAACATGAAAGTTCAGCTCAGGAACTGGGAGATGATGATTAGAGTCCAGCTGAGATAAAGCTTTTGCTCACTCCAGGGCTCCTGCTGAGGGGTCCTCGGATCCAGAACAGTGACCAAGTGGATAGGTAGGTCTATTTCTTTATTTTTGAGACATGGTCTTGTTATGAAGCCAAGACCGGCCAAGATCTTCCTGTGTAGTCCAGGCTGGTCTCAATTACCTGACTGTCCTGCTTCCAGAGATGGGATTACAGACCTTTGCTGCCGCGCCTCATGGAGAAGCAAGATTATAAAGGTCAGTGATACTCAGCAGCTCTGACCTACCTTACCCAACAAAGGTCTTTGGGTCACATGGAGGCTGGTTTTGCTTAAGAAACAAGGTGACTTTCAGAAAAATAAATCAATTAGTTGTGTTTCAAACTGAGCCTTAGTTAAAACTAGAAGGGTTTTTTTTTTTTAATCAAGAGAACATGTCACTCAAAGAATGATAAATTAGAGAAAAAGGATCAACTTGCTCAATGGTTGTACAAATGCTTGGTTGATAAGATTTATCAGAGAAAAAGAATCAACTTGCTCAATGGTTGTTTGATAAGATTTTTTCTCCAGAGTCCATGTACACACACACACACACACACACACACACACACACACACACACACACACACACCCTCTGCTGTGGTAGGAAGCAGAGGCTCAGGCTGACAAGTTTGCATGGAATTTCCTATTCTCATTCTCCTCGGGAAGGCTGGGTTTGCAAAGCTTGTTCCAGCCTCTCTCACCTTCTGGAACTCCACACCCCTATGCCTGTGATGGTGAGTCTGCTCATCTACCCAGAGCCACTACACTTCCATACCTAGTAGTAACCTGACCCACTAGGACTTTGAAGTCTTGAGACCTGCTAAATCTGACCATGAGTCTTCCTGTCTTTGGAGCAGCTGGTGAGGGGAAGGATGTTGGTCCGTTTAGCCTGATCTCCTGAATGGCAGCAATAGGAAGAATGTTGCTCTGTTCCCTCTCTGACTCATTGACATTTTCATGGAGGAAAAGAAGAGATGTGGCCAAAGGTCTGCACGTCTTTGTGGTGAAAGTGAGGTTTCAATCCCAGAAAGCAATCCAGGAAACCATTTGGATTAGTGTAAAAGGCAACTCTCATTTTTCTTTCTGCTTTCTTTCACTGGTGCATTTGTTCTTAGAGAGTTTCACACATGTATATAATACATTCTGATTACTATGCCTGCCCTGTCCTGTCTCATCTTCCTTCAACCCCTGGCAGCCTCCCTTCTTCTCCATAAAAATCTCCTCCCATATTCAGGGCTTTTGCTTTGCTTTGTGCTCACTGGCTTTAACCAGGGCCTTTTGTGTGACCCTGGACTTGGGACTACCCCTTGGATCCTAGTAGGCTGCTCGCCAATGGCAAACCCTCACTTTTATGCAGACTTTATATGACCAACAAATAAATAGACCCCAGACAACTTGTAAAGCACATAGCTGATCTTTGGAGTGAATTTTTCATATAGAAGCAATATTATACGTGGCATGTAGGTTTCTAGGTCAATCCAAAAAAGTGTTTAACCCATCATGTAGCTGGGACATATTTACAACGTGGAAATACTGTAGCAGTGAGAGAAACTCAATTGAGTTAGCACTTGTTTCTTTCCTGTGTGTCCTTTGAGAGAAGTGGGTTTAATTAGAGGGTGATGAAGTAGATGAGGAGAGCTGTGGTGTTCCTTCAGGGAGCGGTTCTCCAGGAGGAGTATGGGAAATGATCCTAGTGTTGTGGGAGGCGAGGCTCCGAGGTGGCTGTTAACCTCCCAGAGCTCGGAGGAAGCTGAGCCAGCAACTCACGCTTCAAGAGTTCAGTGCATAAGCTTCAGTTCAGTGCGGATGGAGATTCAGAGTGGCGCCTGCCAAGTGGTCCTCCTTTCATTGTGTGCCTTTCCTTCCTTCCTTCCTTCCTTCCTTCCTTCCTTCCTTTTCTCTCTTTCTCTCTCTTTCTTTCTCTATCTTTCTTTCTCTCTCTCTCTTTTGTTCATTGTTGTTTATCTCCATTTCCTTCAAGCACTTGTTTTCTGCTCCATTTACAATATTTCAATATGCATTTTTAAGTAATAAAAACGTTTCAAATTACCAAACTATACATGTCAATGATTTTATGACTCTTCAGTTATTTGTACTTCTTTTATCATCCTTTTGTGTTGATTGTTATGATCTTGTCTGTCCTGTAGATTTCCTCCCAACCCACGGTCTCTTGCTTGCTGTGTTCCCATGGCACATCTAACATGTTACCCTGCATTCTGTTTGTTAGAAACCGATAGTTGGATTTAGAGGTTTGATGAGATTATGCTTGATTTTAGGGGGGAATGGGCTGAACATGCCTTGTAGACACTATCACATCAGGAAACATACAGTTGGTTGTCTCTTCTCTGGAACTAACCCTGCTGAGTGACATTGTTTATGGCCATTGCTCCTTAGGCGCTGTCAGATGGTGATATTCTCATTCTGTCATTTCATCTTTCATAATCAGCCGGAGCAGCTCTACAAAGAGAAGCTTCCTCTCTCCAACTAGCTGACGTCCTTGGGAAGCAGTTTCTCTAGGGAAGCCTGAGGAAACGCGTGTTCTTCTCCTGTGCTTGACCCTTTCAGATCTTGAGTCCACCCGAGTGATGAGTTGCTTTTTTGTGTGTTTGCTTTGTTAAGATCACGTTGGATTCTTCTGGGTTTAACACATCTTGTATGGCAGTTATTGTATTTTTTTGGTGTCCAAATAACCATTTTGTGTGTGTGTGTGCGTGTGCGTGTGCGTGTGTGCGCCTGTAGACCAGAGTGTCTTCCTTCCTTGGTTGCTCTTCGCCTTATTTTTCAAGACAGGGTCTCTCACTGAGCCTGTATCTTACCAGTTGACTAGACTACCCTGCTCCTGGGATCCATCTGTCTGCTCCCCCAATCCACACCCCTGTGTTAGAGTTATAGAAGCATGTCACCACTCCTAACTTTTAGGGTGTTGACGATCAAACTCAGTGCTTCATGCTTTTTACAGCAGACATTCAACCGGGTGATTGCTTCAGTCTTCCCTCTTTAAAAAACCTTTTTTTGGTTATTCTTTAAATTGCCCACCTTTTTATTGGAGGGAGCTTTTTTAAGTTGCTGAGGGGCTCTTTGAAGCAATAGTTCCATCTGAGTAGGTAACGTTTTCACCTTGTTTCTAACACTGTCTCCATGGATAAGGATTCACTGACCATCCCATAAGTGGACACACATCTTGGTGTCCATCTTGTCATCCCCAGTCATTCCAAGGCGCGCGCGTGCGCACACACACACACACACACACACACACACACAAATCATGGAACCTTGTTTCCTCTTATTTTTTGAGACAAAATGGCCTTGAACTGATTTTGTGGCCCAGGCTGGTCTTGAACTGCAGGAGATCCTGCCTCAACCTCCTTTCCTATATATATTTTTTTGGGATATTAAAAAGCCAACCGGGAACCTGGGGTGAGGGAAAGTTCCTCACTGATCTGGGCTTGTGTTGCATCCCTGTCCTACGACATCTTTCTGACCCCAGAGAATATATAATTCTTCCTTGTAAGGTGGGAATGAAGCACTACCTGTAAGACCGATACAAGTATGGCAGGTGCAGATTTTCAGGTGTGTGTGTGTGTGTGTGTATGTGTGTGTGTGTGTAGGAAGGATACAGAAGTGAACCAAACATAGTCTGGCTTTTGATAGCTTTCACTGGTTGAACCCATCTGGGTACCCACATTAACTTTTATTTAATACTTGCTGAAGCATGGTAGATATAGCAATAGGTATACCATTGAGTAAATTACTTCCCTAACACCCATATTCTCTGTATTGACCTTTTATAGTCTCTCATAGAGACTATATTCCATAGTAACTTATTGATAGACCATATCTTGGCAGTTCTTGTGGAAGCAGACCCAGTCATGGTGATCACTGGTCCCTCCTTTGTGGGAAAGCAGTTTGTTGGCTGAATAATGACTGATTGACAAGAGTTAGGGATTATAGGTTGAATTTTTTTTTTTAGAAGAAGTCCCTCTCTATTGGAGGAGAATGAGCAACTGTGAGATCCATGGATCTGTCTCCAGGGTGCAGAGAAGTAAGTGTATGTTCATGGATATTGTTGCAGTTGGGGCCATAGGCAGAATTAAGGTCAGGCTCTCTAAGCCTTGAGCACAGGATTGTGAGATGCAGACAGGATCCAAGAGAACCTTTTAAAAACGAGCAAGCAGTTCAGTAGAGTTGACAGCTGAGGACACCCTTGGGTGATGTGGTTTGCAGGCTGCCAGATAGGGCGTACCTGGGGTGGGGAGCTCTGGAGCAGCATTTCCTGTGGTCATATGAAGTGAGGCATAAATGTGAATATTGTATAAGTCACATTGTAAAAAATTAAAAACAAATATATAATTGACCAGTATGTATTTAATATAAAATTAATGAGATAGTTTTTAGAGAAGTAGAACAAAGTCTTTGAAATCTGGAAGGTAATTATATTTCAATCTGTGTAAGCCACAGTCTAAGTGTATAATGGCCACACAAGTAGCTGCCATCATGAAAAAGGGAGGGAAGCCCTGACACCTCACTTCAGACTTATAAATCGAGCAACTTCAAATGGACATTGGCACTGTACAAAGAAGCATTGCCCAGAGGTTGTTTGTGCTGGTTATGTCTGTCTTGATTCTGGTTTCATTCCATTCTTTTTTTATATGGGGACAGCCATCTAGAAACTGTTTTCCTGGATATTTGACCAGTCTCCTCTTAGATTCTACAAGGTGATGTTGACACGGTTAGAATGTGGGAGAAAGGGAGAGGCAGTGGTAACAACTCCAGCTAGTGGTAGTGGCTACACGGGCAAGGTACAGAGCCAGCCCTCTAGCCAATCAGCATGAATGTGGGCTGTTGCAGCCAGCCCAGGCGTGAACAGTTTCTTGTCCATGATGGCTGTCCCTTTAGCTTTATACTTTCTCCTGTTTTATTCCATCATTCATTGCCTCTTCTCTAACTCTTAACACCTTTGCGAACAGTTCTCTGTGCTGTCTCCCTTAATGCATGCTGAGTGATTTCTGGTTTTTCTTACCAGGTACTTGGGGCCTGAAGTCAGGGAGAAGTAGTTTATAATCTCCTAGCTACTTGGTATTGTGATCCAACTTATTTTTTTCACTTTTCCTCTGTCTAAGGGAGATGGAAGCACTACGTTTACGAGTCTTTGTGTGTACAATATAATTTATACATGCACTACTGTTAGCATTGACCAGAATTCTCCATGTTGCTTGCTATGGGCGATGATATACAAGCCCAATATGAAAGCTCATCACTTAATATTGTGGTTTGGGAATTTTGTTTCCTGTGCAACTTTTTGTGAAGTGTCCTCCTAGCTTCATTTGTTTTTTGAAACAATAAATATTTTGAAACAAAAAAATACTGTTTTAATATGGAAAAGTCCAGATATATGCAGAATAGAGAGAAGAGTGAAATAACATAATCATGTACATGCCATTATCTTCAACAGTTTGAAAGTGAAGCCTTTTATCTCCTCTACTCACTCCCCCCAACACTCCAGGATTATTTTAAATTATTATTATATCTAAAACACTATTACTTCCACTGCAACTTTTCATCATGTAGCTTAAAAGATAAGGACTGTTTAAAAAACATAACCATGGTACTGTTCGTATGCCACCAAATCAGCAATAATTCCTTAATATTATTAAATGCCAAGATAGACAGTGCTGAAATGTTTTTTAATCATCTCATAAATATTTTCATTTGAAACATTTTTGTTGGAGTCATCTTTAAGATAAGACTTACCCACTGGAATTCGTTGACATGTTTTTTGAGCTTTAAATTCCAGGCCCCTCCCCCCCCTTTTTTCCCCTTACAGTTTATTTGTTTGAAGAAACTGGGTCATCCGTCCAGCTGAGATTCCCATGGTTTTTTTTTTTTTTTTTTTTTTTTTGTAACCTTCCTCTGGGTCCTTTACTATGTTCTTCTGTTCCCAGTTTCCCTCTATATTCATAGTTAGCTTCAGGGGCTGATCAGATCTGAGTTTACTTCTCTCTGCTTTGTAAGTAGAGTTTGCACCATCATTAGGAGGCCAGTCATGTCTGGTTGTCTCTCTGGAATGTTAGCAGTCATTGGTGATTATCACCTAAATCCACTATATCCTCTGGGGTTGAAAGCTTATTATCATTCTCACTACAGAACTTATGGAACTGTTCTGTTAAAAGAAGCTTCCCTTTGGCTGTTAGGTTATCCTCGGGTACAGTTCCTGGGGGGATAGGTAGGGGAAATTACTGCTTTCTTCTCTTCCATTGACCAGTTTTGAAAATGGGTTCGTTTCATAGCATTTCTCCATGGTAACCGTGATGTGCTTCATCTTGTACAAACCCATCAGTTTATAAGCATGAGGTGTGTCCCAGATCATTTCAGCCCTTGTCTTCACCAGTGCTCGTTTGACCTGTTTTTGCCCATGTTGACACGTGTGTCCTTTTCATTCTGGTTTAGTCACATTCAATGATGCTCTTATGGTTCTCAGTTTGATGAGATGCTTCAGGTTTATAATGTTCATCCCCTGTTGCTGATCTAGGCTCAGTCACTTCTCTAGGAACCCAGTTCTTTTTATTGTATGACCTGAACAGTGGGGTGGGGGTAGGGGGGTGGCATGGTAGTGGTAGGAAGCTGATTATTAGTGCATTGGTCAATGTTTCTGGATTTTCTAAGGGGCAGAAGCCAGGAAATGAATGCTTTTTAAAGATTAAAAATGCACCATGGATTTTTACTTCCAATGCAAGTTTAAGACTTATAACTTTCTCAATATTCTCTTAACTCCTCAGTGTTAATATTTCTCTTTTTCTCTTAATAAGTTCTAATTCTTAGCAGCTTCATGATAATTCCTTATTTGTTAAACACACAGGCATGTATATCTCAGAACATGTAGGCCATTAACATTATTTGATGTTTGTCCTCTTTGGATGTTTTCAGTAAATGGTATTTTTTAAAATAGTGTTTTTAAGCAATTTGAATCAACACTTTTTGTGTTTCTTTCATTTTACTTTTGATTGCTTTTAAAGCATAATTTCTTATTATAAAGGTGTAAATTAATTTGTGCATTTCAAAGTAGAAATTTTCAGATATATGCAGAGCAGTTTAGATGTTGTTCCTGTTTCTTGTATCCCATGTCTCTCTCATGAACCTCATGTTATTGTTTTAAACACAAGCATGTATATGCCCTTCATATGTTAGATTCATGGTCAAATAGTATCTTCATATGTGCGAACATTTATCTTTTTTTTCACTTAACTTTATATTCTAGAGACCATTCTGTCATAGTTCATAGATAGTTTTATGCTACATAGTCTATCATCCTATGGATAGACTATGGTTTGTTCAACTTTACTGATATGTATGTGTGTGTGTTTTAAATTATTTAGAATGATAGTAAAATAAGTTTTTCTCAGAAAGATCATATTCCCCTATAAAGAACAACATTTTCTACCTATTTCACTTAGCTCTTTGTTTGTCTAAGACTGATGAAATAGTAGTATAGTTTTAGTTCAAGCTCAAGCGTACAGTCTATAACTGAGAATTCTCTGTGAGTCAGACTGTTTTCACCAGGCTGTAGTCTGTGTTTCATGGAGGTGGGAGATATCTAAGGCACTTTCTAGAGCAGGTCCTCTTCTCAATGACAAACATTAACATAATATCAAAGTGGTTTAGGCATTGACACACTATGGCAAGATTAGAATTGAAATGCAAGAGAGAGAGAGAGAAACAATATGAGGGCGAATATGAATTAAAATGAGAGAGGAATTGGGGGGCACATACAGGAACTGAAAGATGGAAAAATACAATATGAAGAGCGGATGTGCAAGTCTAAGGGAGAGAAAGAGTGACATAACTGTGTGTCCCCGAGAAAGTAAGATAGAATTTAGCTTCTTCTATTCAACAAAGGGGAAGCAACATCAGGATAAAGAATACAGGAAATTTAGGGCAGGTAGTTTGGTCCCACAAGCAATTATTGAGGGTCTATCAGGGCTTCAGTTAGCAAAGAATGCAAAGTTGATGAGGTGATTACATCTTATATTAAAGTCGGGATGGGAGGTTAACATGTAAGGCATTTCTCTATTGCTGTAAGGCACATTGCCCCAGATCATGGGGCCTAGACCCATGCCTTTATTCTTGTTTCTGGGACTAGATTTAACTCATTTAGGTCCACTACGCAGGATGTCTTAGGCAGCTGTAATCAAAGGATTGATTGGTGCAGATCATCTGAGCTCACTTGTATGGTTGTATTACTCAGGGTTCTCTAGAGTCGCAGAATCAACAGAATGAGAGAGAGAGAGAGAGAGAGAGAGAGAGAGAGAGAGAGAGAGAGAGAGAGAGAGAGAGTGTGTGTGTATGTAAAGGGAATTTATTGAGTTGGCTTACGAGATATGGCCAGGGTAGTCCAACGATGGCTGCCAGTAGCTGCTTAGTCCATAGGCCAGTGGGTGACAGCTGAAGGCTGGAGGATTCCTAAAGAGTCTTTAGTTACATTGAAGACTTGGAAGGTTGGAAAGCTGGAGGGTCGAAGAAACCAGGTGGCAGGAGGGAAGAGCACAGCTCCAGAGAGTCTCTCCTCCTCCCAGTCTCGTGTTCTATGGTTCCTTTTTATCCGGCTCATTACTGGGAGATTCCAATGAGAGCTGTGGAGGTTCCATGGGATGGTGGGCTGTCTTTGTATTATTCAGATTATCTCTTCAGATGGTCTCAGCAGATCTTGCCAGGTGTGGTCTCAGCTGATCTTAGTTAATGCCAGGTGTGTCAAGTTGACACCCAGGATTAACTATCACAATGGTTTTTAGTAGGATATTTCCCTGGAGACTGTTGGGAGGAAGGCTTCAGCTTCTCAATGGTTGAGGTCACTGTCTGTTGACACATTTGTTGTCCAACATGGTAGCAGTCCTCCCCTATCATTAACTATAGTGGTAGGCACAATCTTATGCAGCCCATTATAGATGTGGAGAAGGGGAGTCCACAGGATGTAAATCCCAGGCAGTGGAGCTCACTGGAGACTGTGATGGCACCACCAGCCAAACGTATTTACTACCATTCTGTGATGCCTAAAAGAGGAGGAAGCACTCCAGGGGAACTTGAAGAAAGAGAGATCAAGTCATCCTGGCATGGATGATGCCATTCCTAGATACATGTCTGAGTGTAATTTTGAAGGATTCATTTGCTGTGCAGATGGTATGGGGTGAGGAGAAGGAAGTTCCATGCAGACGGGCCAACATGAGGAACATCGCGGCGATGAAATCTGGTGGTCGGTTTGAGGAGCAAGCCCTCCAAATAGTTTAGTGTAACTGTGGAAGACAAGAAGGAAGAGCCCAAAGTGGAAGAAACAAAAGGTTAGAGCTAGACACCATAGAACGGAGACATTACCATAGCTTGAGAAATGGCTCAACAGCGAAAGGGCTTGTTGCACAAGCAAGAGAACTTGAGTTTGGATTGCCAGAACCCAAATAACTGACTGGTGTGTGTGGCATTCCATCCGTAATTTCAGCCCCAGAAGGTGGAGACAGGGGATCCCACTGAGCAAGCTAACGAGCGAGCCTGGCAGTATCAGTGAGCTCTGGTTTTGATTGGGAGGCCTGCTTCAAAGAATAAGGCGAAAGGATCATTGAGGAAGATTTCATCAACCTTGGACCTCCAATGCATGCACACGCTTGTGCATGCATACATGTGCAAACAGGCATACATGATGCATGTGCATACACACAAACATGCACACACAGGAGCAAGTGTGGGAAATGAATAAAAAAGGATGAGGACTTTATCGAAGGGACATCGGAAGGGTTTTAAGCAAGGCAGGATGTAGGATTGTGGTTCATGGTGCGAAAGATCAATGCTAACAACTTTCATGTAGACTGATGCCTGAGGAAGAGGGTCTGTGTAAAAGTGGTAGCAATGGAGAGCAAGAATACATTTTATTTTTTTTAAATTATGGAGTTATTTGGTAGTTGGAGAATGCAGAGCTGGAGATAGAAGAGACCACAGTGATGTCAGGTTTTGGCTTAGTTTGGCAGTGCATTCTTGTTAGAAACTGGGGGGAAGAGAAGGCGATGATGGAGACAAAAGCACAAGGGGGAGGTCTGTGTGCATTTTAGGTAAGTGTGTGAGTTAAGCTACAACAGGAGACATATTCTTACTCAACATATTCTTTGCAGCATTTATATTCTCGATCAATGCAGTTATGTAAATCTACTTTCTAGTTAAACCATATGCTTTGCTGGTGGGAGATGGAGTCAAACATTGAATTCATTTTCTTGCAAGCAGTTTGATACAGAAAATTTAGTGTCAGAATTCTAGTAAACATAGACCAAAAGTGGGAGACTCCTCTGTCAGTTCTAAGTTCTTAGAATGTTGCAGTCTGTCCCTTGAGTGCGAGAGATGGCACGGAGCGCTCTGAAAGTTGAGATATAGCTTGAAAAATAATATTCACCATTTTAAAAGCACACAGTTCTATGGCTGATGATATATACATGGTCCTTCACTTATGACTGAGTCAGACTCCCACAGACCCACTGTAAGGTGAAAATATCATTAAGCACCCCGCCCCCCAAAAAAGCACTTAAGACTCATAACCTGCTAATCATCATGGCTGAGCTAGACTACTCAAAAACATGCCCAGAATACTTTGTAGTTGGGTGAAATTCTGTTGCAGTTACTTTGCATTTGTTGCCAATAAATTCATGACCACATGATTTATGGGAACAAAGGGTTTAAACTGGCTTATGATAGTCTAGTTACAGTTCCTTGTTCAGCTTGGCAGCAGAGTACATATAACACCAAGGGCCACACCATATCCACATAACAGCTGAGAGAGGGACACTCTTTACTTGCCAGACCAGTATGTCTGGCCGAGTATGCAGAAGGATCTAATACAGAGCCTCTCTTCTTTGGTGGCTTTGCGAATTGAATTCAGGGCTTTTGGCATGTTAGGTGAGTGCTTTGCCACTGAGCTGAGTTGTATAGCTAGCCCACCTTTTTTTTTTTTTTTCCCCTTCTTTGCCTTTAACTTCTATGTAGCTCGGGTAGGCCTTGAACGAGTATCTCTCCTATCTCAGCCTTTTGAATAGGGATTGGGTTTACAGACCTTCACCATCAGACTAGGCTGTACAAAGTATGTTTTATAATGATGGACATTTTATAATGATGAACATGGATGAACAGGATGAGAGGTAAAAACAGGCAGCTGTGGCTGCCTAGTGTTGTAAGAAAGCATTACTTTCCATGATGATTGGCCTAGGAAACCATCAAAGTTTGGTATTTTGTTTCTACCAAATTCATATTTCTTTCACACCATTGTAAAGTTGAAAAGTTACAATGAAAAATTACCCATCATCAATTAGAGACTCTTTGTATATTTACTATGTTCTGAAAGTACTACCACTCACTATTTAATTCTAGAACATTCCTACTATCCCCTAAAGAGTTGAACTAGTTCTTATGATTCTTCCTCCTCCTAGGGACCATGGGGAATTATCAGTTTACTATCTGTTTCTACACATTTGTCACTCTAGATATTCATACATCTGGATTCAAACACTGCAGCATTTTGTGTCTGCCCTTGATGATGTCTCTTCAAGGTTTACCCATGTTGGAGCTTGTGTTAACACTACATTCCTCTTCACCGCTGAAGAGTGTTCTTTGTGTTGACATTCGTGTGGTTTCTGCTTTGTTTGCTATTATGTACTTTGATTTGATTTTCCCTGGTGGTTAATTCAGGGTTGTTCTTAAGAATTCAACCAGACACCACATGTGAAATTGCAACATGAAATTCAGTCTCTGCTAGAGTTAGGGGGCACCCTAAAGAGCTGTCAGTTTTACTTACGCCATAGCTTTTTAGCTCCAGAACACGGAGTGGAAGCATAACTCCCTACCCAGGCTTTTAAAGAGGAGTATGCCTCACCTCCTGAAAACCCCTGTCCCAGAACTCACAATCATGGTCTCATGGGTTTATTCAGGTAGTGCATTTTTAGGAAGGTTTTGTAGGCTGAGGAGATGGTTCAGGGGTTAAAAACCTTCGTTTTGCAAACAAAAGAATATGAGTTTGGAATCTCAGATCCCATGTAAAAATGCTGGATGAGGGGGGAGGGAGGGAAGCTGGGATGAATACTCAATATGTTTGTAAAAGTAGGAAAAGAATGGAAGAAAAAAAATGCTGGACAGATTAAAAAAAAATGCTGGACAGGTGGTGGCCTGTACTTCTGGCCTTGAAGGCAGAGCTTGGGAAACCCCAAAGCAAAGCAATAAGGAAGTAGAGTAGTCAGAATGATTCTCTATGTCACACTTTGACCTCCATAGGCACATACATGCTTAAGTGCTGTCTTACACACACACACACACACACACACACACACACACACACACACACACACGTGCACATTTTCAGTGAGGCTACAAAGTGAAGAATGTCTGCAGTGTAGGAAAAGTAACTAAGGGGACCTTGAGAAAAAGCAAGAACTTATTCTCAAGGATCCTTAAGTAGGAGCTGGAGGGATGGCTCGGTGGATAAATGTTATTGCCTTGCAACCTTGAGGACCAGAGTTCAGATCCCTAGTGCCTACGCAAAAACAGATGTAATGGCCCAACTGCAATCTTTAAGAGGCAGACATAGGGGATCCCAGAGGCAAGCTGACTAGCATGACTGTGTTAGTCAGGGTTTTCTAGAGTCATGGGATTCACAGAATGAATATATATATATATAGGAAACTTATTGAGTTGGCTTACAGATATGGCTGAGGTAGTCCAACGATGGCTGTCTGTAGCTGCTCAGTTCGGTAGTCAAGTTGGGTAATGGCTGACGGGTGGAGAATTCCTAGAATTTTTAGTCTAGCCAATGACTTGGAGAGTTGGAAGGCTAGAGGGCCGAAGAAACCGGCCGGCTGGAAGGAAGAGCGATTCCTAGAGAGTCTCTAGTTGTGTTGAAGGCTGGGCGGCAGGAGGGAAGAGCACAGCTTCAGAGGGCCTCTCCTCTCCTCTGTATTCTGTTCTGTGGCTTTATATGGTGCATTACTGGGAGGATCCTAGGAGGTCTTTGGAGATTCTGATGGGATCTAGGGTGGGTATAATCCTTCCAGGTGGTCTCAGCCTATCTTAGTTAATACCAGGTCTGTCAAGTTGACACCCAGGCTTAACTATCACAATGACTTTCTGAAATGGTGAGCTCCCAGTTCAGTGACATACCCACCTCTGAAAATAAAGTGGAGAACAACCAAAGAAGACACAGGTCATCAGCTTTGGGTTTACACGTGTATACATGCATGTATATCTATACACATATGTGTTTCTACACATGCAAATATGCATTGACTCATGCACACCATACATATATACTCATCAAAAAAAATCCTCTCTTCACCATCACAGGGGGCGTTACTGAGCACACGTGGCATTCAGTTTCACAGTACAAGTTTAGACAGCTAGTCACTATTTTTACAGAGTACAGCAAGTAAAGTTTAGATTTGTTTTGCAAGCTCAACATTAATTCGCAGTCAGTGGCAACACTAGAGTTGCATACGCTGGTTTGGGTACATTGAGTCCCAGGGTGTGTGTTGTTCTTGATGTTATTCTGGGAATGTAGAGAGAATGGTGGTAAAGATAATTTCCAAATGGTAACTCATGCAAAATTCATGCACAGTTGTTTTGGAATGTATTTCTTCATGCCCATGTGAGGCAGATACAGCTGGCAGCATGGGAATTGGCTATACAGCAAACAAAACAAAGAAAGCCAGACCACAAAAACATGGTTTTAAAGGAACTGGGTTGGTCTGGGGAGATGGGCTCAGCGAAGTACTTGCCACATACAAAAGGATCAGAGTTCAGATCTCCAGACCCCACACAAAATGCCTAAATGGAATCCCTGAAGCATGCTGGCTAGTCAAACTAGTGAATTAGGCAAGCTCTGTGTTTTGAGATCCAGCCGCAAGACAGTAAAAATGGAAGAGTGATTGAGAATGATGCCCAACCTCCACCTCAGACATCCATCTCCATGTGCACTTACACACACCTGCACCCATCCCCTGTACACACACACACACACACACACACACACACACACACACACACACGGGAAGGTCTGTGGGAGCATCCATTTCTCCACATTCAATTCTTCCTACCTCTGGCTTGGGTTAAATAGCACTGCTTTTTTGATGGACATTAAGTACTTAAGAAACATTCTATACCTCTATATGCTGTTCTCTAGTTCGAGTGGAAAGGAGTTAAGACTTCAAGGAGGGAATTTTAAATCCCCTTTCCTTTGGCATGATAATCAGAGTAAATGGGAATGATAATAACAGTAACCGTGTCAAACAGGAGCCGTGTGACAAAAGGTTGTGCTACATGTTAATTCAGAACTGATTGCACTTGTCAAAGTTACATCAGTCCCTGTCCCAGGGGAAACAATTTATTGGGGTTGGTTCTACTGAAGAGACTTCAGTGTCTATTCTGCTTACAGAGTTGCGAACAGAGAGAAGAATATAGGAGAGACCCTCCTTGATTGAAACCCTCACAGCCCTGATGCGGATGGTCGGAGAGTCTCGACAGGTGCTGTGTTCACAAAGGCACAAGTTGTTACCAGTCAGGGCGTGGAAGACCAGTCAGGGCGTGGAAGACCACTCTGTCCTCGCTGCTTTGCCAGCGCCTCCCATTGGCTTCGCCAGGAGGCTGTCGATGTCTGCATCCTGGGATACCAAGTGGGCAGGATGCTATGCACAGACCTGGTTTGTAGTTAGAGGTGAACTTGCACAATTTCCACCTCTTTTTCAGTGATGACATTTTTTGTTAATTTTAGAATGTCATCAGTCTGAAAAATACTACAAGATGAAAAAGACCGTATGTTTAAAAAATTCCTCTGTATTTTCTATTTGTGTAAACTCTTAAGCTCTGAGTCGGTTAACTGTTATGAAGTCTCCTAACTTATTTGTATGTTTCCCTTATTTTCTTGATACATTGCCAATTATTATTGAATTGTGATAACAGAGAGTCAGGCTGTTCTTCAGAGAGACAGAAGAAGTGAAACGGGAGCAGCTTCATGCCTGTAAGCCCAGTACTATGGAGGCTGAAGTACGAGGATCAGAAATTCAAGGATGCATGATGTAGCTGAGTTCAAGGACAACTTGAGCTGCTTAAAACCCTGGAGGGAGAGAGAGTAAAAGGGAGGGAGGGAGGGAAGGAGGAAGGAAGGAAGGAAGGAAGGAAGGAAGGAAGGAAGGAAGGAAGGAAGGAAGGAAGGAAGGAAGGAAGGAAGGAAGGAAGGAAGGAAAAGAAAGAGAAAGAGTTATTTATCTTCAAATTAGTCAAAGGGAAATTTTGTTTCCATCTTCTGTAGCTGATAGCTGAGGAGGAGACGGATGGAATTGTGGGAGAGCCAGCTGGTTGACTACATAGATCTCTCTGCTGACATCCTGGGAATTATTTTGCTGCACTCATGAATGAAATACATCAACTTGAAATGTTTGTGTGAGCCTAGTGACCTGTTTTGTCAGTGTCATGTGCGTATTCTCTTGGGTCTGAGTACAGGGCTGAGAGGAGTTCTGTGTCTCTGGATGCCTGTGGGGTTGCTAGGAAATAATTTTCAAAGTGCTGTGTAGTGATGTTGCAGGTTGAACTTTTTTTTTTTTTGTGCCGTGTTGTCTTGGAAACCAAGTGCATCATTGCCTTGTCTGACTAATTTATCTTTTAATGATAAAAAATTGTGATCCAGAGTTAATGGTTAAAAAATATTAAAAGAGAATCACTGTAAGCCCCAGTAACTCTAAAGGGAATAAGTAGAAACCTTTTGAATTGGAAGATTTCACAGTGCTACTGGCAAGAGCATTGTGAGATTCCTGCTGGTCAGGACTAATCAGTGGGCTTTCTGTCAGGGTCTTCCCTATGGCTTATTCCTGTCTGGTTCTGTTAGTACACCCAGTTCTGGATGTACCAGTGAAGTGGGAGGCAGCTCAGGGTCTCTGTGGAGGGTTAGTTCTTGGGTTGGTGGGGTGGTTTTGCATGTCTCTTACCCCTCCTTTCTTGTAGGTGACATGGCTAACCCTGTCATCCATGATATCCTGTCACACGGACATGGTGCCCTGGACTTGTTTATCTGCCAATCTTCCCCACCCCCTCTTTTCCACCATTGGCTTGACCTCCTTGTTGTAGTTTGAGGAGTCCTCAAGGAGGACAAAATGTTCCAGCACCTTAGGTATTGATGGATGTGGCTTACACACTTGGTCAGTGGGTCACTGGGATAAGCTTTCAATGAAAGTAGTTCATCAAGATAAGAGAGCTGAACTGAAGGGAGACATTAATACTATATTTCATTGTTCCCTGGGATTTAGCTTCTGCACATCCTTTATTGATGTCTCCATGCTGAATGTTGTTGTTTTTTTTTTTTTTTTTTGACATTTAAGAGGGGGAGAAAGTCTGACTATAGGTGTGAGTCCTAATGGGTAATAGAAACAAGGGAAATTGAATCAGTATTTCATTAAATGGTATTTAAGACCCAAATACATTTTCATTCTCTCATTTGGCACATATTTTCTGAACACCTGCTTTGTGCCAGGCACTTTCGTTGCGTTTCCTTTGTACAAACAAACAAACAAACAAACAGCAACAACGAATCAGGAACCAGGAAGATATCTTTAAGGAGCTGAAGGTAAAGGCCATCCAGAACTCCAGGCCATCTAGAGCTGCCAAAAGATGCTAGCGGACAGCCATGATATCCCTGAATTCTCATGGCTCATTTTCCATATCATTGGTGTCATGGTTTGAAATGTGTCCCCCACAGTCTCATGTGTTTGGCAAGGTCATGTCACCTTAAGAAGTGGAGCATTGCTAGAGGAAGGCAGTCACAAGGGGTGGGCCTTGAGGTGGATTAGTCCCACTCTACCTCCAGGAGAAGTCAGCCTTTGCTGCAAGCAGTCTGCAGCTCTCAGCTTCCAAGATGTCTGCGGTGACTTAGCCTCCTCCAGCTTTGGCCAACCAGCTATGCCGCCTCTGCTTTGAGAGACTGTCCCTTCCCTCTGGAACCGTAAGCTGAATAAACCTCCCTTTCTCCCTTAAGTTGATTGATTTTGGGTGCTCTCTCACAGCAATAGTTAAGAGTAACTGTTACAATTGGTAATTTCCCCAGTTCCAGACTCAACCTTAGGTACCCTGGCCTCAGTGTAATTTCACCACCTATTTCACCACCAGAGGAGCCTCTTGCCTCTCAGAACCTTATGGTCTGTGGTTTACCTTATACCCACAGCTCTATCATGGGACACTCTTGATTGCAGAATAAACTCATGCCCATATTCATTCACATATCTACATGAGGTTGTGATATATATATATATATATTAATGTGATATATATATGTATATATATATGCCTAGACTAAAATTGATCACATGTATTAATCTCTTAACTGTATTTGCTGGGGGATAGAGTGTTTAGATTAGTATTTGTTATGAAATGTCCCACATATTTTCCCTGTTTGGTGTGTGTCCCTCAACACCCATCCTTCTAGTGTGGGAGTCATAGTCTCTGAGCTATGTTTGTGTCTCTCTCAGAGTCTAACTATCTAGCAGTTCAAGGACAAGGAGACTGTAGACACTGTGGACAGAGCATTCATTCATTCAGACATGCAAGCCCATGTTGGATATGTATGTGTCGCTAATTCAGGGAATTCAACTGAATCCTTGCTCTCATCAAGCATATGTTGTAATTCAGTGATAACATTCATGCCTTCAGCACATCTTGAATTCTGTATGTTCAGTTTAGGGTCAACAAAAATATCCTTCTCTTTTATCATTTTTATGTTCGCACACTTACTTATGCACTAAACATTAATTGAGGGTCCGATAAGTGTTAGTGTGAGAGGTGATAGTGAAAAAAATTTACAGTCTTCTTAGAATTTGCATTTTGGTTGGAGAAGACCCCCAAGGAAAAGTTAAAATGTATATGTTGAGTGGTAAGTATAATGAAGAAACCAATTCAGGATGGAAAAAGAAAGAAATGACCTAAAGTGTCTCATATGTATTATATTCCATTACTACTATAATCTCCACCACATGAGAAATAATGCAGCCAGGACTCCTCTTTCTGAATGAATAGATAATGCCATTGTTGTAGTGGTGAGTTAGTTTTTTTAAGAGTGAGTTTTTGGATTGCTGAGGGGAGGGAGGGGGGGATGGAGAGAAGCAGGAATCAGTACTCAATATATTGTAAAATAAAATTTTTTTAAAAAAAGTTTTCACAAGAAGTTTTGCCTCCTTTTGATCTCTGCTGTCATGTTATTCTGTCATGGTCCATTGAATGTGAAATTTGTCCCAAGTCCTATGCCTTGAATATTTGGTCCTCAGCTGGTGGCAGGTTCAGAGACTCGCTGGAGGAAATACATTGCTAGAGAGCACCTCGAGGTTTCATAACTGGGCCCCACTTTCTGTTCTCACTGTCTGCCTCCTGATGGCTGGTGTAATGTGAGCCTGCTTCTGCCATCATGCCCTCCTGCCTGCTGCTCTGTGTTCCCTGTCATGGTGGATTCTATGCCCTCTGAAACTGCAAGCCAATGTAGTAAACCTTATTTTCCCTTAAGTCTTTTGAGTCAGACTATGCATTGCAGCAGCAGCAGCAGAGCGACTAGGACACATCCCCTCATGGTGGGGTGCGTTGTACTGCAGCATGACACAACGTGAAGCAGATGCAATCACTGGATCTTGGATTTCTCAGCCTCCAGAACCATGGGCAATTACATCTCTGTTCATCCTACGTTATCCAGTCTGTGGCACTGTGTTACAGTGGAAAGATTGGACTGACACAGAACTGTTATTCTCCTCCTGAAGGTGGAGAACTGGAATCCAGGAGACAGTAAGTAATTTACTTGAGGTCAAACACCAGGAAGTGGTGCTGTCAGGACCAGAGTGTAGGCTGGGTGCTTGACTTTTACAGTGGTGCTGTGCTGCCAGAGAGGGTGTCCCTGAAAGATGACTTTTGAGATAAGACTTGAAGAAGGTGAGGGAAATAGCTGAGTCAGTCTTGGAAGGAAGTTTGTTTAAGATAGATGGTGTCCCTGAGTCCAGAATGTGCTGCGTTTTGAAGGAGTAGAATAGTAAGAGGGAACAAAAAAGGAGAACTGGTTGAGAGAGTGGGCATCCTTCTGTATACGTGGCCAGACATGCTGGTCTGGCAAGTAAGGATTGTCCATCCCTCAGCCGTTATGGTGGCCAGGTCCCTCAGCCCTGGTGTTGGTGTGTGCTCCCTGTCAAGCTGGACTATGAACTGTAACCGGACTATTTTAAGAAAGTAAACTCGTTGTTCCCTTAAGCTGTGTTCTGATCATTTATCAGCAACCATGCAGGTGGACTGCAACAGATGCCAACACAAAGATGGTAGAATGATCATTTAAACGAAATCAGTATGTAAGAAATGTTGACTATTTAACAAGCCCCCATAGATTAGCAAAGATCTCAGGGCAGATGGCTTCAGGAAGTAGGATCCTTAGAGACAAGGGGTTAGACTAACATGTAATGGAGTCCTTACATTAGTGGACGGCCCCAAAAGGGGCCCCAAGGTATGCCATAGAGTCCTGAACCCTCACTAGTGTAGACAACTCTGAGGGAAACTCAGGACCCATATAAGCTGAAGTTCTGGAGGGTGGGAGGGAGAAGGCAGGAAACACTAAGAGAGGGGAGAGAGGGAGGAAAGGGCAGAGGGAGAGAGGGAGGTATGGAGAAAGCAAGATGGGAAGATAGAAGGAAGGAGAGGAGGAGGAGGGAAAGCGAGAATATCTTCCCATTGAGCTTGTAAAACTAGGTAAAAAATAAAATAAAATTTTTTAAAAAAGGAAATTTTCACTATTTGAAATCAATGAAAAAATAAAAAGTCTCAGCAGAGAAGAGAACATATAAAGATAAGTTAAATGGTACTTTAGGACAAGACGATAGAATAATCAAAAGAAAAGGCTGACTGACTAGGCTCAAAATTAGAGTAGAGAAAAAAAAATTCATGAACTTGAAGATGAGTCCATACATACAAATTATCCAATTCGAACAACAGAGAGAAAAGGCTGAACAAATGTAAACAGAGCCACAGAGACTTGTGGAACAATAACGAAAGGCTCAATATCATGTCACGGGAATTCTAGAAAAGAAGGAGAGACAATGCATGTGAAAAAATAATGCTAAATGCTTCCTAACTCTAGAGAAATCATCAACCTGCATATTCAAGAAGCTTGGTAAACTCCAAGTTGGATAGTTGTGACTCAACTGAGAGTTCTTCAGAAGGGCCATTTAAATTTTAATTAAAACCATCAGCAGCATGTGACACAGCTTTGAGGTACTAGTTTTCACCTGCCTTCAGGTCACCATACTTTCCTCCCCCATCCCTATGGCTACTCATTACAGAGAAATGGGGTTCTCTTCATCAAACGGACCTCCACACACTGGGCCCCAGAGAGTAGTCTTATTCCCGGATCCCTTCTATTCTGTGCATATTCACTGCCTTGGAGAGCCATCCCAGGGCCGCAGCATATGTATGTGTATAGATAGATCTCCCCTCCCTCCAATCCTGAAGCCATCTGCCCTGAGATCTTTGCTAATCTATGGGGGCTTGTTAAATAGTCAACATTTCTTACATACTGATTTCGTTTAAATGATCATTCTACCATCTTTGTGTTGGCATCTGTTGCAGTCCACCTGCATGGTTGCTGATAAATGATCAGAACACAGCTTAAGGGAACAACGAGTTTACTTTCTTAAAATAGTCCGGTTACAGTTCATAGTCCAGCTTGACAGGGAGCACACACCAACACCAGGGCTGAGGGACCTGGCCACCATAACGGCTGAGGGATGGACAATCCTTACTTGCCAGACCAGCATGTCTGGCCACGTATACAGAAGGATGCCCACTCTCTCAACCAGTTCTCTGTGATTTATCCAGGACCTAATCCCACCCACCATAGGCTGGGTCTTCCCCAGCAGCTAGACAATCTCCTTCTGGTTTGCTCTGGGCTTAACTCAATCATCAACTCTCCACAACTGTACCCAGAGCTCAAACCCTCAAGAGTCAAGTTGACACCTGTGCTTAACTATGACATTCCACCACTTGTCAACTTGACACAAAAACAATAGCACTTTTAAACTGCAACCTTTCCTTGTCCCCACAGATGTTAAAAGTTATCTTAAAAATACAAATACATTTCATGGACAAATTTAAAATGTTTTCTCATTAAAACTGCAGTTCCAACATTTTAAAAGTTCAAAGTTCTTTAACCTTAAGAGTATTAAGTCAGAATAAGTTAAATACTTTAAAACACATAAAACATTAAAACATAAGGATCTTGATACAGTAAGAAAACATTTAAATTAAGATCAAAGTCCAAAAAAACCCACATCCTTTATTTCAATGTCCATCTTCTGTTGCTCATCACGTAGTCAAGGCAGCTCAAAGATTCTAGGCTTTCCCAGTCCCTGTTTGCAGCTCAAACTTGTAAAAGCAGAGTTTCTCTGAACCAGGCTGAATCTCCACTCGCAGTCGTCCTCAGCAGCAGTCCCACAGTTCTGGCATCTCAAACACAACTCTGGGTTCTCCTCTGCAGCTTTAAGCTTCACCATCTCTTGCAGGAACTCTACGCCTGCCACTTGGTGCCAAGCTTTTGCTGCTTTCCACGAACCCCTCGGTAGTACACCCAAACCAGTATCACCTGAGAGATGCTGCCTGATTCCGAAGCAAGGTTGAAACGTAGCTTAGTTCACCGGAGCTACAGCTGTACCAACTTTAACAAGCCGATGCTGGAAAAGCTTCTTTTCTAGGCAGCCAAACATCCAAAGGGCAAGAAATGGCTTTAACTTGGGCTTTTCGCCCCTGAAGGAATCTGGGCTTTCAAACCACGAACTCGCCATACAGTGGTTTTCACATTTTCCACCGTCCCAGTGCAAGTCACTAGGTTTTCCTTCACTGATATTCATTTCTCCAACAGCAGCAGATACTCTGCTGCCTGCCCTTTGCACATCCAAACTTTCAAGGCTGCCTCCTTTGTCAAGCAAACCAGTCCATCCTCTTTAAATTCAGCTTAACAAAGTCCTTGTTCCCCTCATCACAAATTGGGCCTGAACAATCTCTCTCAGCAATTGGCCCACTAAACTCTGAAGAACGGTATTTGTAAATCCACAAAGTTGAAAATGCTCAAGCATTTTCAACTTTGTCCAGTGAAACCGTTCAAAAGACACAAAATCCACATAGTCATATTTATCAGCAACACCCCACTTCCTGGGTACCAAATTCTGTTGCAGTCTGCCTGCATGGTTGCTGATAAATGATCAGAACACAGCTTAAGGGAACAATGAGTTTACTTTCTTAAAATAGTCTGATTACAGTTCATAGTCCAGCTTGACAGGAGAGCACACACCAACACCAGGGCTGAGGGAACTGGCCACCATAACGGCTGAGGGATGGACAATCCTTACTTGCCAGACCAGCATGTCTGGCCACGTATACAGAAGGATGCCAACTCACTCAACCAGGTCTCTTTGATTTATCCAGGGCCTAATCCCACCCACCATAGGCTGGGTCTTCCTCAGCAGCTAGACAATCTCCTTCAGATTTGCTCTGGGCTTAACTCAACCATCAGCTCTCCACAACTGTAGCCAGAGCTCAAACCTTCAAAAGTCAAGTTGACACCTGTACTTAACTATGACAGCATCTCAGTTTAGTTAGAAATCTCTGGAGAAACAAGACCAGTGGGATATCCATATATAATAGGCTTCCTGTGAAGGATTGCTCCATGCGAATATGGAGGCAGATAATTTCCAGTCTGCTTTCTATAAACTGGAGACTCATTTCTAGGCCGGGCTCAAGGCCTGAGAAGTCAATGAAGAATGTCCCTGTCTCAAGGACAAGAGTCAAGACCACTGATTCCCACGGGAAGAAGATAGACGTGAGCTCAAGAAGCAGGAAATCCGCCCTTCCTCCACTATTTGTTTTATTCAAACCCTCAACTCAGTGGAAGGTGGGCACCCCTGTTGGTGAAGGTGGCTCTTCATGAGCCAATCTGCTCATACAAATGCTATTTTCTTTCAGAAATACCTGAAAATCATGTTTCACAAACCATGTAGTCAACCCATACCAGTCTACTTGGCACGTGTAAACTCGACATCACAGTATGTTTTTTTGTTGTTTTCCTAAGCAAGATGTGATATTTTTTTTTACCTGTCCAGCAATTTTGGAATTCACTCTGAGAGTTTGCATCCTGGTTAAATCTCAAAGTGAACCTTGATATTTTCATTTTTGGATTTTGGATACATGGTCCAGCCATCCTTCTGAGTATTGGGGTTTCATTATCATTTCCATTTTTCAAGTCTTTCGAGTACTCTTCTCATCTACTAAGTGTGTATGTTTCCCAGTGTGTGCCCAGCTGTGACCTGGAAAGTGATCTATCCCATAATTGAGTCCTGAAAGTCTGCAGGATGCTGCTCAGCACGAGACCTATGAATATGCAGCTTGGAGGGGCATTCCATGGCTTTGCTTTTCCAAGTCCTTCCTTCTTCTTAATCTCTTGGCATTTTCTAGCTCCCTGCATCCCTGCTTTGGATCTTTTGACAAGAAATCTGTTAAAAATCTGTTCTTTTCCTTATTCTGTTGCACAAAGCGATGACTACATTTGGGGCCAAGAAATGAGAGGAGAAAGAAAAGGATGGCCGAGATTCACCCTGTCCTTGCTGGTCTGCAGCTTCTGTGGCCAGAGAAGAAAAGTTGTCTTCCTGTACTTACAGGTTGAGTTTCCTATACTTTTCTGTTGCTTCTGTCACAGGATGGACAGAGGAAGAGCTGGGATGAAAGAGAATGGAGAAAGAAGGACACATAGTCTTCTCCACCAAAGAGGTCTCTTTCTGATCTTTGAGCCAAAAATGAAAGACATGTTTTAAAACCTCATTAGGAGCACTGGTGATCTCAGGCTGCACTGAAAGGAGACTAAAGGATACCTGTGTATGGATGGGCAGATCAGAGTCAATGCCAGTTTGACGACACTTTGAATTCTAGCCACATTCCCAATCCCCTTGCTGCTGTTTTGGTCTCTCATCCTCCACTCCTGCCACTGGGGTTCTCCAGCAGTTGCTCCATGCTTCTGTCCTGGGTTCATATTTGCTTTAGGTTAGAGAGACACAGTGAAGGATGCTTATTCCATCTTCCTCCAAACTAGAACCTCTGAATGTTTTTATAGGAAGCTCATTCATTGCATGCAACATGCATGGTCCTGGGCAAATTCAAGAAAGATTTGAGCCACAGAAAGTGTTAGTCATAATTTCTGGTGATGGTGAGTCCCATGGTGTCTTCTTGTTGGCATCTTTTCCAGAAGTGTTTTGGCAATAGTCGCCCTTTTTAAAATGATAACTCTGGAACCCCAAAGTAAAATGTGAAACACAGGTTGGCCAGACACTTGTGGTTTTTTCAGCGAATCAATGCCGCTTGCCATTTCCTCAGAGAAAATCATCCAAAGGCTAATGTGAACTATGCTTTAAGAGCACATTATCTCATGAGAGGGACAGGAAGGGGGCGGAGAGCTGGCCTTGGCCCTCACACAGACTTGGACCCGTCTGTCTTGGCCTTGTCACTTAGTAACTTCATGACCTTGGTCAAGCCACAGAGCCTCTGTAACCTCTGTCCCTTCATGAGTAAAATGAGACAGTTGTCTCCGCATCAGAGGGCAGGATCCCTGCCGGGGCTGGAGCCGGCGTGGGGAGGGTTGTCACATGCTCCTCTGCAAGCAGGAGTGGGTATTTCTATGGTGATTGTCTTTGTGTCACGAGGAAAAATGACCGTGCCTTATTTTCCTTCTGTATGGGTTATATCAAATATTCCTTTTGAGCCACTGAGATATATGGCATGTAAACACTCTTCTCTCAAGATTTTGACTCTCATTAAGTATCAAGTAAGAGTCCTGAGACTCAAGGGCAGTGTGCTTTGCACTATGGTATTTCTGTACTGAAAGGATTAGAAGTAATACCTTGGTGGGATGGTGGGTTACTCTGAGTACAAGGAAAAGCAGTGATGTGTGTGTGCGTGTGCGTGTGTGTGTGTGTGTGTCTGTGTCTGTGTGTGTGTCTGTGCGTGCTGAAGTCCAGCATGCGTCTAGTCTCCTGGATGCTTTCTCCAAGAACTCTCCCTCCAGATGGGTTGTTGTCAAGAGAATACCTGGAAGCGCCTGCTTCTGTGTCCATCTACCACACTCTTCTCCCCCCCCCTCTTTGTTTTTACATGAAATAAATCCCTCACTGGGTGTTTACTGCAATGAATAACAATCTAGTCTACTTCTAAGGAAGTTTTGTAAACAATGTTTACTTTCCAAAATGCTGCTTGGTTGCAGCTCCAGTATTTACAAAACTCCTAAAACCTTTTAGCCCTTCATATTTGGAAACTTTGCATTTGAAAGGCAAAAGAATTCCATCTTGTGAAAATGCAAATCAGGAAGCTGCTTGGAGGTTAAAAAAATATGTATTTTTCTTTATTTCCTTTCATAACATCCATTGCATAAATGGGTGCTGAATAATTGTGGACTCAGTTAATTTAAATTTGAATGTCTTTGAATAATTAGTGTGGGTCTAATACTTTATACTGAATTTTTTTAGTGGAAATACATTAATACCTAGCTCTTGCGCAGCAAAGGAGAAGGTGTGTTAACCTGGGATTATCTGACCAATGACAAGGAAGAGTTATGTGAGGCTATGCTCTGGGTTATACTTATTTTCTTTCTACATGAGTAGATTCCATTTGTGAGACCTCCTGTGAGCCCTGAGTTTTAATTAAAATTTAAATTGCCCCTCTGAAAAACTCTCAGTTGAATGACGAAGACAAAATACAACAAAAAGGGCCTCATTTTCATTTTTGTCCTATGCTGTCACTTGGAGGGCTTGTTGAAATGGAAGGATCACAGAAAAAGTACTGATGCAGGAAGCAAAACACTTAGATTTGGATGCACTTGGAGAGACTGGCATCCAAGTGCTGCCCCCATTCCTCGGCTCGAGGACCCCCTACAAAACATTGTGTTCCCAGGGGATAATGGGCCAGTAACAGCAATAAACAAACATGCTTTAAAAACCACCCAAGTAGAAGAGCATTTGAACAGGAGTTCTGAACAGGAATGTGTTTAACCTCATCCTGGATCCTACAACAGAAGGGAGAGTGTTCAGAGCTGGGGTCTAGCGGGAAGATGGGGGTGCTTTTAGCTGAAAGTATGAATTTTGATTTCAGAGAGATTGCATGTTATTTTCCATTACTAAAATTATCCAGCAAAGGACAGCAAAGATTGGTGATGGTAATTGTACAAAGAATCAGGACAGGAAAGCTGGCCAAAGATCAGTAGCAAAAGGGCTTAAGAAGTTGACAGTTGCTAGCTAAACCTAGTTAATCACAACAGCATGTTTTAGTGTTTCAGAGCATGCTGCTGGTGGAGGTTACAGACACAAATGAACAAAGTAGTGGAAATCAAGAGGTGTCTGGAGTGAAGCCGCTTATAAACTATGATAAAATGGCAAGTATGAGTTGGAGAGCTAGTTCATCATTGTTAGATTTTACTGAGTCTGGTAATAAGACATCAAGAATTTTCCACTAGGAATTTTCTATGATTTCTATTTAATATGGGACAGTTTTCATTTTCTTCAATTTATCACTCTAAAAAATGTTGACCAAGGAATGAGTTGTATTTTTTTTTTCCTTTTGGAAATGTGTGGTATATGTTTCTTTACGTGTTTCTATAAGAGTGTGTGTGTGTGTGTGTGTGTGTATGTGTGTGTATGTAAGCACATGCATGAGTGCTTACTTATGTTGTCCTTTAAATGAATTTGGATCTTCATAAAATGGAACCTGCAGGGAGTGAGACTTTTCCCTAGGAACACCATTCTTGCTATCTCTGTGCAGAAGTAACTAGAGCACACTAGGTCTCTCTTTAGTGGTGCTGATCTCTTTAAGAGCCACAGCTGCCCTCTCATCACCATCCTGACACGTCTTGCCTTGAAATTTCCTCTGTTAAGGAAACTAGTCCATCATCTCAAATTGTAAATTTCGTTAAGGTTCCCAGGACATGGAAAGATTTTTGGCAAAAAATATCACAGCAATAACTCCTAGCTCAATTCCTGGTATGGTTCTTATCCCTCTAAAAAAAAAAAAAAACCTTATGATCTTAATCTCCACTGTCTTCATTTCTCAGTCTTCCAAGCTCTCAATAGAATGTTGAGATCGGTTTCCAACATTCAGTGGTTTTTCTTGCCCAAAGTTCCAAACTCTTCTACATGCCTCCCATAAAACAATTCAAAATGGCCACCCAAAGCGGTTTATCATAGCATCAACCCCACTTATGGTACTAATTTCTGTTTTAGCTACTTATTTCATGTCGACCTGGCCAAGTATCTGACAAGAAGCAAACTTAAAAAAGAGTTTATGGACTGGAGAGATGGCTCAGAGGTTAAGACTTTGCATCGCAAGCAGAAAGTCCTGAGTTTGGGTCTCAGGTACCATGGAGAAATGCCGGGCAGAAGCGGCAGAGGCCTGCACTTCCGGTCCTGGTGGGTGGAGCCTGGGAAATCCCAGAGTGCCCTCTGATACACACACACACACACACACAAAATAAATCAAAATGAATGAATGAGTGAATTATATAAAGAAAGAGTTTATTTGGCTCACATCTTCAGGTTACAGACCACCCATATGGTGAAGTCAGAGTGGCAGGAGCTTGAAGCAGCTGGTCACATCACATCCAAAGGCGAGATGCTCAGTTCTCCTCATTCTTATAATAGACAGGAGTATCTACAGCATGGTCCCACCCATTCTTAAACTGGGTCTTCCCACATCAATTAATACTGTCGAGACACTCTCTCTCAAGCATGCTGAGAGGCTAGCTTTAATCTACAGAATCCCCCTCAAGTGCATCAAGAAGTCTGTCTCCTAGGGGTCAGATTGACGATACCAACCATCAGAAATAGGTATGTTGTTATTGACACTTTCTGTAAGAAGAAAACTGAAACTTAGAGTTTAAGTATTCAAGATTATTCTAATCAGAATCTATATTCTCACCACTTAATATTTTATATCCCTCTTTCTGTTTACCATCAATGTTTTACCTGTATTTTCAGCCATATGATGGGTTTGTCATTGTATATTATCTTATGCTGTGTCTACCTTGTCACTCTCTAGATGGCCCAGCATTTTATGGACATAAAAGCAGGGCCCAGGACATTTAAGAACAGGCCAACGAAAAAGCATGGAGCCTGCTTTAGCTGCCGCTGCCTGTTTCAAACATGTACACACTTCTTTTGTCTTGAAGACCCAGTCCAAGTCATGGCCTGCTGTTGTATGACTCATGAATTAAGGAAGGTCTCAGCAGAAGATGTTATGGCAGGTGTACATTTTCTGAAATTCTTCTACAGAGACATAAAAGAATGTGTTTTGAAATCCAGCCACACCCATTCATTTGCTTACGGCCTGACAGATTTCACACTGTAATAGTGGAGTCCAGATGCTTACTGAGTAAATTACTCGCTTTGAAGAAGGAAGAAGGCAGTGAGCATCATGGGACACTTTTGGCCAGAAACGCCACCAACTGTGGTCTTCATCTGGAGTCTACCTATGTGGCTGGGGCAAGTTAGTTAACTTGCATACCTCCATTTCCATATTTGTAAATGGGGGCAGTTGCTACTTGAATGTGAATGGTCCCCATAGGACCATGTGTTCAAACACTTAGTTCCCAGTTGGTTACGCTACTATGGAAGGTTGTGAAATCTTAGGAGGTGGAATCTTGAAGGAGGAAGCAGGCCTTGGGGTTTGAGGCTTCCTGGCCCTACTTTCTGTCATCTCTTTCCTTATTGTCTGCAGATGCAGTGAGATCAGCTGCCTCATGCTTCTGCCACTGTGCTTTCCTACCATGACAAACCATGTGCAAGGTCTGGCCAGATGTTGCATTAATGTGGTCTTCATCTGGAGTCTACCTATGTGGCTAGGGCAAGTTAGTTAACTTGCATACCTCCATTCATCCTTTGTCTTCACAAGTCCTTGCAGAGAAACACTGCCTATCAACTTCTGACTAGGTGGTGGTGTCACAGCCTCAGGATGAGCTTCCCTCAGCAGCCAAGGTTCGGGGTGATCTGTACCTTCTCCAGGCCAGTGTTCTGCAGAAATATAATTTCCTTCAGAAAGGTGAAGGTTGGGCTGGAATGTCATTCACTGGCAAAGTGTTTGCCGGGCACATATAAAATCCTGAGTTTGACCCCAATATTATAAAAGAAAGAGAAAGAGAGAAAGAGAGAGGGGGAGAGAAAGGAAGGAAGGAAGGAAGGAAGGAAGGAAGGAAGGAAGGAAGGAAGGAAGGAAGGAAGGAAGGAAGGAAGGAAGGAAGGAAGGAAGGAAGGAAGGAAGGAAGGAAGGGGTGGTTAGATAGTCATGCCTTCCACTTAATAACCGTGGGTTCTTACTACACCCTACGCTTCCTTGGCTGCCTTATTCCTCCATCCTGACAGTTTTCATTTATCCAAAACATCACATAAAGTGTGTATTTGGTACCTGTTTGGAACCAGAGCCCTATGTAGGACAGTCAGGGCTAGAAGCAGGTAAACAGCAGCCTGAGGCTCTTAACCCTCCTTGGTGGTTGATATTTGGATTTAACCAGAGTCTGAGCCAGGTCTACTCCCCTCCCGCAGAACAGCTGAAGAGAGGTGAGTTGGCTTTCCTATAGTCACGGTCTTGCCTTTTTCTGACTCTGACACCATGGTGACAATTTGGGTCATGGGTACCACTAGACTATCAGCTCTAGCAGGCATGATTGCTGCCTGTTTAGCTGTCTGTTGGTTCCCAAGGCCTGGGGGTGTGGTGGGTGGAAAAGTGGGTGGGATGGAAAGTGCCCATCATACATTAGCTGAAGTCACAGACTCTTGTGATGGATGGTATGAATATACCAAGAGCTTCCTGTTGGTGCACTAAGGAGGACACTGTCTTTCCTCAGAAACTAAAAACCCATTACATTGTATTGGGACTTAATGTCTTTCATTTCTTCCCCATTCATAGCAAAATTCCTAGCCTTGAGTGACAGAAACTCCCTTCCTCACCTCAGGTACATCAGGTTTGCAGGCAGAACTCCTCACCTTCAGTGAGGATGCATGACTGACATTGTTACCCAAGCGGACAGCGGGTTTCATGCAGTACAGAATCCTGCTGGCCCAAGGGGAGTGGGAAAGTCTCCATATGCCAGAATATCTCCGGAAATTTCCACATTACATGGGGTATGTATACGGAATTGAACTTCTCCCATTCATGAATTAAAGTCCTGATTCCCCCCACCCCAAATTGACTGTGATTTGGAGATGGGGTCTTCAAGGAGATGATTAAGGTTAAGTGAAATCCTCCTTTTGAGGTCTGGTCCAATAGGATTAGGGTCCTTACAAGAAGAGACACAGTGTCTCAACGATGGCTCAAGAGAAAAAGGCACTTGCCTGCAAACAGGGAGACCTGAGTTCGGTCCCATGAGCCTCCATGGTGTAAGGAGTGAACAGACTTTTGAAAGTTGTCCTCTCATCTCCACACGTGTGCATATTCATTCTACCCTCTCTTTCTCTGTCTCAAATAAATAAAACACTGAAAAGAGAGAGAGGCTGCTCTTTCTCTGCTGTGGAAGCATGTAAGAATGCAGCAAGACTCAGCCAGAAAGCCTTCCCCAAGAATCAAGGCCTGCTGGACCCTCATCGTGAACTTCCCAGATGCTGCAACTGTGAGAAAATGAAATTCTGTTGGCTAAGTTGCCAGTCAGCTTGTTATGGTGCCTACAGGACTAATGCACATGGTTTGCTAGTATTGGTTCATTTATATAGTAAAGATCTGGCCAGCAAGATTTTTAATCTTCAGCAGAAGCAGAATTCTTCAAACAATGCTGCCGACACCCAGTGAATTATAAATCAAAATAAGTAACAGGTGCAACGGATCACATATTTACAACAGGAAGACTGGCATTGGATTGTTTTCTGTTAATAAAGGGCATGCTGTGAGCACTGGTTGGTAATCTTCACGTTAGTGCTGGTTACGCATAGTAAAGGAAGTTGGGGCTCCGAGAGGCTGAATAAGTTGTCTTACCCTTCATAAGAGGCAAAGTTGAACTATAGCCCAGGTTTTGGCTTCTTGGACCAGACTATAGATGCAGGATGTAGTTCAGATTCTTTGACCTTTGATGGCTCTCATCTGCCAAGGGGCCAGAACAGAGCTCAAAGTAAAGCGCTGTAACCCAAGGGTAAATCAGGAAAATGCAGAAGGAAGGCTTTGTCTCTGTCCTTAATTTACCTGACAGCACTCTCTGAAGTAATGGATGTCTCAGAACTGCGTGGGATGCAACACACCACGTTGCAGCAATTACTCGGCAGAAGCGAGCGCCGGGGAGGGTGTTGGCGGCATCCAGGCTGCTCAGCTGTCAAGGCCGTTTGCTCTTGTCGCCTGTAGCTTGCCACTTTAGAAGCACTTCATTTTCTGCTGATGAAAATTAGAGGAATTAGGTTTCTTGGGCCAGCATTCCAGCACAAAAGAAGCCATTTGGCTGAAGCGTCTGCAGCTTAGATCTGATTCTCCCGACATCAGGAAGGTTTGCGAAAAAAAATAAAAACATCAATTATGAGTAAATACACAGCCTGGTACAGGACCCGCATGACAGATTTCCTCCAAGTGGGCAGGAGGTCAGCGCAGTCCCTGTTACACAGGTGTGCTCTGGGTAGAATATCTGTCACCTCCAAGACTCAGACCGAAGTTCAATTCCCATTAAGAAGGAACTGATAAGAGGTAGGCAGACCACGAGGATTCTACCTCATGAGACTGGTTCCAATCTAAAACGGGCACTTTTGCCCTTTCACCATCTCGTTAGTAATGTTCTCCTCAGAAGCCAGCCTCCCAACCCTGGATTTCCAGCCTCCAGCACTGTAAGAAGAAAATCTCTGTTTTTTTTAAAGTGAGTCACCCAGTCTCAGGGATGTTGTCATAGCACACGTGGGATGAAGATACTATATCACTGCTTTACTCAACGCCTCCCTTTCCAAAAGTAAAGCAGCCTTAAGACTAGCATCTTCCGGAACACACAGGCACGCACATTGCTTCTCTCTCATGCATCTGGAGGCAGGGTTAGGTTGTCATTCATGGCTGGCCTAGCTGGCCTGTGCGTCAGCCCTACAGATGGGTCTGCGCCATTTTATCTAACAGGCAACTCTGGGAGGTAAATAGCACACATTAAGGAGGAGTTGCTAAATGTGCAACTTGTTTGTCTTTTGAAGTTGGAAACCCTGTGACAAAGTCTGGTGACTTAGAATTCTTCTCTCTTTCTGTGGATGGGGGTCCAGGTATTCCAGGTGTCTTTCTTGTTCTGGGGTGACTCATGGGGAAGGAAAGTTGTCCTGCCTCTGGACGTCGTTAGACTGAAGGATGGAACGGGGATGGCTTTCTAACTGTCGTACTCCTGGGTGAAAATGTTTGGACAAGTTCATTTGAGGTTCTAGGGCGCCTTTCCCACTTCGTGAACTCCTCCCATCTGTGTTAAAGAAAACAGGGGAAAGGCTTTCCTATGGGAAAGCCCCTTTTACTGTCAACTCTTGTGGGTGACAGCCATTTCCCTGGAGTTCACGGTCAAGACAAGGTGTGGAGAGGTCTCAGCCCGTCTCTGCTGCGGATGCCTGGTGACCAGCGTGACTGACTTTCATTATGGGTCATTGGTGGGCTCAGGGTTTCCTGAGAAGATGATTGAGGTTAAGTGACAGAGGACAAAATGTGTTTTCTGAGCCATGTTAAGTCCCCTTCGTATTTATAGGGAGGGGATGCCAGGGACCAGAAAGACCTAGCAGAGCTCCACAGGTCAGTTGGGCTGAACAATGAAAACACGTTCTATAAGCGCTCTCGAGGAAGTGACCATCTGTGACAGCACCATTCATCCACATCGCAGGCTCTTATAGCCACTTTTGCTGGCTGTGGGGGTGCCGGTGAACCGCAATGGACTGTGGAGTCAGGTGCCTGGGTTATCCGTCCTGAGTTGACCTCTGGGAAGCTGTGTGTTCTTGGGCAAAGTCTCTTAAGCTTCTTCGTGCCTCTGAGTCTTCATCTATAAATGAGAATGATGGTAGTGTCTTCTTCACAGGTTGCTAGGAGCACTGTCTCGGACAAGTGGCTGCTCTGACAAAGATTTACAGGAGGTCGTCTGACATCCCCCCGGCCCCCGCCTCTGTCTGCTTTTAAGATTGCCTTTATCTCCCCCTCCCCCGTTCTTGCTGTTTCTTCTACCTTTTTCTGTCTCTGTGTGTGCATGTGTGTATGTATGCATACACACGTTCACAGTATGCATGCGTGTGCTCATGCCTGTGTGTGAATTCCTGCCAGGGTACAGAACCTCAAGTGTAGTCTTGCCTTCCATCTTCTTTGAGACAGTCTCGCTGCTGTTTTTCTGCTGAGTGTTTCAGGATAGCTGGTCCATACACTGATGTTGATTGCTCTGTTTCCATCTTCCCTCTCCCCTGGAATGCTGGTATTACAGATGCTGGCACATGCTGGCAGGACAAGTGCTTTTTAACCACTGAGCCGTCTGCCAGCCTTCACCTTGTCTACAATGTCATGATCATATTTCCACACTACTATTAATTACTCTTTCATATCCCTCTTGCACTCCTGCTGATCTTCCCAAATGATCCCTTCCTACTTTCATGTTTTGTATGAGTGTGTGTGTGTGTGTGTGTGTGTGTGTGTGTGAGAGAGAGAGAGAGAGAGAGAGAGAGAGAGAGAGAGAGAGAAAGAGAGAACATGTGAGGGAGTATGTGTGTGCATGCATGTGTATGTGTGTATGTGAACACTAAAGGCCTTGTGCAGCAAGTGTATGTTCTTGATTGCAATGGTCCCAGGTACTTCTTTTGATACATTTTATTACCTTCTAATTCAAATGTATTTGTTCGTATCTTATCAGCTGTTAAGTCTTTCCAGCGATTTATTAATTTTGAATACTTTTTTTTTTTCAGATCTAGAATTTGCTTGGATGGTTTCGACTCAGCCAGATCACTTTGCAACTGTACTTTCAGGCTCTGGCTATTGTGGGGACTGCTGTCTCACAGCGTGTGTCTGTGCAGTGTGGCGAGGTCTCTGATGTTTCTTCTGGGTCACATGCGCGCCTGCGTGTTGTCCTTATGCAGATTTCTTTTTGCTTCTGGCCTTGGTGACCGATACCGTCAGAGCTCAAGGCCCGAGTTCAGTTCCCTGGAGTCTGGCTGTGGGAAAGCAGCCCAGCTTGAGATCCACCTCAGGCTTCCTCCTTCCCACGCTATGGCTGAGATGCATCTAGGTGGTTCACTCTCCGTTCTGATGCTGTTGAAATAGGAAGTTAATTTTTATGTTTTTCTTTTAGATTAACAGTCTCGCTGGGCATTCAGTGTGCACATCTAGCTCTGAGTGTTTAGAACTTAGCCTTGCAGTTTCTCACTGTATCACTACCTTTGGAGTTTTGACGAGGTTGTCTTAAAATACCTTGTCTAAAATTTTTAGTTCTTCTTGGGTGAATTTCCCCATGGGTCAAAGTGAAAGTGGATATCTTTTGTATGGACTAAAATGGTGACCTTACTGTGTTTCAGAAAGATGTTTTCATGACATTTTTCTGCCCATTTCCCCCTTTGCTTTTCATTTGTTTTTTTTGTTTTTGTTTTTTTGTTTTTTTTAAATATGGCTTCATTTATCCCAGACTGGCTTCAAACTCTGTATGTAACAAGAAGATGACCTTGAACCTTTGATCCTCCTGCCTCAACCTCCCAAGTGCTGGGGTTATAGATAGTACCAGTGTTCCATTTCGTGTCATGCTGGGAGTTGAGCCCAGGACTAGGCAAACACCCTACCAACTGAGCTACATATCTGGCCCCACCATTTGCCTCTTTTGAGGAAGTTAAATAGTATGAGTGAACATTTATTATTTGATACCTATAACTTCTGTCCTCTGGGTAGAACTCATTCTGGAGAAGTAAGGTTAGGAATGGCAGTGCACTGGGCAGGGAAGGACATTATTCATTGTTTTTTCCTGCTACTATCTTGAGAGCATAGGTATTGGAGCAGGAGTTTGTTCTTCCAGCCTTTACTAGAGGCCCCTTGTTTCCTAAACTATCTGCTTTCAACATTGCCTCCTATAACAGGGTAAAAAAAATGGGGTTGTTAGAAGACAAATGACACTTATGTGATAGAATTGGTTTTCCCCTTCTAAATAGACACAACTGAAGAAAAGTCAGTCAAAAAAAAAAAAAAAAGTGAGCAAGGAGCAGTGGGCATTGTGATTCACGGTGTTTCGTCTGTTTTTCAGGGCGCATCAGGTGTCTTCATGCAGGAATATGTTGACTCACAGTAACTCTGAAGAAAACAATGTCCCACGTGAACATGAACTTTAAAAGATAAGGGTCTGTCCTGATCAGGCCGTGCTTTGCCCGCAGATGGGAGAGCGTGAGAACCTGAGAGGAGCTGTCCGATGCTGTTGATACATTTTTTCCTTAGCAGTTTTCTTCCTTCACATATCCAGATTCCAAAGTATCAAGTTTTTTTTTTTTGCAAAGGTCACTAAAATATTAATATTTCCCTTCTGTTTCTCATAAGAAAACTTCAAGTGGAAGAGAAAAAGAAATTGAAGATTTTCCTCATATTCATTCATTTCATTTGAAATTTTTTTGGCATGAAGACAGCTTTCACTGAACATAGTTCTGTTTGGCTGTGTGTGTATATATGTGTGTGTGTGGAGGTCAGAGGTCAACATTGGTGTCATCCCTAATCACTTTCCACCTTAACTTTTTTTTAATGTGGCATCTAGAGAACTCCGGTCTATTTGATTGTGAGACAAATGCTTTAACCACTGCGTCATCTCCCTAAACCCGTCTATTTTTGGGACAGGGTCTCTCACTGAATTAGCTGACCAGCAAGCAAGTCCCAAGGATCATCCTGTGTTTGCCTCCCCAGCACTGGTATTACCGACACAGCCAACTTTCATGTGGGTTCTGGGGATTGAATTCAGGTCCTCATGGTTGAAAAACAAGCACTTTACTGGCTCACTCTTCTCTTCAGCCCTCGTCTGGCATTTTTATTGTATTTGTCACTAATATCCAAAGAGGAATACTACTATAGCAAAAGTTTTGGAGTAAAAACTTAGGATACCTGAAATTTTTGACTATGCAGCTCTGACTCTTGATGTGAAATTGAACTCTACAAAGAGTTCTTAGCTGATGTCATTGATCACAATTCATTACAGATTAAAAAAAATCAGTTATTGAAACTGACATTATATGTAATGGGTAGACTTAATATGATTATACACTGCATTAGAATGAAATTTGAATATATACTGCATTAGAATGAAATTTGAATATTCTTTATTTCATATAATTTAGATACTATGAGGTATACATACTGTCTTCATTAACATAGCCTGAACATATACTAAACAAACAAAGCACCAAGCTGTGTGTGTATATATGAACTTCAAATGACATCTTTACTTGGAAAATTTACAGTATTATTTAGATCCATATCTTATCCACTGAGGGTCATAGATAAAAGAGCATCTAGTTGCTTAGCAACTGGATCATATATGTTGAAAATCCTGGAAAGAACTTTAAACTTAAATTCCTTAGAGATTGCAAGCTATCCTATATCTCACAAATCTTTTGCTTTTAAAAGTAGCTATGAACTGTGCTCAAAAAAGGACTGCAGTAAGACACTTTCTCAAAAAAAAAAAAAGAAGACAAAAGATCACAGAACTATTTGAATACACACTTTCTAATTTAGAGCAGGCATTAAAAATTGAAATAATTGTGTGGGAGAATAAGAGGTTGTATGCTCTCTTTTCAGATTCCTGCCTCTAATGGGTTTATTGTCCCCCTCCGTTCTCTGGTTTTCCTATTTTCTGACTAGATCCCCAGCCAGGTGCCGATGATATAAGCACTTTGACTCTTTCTGTCTTTTATGCATTGGGGTGGGTCTTCTAATCTGCTTCTTTGTGGTGGTGGTAGTTTATTTCTGTTTTTGCTTGTCCCTTATCAGGTTGCCACTTCTGAGGTGATGTTAATTAATGATCAGAACATTAATTGTATCTTGGAGAGAATCATTATCAGAATTCAATTTTTAATCACTTAATCAGCTCTGTAATGTTAAGTGACTTCTTCAATTTTCTATTCTTCAGTCTTCTTTCCAGATGGAGCACCAGTAGTGGTATTCTGTGCAGGCCAAGCATAGGGCCCCTAATGGAGACCCAGGGAGATGCGTTTTCTTTGCTAAAGGCTGTCTGTAAGAGGTGTGTGTGTGTGTGTGTGTGTGTGTGTGTGTGTGTGTGTGAAGTGTCTTCTGATTTGTGAGTCTTTTGTTTCAAAAGCACCCTTAATTTCTATTGTTTACATCTTTTTCTCTGTTCACATCAAGCGTCCGGGGGAGTGACTATCTCATCTCCTTTCTCTCTCTCTCTTTCTCTCTCTCTTTCTCTCTCTCCCTCTCTCTCTCTCTCTCTCTCTCTGGCAAATGTGACACCTTCCCAGGACTCTGCCCTCTTGGTTCCTTCTTCTCATTTTCTCTGTGGCCAAGGGTTGAGACCATTCTCCTTATTTGCACACCCAGGCTGGGAGGCTTTTTAGGGGGAGTTGTTTTGGTCCTACTCCTGACCGTCTTCTCTGGCAAAGTTTCTGTTGGTGTCTCATGTTCCTTTCTCCCTCTGCATCAAAGTGTGCGATATTTCCTGGTTGTTATGTGGGCAGGCCTCGCTCCGTAGGCAAGCCGCCAGTGCAGATACACAGAGCCCCATCTTCAGAAGAGCCTTGCATTCATAATTCCTTCTTGCAATTTATGTTTTGCCAGCGAACAGAACATGCACCATGATCTCGGAGCCTTCCCTCCTCTGGATGCTTCTCAGCCACTTTGCTCTGCTACTGTTGCAGTCTGTGGTTGAGGGAAGAGACCTGGCTGTATGCAATGCTGGGTCTGTGTGCTGTCTGAGTTTGCCATACCTTCCAGGGGTCTAGAAGCATGCGTGGGCAGGGCTAGAGTCCTGGTGTGATAATGTCACAGTGCGTTCAGTGGGTGGCTCACTAGAAGCCTGGAGTCTGCGGCTGCCACAGGTAGAATACATCCTGGCAGGGAAGCTACTTCCATTCAAGGCCACCGGTCTCTTGTGGGTTCGGGTGAGAGGAGTGACTTCTCTGCCCCCTGTCATTTGCATTCTGACTAGGCTCTACCCATTATGTGGTAGGTCCTGGCTATAGGGTTACAGGTGAACTTGCCTGTCTGATTTCTAAACCTGTTGAGAAACTGAGATTTACACAGCTATCATTGTCTTACTGGCTGCAGGTCCCTATTTCTCTTAATTTGTCTTACTGAAATCATTTTTTTGTAAAATAAACAATATGTATAAAAGTAAAAGTAAAACAATCTGTATATAGATATAAAAAAACCAATATCTCTTTCCCTGTCCCTCCTACAGGAACCGCTGTTCATATTGAGTGTGAGTGTGTGCATGTATACATGTGATCTCCCCAAACGTTTGTTTTTGATCATAGAATGTATACAATACTGATTTTCTTTCTTGATGTAGATTATAAATTTTGCTCTGCATTTTAGCAATTCATGTATTTCAACAGTTTGTCCAGCAAAACCTAAAGGTTTAGGTCGTTCTAAGGATAGTTTCTTTCTTCAATTATATGTTCTCCATTTATTCATTTTTTTTCTTTTTAGAGTCATTTAGTTTCTTTAGTGTTGCATTTTTAGTCTCCTAGATCTTTTCTTTTTATTGTTTCCTTGAGTGACTGATTTTTTTTTTTTTTTACTCCGATCTTCTAGGCAGGACTCTATAAACTTCAGACCCTTCACCAAATTCATCCTGTTGCTTATTTCTAGAAATTGTGTGTGTGTGTGTGTGTGTGTGTGTGTGTGTGTGTGTGTGTGTGTGTAAAAGATAAATGCATGTTTATATGTTGGCATGCATGTGTGTGGGGCTCATGTATGTTTAGGCCTGAAGTTGGTGTTGGGTATCTTCTTTGATCACCCCCCTTTTTTAATTAAGGCAGGATTTCTCAATTAAACCCAGAATGTGCCAACTGGCTAGGCTGGGCTAGCCTAGCCATCTTGCTCTGGGGATTCCCCCTCTTTGCCTCCTGGTTCTGGGATAACAGATGGCCATCACACCTGTCCATTTTTTACTTAGGTTCTGGGGATCTGACATATGGTCCTCATGTTTTCAGGGCAAGTTTTCTGCTGAGATATCTAGCCCAGCCCTTTGTACATAAAATTTCATTGCAACACAGCCAATTTCATTTGTCTATGTATCATCTACGACAGTTTTTGTGTTGCAGTGGGAAATTTGAGCAAGTACAAAACAAACTATATGGCTGCAAAATTAAAAAAAATCAAAACCAGCCTCAGCTGCATACTGAGTTCAAAGGACAGCATTCTTCCAGTCTCTAGAGCAGTGGATTTCCATTCTCCAGATTCGGAAGGAGGGTAGGACTCCCATCTAGCAGGTTTTACGTAGTAAGCTGAGTGATCCCTCCTTCTCAGAGTGTATGCATGTGGGCACACCCATGTGTACAGATGGGACTCCTTGCCTTCCTGGTTTTCTTGGGAAACTCTAGATCACAAATCCTACTCTAGTCTCTCAGAACTCTGGGCCTCAGCTATCCTAGATCTAAGTAGAACATGCTCTACTTTCCCAGATTTTAGAGTCACTTAGTGAGCTCAGGGAGTTGTAAAATATCCTTGTTGGTTTCTAATTTAGATACTTAGTACTCCTGTTTGCTATGCTGACAAATAGTAATAAGCAATCAAACAGTTGTGGTACAGATCAGCTTAGGGCTGGGCATGCTTTTTATTAGTTGCTTGTTTCTGGGGGGGGAGGGTTTCAGGTGCTTATCAATAAATCAAAAGCTATGTTCATGTTTATTTTCCTTGTAAATATATGTGCAACTGTGATAGTTTCAGGTGTTAACTTGACAATTCAGTGTTATGTCTTTAGACTTATCTATAAAGAATTATTTAATTAAGTTGAGCCTCTGAGAAAAACCTGGAGGAGATATCTAATTGATGTGGAAAGACCCAGCCCATATTGGCATGGGTAGAGAACTGATTTGCATTGGCAGATAAGCCAACTGGCAAGCTAGAAGGTATGGCTTGGTCATTGGCCCTTTGTTTTTGCTATGACGTGGTGTGACTAATTCCCTTGGCCCCTGCTGGTAACTTACCTGCCATAATGGACTATTACCTGAAATTATAAGCTTAGATAAAGCCTCTTGTTCTCCTTAATTGTTTGGGTCATGTATTTGTTGCAGCAGCAGGAATATGAAACTAAGGTATACATACTGAGGCTCAATGTTGATTGCAAAGTAAACATTGTATAGTGCAAGCCTCTTGTGGGCAGAGAGGATGGGTGAGTCAGTAAGTGCTTGTCACACAAGCATGAGGGTCTGATTTGATACTTCAGATCCCACATTCAAAATACATTTTTAAAAAATTTTTTAATATTTATTCAATTGTGCATGTGTGTATGTATGTGTGTGTGTGTAGAACCACAGATGAATTCGGGAACCACCATGGACGCCTCCACCTCCTCCTTGTTTACTCTGCCCCAGGATTCACAGGCTCCGCCCTATCAGGACCAGAAATGCAGGCTGCCCCTGCTTCCGCCCGGTGTCTATACGTGGGGTCTGGGATCCGAACTCAGGACTTTCCGCCTGCAAGGCAGAGGCTTAACCCCTGAGCCACCTCTCCAGCCCCCAGATCCCACATTCAAAAACCAGCAACATAAGAACAGATGTGGAGGCACGGGTCTGTACCCCAGCATAGGAGGCCGAGGCAGGGGGATCCCTCAGGCCTATCAAGCCTGGAGAGTAATTGGGGAAGAAACCTGACATTGACCTCTGGCCTCCACATGGATGCACACACATGTACACATGAACATTTATGTATACACATTTCACACAGAAGTACTGCACGTGGCAACACCAATATAATCTGATCACAAAGGACAAATAAGCCCCAAAGAGACTAGGGGTTCCCATCTGATGTCTTGAAGTTCTGGGGTATTTTTTTTGTTTGTTTGTTTGTTTTTGAGAATATCTACTGCCTGGTTATCATTGTTGATTACAGAGAAAATTGTGGTTTTCCTTGTCTTGAACTTAACATGGTTCATTGAGAGTTTTCTTTTCATTGAAGAATTTCAGATTTAAAAAATAAACTGTATCTCTAGTTAATCACTGTACATTAGTTTTGAATCGAGGTTATTATTTAAATTTGTGGGTATCCTTTATTTCTGCACACATTATTTACAGTTTTTTTTTACCATTCACCATCACTTCATTATTATAGTAACAAAATTATTTTCTATCTTCAAAATAAGTTTTACCCTAGAGGACTACAAATCGGAAATAATGCATGAAAACAAAGATGGCCATATTTTGTGTGCCATGAAAGTGAGAGCTGCCTTAATGTGTCATTTGGTTTGCTTGCTTCCTGATTATGTCGAAGTGTGTGGGCAAGTTCATTTCAGATTCAGCCGAATAGTGCATTGTTTTTCTCATTGTATTCCCATCTGACTCAATTTTATTTTTAAAATTCTATAGTGACTTCAGTGATTGTGACACCAAAATACCTTCTTTTCTCTTATTGTGTTTCACCACAAGTAGGTAGTCTGCTTTAATTGGAATCTAACTTAGCAGTCATTGGTACCTGGAACAATGTTCTCTTCTTTATGCTAAGGACAAAGGCAGGCAGCAAAGAAACTATGTGTGCTACTTAGATACACAGGTGTCAACTTGACAGTTGAAGACTGAGGTCTGGGAACGTTTGTGAAGAATTAGTAGTTAAGACGAGCCCTTAAGCAGGTCTGCAGGAGAGTATCTCATTGATGTGGGAAAACCCAGCCCATGGTGGGTAGCATCATTGCCTGGGCAGGTGGGTAAGTTGGAGGAGCTAGTTCAGTGAGTTGGCATATTTGGTTATTGGGATTTGGAAAGTAAGGTTTGTCCCTCTCTCAGTAATCCCTGTAGATACTGGTTCTTGGTTCTTGGTGCTACTATGAATTCTCCTGCCAAGTTGGAGTGTGAACTGTATTGTAAAATCTTTTTTTTTGAGGATTAAGGTAGAGCGATGACTACTCTGTCTACTTCTTGCTGAGTTGGGGCGATAGAATTAAGAACAGTCTGATGTCCTCATCTATGAAATGCTGGGATGGGCCAGAGGTCTTTTGTAGATGGCTTTATTACTTCAAGGTCCATCTTAGTTGGATGGAATCTACCTTTCTTTTTTTGGGTCCCTTCGTGGTCGCCAAATGTTGCAGGGAAATGGTCTCAACCATCCCAATATAGTAGGGTTCTTGTGTTCTGGAGTCTAAGATTGAAACCAGAACATGTGTAGAGGATTAAGGTAGAGCTCATTAGAGAAGAGAAAGGTTGGAACTCATGGACTCCAGACATGGAGTGCCATGAGGAGCTAGGGCGCCTCCATGAGAAGCAGAAATGAAACAGAGCTCATGGCACTGGAGTGCCATGAGGGGCTAGGGAGCCCATGAGAACTCACAGTGCCTAGGCATGGAATTCATGAGGAGCAAGGAACAAGAAACAGACTCATGGCACTGGAGTGCATGAGGGACTAGATCGCCTCCAAGAGAAGTAGGCAGCTGGAAACAGACTCATGGCACCAAAGGGCCATGAGGGGTTAGATTGCCCCTATATTGTAAAATTTTAGGCAAGAGTAAAAACCCCTTGTCCCTAAGCTGTTTTATCATGAATTTATCAGCAATGCTATGCTACATTCATATTTCTTTCACACACACACACACACACACACAACAACACACACACAGAGAGAAGAGAGAGAGAGAGAGAGAGAGAGAGAGAGAGAGAGAGAGAGAGAAATGCCCATTTGGTTCTGTAAAGATTTATCCCATTTTATACCTGTGCTTCCACTTCCATGTTAACATATCATCATTGGTGTTTATAATAATGGTACTAAGGTGCTATAAAGTTTTTCACATTGTATTAACTTGTAAGGCTTGAATAGTCACTATTAAATTTTATGAAAAAAATCTCAAGTCAAACAGTGATGAAGCATACAGTTTTTTTTTTTCCCTGAATAATCTTCATCTGGTTAAAAAGTTAGTCAGGACTGGGGAGATGGCTCAGGGGTTAAAGCCTTTGCCTCACAAGCAAAAGGAACTAAGTTTACATCCCCAGCTCCCACGTAAAAGTGACTGGCAGGGTGGCAGCAGCATGCACTTCCTGCCTTCCAGGGCAGAGCCTAGGAAGCCTCAAGCAAAGCAGTGAGAAGATAGAGCAATCCAGAATGATTCCCAAAATTACCCTCGGGTCTTTGTAGGCACCCACACTCAGGTACACTATGATACACACACACACACACACACACACACACACACACACACACACACACAGAGTCAGATTGCCTCATTTCTTGAGCATTTTGTTTCATTGATATTTTGTTTAGCTGTCCTATTTTTATTCAAGAATACCTTACTGAACCTCAACTACATTGCAAGCATGTACTGGGGTAATAGCAGTGACTTTAAAAATAGTGAACAGGACCAGAATATGACATGGATAATCCATCTGTTATGCTAAATTAGATACATCTAATAGACTAACATGGAAGATAAAATGTATTCGGCATTTTAAAAATACTTAGTAGCCAAAAGAAGAATCAAAAAGTAAAAAGATAAGTAGAAAGGAATAAACAAGATGATAGATTTAAATCTAACCATACCAGTAATTACATTAAATATAAATCTTCTAAATATCTCACTGAAAAGGTAGAGATTATGAGCTATGATTAAAAAAAAAGATTAGCTATATGTTCTCAACAAGACAACTATTTTAAACAAAAGACACAAACAAGTTAAATAAAAATATGAAAATATATTCTATGCTAGCATTAATTAAAAGAAACTTGAAGTAGCTATATGAAATATCAAACACAATGTGCTTTAGAGCCAAAAATATTACCTGTGATAACTTTAATTTCACAATTAAAAAGAGGTTTTGAAGAGGGTATTATAGTAATAATACTTGGGCTTCAAAGTATAGAAACTAAAAATGTATAGAACTGAAAAATAGAAACAGATGCATGTACATTGATACCCAGAGACTATCTTATTAATACTTTGAGCAAGACTACTCCAGACAAAAGAATGTAAGGGTCCTACGCTGCAAAACATTTGTGTGTTAGACTAGCCTATGGCATACCAATATATTTCAAGCAGAGTAGTCACTAAAGCATGGTCCATGGTGGACCAGAGAGGTAGACAGCAGCTAGGCTGCATAGGCCCTTATGGACCTTCTTAAAGAGTTTGCAAAAAGTACAAAGCAGATCTGGGAAATATATATTTGTTTCATTATGTAACTTTGATTTAGTACTCTATCACCAGGGTGTTCGTAGAATTTCTTCACAACCTAAAGATGAAAAGGATTAGGGAAGTAACTGGACTTGAGAGGGTAACATCAGAAAATAGGCTCGTTTTTCTGCTATCATTTCTTTCAGATCTGTTCTGGAAGATCTTCTTCTGCATCTGTACCTCAGTTTTCCATTTTTAGCTATTTAAAAGTCTAGGGTAATCTTTCTCCCACTCCTGCCCTCCTCCCACTACCCAGTTCAATGCTTGCACGCTTCCTTTACATAAGGGTCACCCCTGTCTTAGGACGAGAAGTATTGCATGCACCTTCCTCTTGGCTTCTTATGTTCTATCTTTCCTCACTCAACAAGCCTTTGGTCTCTTAAGTTCTAGGTTGGGGAATATTGTGTGAACCCTTTTCCTGGGGAGGTGCCATAAAACTGTGTCTACCCCAAATAGGAGTTCAACAACAGACCAAAGAAATGATTATGTCAATGTCCAGCTTAATGAACCATTTAGTTTATCGGGGTTACTTAGAGGAGTACGGATGAGTGTTACAGGAACAGGGATGATTCAAAGGCAGCTCCATCCCCAGAAAGTCTCCCTGCAGCATGGGTGAGCCTCACGGAGGCTCTCTGCTGCATGACTTGCTAGAAGAGTCTTCTTTAGGCTTCTAGATTGCTCCAGGGTCTCTCTCTGACTTCTTCACTGCTCAAGAGTCTTTTTCTCTCTCTGACTTCTTGGCTGGCCTTCTCTGTAGTCTTTTCCAGACTTTATTGCTTCAGAGTCTTCTTCAAACTGATTGGCTTGTTCAGCAGTCTCTCCAGACTGTGTGGCTGAGAGGAAAGTCTGCTTTTTCTGCTTTTTGGTTTCAGGAACTTCCTGAGCCTAAGAAACTATTTACTTGCTGGAACTTTCCCCAGAATGTGGTGTCTCTACAGTCACACATACTCTACTCAACTGGGGGCATTCGCTAGCTGACCTTTATCATACCATTCCATTCTATATTCTGGTTCCTGCTGTGGGCTCCAGTCTCTTTCTGATGACATCATCTTATCCCAGTGAGAGAGAACAACTTATTTATTTGTTCGTTTGTTCATTTATTTATTTATTGTGTATGTGCGTGTGCATGTATGTGTGTAGGGCACTGTGTGTCTCTATGGAGGACCAAAGATGACTTCAAGAATCATCTTGGATTTCTTCTACCTCCTTCTTGCTTTGCTCTGAGATTTCCCAGGCTCTTCCCACCAGGGTCACAAGTACAGGTCACTGTACATTTCTGCCTGGTGTTTTTACGTAGGACCTGGGATCCAAACTCAGGACCTTCTGCTTGTGAGACAGAGTTTTAACCCCTGAGCTATCTCTGAAGCCCCAAGAGAACAACTTTTTATTAGAAATCTTAGGATAGAATAGCTGCATGGGAAGGTCTTTGAAAGTCATCTCCCATTACATATCCTGAAGGAACACACCCTACTAACCTGGAGGAGCTGGTTCTAATCCTCCACAGAGATAATCCTCCACACTCTGTTTATGAAAGGATATGGAGATGAGCTCCCCATTTTAGATAAGTTCCTCAAAAGAAATAGCTTGACCAAGAGGTCAGCCACAAGGTCAATTGGACTGGGCCCTGATATGAAAAGCCCTGGCTGTGGGCTTTTCCCATTGTTCTATTGTCCTTTAAGAGTAACTCCGGGCAGCCTCTGTCTCTCCCATCTGTGCCTGCAGCTCTATTGAGGACTCTTTTTCATTTTCTCTGGTGGCAGCTGGCAGAGGTCTATAAGTTTCTTTCTGTTGCTCAGCAAGATTTCTGCCCAGAAAGAAATGCCATCCTTCCTGCTGCAATGGCACCCGTTCTCTCAGAAGGCAAGGTCCTCACCACTTCCTCACTCTAAGAAGGAAGACATAATCCATAGCAGTCCTACCGAGACAGCTACTAGCTTCAGAACCAGCACTTCCCAGCACTTAGTAGCCTGGAGATGGGAGAGGAATACTACTTCCCTGCAGTCTGACAAGTGTTTTGCTGGCAAATCTTTGTCATATTTCAGCCCTCAGCCATCGAATCTCTTCTTTGTGTGGGAAAAAGATTGAGCCAGAGATAAAGCTATCCTTTACATTTTGTTGTGCTAATGAAAGGTAAAGACCAGATCATTTGGTTGTTCTAGATTCTTTTGAAAAAAAAAAAAACTGTAGTACAGCAATAGACCTTTATTTCGTGTGTTTGTATGTACATGCGTGTGTGTGCGTGTGTGTGTGTGTGTGTGTGTGTGTGTGTGTGTGTGTGTGTGTGTGTGTGTGCATACAATGGTGCATTCGTGTATATGCCTGTGAAGGCCCAAAGGTGGTATCAGGAATCATCCTAGATTTCTCTTCCACTTTATAGCTTTGCTCTGGAGATTACCAGGCTCCAATTTCCAGGCAGGAAGTACAGGCCCCTGCCATATTGGCTCTGAATTTTTTTACATGGAATCTGGGGATCCAAACTCAGATCCTTTTGCTTGTTTAACCATGAACCATCTTCCCAGCTTTGAGCAACAGACCTTTGAAATCTTGCACAGTGGAAAGTTTTTCTCAGAAATTAGTTCATCTGTTAACCCTCTAGATTGGAAAGGAAGAAATATTCCCTGTAAGAAGCATTAAAAAAGTTTCAGTTAAATCAGTTACTATGTTTGTATCTCCTTCTGGAATGTGTGTGTGTGTGTGTGTGTGTGTGTGTGTGTGTGTGTGTGTGTATGATGGAAACATTTAATAAATCAGGTATTTATAAGAGCATCTATAGACAACAGTTTTGTAGAAATTGAATATTAGTTAATTTCATAATAAAACCACAGGCTTTTCATTGATGTTTTTCTCTGAGGTTCACTTAACCAATGGTTAGGCCTTTTTTCCCAAAGTACCCTGTTCTTTTTATTAGAAAGAAATGATTTAAAAAAAAAGCGTGACTGTTCTAATAGTGACAGGAGATGGAGAAATAAATGAGGACTATTGATCATGACTACCTTTCAGTTCTGTGGGGCCGTGGAGAGATGGTTGTGTAAAACTCGTTTGAAACCTATTTGTATTCTGTTGCTTTTAAATGTCCAGAAATGAAAATGATAGCCTTTAAATAATAAGTTTAGAAAAAAAAGTTCAGTGGTTTAAGAAATGTCAGAAGCCATCCCGTTAGCATTCTCCTGTAATAAAGTCAGCCTGCAGCCCTTCGTACAGGGGCTCAGTGGATGATACAATTATGCAGAAATTCACCTCTGTGGACTCCTGACAGCCTACCTGAAGTCCAAGGCTTTGACAGGCAGAAGTGAAAGGATTGCTAAATATTTCCCTGTAATGTAGACTAAGAAGGCATGTCAACCAAGAAGAGATGAAACAATACTGATGGTGTTTGAAGACCAGTAACTCTCTAGGAAGCCACAATTATTTCTCCGTGTTTTGTTTCTATCTGATTGATCACCAACTCATGTAATGGATCTCTATCAGACCCTCAGTGCCCACCATCCTGGGAGTGGTCTAGTGCTGTCCATTATTCCTTGCCTAGCACCACTCCCACCTCATGGCGTCCACCCCAATGGCTGGCGCCATCTAGACCCAGGAAGTGTTAGCAGATGGTTAAGAAAATTTCAGGAATGGCCCTTCTGAGGGTATCTAACTGAAAGAAATGCTATCTTGCATGAGAGTAGAAAGCATAGGGCTACCATGGATCCCTTATACGGAACCCGATTCCTTCATATACCTATCAGGTGTGCACATACACATGTCTTATCCAATTTTTGTGAGCAACATAACATTGGATGCTATTTAGTTTAATACTTGGACTATCTTTCTAATTGCATATATAGAATTGGCTGTATACTGACTGTCTTTATTGCTTTTGATGTTCAATGGGACTCATCATGAGAGGCCCTACCAAAGAGGAGAGCTCAGCTTGGGGGATACTGTTTCTCTCTCAAAGTCTATTCTATAAAGCACAGGACCTTAGGACCTGCTGTGTTCAGGAGTGAGTGACTGTGCCTTACACATGCCCAACTGATTTCTCAAAGCTATGATGCTATGGTATACATTGTCTTTGACCTACTGTGGAATGCCGTCAGCTAAAGACTTCCTTCTTTTGTGGTATCATAGTCATTTTCAGTCATTTCAAAAGGTTCCTGGAGACTGCTTGCCACTTCATAAAAATTGGCCGAGTTGATATGTGTCTTGGATACAGCATTTCAAACTTTTGATAAAATAGAAGCAAAATTGAGAAAAGTGATTAGAAGATCCTACAGAGGACAATAGGGAAAGATTCTGTGGAATCAGCAGCAGCCACAGTAGTGGAGCTAAAATTCAGAGCCCATGTAACGCAGAGGACTATTTTTTTTTCTTTTTGACTAGTGAAAAAGAAAAAAGGTTTTGTTCTTAATGAATTTAAATCAATATGAATTCCTATTCAAATGCTGATCGTGCAGTAAGTTAAAATAATGTATTCTGATATCTCTGTGTCTTCTTGAAGCATAGCTTATGTAAATAAATACCTTGGTTGCTTGGATCTTTTCAAGCAAATAGAGGTTTCTGTTCTTCAGAACTAAGAGCTTTATGCTAGAACTTTCTCTGACGTGCTGCTAGAGAGTCTGTTGAGTAATTTTTCATAGAGAACAAATTTGATTTTTCTCTAGTGAAGGGCTAAATTACAGGAACTCTTTATCTTGCTTCCCTCCCCATCCAGCAACATAGGATGACCAGAAAATATGGTTATTAATTTGTGTGATTTGATTTATTAAACTTGAAATGGCCTCAGCAGATCATTACTGAGTTCCCAATTTGGTCTGCACAACTAGCATTTAGTGCTCTGTAAAATGACCAGATAGCTAATTTCTTGATGAAAAATTTTATTATTAATTTATTTGTTATTTGTAATGGCAGTTTTATCAAGATATAATTTACCTAGTTATACAATTCATTCATTTAAGATACACTATTTGAGAGGTTTTTCTAAATTCCCAGAGTTGTTCAGCCTTTCCCAAAATGAACATTATAACATTCTGGTCTCTAAAGAGTCCACAGCCATACCACCTTGAATGTGCACAGCCTCATTCAGCTAATCTCCAAAGAAATCCTGAGTTGCCTTAGATATTACTACCTGTTTCTCACAGCATCTTATTCTAGCTCCAGAAAACTAGAAACTTTACTTTTAATCTCAGCCTTTTACCTGTTCTGGACATTCTTCTAAATTGGACTTCTACAATATGTAGCCTTTAGCATTTGGCATCTTTTGCTTAGAATGGTATCGAGATTCCTTCCTGGTGCACCATGTTATGGTTCTTTGCTCTTCTTCCGTGCTGAATTACAGTTCATTCCATGGATATGCAACATTTTAGTCATCTACTCATCCATTGGTAGACCCTTCGGATGTTTCTGTATTTAGACTATTATGAAATTGTTGCTATATCCATGCGTGTATAAATTTACCCAGGCATGTGTTTTTATTTCTCTGGGTATGCATCTAGGAATGAAATTACTGGCTATCTTGTGTGCTTAGCATTTGGAGGGAGGCTCAACCCATTTTACAGTTCTATCTGTACTACCTAAGAATTCCAATGTCCTCACATTTTGGCCAACACCAGTTGTTGCCTGCCCATTCTAATACAGTTGGGACAAGTTCAGAGTGAAAGTGACACTTGTTAATTATATGAGGCATGAACCAATGTGAGAATCTAGCCCACTCAGAGCAGCAAAAGAAGGGCAAGTGGAGGAAACTTAGAGGAGTGGAGCTAAGTGTTGGCAGCAGACTGTATTCAAAGGGAGACTGTGACCAGGTTATGCAAGTGTCCAGTGTATAGTTATCACTGGTTCTGAGGACCATAAAGATACTTATTTATTTTACATGCACAGTTGTATGACATAATCACTTCCATTGAGACATTTTCATATATACATATAATGTGCACTGATCTCAATTGCACGTTTATTACTCTTCCTCTTTTCCAACACTTCCCTTCTACCATCTTGTCTTTTTTCTCTCTAGATTACAAATATGAGAAAAAAAGAGGATACTTTTCTCCCCTGGTTTATTCACTTAGCATGATGATCTGCATGTTCATCTATTTTCCTACAAGCAACATGACTTTATTTTTATTTATGTCTGAGTAATATTCCATTACATATATAGTATTTTAACTATTCATTTATTAATAGGTACCTAAATTGACTCCATAACTTGGCTAGTGAATAGGGCCATTGTAAACATGGATGTACTGCTATCTCTTATATATTTGTTTTGGTTTCTTTGAGTACAAACACAGAAATGGTGTAGCTTAATCATCTACATTTATTCTTAATGCTTTGAGGACCCTACAAAACGATTTCCACAGTGACTGAACTAATCTACATTCACTCCCATAGTGTGCAATGATTTCTCTTTCTCCACATCCTCACCAGCATTCATCATCTCTTGATGGCAGCCATTCTGACTGAAGTGAGATGGATTATCAGGGTAGCTTTGATTTGTGCTTCTCTGATGACAAAAGATATTGAACACTTTAAGTCTGTTTATTGGCCTTTCGTACTTTTTCTTTTGAAAATATCTCTTCATTTCCCCATTTATTTATTGCACTTTTTATCTTTTGGTGTTTAATTTGTCTGATGTGCACACACACACACACACACACACACACACACGAGATATTAATCTCCTATTAGATGAATCACTGGCAAAGACTTCCTCCTGTTCTTCAAACTGTCTCTTGACTCTGTTTTTTCCTTTGCTGTACAGAAACTGTATATAACTCAATGCAGAAATTCTTGCTAAAACTGTTTGGAGTTTTATTCAAAGTGTTGCTGCTTCTGCATATACCTTAAACTTTTTGTTTCCTACATTTTTCTGATAGTAGGTTCCAAGATTCTAGTCTTTCCTTAGGTGTTCAATTCATGTTGAGTTGATTTTCATTTAGGTGAGAGGAATCTAGTTTCATTTCCTTTTTTTTTTTTTTGCTCTGGATTTAGGAATTTTTTTGCTGGAATTTTAATGAGTAGATTTTCTGTCTTTATACCCATAGATTCTTAGGTTTTGTCTCTAGATCATTTCTCAGAACACTTGGATGTTGTGTTTAAACTTGTTTACTTAATTTTCTATTGATGTCTGATTGTAGGACTGTCTCAGTCTTGTCTTCCATTCCCAGTATTCTCCTTTGTACTGTGGCAGCTTAGCTTCAGGTTCTGTGACCCGTGATTCCTCCTCCCCTTGGTGTTAACCCTAGGGTATGTCAGTCATAAGCCACAAGTTCCCTCGGAGACACAATGGACCCCTCTCCATCTGCCACACCAGAGGAATCACTTCTTCACCAAACCACCCAACTAGATTTGAGGCTTGTGCGCACTTATCCTGTGGGTAGGAATGTTCATTTACCTTTTGGATGAGGATTGTGATTTTCCCTCTCTTCCCAGAGGAGACAAATCTTTATAAAAAATGTGAAAAAAGCTAAAAGACTGTCTCCACTATGGTGGTCATGTTAACAAATGTGAATATTCATTGTCCCTGCCAAAATCAACTTTTCTTCTGTTTCTTATTGGTCTATACACTCAAGACTAGGAAGAGCTAGAGGACGTTCACCCTTTTCTTCTTTATGTGCTACTAGCCAGATGGTGTTGATTGAAAGGGCTTTCAGTTGTGCAAGTTTGTGCTGGTTTGAAGTTCCTGAAACTGGAGTATCCTGTAGATAGATTTGCTCCAAAGATCCACAGGGCTGACTAACATGAGGCACCAATGCTTGTCTGTATATCAGACCTGCGTGGATGTAGGACCACAAGCTAAGTACTTGCACACCCTTCATAACCATAGTTTTCCAAAGCCCAGTTCCTGCACACAATTATATACAACTGCTCAGTCTCCCAGTTGTCCCAGAAAAGTTACCAGCTTTAAAAGAAAAACAAGTTGCCCTCTGGTGAATCCAATCCAAATCTACTGCATGTACTTTCAGTGATCTTGCTTCAGTGGCATTCTGCCGGGTCACAAGTGGACGCTGTGGCAATACTTGCTTTGAAGGACAAGGAAAATGTAGGGACTCATGTTTTTGCAATGCCACAAGCCTTACTGCACTCTTCTCAAGATGGCTTCACTTTGTAGCATCATCAGGCTTTATGTTGAGAAATGCAGAGCCCTTCCCCAGCTCCAGCTAGCTTTGCAGCTCCCAAATCATCTAAGTCCAGACTGCCTTTCTAAGCTGCATTTGCTTCTGCAACAGTCCTCCGCCCTGCACTATAGTGCCGCTTCTTTGTCTTTCTGTTATTCCTTCTCTCTGCCTTTTCTACCAGGCCACAGCCAACTAAGTGCTTGCTCTACCATGCCTCTCTGGGTTTCTCAAAGCCTCTGAGTGAATTCTTTCCTCACTAAGAAGTTTTTTTTTTTTTTTTTTTTTTTCCTGGTTGTTTTGATTCTGAGAGCCACTGAGGAGCTGGAAGGTGTTGCCTGCCTCTGATCTGTAATCTTCATGTAGTTATTTCAGAAGGAATAAATCCCTGTCATATATTTTACAGGGGCCAATTTTGCTTATCTATCAGTCTTAATAAGAAGATGCAGTACATCAGGTACGTTGCATAAGGAAAATAACCTTACCCACTTGAACCATAGCTATTCTGCTCAGAATTGGCTCCAGGGACAAATATGTAGTATGTAATCCAGTCAACTCTGAGTTTCTCTTGGTGTTGTTTGTTTCCAGGGAACATTGATATGTGCATTTCTTTCCTAGGACTCTCCTAGCCACTTATCAAGTCAGTGGAATTTTAGGTTGTGTAGATATTCCTCTTCTTCTTCCTTTTTTTGTATAGTGAGTAGATATGTTCTCAGTGATGTCTTGTGCGGAAGTCTTCACTTTGTATTTAATTGCTGCAGCAACTGGTTCATTTGCCTAGTGGTAGTCCTCTGTATACACATGGATTGGTTAGGTTTCTCCACTGAGAACCAAGCAATCAGCAGTGCAGGGCAAATGAATACCTGCTGGACTTCAATACCCACAATATATCCTTTCTAGACTAGATGATCTGGGCTGTTGACTTCTAGTTCTTGATAAATACTATACTAAATTATGGTTTTCTAATTCGTTATCAGAAGAATGAGATGATTTTTCTGTTCAGAAATTCATCACATGGCTTTGTGCTTCTTGTTGCTGACTTGTTCATTGTCTAAAACAGCCCCAAATGCACTACTGAAGAGCTGTCTAGTGCTTTTCATGAAGGCTGTGCCATTCCTATTTAGAAAATACAAGTGCTAGATCAACTTTCTTGAGGGTAAGTTATAGTGCTGTTGGCTGTGAGTTCAGTGTTAATAAATCAGTGATATATATTCTGTGCTTTAAACAGAAGCAAAATAAAACAAGGTTAACATATTAATCAACTGGAGAAAATTTGACCAGAGACTTGCAAACACATATGCCCGCATTGTCCCTTGGAGCAAATGATTCAGTATTTATTAATTCAATATTTGAACTGACTTTGATATAAGACTAAGCTCTAAGCTAATTCAACATGTAAATACATACTGCTCTGTGAGGAAGTCTCTTCAGGGAATCTACTCACTGGTTGTATGTTTCAAAAAGCATCTTATTCTAATCTCTAACCAAACAATTTCTCAATCAATCTATGGAAAACACATTGGCTCACTGAAAGACACTGACCTTGCCTGAACTCTTTCCTCTGATCTTGTGACTTCATCAGGCATAATTGTCTTAGATAATGAGAACTGACATCTCTTTTCCTGCTCTCATAATTCTTCAGTTTATGGGAGCATGTCCTCCAAGACAGAGCACGGGGCTTTTCATTCCCTGGATCTGTATTCTCTGGAGAATTTCCCTTGGCAAATTATGAAGATGATATGGTGCTGAATGGAGTTTTCGAAAAGTAGTCAAAGTCATCTCTACAAGTTTTGTTCCAGACATCAAAACCTGTGCACTGATCATGAGGCTTAAACGTTGTTGATGAGGCTTGATCCATTCTGTGCCTTTTCAGCCCACTTGATGCTTTTCCTCTGCATTCACATTAACTTGATCGATTGTGTGACTCACTCGCTGCTGCCTACTTCCTGGAGGCTTGGCACCACTATTAAAACAGCATGAAAACATTGCACTGTGGATCGTGTCAGTCCGTGGCTCCCTCCTTGGGCTGGAAGGGCAGCCCTGGGCTCTCTCCCTCTTGCATCACTCAGAAGTCTTGATTCTAATCTGTGCTTGTTTCTCAGAAGCCCCATCAGTCATCGAGCTGACCCACTCCCCCAACAAATAAGTCACCGTTCACAAGGTTTCTTACGCTAGGTGAAACGATTACAAAGGGATTGCTTACAAGAGCAGTTAGAAGGAAGAGTTCAAGTGAGGCCAGTGTCTCTAAATTGATTGGGAAATTGTTTAATGAGAGATTAGAATAGATGTTTTCTGACACACACATGGATAAGCAGATTCCTTGAAGAGATTTTCTTACAACAGGTGTGTGTTTACACAGGGAATAAGCCTGGTGATTATCTTTATTTGCCAGGTTACAAAAACAAAGAACCAGGTGGAAGGGTGGCTGGTCATTAGGAATGGGAGACTAATTTGGTAAAGTGATGATAGCTTCATTTGTGTTTCTGTTTTCAGCGTCTTGTTTCTTCTCATGCCACCCCTTAACCTTCACTTATACCTCCACATGGGGCTGCAAGCAGGGGACCTTAAAGAATGGGTAACAGGATGATATTTGTATAAGGTTTCTGGAACTTCTGAATCTCACTCTTAATTGATCTTCCTGATTGACGAGAGACCCAGAAGACACATGTGTGCAGAGTGCAGTGAATTTTTGTAGCTTCTATTAGACTTGGCTCACACTCCAAATGTGGAAGTGTTTGTTAGAAGCCAATCGGGAACCAATCAGAGGCGTGCATTCTCTCTGTAGCCTGCTGCAGAACTAGTGAGATCCTGGCCTCTGCTTTCTCTGGAAGCCATTCCATCTCCTGTCAATCTTATCTTAGCATCCAGTCAGGAGTTAGGATGGCTTCAGAGTCTCTTAAAAACTAGTGCCCACCCACGCATTTAAAAAGACATGAAAATACTAGGGAGACTGGTAAGAAGGAAAAAGGTGGTAATGGGAAAAAAGGGAAGATGGAATTGGGGATCGATTGGGGATCGTATGAAAACATCATAAATTCACTGTATCCATGTATAAAAACCCTAAAAGAATAAAAAAAAATCCTTAAAAAGAGTGCCCATTTCAGTGTAGTATAAGTTTACATCCTTAGTATTTACTGAGGAGTTGTTTTTCCGGGAGATAACCTTATTCATGGAATCCAGGAGGTGTGGGTGGACAATGCTATTGAAACTCCTGAAATGGATAGGACTCTATATACAAGGAGATATGCCATGATGCATTTATTAGTCTCTGCCTTTGTCGTGTGTTCTGGTTACTCTTGTCTGTTGCTGTGAGAAAGTACTCAAACTCAAACAATTTAAACAAGAAAGGGAGATTTATTCAGCTTATGGTTTCAGAGAGGAGATACAGTCCTTTATGGAGGAAAAGGAATGGCTGGCAGGCAGAAGCTGGAGGCTGCCCAAGTCCCATCCCTCATGGAGGCTCAGAGCAGCAAAACTGCAAACTCTAAAAACAGATTAACTAACTGAAGCTAGGTGGGGCTAATCCACCTCCAGGCTCACCCTCTGTGACTGCCTTCCTCCAGCAAGGTTCTACCTCCTAAAGGTGCCATGATCTTCCCAAATAGCTAAAGATTCAAGCACATGAGCCTTACATTCAAATCATGATACAGAGCCTCTTCCCAAGTCATTCTGGTAATGAACGCATCATCAGTATCAAGAAGAAAGGAAAATGGAAATCCACCAACATACCATAGGATCTCTCTGTTGTAGAGCCAGTGGTGGACAAGTTGGTTTCTACATTTTTGCTTTGGCAAGAATGGAATCCAGATAATAAAGACTATGAAACTGGGGGTAGGGCGGTCCAAGAGCATGTGTCTTCCACATTTCAGGTTGTACTGTGAGATGAAGTAGGTAATGATTAAAGATCACTGGGATAGTTTATTTCCAAAATAAGAAAGAGAAATATTTTTGAAAGTAGAAAAGAAGTAGATTTGAAGTATTAGTAAATAGATTTTAGCCAGGAACAGGCCCAAAGGTGCAAAATAGAAAACAGAAGTAGCTCAGCCTGGATGGTTCCAAGATTGTCCCTACTGCTTTACAAAGCTGCCACATCTGAGAGACTGACTGTGCTCCAGTCTGGCGGGCTGCACACAATTGCATCTGATTTCACAGACACCATTTCATATTCTGTGGGGGGAAATCCTGGGGCTTACAGCAGGATATTCAGGTGGACCATGGGGAGGAGGGGTGACAGCCCGGCCAGGTCATAGATGCACAGGTGAAGGTCTCGGAACCCTGAGCTAAGTCTCTGTCTCTGATGTCCTTAGAATCCAGGATATTAGCTTGGTTTGCTGCTGAGGCTGAAGCAGGAGTGCAGGATGAGGACAGAGGAGAGGGAAGCAGAACTGCACAGAGCAGAGCTAGCTAGGATGGCATGTACCAAGAGAAAGTGTCTTCAAGCTAAGAGGCCTTCTTGTTCACAGGTGATGGCTAACCTAGGGAATGGCTTCAGATCAGGTGGTTAAACTGTGCTTTCCTAAGTGAATGTTCAGATAACCTCAGCTTCTTCTGGCTGTTCTGATTGTCTGTTACTTGCTGTCTTATGAGTATCAAGTCACAGCTGGCTGACCTATTATCGAAGGCCTGCCAGGCCTTGAATGTGTCCTTCTGTTTCACGGCTCACCGCCCTTCATACTTGAGCTTCCTTCTCTTTCCACTTTGAACTAACTTTAAAACATGTTTGGCACAGCTGTCTCTTCTGCAAAGCCTCAGGTTAGTTTGAGACACCTTCCCTGTGTTTCTGCTTATTACCCTGCAAGGTTGTGTCTGGTAAATGGTCTTTGGACAACTTGGCATGGTGACTAAAAAGCATAATGTGTCCTCAGTAAGCACTGGTTTCTCTCATTAGCCCAGCAGCTGGAATAAACAGAGCAGAAAGGGAGAACAAGTGATTGAGAGGGAGTGGCAGAATGCAACGGGGACAAGAATTTATTGAGGCTCCTTTGAGAGCCATATCGAAACATGCGACAGTTGGTGTCAGCTATGAACTTGATACTTGTGATGCATGCCTCTAGGCACACTCGGGTTTCGACTGTAGGAGATTTTCTTAGCTGTATAATTGAGGAGGGAAGACCCAGCCCATAGCAGGTGGGATCACCCCCTGGGCAAGTGAAAAAAATAGAGAAAGCTAGTTAGTATTTTGGCGAGTGGCAAACTACAGAGCAAATATGCATCTCTGGCACTTGATTCATTTTTTTTTCTTGACTTTGGATATGGTGTGGTCAATTCCCTCTGCTCCTGTTGCTATGTCTTCTCCTGCCATAACCCACTGTAACCAGGAATAGTGAGCCAATAAAATCCCCTTGCTCCCCTAGATGGTTTGAGCCAAGTGTTTATTACAGTATCAAAGTTATGAAACCAAAACAGATGGTTGCCTAATTTTTCAGTTCTGGGAAGGAAAGGTAAGAAGACAAGAGGGAAACAGTAGAATCTTGAGGGTTTTATTAATTTTATTGTGTTTGTTGAAAGTATAATATATATGTATATATATATGAATGATTTTGAGTATCTATACTTGCACATGTGTGATGGTCAGTCATATAGTGAAACATAAAGGCGTCAATTTGAAGAGATATGCTCAAATCATTCTGCTTTTAGGAGAAGTTTGTATTACCCATTGCTGATGACAAGAGTTAAGGCAAATTTATGATGTTGTAGTTCTCTTATTAGATTATAGATGTTGCTTTGTGCTGTGTTGAAGCCCTTGTGATCAATGTACTGTATATAGACCCTACTTCCATGTGTATCTACAGTCTGATTCCTAATTTTACCATGTGAATTGGTATTTTATGGTTTTGAATCTGTGTCTATCATGTGAAATTTAGTTCAAGTCAACTTATCAAGTAGGCACGTACTAGCTTGCTATGTTATTTTTCCTGTGGAAAAAAGATCAAGTTTATTAATTCAGGTTTGAAAGTTCACTAAATATCTGTTACCTAGAAAGTAGTGGGTAAAATGCTTTTGAGGGATGCAGTCCTGAGCCTGATGTCTCCTTTGTCTTTCGGAACCTGATAGCACAGGGGCGGGGAGATGCCATGTGTGGAGATGACAGGTCTTAACAGATCTTAACATGCTGTAGGAGAGGCAGATGGAGCTACTGTTTTGAAGAGTAACGTGTTTCCTGCCAGAGATGGGGTAGTATAATACTTTGGGGCAAAGGAAGTGGTTCACTTGACCTTGAGGTTGGTTCTGGATTTGACAGGAAGAAGTAGGGCAAAGGGTATTTTCTGTGGGCAAAATAGATTATAAAAATAGAATTTGATTTTCATAAACATGAGGTGAAGAAAAAAAGAGCAGTGTCAGATGGCTCCATGTTTAGAGTAAAATTTAATTGCCCACAAGCTAGAAGGACTCCCAGTTAATAAATGGTTTTGTGGATGTACATGTGTATTATCTGAGCCGATCCTTACAATGTATGCCCTAGTGGGAAATTTTGTTCCATTCATTTTTTTTGCATGCACATGCCCATAGACGTGTGTGCACAAAATGGCCCTTGAGCATGTGTGCCTGTGGAGGCCCAAGGACAACATTGTAAATCATCCTGGATTGCTCTACTTCCTTATGTGCATTGTATTGTTTTCCCAGTCTCTGTCTTCCGGTGCTAGAATATCTACCCAGCATTTTTATGTGGGACCTGGGGATCTGAACTCAGGTCCTTTTGCATGGCAAAGGCTTTGCCCCTGAGTCATCCCCCCCCAATCCGTTTTGTTAGGCTCATTTACAAGTAAAGAAACTAAAGTTCAGAAGAGTTCATCATTGCACTCACAGTTGCGTAGCTAGTTCATGGCAGGCCTGGAGTTGCAGCGCTATCTGCCTCCAAAACTTTTTCTATCTGCTGCCCTTGCATAGATCCATTCACAAGAGCTGCATTCATTCATTCCACAGGCGTTTGTTGAGTATCTTACATGTCTCTGGAGCTCTGGGCTCCTGGGGCGCAGCAGTGAGCTGTATCAGTGGTTTCCCCAGAAGCATGGCAAGTTGTTTCCTGTGCCTTGTTAAGTGCAAACAGGTACCCAGGATGCCTCCATTCTTCTGGGACAGAACAGCTTCCAGTTAGGTGTAAAATTAGAGGATTAATGTGCATTATTGATGTTAGCAAATGGTTTAATTGATTATCCTGAATAAGTAGAAAAGGCTTAGGGCTTACTGAAAACTCATATATGGGAAAAATGGAGACTATTGAGATGTCATAAGCTAGAAAAACTATAATTTAAAGATTTTATTCAAACATCAGCTTTGAATTTTAGCAGATGCGGAGCTGAGTGCCCCAGAGTGCCCAGCACCTAAGGTGTGCAGTTCCTGACGCTGCTGGACATCCGCGTGAATGAGAAAGGCTGCAGTGTGTTTTGACAGCTCAGAAATTTTGTTCATTGGCCTGCTTTAAAAGATCATTTGTAAAGACTGATAAACATGTAAAGAACGATGTAAACTTAAAGATTTAAAATTTTTTTATTATTTATTCAATTGTGTGTGTATGTGTGCGTGTGCGTGTGCGTGTATGTGTGTGTGTGTAGAACCACGGACGAATTCGGGAACCACCATGGACCGCCTCCTCCTTGTTTACTCTGCCTGGGGATTCACAGGCTCCGCCCTACCAGGACCAGAAACGCAGGCCGCCCCCGCTTCCACCCAGCGTCTATACGTGGGGTCTAGGATCCGAACTCAGGACCTTCCGCCGCAAGGCAGAGGCTCAACCCCTGAGCCACCTCTCCAGCCCCAAGAACGATGTAAACTTAAACCATAATATCACAGCACATAAAATGAGTTTTATTTCAAGTTTTTTTTTATTTACTTATTTGTGCTATGTGTCTGTCTGTCTCTGTTCTATCTCTGTCTGTCTGTCGTCTGTCTGTCTGTCTCTGTATTGTGTGTGTGTGTGAGAGAGAGAGAGAGCAACCTGTGGGAGTCACTTCTCTTCTTCTACCAGGTGGATCCCGGGGATTGAAGTCAGGTCATCAGGCTTAGAAGCATGTGCTTTTATCCACTGAACCATCTTATTTCCTGCCTCCAAATATCATATATGTGAAAGTCCTGATGATACTTCTTCCAGACCCAGGACTCCAGGATAATCGCTGTAGGAAGTCACTTTTTCAAACTTGAGTTTTGAGCATATAACCTTTTTTTTTTTTTTTTTGAACATACACTGCAAATGGTGTGTGTGTACAAGAGGGCATTTGAGTGTGTACCCTGAGGAAGCCCAAGGGTATCATCAGGAATCATCCTTGATTATTCTACTTTCCTATTGCTTTGCACTGGGGTTTTACATGAGCTCTGGGGACTTTAACTCAGGTCCTTTTGCTTGCAAGGCAGAGACCTTAACCTCTAAACTCTCTCCCAAGCTACACTTTCTTTAAAAAAAAAAGGGCAGGGCACTTTATTTTTTCTTTTGTCCCTACTAATTCATCTTTGGCTTTTAAGAGAATAACTTCCCTGCCAAGACTCCAAGGAAGAAGTTGTGGATTATCGCTTCATCTCTTTGTTCCCAGTTTTACCCACCCATTCTGTGAATTTGTGGGAATCCACCCATAGTCGAAGTCAGACTTGACAAGAAATTGTTAGGAAGGTTCCAGTTCTTTACATCTCAAGTGAAAGTGCTTTTGGGATAGTTATTAAATTGCTGAATTTCATTCTAGTATCTCAATAAGGAGAAAAGATTTCACTACCTGAAACCAGACAAGTAACCGTTATCCTATTGTGGAACACACCAAAGGATACTTTTAAATGATACAATTATTTTCAGGCTAGAACTGGCAGGTGTTGGTTATTCTTTGTGCTAAAGTAATTATGTTTAAAATGAAGTTCAACATTTTAATAGAGTTCCTGTGGGATGAAGGATCTGAATTACTCCAGTGATTGGCATGTGTTACCCACAATATTTATTTGCAGAGTTAAATAGATGTTGATCGAATTATCTAAAAGTTGCCCCTAGGGTGTGACATTTCTGTATGATTTACCTACCTAGCATGTAAAATGTGATGTTACACTGATATTTTCTCTGCTAACTCTTGGGCTAGTGAGATAGTTTAGCAAGTAAAAGTGATTACGAGCATCATATCAGACCTCAGGCCGTTGTGCCCAGCTTCCCTGGAATACAATATTCAAAGTGTCTTTCCCCCTCTTTGGTCTAATTTTCAGGACATTTGTCATAGCCTGTCATCGTCATGTTTGTATGTCCCTTAAGGCACATAGTAAACACTTGTTAAATGAATGTAGGGTTCCTTTGTTTGTTCTCCCCTCATTCCTATACTTTGTTTACCAACACAGTATCAGACACATATTGGTTATCTGGTCTGTGCTGGGCTTTGCTCACTAATAGTGATCTCCATTAAGCTGCTAGACAGTTAATGTAAACTTAAGTTTACTTGAAAACAAATGTTGGAAATAAATAAGTCAAGGATAAATTAGTGAAATGTTGGAAAAAAGTTTCTTAGATACATTTAAATTTTTTTGTATTGCATACATGAATATAGTGAATATATGATATTTTCACCCCTTAATCCTGAATTTTATTCCCCATCTTTTTCCCTTTATAACCCTTCATTTCTCCTGTCAGACTCCTTCATAGTTCTAAATCTTTTCACTTGCATGGTCCACTATGTTTCTTCTACTTTGTCTTTAATGACATATGCTTGACATGTTTCATGTTCCAGCAAGTATCAGAGACCAGTGGGTGCATCACTGAGGGAAGCGTCTTCTTTTTCTTCCCTATCAGCATGAGTCCTCATCGGTCTCTCAGGGAGGCGTGGAGCTTCTCGAGATCCTTTCCCTTTTACGGCAAGATGTTGATGGACAGTTCCCGTGCAGTTCTTGTGAAAGTATGCATACCCGCCATAAAATCATGTATACCTCAGCCCTGTCATGTCCAGGAGATAATGTCTGGCCCACCACTTATCTACTTCAGGCTCTTGCAACCTTCCATCCCATCTCTTGCGATATTCTCTGAACCTTGGGGTGGGGTGGGGTGGCTTAGAATGTCCTTTTGAGGACCAAGCAGTCGGCAGTCATTTATTTTCTGCATTTTGGCCAGTTCTGTTTTTCTGTACTAAATACCTTCTGTTGTAGAAAGGAAGCCTTGAGGTTGAGTACTGAGTGTTCCTCCAATCTATGGGTAATAACAGATGTTAAAAAAGAATTTGATAGCTAAACATTCATGGCCTGCTTTTCTCCTAGGACCTATGTCCTCCCTTTCATAGATTCTTGCTCTAGTTTATAGTAACAGGAATGTGTTCCCTGACTTAGAGTTTGGGTTTTCCTTCCGTTCACAGAGATGCCACTTCCCCCAGCACAACTCTGACCAGTTGCTTCCACAAGAGCCCCTTCCTAGTTACTGATTGAATAGGTCTAACACAAGCTATGTGGTGTGGTGGTTCTTATCACCTCCCTGGTCATTCCTGGTCTCCTGTGCTGGCTATCCAAATCGGACTTGCTTCTCCAACAAGTGGCACAATAGAAATCAGAAGAAGATTTTTAGAAAGTAGTATTTATAGAGCTAGACATTATGAGCAAGTTTTTCATTGTCATAAAAATCATATATGTATGTTCTATTATGAATCCTTGCTTGTGAGATGAGGTTCATATCAATCTGGCAGTGGCCAGACGGTCTATAGCAAAAGATTTGTAGGAATGTCCATCATCTATGCCTGGGGTTGTCAGAGTGCAAAGATTTAAACCATTTCTCACACAGGCAGCTCATTTTGGATTCTGAATTTGTGTTTATTATTTCCTTGGTTCTATCTTAACATCCTTCAAAAAGTGCATTAGGCCAACGTATTACTGTAACAGAATATATAGGGCCAGGTATTCGCTAAAGAAAAGGTGTCTGTTTAGCTCACAGTTGTGGAAGCTAACCATCCTCATTCCAGTGGCCCTGTATTAGTTCCATTTCTCATTGTTGTAACATAATACTTGACAGAAACGACTTAAGGAAGGACGAATTTGTTCTGGCTCAAGGGACTACTGTCCTCCAAGGCAGGAAAGGCATGGTGGCATGTGGCCCGATGGCAGTGGGTTGTCTGTATTGCATACCTGTTCAGAAGCAGAGTGATCCTGCCAGATCTGGATCAGGTCACAGATCTTCAGGTTTGTTCACCAGTGACCACTTCCCGCAGGTAGACCTAAGTTTCCAAAGATTCCCTTTCTTCCTCAGACAGCACCACCAGCTGTGTTCCAAGTGTGCAAATACCTGAACCTGTGGGGGAGCCTTACATGTCTGGTCATGAGGACCTTTTGCTTGGCCTTAGGTAAGGGCTGAACTACCTGGATCACATACATCATGTTGGATGTTGCCATAGTGGAAGTACATAGGAGAGGGCAAGATCTTATGGAAAGGGGTGGGAGGGGGACCAAAAACAGGGAAGGTGCCAGATTTGATCTTTTTATTTTTTTCATAGTCATGAAAGCATTATAATGAACTGAAATCAATGATGAAGTTTTTAAGATTACAAATCCTCAATATTTTTTCCTAGTTTTATAAGCATATTGAATAATTCTTCCTGCCCCTCTCTTTTTCGCCTTCCTCCCTCCCCTTTCCCTCCCCTTCTTTCATCAATCCGTCCTACTCCCTCCTACCCTCCTGTCTGTTTACTTTTATAGGTCCCAGGGTTCCCTCTGGAATGTCTGCTCTACTGGGGTTTCAGGTCTCTGTGGACCTCCCTTGGGCAGACCCACTAATAGGGGCACTCCCCTTTTACCTGTTTAGCCCTTGTGTCTAAGATTTCCACTGCATGTAATTATTTCTCCTGAGATCCTTGCTAGTCTATGGGGGCATGTTGGTATGTCAGTCTGGTAAATTTAAGTCTCATTAAAGTGAGTTCCTGGATGCAGCAGTCCTGCTTTGAGTGGAATGTCTTGTCCAGTGGTAGACCTTCCCATCTTTAGGCTTTTATAATCTTACCACCCCCCTCTTCAGATCTGATCTTTTTATAACAATTCAATCTTTTAACCTCTTACTCCAGAAGACAAACAGTAACTCCTCCCAAAGATGAGTGATGTAATGCTTCCCACTAGACACCACACCATCTTTTAAAGGTTCCATGGCCTCTCAGAATTTCCACACTGGGAACCATTCTTCTAGCCTGTGAACCTTTAGGAGACAAGCCATATCCAAACCACAATAGAAAGCATCTTCTAATGGTGGCAGCAACAAACTTTGCAAACTTTTCATGCTTATTTACTAGAGATTTTAACCTAGAGGTTTGTTGCTCGCCACATGAAAAACAACGTTTTATTTCATATCCAAAATTTATGCTTTCTAACTAACTGGTTTTGAGAGCTGTGTTCTGTTTTTGATCTCGTTATTACATCTTCTGTTTTACCTGAACTCTCTGTTCTCTTTCATCCATGTTACAGGAAATGGAAGATCAGAGATGCTGAGTCTGGTTGGAGTATTTCCTGCCTCTGCACCTCAGTGGTCTCTTTTCTCTCTTGGTCGCCGTGGTCAGACACTGTAGGCTTTCCTGCAGGCCTGATTTCCACATAGAGGAGGCTCATCCAGAAACCACTACAGCTTTAAGAGAACTATCATTTTCATCGCTTTGGAAGATCCACTTCAAAGTTGCCTGCTTCTTAAGTTGACTGCAGGCATTCGCTTGTCCTACATTTGCTGGGGTCTACACCAGCCTAGTATGCCCCTGTCTTGTCTGGGCTGGGAGGGAGGGGAGGAGGCTGCTGAGCTCATCAGTGCCATTTGCCTGGACTCGGAGTTCTTGTCTTGCTGCTACTCTTTGCCACATGCAGGGAGCACTTCCTGTCTGTGGATCTTTGAGGCCCTGTGTTGTTTTCCTTATTGCAAGTGTGGTTGGCTAGGTAGCTCTTCTGTTGACAAAATCCCACGGTTGGCATTCTTTGGCCACTGTCTTGTACTTCCAGGTTCTGGGTAGGCTGTGGAAGGTAGGTTAAAAGGAGATGTCATATTCAGTTGTCATTACAAATCTAGTCCTAATGATGGCTTAACTCACCCATGAGATGGGTGGCATGAAGCCAAGTGTCTGAAGAGTCCTCTCGTGCTCAGAGCCAGACTCTGTATTGCTTTTGTTTTATATGCAAGCATGTCTTTCTCTCTGTGTCTTGTCTCCTCCTCCCTTGTCGCTGTCTCTGTCTCTCTTTGTGTGTGTACAAGAAGGCATTTGAGTGTGTGTGTCTGTAGAGACCCAAGGATGACATCGGGAATCATCCTGGATTGCTCCACATCCTTATTGCTTTGCTCTGTGGTTTCCTAGGCTCCTCCACCCAGTGCAGGAATTGCAGGCTTCCTCCAGTATCCACTGCGAGATCTGGGGAATCTGAGCTTGTGAGGGAAAGATTTTTAACTTCTGAACCATCTCCATAGTCCTATACTATTTTTTAAAGAAAGATAAATTTTTCAACTTTCTTAGTAGCACATTTTACATACTAATGTCAACATTGAAAATATGGTATAAAACAATATCATTTTCATTTTTCTTTTTCTGATAAATACTAGTTTAAGTTGATATCTCAAAAAAAAAATTCCCCAGGTTCAGAGTACAAATATTAGTGGGAAAACATTGTGGCTCGTGTGGTCCCGCACTGTTGGTGTGTAGTTTAGTACCTTAATTACAACAAACTTCTATAATAAAAGGACATTGCATTGCCTTGTAAAATCATTTTAATTGCTTTATTGCATGGTTTTGTCCCTTCTATAATTATATTTTTATGCTCACTAAGTACTGGTGATGAGTGTATCTATGTAATAAACCTCAGTAGAGGAAATTTAGATTCAGTGGGGGTGCTACCTATAAAAAATAGACTTGCCTAATTCTGAATTTCCAGTTTTTCATGACTCTGATTATAAGGGGGAATCATTTTCATTGCATTACAAAGCATGTTATTTGGACAAGAGTCGCTGTTCTTGCATCATTCATTTGTATTTTGTGCCATACCTTGCCTTTGTCATGTCCCGAAACATGCTATGTTCTTTTAATTCTCTTGGCATGGAGATGCTGTGAATGCCGGGAAGAGTCCTGTCCTTGTAGTTAGAAGGCCCTGGCTCTCCCATTCTGTAGCTGGGTCGAGGCCTCCCTGCAGAGTGTTTTCCAATGTGTTACTTAATTACTAGAACTCTATGTGGACAGACATTAGTTTCCACATTTTATAGACATGCAAACTCAGGGCCAAAGAGATGTAATAACTCTAAAGTTACTCAGCTGCTTGGTAGTTGTCATGGTTCGAAATGTGTCCCACAGTCTCATGTATTTGGGAAGCTCATGGCACCTTTGAGAGGTGGAGCCTTGCTGGAGGAATTTGGTCACAGGGGGTGGGACCTCGAGGTGGATTCGTCCCACCCTACCTCCTGGAGAAGTCTGCTTTGCAGCAAGCAGACTTGTAGATCTCAGCCTCCAAGATGTTTGCAGTCACTTAGCCTCCTCTAGCTTTGGCCAGACAGCCAGACATGCTGCCCCTGCATGAAAGACTGTATCTCCCCTCTGGAACTGCAAGCTGAATAGATGTCCCTTTTTCCTTTAAGTTGCTTAACTTTGAATGTTCTCTCATAGCAACAGATAAGAGTAACCGTTACAGTAGCAAAGGTACCATATTCAAATCTTGATTGTTTTCAAGGCTGCTGTTCACTCATTGCGCCACCCCCATGCCCCTCTGAGCCAACTTTGAGATTTCCATAAAGCGAGAGTGACAGTCTCAGTGTAGAACAGGAGTGATCAAAGAACTGCAAAGCCGCATGCAGTTCCGTGTTGTTTTCCACTGTGCTCAAGCAACATGATAGTATAGTGTGGACAGTGATTTTCTCTCCTCTGTATGCATAGATTTTTCCTCTGGATCAGCCTGAGCGTCTCCCAGTGTGCATCCTAATTCTAGGAGGGTATGCACCAAGGAAGTGCTGGTTAATTAACCAAGAAAGTTGTCATGGAGAAAAGCATGCACCTGAAAGCACTCCCCCAGCCTTGTCACCCAGAATATGAGATCATTCCCAAGGTCTCTGCATTCTCTTGCTTTTGTGGTAGGGTACCCCATGGCCTGTACGTATTTCAGGCAGTCGTGTGTGAGTCCTCTTCTAGATAGATGTTGAAATGTGCCCTCCACAGTCTCATATGTTTGGGGCTTTTGAGAGGTGGAGCATTGCTGGAGGAAGGCGGGCACAAGGGGTGGGACTTGAAGTGGATTAGTCCCACTCTCCCTCCAGGAGAAGTCTGCCTTTGCAGGAAGCAGTCTTGCAGCTCTCAGCCTCATAGATGGGTGTGACTTAGCCTGTCTCCAGCTTTGGCCAGCCAGTCATGCCACCTCTGGAACTGTAGGCCGAATAAAATCTGCCTTTCTCCCTTAAGTTGATTGACTTTGAATGTTTTCTTGCAGCAATAGTTAAGAGTAACTGTTACAGTAGACTAGCAGGTCAAACGGGCCCCACACTCCTGTCTCCTTTCTGATACCTGAGAGGCTCTGACATGGCGTCTCCATGGCTGCCAGAGTCCTATCTGTGTAAAGGCCAACCTTACGTGTGTGCTTCGAGTTTCCAGTTTAAGACATTCCAGTCTTGCAGACGAATGCTCATAAAACACAATGAATGTTACGAGAATAAATGGCTTCTTTAAAAAGGCATTCAAAATAAAAGCCACAGCATTTTATTAGAAGACTGAACAGTAAAATTATATTTTCCAAAATATTGTGGCAATGCCAAATTGCTGGGAGTTTCTAACTGCTTATTCTCAAATTCTGTTCTGATTTCCTTCCTGTCAGGCAACGGCTCCCAGACTAGCCTCCTCCAGAGCACACGTTGAGAAGCTGGCCTGGGGCCACTTGTACCTGTGGGGGTTTCTGCAGTGGCACGTGCTGCTTCGAGTGCAGTGTGTAGCAACTCCAGCAGCCTCAGGCCACAGTGCTGTTGAAATGCCTGTTCCCTGTGGACCTCCACAGAAGCTCTGTCCTTGGGTTCTAGCCTCTACCTCAACACCCCTTTCCCCCATATTAATTTTGACTTCTGCTGGGTTTGGAGCCCAAACCTGCATGATATGTCTAAGGCACTCACATGATCTTGCCAGGATCTTTCTCCCAAGTCCAGACTGACCCAGATTCTCATTCAACGTATTAGTCACTTATAGCTACTATAACAAATAGACACATTCAGTGGCTTAAAACAGCAGAGCTTCATCATCATATTGTCCCGGAGACCAGAAATTTGAGGTGAGTCTTAGGGGACACACTCCAGGTGTTGCCACAGCTGGTTCCTTCTTGCCTTTCCCAATTTGCAGTAGCTGGCAGCATTCTACAGCTTGGGACCATGTTACCCTGGTCCCTGCTTTCATAGTTGTATCACCCTTTTCTCTTCTATTGCCAAACCTCCCTTCACTCCCTTGTATGAGAGGACTTTTGATTTCATAGAGGGGAGTCTCGGCAATACTTAAAAAATTCAGATTTCAAGAACTTTAATTGCATTTGTAAAGTTCCTTTTCCCCTATAATGTGAAATTTATGAGTCCTGGGGATTAATGCCTAAATATCAGGAGACATTACTCAGCCGACCACACACATCAGGCTTGAGAATTCATGTCAGTGTCACTGGTCCACTGTAAATTTTGCTTCTGTTGTATTATCTCCCCCTTCCCCCCAACACCACCCAACTGGGATGCCTGAGAAGCGGAATCCTTTGTGGGGGCGAGCTAAGGTTGTCAGAATCTGGGGTGCCTGGAGTGTCAGTTAGCACTCTGTAAGCCATTGGTTTTCAGATGCTCTGCTTAGGACTTTATAGATTACCCCATTGGTACTCACAGCAACCAGGCACTTGGCTTCCAACAGAGCAAGGAGGAAATGAAACCTGAAACAGGTCAGATAGTGACTCATGTCGCCACTGCTGCCTCGGAGCCAGACTTCTTGCCTCTGTAACGACTTGCCCTGGGCGCCCTGGGCACCGAGGAGATTCCGGTGATGTGTTCACAGCATGTCTCCATCCCCAGAGGTCAGGCTCATGTTCCAGCATGGCCGTGCGTGCTCCCCCCTTGTTTCCCTCTCCTGCCTACAGGGTCTGTTTTCCCAAGGGGAGGGAGTCCAGCAGGAAGGGCTTCTGGGCATCTCCCAGTGAGATGAGGGGCCCCGGGAGCCGAGGTGACATGCCATGAAGCGTTCCTGGCTGGAAGTCAGACATTGTAGCACTCGGGAGGAAAGGTGTCGGCACTCTGGCTGTGGGGAGATCCCCCCCTTCCCTGCAGCTGCTCACTCCACGGTCCTCCAGAGCCTTCTGTTTGCACGTAGGTGGCAGTGACGGCAGCAGTCTCGGGGTCACCATGGGTACAGCAGCAGCTGGAGTTTTGACAAAGGCTGTTAGGCTGTGAGTCATCCTCACTGACGGTGAATTCTGAGTCCTGGTGGAGCAATGTTCAAAAGACCCGGAACGCTGCAGGTCTGGAATGCTCTGCCTCGCGCCCCCAAGGTAGGAGCCAGACGTGACTGACAGGGCTGAGCTGAGCTTCCTCAGAAGACTTTCTGCACAAGACTGTTCTTAATCCCACAAGTAGAGTCATAACGGTGCCCAGGAGCAATGAGAATTAGGACTTAACCCTGCACTTAAAGAAGGCTGCCCTAGCCTTCCTGTGTGTTAATGTTCCTGTCTTAGATCTCATCCCAATGCTCTAGGAGCATTCCTGAGGTAGAAGTAAGACGTAGAGAAGAGTTCCTAAGCATCCCTTGACCCCACCACACAGCTACATTTGTTATAGTTGAACATACTCTACTATGTCTTATGTAAAGGTTTATTCTTGCAGCTACAGACTCATTAAGCTTTGATAAATGTCTAATGGTATGTATCAACCATTATAGTACCATACAGGAGAGTTTCACTGCCCTAAAATTCACTTGTGTTGTCCTATGGTTTTTACTGTTTCTACAGTCTCGTCATACTGTATGCATGTCATACTGACAACCTATAGTGTAGCCTTCACATGTTGGCAACAGTCATTTAGTGACATGCATTTGAGCTCTATTGTCTGGATAGCCCCCAGTGTCTTGTCACCTACTGTGGTGCAGCTTGGTTGCTCCTAAGTTTGTCACTTGGGAATAAAGCTTCCGTATGCACCCGTGTGCAGTTCTGCTATTGGACTCATGTTTCAGTTCATTTGAGAAAATACCTAGGAAGACTTTGCTGCACCATGTGATGAGAATGTGTTTAACTTTGTAAGAAACTGCCAAGGTGTTTTCCCACGTGGCTGTAACGTTCTGTCTCCCACAAGCAACAAGGGAGGCTGGCCTCTGATGTCGGCATTAGGAACTTTCACCATCCTGATTGATACATGGCACTGGTTCATTGTTGTTTTTATTTGCAGGTTTCTTTGCCAGCTGTTGGGCTTTTGGGTCCTGAGGAGCTGACCTAGCCATAGATAAATCCCCTGGCATTGTTTGGAGGTGATAAAAAGTAGAAAGTAGAACCTAGTTAGAGGAAATGAATCATGGGGGGGGGCAAGGCACACCCTGGAAAGATGAATCTTGCCCCCTTTTTCTCTCTGCGTCTCAGCTGCTGTGCATGAGCAGCCTCTGTCGCGTGTTCCAGCGATGGCGATTTTCAGCCTTACTCAGGTCCACAGCAATGGATCCAGCCTTGGACCGAAACCTCTAACCCACAGCCAGCCTTGGACCACAATCCCTGAACCACGTGCCAAAACAAACTTCTTCCTTTGAAATTGTTTTGCTCTCAGGTGCTCATCACAACAATGAAAAGATTGATTAATACACTGAACTAGTTACTTTTCTCATTGTTGTGACCAATCACCTGGCAAGAAGCAATTTATTTTGGCTCACAGTTTAAAGGTGACTGTCACAGAAGGGAAGGCAGGTGTGGGAGCAGGATCATGAGGCGGCTGGCTTCAGGGCATCCAGAGTCAGGAAAGAGAGATAAATGCTGGTTCTCATCCGATTCCCCCCCCCGCCCCCCGTATTCAGTCCCGATTGATTGATTCTATTCATCTACTTCATGTTCATATCCTTTTTCCTCTGTCATCTCTCTGCTGTTATTAATCCTCCAGTGAATATTTGCAATAACAGTATTGTGGTTCTAAGACGTCCATTCTATTTACAGCTGAGATTTCTCCTCTTTTCGTTTATAATGTACATATTTCTCTTTTTATCTCTGAATACAATAATAACAGCAGCATTAAAGCCCTTGTCCAGGTCATCTCAGGGTCATTGTTGCTTTCCCTGTGTGGGGTGACCTGGCATTCTCTCAAGGAAATGTGAGTGTTATGTTAAGGAGACTCAATTTGGGAAGACAGTTGGCCGATTGGACTCAAACCATGAAGGTCATGTCATCTGAGGTGGCAGTAGCTCAAGTCTCCACTAGGACTCGGACTTCTCTCAGAGTCCACTCTGTACATTTGTCGTGACCCGGACTCTCCCCTGCACTCTTGGGAAACTCTGGGCACCCCAGTTTCTGTCTTCTGTTTCTTCCACAAGGTAGATGTGACTTCTACAGTAGAATCAGATTGTCCCACGCCATGCTGTCACTGTGCCCTGAAAAATCAGGAAACTGTAAGGGGCTGGGAAAATAGCTCCATGTTAGAGAGCCTGGGACCATGCACAAGGCCCTGACCACCCTCTCCCCCAGCGCCGCAAAAGGAAAGAAATAACCGAACAAAATAACACGAAGCAAAGCCTGGGGAACTCAGCAGACCTGCTTCCTTCTCCAAGGAGACCTGTCTGCCTTCATTCCCTCGCAAGCCTCAGTTTGCCATTCTTTCTGTATTTTTCTAGAATGCTTTTCATGTTGATGGTGACAGAACCAATGATTTAGGATTTTTCTTTTTCTTGTGGAAGAAAAGCTTAGTTCATTCACATTAAATATAATTAATTACACAATTACATTCAATGTTATTGTCTTACTGTTTACTTTCCATTTTCTCTATTTGTTCTGGGTTTAGTGGGGTTTTTTCTTATTATTTTGTTTTCTACCATTTTACATTTTTATTGCGCTATTTCCCTCAATAACTTATTAACTATTCTGTCTCTCTTTGTCTGTGTCTTTTACACGAAAAGAATAACATATATAAAGTGTGTAATATTATTTTTATATATCCATATGTATGATAACTCTATAGATGCATATCTATATAGTATGTGCAATGTTATTTTTATATATCTATATATCTTATAAGTATGTACATATTTATTGTATGTGAGACTAAATGATCTTTTCTATAAAGGTACAAAAATTGCAGATACTACCTCTCAAAACAAAACAATATGAATATGGAAAACCTTGCTTTCTGGTCTCATGATAGGAATCATTCTGTATATATCTAGTAGGAATGGGTATTATCAAAATTTGTATGCATCTGAGCCAAAGTCCAACTATGAAAAAGCTTATAAAGCTAGCAGTTTGAGGTAAAATTTTAAAAAATACTATTAGGACTGTTCTTTTGTAATGAATAGGAATTACAGAATTACCCTTTATCGGTCTGTATTCTTCTTCCACATAACAGGACCATAAATTACTTAAATGCCTGTCATTTCCTTCCTGCTTTTGTGCTCTCACTGTTATGCCTTCTCATCCTGTGTCTTCTTGAGCCCAGAGGTCATTACTGGTGTTTTCTACCCTAACACTCATTGATACTTACTCACCCTGCTGCCTTTTCCAGGACATTCACAATTATCACCTGTGCTGGTTGCTGCCTTGGGTGTCCCTTCAGAGTTTTCCTCAGCATCATTTTCTGAGTGACAGACTCTCTCCATTTTTGTTTGAATTCTTTCATTGTTATCTTAGAATTGCATTTTTATTAAGCATAGAGTTCTTGTTTATCATGGCCACAATCTCGCATCATTATATTCTGACACCCATCATTCCTACTAAGAAGTCAGCTGTCAGTCTTGCTATTGCAGCTGCTAGGAAGCAAGTTGTTTTTTCTCCCCTTGAATATTTATTATTATTATTTATTGAATAGGGTCTTGCTATACAGCCTAGACTAGCCTTAGACTCATGATCCTCCTGCCACAGCTTCCCAAGTGCAGGGATTCCTGGCATGTGCCTCCATGCCTGGCTTCTTTTAATGTAAAAAAAAAACATTTTTCACCTGCATTTTATTGTCAAGAGTTTTTCTATAAGGCACTTGGGTTTTTTTTTTTATTCTTTCTTTTTGTGTGATTTATTCCTTCAATATTGGAATGTCATTGGCCAATTTCTCTTCAAATATTGCTTCTGCCCCATTGTCTCTTTATGATCCTTCTGAGAGTGAGGTTACGTGTATCTAACACCTTTTTCTGTGCCCCATATATCTCCGCACTCCTCCCAGTACTGCTGTGGTTATGTATCTCTGGATCTTTTTTTCTGACATGTGTTCCAGTTTCCACAGTTTTCTGTTCATTGTGTCTAATATTTTTACAAGCACACCCATTTTGTACCCACTAAAATATCTATGTGACTTTTTAAATAGGGTCTAGTTTTTTGAAAACATTTTAAGCATGTTAATCATAATTTTTTTTCATATCCTATCTATGGTACCCAGAGTTTAAATTGGTCTAATTTTTTTCTCTCCTTTCATTCGGTCAGTCTTTTCTCTACTATAATTCTAAGTACTCAGTTTTGGGTATTAAACACTCAGTATAAGAAAGTTGAGTAATTTTCAGAAATTTGATAAGCAAGATGAGGACAACTGGGCCCAGTTGGCAACTGAGCAAAGAAGGGGGATGGTGATTCAACCAGTGAGGTGAATTATAAGAGGATTTTGTCTCATGTGAGGACTGCTGTTTCTGGGTCAATACTGTTTCCATGTTGCATCCCCTTGGGGTCAACAGTTGAGCCACAGTTATGGAACATAAAAGCGAAGGACCAGTAGCGAAGGCACGCCCAATCAAGCCCGTGAGAGATTATCTCATTGATGTGGGAAGACCCAGTTGATAGGGAGTGGGGCCATTCCCTGGTCAGGTAGATGAGAGAGCGAGCAAGCTGATGGGCAGCTGGCATAGAGGCATGCTTGCCAGTAAGAAAGATGTCCCTTTCTTGACAGTTCTTACGGATATGGCGTGGTCAGTTGCCTTGACGCCTGATGTTGGTATGTTTGCCATGAAAGAGAAGTCTAACCAAGAAAGTAAACAAGAATAAACTCCTTGTTCCCTAAGTTGTTCTGGTCGTACATTTATATCAGCAGCAGAGGAGAGACTGGGATAGGGTTGAACTGAATGCCTCCCATGCTCCCCCAGCCCTTCTTCCCTGGAACCCGCTGACTGCCATCTCCCTTCTATTTCTGCAAGCTGGATGGAAGCTGTGCTCAGTCTCACTGTTGCTCCAGAACAAGACTGTCATTTCCTTTTGGGGGACCTGGGTGCCATCTTAGCTTAGTATTTTGTTGCTGTCATGAATATATAACCAAAACAATTTAGGGGAACAAGGTGTTTGTTCATGTTCATAGTTTCAGTTTATAGTTTATTTAGGCAGGATAGTTCATACCAAGCCAAGGGAGCTGGCCTCACTGTCTCCACAGGAAGAGCCGAGAAGAGGAACATGCGTTCTAGCTTGCCAGTCTGCCAAAGCCAATGAGCTGCCTCTCTATCTTACCCACCTGCCAGAGAATGGCACCACTTCTAATGGGTCAGCTAGATTTTCCCATATCAAATACATTATCTCCTCTAGGCTTAGTCGATGTTTGCCGTAACTAAATAATGCCTCAAACATGTGCCTAAAGGCTCAGCTCTCAATTGTTAAGTTGAATTTAAAATTAACTGCCATGGGCATGAAAAAGCCACATTGGTTGCAAGACCTGCAGGTGTGCTGTTCTGTGCTTATATTTCATCGAGAGAAATCCTCTCAGTGGCTACCAGGAGGTGTGAGTAAGCAGGGCACTGGTTTGGCTGCTGAGAGAGTCTGGTTTTACCCCACTCGTGTGTGATCTGGGGCACATACCTTCTTAGACCTTACTCAGTGATAAAACATGGAAGGTCAGACAAAATGACCCCTTGGGAATTTTTAAATTCTCATATTCTGGAAACACATTCTTTGCCATGAGGTTAGAAGGGCATTTTTCAGGAATCAAAGAGAGAGCATAGAATGACAGCATTTTCTGTGATACTCAGGTGAAAAGTAAGCTAATGCACAAGTTGGCATTTGCGTCTCTAAGTGAGCAAGTCAAATGTTCTGGGGTTACAGACTCAACCAAGAGCTTCTACTGTGATGGTCCAGCTTATTAAAAGAGATAACAAATGTCAGGCCCCTGCTTTACTCTGGATTGCTGTAAGGCTCAGGAGGGTTTCCCCACAGGATGAATGAGAGAACATTGTCGTGGTTCCTGTGGTTTATCAGCTGCTTGCTGTATAAGTGTTACCCGGGTAGCAGAGATTCAGTATCTGGCCTTTCCACTGTCAGTGTTGGGGAAAGGGACTCCGGCCTGGACATATACCAGCAACATGGGTAGCTCTCCGGCAGTCTACGTGATAGTCAAGGAACGCAGTAATCTTCCATTTGCCAAGGGCCTTTTCAGCATTTTAATGATGTATTAAATTAAACACCCACTCTCCAAATATCTGTGAAGGCTGGTTGCAAAGCAGATGGGTCTGGGCGTCTGGTGCCGGGAGGTATCCTGCCACAGCTGATCATTTATTGGTTCTCTGATGGCGTTGGACGGATGTAGCATCTGTCTCCTAGGGTCTTCCTGCCCCCAACAGTATATAGTTATGATAGCCCAAATTATTATGTGATAAATATTGTGGCAGGTATATGAACAGAGGAAAAAGAGCAGCAATTGAAAGTATATCAGATGCATTTTACAATCTTAGTTATTTGGGTTCCAAAGACCCAGGAAGGGTGTGTACTAAAGTATCTAAGTTTCTGACGAAGTTCTCCCTGCAGAAGGGAATGAAATACCAATGGCCCCAGATCCATGCTAGCACCAGTGGTTTTTTTCATTGTAAAGCCTTTGGAACTTGATTAGGGAGTGGAATCTCATATCGATGTGTATTTCTGGATTGCCAGAACGGCTGAGCTTGTCTTGTGAATTGATTGTCTTTTTCTTGACCTATCTTTTAATCAGGATGTTTGCCTTTAAAAAACTATTATTGCCATATCAGACCTTTACAAGTTTTAATAAGAATATCAGTCCCTGGGCTGGGGAGATAGCTCAGGGGTGAAGCCTTTGCCTCTCAAGCAAAAGGACCTGAGTTCAGATCCCCAGATACCATGCAAAAAATATGGCAATGGGCCATATTTCCAGTCCCGTAGTGCAGAGCCTGGGAAACTCTACAGCAAAGCAGTAAGAAAGTAAAGCAATCCAGGATGATTCTTGATGTCATCCTTAGGACCTCCATAGACACACACACATTCAAGTGCTCGCTGGTACACACATCTGTACACACATGCACACCCATCCACATATGAAACACACACACACACAAGCATGCAAAAGGAAGAGTGTCGGTCCCTTTTCTATATGTATTACTTTTTACTTTATTATGCCTTTTGATACGATAATGTGTTCTCTCAGGTCTTTATGTCTTTGATTTTCCTGCTTCATTTTGGTTTGGGTTGGGTTTTTGGAGTTGGGATCCCAAGCTGTTCTCAAACTTGCAATCATCTTGCAAGTGCTGGGATTATAGGCATGAACCTCCATGCCCAGATTTTTATGTTATTTTTAGCAAAAAGCCTTCTTGGCTTTTATATGACATAGCTATTTGTATTGCTTTTCAATATTTCTTGTTTTTCTACTTACGTTATAATGCTTTGATTACTTATGAGAGAAGGAAGAGAGTGTGAATGCTACAGCATATGTATGGAGATCAACGTACAGAGTTCAGAAGCCAAACCTCCCTTATCACCACATGGGCCTTCAGGGATTGAGCTTCCATTGCCAATTTTTCCAGCAGGTGCCTTTACCTGCGGAGCCATCACTTACAATTTTAATCTGTCTGGAAGTAATGTGGGCGTATATCATAACAGATGAAGCTGACTTAATTTTTCGCTATGTAGTTAACAAATGGTCCAACATTATTTTTGAGTTATGCACTTCTTCCTCACCCACAGGAGAGTCACTTTTATTGTATGCTAATAGTCACATGTATCCATATTCATATCTATATGCTATATATACATATCTATGTACTCAACACACACAGTTTTAAGTTTCTGTTATCTTTTGTTGATTTCTCTTCTAGAGTAATGTCATTTCGATGGTTGTGTCTGAGTAGCCCCTTGTCTTGCCTGGCAGAACAAATCCTCATACCTCTTCTTCCAGTTACTGGCATTATTCCTCTAGAGGAATTTCAGAATAATTTCACAGATTTAAAAAGTGCACTGGAACATGAATGGAACGAGAAGATATCATATTAAGTGAAGTAAATCAAGCACACAAAGACAGATGCCATATGTGCTCACTTACATGTGGAAGCTAAAAGAAATGAGTCATAGTAGTGTTGCCAGGGGCTGAGAAGGATGTGGGAGGGTGAAGAGGGCGTGGGTGTTCGGCACAGGGGTGCAGCTGGATAGAAAGAATGACTTCTTCTAATGTTCTGTGGCATGGTAGGATAGCTCTGATTGACAGTTAATATTGAGGTTAAATGATTCTAGCATAAACAAATGATACATGTTTAACGGTTATGGTTAACCAAACACCCTGATATGATTGGTACTCATTATGTGTGTGGATTGAAACTATGCTGTATTCTTTAAATAAGTACAAATATGATTCTAAAAATTTAATAGCTATGCCAGGATGCTCAAGGTACAGATTGGGCAGGTCCCCATCCTTTTAGAACCCATTCCCCACCCAGGAAGGCAGCAGTACTTTGTGCCACTTAAATCAGTCTGCCCAGCTGACTCGCAGGTTGGTGTGCCTCAGAGAGTAACATGGGTTTGGAGCAGAGAATCTGAGTTCAAATCCAAGCCAAACCATTAATTACTTCATACAGTGGTGAGTAATTGTTTTGTTCCTTCAGGGCCTAACATAATGGGTGTTCAGTAAACAATTGAATGAAAGAATGTATTCCTGGAGTTGCTAGGTATCCTGGATTTAGTTATTTTAACAGGGTGTTTCAGACTCTAATTCTTGGGCGTATAGTGGACATGAGCATCATTTCATGTTGTGTCTGTTACTTGTATATGGTCTCTGGTGAGGCATCTGTTTAGATCTTTTGCTCATTTCTTATTTGGGGTGTTCTATCATTTTGAATGTTGAAGTTTTTTGTATATGTGAATATAAGCTATTCATTATCATATCTGTTTGAAAAACATTACTCCCTTCATCTATAATTAGTCTTTTCACAGTATCTTTTGAAAACTGAAGTTTTTTTTAATAGGTTTATCTTTAAAAGTGACTTGTTTTTTTCTTTTTTAATTTATATTATATTTATTTATTTTTTTCCAAATCATATAAGCATAATAGGTACCCTGTCCCCTCCCTCCTTCCACCCCTCCCCAGGTCCCCCTTGCACTCTACCCCTTTTTCTCCTTCCCATTGCCTGGAGCATCCTTTAGTGTGAATGTCAAACTTCCCTCTGTGTCCTCCACCCTAATGGCGGGGGGTGTAAGGGCTCAGTAGCATTGCCCAGAGCCCTTTCTTGGGCTCCCCTTTAGTATGGGAACACTATTATGACTGTTATTCCCTTGCCTCTAAGGATCCTAGTGCCTGTGATCCATGCTAGACTTTGGAGGGGTCATTGACATGTCAGTCATTGTGCAGGTCATGCAAAAAAAAAAGTTTGATGTTAAATTGAGAGTGGTAATTGAGATCCAGGAATTTCATGGGATCCAGCTGGTAGACATTGAAGGCACACAAGAAAAATGCCCACAAAACAGAGGACAGATGCAATCAAATGTTACAAAATGATGTTAAGATGATTTATTTTTTATAATTTTTATTGAATTCATTTGACAATTTCATGTACCTGTGTAGGGCATTTCTGATCACTTTAATCTCTTGTGTAATCCCTCCTCATCCTACTATCCCCCCTCCACGCAAATGCCTTTCCCACATTCTTATCTTTTTGTTTTGTTTTGAAAGCCACTGAGTTTAACCAGGATCCTCTGTGTGACCATGGGTTTGGATCTATCCATGGGGGCCTGGTGGGCTCCCTCAATGTTTACACAGTTGAAAACTTTGACTATCCTTCCCTCAGAATCCATGAACTTCTCCCATGGATTGATTGTCTACAGAACCCGTCTTGAGCCAGCCCAGTGTAGGTATCTGAAACTGCTGTGAGATCAAAATTGCATTGATTGTGCTATGCCAGAAAATGGCATTTTACAGCACTTCTCTCTTTCTCTGGCTCTTACACTCTTTCTGCCCCCTCTTCAGTGATACTCCTTGAGCCCAAGTGGGAGTGGCATAAATGTCTTTCTTGTTTTTAAAGCTGAGCATTCACTGCCATTTATGGCAAAGAGAAGCTTCTCTCATCAAGGCTGGCAGTAGCCTTTGTTTATGGGTATAATCATAAATATTTAGAAGGCATCTTGGAACCATGTCAAATTAGCTATATAATAGTAATAAGTTTGGTCCTAAGACTGAAGACCTCCTTATAATGGTTTTTTGACTGGGTTTATAGTACCACTCACTTTGGTAGAGGGAGCTTCAAATCCAATCAAGGAACGGTTGGTTACCTCCTTAACAGTCATGCCTCTGTGGTACCAGTGCACTCATCTTGCCTGGAAGAGAGTACTGTTGTTTGTAAGGTTTGAGCTGGGTAAGACCGCTGATATCTCTTCCCTCCAAGCTGCCTTTGCAGCACCTTCTAGCATCATGAAAACTAACCAGCAGGGAGGAAGCTTCCAGCTCAGTTCTAGCTTTATCTATCGCTTTATCTCCAGTATCCTCATCAATAGGTCTTATCAACTAGTTGTGGTAGGCAACAGAGAGGAATGGCAAGATCCTGTATCGCTTTGGTTACCTCTGGTGCTTCTCTGACCAACAATACCTAAAGTGCTGTGTCGGCGTTTGTTTAATTACACCTGGTTTTTAGGATCAGCATTATCAGCCCTACAGCTTATCTCCCTTCTAGTGCAGTTTTCCTCTTTTCTAATTGGCTTACAGATTTTTCCATATGACTGTTTTCTACAGTCTTCATTTTGAATAACCTTTCCTGCATTCCCTCTTGTGTCCCCCACCCCCTGACTCAGCCTTCTTGACCCCTTTACCCACCCCTTTCACTGTCTTCATATCGCCTATGTTTTGCTAAAGTCACAAAGGAACAAATGAATCCAAAGGAGGAAAACACAGATAATAAAAAGATATGAGTTGGTGACTCAAAGTGGAAACAAAAGAAAATTCTAAGAAGCAAAGATCAAAATGTGAGAATTTTAAGAATGAATGCACCCTACGGAAAGCACCAAATTGGAAATAGAAATGGAAAAAGAAGAATTAAAAAATGAAATTGAAAGAGAATGATTTTGAAGAGATCTGAGAGGCAATGATACTTATATACAGAGGAAGATCTGTATATAAGTATCTGTAACTGTATCTCCACACACATAGAATATCTACCTGCCTTATTCTATGGATCCATGTGCATTATATGTATACATGTATTATGTATAGGAGACTGAAAAAGATCACATTGTTTACTTTAGAAAGAATGGGCAGCACTACATATTCTAGTAGCACCATTGCAATTATGGGATCCAGACAAGAAGACTGAGTCCTTGATAAGGGAAAGGAAAGCAGGTTGACAGCAGGTCTTGATAGCAAAGCTTTAAGCCACAAGGCAGTGGAGAAACATGTGCAACATGACCCAGAGAGGACAAAGTAAGGCAGTTAATCTATTTCTAGCCAAGCTGACGTTCAAATACAAAGCCAGAGACAAACCATGTGAACATGGTGGGCTTCTAGGAATGGGCTTCCTGCGGCTCCTTCGCAGGGAATCATTCCAGTCTCCAGGACTCGAGTTTTGCCTGGGAATTACTGGTCAGAATGTGAAATAGACTGCATTGGACCCCTTCCTCTGTTCAGTCACCTCTGTTTCCCAGACTTTCCTGGTGTTCTGCTCAGGCGTTGGTATCGATACTGCTGTTTGGGTGCTGGGATGGTTTCATATTCCTCTAAGGAAGCCACGTGCCGATGCAGCACTAGTTCCGGAGGTTTGCTCCCCACCTCAGATCCTCAGATCTCTTTCTGTTACCAATAAGGAAAGTAATTCATTTTCATTGAAATTCATTTTCTTTAATTTTTAAAAGGAAAAGAAAAGGGAAACTTATGGACTCACTAAATGGAAACGTCTAGAGATGACTATAGGTACAGGAAAGACTTGATCTGGCAACTTTGTAGTATTACAAGGCAGTGGGACTCTTTCCATTTCTCCATTCTTCTCTTTATAGTGTTTACTCTATTCTCATAGCGCATGGAGTTATGAGCAGCATAACTACTTCTTTGACAAACAAGGAATATACATTCCTAGGTCATATGTGTAATCCTAATCAATGCCCATAGGCAGGGAAGTCAAATGCTTACCTATGCTTATGAATAGTCTTGTATCTTCTCTAGAACCTCAAAGACTCACAAACAGAAATCAGTAGCCTCAGGAAGACAAAAGACCAAATGGATATTGGGGATATTGGTATCAGTAAAGGAATTTGTAAATTAGTGTTGAATTTTTGAAAATGCATTCATGGACATTTCTGGAGATGTTGATATATTTTGACTGTTATGTAAGTGAGTTATATAAGCTACTCCCTCCAAGTTAGGGGATGATAGTCATGTATCTTTACCCTCAGAAATAACTGAGGCTCTGGGAGAATTAGCCGTTTCACTTTTCTTCCAGCTTTTGTGTGGAATTCTCTGCCTGTCCACAGCCCTCGGATGCAAGCGAAGACAGCATTTTATCTGCCTTACATGCTGGTATTGTTTTCCCTGAGTATCACCCTCTCTTGAGTGGCCCAGAAGCATCTCAAACCCAGCCCGTCCAGCACTTGACTGTCTTCCCATAAACCTGCTTATCTTCCCATAAACCTGCTTATCTCCTTTATCTTTCCACCCTACACACTCAAGCCAGAATCCTTAGTTTTGCCTTCTTTCCTTTCTTGCCTGTACATGTTTCTGTTGACTTCATGAACCCTTTCTGCTTCTAATCCATTCCTAGCCCCCCCCCAGCTTCCCTTGCAATTAGTCTGCATCTGTCCGCCCCAGCAGTCCTCAAACTTCAGTGACCACCACAATCACCTAGAAGGCCATTTACCATCCCCTCACACATATGCACAGTTTCTGATTAAGTCTACATGGAATTTCCAAATAATATTCATGTGGTGGGCTCAGGGTGCACATTTTGAGAAACACTGGGGTAGAGCACTATAGATGTTATTTTCTGACCTCTGGCCCTCTGTCTTCGTGCTTTGACTTATCTACACCTACATCACAGGAATCTACCTGACCATTAATCCAACATTATTACACCTTTATCTACCTAGGAAAGCTCATCCACAATGACCGTCTGCTACCTGCCTATGGGATTGTGAGAGATTGGTGTGCAAGAGCTTTGAGAGGCTTGTGAGGCAGTCTCCTCATGCTGGGGGTTCACATATGTGTGGTGGTGTAATCCAGGGGTGTACTGAGTGTCTGTCTGATTCAGGAGACATAAAGCCAAATTTCTGGAGTGTCATCACCTGGTGCTGGGGAGGGATCCTGATGAAGGTATTTAATGTTGTGAAAGCAGACAGGTGGAATCCCAGGCACATGGGAATGAGCAGGTGAGCAGAACTCCAGATCAGGAACAAGAATCTGGGCCTGGGCCTGAATCTCTGCTCTCCTAGACAGGCACTTGTGCTTTGGCCAAGTGCCGTCAGTAGATCTAAGCATGATTGGCTGTGAACCTGAAGCATTTTAAAAGAGAAACATTCTTTGGTCAAACATGAAATACCTTTTAAGACTTTAGTCATCTATTGTGGTACTTGGAGAGTGTCTGTCTTTATTTCCCCTTTCCATCCATGAACGTGTTCATTCTATATCCCTTTCTAGCTGCCAAAGTTTTTGGGAGGAGGAGTTGGTACTGCATCAGGAACTGTTCTCAGCACAATAACTGGTCATTGTGAATAGCCCATGTCCATTGGGCACTCCCCTCCCCTTTTATATTTTATTTTATTTAAGACAAGGTTTCACATATCCGGGCTGTCCTGGAATTTGTGGTCTTCCTACTCCTACCTCCTAAATACTGGGATTGCAATCATATACCACCACACATCATTATGTGGTACTGGGGATTGAACCCAGATTCATATGCATGCTAGGTAAGCCCTTTATCAACCGAGCTACATCCCAACCCGGTATCTTTAGAATACTGTTAGGAAGATGTTAGACAGTGAGCACTGTCTCACTGGTCCCATAAGGTCCAAATAGGGTGGAGCTTCCATGTGCGTCAACTATAGGGAAGAGCTTCTGTGCTGGGTCTGCATTTTTAGAGGTCCTTCCCAGGATTAGTTCTGCAGGTCTGGGGGCTTTACTAAACTTCTCAAAAAGCATTGAGGTTCTCATTGTATAGGGGTTCACTTAGGTTTTATGTCTTTAGGATCTATGCGAATGGCGCTTCATATTCACAGCTGCTTAGAATGTGATTGTTCTTTCCAAGTAAGAAAATAGGAAGTCACATAAGTGACTTTGCATTTCACATGTGACCTCATGTAGGTTACTTTTCAATAAAGTTCATTTCTGGGGATTATTCTTTACATGAATGAACTGTGCCAAGCACATACTTATCAGTCCTGAAGTCCATAGGATTGACTGAGGTTGTAGTTCACATGCATCAGTCCTGGGCTCCGTGCGGTTGACTGGAGGTTGTGTTCATCCAAGCCTGAGCAGTATTGACATATCTGTCAGGAGAGGGCGCATAGTTGAATTCCTGTTGGGAAAAGAGGACTGTGGCTAAAATTCCAGAGTTACTATTAGGTTCTGAGCTCCTAGGGCAAGGTTCTCCAAACGGAGAAAACATTTCATTATCGGTTCTCCCAGGCAATCTAGCTTATCAGCAGTAACACTGAGGATAAGAGGCAGCACAGTTTAATTGGAGTCCATAGGAAATCTCTAAAACTCATTTTTAGCGGATGGTTTCTTTCCTTGTCCATCAACTCTATTTCAGAACTGACCATGGAGCAAAATAGACTGGTTTACATTTCATTCCTTCTACCTTGTTCAGGTGAGAGAGCAAGCATCAGTGGTGGATGGTAGGACAGATAAGGATTAGAAGCAAGTACCTGGGTTTTTTTTCTACAATCTGGATATCTGCTCTCTGAATAATATTTGGTTTGCTCGTTGCTTATTCTCCATGGCACAATGTAATGTTACAAGCTTGAAGTCATCCTGCCTTGTCTATTCGCAGCAATAGCCCTAACAAAAGAGGAAGTTGGTTAAGGGAATCACATTTTAGTCATTGTCTTAATGTCCTCTGCTCTCCGGGTCGAACATGGGTTCGATCTTCGCCATCTGAGGGTCACTGTGTGTTTACGCACTCAGCTCCATGATGCTGGGAGAAAATTGTTGCATTTAGGGAAGCTCGATGCCTTGATTCCAGCATGCATACCTGATGAAGTCTTTGGACAGAATCATGTATCAAAGTGTGCTTGGGTCTTCCTTTCCGCCTCTGAGGTTCCTTCTCCAAGGCTTTCTTGCCTGGTCTCCCTTTGGCACTGCCCATTTTATGAGTTATAATCTAGACCATTTTCTTCCTTCCCCTTTTAATGAATAATCAATATCAGACTGAATTCTTTTGTCATGTGGTAGACGGCATGACTATACTGCATAAATAATTTCTCGTTTTCATCTGATATTCATGGGGAAGATGGCTTCTTTAATAGACTCTGCTGGCCATATTTCCTATGTTTGGCTCTGATGCCATCTGGGAGTCTTCTGTGTTTATCTTTTTTAATTACTGCTTCGGCACTGACAAGAGGATGACTTCTCTGTGTTTTCTCACTGCTGAATTTTCCAGGCAGTGTGGAATGCAGCACCCTCTCCTACTGTCACCCCCTGTATTAGTTACCTTATTGTTGAGACAAAATACCAGACAAAAGCAACTTGAGGTAGGAAGGGTTTATTTTTGGCTTGCAGTTTAAGGGTGCAGTTCATCTCTGCAGGGAAGTCATGGCAGCAAAAGTTCAAGGTGGCTGGCTATATTTTTTTCCATAGTTGAGAAGCAGAGAGCCACGAATGCTGTGGCTCAGCTAGTTCCCATCTCCTTTTTGTTCAGTTTAGGCCCCAATTCATAGGATCGTGATGCCCACAGAAAAGGTGGATCCTCCTACTTTGAATGACCTAATCTAGTAATTCCTCATTGACATACTCAGAGGTTAAACTAATCTAGATAACCTACCGCAAGCTTGCTCACAGGCTGGTCTCCCAGGTAATTCTAAATCCTGCCAAGTCCATAATACTAACCCCACACATGCCAAGGTTTACCAGCAGCTGTAATACCACTGTTAAGAGAGTACAGCCTCTTCTCCCTCAGTGACAGAAGGAATGGAGAGGAGGGCACAGAGCAGCTGGCACTGGCACCTTCTGCAGGAGTATGTGCTTGGTGGCAACTACCATACACACCCACCTCCTTCCTCACACCATCATCCCCACACTCATTATTTCTCGGCCACCTCTTTTGCATCTCATTTATCAGTCATCTTGCTAGCTTAAGGCATCTTTGCACAGCATCTGAAGATCATTTGGGAATAAACTGTAAATCCGTGGCTGAGAGGACAGCACAATAAGGCAAACCTGGGCTTATGTCCCAGCACCACCCCCCCTTTAGAGAAGAAGCTCACTTTCCTGCAGCTTGAACTCTTTTAGCTGTGAGGCAGGGGCCCGTGTTGTCTTGTCGGGTTGTAAAATAATGCAAATGTCTTACAGAGATACAACTCATCTTGAGCAAGACCCTTGGATGCTCAGCACAATTTTCTAGGATTTTATTTTACCAAATTCCAGAGAAACTGTATTTATATAACTATATGAGTATATAAATAACAATTTTTTATTTTACTGGGCTTTACTAAGCTTTACTGGGACACAAAAATAGTATAGGTAAAATATTTGTATAGTGATTTAATCTCAAAATCAAAAATAGGCTTCTATAATAAAGTTATGTGTGTTATGTATGCTTTGTTTATATTGTAATATTTAATTGATACAATGAATCAGCTCATGTAATCCATCGACTGAAAACTCAAAACTCACTGCTTTAACAAAGGAGATTTTTAGGATTGGTAAGAGGGCTCGGGGGTTAAAGCCTTTGCTTCTCAAGCAAAAGCACCTGAGTTCAGATCCCCAGAACCCTTGTAAAAATGCTGGACAGAAATGGCAGCATCCTGTTATTGTGACCCTGGAAGAGGGAGTCCCAGAAACCCCATAGCAAAGTAATAAAGAGGTAGATTAATTCAGGATGGTTTCTTAAGTCAGCCTCGGGCCTCCATAGGCACATACACTTACTTTAAGTGTCCTCTTATGCAAACAGTACTACACACACACACACACACACACACACACACACACACACACACACACATACACATATGCAAATAAAAATAGATTTGCTTATCATAACACCCAATAGTTGTCCTCTGACCTTGCACTTGTATGCGTGCGTACATGTATACTCTCACCAATCACACACACTTGTGTGTATATGTATATATGTGTGTTTGAAACTTCTGGCTTGTTCTTTCATGAAGATGCCTCATCCCCTGACTTTCTGAAGAACTACCCAACTCCATCAGGAATGTGTCAGTGTTTATTTGAACTATCTGATGTAATCCTAAAGTATATTCATTATTTTAAATATTTGAAGGTTCTATTTAAATAGTCTAAGTTATGTGCTTTCCCCATACTGACATATTTGGACCATTTTTAACTTACTGTTTGTGGCATGAGTTGATTATGAATCTGTAACTCTGGTGATTCATTTGCACTGCTCTGCAGCATACTGCTTGATGGACATTCACTGTGCCAGTTTTCAGTTTCACCTACTAATGGATGCTAGTGAGCTGTGAATTAGGCTATTCCTAAATTTTGTCATTATAAATAATGTTGATTGTCATAGTTATGCACAGGTGTCAACTCAACTTGACAGTTTGAACTCTGGGCACATTTGTAGAAAATTAGCTGTTGAGTTAAGCCCAGAGCAAACCTGCAGGAGATTATCTAGCTGATGAGGAGGCCCAGCCCACGGTGGATGAGACTAGGCCCTGAACAGGTGAATAAAATACTGAGAGCTGGTTGAGGAAGTTGGCATCCTCGTGTACACTTGGCCAGACATGTTGGTCTGGCAAATAAGGATCATTTCTCTCTCAGCTGTTATGTCATGATGGTGTGGTCAGTTCCCTCGGCCCTGGTGTTGGTGGATGCTCTCCCATCAAGCTGGACTGAGAACTGTAACAAGTAAACGTAAGTGAAAATAAATGCCTTGTTCCCTTAAGCCATTTGATAGTGATCTCGATGGTTATAAATTTCTCTTGATATACCCTAGAAAACATTGACATGGAAGACTGAAACATAGAATATGACCTTCTTAATCTTCACTAAAAAATCCCCCAATTTTTTTTCGAAGTGGCTGAACCAGTTCACACATCTACCAACAATGTGTGCATCCCAGTAGGCTCCACTGTCACGCCCACACAGATAGTTTGCCTTCCCAGCTCTACTATTCTATGAATTAAAATGTTTGGGTGTGACAGCATCTCATTATAGCTGAAAATATTTTGAATGGTTACTAATGAAGGGAGGCCTTTTTATATTCATAGTTCCTCTCTTGTGAGTTTTTTCCTAAATCTTTTGTCCACTATTATTTTTGGCTTTCTTTTTGTTCATGTTTTAATATTTCTTTAATTATATGTTCTTGTTATTGATATTTTTGACTTTCCATCTTAAATGTTTTATCTTTCAGTGGGCATTTTTTTCTCTTGTATCATAGGATCTCTTGTTGCTGATATTTTTGTGAGTAGAAATTAAAATTTTAAAGTCAATTTGATTAAATTTTTATGTTTGTATCTTTTGGTGAGCAAATATTTATATACTTACATTTATATGATAAACATCACGCTGTCAAATTAATGTAAAATTCAAAGCAGCAGTGTGTAAAATGCAGTAGAATATTACCCTCTGTGAATATATTGTGATCATGAATGATTTTTTACGTATATGTGTGTAACAAACAATAGATTTTTTAAAAAGTTGTATTGGTCATGCTTATAATTTATAATAATGTTTTGTTTGGGTAATTCATCAAGTAGGAGAGACTGTGTTGCTATGACAAATACTCTGACTCAAGCAACTTAAGAAAGAAAGAGTTTATTATTTAGGCTTAAAGTTCCAGAAGAGAATAAGTCCAACTTAGTAGGGAACACATGGTAGCAGGCGTAGAAGGCCTGGTGACCGGAGCAGGCCAGCTGGCCAGCTGTTACATTTCAGCCATACTTGGGAATGAGGTTCTCCCCCAAGTAATGCACTTCCTCCAGCAAAGCTCCACCTCTTATAGTTTCCACATGATTCTCAAACAGCATCAACAGTTGGGAATTGTCACGCACATGTATGGGAACATTTCCCATTAAAAATACAACAAATCAAAAACCAAGTTGGCCTGAGAATGGAGGATAGACACAGGACATCTTAAAATAATAAAACCCTATTTTTAAAAATTATTTATTCAATTGTGCGTGTGTGCACATGTGTGTACGTGTGTGTGTGTGTGTGTGTGTGTGTGTGTGTGTAGAACCACGGGCGAAGTCGGGAACCACCATGGACGCCTCCACCTCCTCCTTGTTTACTCTGTCCTGAGATTCACAGGCTCCGCCCTACCAGGACCGGAAATGAAGGCTGCCCGGCTTCCTCCAGGTGTCTATACATGGGGTCTAGGATCCGAACTCAGGATCTTCTGCCTGCAAAGCAGAGGCTTAACCCCTGAGCCACATCTCCAGCCCCAAATAAAACTCTATTTTAAAATCAGAGCCAAGGGGCTGGAAAGATGGCTCAGGAGTTAAGACTTTGCCTTGCAGGTCCTGAGTTCAGATCCCAAGTCCCTACAAAAATGCCAGGTAGAAAAGGTAGTGGCCTGCACTTTTAGCCCTGGTGGGTGGAGACTGGGAAATCCCAGAGCAAAGCATAAAAGGAAGTAGAAACAATCTAAGTTGATTCCTGAAGTCACCCTTGGGCCTTTGCACACACACACACACACACACACACTAAAATTTTTTTAAAAATCAGAGCCAAAAGAGGAATAGGGGAAAATAGATTAAAAATGCCTATTCTCATGCCCACGACTAATCTCTTGTGAGTGAAAAATGATCATTACTAAAGATCTTGCTTGTGAAATAGTCCGTGTGCTCCAAACCATGTGCAAATGCCCCAACCACAGATAGTGGGGACAAGAGATTGGGGAGAAGAGAGGAGAGAAAGCTCTGAGCTGTCAAGGTGCCCACCCTGCAAGCCCTCCCACCCCCTGTCAGGTGGAAGCCCTGTTAATAGACTAGGTGAGCAGAGACCTTCAGGTACTCAGCAGAGTCAGAGTGGAGTCCGGAAAACCATCCCTGAAAGACAGGGATATGGGCAGAATAAACGTTCCCCATTTTAGAGAAGGGCAGCAGAATGGCAGGCCGAAACTAGGCAGGACGATGTCACATGCCAACTGGTTATTTAACACCTGTGACCTCAGGCAGTTTTGTCCAGTTCCATAAGGTACTTGCTGAGAACCTTCGAGACAGGGGATAAAGCTGGAAAGTAGAATTGTGCCTTAAGAAACCCCTCATCTTGCCAAAGAAAAAGATACTTAACTGGCTCCTGCAACGGGTGCTCAGGAGGATAGAGGCTTACTGAGGAGGGAGTCGGTAGTTTTGCCTTGGATGGACCGTGATTGAGCATGTGCAGAAGGTAGAGAAGTTGAAATAGGCCCTTGCAGGAGATGTAGGCTGCTGAGCCTGTGAGGTGAGGACTTTCCAGGGCACCTGTTTTCATCCCTGAATCACAGCTTTTCTCTGGAGTGAGGACAGCTCCAAAATTCAACGTCAAAATCCTCACCAAGTGTCTCAGAGCGCAGCTCCGGTAGACTGCAGTACTCACCTCCAGAGAACGTGGCCCTGTGACTGACAGGTGAATCAGCCAATCTGAAGGGCTACGCTTTCCCCCACTGGCCCTGTGGTACCCGTGGGCTGCATCGCCCTCTAGTTGGAGCCAAGCCAAGCTGTATCTTTTGTTCCTGCATTTTCCTTTCTTGATCCTCCCCCTCACAATGTATTTTCCCATTGGTGTGTTGCCTACTCGTAGGAATTTTGTTTGTTTTATTTTTGCTAAATCCCTGCCCTTGTTTATTTAGAAAGTGGGAAAACCAAGTGTTTGATTTTTTTCTCAAGGTACATATGTGATCATGCCCATTCTTTGCTCAGAATCCACAGTGTGCTCAAGATTGCCTACCGCTCCCTCCCGCCCCCAGCCTGCTCTTCATACCCCAGATGCTACAGTCAGGCTGAACCCCGCTTCCTGCTCTCCTTCCTTGGTACCTCTGCTTTCCTGCCTGCTCTTGAGTTATTCCATGTCTACACTCTCTCCTCAGCCTTATATCTTTCTAGTTTTCTTGGCCTGCCTGCCCTCACGAATGGGTCCTTGATTTCCCCCAAATGCAAATTTTCTCTTTTGTTTCAACGTCAGAAACTGAGGGAGAATGTCCCTGAGCCAAAATTCTGTATGCAGCAAAACTATCAAATAGAAAGGGGTGGTGTACGTTTTCAGATCAGCAAAGACTGTGAAGGAGCTCATATGGTGACCCTTGTGGAATGAAAAGCTGTATTCTCTGTTACTTTCAAGGAATCTTGTCTTTTTATTTTAGCACAGTTAAGCTCTGTGAAAAATTTTATAATGTGGAAATCAGCAAATGCTACAAAATAGCATTTTCCTTCACCCTTGTGTTTTGGGTTGAATTAGTTGCCACCCTCCCAACCTTTGGCAGGCTCATGTGTTTGCATCCTTATAGCATCCTCGTAGCAACTGTGGGAAGCAGAGCTTTGTAGCCTGGTCTACTTCCTCTCAGTTGGCTCTTGCTCTCTCTGCCTTCTGGATGGCTGCTGCCTCCGGCTTCTGCCTCCCTCCGTAATGGACTCTGTTTCCCTCTGGAACTACAAGCCGAGTAGATCTCCTTTTCTCCCTTAAGTTGCCTGTGTATGAGTATTATCTTACAGTAACCAGCTTGTCTGAAGGAAAGTTGGTGATGCTGCTTATTATACATTTAGGTGCATGTGTGCATGCGCGCGCGCGTGTGTGTGTGTGTGTGTGTGTGTGTATACAAATCGTGTTGAACAGTGTAGTTCAACCTACACTGTCCTTCAGTAGTCCTCCCTTATGAGCCTATTTGCAAAATCACGTGGTTACAGAGTTGGAGGTAGGGGGGAGTGTGTCTCTTCACACTAGCCCCATCTCTTCTTCCTGACTATGAGATTTTGCTGCCTGTGGCCACACCCCTGCTTTTACTTCTGTCCTTGGCAAAGGTACTCACTTCTCGGAGGCAGAGCAATAAGCTAATTACAGACCTGACTACTGTCTACTGTTGCAGAAATGGACTCTTTGAAGCACAGAGTCTTGGCTTGTCACATGCGTGTCAGTAGTGTAATTGTTAGTTTGATGAATTGGTGAAGGGCATTCTCCTCTATTTGAAAGAGCCCAGCAACCTATAGTCAGGAGTCACCTCAGCTGGCCACGGCCTGGCCAACCTGCTGAGTCAGCTAGGATGGGTGCCAGGTTCTGCTGGGACATCTAACCTCTTTCGAGTACATGATCAGATAACAGAGTGTAGACTAGAAAGGAAAAGACAAGGGAGGAGCCATGAAGCAACAAGTAGGTCAGGCCTAGGGGAGCGGGTAAACTGAGGCACACAGGTTAGAAGTGGAATGGCAGCACTGGGAGGGTATTGAAGAGGCATTGGGAGAACGAGCTAAAGGATCCCCCTTCGGCATTTCTCTTCTATCCTCAGTAAAACATATTGTTTCAATGGGGAAAAATATCCCAATGACCACTATATAGATTACATCATGCTGAAGTATTTCAAACTCTAACTAAAAAAAAAAAGTCATTATCTAAAATATATGTAACAAATTAAGTTAAAAAAAAAAGAAGGTCCCCCAAAAAAGAGACATGTTCGCATCATTGACGTGAATGGGCTTGGCATGTGTTCAGAGCAGAGAAGCAAGTAAAGCCAAGTAGTATTCTCTGCCTTTAGTCTACTCAGCAAACCAGAGGGGCCAATGAGAATTATAAAATAGTTTCAGCATTAGTCTCACGGCAGTTCATAACCTAAATTCCTGCTGACTTAGCTTAAGCAGAGGGCAAAAAGCTGGTCAGGGCAGGGCCAGCGCGACTGCACAAGAAAACTGTGCCTCTCCTGTCTTGAGGCAGGCAGTGGAGTGTCCCAGCCGAGTGTCTCTTTAAAAATGATGCTGTCCACCAGTGGCCATCACCCGTCTCCCACTTTTATCACACGTGCAGAAGTGTCCAGTGCAATTAAAGCCTGGGACAGAAGGGCCAGGAATGTTCACAGCCATTAATAGGCTCCTGGTGACGTTTAAACCAGCTGCCACCCGCTGCTGAGCAAGGCTTGCTGGGTCGCCACATTATTTGCCTAGTGGTGGCTCACAAAAGTATACAGGCAGGGGCTGGGATATGAGAGTGGGTAAAGGCATTGCTGTGTAAGCATGAGGACCTGAGTTCAAATCCTTAGAACCTATGTAAAAGCTGGATACTGTCATACACGTGCCTTAACCCAGACTCTGGGGAGACAGAGATAGGAGGATCACTGGAACCTGCTTGTTGCCAGTCTGGCTACAACATAGGTGAGAGCTCCTGACTCAAGCAATAAAGCAGAGAGTGGTAGAGCGGGACGCCTGGTATCTTCCTGAGGCCTCACACATATGCATGCACAAACCTCTCTCTCTCTCTCTCTCTCTTCTCTCTTCACACCACACACACACACACACACACACACACACACACACACACACACACACACACGCACACACCTGCACACTACACAGGTGGTATGTCAGGGGTGAATTATCCTTACTGTTTTGGACAGCTTGACTCTTTCCTGCAAGCATCTTTCCCTCTGTCTCTAAGTCTCCCATAGCAAACACATTTTATTTTATTTCTTGGACATTGTATTAGTTTATTTCATCCACTTATTTTCTTCCCTTGGGCAATGCCTGTAGAATCCCAATTTTGCTGGAAGAACCTCAAAAAGTGCCTTGTTGGAGGGGGGTTTCATGTGGTGTGTGCTGTGGCCACAACCATCACATAGAGAAAAACAAAATTGGATGCATGGAGGTGAGGCCAAGACCTTCAGCCAAATTTGTTTAGAGAAACACTTCTCTAAATGCTGAGAGGCAGGGAGGGGAGGGAGGAAGGGAGAGAGAAAAAGAGAGAAAGAGAGAGAGAGAGAGAGAGAGAGAGAGAGAGAGAAGCCCACGCTAGTACTTAGATTTATCCAAACCAAATTTCACTTTTGTGTTTTACTGTTTGCTTGCTCTGTTTTGTTGTGTTTCGAGTCCGGGCTTTACTGTGTAGCCCAGGCTGGCCTCAGACTTACAGTGCTGGGATTACAGGCATAAACTACCACGCTGGGTTAATCTCTCATTTTGATCTTCAATCTCTTTTTTCTAGTGAAGTTTCTGCTGTGCTTGGAAGGGAGGGAAGGGCGAGGCATTCATTTCAAAGATCTGCTTTAGGAATGGAGCCAGAGGGGGCTGGCAGCCCAGGGGGACAGGAGGCCTGGGACCTGATGTGACTTGATGTAACACAGTCGTTCCTGGGCTGTGGACGTCAACATAGACAACTGGCAGGATACCGATTTACTGATTTGCTCAGAATGAAAGCAAGAGTGGCAGGAGTGCGTACTCAACTCAAGCATGTGACTTTTACTTGAATGCAGCAGCAAGATGCTACAGGAGCCTGGGTGACTTGTGGCCTTAAGTCTACTTTACTTGCGCAAGGGAAGCTGCCTAACCTAGTGAGCAGGAACACTTGGGCCTGCCGAGAGCCTCTTCTGGGCACCGTGGTCCCAGGCTTGCTGGAAAAGTCTTCCGCCTGCTGGCCTGAATTTCTAACAGTGAGGCGTGGACTGAGGTAGAGAATCCATCTTCCAAAGGAAAGCTTTGGTGGGAGGCATAGCTTCAATGTCCAGAGTTATGCATGAGGAAGAGGTAAAAAGGAGGCAAGTGACCAGAATTTTCCAAAGTATAATTCATAGGAAGTTCTGCTTTTTTGTTATTGTTCTATCTATCTATCTATCTATCTATCTATCTATCTATCTATCTATCTATCTATCTATCTATCTATCTATCTATCTATCTATCTATCTATCTATCTATCTATCTATCTATCTAATCCATCCATCCATCCATCCATCCATCCATCCATCCATCCATCCATCCATCCATTATCGTTTGCTTGTTTCTAAGACAACCTCATGTTGCACAAACTCACTATATAAGTGGAGTGACCTTGGATATCTGGTCTTCCTGCCTCTCCCTCATGAGTGTTCAATTACAGGCATGCACCACCAAAGAGGGTACATGCATGGTTTATATAGTGATAGGGGTCAAACCCAGGGCTTTGCACATGCGAGGCAAACACTCCTGTCTGAACTACGTCCTTGACCCCCAAAGCTCTACTTTCCTTGTTCATTTTTTTTGAATCTCTTCTGGTCCTGGGTCAGTGCCACATTCCTGGTCCCATGGGTTCTAGTACTTGTTGGCAATGCTCCTTCAGAAAGAAAAGAGGCCAAGATGGGGCGCTTCCGGCAGGAAAGCTTCCAGCAGCAAGCCACCATAACCACTTAGAGAAAAACAAAATGGGTGCGTGGAGATGAGGCCAAGACTTTCAACCAATTTGTCTAAAGAAAAGTCGTTTTTATAAATCCAAGTAAAGTGATTAAAAGGAAAGACAAGGATTTGCTCTGGGCCAGGAGCCAGAAGATGGTGTGAGTCAGTGAGGACCTAAGAGCTCACTTCAGGAGTTAGGGCAAAGGTTCGCATCTCATAGGCATGGTGTAAGACTTCCGTGTCTGTGTGGGGGTAATAGCTGAGCCACACTATTCCTGGGAAACATGGGTAAGAATAAGCTGTTCATTCCTCGAATTGAAACGAGAAGATAGGAAAATATAGGAGTAGCTCTTACACATGTGCTTTAGCTTCTGAGGTCAAGATTAATTTTTGCCCTTTTTTGGCATTTAGTAATAATGCTACAGTAATAATATAATGATAATCGTGCCTAGTACATAATAAGTGCTTAGTAAATAATCATTAAAATGTTTTCTCCAATAAAACAGTACATACATATTAAAAAAATGCCAAGCCTAATGTAAATATCACCCAAAGTCCTGTCACTTAACAGTGGAGATACACCCTTCTAAATACAGATAGGTGTATTTCATAAACAGGGATGGTGCTGCTGCGATGTTTATTGAATCACCTGTCTCCAGGTATAAGTTGGGTCCTTCTCTTTGGCGTCTATGAAGTGGCCTGATAGAATGCACTGTGTAAGGAAGCGTTTGGCAGGCCGTGTGCTTGAAGATGACCCTTCTCACGCGCTGTTTTTTATTTAGCAGGTGTCTTCTGCAGAGGTACGCATCGGACCCATGAGACTCACGCAGGACCCTATTCAGGTATGCAACCACCCCGCAGGAGGGGACCTTGTTGTCGGGGCACCTGTTGTCAGGGCAGGTGGCTATGTGAGTAGTGTTGGGGGGGAGGGTCTTCTGGTTCAACAGCAAATAGCTGTCCTCACCCCCAGAGTGGAGTTGTATGCGTGAGATTGTTTTTATTAATGCCATATGTTTTTCCATTTTCATACATATGTGGGGGGTGTGCATGTATATATAAATGTTTGCAATGTGTGTGTATACATGTGTACCTTGTACCTGTGCTTGCGAAAGCCTGATATTGGTATTGGAAATCAGTCTTCTGCCTTATTCTTTGAAGACGGGATTTCTGTTCAAACCTAGGGCTGCTTGAACTCAGTGTTTGCTTTCCAAAGCTACAATTACAAGTAGGCCAGCATGCCTGCCTAGCATTTTACATGGCATCCAAGTCTTTCTGCTTGGGAGGCAAACGCTTTAATCACTAAGCATTTCTGAAGTCCTGTTAATGTCACGTTTGGGCAGTTGGATTGTTTTTCTCAATGACTTAAATATCTCCCCACTTTAAATATAGATATAATAAATAGATTGTGATGTGGACAGTGGGGAAGAGCAATCTACACTCTGCTGCAGGCAGAAAGGGAAGAAGTGGCATCATGGTAAAGGGCAGGACTTTGCCATGAGCCCCAGTCTGGGTGTGAATCTGGCTCTGCCTCTCTAGGCTATGAGCTTGTTTATAGTATTTCCCTCCTTTGTCCCTGTCATAGTTAGGTACAGGTGTCACCTTCACACTTGAGAGGTTGAGTTCGGAGCATATTTGTAAAGAATTAATGGTTGAGTTAAGCCCAGAGCAAACCTGCAGGAGATTGTCTGGATGGTGGGGAAGGCCCAGCCCATGGTGGGTGGGACGAAGCCCTGGAATAAAATACCAAGAGCTGGTTGAGAAAGTTGACATCCTTGTGTGCACTTGGCCAGACTTATTGGTCTGGTAAGTAAGGATGGTCCCTCTCTCAGCTATTATGTAGAGATGGTGTGGCCAGTTCCCTCGGCCCTGGTGTTGGTGCGTGCTCTCCCATCAAGCTGGACTACAAACTGTAACCAGACTATCGTAAGAAAATAAACCCTTGTTCCCTTAAGCTGTTTGATGGTTATTTATCAGCAACCATGCAGGCGAAGAGCAACAATCCCACTGCCTTGTCGGTCCAGTGGAGATGAGATTGCCTTTCTCACGGGGAATCATGACTGCAGCAAGATCACATCACATGCCAGAACATGGTCTGCTTGCGGAACATGCTCAGCCAGTGACAGCCATTCCTGTTGTTGGGAAGAGAAGAGAATGAAAGGCTTCTCTTTCCTGTCCCTGTGACTGACGCAGCCAGCATATCAGGCTCTCTGACAGAGCAGGAACTGTGTTCCAGGTCAGAAAGTCTAGTTACCTGCAGAACGGATCCGGCTCACATGGCGTGACTCTGTGGCAACCTGCCTTTCTCACAGCCCTTCCTGCCCCGCAAGGGGGGTTAGTCAGCACGCATATCAGTGCACTTAGTCCTCCAGAAGCAGGGCTCCTCTTTGCAACGCATGACACTCCTTAGCACTTGAAGCTTATCCACTCTCGGGAAAGTGAAGGGTACAGACAAGCCATTGGGCACATGATGATGATAAAAAAACCAAGAACAAACAAACTGCTTGAGTGATGAGCAAATGGAAAAAGAAAGCAATGCTCTCTAGTTGCTGAAAAGGAAATACGGATGTAGGGAAAGGGGAAAAAAAGCAAAAGAAGAAATTTAGCTTGGGAAAATTTGATGAAAACAAATTTAGGAGCAAAGAGAGGAGAAAAAAATAAACATAAGCCTCAACTGTGTGTGTAGTATACAAGCAAGTGGAAAATTCCAGCAATCGTTCCTGAGGACACTTACTTTTGCTCGACTTGAACAAAGCCTGTGATGAATAAAGAAGCCGATATCAGAGATTTATTCCCAAAGCCATTTCCAGAGAGCATCTTGAGAGACTAGTGTAGGTTTTTGTAGTGTTTTCCTCTTCTGCGTACCCATTTCTTCTTCTTTTCCTATATGCATGTGTATATGGGCTGAGGTGGTAGGATGTATATGTATGTACACATGTATGTACAGGTGTGTGTGCATGTGTGTATGGAAGTCCAAGGTTAATATTTTGGAATCATCTTTCCTTTCTCTTCTCCCTTATTATTTTTGAGATAAGGTTTCTAGTCAAACCCTGGAACTCACCAACAGGTTAGTCTGGCTAGCCAGCTTGCTCTGGGAATTTTGTCTCTACCTTCTGAGGCTAGAATTGCAGGTGGGCTACCACACCCACCCAACATTTTTATGTGGGATTTGAGGATCTGAACCCTAGTTTTCCTGTTTGCATGCCAAGTGTTTCAACTGATTAACTGTTTCCCTAAACCCTGTCTTCCTCTTTTAAAAATATTACTTATCAATTAGAACATATTCTATCACTTCTATCAAATATTAACATCATGCCTTTCTTGTTTCAGGGAATATTTTTCCCTCAGAAACAACATTGCAGATATTGTTTAAGCTCATCTAGCCCTTTACCCTCTTCTCTAAAAGTAAACCATTGGACTCTGGCTTTTCGTGTACTTGTGTCCATTCATGATATGTACTCTTGTTTAGAATGTTTCTGAGGTTTGCTAAAAGGTATCATGTCTTAAGTGGCCTTCTGAAATTAATTAACTTCAATCATTCACTATCATTTGGCATCTTGGCTAAGAACCCATTACTTAATCAAGTCATGGAGATTGGCTTTGCTTTCTATTAAGCACTTTACAGTCCTGAGCTTACTCTTCAGATTTCTGGTCCATTTTGAATTAGTTTCATTATGTGATTCAAGCCTGGAACCTGGCTTCATCCCTTTGTACGGGGTTGTCTAGTGGTCCCGGCAGCATCTGTCAGTCACTCTGCTGCTATACTAAGTTGTCTTGGAGCTTTTGTGGAAATCCGTCAGCCATAAATGTGAGGGTTTATTTTGGATTCTGAGCTCTTTTGCATTGATTTTGATACCAATCCTTTTTATTTATTTATTTTTGCCAGTGCCACACTGTCTTAATTAATTATTACAGCATCATAATTAGTTTGAAGCTGGGAAGTGACTCGTCTAACTTCATTCTTAATTTTCAAGGTGGTCTTGATTATTTGGATGCCTGCAACCCCACTAAACTCATTTGTGATCCCACACAATCTTTGTAAAATGAAGATTTCCTAGGTACAAGATCATGTCTGTATTTCTTCCATTCAAAATCTGGACTTTTACATTTTTTATGACTTTTAAAAATTTTGTCTAATACAATATTTCAAAATATGAATTTTTCACATTTGATATATTTGATACATACAAAATATTTTGATTGGTAATCAATCTTTTTTGACAATGGAATAACCATTTAATACTAATTCATCATCAGAAAGCAATGAGAAATGGCTTCTTTATAATAAAACACTAGGGATACATTATTGAGAATTTTCTTTAGAATTTTTAAAAAATTATTTTAGTATTTCATACATGAATATAATGAATTTATGATATTTTCACACCTTAATCACAATGTCATCCCCCATCCTTTTCCTATCACAACCATTCTTTCCTGCCAGTCTTCCTCCTATTTTCATATCTTTTGAATGCATGGCCCACTGAGTTTCATCTGGATTGCCCTTGATGGCATGTACCTGAGTGGTACTCAGTCTTTAAAGTACAGAAATAAAATGAATAGTGTGAACTCACCACTCAATGCAGAGACTGAAATGTTACCATTACTGTTGCATACCCAGCATGGTCCCTATTCTGAGTTTGACTCTAAAGGACAGGAGATGCAAGTGGTCAAGAGCGTCTCTTGGTGCTGGCAAAATGACTCACTCAGTAAAATACTTCCTATGCAGACATAAAAGATCTGATCTGGGAAAGCTAGCACTTGTGTAATAAGTGTGGTAATTCTAGTCTGTAATCCCACCACTGAAGAGGTGAGACAGGAGCAGGCAGCTGACCAGCTAGTACAGCCAAATGAGGTTCAGTAATTCTGTCTCAAAAAAATAAGGTAGAGAGTGATTGAGGAAGATGCCTGACTTTGATGTCCAGCCTACACACACACACACACACACACACACACACACAAATACTCCCTGAGCAAGGAACAGAATAGTTAGGAGACACTTTAGGATCCAGGCTTCCTTTACTCTGTGCTCTCATTGACACATAGAGTCTTGAGTCCTTGGCCCATACACTAAGAACCCGAATGCTTGTTATGTGTACGCTCCATGCTAGATGCTTCAGCGGGTAGGAAATAACATGACCGCATGCACAGGTGTGGAAAGTGGAGTTTGGTGTGCAAACACTAATGGCAGAAGCATTTTTGCTAACTGGTCATAGAGCATATATCTGCTGCTGACTTTGTAACTGTCTTAGAAAAATCAAGCCGTGTCCTAGTGCTTTCATTTTTGTTTTATTGCCCCACCCCTTGGAGAAAAATACCTATTTTGCTACTTCACTGGGATGCCAAAAATATTAATTAGCTACATCAGTCAAGAGCCCTTAGGGCTTGAGAGGAAGTGGCTTGATAACAGCATTTGGAGATGCAGTTGCTTTGGAAGGGCCTTTCGAAGTTCACCAGGGGAGCTGGGAAAGCGGACCATGGGGCTGTACACACCCCACACTGAGCTGGTAGATGCAAGGAGAGGGCGGGACGGACTGGAAGTGCAGTGTGGAGCTGAGCTGCATATCTCTCCCGGGTGAGTGCATATGACTCACAGGGAAAGTCATAGTTTCCAAACTTGGCAAGAAAATAAAACGTAAGGGAAATATTATGAAGCAGTAAATTTAAACCAACACAATACTGTCTGGAAATCAAATGGCCTTTTCTTCATCGATGCCTGGCGCACATTTATTTCCCCAGCGTGCAGCGTTGACGTGGATCTGCTCACTTATTCCCCTTGCACTGAGCCTTCCAATGAACTTGAGACTGGATTCTGCAGCTGTGGCCTAAGTTTGCTTCTAGCCAAGCAATCCCCTTCAGGGTTCTTCCATCTTGTATGGTTGTGAATTTTTCTGGTTGGGGCCCAGGCTAGCATATGGTAATCCTCCTGCCTCAGCCTTCCGAGTTCTGTGATTACAGGCATGAGCCACCATAACTGGCTGATGTTGGGGTTTTATGTATCATAGAGTTTCATAAGCAGCTGACTGTCACACATTCAGTAAAATGAGTGATAAAAGCAGACAGTCACTATAGGCAGCATCTCTCTTCCTGTTTATCCTTCTGTTGCTACCAAGTTGTGTCTTCTATCTAGTCAGCTAGTCTGGAGTCAGCATGGCCTCAATTTGTACCCTGTTACTGCTGTGGCTAGATGTCTCTTACTCAACATCTAAGCTTCATTTTCTATCTGCAAAGTAGGAATGATGGCTATCTCCAAAGCATTGCAGAAAGGTTATTAGATAAGAGTATTAATTTCAAGTAATACTCTTGAGGTTATTATGACTGTCCAATAGAAAGTTCTGATCAAGGTCCAGTAAAGATAGGTGTCTGTAGATGTGCAAACCTGGCGATCTGAATTTGATCCCCAGAGTCCACATGGTGAAAGGAGAGAACTGATTTCCTAAAGTTGTCCCTCTGACCGTCACACGTGCGCACCCACGTGCTTTCTCACTGCTCTCTATCAAATGAAAAGAAATTCTCATAAAAGTAAATCCTTTATCAGCATTACTTTCCTAGGAGCATTTAAGGAAAGGATCCAAGTTGGTTTGTTTTCTCCTGAATTGGTTTCTCCCCCAATCAAGTTGGCCAGTTAGTTGTTTACTGTGCTATGGGTACATCATACATAGGCTATACATATATACACATAGCCTATACATGTGGTCTGCATTACAGGCATAGTCTCAGGGTTGTCTTAAGGCCACCAACCATTTACTGAAAATGAGATGTTTCACAGTGGACATTGGGAATTTATTCAAAGACATAAAGACAAACCTTTACTTAGAAAAAGCATGAGTCATAACTACCATGAATGACTATTTTCTTCAAGTTAAAGTGAGCTTTATTTCCATCTTCTTCATAATTAGCCTTCTCCAGAGGGGGGAAAAAGTTGTCATTTATCAGACACAGATTATTGCCATCCTGAAAGAAGACAGTCTCAGTTCTTTCTTCACAAAGCTTGTGAAAGAATGGCTACATGGATTTCCAGCAAGGCACAGTGGCATGAGGTATGAGGGCTGAAGGAAGGTCACAGAGGGTGTGGATTCCAGCTCCGTGGTTCCTAGGCTTGGAGAAGTCACTGTCCTGATCTGGGGACTGGTAGTTGGGTTTGCATTCCCAGCATTTCTTGCTGCTTTGAGAACACAGGTGGTAGCACTGCTGCTGGGAATGGCGCAGGCTCAGGTCCTCCCTTCCTTCTGCAGTCTCTCACAGTAGCCTGTGCACATCAACCCCCACACCCCAGCCTTTATTTCATCATTCTAGCTCAGGGCAAACAGCTAGCAAAGCTTGGTGGCTATAAAGAAGATTTTGGCAAAGTTCTTTGGGAGGTAGAGGAGAGATCCAGCTGGCAGTTCAAGGTCTCTGTGGTTGCACTGAAAAGCAGTTCTGGTAGCCCCACTGTTCACAAAGTTCATGGAATTCAATATCTCCAACTCGCCTACATGTTTCAGGTTGCAGTTACCTGGGTGTTGCAATTGCAAATAATTGCATGAGTGCAGGCTAGCAGCTCGTCCACATTATGTGAACTACAGACACATAGCATGATCAGGGGCAGCTTCGGACCAGAGAGCAAAATGTGATGTGATGGCTCCACTCTCAGTGCTCAACCCACACAATCATGTACAACCTAGATTAGTCAAGGAATGAGGCAAGCACGGAGAAGCAAGGAAGTAGGATGTACTGGTACTGTGACATGTGACTTGAATGTGAACAGAGGTAGAGGAGAAATTGTTGCCCAGGGAAAGGCTGCAGATGCTGCCTTTGGGAGATTATGGACATGTAGCTAGTGTGTGTAGAAGTGTCTTGATGTAAGTGAGGGCTATGGCTGTGGCAAGGACGAGAATGGCAAACCTCATTGACTAAAGGAACTCCAGGGATAGGGCATGACACTGCAGTACAGATGCTGGGAGTGATCTGAACTTAGAAGAACGAAATTTACAGGGTCTAGAGAACTAGATCTGGGATAATTTCTCAGGCTAGAAGAAGCCAGCAACTGCTCTTAATATGCTTTTCAAAAGGAATACCACATTTTAAATGTCAGCATTATAATGTTTTTGATTATAGAGTACTGAACAAATTCTCATTGTTACATTTTTTCTTTGCTTAGATATTTCTTACCAAACATAAAAATTATAATATTTTGGCAGAAATCTAAATTTTCACCTTTATGTATTCAGGTGATTCTGCATGGCCGTTTTCATGAGTTCTTCCAGTCAGGAGATGCTAGTAGTTATGTGCTGACCCTGGATGGAACCCAAACTGGCTGAAGTTAGTCCAGAAAGAAGAGGTTTACTCAGTGCTCTGGACTCTTCATCCGGATCTGTTCCCTGTCTTCCTCTGTCTTCCTGGATTTGCTGAGCGCAATGAAATTGTTGCTTGTTTTCCTGAGCCTAGGTTGGTGCCCGTGTTCTCTCTGCGGCCCCCACTTATGAACATGTTTCTGTCATTATTTGCTTTCCTGACTGTCTTCCCCATCATGATCCTGCAGCAGAGGCTGGCCTATGATGGCAGCTGACTTCTTTTTCATACAGCTCTTAACATCTTGCATAACAGGTCATCCATAAACAGTCTTCAAATGAATGTTGAGCTTATCGTGTAGAACAAGCAAAGGGTCAGCATGCTTTTCTTCTTTACAAACCAAATTCAGTTCTATGCCTCTAACAAGGAGTTCTTAGAAATACATTTTGCAAAATTATTTCATGAGATTGGTCTTAGCGAATGGCCAGTAAATGTTAACCTATGCCCATGAGGCTATAAATGTTTAAAGTTGATCAGAGACTGCATTACTTATGTTGCAGACAACATATTTTTTGTTGCAAACAAAAAAAATTCTTCTTTATGCAAAAAAATAAATAAAGCAAAAAATAAGAGACCTATTAGTAGAGCCAGGGCTGGTGATATAAACTTTCATTCTCTACTGTTCCCAAGCTGAGGTAGGAGGATTGTAGGTTCAAGGTTTCCTGGGCAGAAGGAATGAAGGAAGAAAGGAAGAAAGGGAGAGAGGGAGGGAAGGAGATATAGCTCAATGCCAAAGTGCTTGCCTAGCATTTGTAAATTCCTGAGTTCAATTTCTAATACCATAAACACAGACACACACATACACTCACACTCATATCCAAAACCTCTGTGTGTGTGTGTGTGTGTGTGTGTGTGTGTGTGTGTGTGTGTGTGTAATTCAAGGAAAAGTTGAAAAGCTATGGCTTGAGAAATCAGAGATTAGTTGACATCCACGTAGGAAAATAGAATTGTGTTCTTGCTGTGTTTGTTAAATTTGGAGTGATAGTAACGGCAAAGAAAGGTAAGTTGTTGAATTTCTTGTTTGGAAACCCACCGTGCACACCCAGGCAGATGAGAGGCAAAAAGTTCTGTCACTTTCTGACTTGTAGGTTCTGCATATTGTATTTCTCATGTTAATATCACAGTTGTATCAAATAGAGAGGTTTTGACTTCTTGTCCAAGCAAGTATACTCTGCGGGTTTTCCTCACGGTGCCTCCTTGTAAACGGTCTGGTTTGAAGGCTTTCTTTTCATAATCACAATCCACAAGGCTGTGTCCTGTGTCTCTCTTGAGAGACCACTTCCTGTCTCTTCCTACGAGGAAGACGTACTGCAGATGCACCGAGTAGTAACAGACCCTAGCCAGAGAGTCCTTTGAAAATATAACTGCCCCATGTATCACTCGCATGTGATGTTCAGCCATGTGGTAAGATAAAAAATGTTAAAAAAGATGTTAAATCTGCTGGAGAATATATTCTTTTTCTGGAAGCATGACATTTGAAAAATCAGAAAATGATTCAAAGCCCAAGACAACTGACTATGATATACTTGAATTTCATTGTTTGGAGGGTTAAGTATGAAATTGTCTGTGGATTTGTTCTTATAGACAAGAATCTTCATGTTTCACAGATGTGTTTGAATGAAATGATATAATGGTGATAATCTAATGATAGATATGCTACAAACTAAGATAAGAGTTGAGCAAAAGGGAAAGATTTAGTTGAACTCATAGTTGGCTGCTGCTAAAGCCTGATTGACGTGCATGAGATTCCTTGCGTTGTCATGTATATATCCTACATATTTCTAATTTGACTCATTCTGATTATGTTGCAGTTAGCTTGCATAGTTGCTGATAAATGACCACCAAACGGTTTAAGGGAACAAGGGGTTTATTTCCTTATGACAGTCTGGTTACAATTCTCAGTCCAACTTGATGGGAGAGCACGCACCAACACGAGGGCTGACGGAACTGGCCACACCATCACCACATAATGGCTGAGAGATGGATGATCCTTACTTACCAGACCAGTATGTCTGACCAAGTGAACAGAAGGATGCCAACTCTCTCAACCAGTTCTCTGTGATTTATCCAGGACCTAATCCCACCCACCATGGGCTGGGTCTTCCCCATTAGCTAGGAAATCTCCTTCAGGTTTGCTCTGGGCTTAACTCAACCATCAACTCTTTACAACTGTGCTCAGAGCTCAAACCCTCAACAGTCAAGTTGACACCTATACTTAACTATGACAGATCATAAACGAAAATGATTAAAAATACTATGATCTGTGATAGTGCCTTAAAAGCCTTCCATATTGAGAAATGACCATTCTATTCCTAGTTATTTAAACCAGAAGTACATACCTTATTAATATCTTAGTTTATTTTTTTCTTATTGAACACTATTTTTCAGTGGTAATCTCACTCTTATTTCTATTGCAATGGTACATGTCTATAAGTCCAGCTACTTGGTAAAGGCAGAAGGATTGAGAATTCAAAGCCAACTGGAGCTACATAGCAAGATCCTATCTCCAAAATGAAATAGCCTTTTCTGTAAAACCCCACAAATGGCGATTCTTTTAGTCATCAAGTTTATACTGAGCTGCTCATAGGTACCGGTCTACTGCCGGCCCAGGGTGCGGCAGGGAACAAGATGGAATCGTTGCTCTCCTGAAGCTTCGCTCATAGTGCAGGAATTGGACCATGACTGGGCACGCTCAGGTGGGTGCCAGAGAACCTCTGTTCCTAAGCCCAGAAGAGCAAATTGCGGAAAGTCTCGCTCCCTTCTTTTCCATGGGCAGGACTGTGCTTTTCAGTGACGCAAGTAGAGGCCAATTTCCTTCAATTTTGTTCCATCTGCTGCACATTTCATCATTTGCCTCAGATGTTAGCGGGGGTTGAGTATTTGAATCAGTTTCTTGGGATTTTTCTGAATCTCCTTACTTTTCTATGTCTTCACAGGTATTTTAGTGCCAAGTTCAGAGAGGCCCTCTGGGGACTTGTAAGCAAATATCATTTGCACTAGAACCCATCATATACATTTGCAAATCACCACTTAAGCTGCATACCTTGCCACTTATCTCGTCAGTAATTTTGCTGATTTGCTTATTTAACAACAGCCAACTGGGATATATATATTTTTAAATCTTGCAGCAAACAGTAAACCCCAGCAGAGTAGCTGAGCTGCTGTACGTGGTCTTCAGTTCTCCCAACTAGCTCACAAAGTGTTGTCCTGACCATATCTCACAGCAGAGAAGCAATAGACCAAGGAGGTGTAATATCTTGTTCAGAGACCACCGGAGGAGCCGGGTTAGAGCTCAGACAGCCCATTCCCTTCGGCGCCCTTGAATTTAAGCAGTATATGGAAGACCTGTTCTCAGTCCTCTCTGAGGAGTGTGTCAGCAGGATGCTCCTTTCTCTCTTTCAGGTTCTGCTCATCTTTGCAAAGGAAGATAGCCAGAGTGATGGCTTCTGGTGGGCCTGCGACAGAGCCGGCTACAGGTGCAGCATTGCTCGGACTCCTGAGTCGGCCCTTGAATGCTTTCTGGACAAGCACCACGAAATTATTGTGATCGATCACAGGCAAACCCGGAACTTCGATGCGGAGGCAGTATGCAGGTACCTTACTCCTCTAAGGTGCTAGTGGATGCCCCATCGACAGCTCAGAATGAAGTTCCTGAATATTTCCTCAATGTGGACTGACCCTGCCACAGTATGCTCACGTTTCTGTTGTGAAAGCCATAGCTCCTTCCTGCGACTATATAATATTATCTTGTGAGGTGTCCGCTGGACTCCTCTAAAACTTCGGGCTATTCCCCCGCTTTTCCTAAGTATTGCTCATAAAAAGTCATTAAAATTCACACAGTTTCTATTACACAGATATGGTTTGAGCTTAAAGTAGATATTTTAAACTTCATTATTCTGTCCCAAAATGCACATCAGAAATGTGTGAAATACAACTTTTTTTCCCCACGCGTGACACAGATGGGTAGATCCTACAGCAGGCTTCCCAGATATGGAGGGAAGACAGCCACTTTGTAGCAGCCTTCTAGGGGCCCGTGCCCCCCACTTTGGGTGTGAAAACACTTCTTGATTCTAAATAAGTATGCAGTCATAAGAGTTAGTGCAGAATGGGCTGATCCATTTAACAGAAGTAGAATGCTTTGGAGCTAACCTGAAAGGGTCACTAATTAAATGTGAAAATAGGACAGAGTCCAACTCCATACAGTGCTGGAATTTTCTCAAATATTAGTATATGAAAGGAAAGATGGCGAAGCTGATTCTTAGAACATTTGGTGTGCTAACAGAAACTAATATATTAGAAAAGTTGGGGGGTTGGTTGTTTTTTAATCATAGGTTGTACTTTACTCTAATGTGTGTATTTTCCCAAAGAATCTTTGTTATTTAACCAATGTTTACATGTTTTAGTGGCTTCAAATCTTACCTTTTGGCATAGGCATGTTTTCCTATTTAATAATACATATGTAAATATAAACATTATTATAGCAGTTACTTTGCTTTGTTGCCAATAAATTCATTACCAAATGGCTTAAGGGAACAAGGGGTTTTATTTTGGCTTACAATTCTCCATTTAGATTTCCTTGTCTAGGTTGGCGGGAGAGCCCACACCAACACCCAGGAACAAAGGAATTGGCCACACCAAATCCACAGGATTGCTAAGAGAGACAGTCCTCATTTGCCAGGCCAGTATGTCCGGCCAAATATACAAAAGGATGCCAGCTTTGTCAACCAGTTCCCCCACCTTATTTTTCTGCCTAGGACCTAGTCCTGCCCACCCTGGGGTGGACCTACCCATCAATCAGACAATCTTCTGCAGGCTTTACTCAGGGTGTAACTCAGCTACTAATCTCACAACTGTACCAAAGCTCAGAGTCTTCTGTTGACAAGTTGATTAATATCTAACAATGGTAATTATTTTAAGTGTCATTTTTAGCATTAGGAAATACATTTTCTTTCTAGTTGACCCTGTAATCCCAATGCTCGCGAGGCAGAGGCAGGAGGACTGCCGTGAGTTCAAGGCCAGTCTGAGTTACATAGCAAGACATGGTCTCAAGAACCCAAAAATCAAACCAAATATATTTTCTTTCTAATTGATTTTCAGGGTAGAATTGGGTACTTCATAAATAAATAAGTCTATTCTGCCTTTCACTTTTCTTACATGGCGTTGTAATAGAAATACTGTAGTCCTTGTGCACTCAAAGAATGGTTTACAACAAGATTCCCTTATAAGAAGACATCCTTTAATCCAAGCACAGGTCAAGTTTAGCAGATGACTTTTACTGTCTTTCTTGACTCTAAGGAGACATGTAGCTTCTGTCAAAGCTGCACAGAAAAGAGATGGGAGCCTGTGGCTCCAGAAGGAGGCTGCGCATGTCTGAATGCTTGCCGACTGCTACTTGTACAGTTTAGAGTGGCCAGAATCTTAAATGGTTGACCACCAGCTGTTATTTTCCCAATGGAAATGAGAGGAGACACAATCCTAGAGGATATGTATTCTTTCCTGTCATCTCTGGCTTGAGATCCCTGACTTTTTAGGGAGAAGGAACCTTTTCCCAGCATAATTCCAGACCTCCCTACCTCCAGAGAGCCTTTAGTCCCCTCAGTAGAAAGACACCTAAGTTCCTCTTGCCACACAAGTTCCTTTGGATAGATGAGAAGGCAGAGGCAAACAGCAGGAAGGCACATGAGCTATAGAAACCAATGCCAATGGAAACCAAGGGAGTTTACACTCCTGCCTAGTTATATACATTACACATGCTGACCTCTCGCTGAGACCCACCTCTTAGAATGTGTGCTAGCTGTGTGCCCATGACACATCTCCTACGTAGCGGCTGAATGACAGCAAGACCTGTACGGTGTCTCCCTAGAAATCAGACCTCTCAAGCACTGTGCTACTTCTGTGTTTGATGAGAACTGGCACTTCTACTGAGCATCTACCCAGTAGACTCCTAAATCTAAAGTAGTGAGTGCAGCTTTATCTTGACAGGACTTGCTCTGTAGAGTTGCTTGTAGGAATGGAAAGTGATCTGTATCAGTCCTCCTGCCAGTGTTCATATGACATCACTCAAGTGTCACTTGGCCCACCAGAGATACCTAAGAGGGTGGCAGCTGATTGGTCTCCCGAGCCTGCTGCCTACAAAGAATACATCTCACCCAGGACAAGATGAAGGCGCATTAAAAAAAAAAAAAAAGATGAAGGAACTTGGGAGTTGAAGAAAATGAAGCAATAGGTTCCTTCTCAGCTGGAAACATCATGCAAACACACTGACAGAAAAGGGCAGAAATGGCCAAGGACAGAGGAAAGGCAAATGCCTGTTATTAACACCAATTATTCAGGATCAATTATAACCAATTATTCAGGAGCAATGGTGACTCCTTTTAGAAAGATCTCAAAATAAGCATATGCTGGCCAAGGGCAAGGGTTAAAACAGTCAGTGCTGATTTGTACAGTTTTTCAAGAAAACGATCCTTTATTAAAATTCAGCTCACTCATGACCCCTGACCAAGGAGTCAAGAGTCTGAGCAGCATGCATCATATATTTTCCAAGATTGACAAACCTCAAAATTGTCTATCCATGTGTTTTGAGTTTCTTGAATTGCTAGAAGTAAACTAACTATAGACAGGTGGTCCCAGTTCAACAGATTTAATGCAATTACTGTACAAAATATCTCAGCCCTGGTTGATGACCAAGTTGTTGTAAATACCAATAGAATAATCAAAACACTGGGCAGCTATTTGGATGAGATTTAGAAAGCTTGGACTTTTGTCTATCTGTCTCTGAGCACATACTTTTTTTTTTTTAACTTTAAGGTCAGCTCTATGAACTGTCTATTGTTTCAAAAGAAATGCAATCCAGCCTAGTTTAGTGACCCAGGTATAAACTTAAAACTAAAGGATAATATAACTGCCAATTTTTTTTAAAAAAGAGTCAGATTTCAATCAGAAAACATGAAATTTAAGTAGAATTTGCCAAATTTTGAAGTGGAAAACTGGCAGGTCTGACCTGCTGGAGAACTGCCTGGAACTTAAAACAATTTAAAAAAAAATAGAACAAAGTGATTGTCCTAATCCACAAGGGCATCTTTCTTTGTTGCCTTTTGAGTGTTCTGGGACTTTTTTTCCTTCGAGAAAGACTTGATTTTTGTGCCACTTTCAAAGTGAAGAACTTCCATATTCATTTAGTGTTTGCGTGTTTGACCTGAAGCTTCTCTTTGCAGGTCAATCAGGGCCACAAACCCCTCTGAGCACACAGTGATCCTCGCCGTGGTTTCACAAGTGTAAGTGCACGTCCCACCCTCCCACCCCAGCTGGAAGTGGTAATATTTTGAGACTTTGTGAGATAAATCCAGGTGTTTTGTCGTTGTTGTTCGGTTGTGGTGTGTGTGTGTGTGTGTGTGTGTGTGTGTGTGTGTGTTTCCATGCATGTGCACTCAAAGACACTTGAGTGTGCATGCCTGTGGAACCCCAAGGGTGATTTTGAGAATCAACCTGGATTGTTCTACCTCTTTATTGCTTTGCTCTGGGGTTTTCCAGGCTCTGCTTTCCAGGGCTGGAATTACAGGCTGCTGTTATACCTACCTGGCATTTTTACATGGGATCTGGGGATCCAAACTAAGGTTCTTTTGCTTGTGAGGCAGAGGCTTTACCCTGAGCCATCATCTCCCCAGCCCACGGTTCAATGCCATGGTCATGTCTTAGGCCCTAAAACTCCAACATTAGAATTCACTTTGGGTTTTTGTTTTCCATGTGTTTAGAAATACTTCTCTCTCTTTCTCTCTCTTTCTCTCTCTCTCTTCTCTCTCTCTCTCTCTCTCTCTCTCTCTCTCTCTCTCTCTCTCTCTCTCTCTCTCTCTCTCTCATTCTCCTGGTGTTAACACATTCTCATATGACTTCTATAAAAAGAGTTTCCTTATCCTGATAACAGAAATGAGTAGAAAGCATGAAAATGAAGAACTCTTGGAAGAACATGGTTCCAGTCCATCTTTTCTTTGAGGGAAAAAGATGGGAAACTGCTTTATTTTTACTTAAGAAGAAATATAGCACGAGAACAAAGAGGCACTGAGTCCATTGCAAGAAAAGGATTGTACGTTCTATGTAAGGACTGTTGTGCAGCTGAAAACCAGATGCTAGGATGTCTCAGCCTGGATGATGCTGACAAATTCATGACCAAGGGGCTTTATTTTGGTTTACAATTGTCCAGTTACAGTTCCTTGTCCCACTTAGCAGGAACACTCATACCAACACCAAGGGCCAAGGGTACTGGCCACACCATATCCATTGCTGAGAAAGGGACAATCCTCACTTGTCAGACCAGCATGTCTGGCAAAGCGTACTGAAGAATGTCAACTTCCTTAACCAGTCCCCTCTATCTTATTCACTTACCCAGGGACTAGTCCTACTTGCCATGGGCGGGTTCTCCTCATACATCAGATAATATCCTGCAGGCTTGCTCAAGACTTAACTTCTAATTCTTCACAATTGTGCCCAGAGGTCAAGCCTTCAATTGCCAAGTTGACACTTGTACCTAACTATGGCCGGGCTTATGTCCATGTTGGACAGCAAAGAAAGAGGAATGGAGCTGTAGATACAATGAGCTGTGGGATGAGAAATGGTTCTACTGGATTCATTGTCTCTAATGTTCTGTCCTTAAAACAAGAGTCACAGGAAGAAAGACATTGTACACGCTACAGTGGTTAGAATCTTTGCAAATAACAAAATATGTTGTAGTCGATTAATGGCTATCATTAGTTTCAGAGAGACCGAGATCTTAATTAGGACCTAGGACCTGTTGTTGGACTTGGCTCTGTTGTAGCATTTGGCACAGATTCTGCAACAAAAAAGCTGGCAGGCCAGCAGCTCTGACAAGAAGGAGTAGGTTCCCCCGGGCAAGCTGGCCCAGGGGAGAGTTGAAATACTGTGCCCCAAAGCTATACTGAAACAGCAGAAAGCCTCAGCTACAGAGGAAGTTACTAGCCAGACCCACCCCCATTGAATGCTGCTCTTGGAGCCTTTTCATTTGACGCTTTCCATGGCCTGTGGTCCGTAGGTGAAGAGCTGGTCCTGTTGGTTGTTTATACCTGTCGTCCTGGCGGGAGATGAATCCCAAAGAGAACAAGTGGGGAAACTGACATGTGAGCTCAAGTCTCTCTGGCCCCCTTTTCTCCATTTATTTTTTGGACATTCGAAGATAGGAATAGGGCATGTTTTGGGCATGATGCCAGAAGGATACCATACCATAGCATTTTTCAAACCTGGTTTGTTCCATGGGCCAAGAACAGAATGCCTTTTTCCTACTCTATATAGCAAACAATATTTACAAGCCTATGAGAGGTTGTGGTTTTCTATGGTATGTTTGTGGAGCTTTTTCAAACTCTTTTTTTTTTTTGTTTTGGTATTATGAAGTGTCCAATGTAGAGCATGATACCTGCAACTGTGCTACCACCCAGTTTAAGAAGAGCTGGAGAGATGGCTCAGGGGTTAAATCCTTTCTTTACCTTGCAAGCAAAAGGACCTTGAGTTCAGATCCCAGATCCCTGCCATAGTTAGGTGCAAGTGTCAACTAGGTGGAAATGGCAGCAGTCTGCACTTCTGGCCGCAGAGGACGGAGCCTGGGAAGCCACAGAGCAAAGCAATAAGGTGGTAGAGCAATCTGGATGATTCCATAAGTTACCCTTGAGCCTCTACAGGTACACACAGTGCCCTGCTCTACACACACACACACACACACACACACACACACACACACACACACACAAAGACATAGACTATTGTCAATGCTTTGGAACCTTTCTTATGGCCCTCCTGATTTGTCATGGAGAAAGTAGAGGTGACGCGATTTCCTTATATGGCAGAAATCCAATATGTACAAAGACAGCAAACATTGTTTTTTTCCCCTCTCTCTAATGACATTTTTGCCCAATCTTTTTTTTCCCATTTTTCTTCCCCTCGGGGTGCCTATCCTGTACTGCTTTCTGATTTTCAGGGATCCTGATTCAGCCTGTTGATGGTGGCAGCTGAGTCACGGGACATCTTCATGGCACATTGGTTCCCTCCCCACTTTTCACTCACCACCCAACTGTGTTTTCATTTTAGAAGACTGTCTCATGAACTAGGTGACAATGATCTCTCTGTTTTCCTCCCTTCTGAGTTTACATTGGTGCTGCTACTCCTTTCCCATTTGCCTCTGGGGTCTTGCAGCCAGTCATGCCAGGCGTCTGCCTCGCCTTCAGAATTGGGCCCAGTTAGGAGTTATGCTTCCAGGTGGGTTAGGAACAGCAGCTTCAGGACAAGCAATGCCCTGGATGCGTCTCTTTATAAGATCATATTCACACATCTGCTCCAGTCCCAGAGGGCAGCCCAGAGTTAGAATGGCCCCCTCATATGCCAGGTTGCTTACACATATCCTGCTGTGTCCCATTTGCATGAAGAAAGCAGATGCCTTCGTGGTTTGCTGTGTCCCTGGAAGCAGGCGCTCCTTGCTCTTTGAGCTCACGCCCACGGGCTTACTGCTCTCTCTCCGTGTTGCAGTGTGAGGAATCCTGGTTTGTATCTACTGAGTGACCACATTTTCTGCTTTGCTGCAGATCTGATGACCATGAAGAGGCCTCAGTCCTTCCTCTTCTCCATGCAGGCTTCAATCGGGTACGTATCAGGGGACCAAATATGTCTTCTGGGGGCTGACGCTGCACCCCTGTCTCTCCCATGCCAGTGAGCACACAGCTACAGGAACTGTTAAGAGAAGCGAGCCCATGACTCTGAGCCAGAGAATAGAAGCAACTCTGTGTGCATGAAATGGAAGAAGCTGGTGCTGGTTAACCATTTTTTTTCTTTTTCTTTCTCTTTTTCTTTTGCCACTGAGGTTCATATGTCTTAACAGCAGATATGTAATGCACATAAAATACTTCTTATTGTAATAGATTAAAGTTTTGTTGTGTCTCAAAATAGACTCATGCAACCCAGTCAGTCAGAGTCAATGTGTGTTTTAATTACATCAAGATAGAGGGCACCAAGTTGACACTTAAGCTATGAGGGGCCTGCCCAGAGCTTATAAACTAAGATCGTACTTAGGCTGGCTGCAGCAGCCTAGTGACCCTCTTTGCAACAACTTCCTGAGTGATAACTATATGAAAAACATTAAAATTCAACTTGAAGATTAAGATCGATTATCGCAAGTAAGGAGATGCCCATCAACTAAATGACTAGGCTTATTAGGTATCGCTAACTAGAAATTTCATTGGGAACAAGACTGAGTACCTGGAAAGAAAACAATAGAATTACTTTAAAATAAAGAAGAACAATTAGAGTGGAAAAAGAAATGTGAAAGTATAAAATAAGTATTTTTATTGTATTAAACAAGTTCTTGCTAAAACTTATGGAGGCCTTCCTTTGTGTGTTCAAGTTTTTCATAGCAAACTTACTTACTACTTCTGCCTCCATCCCCCTACAAAAAAAAAGCTTCCTTTTAGGTTCAAAAAATAGAATTCTATAATTGACTCATTCAAATTTTATTGCTAGTCTAAGGTGCATAAATGCTCTATAGCATCTTACAAACTCTTGGATTAAATATTAGCAAAAGAAAATTCTTTGAGTAAAAATTACTTGAATAACACTGATAATTCACCTTAATATTGAGACTGATTATTCAAATAGACTTAACCAACAAGCTAGATACCTAGTTGGCCCTTCATCCCAAAGTCTTTTGATAGGAGTGAACCAAATTCAAAGAGCTGGTATGGTGCATCTCTTCAAAGCAGGATCTTGTTTGTGCCTTGTTGATTGTATAAAGTCCTTTGGTACTTTAAGTGATGATAATAATTTGCAGCCTTCTTGGTTACCAAGCTTTGTGACACAGGTGCTCTCTTTTGCTGTTTCAACCTAGAAGTAGTGCTTTGTGAAATATTTAAGGCAGCAGTGATTTATTATGTGTAATAGAAATGAACGTGTCTAATTAACAGTACTCCACACTCTTCCAAAACTTTGTGTGTTTGTCTGTCTGTCCTTTTTTCTTATAATAGTTGCCATGTGGTACAGAAGCATTCTTTTATGTATCCATATTCAGTGATTGAATATGGATACATAAAAGAATGCTTCTGAGTAGGGGGGGTGTAGAATTGCCAGAGAAAAATTGCCAAAGCCACGTGATAGATTTATTTTCTTTACTCACCCATTTTCTTAGAAAATAATTTACAGATTTCGAGGAGTTTTCTTGTCATACCACTCCACCCCCTCCCAGCCCTGATCTTTTCCAGTGTGAGTCAGGACTCTTTAGAGTGTGAGGATGTTGGCTTTTCTGGTTATCTAGGTGATGATTGACGTATGCCCTTAACATACTGACGGTTTTATCAATTAGGATCCAGATCGGTCTTAGTAAGTAGCCTTGGAATTCGCTTTGGTTAAGTGATCTTTTCACCTCATCATTTGCAAGACTGGTGTTGTGTGGAATGATAGCTTCTTAACTAGATGGCCAAGATTCCATATCTGCTGACAGGAAAGCTGGCCAGAGACAATTGTCATTCTTTAAATGCAAACATGCTTCAGAAAATGTGGCAGAAGTTTCCACATGTTCTGGAACCGATCTGTTCCACACGGTTTTGGTTCCCGAGGTCCAGATGTGTGTTTTGTTTTTGTAGCCTCCCGCAGTGGTTGAACCCATGGTGGTGGGAGTCCGGAAGCCAGTCCCCATCAGGGGCCACAAGTGTGCTGAGTGCTGGGTCTGATCTGATCAAGGCCACTGTCCGTTGGGTCAGGGCGCCCCAGGTCACCATGGCCAGAACAGCTTTTCCTTTTTACCGCGGCTCAGGATCTGCTGAGGTAGATATCCAGGTGGCTGTTCTCTCCCTCTTTTTTTTTTTTTTTTTTTTTTTTTTTTTGAGATGATCTTATCTTTAGCAACTCTCTGCCAGAGCACCTTCCAAATATCCCAGATAGTCCTGCCTACTATGAGGTTATTTCCCTTCCCTGACTTGTTTTTATTTTATTAAATCAGTTGCTGAAATTCAGCTTTGTGTCATTAGCTAATTGGCTAGTGCTTCAGTCTATGGTTCCTGAGTGGAGATTCAGGAGCAAATTGTGCCATTAACTATCCCTGGACAATTCCCTCCAAGCCTTTGGAGCCCTGAGTATTTTGGCCAGCTATACTGACGCACAGCCCACATTGAGCTTTGTGTAAATGAGCATCTCATCCAATGCAGCTGTTCTTACCTTAACCTTCATGTGACTCTTTATTCAATTTGAAATGATGCTTATTCAACTCAACAATTATCTGTGGGACCAGGACTATGTTCAGGGCAATGCACAAGGCATGCTGGGTGTTCTACTGTGGGGGAGTGCTTCTCCCTGGAGTGGCTTCCTTTGGAGTGGGAGGTAGAGGAGCTATAATTTATTTGTCTGGCCTAGTTCCAAGTGATTTATTTAATTCTGAACGTATGAAGGATTTGATATGTTCTTCATTTTTTTCCCACAAGAGCAAACAGGCTCAAAACCAAATAGCTTGCTCAAGTTTGCATTCAGAGCAAAGCCAATGATGCAATTGCATGTTTGCTCCAAACTCTATACTAGACCATGCACTAAAGTGCTGTTTCCCAAATTGCCCATGGATCACTTGTGTTCCTACTAGTGTTCCATGGCCAAAAAAGTTTGGAAATTAGTGAAGACTTGGCTCCATTCTGCCACAGTGTGCATTAGAAGTGCTGTCTATCAGCGTGTGGAATATTCTGAACTCTTCTGTAGTCAAGAAGCCTACTAATTTCATTCATCCCAAACATTATCAAAATCTACTTTTTCACAGAAATTTTTAGAGTTTGTACAAAGCATCAATTAACCCTCAGAAGGTACTCACCAGGGAGAGACCATCATCCACTCCAGATGTGTGGGAATGTGTGTACAAAACAGGAAAGGAGAGAGGAATTCTTTCTCTGTGCAAATTGGTTGAAGGAAAACTCAGAAGTACACCTTTCCTCAGGGTCTAGCATTCTCTCTAGCCATCTAGCTGTCTGAGAAGCACAGATATAACTAGCTAGTTATACTGGAGTTAGATTGGAGCACTTTGGAATTCTGGGTATCTGTTTTAAAAAAGACTAGTTTGGTAATTGCATGCTTAGAGAGTTTTGCAAGGTATGTATTTGCTTTATCAGTTAAAATAAGACACCTTTCTCATTCCTAAGTACAATTGTCCTTAAATCTGTGCTTTTTCTTGCTTACAATTTTTCTTCCTGATTTCCTCACTAAGAAGCAGTGTGCTCATGTAAGAGAGATGCTCAATGACTTGTCCATCTGCACCGAGTCGTGTGACATATGTAGCCATGTAAAGAAGCTGGCTTTGGTGTTATTAGGAAGGTGGTCTAGTTCTCTGCAGTGCTGAGCTGCAGCAGCTGGGGCCTGGCATGAGTGGGTACCTCCTAGCTCTTTGATGAGTATTGATGCAATGTTGCATTTATTATTTGCTTTATCGTTTGCTTTTCTAGTTATTTACCTGCTAAAGTTGGTTTCTGCATATATGAAAGCCTTTTCCCCAGTTGAGATGAAGCTAAATTTAGCCAGTTTAAAGTGAACGGTTCAGGGACATTTAGAATATTCACAGTGTTGTGCATCCACCCCCTCTCTCTAATTCTGAACCATTTCGTCACTCCCCAGTTCCCCTTAAGCAGTTACTCCCAGTCCTCCTTCCCCAGCTCTGGCAAGCAACAACCAGTCTGCCTCCTTTCTGTATGGATGGACCTCCTCTAGCTAAGGCACATAAATGGGGTCATATAATATGTGGCTTTGGGGGCTTATCTTTTTTCACCTAATGTTTTTTGAGGTTTGTAAGTATGTTGTAGCATGTGTCAATATTTAATTTCTGTTTTATGTCTAAATGAATTCAGAGATACACACACACACACACACACACACACACACACACACACACAAAAGTTGTTTAGTCACTTATGTAGGTTGTTTCTGACTTTTTGCTATGTACGTACCTGCTTCTACAAGTTTCGTTTGCAGTACCCTCCTTCAATTCTTTTGGTTATGTAACTGGGAATAGAATTGCTGGGTTTAATATTTTGAGGAACTCACAGCAATGAAACTATTCTATATCTCTACCAGCAATGTACAAGGGTTTTAATTCTCCATATCCTAACACTTATTTTCTTATTCTTTTATGCACACACAGATGTACATAAATATATACATTTTATAAAATTATACATATCCTAGTAGAGTTGAAATGACCTCTTCTTGTGCTTTTGATTTGCATTTCTTCATTAGCTGATGAGGTTTCTTTCATGTGACTGTTGGCTACCCCACCTCCACCCCTCAAAAAAGAAAACACAAAGAGATCATATACATGTGGCAGGATGTTTCCGGCTGAGCATGTGGAGTACTAGGCTTCAGATGACTGTTCCATGTGAAGCCAACATGTTTCCGTAACTAACACATTTGGAAGGCATGCTGTGCTTTCATGTGTTTATTTTCCTGTGGCTCCTCGCCGTGAGGCTTATCTTAACGCCGTTAAAAAGCCAGCCAAGCGCATTGTCTGCTTTGTTGTTTCTTACACATTTAAACAAGCATTTCAAACTCCTCATCAACTTCTCTATTTCTTCACATCCTACCTACAAGGTGTCTTACATGACAGAGCTATCTACGGGTAGGAACAACTGCTAAGTTCCTCTATTTGGCTCTCCAAGAAATAATAGTAGATGTCTTATGTATTATCTTTGCTTTCTTTTCAGCGATTTATGGAGAATAGCAGCATAATTGCTTGCTATAATGAACTGATTCAAATAGAACATGGAGAAGTGCGCTCACAGTTCAAATTGCGGTACGTAGCAAAATAAGACTACAGGAGGTTAATGATTCTGTAGAAAATCTTATCTGTCAACAGGTTGATGTTCAAAGGCTCATGGCTGATCTCAGGGATTTGGAAGCTGCTAAGCAAGGAATAGCAGCTGGCCAACAGCGGCATCTAACTTGGAATCTCTTGATTTAATGAAAGCATTTCTTTTGATAGCATTTTCCGCTATTTACAGGAACTTCAAAATCATAACTTTGGAGGCGTCCTACCCAGTTTTTCTATAATTAGGTTAAGATTGAGAATAGCCTTTTGCACCACCTCTTCCCGAGGCACTACTGAGGGTGATGTTAGCTGTGGGAAAAAAGTCTTCAGTAGATGGATAAATTGTCCTCGGTCCAGCAAGTGCCCAGACACCTTAGCCACGTGTGCAAAAGAACATGAATGTAGGAGAGAGACTAGCTGAGAAGGAGAAGGATTTCAACTGGAGGAGGTTTGGGACCAGGCAATATGGGGTGACATGGACTTAGTTTCATTGTATACATGTATGAAACTGTCAAAGAATATATATGTATGTATACACATGTACATACATACACACAAAATGAATGAAGGAAAAAAGTATTTTAAAGAATATGCTTTCAAGATTACTTTAATATTCTGACTTTCAACTCCATAAATTCCTATTTGGACTGTTATGGTAGCAGCAACTCAGTGGTTCTGCTTATTATGCTAGTGATTATAATGGCTATGGAGAAATTCCATGAAATTTATTTGTGGCCTCGATATACATGAAACAACGCTAGGTCTCTTTGGGGTTTGTGGTGCTTTAAGAAAAAAACTTCCCACTGGCTCTCAGTTCCAGGTGGGGTCATGTTAGCATCATCAATCACCTCTTGCAACCTCTCTTGGACTACAGGGGCCCTGATGCCTGTCTGGTTAGGCTCAAGCTGTGCTCTGGCTTGCTTTTGGTTCCCTGATTTCTTTGCTTACCTTGTTCAAGTCAGAGAACATGGGCAGCAGGAGACTCCTCTCCCCACTTGGCCCTGTGGGAGGGCCAGGCTCCAGCAGATTTCTGGGATCCTGCAGAAAGTCTTTGCGTGGCTTCTCTCTCCTGGCAACTGAGTGCTGTCTGGTAGTAACTCATGTCTATTGTAAAACCCAAGGTAGCATCTCCCTGTAGCGATTGTACATCTTATCTTCATTTTTTTTATATCATAAGATGATCAATCTTCTTTAAAGATAGTTTTCCTCCATCCTGGGAGATCAGAATGGATTGGTATAAACACACAGAAACTGGCCCCTGGTCTGGATGGTCACATTTTAGTGATTATAGGACAGTAAGAAGTAAAGTGTTGGTAAACATTCACTTTCTGTGATAGAAAAGTGTTTCTTAAAAGACTATAAGGCAATGGAAATTCCAGTATTTGAGGAATTCTGATATTTCAAAGCCTTTAGTGAGAAATACCACCAAAGGCATTTTTAATATTTAAGCTCAGTCCTTTGATTATTAGCTTCAGAGAACTTTGTAAATTTTCTAGAAAACTACCTTCCCTTGCTTTAGTAATTCATTCTTTTTTAACATATACATAAATTGTACATATTCCTGGGACCTTAAAAATGACTTAGGACCTTTATTTTAGATGTTTTTGCAACAGACGAAATTAGAAAAGAGATATTTCATGTTGATTTGATTCTTTTTTATCTACAATGAAAAGTGGACAACCCCCCTACTGTCTGATGGCCGGTCTCCCTCACTTTATTTAGAAGCGGTGCTTCTGTTTCCTGCAGCAGCTACATGTGGCACTTGCCAGGGGCCAGGCAGGCTTAGCCCTGGGCTGCCTCAAGGAAGTGCATGTGTCTTGTGACCTGGTGAGCAGGACCCAGACAAGCAATCTGAAATGTGAGACCCGGTTCACACAGTGTTAGGGCGACTGTGCTTCTGAGAGCTGCTTTGTCCAGGGTGCTGAAAGCGTGTGGGGGTCTCAATGGATTCCTAACTGTGCATGCTTCTGCATTCCTCCCATTACATTAGCACTCGGTCTCACCTCCCTACTGGTTGGAGGAGTTGGGTCTCCTGATGAGTTCAGGGGCTTCAGATACATCTGTGCAAAGCTCATGAGTGGACTTGACCCAGGAAGGGTATGTCTAGGCCATGCAAGTTCACTCTCACAATTCTTATCCCCACTCCCCGCATCCCCGTCTAGACCTGTGTACACTGCTTTTTTTGTGTGTGCAGGTTCTGCCCCAGTCTTACCTGACACCACTCCCTTTTGCAGACAGGTATGCATATACATGATTTGACTGTCCCTGGGTCCAACAGATCCAGACAGTGACCTTGCTTCAGCTCTTTAGGGAATTTAGGGACATCTAGAGCATTTACCTGCAACCCAAGGCAGGCAAGAGACTATGTCATTTGTTGCAGACTGCAAAATGAGCTCTTCATTATACAATGCCAGAATAATTATAGCCTAATTATATAATACTTTTCCCTACAATCCACCCCCAGCTGCAGCTAATTCTGTAACATGACTGTCAAGCTGCAAGGACACCGTGTGGTTGCAGGGTAGTGTGAACGTCAAGGGTGGACACAGCCAGCTGGGGCTTCACATGTGGTGGTCATCTATATTTAACTCAAAACCAAACAAAAGTAACTCAGGTTTGATCTGATCAGGTGAAAGATGGACTTTAATTTTAAAATGCTTATATGTAAAGTAACATCTTAAAGATGTCAGACCTGGTCACATTCCTGTGTACATTTGATGAGTTACTCTGCTGAAGAGAAGTTATGAAATGCAAAGTGTCCAGGATGAGCAAGCTAGTGCTCCTTTGTCTCTTCTGATCTCCCTAGGCCTCTATATCATGAAAAGACCTATTTCATCTGAACCAACTAATAATTGAGCAACTCCGCTGAGCAGCTTATACTAATGCAATCAGTCATATCACCCCTTTCAGAGTTTTCCTCTGTTTGTCTTGGAGTTATACTGAAGTTGTAAAAGTAACAGTCTGGAATCCTAGAAAGATCATTGTTTCTAATGGGCCACAACACTACTTTGGGGAATACTATATCAGTACTGCTGTACACGTGAAGATATTTTTCCCCACATGGATTCAGTGTGACAGCCACTGTGGTATATGAATGGACACAGAGCTGCAAGACATTTAAAATAGTCCACACTTCTGAATTCTCGCTGAGGAATGGGAGCCACCAAGTAGCATCATACGATCCTCTTGCTTGCCCCGCCATCTGCTATACCCATTGTGAACCCCAGCTTGTGTGGGGGCTTGTGTTCAAAATCTTTTCCCTGCAGGGCATTACCTTTGCTCTGAGTAGTATGTGTGTGTGTGTGTGTGTGTGTGTGTGTGTGTGTGTGTGTGTGTAGGTAGGTAGGTAGGTAGGTAGAATGCAGAACCTTTCCAATTGATGCAGGGCAATATATGCTTATCCCAACCATTACTGACAAAGGAAAATTCTGAAAGAACTGATGCTCACGTGATCCCAGATGCGCACTGTGTTGATGGCAACATAGAAGTACGATCAAGCATCCCACTTTTCAGCCTGGTTCACTTTGCCCACACTATAGGACTGTGGTATTTACAGCAATTCTAAGAAGGCAGAGAGAAGGTGGTTGCACTGCCCCTGCCTTCCACGTTGCCTTTCTTTCCCTTGTGTTTCTTTTTTCCATTTCTCTAACTCCTAACCTTAAGTATAAAGACAATTGAGACACAGTTACATGGTTCGCAAGAACAGAAAATTAATAAGTCTACACAATTCTTCTGCCCAAAGAATATGAATAATTAATACAAGCAATTAGGTTCCCAAACTTTAGGAACATGACTCATATTGATTGCTCCATTTTTCTGGAGGTTTATTTAAATAAAGCCATCAACTAAGAGAGGTTGAAAGCCTAAATAAGTATCACAGTCAGTCAGGTTTGTCACGGTAAGGGAAGGAGGGAGAGTATGCGCTGTTCTGCTGGTACCTTGTCATGTCAGCTGTCAGCGTGAGGGTTGCCTGCGCTAGATAACCCTACTGAAGAGTTTATGCTTCGTGGCTAATCATAAAATGGATGCTTATTAACTCGATTCCAGAGCCACGATCTGAGAACTTGCATGATAATGCTTGAAGCACCTGTTACATGGTTAGTTGAGATGCTCAGGTACCTTAGAGAAAACACTTGAGCAAGAGAGGAATTCATCATCGACAAAATGTGTTCATTAGAATTTAATTACCCAGCTCTCAAAGTTGACAAATAGGCCCATGTGGAGTATGCTTCAGTATGCATCACTTCTGAAAGACTGTCCGTAGCCAGAGCCGCTTCCCTGTGATGCTGAGCTCAATCCAGTCCAGGTGTCTACAAAGTACTTTCTTTTTTAAAAGAATCTTTTAAAAGTGTTAGGGAAGGGAGCTTGGGGTTACCATGACAGATTGAATTAAAGGGCAACCTCAAAGTGTCAGTCCTTACTTCTACTTTGTCGGAGACAGGGTCTCTTCACCTTATAAGCTAGGCTGGCTGGCCAGCAAGCTGCAGGAGTTTCCTGTCTGCCTCCTATTTTCTGTAGGGATATAGGAGATCATAGGCTTTTACACTACTGCCTCCTGCTTTTTTACATGGGTTCATAGGATTTGAACTTAGGTCATCAGACTTGCACAGCAAACACTTTTACTCACTGAGCCATTTCTCTAGCCATGCTCTTGTGTCTTAAGAGACAGAGCAGTGATGATATGGTAATGTCAGCATTCTCGTTTCTTCCCTTACTTTCAGCAACCATGTTTGCAAATGCAGTGTGACAATAATGGGGGAGCACAGAGGTGGGTGAGAACAACGGCAGTGAGGAGATGGCCTGGCCAGCTCAGGGGTGTCAGCAGAGTTAACGTGTCCCATTCCCTGCAGCCGTGGAGATCAGTACCAGGCTTCAGTCCTTCCTGGCAGGTTGTCTTGCTGTGCGCAGTGCAGTTCTTGGTTTCACATTCAGGTAGATTGATGAGAAGAGATGGGTGGTGATTTATTTGAAAGCCTTAGAGAACCAAGAAGCGTGGTTGTAGGATCTTGCAAATAGTAACAGCTGCCACATGTTGAATTCCTATACAGAATGGTCCCAGGCACTTTGCGAAATGCCCACATAAGCCATCTGCTCTGATCATCACAGAGCCCTAGATATTCTTAGAGTCATTTTCTAGATGAGGAACCCAAGGACTAGCAAATACAGCAGTTGCTCAAGATCCCATGAATGGAAAAATACATTGTACCCAGTGCTTCTGCCTTGCTCCTTATAAACAGGTCAGAGCAGCAACAAATTACGTTCCCTTGATGGTTGGAAAAAATAACATTGGAAGAGTTTGCTTTACAAGAAGAGATAATCCAGTAAATCAATGTTTTCCTTCCTGTGTTTCTTCTTTTTTTTTTTTGCAGTGTGTGAAAGAAAGCCTTCTCTGGGATTCTTCAGCCAGTACAAATAGAGTTCTAGCTACATCCTTGCTGTGTTGGATAGTAAATAGTTTACTGTGTTTCGGAGTTTAAGTTTGAGAAGTTAGTTCAGATTATAACCGTAATTGGAGTCTAAGGGACAGCCAGCGAGAAAAGGTACACAACTGTACGGGCGCAGAGAGTCGGACAAGGGGAATTCTGCTGCCGTGTTTGCCTGTCCTCATCCCAGTGGGAAGAGTTAGAGGCAAAGTAGCATCACAGAAGCAAGAGAAACAGATATTTCTGTGTCTATTGCAAAAGATCAGGATATCTGAGGGGCGGTTTCTCAGGGTTAGTTTCTCAGCACTTGACCTTCTCCATGACCAGGATTGTGAAGGAAATGAAACGTTGTTGAGATAGACTACTCAGACTCTCTGGACAGACTTGGCTCTCTGTGTCATTGCTGAAATTTCAGTATATACATAGTCACTCATATGTTGCTGAGTTATAGTTCTTTTTCAATCTCATAGATGATAAATATATATCTATATATATACATATATATTGTTTGTGCATGTAGTTTGAAAAAAAACTGCCTTTTCAAAACATTATAGTAAGTATCTTAGTCTAGGCTTCTAGGACAGGATGTCTTAAGCTGAGAAATTTATAAATAACAAAAAGTTACTGCTTTGATGTTCAAGATTAAGATACTGGCATGTTTGGCGTCTGGCAAGAACCCCTGTCTCATACATAGCACCTTCCTGCGTCCTCACAATAGAAGGAGCAAAGGAACTCACTTGAGCCTTTAATTGAGGACAGTAATCTCTTTCATTCGCGAGAACAGAGTCCTCATGGTGCAATCAGTTCCCTCTTGGTACTAGTTATGACACTGGACATTGGATTTAAACAAAGGCATTTTGAAGAGGGAGACACTTACAGTTGGAGCATCATAATGACAAAAGTACACAGTTCCAGTGAATCTGGTTCCTATTTGCTTTGCAAACATAACAGATAGCATTCAAATAGTTTCCATAGAAGGCTAACACTAATCCTTTTGCATCTTTCAGGGCCTGTAATTCGGTGTTTACAGCACTAGACCACTGTCACTGAAGCCATAGAAATAACAAGTGATGACCACGTGATTCAGGTATGGAAAGAAACACTTCAGATCACAGGATGTCAAGACAGAGTCTTTCAGGTTCTTACCCATTCTAAGTACTTTTCTGTAATCCTCACATAATGGCATATATTCTTCAAGAGGTCAGTGTATTCAAAGAGTACTGATAGAACGAATACTCCTAAGGTTTAGCTCTTCAAGAGGAATGAAAATACTGGTTCAGATCAGAACTTCTCATCTCTTTGCTAGCAATGGGGGAAACTGTCTAAGCTAAACTGCAGACACAGAAGTAAACAAGTAGACTCATAGAGCAAATGCTCGTGGATGCCGATGGGAATAGAATATCTCAAGGATACCGATTTGCCTGAAGTTGGTATTCTGTTATAAAACACTTCTTATACTCAGGTCACCCTAAAGAAATGCATACACAGACAAACCTTATTTGCACATGAAGAGTACTGGTCTCTGGATGGTCACTGACCTTCCTGTAGCCGGTTTGCATCCTCTAGTGGGGCAGGTGCCACAGTGACCAGCACATGAGCTCTCAGGATAAGCCTCTCATTGTCTCCTCTGCTGCCCAGCGCACCTGCAGACACGCCTTGCTCTCACTCCAGTCTGATGACATCACTGACCCGCCTTCTCATGCCTGTCATCAGCACTTGCATTGTCATCTCATGTCATTCGATACCTGATGAGTAGCATAATTACCCTTCTTGCACAGATAAGGCAACTGAGGCCCAGTAGCAAGTATCCAAACCAAAGCTTGCCTGGCTGACTCCCTGTTGGACTTACTGCTAGATTTTTCTACTGCCCCCTTAAATTAAGGCTTCTGTATATTGCCATAGAGTTCTGATCTCCCTGCCCTCCCTCTACCTCCTGAACCACACGGAAAGTCAGGCACAAGTCCCAAACCCACTTCCTTAAATCTTCAGTACTGTCCATGCAGCACACTTGTTTTGGGCCCCCTGCTTTGCAGAGGGAGCTGAGCTGTGATTCTAGTAGCGATGAGAGGAGCACGCCCTCTCCCTTCCTTTTCCACCTTGAACATAAACTGACTCCACATCTTAGCCAGTAACTGGCTTGCACGCAAACCCAAGTCCCCGAGGACTTGCCATGAGGAATATGGCAAGAGTGTCACATGATATAAAGCAGCTCCTAGCTTCTTTTGTGAATAGAAAGAAATGATATGAGGGCAAATTGGTACCCAGAAAGAGGAGATTACTATCCTGAGAGGGAAGCTCAGATTCTGAAAAAAAGATGTACAAGCCAGTGGAAGGAGGCAGAAGCAGGATCCAGGATGTTATGTGAAAGGGGCACTCCAGGGACCCTTGTCCTGTAGGTTTTAAGGATGGTATATGTAGGTTTTAAGGATGGCAGGATACTTCAGAAAGATTTTACTTGACCCCAGCCTCCTTCTCATGAGCAGAGTAACCGTGTGCTCTGTATACACAGCCCTTCAGAGAGGGGTACACTTAATTCAAAAACCATCTTATCTGGCAATCTACCTATCCCTGCCTTCTTTGTGGCTCCTTCTGCTTAAACGTTCTGCATTTGCTGTACAATGTTGGCCAATACCCTGCCCAATACCTTCCCCATGCCATACGCAGTGCTTCGTGTTCTATACGTACTCAGCGACTCCTTGGAACCAGTCTACGAACAAGGCAGTTGTAGCGTTGTGTCTTTTTGCAGATGAGGAAACAGGACCAGACAAGGGGAGTGATTTTCCAATGCTCTTGTAGCTCAGTTAGCAGAGTCTGGCTCCGGAATGATGTCCAGGTGCACCTGCTGGATTCGGAGGTTCCAGGAGCCCCAGAATGAATAACGGGCCATATCTGCTACCCATGTTCACAAGATGGGGAAGAGAGAACCCACAGATCATGTAGGAGACGTAATCAACAGAAGGAGAACAATAGTCTCACCGATGTCTCCTCTTTACTCACTGGGTATTTACCTCATAGGGTGCATCCAAAGAGAGCTCCAAAATAGCTTTTCCCTTGATGATTTTAATGTCTAGTGGGAGAGTGCTAAACAAAAGCTGTCACTCACCAGAGTTCACCACACAGTTCACAGGGTTCCTTAAGTACCAGCAGAGATCCAGGAGGAGAGATGAGGGAGGGCTTTCTAAGCACCAGAAAACTTGGGGGAAAGGCTTAGACAGGGAGACTTGCAAGCAGCTTAGCCATGTGGGAAGCGATGCTCTGTCACCTCCACAGATGTTCTGTGGGAGTCCTGGCTCCACAGGAGTCTGGAAATCCTTGAAGACCATGTCAGGGCTCCCTCCTCTTCAGTCGCCCCATTGGACACGATGGCCAAAGCATCCTCTGTGCCCCCCCCAGCTGATTGTGTTGGTAAAAGCTTTGCTCCCAAGGGAGTAGTGCCCCAGTGCCCCTGAATCACTCAGTTCCTGGAGGATCACCCTGGCCAAGGGAGACAGGGATCGCAGTTGGCAAAGATGAACCTGAGGCAGCAGATGGATGGAAACTGTGTCTTTAGGTGTAGTGTGCTCGTATTTCTCCCATTTCTGCACCACTCTACCCCTTCTCGTGCTGCTCTTCCAAAGGCGGAAGGCTGGAGTCAGCTGAGGTGATTGCTCTAGGTTCTAGGACCCCAGCAGAAGCTTGCAAAGAATGTCCCAATGCATCATGGGCATCCTCTCTCATCTACCCCCATCCAGGCATTTGTTGTTTAGATTAGACTGGAAGTGGTCCTGCCATCGCAAGTGGAAAGATACATGAGCTCAGATAGCTGCCTTGTACTGCTGTGAGTGGCATAAGCTACTACCTGTTGTTTTTGTTTGTTTAGCGTTGCTGGGGATCCCTGTTTTAGTTCATTATGCATTGTTTTAACAAAATACCTGACCCACACAATTCACAATTTCAGATTACAGACCATCACTTCAGAGAAGTTAGAATGATAAGAACTTGAAACAATTGGTCATATCACATCTACAACAAGATCAGAGAGCAATGAATCTACACATGCACGTTTGCACATACTTGCTTGCTCTCTTCATCGTTGTACAACCTAAGCCCCTAATCACAGGGAATGTAACCACCCTGCAGTGGGCTGGGTCTTGCCACATCAATTAATGCAATCAAGACAATCCCTCATAGGTATGCCCAGAAGTCAACCTCAATGCAGAGAACCCTTCTCAGATATGCCTGAAGACTCGCGTTCTAGGTGACACGTTGAGAATTAGTACTAACCATCAACCCAGGATCCAACCCAGGGCCTCATACATGGAAGGGGCCACGACCCTAGACCGATTCCTGTTTGTGTTTTCTTTACTTCATGGGGTGGTAGATGATGAATATAATTCACCAGAGGACTGAGACTGTTAACGTGACATGAGGGCTTCCTGTTCTCCTTGCTCTTCTCACGCTGAAGTTTCTTCCAATTTTCCACAGAAGACCAGGTGGTGTGAATCAATTACAATATGAAAGGGGGCTGCTACTACTCCAAGGGGTGAAGAAGTACGGGGGTCTGGTGGCTCCCACAGAGAACATGGTCTGGGGCCTCATTCTGTAGCCCTGTCCCCCAGCAGCTTCCCTGCAGAACACGCTAATCTGTGACCCCTCCCACTCACAGTATGTCAACCCTGCTTTTGAGAGGATGATGGGCTACCACAAAGGGGAGCTCCTGGGGAAAGAACTCGCCGACCTGCCCAAAAGTGACAAGAACCGGGCAGACCTCCTGGACACCATCAACACGTGCATCAAGAAGGGAAAGGTGGGTGGAGCCCACCAAACCAACCTACACACCCCCTCCCTCAGTGCTTTCAGTTCCCGGATGTTTGGGTGCCTTACCCTTAAGGTCGACTTCTTTAATGACATTATAATTATGTGAAAGTTCTTGATGTTTGCAAGAGGAGTTACTGGGTTGATTTTAGATCCAACAGGGAGCTGGTGATTCTATGGAAAGACACTCCTCCTGTATGTGAATATGTCCCACCTGTTGTTGCTACAACATTGTGTCTCTGAGCAAGGTCCCCACCCCCACCCCAGACAGCTGCTGTGCATTTTTTCCAGTTTACTAGTGTTTGGGGGTTGGGGGCTAGGCCTTCACAACTATAGTAAGCAGTAGGCTTTTTAGTGTTCGTATTGTCTAGTGGGCTCTGTTTACTGGGTTGATGCTCCCTCTCTGTTCTCTTTTCTCATTGCTGTTCAGGTCCATGGATAACTTGTCTTTTCCCTGCCCTTCCTGTCCCCGGTGCCTTCTGATTCTGGGCGTGGTTGAATTTCCCCCAGCAGTCCTCTCCTCAGAGAAGCACTATCCCGAAGTAGAGCAGCCTGACTCGTTCCTTCTAAGCTTCTTCACATGATTTTTTTCTTTCTTCTTCCTTCCCTGCTGTGCAATAGTTGGTGAACATTATCTTATTGGAGAGGGGGGTCCATTTAACAGGGATGAAGTAAGTCTGTATTATAAAAATGGCCAAAATTATTTTTTAATTGGAGCTAGGAGAATGGAATGGAATGTTATAAAATTTTGCCCAAAGAATCCAGCCACGCGTGGCAACTACAAAGGGCTCACTCCTTAGCCACATCACATGCAAGACTAAGGGCAAGAAACAGCTGCAAGAATACTTCAGTTCTGAGTTATCCACCTTCCAGAAGTAGGGAGATGTAACTCAGGGTCCCCCACCCTGAAGTCACCTGGCTTTGCATTCCATCCAGATGGTCTGAGTCCAAAGCAGCAGGATTTTCCACACTCCTCTTGACAGCATCTGTGAAAACTGCAAGGAATCCTTGGCTGGGAAGCCTCCAGAATGTTAGAAAGCAGGGGTGCTTCAGGAAGGGTTAAAGAGATGCAAAGCTACCATCCGATTCTCTGCTTTCCAGTATGGACAAGGTAGTCTCTGGGCCTCAGTGTATCCCTGTCTAAATTAAGAGTAATAATGTCATGCTCGTAGGTTGTTGTGACGGTTTGAGAGTGGTTTCTCATATCTGGTGCCATGGCACCCTGAGTGTGAAAGAAGGAATGTTCAGAGGTCCTGGAACCCAGAGCAGGATGCCTGGTGTTGGACAGGTTGACCTTTTGATCTCATCTTTCGGTGCTGTACCACAGTCGATTGAATGGTACAGTAGTTCTGTGAACTGTAATGAAAGCCTGACTCAGCCCGCGAGGACCCAGAGTATGAGCAGCTGTGGTCTGACTGAAGGTTCTTAAGAGCTCTCTTTGTCCATGTAGGAGTGGCAGGGGGTTTACTATGCCAGACGGAAATCCGGGGACAGCATCCAACAGCACGTGAAGATCACCCCAGTGATTGGCCAAGGAGGGTGAGAGCAAATTCTTCGACTCTTTCAGCTGCTAATAAGGACACAGGCCCTCACGGGCACTGGGCTGGCACATTGAAATACAAGTGTAAGCCCTAGGTGGACACAGTCCGTAGGGTGGGTGTGCCATGTCTAGTACATGTCTCCACCTGGCCAGCAGTCACCCCAGGTAATGGTTTTCCTCCCCTGTCTCTCGTTCATGGTCTTTCATGAAGCATCAGGCCCACTCCTAACGTCCCTCCTGCTTCCACACAATATGTGTATTTCCATCGTTCCCAGAATTTTCCGAGGGGCTTCCAACTGCCCCTCTCCTTGATAAGTGATCTCACTGATGAACCTTGAGAACTAGGCCGAAGGTCAGTATCACTTGATAGCTTGAGCTGGTAAGGGACACATGGTTTATGGTGACATTTGCGGGCAGCAAACAAAACAACAGATCTCATACCATGAATCAGAAACATACTCCCAAGATTACCTGAATTCCTTTCAGATTGTCATGTGATTGAAAAAAAAAAGCCAGACATTCCATAAAATCACCAATCTATTTAAAGGTTATTTCCCTTCCTCTTTTACTTGTTAGGTTATTTGGAAAATCGTTCTTCAGTCAGTTCAAAGTCACCACCCAACGGTATCTCATACATTTCATCATTTGTCTCCCCTCTGGCTGGCCTTTGGGGTGGTGGATGCTGATTGCTCTTAAACGAGGGTTGTCCTGCATGAGAGGCCATGCTTGCCCTCTTTCTCACAGGTACAGCCATAGAGTGGCCATCCCACCAGTGGTCAGTGCAGGGTCACAGAAAGAAGACGATGCCCAGGACAGTCGTATTGTTTTTTATCACCATCCTTAGGCTCCTTTTCTCTGTGCGTAACCAGAATTGGTGGGTCACCAACGCAGAGGAGATCTGCTACGTTGCCTAGTGGTTTCTGTCAGAATAAATTTTTCTGATTTGACAGATGGTGAGAAGAAGTTCTTTTATACAGACACAATCTCCAGTGTTATTTCTCTTAATTGTGGGCCGTGAGCTCTCAACAGCAGTTCTGATTAAAAATTGGGAATTTTTGATCCCGTCCTACTTGAATGTTGTTCTTTATAGAATCACCAGTGTTTTCTGTGCTCTCTTCAGAGAGACCTGGAGAGGGGGGGAATGAACCAGGAATAAAGAGAAAGAGAGATAAAGTCAGGAGGGGAGCCATGCCCCCAAGGGCTTCTGCGGTGAAATGCTGGACTCCCTGGCGGAGTTCACAGCTTTACTCCAGGAGAAAAATCCTTGAGTTGCTTCTACACAGGGCTTGGACACCGGCCATCTTCCACCCAGTTTCTCGCAGGCTGTTTCAGGATTCTGTCCCTGGCCTCTGAATAAGAGGATTTTTCTCTGCTTCAAAGAAATATCATTCTTATGACAGCCATAGTATGCAAAAATATGGAATGTTTACTCTATAAATAGTGATCAAGCAACTTTAGTCATTGTCCAACAAAGTCTTTTCCTTTTCACAGAAACAATGAAATTATTTGGGTCTTCAGAATTGAAGCCCATTTCTCTGTGGTAGCCTTCAACCTCTCCCTGAAGATATCTAGGAGCCAAACTTTGGGGGGATGGTTACAAACTGAAAAGCCCGCAAGGAAGGTGTCTCTGCTGCAGCCAGGATGGCATGGAGGCATGTTTCTGAAGGAAGTGGGTTTTCCTAGCTAAACCTACCCTCGGAAGGATCCAGGAGTTTGGTTTCAGAAGAGTCTGATGATGTGTTCTTGTGCTGACTTGAATCCTCTCGTGTCCGACTCACTAATCACTGATTATTTATGTTATTAGGAAAATTAGGCATTTTGTCTCCCTCAAGAAGCTGTGCTGTACCACTGACAATAACAAGCAGGTACAGTATGCAGCTTCCTCATTCGCTTCGTCAGCTTGGCCATACGTCACATGCTCGCCTTGTCTTCTGCTTGTGTTCCTCCTATCTTATGGCAGTTGCCACCTAAGAAGGCGTATGAGAAAATTAGTCGCCTCTGGCAGGCATTCCTCCGAGTTCTCCTGCAAGCCTGCCTTCCTTTATTGGGAGCGTGCATCGGCGATGTCATGCCTCATGGCTGACTCTCCCAGCTAATATATTTTATGAGAACATAAAATTATTCCTCCAAGCCAAAAAAAATGTTCTATTTCCTATCTTAAGCGCTTAAACAAATGAAAGTATGTATCCATTTGAGCATTTCACTCCTCCAGTTCACCTCCAAAATAAGAATCATTCCAAATTAGTACTATGATTTTTTCTTTCTTACCATTACATCATGTAGGGCAATACATTTAAATGCTGGCTTCTGAAGTAGCAGAATTCTATTTAACACATGGCTTTACTTCAGAATGTTTTTGGGTAGTCTTATAATTTGTAGCATAACCTTTTGAAGTACTTTCTTTTCTGTGTTAATCTTTGTACTATTTGATCATGTAGACTTTCAGCACATGGTTTTCTGATTTGTTGCTTTCAAAATATGCAATAGTCATAGTGGTTGATAAGCTACTTTTAAAGACAGTATTCAACTTTTGGCTGTGGTGAGGATTTACAAAGAAGGGGGTTTTAGAGACGTGAAAGGTACCGGGGGATCAGTCCATCCTCATCACACATGGAGACTATGGGGTTAGCATGAGGTATAACTGGGCAGGTGAGGAGCTGGCATGGTGGGAACTATTGGGGTACCAGAGAGAGTTCAAAGGGCATAGGGGCTGGTTTCGAGAGCTTCAAGAAACCTTCAGACATCCAAAGTATCATAAGATTGGGTCCAACTTCAAATTCTTCCTTTATCACTGAGAATTGAATCTGGACTCAGGAAATTTTCCATTAATGCTATAAAGTCACGCAGAGAGGCAAGTCCTTGGAGACCCGAGAAAGGAAGGAGATGGACTTTCACAGAAAAATGAAAACATCAAATAGTCGCACTGAGACACAGCAGGGGGGAGAAGAGGTCTGCGTGAGACATGACATGGGCAGATGGAGGGACAGGGAACCCTGGGCCTGGAGAGGGGGTGTGTGTTGTGTGTGTGGGGGGGGGAAATACTGGAATAGAAGAGCTAGTCTTCAGGCATTGTTCTGTGATGATACTTTCTCTGGTCTAGCCGTGAATCAGAATCAACCCACATGCTAGTGTTTTAGCAAGGAGTAGAGCTCCCTTCTCACCCTCACCCCTTTGGATCTTTTTCTTCTAATAGGGGGTGCTGCCTTCATGTCCTTGTCACCAGTCTGCATCCCCCCACATGCCCCAATACTGCTGGTTCCTCAGGGCCTAACCCAAGAGGCATTAAGGGGCACCTCCCTCCCTAAGCCTCCAAGCACCATCCTTGCTTTGTGCTTCTCGCAATCCTTTCTGTCTTCGCTCTCTGTGTACTAAGATGCCTCCTCCCCCGTCTAGCAAGGTCATCAGCCCTTGTGTGCCCAGCAGCCCACATATAGTAGGCCTGGGTCCATTGATTGTCATGAAGGAAAAGGAGCATCTTAGTCTCTGCCTCCTGCCAGCTGTGAACTCTTCCTGGTGCCCAGAGGGAGTGGATGGCACAGGATACAGGAGCCGAGGCCACCGCCTCATCTCCAAGGCTCTAAATAGAAACGCCTGAACCGCCATGAATCAGTTGCTGTTCTGGGAAGAGTGAAACGCAGAGCTCGGATCCCTGAGCTATTGACGTCACCTAATGGTGCTGCACAGACCTAAGAGACTCTTAGATTTTCCAATAATAAAGCCGCTTTCCCCCTCCCTGAAGGAGATTGAAGCATGGTGATGGCTCCGGGCTGGGCAGGCTCTCGGAGTCAAGCCGCCTGTCTGCAGGCGTTTGTTCCACAGAGCTGCTTTCTGGGATCCAGCCCTGACGTCAGAATCAACCCATGGGCTTGTACTGAACAGGGAGTGGGGCTGTAAGCCAGGCAGTTCACTTCTGGCCACGTTTGTCTTCAGCAAAGATTTCTTTCCTCTGTGAGCCCTCTAGCTTTCTGCCAAGAGGCTGGAAATGCTCGGTGGGGTTTGCCTGCTGTAAATGTTGTCGTCTCTTCTTCCACACGCCCTCCTCTGAGCTCTGCCAAGCACCTATTAGGTGCTGTCATCAGGGACACAGAACCTCTGGGTCGCAGACCAGTGAACAGGTTAAACAGAGCACGGCCCATGGGAAGCACAGCCTGCGATGAATGTGCACCAGCTCTTAGGTAGGCTGGGGAGATCTTTGGAGATGGCACAGCCATCAGGCCACATATGGTCTGTCTGGTACATACAGCTTGGATGCATTATGGCCACGCTCTCCATGGCACCTTCACATGTACAGAACAAAGCCACTTTCTCTGGGGCCAGCAGAGCTTCCAACATTTGCTGTCTGGCTCTCTACAGAAAACATTGCTGACCTGGTTTTGCGAATATATGTTTCCTCCTTGAATTTCCCACTTTTGGGCTGGCGAGATGGCTCAGTGCTTAAAGCCCTTGCCTCACAAACAAAGGGACCCAAGTTTGGATCCCCAAATCCCACATAAAAATGCTGGACCTGTGTGGAGGCCTACCTGTAACTCTAGCCCAGGGCAGGTTGGCTAGTCAGACTAGTCTTCATGACATGCTCTGGGTTCATGAGAGACCCGTGCTCACACAATAAGGTGGAAGAGCGATCAAGGATGCTTCCCAATATCACCCTTGGGCTTCCACAGATGCACACACTCAAGTGCACTTCACGTATATACATCCACATGCACAAGCACATCCACCTACATGCACACACGTATGCATTCATGTACCCAATATGTGTGAAAGGAAAAAAAAAAACAATTTCCCACTTTATTAAGTCACTCATAGCCAAGGATTCCTGGGAGTTCTCCCCACCCTCTGCCAATTGTCACACAGACTTTGGTTATCCTTTATCTTCATGCCACCCTGTGTGCTCTTGTAAACTTCAAATTCAAGTCCATGACTAGAACTGTAAAAGAGTTCCCGAGAGGAAGTGGTTTCCTCTGTGAGTCAGGGAGCCCAGTGCTCACATTAAGCAGCTCTTGGAAAGAGCCTCCTGTTTGACCACGTGGATCTCTCCAGGGAAGGAAGTGACCAGGCTCAAGGCAGCCTTCTAGATAATCCAGGATCCGCGGCAGTGCTTGACCGAGAGCAGAACAAGGCATCTGATGATACAGGTGCTGCACAGAACCAGAAACGTGTGTGTGTGTGTGTGTGTGTGTGTGTGTGTGTGTGTGTGTCTGTGGAGGCCCAAGGGTGATATCTGAAATCATCCTTTAACTCCCTTGATCCACCCACTCTATGTAAGGATCTTGTTTCTACCCGGGAGCTAGGAGGATCTAACATCTGAGTTGGAGAACAGTCACTCAACCTTAGTGAACTGGACGCCTTATGAAGCCTGACTTCTTGCTCCACAGATCAATGGGAGCGTTTGTGGGCATTGGGCAGAGCTTTAAACTCACATCACAGACATACCGTCCTTGAAAACAGGCAGGAATGGGGCTGAGGAGGCCAAGGCTACAGCGAAATCTCAGTTTGAGGCTTTTGAGGTTGTATGTTGGAACTCTGAGGCCAGAACCTTTCAGGGGGGTGGGTCCTGGTACCCTGTTTTGTTTGAGAACTACTGACCAAGGGGTGTGACTCGGAGGCAACAGTTAGCAATAGCTGGTGAATAGCTAATCCTTAGTCCATGGATAGGGCCTGTTTTGGGTTACAAGTCAGGAAAGAGTCTTTAGTATCCTTTCCACCCTCTAGGTCTTCCCCTCTCTAATTATGATTCCATATGTAGTTTTAGCTCCTTATGTAACCATCGTATGTCTTACATGATGGTGTTACAAATAAATGTTGCTTTTTCTTCAAGGCACACATCCAAGTGCACCTTCTTACAATGGAAAACAAAAAAACTGCTGTAATTAAAATTTGACCTCAGTTGCTTCTGAAAGTGGCCATTTATATTTAGAAGTGTATTTCATGTCATCAATGTTTCACTACAAAGCAGAGTTTGTAAATATGTATCTTATTCACAGCAGGTATCCTGAAATGTTTGTTGATATATTTGGTAAAGCCACTAAGTAAATAAAATTATCCAGATTTTTTTCCATTTAGCTTTAGTACATATTTACATGAAACTATTTAAGGAAAACCACATTTTTTCCCCTGGGAAACCAATTTCAAACAGGCATGAATGGAGTGTCTGCTGGGTGGGAGGTTCAGAGGTTACAAGTTCAGAGGTTATGTTGGGGAAAGGGGGGGAGTTCAGGAAGGACCCAGGAAGCGAATGGGAGGGTTGAGCTCAGAGCAGAGAGATGTCTGCAGCCTGGCACAGGCAGTGACTGATGAGGCTGGTCGTAACAGGATTTGTAAGGCCCCAGATGTCTGAGGCTGAGAGGAAGCTGCTGGGCTGACAAAGGGGAGAGTGAACTGAGGACATTACAGCGTGGGAGGCCCAGGTATTAGTACACACAGGTATTCTCCACATTGGTAAAATGGCTCAGCCCTGGAACACAGCAAGGCGGCAGACTGGGGTCAGCTGAATACTGATGAGGTCCTCTCCCCTCTCTGTTCTCGTGTCCTGCCCCTTTTGCTATGTTACTAGATGTTTACACATACTGGGACTGTGGCAGAAGGTGGGGGGAAAGATAGGAAAGACTAATGTGAGTCTGGGTTAGAAATAAAAATTCCCTCTGTCAGAATCCATCCTTGCTTCCTCCCAATTGATACTTGGATCCAGCAGGAGATCCCCTCCATTAAACCCAGGTACCAGAGGCCAAAGTAATACAGAGACATTAGACTTCAGAAAAGTAAGATGTTACCTTGCTTTCTTTTCTGTTGCTGTAATAATACACGCTGATGAAAACAGCTTAAAGGAGAAAGTGTCTATTTTTTTCATGGTTCCACATCCCAGTCACAGTGGCAGGAGCCCGTGAGAACTAGTCACATTACATCCACCGTCAAGAGCAGAGAGTACTAATTAATACATGCATGCTTGCTGCTGCTTAGCCTCCATAGCTCAGAAATAGCTCTGCCCACCATTCAGGTGGGTATTTTAGTTTCATTCAGTGTTGCTGCAATAAAATTCCTGGCCCAAGCCACCTAGGAAAAGAAGGATTTTTTTTCCCCAGCTCAGAATTCCAGGTTATATAGTCCATCATGGCAGGAGAGTCACAGCAGCAGGAGTCGAGAGAACTAGTCACATCACATTCACACTGGGAACTGAGAGCAAGGACCAAAGCATGCTCCTTTGCTTGTCTCTGCTTAGCTAGCTGTTTTCATCATCATCCAGTCTGCTTAGGGAATAGTGCCATCCACAGTAGGGTGGGTCTTCCTACATCAATAATGCAGCCAAGACCATCCCTCACAGACATGCCCAGGGGTCATGTAGACCACCCCCCTCAGATAGGCCTGAGACCTGCCTCCTAGGCGTCAGGTGGACAATACCATCACGTGAGTCTTCTCACATCTATTAGCACAATCAAAGCATTTATCACAGACAGATCCCACCGCTCCTCTTCTCCCAGGCTACTCTAGATCCTGTCAAGTTGATGGTTTGGCAATGACTGGAAAACAGTTATAACTGAGCTGTTATGTTAATATTAAGTTAATGTTACCTGTTCATGTCTGAAGAATTGAAGACAACTAGGGCTTCAAGAGGTGGTACTGCGTCATCACTTGGGGAGGGTCATTGCTCTGCTTTGAGATTTAAGCCCATGAGTTTCAGGGGCTTCCCCTTTATTTGATATGTACCATTTGGACCATTGTAAATGTGTAAATTAGAGGCCAGGAGATTTTACATTACTCAGGATATGGCTTTTATGAATCAAAGTTGGACTTTATTATGGAAAGATGATATAGATTTAAGCCTTTTGTATGTTGTTGTATGAGACCACCCAAAGTCAAGCAATTTAAAGGAGAAAGGGAGATTTATTCAGCTTATGGTTCCAGAGGGGAGATACAGTCTTTCGTGGTGGATATGGCATGGCTGGCTGGCTGAAAATGGAGACAGGCTAAGTCACTGCAAACATCTTGGAGGCTGAGAGCTACAACCCTCCTTACTGCAAAAGCAGACTTCTCCAGGAAGTAAGGTGGGATTAACCCACCCCTTGTGACTGTCTTACTCCAGCAAGGCTCCACCTCTTAAAGGTGCCATGATCTTCCCAAACACATAAGTCTGTGGGGGATATATTTGAAACTGTGATAACTAAGTATTAGAAGAAGGAGATGGTGTGTGTGTATGTGGAGAGAGAGAGAGAGAGAGAGAGAGAGAGAAGAAAATGACTTTGCACATCTAAGGCAGGGTAAGTGCCAATTTCTCAAGACAGTCACCCAACCCTGACTTTTTGAAAATTTACTCACTAATATTTGTGTGTAACTTCTGGGAATTAGCACTCTTTGGGACTTTTCTTTTTGTGAAGCAATACCTTGTGACCATCCTGTTGGGAGTTCATTCACTTCTTGGTAAGAAACAGCCCAAGTGAAGCTGTCATTTCCATGTTCCGTTGAGTCCAGCCTCCAGGCACCTCACTCCAGCAAGAAGCATGGGGTAGGTGAGGCCGAAGTCACTGTCTCTGCCCCATCTGCTGCGGCTCTGTGTGTCATCCCTGGCCTGCCCAGCGCTACACCATCTACTCGGTCATCTGCACCCTAAACCAAGGAAGCACCTTCAGTGTTCTTGCTTCCTGAGCTCCCAGCATCCTGGAAGCCTCTTAACTCTATAAAGTTTGACTCCACGTGCTGTGCTCCCATTCTGGACAGGGCAATAGGGCCTCCAGCCGGCTGTCCCAGCCTCCTGTCGCTCTCAGCCTCTATGCAGTATGCACTGCAGTTAGCTCCTGCCAACTGCCAAACACTACTGAATGTTCAACAATGGCATCAGCTGTGAACACCATCATTTAAAAAACACAGTGTCAGGCAGGTACATGCTCCTGTAATCCCTGCTTCTTGAAAACTGAGACAGAAAGATCACTTAAGCCCAGAAGTTCAACATAGTGAAACCTATCTTTGCTTCTAATGAAATTTTATTAGATAAAATTAAGCAAATTTTATTTTTAAGAAGTGATGAGTACTCAGCCTCCTGATGTCTAAATGGGTTATTGTATGCTGTTATTATCTAAACAACCACGGTCAGTGTCCTTTTTAGCCAAGAAAATCAGCAACTGATAAATAACAGAATTTATTTTGGATTGATTTTCTAGATTGAGAAAATGTGAGTAACAGAGAGTAAAAACCTAGATATCCTACCAGTTTCATTGTGAGCAGCACACGTTGGTCGGACACACACTCCTTTCCTGCTTTAGTTCCCTTTTGTGTCTGCGGGGGGCACCTTTTACTGTATGCACACATTCCAACCGCCTTCAAACCTGCTTCAGTCAACGCCTACTTCATGATGTCAAGTCATGAAGTTTGATTTTAAGAATTGCTTGTACCATTCATGAATAAGTGAAATCCTTTGTACCTTTGTTGTTTAGTTTCATTTTTATATATCTTTATTTGTTACTTTGTTTCTGAGGCTGGGTCTCTGCTGTTTAAGGCTGTCGTAATGAGTTTACTATGTGATCCAGGTTGGCTTCAAACTTGGGATTCTTCTGCCTCGGGTTCCTGAGTGCTGGGATTTAGAGTTGTATACTGCCATACTCAGCTCTTGTTCCTAATACACTTGAAAATATCACTAATATGCATATTGAAATTGTACTCATTCATCAGTTATGACTACAGATTTGTTAGAGGAACAAGAGGTTAGCAAAAAATCAACCAAAGCATTCTGCAAGGATCAAGAGATTACACAGAATTTACATTGACCATGATTTTATAGCTTCATATTACCTAAGAATCCTGTTATGCATTATCTACATTGGACACAGAAAGATTTGTAACTTCTCAACTCAGCTGAGCCATTTTGATGTGAAAACTGCTACAGATCAGGTGTCGACAATGGAATATGTTTGCGTTATTATACACTTATTATACACAGGTTCCTGGGCCGGAGTTCACTGGCTTTCATTTTATACCAGTAAAGTTTGCCGTAAACCTAGATGTACACATTTCTGATTTTTTTTCAATGAGACGAGCCTGTGGTTAAACCTTTTCCCACACGCCATTGATGGGCATACCTTCCAGAGCTCAGCCCTCATTCTGAGACGCTGACTGTCCTTGCCGTCTAGGAAGTAGTCATTAGGCATGATTAAGGGGATACACCTGCCTACTCCCCCTCTTTCCCTAACACTGCACAGGCCCCTGCATCCCCATCTCTTGCTGATGTGACTGAGCTCACTGATTGGGTCAGTGGAATTTTCTGAGGAGTTTACTTTGTCCTGAGAATGTGGGTCTTTCTTGACACGTGTTATCCCTCACTCTGCCAGTGCTTGGTGGTTACGTGTCAACACCTGAATCCTCACCACAACCCCATAAGGTAGATCGTGCGATCCCTTTTTACAGATGAAGAAACTGAGGCTTGGAGCAGTCAAGAGACACGTGCAGGTGTTTCGTAAGATCTATGTATCGAAGCCAGGATTCAAACCCAGAAGCAGTCAGCAGTATGACTATGAAAGAAATATATGGGCCTATTCAGAGCCTCCATGGAGAACGGGACTCGGGAAGCCAGGGGCGACTTGACATCATGAAGTAGGCGTTGACTGAAGCAGGTTTGAAGGCGGTTGGAATGTGTGTATACAGTAAAAGGTGCCCCCCGCAGACACAAAAGGGAACTAAAGCAGGAAAGGAGCGTGTGCCCGACCAGCTTGGCCAGATCTCTTGCTAAAGCTGTGAGTTCACCTGGGGCCCAGCTTGGCCTGCCCATTGCCTGTCCTGCTCTGGGGACTTGAGGTCGTGGCTATCACTGGAGTCCATCACCGTGTGGGCGGACCCTGGCTCTGTGCTGTGCATGAGAGACGCTGCTGTCTTGCAATGAAGAGGTGTGGAAGGCTGAGAGGAGGAGGCAGCCGTCTGCTCAGGAGAGGGCCACAGGCCTCTCTGAGGACAAGTTGGAACCAGGAGTGGCGTCTTGAGGCCTGCAGTAGCATGTGTTGAACACTGTTGCTGTGAGCTACAAGCCTTCCAGAATTCATTCCGTGTGGCTACTTTTCTGATCATTGTGACCAAAAACCTGACGAGCAGCAGTTGCAGGGAGGAAGGGTTTATTTGGGCTTACAGTATAAGAGGATGCAGTCCCCTGTGGAGGAGAAGGCAGGGCGGTATGGGTATCCAGCAAATATTTCCCACATCTCGGAGGAATAGGAAGCAGAGTGGACAGGAAGTAGGGCTGGGCTATCCAAGGCTTTGTCCGGTCCTCCAGCAAGGTTCCATCTTTAAAGATTCTACAGCGTTCTAGGACAGCACCACCGCTGGGAACAAAGTGTTCAAACACAGCAGCCTATGGGGACGTTTCACCCTCAAACCACAACACTGTGCCATCACATTTTGGCAGCATGTAGCCAATGAAACCATGGTGCCAGCTGCCCTTTGCTTAGACAATCATTTTCTCCACCTGCAGAGCAGCTTTATTGATGAGGATGGTGTCCAGGTTTCTGGGCCTTGTTTACATATAATGTATAAAAGCAAAATTCCAAGATGGGTGGTAACTTCCACCGTCAGTAATGGAAAAGGAAGTGAGAAGGAGGAAGAATGGGAAGTGTTGCTCGTTAAATTTACTCTGGTGAATTTGGGAACAATTTCACTAATAGTCATCCTCGCACTTTGGTTGCTGAAGGCTAAGTTGTGGGGCTGGGATTCACATCCCCAGCATAGAGAGACTGAGGAAAACTGGATCATCACGGAAGAAGTAGGTTTGGCGAAAATCTTTCTTGTTATTTGTTAGTAAACAACAGATAACTATGGACTGAGAGGCTAGCAGGTTGATGTTAGTACTTGGGGGATTTGGGAGGAAGAGCAGGGCCGTCATTCATCCCACAAGTACTTCAGCAGTGTATCCCACCGAGAGCCCCAACTAAGGCATGGTGAAAGAAAACCATGGGTAGAGGCTCACTCCAGCTGCCTAACGTCTTCTCGTGAGAAGGTTTTCATTGGTAGAACTGTTGAAAAGATTTCAAGGACACATTTATAGAACATGGGCCCAGAGCGGCACAGAGGAAGCCAAAGGTGGCAAGCCTGGGGTGGCGGCGCCTGTATCACAAGTGTTGCATGCAAGGCAAGTGCAGCCACTTTCGGCTTTGGCTGCTCTGTGCAATTACTTGGTAAAAACAAATTTAAAAATGGCCATGCCTGCATCCCAGGAGCTCTGGGGTTTTTTTTGGGGGGGGGGCTTGGGTGTGGACCATGCATGGGGGAACTGGAGAGTTTGCCACAGGAGTCCAAAGTATTGCCATGGCGAAAGCGGCAGACTGAGAGCAAACCTTGGTGGGGTACAATCTGGAGTGTGGGGTTCTGTGAGCCCAGGATTATTTCCTTCCGGAGTGTGTGTGTGTGTGGGTGTGTGTAGCAGAGGACACTTGAGCATGTGTGCCTGTGGAGGCCCAAGAGTGACATCAAGAATCATTCTGGATTGCTCTACCCCTTACTGCTTTGCTCTGGAGTGTCTCAGGCTCCAACTTCCAGGGCTGGAATTGCAGACCACCACCATTTCCAGCTGGCTTTTTTATGTGGGATCTGGGGATCCGAACTCAAGTCCTTATGTTTATGAGGCAAAGGCTTTAACTCCTGAGCCATCTCCCCAGCCCCTGGTGTATATTTTGGAGGGTTTGAAGGGTGTGGTCTGACCAATAAGCCAGACTGATTGAAAGATGACTAGCATCCGCTTCTCCCTGGGAGGGGCAAGCTCAGAGAAACTGCCAGGACAGGAAATATGGCTTCATCTTCTTCCTACCCACTCCTGGGTCTGCCTGGGGAAGGAAAGTATCTACTGAATGAATGTTTGTGTCCAGGGGAGCAACGTCATGGAGTTTGAAGTCCATGTAATCTGAAGTGGTTCTTGGGAGCCAGAAGCCCTGTGTCCCGTCACAGGCTCAGGAGATGGAGTCCAGCCTGGGTTTCCACAATCTCTGCTTAGCTCCACAGCAGGCAGGTCTGAGAAGTTGGGGTCCTAGTGCGTCAGGGAGCCCCGTGGATAAGGAATTTCAAGTCATCTACTCTCTGGCCTTGGTTTTGAGCACCAGAATGTCCGCATCTCCCTAACCTGACCCATCAGCGCAGCAAGAAGCAAAACAGCTCCTTCCATCTGCTCCCAGGCCTGTGGGCTGAGACAACCTACAGGAATTTGTCATTTGGTTCATTTCTCTTCCACATTAATGTTTCATGGCTGTGAGATATGGCCGGAGAGATAATAGTGTGAATGGGATTTATTTCATTTTCTGTTTAATTTGAATTTGAAGAATTTACCAGTCCCCTTTAGGCATTAAGACTATTTTTAAAAAATCATCTTCAATAAACCATTTCTTTGTGACTCTACAGGGCTGAAACTCCAAGTCTTATTTCTTCGCCTGTCCCTACTGGGCCCTGGATGACAAACTGGCTATTCTATTAGCTACAGAAGCACAGAATTCTGTGTCCATAGTCACAGGGCACTTAATGTCACTGTTAGCTGATGATTTCAGTATGCAAACATCACAGAATGAACTTGCACAAGCTCAGACAGTGCCACTAGGCAATCATCTTTGCGATCACTATCATGTATTTGAACAATCATCAATAGAAATGACTCTGAGACGCATGACTATAGTTAAGGGATGATACCCAGTTATGTTCCTGGGTGGCATCCTGCACTTTGCTGACCCAGGGTGATGTGGATCTTGGGGAGGAGCTCAGCTACAGCACTGGGGGGCAGGGCTGAGCTACAGCTGCCACCTAAGCCAGTGTTCTGCTGAGTGTGGTTCAGGCGGGAGAGCAGTTACTGCAGCCACCAAGTCTTGTGCTTGAGCTTGTAAGCTTAGATCCCCCTCCCCTGACACACTTTCTTTTTGGCTATAACCTTAATGGATGATTCTCCAGGCTGGTAGCCTGGAGAGCTTCACATTTTCCTGACTTGGGGTGAGGCATAGGAGCGGACAGCGTTGTATAACCATCCACCCATCATTCTTATTGCTGAGCCAGGTCCCCTGGTCTCTCTCTAACTCACTGGCTGGAGCCAATCTGGCTGGGTAGTCTCTTTTATTTCCCATTTTCTCCCAGGATAAGGGGTTTCAAGTACAGAAGTAACTCAAGTCTCTAGAGAAAGCTTCACCTTTAATGCTCCATTTTCTGTAGCAATGTCAAGAGATGGGAGTGTGATGTCCTGCTCGGTCTCCGGACTCTGTGTGTCCCCATCAGAAAGATCTTCACTGTCCCAGAATCCCTGAACTAAAAGTAGTCCTGCTCTCCTAACGTAGACCATACCCATCCAGCTTCCTCGTCACCTTGGAACACTTCCTTCTATCTGAGGTCTGTCCAGGTGACTTAGGTACCAGTGTGAGGTCTCTCATTCTTCTGTGGCATGGATTAGTTTTCCCTATAAGGAGCCTCCACTCCAGAAGGCATCTGATTCACTGGAGTTTAGGGGCAGAGCCCTTGCTTAGCTTGTACAAATCGTAATTTTGTTCCTTCTCCAGGAGAGAGAATGGAAAAATGGGAAAGGGCAAGAGAGAGAGAGAGAGAGAGAGAGAGAGAGAGAGAGAGAGAGAGAGAGAGAGAGATCCTTTCATGAAGAAGCCATGCATTCATCTGTGTAGCCATAACTCCTAACAAGAAATAGAACATTACTACCACTCTAGAGTTTTCCTCTGTCTACTGATCACTACCCTTCCACAGATTTCCCTACTATAGATTAGCTTTACCTTTTTCAGAATTTTGCCAAATAATGCCATATCATGTGTATATATTTGTGTAAGACTCTTTTTAGTCAGTCTTATGTATTTAACATTTGTGATTATTATTTTTATCAGTTTGGAACTTTTATCACTGAGTCATATTCCATTGGGTGAATGCAAGATGGTTTGGTTATCCATTGTCTAACTGATGACACCTGACTTGGTTCCAGTCTTGGACTATTATGAATAAAGCTACTGTGAGCTTTTCTTTTTTGAAAATTTATTCTTACTTCTTTTGGACCATACCTAGTAGTAGACATGCTGTGTCACAGGTTAGGTACAGGTATGTTTTGTAAGACACTGCCAGTTTTTTTTCTCTACAGTTTTTCCATTTGACATTCCAGAAACAATGTATCTGAAAGGTTACATACATTCTTGTCCAAAGACAGTGTTTCCAATCATTTTGATTTTAGCTATTCTGTCAAGTGTTTGGGTTTAATTTCACTTCTCTAGTCACTGATGATGTTGAGCAGTTTTCCACATTGCTGGTCTCTAATATATCCTCTTTTGTGTCTATTAAATGCTCTTACCAATGTTAATTGAATTGTCTTCATTGTATAAGTGTTTTATACATCATTCTATTGCCAGATATGTTTTACTAATCTTTTTTTCCATGCTGTTTTTTTCTATCCATTTAACAAGGTTTCGACAAACAGAGGCTTTTAATTCGATGAAGTTTGATTTATCAATACAGTACCATTATTGCTTTCTGTGACCTTTTTGGTCTTCCAGCTGCAGTCATATTTTATGTTTCATGTTTAAAGGCTTTGTAGCTTTGAATTGTTACATTTAGATCCACAATGCATCTAGAATGACTTTTCTAGTGTCAAATGCAGTCAAACTTAGTATTTGTTCATACAGATATCAAAATACTGAAAAAAAGCCTTTCCTCACTGGATTGCTTTGACACTTTATCAAACATCAAATAATCACATAGTATAGGTCTGCTTCCAGGCTCTGTTCTGCTGTATGGGTCAGTTTGTGAATCCATCTGCCAGATGCACGCCCTCTGAATTTTTTCATTCTTAAAGCCAGAAAGTCCTTCCGTTGCTTTGGTATTCTAGTCCCTGTATTTGTAAATTTCAAAATTAGATTGATAACATTTATTAGGATTACATTAAAGACATAGAGCAATTGCAGAGAATCGACATTTAATGGGTTGAGTCTTCCAGTCTACAAGTGTGGCACAGTATCTCCATTTATTCAGAACTGTCATTTTCTCTGCAGTTTTATATAGTTTTCAGGGCAGAGGTCCATAGATGCATTCCAGAAATACAGCTGTGTTGTTTGGGAGGTCCCGAGACCATGCATCTGGTGATTCATTAGAAAGATTCAGATTCTGAGGCTATTATACTCATGGCCATAATCTAATACAGCAAGGAGGAAGACAGGGCAGGCAGAGCCGGAGTGGGCAGGCAGAGCAGGAGTGGTCCCTGCACAACTTCCTGTTTCCCTCCCTCCCTCTCCAGCAGCGAGAAACAACAGCAGGCAAGCAGGATTTTTATGAAGAAACTAAAGTTTTCAGTTCTCATTTTCTTTCAGTCCAAAATGCTGTAAAATTTCCCTTTTGATTTCTTCTCTAGTTCATGAAATATTTAGAAATTTTGGGTGTGACTTTAGTTTTATACTTTCTAAATAGAGAAAAGTCTCTAGGTTTCCGTTACATGCAATTTCTAATTTATTGTCAAAAAATATACTTCGTGTTGTTTAAATCATGTTTGGGCCAAAATGAAGATCTGTTTTTAATGAGTGCTTCAGAAAGGTTCATTTGAAGAGAATGTGTTCTTAGCTAGGTCCAGAATTCTGCCAATCTCGATGATATCAAAGCTTTTCTTTGTACTTTTTTATTTCTTTTAAAATTAGGTTGGTGATATTTACACCAGAGCTTGCAGAATTTTATTAATATTGCATTAAAGACACACAACAATTCTTAATGTCATACATGTTTTTATGATATATTTTTTTTCCAGTTCTAAAAAGTCCCAAAAGAGAAGTGTTAAGATCTTCCACTATGGGGAATTATCTGTTTCCCTTTTTAATTCTATCAATTGTTGCTTTGTATATTTTGGAGCTCTTATTAAGAACCTCATGTATGATCATGTCTTTCAGATTAACTGACCTCTTTATCATGATAAAATGGTTTTTAATTTCTGGTAACGCTATATCTTACAATTCACCTTTTCCATATTACTCCAGCCATTGTTATTTGCTTACTTTTTTATCTTTTCCCATATGTATATGTTCAGTCTTTGTCAATTTACATATATGTCTCATGGATCCATGTTGAGTTCCAGTGGTTTATCAGTTCTGACAGTCTCTGGTTCGTTGGCATTTAGTGTAATTGTTGATGTGTTAGGCTTAAGTCTATTATTTTCCTCATTTTTTTGTTTATCTTTCTTTTATTTTGATTTTCTGTCTCAATTCCTTTATGCAGACTGTATTTCACATTATTTGAACAGCTTTTTAAATGTTATTTTATCCTTTGGCTTTTAGTTATATCTCTGCATTTGTAATTGTTCTAAGAATTACCATGTGAAACACATAAGTCTTTGTTTTATAAGGTCCCTTTCCCACCCATCCTTTGGGCTAAAACCATAAAACAGTGTTGCCATTTTTATCTGAAACATTCGTGTTTTACAGAAATTAAGAGAAAGTTTCTCAAGTATTTGTAATTCCTTGGGTACTGGAGGTATATGAAAAGACCTTGTGCACATAGTGCGGAAATGTCTTCAACTTACCTTTTAACTCTTCGGTTTTCCATCTTTCAGGATACCATCTTTGAGCACTTTTTGCTTCTTGTGTTTTTTTTTTAACTTTTAAAATATGTTGCATACATGAATATAATGAATTTATGATGTTTTCACTGCTTTGTCCCCAACTCCATGCCTTCTCCCTTTCCCCTTCATCTCCTCTGCCAGACGCCCTGCTATTTTCAAATCTTTTCACTTGTGTGGCCCACCGTGTTTCATTTAGTTATTCTTTGATGACATATGCCTGGCATGATTCATGCTCCAGTAAATATCATAGATTCTTACTGATACATAGTATCAGTGGATGTACCACTGAGGAAAGCATCTTCCTTTTTTTCTATCAGCATTAGTCCTCATCAGTCTCTCAGGAAGGTGTGGAGCTTCTTAAGATCATTCCACTTTCATGGTGACAGGTTGAAAGGACAACCCCAATGCAGTTCTTATGAAATATATATGTCTATATATTTGCCGTGAAATTATGGATATCACAGCCCCGTCATATCCTGGAGATAATGTTTGGACCACCACTGTCCTACTTCAGACTCTTACAATCTTCCTCGATGTTTCCTAAGCCTTGGAGTCGGGGCGGGGTGGCTTAGATATTACGTTTAGGGCCAAGCAGTTCACAGTCACATATTTTCTTCATATTGGCAAGTTGTGCTTTTTAGTAGTAGACCCATTCTGTTACAAAAGGTTTCTGGGTTGAGTGCTGAGTGCTCTTGCAACAGGAATTCCAAGCCAAATACCTGTCGGTAGTTTAATCTTGGCATTGCATGTAAAAGAGAACATGTGGTGTTTGTCTTTCTGTGTCTCGCTTAAAATTATATTTTCCACTTCCACGTATTTACCAGCAAATTCCATAATCTCATCCTTCCTGGTGGCTGAATAGTATTCTACTGTGTGCAAATGTACCACATTTGCATTACGCATTCTTCTGTTGATGGGCATATTAGCTGATTCTACTTTCTTGTTATTGTTGTTTAGAGTTGCAATGAACATGGATGAACAAGTGTTTTGTAAAAAGATTTAGAGTCCTTTGGGAATAATCCCAGAAGTAATACAGCTGGGTCATATGGTATTTCCATTTTTAACTTTCTGAGGAGCTTCCACGCTGATTTTCCAAAGTACCAGTTTACACTCCCACCAACAATGAATAAGTATTCTCCTTTCTCCACATCCTCACTAGCATTCATTGTGTTTATTTTCTTGATCTTAGCCATTCTGAGTGGAGTAGAATAGTATTAAATAGTTTTAATTTGTAGTCCCCTGATGAATAGTTGAGCATTTTTAAAGATATTCGCTTGACATGTGAATTTCTTTTCTGCAAAGTCCCTTTTTAGTTCCAGGACCATTTTTTATTGGGCTGTTGCTTTCCTGGTGTTTAGTTTTTTGAGTTATTTGAATACTCTGGAGATTAATCCTTGATCAAATTCATAGTCAGCAAAGATTTTTGCACAGTTAACAGTTTATTTTGCAGAACAGAAACTTTTCAATTTCAAGTCCAACTTGGTCTTATTCTCTGTGCATTAGAGTTCTATTCAGAAAATCTTTACCTAGGCCTATCAATTCTTATCAATTCACATGCACTCTCTACTCTTTCTTCTAAAAGTTTCAATATTTTAGGTTTAACATTGAGGTCTTTGCTCCATTTGGAGTTATTTTTGCATAAAATGAGAGGTAGTGATCAATTTTCATTCTTCTACATGTAGATATCCAATTTTCCCAATACTGTTTGTTGAAGATGGTGTCTTTTCCTGTTTGTACCTTTGTCAAAAATCAAGTGGCTGTATATGTGGGAGCTTATATCTGGGTCCTCTGTTCTAATCCATTAATCCATGTGTATATTTTTGTGCTAATACCATGATGTTTTTTAATCACTATAATGTAATGAATTTGTGATATATCTATATATCTATAATATAGTTTGAAATCTTGTATAGTGATACCTCCAGCAGTGTTTTTATTGCTGAAGATTGTTTTGGTTAGTTGGAGCCTTTTGTCCTTCCACATGAATTTTGAGATTAGTTTTTCCAGTTCTATCAAGAATTGCATTGGGATTTTAATTGGGATTGCACTGAATCTGTGTTTTGCCTTTGGAGATGGTCATTTTCACAATGTTAATCCTACCAATCCAGGAGCATGGGACATCTTTCCATCTTCTAGTAACCTTTATAATTTTTCTCAGTAGTGTTTTATAGTTTTCTTTGTACAAGTCTTTCACTTCCTTGCTTAGGTTTATTCCAAGATATTTTTTGAGGCTATAATGAATGAAATTGTTTACTTCATTTCTTTCCCAGCTCATTTGTCTCTACTATATAAGAAGGCTATTGACTTTTGTATATTGATTTTGTAGCCTGCCACTTTACGGAAAGTATGTATTAATTCAAGTTGTTTCTTTGTGGAGCCATATGGATATCTCGAGTATAGAATCATATCACCTGTAAATAGGGATACTTCAACTTCTTTCTTACCTATTTGTATCCGTTTTATCTCCCTTTTTTGCTTACTCTAGCTAAGACTGCAAGCACAATATTGTCCCATTTCTGATCTAAGTGTGACTGCTTCAAGTTTCTCCCCATTTAAAATGATGTTTCTGTTAGGCTTATTGCATACAGTTTTTATGATGTTGAGATAATGTCCCCATCCATTCCTGATTTTGCCAAAGCTTTTATCATGAGGGATGTTGAATTTTGTCAAAAAGCCTTTTCTACATCTATTGAGAAGATCATATGGTTTTGTTTTTGAATCTGTTAATATGATGAATCACATTTATTGATTTATGTACATTAAACCATCCTTGCATTTCTGAAATGAAGCCTGTTTGATCATGCTATATGATCTTTTGGATATTTTTTTATTTGGTTTGCAAGTATTTTATTGAGGTTTTTTTTTGGCATCTATGTTTGTTAGCGAGATTGACCTATAATTCTATTCTTGTGTGTCTTTTTTTGGTTTTGGAATCAGAGTAATAATGGCCTTATATAAAGAATTCTTTTTCTATTTCACGAAATAATTTGAGGTGTAGTGGTGCTTGTTCTATGAAAATCTAATAGAATTCTGCAATGAATCAATCCAGTCCTGGATATTTTAGTTTAAAGATTTGTAATTACTATTTTAATTTCATCACTTGTCCTTGGTTTGCTTAAATTATCTATTTTATCTTGAGTTAATTTTGGTAAGTCATATGTGTTTAGGAATTTTTCCATTTCTTTTAGATTATCCAATTTAATGGAGTATAAATTTTTAAAATATGTCCTTATGAGTCTCTGGATTTCTCCAGTATCTGCTATAATTTCTTTTTCATTTCTAATGTTATTGATTTGGATGTTCTCTCTTTTTCTTTTGGTAAATGTACTAAGGAATGATCAATCTCGTTTATCTTTCCAAAGAACCAGCTCTTTGCTTCATTGATTTTTTTTGTACTGTCTTTTTCAGTTCCAATTCATTAATATCTGCATGGATCTTGGATATTTCTTCCTGTGTAATGCTTTTAGATTTATTTTTCTTGCTTTTCTTTTTTTTTAAAAAAATTTTTTTTATTATTTATTCAATTATGCATGTATGTGTGTGTGCACATGTGTGTATGTATGTGTGTGTGTAGAACCACTGACAAATTCGGGAACCACCATGGACGACTCCACCTCCTCCTTGTTTACTCTGCTCCGGGATTCACAGGCTCCGCCCTACCAGGACCGGAAACGCAGGCCGCCCCCGCTTCCGCCCAGAGTCTATACGTGGGGTCTAGGATCCGAACTCAGGACCTTCCGCCTGCAAGGCAGAGGCTTAACCTCTGAGCCATCTCTCTAGCCCCTTTTCTTGCTTTTCTAAAGCCTTCAAGTATAACATTAAGTCATTTATTTTGGTGGTTCTATTTTTTGATGCAAGTATTTAACACTATGAACTTTCCTTTTAGGACTGCTTTTAATGTGTTCCATAGATTTTGATAGGTGGTATCTTTCATTTTCATTGGACTTAAGGAAATTTTTGATCTCTTGTTTTATTTCTTACTTGACAGATTCTTCATTCAAGAGTGTGTTATTTAGTCTTCATGAGTTTTTGTGCTTTCTGATGTTTCTTTTGTTGTAGATGTCTAGCTTTATTCCATGGTGGTCAGATAGTACACAGGGTATGATTTCAATTTTCCTGTATTTGTAAAGACTTGTTTTGTGTCCTAATATATGATCTCTTTTTTTTTTAGAAACCGTGCATTGCTGAGAAGAATATATATTCTTTAGTGTTTTGGGTGAAATATTCTGTAAATGTCAAATTCCATTTGATTCATGGTTTCATTTAACTCTAATGTGTCTCTATTTAGTTTTTGACTCCTTGACCTGTCTAATGAGTGGGGTTTTGATGCTTCCTATTATCACTATCTTTGGGTTGATTAGTTGTTTTGCCTCCTGTAGTATTTGCTTGATGAATTTGGGGTTCTCTTGTATTTGATGTATATATGTTTAGGATTGTAATATCCTCCTGCTAGAATGTTCCTTCAACTAGAATATAGTAACCATTTTTATTTCTTATGGTGTGCTTTACTTTGAAGTCTATTTCGTCCAATATTAAGATGACACCTTCTGTTTCTTTCCTGTTTCCATTTGCTTGGAGTATCTTTGACCACGCTTTCACCTTAAAAGAGTGTCTGCCTTTTATGACAAGGTGTGTTTCTTGGAGGCAGAGTATTGATAAGTCATGATGTTTGATCCAAGCTGTAAGTCTGTCTCCTAATTGAAGAGTTAAATTTATTGACATTTAAAGTTTTTATTGAAAGATGTTTAATAGTTCCTGTCATTTTGTTGATTTTGTGATGTTTGCATTTGTAGTCGTTGGTTCAGTTTTGATATCAGCATTATTTATTCCCCTTAGCCTCTTTGATGTGTTTATCCTTCTCTTCCATCTTGAATATTCTTTCTAATATTCTTTGTAGCCTTTGTTTAGTACCCAAGCCTTGGTTATTTAGCCTGTTTCTGTCATGGAATATTTTTCTTTAGCCTTCTATTATGACCAATAGTCTGTGTTGGCATTTGTGTTCGTTCCTCACTTATGTCTCTCTAAGTCCTTAGTTTTTACAATTTGTATTGAAAAGTAAGTTTTGAATGTGACTTGGTCTTTCTGTCTTGTATCTTTTAAGATCCTATCTTTAGTGTGCATATTTGGTGTGAGGCATATCATATGTCATGGGTGTTTCTTTTTTGTCATGGGTATTTGGGGTCCTATGTGCCCCTTGAATTTGAATGGAGATCTCCTTCCTTAGGTTAGGGAAATTTTTCTTGATTATTTTGTTAAGTATTTCTGTTGGATCTTTTTCTTGTGTGCCTGCTTCTGGGATACCCATGTTCCATAAGTTGGGTCTTTTGATGGTGTCCCAGAGTTCCTGTATGTTCCATTCATGCTTGTCTTTTCAACTTAACCAGTTTATCTGATTGACTTAGCAACTTCTCCCAACTTATTTTCCAATTTTGATACTCTGTCTTCTATGTGATCAGTTCTATTTTTGAGACTGTCTATTGAATTTTTAACTGTACTGCTTAAATTTTTTAATTCCAATATTATTTTTTTTCAGTGTTTCCATGTCAATTTGGATTTGTATCAGTATTTCTAAGTTTGTTTTCAGATTTCAAATGTCATTCTAATTGTGTCTAATTTCTTATTTGTGCTTTCTTTGTCTTCTTTCCTGCTTTTCTTTTATTGTGTCCTTCATATTTGTTTACTCATTTGTGTATGTTTTCTTGTATCTGCTTCATCATTTTACAATTCATCTATGGATTTCATTGTCAAGGTTATTGTTCTCTTGGTTATTATCCAATGGGCTGTACTAAATGGGAGCTGGTGATTTGGAAGCTGTGATTTTTAGAAGGTTTCTTGTGCTGTTTCTGTCTTTATGTTAAAATGTGGACAACTATAGTTAGATTGTTGATTATTTTTTGACTTATTTTTCTAGCTCAGTTACTTCTTGTGGCTTAATTTTGAGTCTCTGCTTTCACAGCTTTTTTTAAGTTGGGATAAACTTTATTAAGATTAGAAAGTAATATCAATTATTTGTTAAATAAAACATGGGGATTTACCTTTTATATATTTTTAATCTTATTTTTTATTTCTTCCACTCTTACAAAGTTGATAAGTACCCCATTCCCGTCCGTCCCTCCACCCCTTCCTGGATCCCCTTGCTCCCTCCCCACTTTTTCCCTTTCCTTCCCCCCTCTCCCTTTCTGCCAGTGCTCCCCCCCCCATGCTGGGAGCATCTTTTAATGTGCATGTCAAACTTCCCTCTCTGTCCTCCTCTCTGATGAGGTGTAAGGACTCAGTGGCATTGCCTAGAGCTCTTTTTTGTGTTCCCCTTTAGTACAGGAACACTATTGAGGCTGTTAATTCCTTGCCTCTAAGGATCGTACCGCCTGTTTCACAGCTTTTTTAATGGATATTGTTTGAAGTTCAATCTGGGGCCTCAGGGTACTAATTCTTTGATAGGGTCATTGTGCTTAATCTGGCATATTGAGTTTTTGTGCTTAGATGATGTTGATATGTCTGTATTTTGCTTTTTGTAGAGAAGTAAGGTGGGTAATAACTGCGTTAGGTATTAGCTTGTATATGAGAAGAAAGGATAAGAGTGGAATAGTTAATGTATTTGGTGGTCGATTAATTTTAGTGTAGGTTATACCTTGAAGAGATAGAGATATGAAGTAGAAGATACAGGAGGGAGGTGGGTCTCAAGGCAAGTATAGCTGGAAGATTATGGTGATGAATGACTTACATTAGCACGGGTAGAGAATTTTATGCTATAATACTGAATATTAAATATACTATAGGAGTTCATCCTTCACAATATATCTGAGAATGTAAAATTAAGTAGGCAGATGAAATAATTTAAAAAATTAAAAAGGTCCAAAAAGAGTGGAAATAGATTAAAAAACAAAAAGTAAAAACAGCAGGAAACAAGCACTAAAAAACTAGTATAAACAAAAGAAACACAAACAAAGTGCTTACTTTGTCAATTATTGTCTCATCCACAGTGTTCTCTGACTGTGGGAGAATGCTGGTGTTTCTCAGGAGAGTTCTGGAGATTGTAGATGTGGGTATTGGTAGCTAGGTGGCACAGATGTCCAATGTTAGATGATAGGTTCTGAAGATCTTCTGTTGCTAGGTGTGTGGTTAGCAGCCTGTGGCCTCTTTGTCATTTGAGACCTGGAATGTTTTTGTATGTAATTAGTATGGAGAAGGGGGAAGTGTCAGCTTCTCACTGGTTGGATCAGTGCTGAATGGCTCCTGGCTGGCTGGGTTGACACTGTAAGAGAAAGAGGCAGGCATGCTCAGGAACATGTGGGTAGGTGTGCACATCAGGCTACAGGTAGCTGGAAGGGCTCTTTGGGTATTTCCCAACTACTTCTACTTGAGAGTAGAAGCTCTATCTCTTTTGTTCTCTACCACACCTTCAGAATTTGGAACAGGGTTAAGTAGTTTCAAGACCGCTGAAGCCTCTGCATCAGGAGTGGAAAGTGTTAGATCTCTGCGATTCCTTCATTCTCTTGACAAAATCAACAGGCATGTGGATTTGCACTTTGTTTAGCACAAGTCCTACCTGACACTGGCTAAGTGTTTAAGAGCAGGAAACATTAGGCAAAATATAAGTTCTTACCGATTATGTTTATTTACAATTTTCTCTTGTCCTGAGCATTGATGGGGATTATAGTCGGAGGGATGACAGCAAGCGAAGACCCCAATGTGCTGCTGATGTATGAGCCCATCTGGAGAGCACCCTACATGAGCTCCGGGCTCTGAACTTCAGAGGAAGTGAAACTCAACATCAGTCTTGAAGTAGCAAGCATTGTAACACCCCAAATCTCGCTTTCTGACAAGCAGAGCCCATCCCTGAAAGAGAAGGCAAAGGGGGCATCCCTACGTCCCCTTGGGCCAGGCCAAGGGCTCTCAAAGCACAAGTCTTTGGACTTGCAGCTCCAGTCTCCTGGGGATTTGTTAGAAATGAAATCTCATCTCTTCCCAACTGACTCAGAAACTATGGGGTAGAGTTCAGCTGTGGGTTTTAGCAAGTCCTTCAAGTGGTATCACTGTAAGCACTCACCCACATTACCTTAGTTGATCCTCCTTACAACCTTAAAAGGAGACGTGATCATTAATTGTAGGTGTCAGTGTGTCTAGATTAAGGAATACCTGAATAGCTGTCTCTGGGAGCATGTCTGGGAGGGAGTTTCCTGGAGACATGGGGTGTGAGTCAGTGAACTAAGGAAAGATGGTCCACCATCTTTCTGATGGATAGGCATCCTCCAAAGTAGAGTCCAAGGTAGTGTACCAAGGGAGGTGGTTTAGAGTTGGAATGTCTATCTTCATCTGCCTATCTTATCCCAGGTTCTCAGGGGTTCAAACTTCCTTACACGACCATCCTTTGGGGTTCTCTTTTTTGCAGGTAATTCCTGTGGATCTTTGCTACCTCCCAAATGTCATGAGATGATTTGCATAACACATCCTAAGTCTCTACATACCCTGCTGGTTTGTGCCCACACAATAGGTATGAACTTGAGGAAATAGAGGCTTGATGAAGCTCCTAAGTGCCTCAGGTTTCTGCAAGTATTACAAATACAAGTACCATTAAGTGCAACTACAAATGCAGTTACCATAAAACTATGCTCTTTCTGGGGGTACAGCTCCGTAGAAGAGCTCATGCCTAGCATGTGCTATTCTCTTGGCCTGATCCCTAGCACTGCACGAAACACAACAAAAACATCTAAAATTATAATTTTTCCATTTTGCTAGTTTTCTTGAATTCTAATGTGCAATCAAGTCACCTGGAGATGAATATTAAAATAGAGTCTGATTCCAAAAGTCTGGAGAGAGGCTGCCAGTAGCTCTAATGAGCTCCCAGGTGTTGCTGTGCTGGACCCCATCTTGAGTATGGAAGCATCCTGTGCTGGCTCATGGTTTCTAGACCTTTTTCTCTGCCTCATCTGAGACTCAGGGAAGTCTCAAATCCTTGGGTGCCCTGAGTAGGCAGGTTTGAGTTAGCACCTTTTAGAGAAGTAGCAGGGATCTGTTTTAAGCAGCCTGCGGATGATTCCGATTCCTACATAAATTTGAGAACCACCAACCAATTCCCTTGGTCTAGTTATGAAGCAGAGTAGCTCTTAACTCTATCCACATTTGAAAATCATTAACTGGACAAGGGAAAAAGGATGAACAGACTAAGCCTGAATGGTTGTGCGTTCCTTGTTTTGCATGCAATAAGAATACAAAGGTGATTGGAACTGGGCCATGTGGAGAGAATGTGTCTCTGAAAAAGTCCTTGCGAATGTGTGGAGATTGTAGAGCCAGTGGGCACCAGCCCAGAAGGTTAGAGGCCTTTGACAGAGGGTTACCAGCAGTACACAAACATCCACTTATGGCACTGCAAAGAAAAGTAATGCTTCAACGTTCCCAAGAAAATATCTGGCAGCACAGGAGGGTAAACCAGTACTCATCTGACGCGCACACACTGCCCTGGAAAAACAGCTTGGGATGCTGCTTTTGATTCCCATGTTGTCTTAAAAATTCATATACCCTTTCATCTCTATCAAATCAAAATGTGTTGCTTTGATAGAAGTAACATTTTCAGTGTTATTAAGATAAAAAGGAAGAGAAGCTGTCATGCTGAGTCTCTTAGGCTCATAACAATTACTGAAGGGAGGAGATCTGCCCTCACCTGTGGGGATCAACATTAGCCACACTCGGGCCTTCTGTCCCGGTGCTGTGGGGCACTGAGACTGACTCAGAATGCACGAAAGCACCTGATCCCAGCCTGCCCGTGGCTTTAGGAACTGAGCCCAGGATACAGCATGAAGTGTTTCGTTCCCGGGTCTAGAGGCTGCAGAGACTTGGGTTTTGAAGCGATGTCTACAAGCAGATTTTGGAAATGGAGCAGACAGAGAATATCTTTTGATCTCTGCAGCAGACCCTTTTGCTTTTTGAGAAAATGCTCATCAAAGTATTTTCACTGAGGAAAGATGATCAAAGAAATCCACATTATGCCACTCACACTGTCATTTTCATTCCGCATCCGCAAAGGGAGGGAGTCCAGTGACACGCAGCCACTAGTTCTTGGGGCCCAGCCCTTGCACTCCACTCATCTGTCGCATCAAGAAAGCCTTCAGTGTGGAAGCAGTGCATCAAGGATTCAGTGTTGTGGAAGTAAAGAGGTTGCTTAATAAGTCGACTTTGTGAGCTACTCTGATTATTTAAGCAAATGCTTTTGTTCATTATAACTACTTTTTATTCCCTTATATATCATTCATGGAGTGGGAAGAGACAGAGAAAAACAGAAGCAGGGATGAGAGATGACTGCAGGGTTAAGCCTTTGCCTCGCAAGCAAAAGGACATGAGATCCGATCCCCAGATCCCACATAAAAATGCCAGGCAGAAATGGCCTCAGCCAGCACTTCCAATGCTGAAAGACAGAGCCCAGGAAACCCCAGAGCAAAGCAATAATGAGGTAGAGCAATCCAGAATGATTCCTGATGCCACCTTTGAGCCTGCACAGGCACACACACACCTGAGTACCCTCTTGTACACATGCCCACACAACACACACACACACACATACACACACACATACACACACACACAAACACAGTCACCACATACACAGATGCATGCATGCAAAAAAAAAAAAAAAAAAAAAGAAGAAGAGTACAGACCTGAGTTGGAAAATACTGATTGAAGTCCTCTTTCATCCAAGCCATCATTCTTTTTTTTTTCTTTTTCTTTTTTTTTTATTAAAAATTTAATTATACATTTTAAAATTTTTTACCAGTTCCCTCCCTCCCCCCTCCTCCCCCTCCCCTTCCCCCAGTGTCTCCCCCCCAATTCCCAGAGAGTCCTTTATTGTATACGCCTAACTCTCCATTGGGTCCTCCTCTCCGATGACATATAAGGACCCAGTGGCATTTCCATAAGCCCTTTCTCTTGTTCCCCTTAAGCATAAGATCACTACTATGGCTGTCAATCCCTTGCCTCCAGGGGTCTCGGTGCCCTTAACAGATGCTAGACTTTATGAGGGCAACAGTGCGCTGGACATTGCACAGGGCATGCAAAGTCCCATTACGATTGCTTTGGCCCCAACTATTGTTGAGAATCTTGCAAATCGTTGCTCCTCCCATCCTTTTGCTCTTACAATCTTACCGCCCCCTCTTCCGCAAATGTCCCTGAGCTCCAGGATGGGGAGAGATTAGGCTGTCCTAGTTCTATGTGATTGATATAGTCTCTGAAGTTCTGGATTGTGGTTTGTTGATTTTCTTTTGCAGTTTTGCTGCTCCTGCAATTCCCTTCACTCCATTCTGCTGGGCACTGTATGTCACCCCCTGGCCAGAGACAAAAAGCTGTTAAACTGGAGTCTTGTTGTAATAGCACATTCAAGGGTAGATGTAATAAGAGTAGGAAACCTCCCTGAGGGAGGGGTCCATCACCCATTTGCAAAATGATTACTTTTTATCTGCTAGACTATATGCCCTCCCCTTCTCAAGCCAGCATTCTTGTGTATTAACGAGAATGGCTCTAGTCACTTCTCATCTCATTACAAATGTGTGTATACATATGAACGATCTTTTGATATATTGAATAATGCCATTCCATTTTACAATGAAAGATTCAGAAAGCTGAGTATGAGCCACGGTGTGTCTGGCCTTTGATGTCTTCTCTCACCTTATAACTCTGCCTGTCAAATTTTGCACACTCAGAGCACAGGGATAGCACTGTATTTGCTATCTGAAAAAAGTAACATGAAAATTCCTGTATCTGTTTTTTTAACTGTGAAATATTTAATACTTAATCAGAAATATTAAGCATAATCAACAAAGACTATTTTGATAGCCAGATCATTAATAATGCTTTGCCACAGCTACAAGGTAAAGAGCTTGGTTCGTCTCAATTTCTTGTGGCTTCCATCTTGTATTTACTAGCTTTTATGTGCCAGGTACTGTGATAGCATTGGATGTACAATGGAATGGAAGTTAGATATAATCTCCATGCAAATGTCAGGGATACAGATTAGTCACACAGATACAGAATTATGAAATAACGATAAATTATACTAAAAGAAAAGTCCATTGGGAGCATTTGGCAGAGGGAATGACCTCATCAGAGACTGAAATGGGTAGGATACAATCTAGAGACCTTAGTTGTGAAAGTCATACCAAGCTAACAATGGTAGGACAAATAAGCCAAGAAAAGAACAGGTCGAGAAGCTTCCAAGCAGAAGCATTGTATGTGCAAAGGCCCTGAGGAAGAGGCATGGGAGAATTAGAAGGATGGAAAGGTGGCAGTGCCAGCCTGCAGCTAGGAGCCAGGGCAGAGCCTCGTAGACAGTGGTGAGTGGCAGTCCTGAGCACCAGTAGGGTGACATGCACAGTTCTGTACGTTCACGCCGTGTGGAGAGCTAAGAATGGGCCGGGTGGGTCCTGTGCCGCTCAGATGAGAATCGTGGTAGCCTGTGTCCTGGTTGTAGAGAGATGAGTGTGACCAAAGGAGTGTTCAGACCTGTGGATTGGGGGATGTGCTGGCCGTGGGGAAGAGAAGACAGGAAACAGGGAGATGATAAGTGATAAACTGGGATAGCTGGCAGTATTATATATTTCCACGTCATTAGCGAACCCAGACATTTCTCCCAAATGTTGTTGATCTTGCATTTCATCTGGGTTTTTAGCTAAATGTTGAAGGGAGCCTCCAGTATTTATTGACTTACTTGCTCATTATTGTACTGGTCCTGACCTTGACTCATTTTAATGGCTAAAAATTGTTACATTTTTTTAAAAAAGAGGGGGAAACATTGACTTAAACACAATATGCAAAGGCAGATGTTTACCTATCATTTTGTACCAGGTTTTTTTTCCTCCAAAGATTTTAAGTTCTTTCATAACCACAATTATAAAATTGATCAAACAGACTAATACAATCAGTGTTTTAGTTGCCTAGTGACTATTACCTTTCTTAGATTGGCAGCTGCCGTCGACTTCCCTTGTTCTGCTTTAAGGTGGCGTAGCATCTCAAGTTCATGCTCTAGTAGGGGTCCCAGGGTTGGCACATGTCGCTCACCTCACTCATCCAGGCTGTCCCTCGTCCCCTTGATCTTACTTACCTCATAGATTTTGAATTTATACTTCATGCCTTATATGAAGTTTTGCACTTATAAAAAAATTGGAAAGTGTGTAAATGACTACCCTTCACCATCTTAGGTCCACAATTAGAATTTTACCTCATTATGTTTTCACTGTGCGTCCCACAATCATCCCTCAGTCCATCCCTTTTTTATTATTGCTGCTTTTCACTATTAGAAGGTGAGCAAATATCTGTGCATTTCACCCATTGTCAGTGAGTACGCATATTATTAACTGGAGTGTAACATTTTTAAAGGTAGAAGTTACATGTGGTAAAGCATAAAGATATTAAGTATAGTTTCCCTTGAGTTTTGAAAAATGCTTTTAGCTCTGTAACTTCAACACGGTTAAAAATAAATCTCACCTTCAAAAAGTTCCCTCGAGGCCCTTCATAACCCTGTCCCTGCTTGCACACTTGCCCTCTTTGCCCCTGAAAGAACCACTTTTTTCTGAATTAGTTAGCCACAGGATGATTCACCCAGTGTGTGCTCTGTTGTGTAGCTTTTTCCTTGCAGAATGTTCCAGGGAATCATCGGGTTTGGTGTGGATCAGTGGATCCTCTTTATGTTTGAGTATCTTTTGGTATCAGTCTCCTGTAGTCTGCTACCTTGCTGTTAGAACCGTGGGCTGTTTCCACCTCCGGGCTTCTTTGAACATTCTTAAATGAGTATTTTTGTGAGTAAATGCTTTCATTTACCTGGAGCAATGTTTTGGAGTAGAGCTTTCATAGGGTAGGAGTATGTTTAAATTTGTACAAAAGTGTCAGACTTTTTTTCTTGAAATTTTTTTTTGTGCAACTGTATTCTCTCCAAAACATGTAAAAGACTTCCAGTTGTTTATCCTTTAGGCATTTTGGTGGGCATGGAGAGAGTATAGTCTTTGTTTCAGTTTAGAAAATCATTTGTATCAGACATTGAAGAAAGATTCATTGAAGCTAATGGAGATCCTGAAAATATAAATAAATTATTCAATGGTATTGAAACTTCTCTAGTTTTATCACATCTAGAACTTTTGTCTCTTATGTGGTGACACAGAGCTTCTTAAATATTTTCCACTTGGAATTATTTTTCACCAAAGCAATTTTTTTCTCGTACATTTTATTTTTTTCCTAATCATACAAGTTCAATAGGTACCCTCCCCTCCTCCTCTTCTTTTCTCCTCCCCTCTCCAGTCATCCCTCCTTGCACTCTCCTCCCTTCTCCCCTTCCTTTCACCCCTCTCTCTCCCTCCCCCTTTCTCAATGCCTCCCCCTTCCTCCTTCTCATCTGCTGGAGCAGACTTTTGTGTGAATGCCAAGCTTCCATCTGTGTCCTTTATCCTAGAGAGGGTTCAGGACTCAGTGGCATAGCCTGGAGCCCCTTCTTGGACTCCCCATTAATGTGGGAACTCTGTTTTGACTGTTAATCCCTTGCCTCTAAGGATCCTACTGCCTGAAGCCTTTTCCCCTGTGATCCATGCTAGACTTTGGGGGGGTCGTTGACATGTTAACCATTGTGCAGGTCCAATTCTGGCTGCTGTAGCCCTGACTTGTTTGGAGTATCTTGCATATCGTTGCTCCTCCCCATCTTTAGGCTCTTACACCCCTTCTTCCACAAGATTCCCTGAGCTTTAGGATGGGGAGAAATTTTCACCCAAGAAATTTTTATAATATGCTGGGTATATAAGTCTATAAGTAAGTAAACCAAACTTTTACTGATAAATCAAAAAAATTAAGATAATTCTTTGTTATACACCTAATTTACCATTATTAAAGACAAAAGTAAATTTGCATACTAATCAAGTAAAAGTGCTGATTTATTTTCACATAAGGAATTCATCCTGCCTGACTGGTGCTGCAGAATGCATAGCACCTTTCCCACTTTTCAGGAGTTGATTAATGTTTTGATTTTATAATTGGCAATTCCGCAAACACCTGATCACATAAATACATAGTACAATATGACAGAAGTATGTTTGGAGCCATTTCAAAAATTGCTGGTAGTCCTATCCAGATCTCAAGCCAAAATTTATTTAATGATTATTTTGTGAAATTCAGCACATCCAATAGCATTTTTTGTATATTTTACTTACTTGAGTGATAGAGAGGAGGGGGAGGCAGGCATATTGTGCCACAGAGCATGTGTGGAAGTCAGAGAACAACTTTTGGAAGTCACTTCTCTCCTTCCACCTTATGCGGTCCAAAGATTGAACTCGGGTCTCCAGGTTTGCACACAGACACCTTTACCCACTGAGACATCTCACCCTCCTTCAAGCAGCAATTTTCAAAAACAAGCATTCTATCACAATACACTATTCAAAGGGATGCTACTGTAACACATGCTGAGGATATGATAGGAAAATATTAAATTTTGTTCCACAATTAAAACAGAAATTGCAACTCATGGTATAGAATGGTATAGAATAGTCTTGAGTGTGAGCTGAGATGCCCCAGGCTACATTGGTGGCATTGCTGGAGGGAAGGCACATGCGATGTGAAGGCACCTGTGCATGTGTTCAGAGCCACAGCTGCAGGAAGCCACGTGATGCACCACGGGAAAGTACAGTGGAACCATCTCAGATCCATTGTGTGTGGATTTTGAATTACTTTTTGGTCATTCTCATTCAGAAATCTTTTACTGTTGCCAAACTTTTCATGAACCCACGTTCACTTATGGGACCCCACGTAGAGCATGATCTACGATCTGTTTATTTTTATGCTTTTCTCCCAATTTTTATAATATATTTTTATTCTTTGACAGTCCCATATATGAATACAGTGGATTCATGTACTTCCCCCCCCCATGTTAGCCGTTCCCATTCCCCTCCATCTTCCATTAAAAATCCTTTCTAACAATCTCTCTTTTGCTTTCATGAATTCTTGTGTCTATATGCCCACTGAACTTCATTTGGGTTGCCTGTGCGGCATGTGCCAGAGCGTTTGCTGTCGCATGGATGATACATTATCAGTATACCACTGAAGAAAATAGCTCTCCTTCCCGTGGCCTGCATCAATCCTCAAGAGCCTCTCAGAGTGTTTGGGGCCACACAAGCTCGTCCCCTTCCATAGGGAAACATCAATAGGTCAAATCTTATGCAGGTCTTGTGGAAGTAGACCCAGTAGTGAGCTCATGGTGCAGCCTTCCTGCTGTGTCTAGAAGATACTGGCTAGCAGCAGCCCTCCCCACCCCCTGGCCGCCCCCTTTTCCCTGATATTCCTTGAATCTGGTGTGTGTATGTGTGTGTGTGTGTGTGTGTGTGTGTGTGTGTGTGTGTGTGTGTAGGGGGTGATTTAGATGTCCTGTTTAACAACCTACAGTTTAAGAAGTTGGGGCCTAGGTGAACCTGAAAGGCTTTCACATTTCAATAAACTGAGAGTCCAGTTTTTAGATAGTCTTTAAGAAACAAATGACCTGGGCTAGAGATATAACCAAGTGGTAGAACAAGAATGAGACCCTGATTTGAATCCTCAGTATCACAAGACAGGAGGAAAAGAAGAAAGAATTAAAAGAGAAAGGATGGAAAAAGAGAGGGAGGATGCTGAAATCAGATACATATCCAAATCCAGATTTTGTAGTGCTTTTTGGAGTTGAGCATAATAGGGACTGGAGAGCAAATGCTCTGGCTCAGAGGTTAAGCCTCTGCCTTGCAGGCGGAAGATCCTGAGTTCGGATCCTAGACCCCATGTATAGATGCCGGGTGGAAGTGGAGGTGGCCTGCGTTTCTGGTCCCGGGGCCGAATAAACGAGGAGGTGGAGGCGGTCCATGGTGGTTCCCGAATTCGCCTGTGGTTCTACACACACACACATACATACATACACACATGCGCACACATACACACATGCACAATTGAATAAATAATAAAGAAAAAGTTGGTTTAAAGTTGAGCATAATAGACTGTGGGCTTAGCTCAATAGCAGAGTACTTGCTTTGTCCCCTTGAAAGACCTAGGATTCATCCCAAGACCTCACCCCCAAAAAATACAAATAGAGAGAGCAAAAGCAACAGCATACAAAGCTAAGCATAATCAGGTATTTATAAATTGAACATTTCTTTACTTAAGCACAAGGACAGCAAATTTTGTGGCGACCTATAATATTTTAAGTAAGCATTTGAAATCATGATGGCACTTGCACGTGTGTGCACATGTGTATGTATGTATGTATGCGCATGCGCACACACACACATACACACACACGAGCTAAGTCTCAAGGACTTTTTGGGAAATTGCATCTCTGAATTCTGACAGAGAGCTTCACAGACCAAAGATGACAGAACTCATGCTGCAGAAAGCTCATGCTTTGAAAGCCCTTGGCTTTGAAAAGGTGTCAGCCTTCCCAGTCATTTCTGCACATGAAACCATGCTACATTTTAAGCTTTTCATGAGAAGAAAAACAAACTATGTTCCCGAGAGTGACAGCCTGAGGAAGACGCAGGCTGATCTGGCTTCTGTGTGTATGTGAAAAAACCTTTGAATAAGAGAAACCTATGCCTTCCCAAAACTGCAGGGGATGTTATGTAACATAGCTGCTCTGTGCTGGTCTAGGAGATAATTCCTTAGAACTCAGTTTAGAAAGCTGGACCTGAGAAATCCCTTCTAGATCCTCTCGATAGACAGTAGTGTGACAAAGGCAAATGATTTTAGAGCTGGAGAGACCACGTACTTCGTACTCTAGTAATGTGGGACTTGAGAGCTGAACTCAGGACCTTCTGCTGGGAGACAGAGTGTTACCCCCTGAGCCATATCTCCAGTTGTTTCGGTTTTGTTTTTGTTTTTGTTTTTGAGACAGGGTCTCCCACTGAACCTAGAGCTCATTGATTTGGGTAGAGTAGTTGGTCAATGAGCTTACAGTGTTCTTGTCTTTGTCTTTACCAGTATTGGGATTACAGATGTCCACTCCTCCTCCAGATTTTTACATAGGTGTTAGGTATCTGAAATCAGATCCTAGACAGAGAGAGATGAGTAAACATGCCACAATGCTCATGTGGAGGTCAGAGAGCAACTTTGTGGAGCTGGCAATTTGCATGGTTTCCAGGGGATTGAACTGAAGTTTCAATGCTTGGGCAGTAAGCTCCTTTACCCGCTGAGACACTGCCTAGCTTAGTAATCTCATTTTTCTTTCCCAATAATCCCTAGCCCTCTTTTGTCTGTTTTCCAACTCACCCTGGCCTCCACTGAGTAGCTGCACAGGTCGACTGGCCAGAGCCCTAGATGGGAGCAGGTGACTTTGGCAGAGAAGCACTGGGATTTTACGTGTGGTGGGACAAAGTGCCATTATCAGAGCCTTGGTCATTTGTAAATGCAAGAAATGTAAACTCTTCCCCTGAAAAAGCATATGTATTACTTCTACTGCTAATGACTTTGTTTTGTCATTCGACTGGTATCTATTGAGCATGTGCATAAAATCATTGGGATGAAACAAATCTGATAATGAGAAGAACTAGGTGCAAATGACATCTAAAGTTCAGGCTTCATTGTGAAGAACTTTTTCATAATTGACTTTGTCAGTAACTGAGGAACATTTGAAAACACTTCAGGAAGGACTTCTTTTTTAAAAAATTCCAGACTTAACTCGAATTTTATATTTCAGAAATTTTTTTTCTGACATGTCTGAAACACACAGGTTGGATATTAGTCTTTATAAAAATCTGATTTGAATTCTGACTTTTGTCTTCCTGCAATGCGACAGACTGTCAACATGAGGAGCCGGAGATTCAGACCTGCCTAGAGAGTGTGGCTCTCTCGACTTCTTTCTTGCTCTTAGGCTCAGCCAACCTGAGTGTTTGAAAGTAACCGAGCATCTGCCGCCCCACGCTCCGTGTGCGTCCTCATCCGTCCATCCGATTTGTGTGATGTCTTGCTTTCTGGAAGTCCTCAGAGCTTTTTAACTAAGCTGAGAAATGTAACAAGTGCCACATGTAAAATCTCTCTCTTTTTATCTCATTTTACCAAACCTCGGAATGGCTCTAGATTCACAGGATTCATCGTGATTCCGGAGACAACTCCCAGGCAGGTAAGAGTGCGTCCGTGTCCCACTGTGCTCGGGAGGCCGGTCCTTGCTCAGAGTTCACCACCTCAGAATGGGAGCTGCTAAGATGCTTGTGCTGATTTGGAAGGGTAGAGAGGCAAAGGAGCAGCAGGAATCTCCTTGCAACTCCTTGCTTTCTTGGTTTTCTTTTCTTGGCTGGAGACCATGTAGACCAGACAAACTGAGCACAGAGTGACACAAAAGAATAGGAAAACACCAGTCAGCTAGATAACAGGTGGGAGCGCAGTAGTTGACCCCTGTCAAGGCCCTCCCCCCTTTTCAAACCATAGTTGGAATTGGGGCTGGGCCCTGGCCCAGGAGGCAGGGTTAAGCCAGCACCCATTTCAGCTCCCCATGCGTATCAGACCTAGGAAAACACTGTGACTTGTGGTTTCCTCATTCACAAAGTGAAGGGTTGACGTGGTGACATCTGTTTGTGGAATGGCCTGGAATTATCTGAACCTGGAGAGGGGGAAAATCAGCAATAAAGATTTGCAATTTTTGCTTCTGTGAGACAGTCTGCAGCCATTCTCTTTCCTGTGGGCATCTACAGTCAGGACCCTGAGATAATTACTTAGTCTTTCTCCTTGATTCTAGAATGACCACAGTTAGCCTACTCTGAAAGACTTCCTTTGCTCTTCCTGGCCTTCAGTACCATTAATGGCAAAATGAGATAACAATGCACACACAGGTCATTGTCCCAAGGACTAAAGAAGAAGGTATACATATTACCTAGAGGTACTTGCTATTTAGCTCTGTACCATCTTCCTTCTCCTTTTCTAACTTTTCTACGTCAGAATAACACAGGAACCCTTTCTCGGTTATGTTTAACTTATCTAACATTTAGAGAGAGGGTACTACCCAAAAGCTGTAATAAGCATTTTCCTGATCTCTGCAGTGCCCACTATGGCTGTGTACAGTCTAAATGCTCAGAACCCTGATTGGGTAATAGTTTCCCCTCCTGGAAAGCTTAGGGTCCACTGATTTATTGGCTCTTTGACATTGGGCAACCTACATAGCATAATAGCTTCCATGCCTAAAGTCTGTCAGAAAAATGAGAAGAGGACAATGTAGCTTTTGTAATTTTGATTAAATGTGATAATTGATATATTTTAAGTATATAACAAAATGTGTGATACATAGGAAGTCCTTAGTAAGTGGTTATTTTTATTGATGGCTATGTCAATGTCACTGAAAATGGCTATATAATTTACTTCTTGTGTCCTCTGGTTGAACTTTTTAATTCAGTCTATAGACATGTGAAAAATGAATAATAAATTACTTGGTTCAAATGACCTTTGCTGAATAACTTCTCCAAATTTGCAACCATTTCTGTTGTTGTATGTTCTTTTAATTCTAGCGTATAAAATCAAGAAGAATAGCATTATCCATCTAGAATGGTTAGTAATTACTGTATTTTTCTGAGACAGATTCTCACTACGTAACATGGGCTATCCTGAATTCATGGTGATCCTCCTGCCGCAACCTCCTAAGAGCTGAGGTTATAGGCGTGAAACACCATGCTCAGCTCTCTAATGAATGATTGACAATTCAACCAGCCGTTCTGAGTCACAGTCTGGAAACTAATATTTCTCCCTTCAGTTTCATTTAGGAATTACATTTAGAAGAATTATTGGTTCTTCAATCTTGAATTTAATCTTAAATTTCTGTATTAAGATTGAGTTTGTTATTTGGTAAATAAATGTTAGCAATGTAACTAGTTAAGTCCCAGTATGTCAGTGACCCAGTTCATATCTTAGGGTTTGAAAGTCAACATAGGACCTAACACTATGAAGTTACTACAATCTATACAGATTTCCATAAAGAAATGTCAAAAACTGTATAGAATAGGAAAAGCATTAAGACAGATCTAGAACTGTGGATATTGAAAAGAAGAGTTGAATTTTAAATAGGTAATTCTAGACAAAGTTCTATGGCCTTTATATGCAGATTAGCTTTATGTAGTTCTACCTTCGTGGTGAGTAAATGCAGTCAGTACAAGCTTAGTTATTGAGATGAGTATTATTTTGGGCGGGTCAGATTTCTCGGGACACTGAAATGCCCTTGAAAAGTAATGGGGACATATGAAGTAGAAGCAGCATATGAACTAGAACTTGTGAAGCTACATGATGTGCTTAATGATGGCTGCTGCGCACTGTAGACTCGCGATGTGGCAGGCCAGCTCTGTCTCCATGACGGAACATGGCATCGAAGGAGGCGTGCTTCCACTAATATCACTGATAACTTTGTGAATTGATTTGAAGAGAAAATGGTTTCTTATATCTTGCATTTGTTTTCTAGTGCTTAAAAAGTAACTTAGTTTTCTTTGGAGAATAAGGGGGGAAAAGGTGTGATTCTGCATGTGAATGTTCTGGAAACTCATCGCCTTCCATTTCTAACCTGAAATCCTCAGAGCCTCATTCATTCAGATACAAGAGTAGGAGGAAAGAGTCCATTGACGTGAAGTCGATATCTTCTCGAGGCAGTGATGGTAAGATTTCCATGACCTTTTTTAAAACGTGGAAAATAACAAAACAATATGTTTAAAAATTCATCAGCACAGAAATTCCAAGGAGAAAAAATTCTACTATGCTACCTTTTTTGTTGCAATAAGCCAACTTTTTTGTATTAAAAAAATTCTTTCGTACTGTCTATCAATCTTTATGTTCTTCTTGAAGAAACCCGAGGTCTGTTCATTTTGGCCCCAAGTGTCCACCCACAGTACCATCTGCTGAAGGGGAAAGGCAGTGTCCTGGCTCCCAGCTCCAACACACACCCATTTTTTAGTGTCCATGCTCAGTGCACTTGATTTCCCTTAATAAAAATGTCACAAAAACCATAAATATAATTTTGCAAAACATTTTTGGGTTCAATGAATCAAGTCCAAGTAATCAATTAGATTTGTGAGGAGGAGGTGGGAGAAAGGTCAAAGGTGACATGAAATGTTATTTCTAAGGGGTCTGAAGAATAAATCATCCAGAAATGGAAGTGCCTGCAGGTGCAGCTTGTTTGGAAGTTGAGGAGACCTTGGGGAGCGGCTAAGATCAGGCCAGAGTGGGAGATGTGACTTGGGGTGTCTTGGGCTGCAGAGGAGTCGTTAAGGACTGTGCCCATGTATCCTGTGCTAGAGGGTCTGAATCCAAACCCAGAGGCACATCCTTTGAGGAGGCAGAGGAGCCAGACATTGAAGAGGACAGAGGAAGCGGGATTACAGAGTCCTGTGAACCACAAAAGAGAAGGAATGGGGAGAAAGAGCGTGCAGAGTGGCAAATGCTGTGGCGATCCAGAGAGTGGAGGCCCACTGATAGATGCACTCATTCACTAAGAACTCTGCCACTGAGTCACACCGCAGTCCACATTTGCATTTACTTAGAAAACTGGAAGGACAGGTTCTAGGGGATTGGAAGGGAATAGGATAGACTGGATGAAGTGATCTATGATTTAAAGGACTAAATGAAAAGATCAAATGAAGAACTTCTTATTCTTTGGGTCACAATGAAAGTTCCGAGCATGAGAGAAATGGCTGAACTGGAAAGGAATAAAGATCCTAGGGGCAAGACAGTCAGGGGATTGACCTTGACAATATGATAGGCAAGTGATTAAGACCGAGGATGCAGAAGACAAAATAGAGAGACAACATAGGCTGAAGCTAGAGTTAGAACATGGATAGCAAGAACGTTGGATGATGGAGTCTAACCATGTTTGCTCTGGATTTGGAGCAGATTTGAGGTGGGGGCACACAGGCAAGGTAGAGGCCAGCAGTGGTGAGGGGCTGGTGCTAGATCCCTGCTAAGAATGGCTGAGTGACGTTCTCCCATCTCTAAAAGGTCCAGCCTTCTGGGTGCCACATGGGGAAGGGTAAGAAAGTTTATGAAACCACTGATTTGAATCTTAAGCCACACATGTTACCTGTTCCAAAAAAATGAAGTCTCTTTAAAAATGGAACTTTGTCCATATTAGAATTAGAAACACCATCTGAATGTTACGATCCTAATGGCTGAGGAAAGAATACAGCTGGCCTGGTTCATATTTGTTTGCTCAGTCTTCTGCCCCTTACTCTGAGCAGGCAATCAGTCACAGGGTCAGTGCTTAGGAAGGAAAGGATGCCTGAAAGGTGTTTAGTGACCCCTAGAAAAGAGTCCTCTTGGATCTTCAGTCTGTGGGGATGAGGTCTCGGAATCCATTATCTCTCTCCGGATCCTTCTGTGGACCAGGGCTCACCAAGTCCTTTGCCAATGGAGTTGCAGACAGACCGCCTTATAGACTCAGCAAGTAAAGTCTGAGCAGGCAGCCTTGGAGGAACTCATTGCTTTGGGGTGGGGATTGGGAGATTCTGGGAGAATGATACCCCTGACTGTGGGGGACTTAGCTGTATCTAGCCCAAGCTGAGCCACTAGCACTGGATATGACTTCCTTGCTTTCTGTCCAGCACCAAGCCTACAGAATCGACGCTACCCCTCCATGGCAAGGATCCACTCCATGACTATTGAGGCCCCCATCACAAAGGTGAGTGGAACACCTCCCCGAGATAAAATGGAAGGTTAATGCAAATAAGGAAAGGGAAGCTACTTTCCTCATTGTATCATCCGTATTCTAGCAGGTGCTCAGTCATGTACCAGTATAGGCAACCCAACGACATAGAGGTCGAAGGGAGGATAAGATTATATTGGAAATTGTCAAGGGTATTAAGGGATGAAATGACAAAATTCATTGTATTCATGTATGAAACTATTATGAAATAAAAATAACTTACACAAAGTGAGTGGCAGCTGTGTCTTCTGCTGTGCAACCCTCAGACCAGGGCTGTGTTCTGGAGATAGATTCTCTTTTTGTGTAGTAGGAAAAGTAGATACTAAGCAAACATATAATAAATGTTTTGTTAAATCCACAAACCATAATTCAGAACATCAGAGACTCTATATCAACCACCTGGAATCAGGCCAGCCTAATCTCTCCCCATCCTGAAGCTCAGGGAAATTTGCAGAAGAGGGGGCGGTAAGATTGTAAGAGCACAAGGATGGGAGGAGCAATGATATGCAAGATACTCCACACAAGTTAGGGCCGAAGCAATTGTAATAGGACTCTGCATGACCTGCGCAATGACGAACTTATCATTGACCCCTCAAAGTCTAGCATGGACTAAAGGCACTAGGATCCTTAGAAGCAAGGGATTAACAGTCACAATAGTGTTCCTATACTTAAGGAGAACACGAGAAAGAGTTCTAGGAAATGCCACTGAGTCCTTACACCTCATCAGAGAGGAGGACCCAGAGGAGAGTTTGATATACACATTAAAGGATGCTTCAGAGATGGGGGGAGGGGGCACTGGGAGAAAGGGAGGGAGGGGAAAAGGAAGGGAAAAAGGGGGGAGAGAGCAGGGAGGTCTAGGGAGGGGACAGGGGTACATATTACGTTTGTATGAGTGGAAAAATAAATGAATAAATGAATGAATAAATAAATAAATGTTTTGTTAGGCATCAAAGTCAGTCCTATGAAAGAAGTCATGAGAGGGCTGTATGAGAGATGTAAGGATAGTAGACTGGATGAGAACACATTAGGAAAGGCAACTCTGTGGGAGAAGGCATATTGGAAGCAAAACTTGAGCCTAAGAAGCATGTTGTTGAGTGGCAGACTGCAGGACAGGAGCAGTATGGAATTATTTTGGCATTGGACACAGACAGAAGTTAGGGAGCCTGGGGCATGGCCAGCAGAAGCAAGATGATAATGGTTGTGCAGGCTCAATTCATTCCGGCCAATTAGCCTGTAATAAGTCATTTGCGTCTTGGTTTATGAGTAGCAGAAACCATTTAGGTTGGGGTAACACGGTTCACCATGCGTCATTGTCAGTCACTATGCAAAAACAAATGGGGTAGGAGGCGTAGAAAAGTAACCATTTGAGCTTTCCTGGAAATCCACACAGGAATTGTAGCAGGGCTAGAATTAAGGTGATAAAGGTGGAGAGAAATAAATAGATCAGGAAATGACTCAGGGTGGAATCATCTGGACCTGATGCGGAGTCATCAGGGTGGGGGGAGGAGTGAAGGTAGCGGTGGTCTGACAGCCAGGGCAATCTTCAAACAGAAGGGCTCTTGACTGCTGTGTGAGTCCAGAGAGCAGCTTGTCTTTGCTTTTGCTGCTATTTGTTTGTTTTGTGAGAAGGGACCAAGGCCAGGGCTTGATTTCAGACACATACGATATTCCAGTAGATGAATTAGGAAGACAATTCAAATTTTACATCCAGAGACAAGGAGGTAAATTTGAAAGTCTGGCTGTGGGTCCGTCATGGAAAGAAAATATCATTTCTAGAATTAAGGGAGAGAGGGAGGAAAAGAAGAAGGGAGGGAGGGAGGGAGAAGAGAAGAGAGAGACAGAGAGAAAGAGAAAGAGGTCCCTAACTGATCTCGGAGAAACTTAATCCCCAGAAGACAGAGAGAAAAAAGGTTGACAGGGTCACTGGGGAACCAACTGTCCTGAGATGGGAGGATGCGGGACAGCGTGGAAGCCAAAACATGCTTCAGTGATGGCGTCAGGTCTGAGGAAGAAGCATGGTTTCTTCTAATTTCTTCTGGAATTCTTCTGCATAGGTCTGACTTCGGGGAAGTAGCATCCTGACGTTCTCAAGTCTATTTGTTCTCTTTACTTCTCCAGGTAATAAATATAATCAATGCAGCCCAAGAAAACAGCCCAGTCACAGTAGCAGAAGCCTTGGACAGAGTTCTAGAAATTTTACGGACCACAGAACTGTACTCCCCACAGTTGGGAACCAAAGATGAAGATCCTCACACCAGCGATCTTGTTGGAGGCCTGATGACTGTGAGTGATGAGGAACCCCAGGAATTTGTTGGGGGGAGCATACCAAGCGCCACCTAGAGTCCATCTCCCGAGTGCTGAAGTAGGATGCGTGACTGAAGTCACAGTTGCATTTCCCTGGACTTGAGACTGTCTATACACTTGGCCCTGCCTACACATGAGTTCTAACATCTGTGGACTCAAACCACAGATCGAAACTTTAAAAATTAAAATTAAGAAAGCTTGATGTGTTGGTGCATACCCAAAATCACAGCACTCCCGGAGGCCTGGATAGGAAGACTGAAAGTTTGTGAGCTCTTGTCTGAAAGAAAGAGGCAAGGCGGGCAGGGAGAGAAAAACTGCATTTTTACAAAACATATGCAGACCTCTTCCTGCCATTATTCCTTAAACAATGTGACTGCATAGCATTCCCACTGGTATTACAAGTGATCCCAAGATGTTGTGCACTGATTATATGCAGATATTATGCCATTTCATGGAAGGCACTTGAGAAGCTCTCAGGTCTAGTGCCCGGAGGTGATCATGGAACTAACCCCCTGAAGATACATATGATTGCATAATGAAAGGGCTTGTGCCTAGATGGTAATAGTTTCTAAACTCTTAACTATACAATTCATTTTTCAAAGAAGTTTATATTCAAGTTCCATTTTTTAAAATATTTTATTTACTTATTTTATATGTGTGTGTATCAGAGGGCACTGTATGTCCCTCTAGAGGATGAAGAGTGACCTCAGGAATCATCCCTGGATTGTTTCTACATCCTTCTTCCTGCCTTCTGGGATTTCCACCCAGAAGGACCAGGCTCCACCCACTAGGACCAGAAGTGCAAGCCACCGCCACGTGGCACTTTTTCTATGGGACCTGGGATCTGAACTCAGGACCTTCTGCTTGCAAAACAGAGTCTTAACCCCTGAACCATCTCCCCAGCCCTCAAGTTCCATTTTCAATCAGACAAAACCTGAGTAGAGTTATTCTGCTTCAGAACGGGAAGTGGGGGGAAAACCCTCACTAACACTCTTATTAATGTTGTGTGTGGCACCCAGAAGAGCTGATGTCTAAGGATCAGCTGCTCTGTTATTGTGTGTGGTCTATCACCTGTCAGCAAGTAGAAAAAAAAGGAAAAAAGGTCAAGCTTTTCATTTGAACTCCTCATTAAAGGCACAAAGTAGAATTCTTCAGGAGAAAAAAAAAATCCCGGAGTCATGTAGTCTTAATTCAGATTTCTTTCTAGCCCTGCCTCTAAGTGCTGAGTGTCAGGTGGCCTTCCACTCCATCCATTTCCATCCGCTCTTTGAGTGCTCTTCTCACCTTCAGGTTGGCCTTGGCTATCCCACTCCAGTGCAACACTGACTCCCGCTTCTGGACAGTATTGACATAGGAACATAGTCAGAGCTAAGGCTGGAGAACACTGGTTCCAAGTTCCTTTCTTTCTCCCCCACTGCCACACCAACAGGGGCTTGGAGACCTGTAAATACTGTTATGACAAGCCAGCGTGGGAGTCCATCTTGGGTTTTTCTTTTAAATAGCTGGTTTATTAACTTAGTCGACCTATGTGAATTCTAATCATGGTTCAGCCCTCCAGAGGATCTTAAAATGAGACTCACAAAAAAGAAGCGCTTACAATGATCATTGGTATTTGCTTAATGGATTTTTTGTTCAGTGTGTTGAGTGTTGAGTGAAGTCAAAACGAATACACAATATTTGTTTAGCAAAAAAATAAACACAAACAAGACCAAAACCTCACTGTACTCTGATTATGTTCCCCTCAAAAGTTATACATGAAAAAGTTTTTAAAGACCCAAATTTTCCTGCTAATTTAGTGTTTTTTAAAATAAGAATTTAAAAGGAAAAGTTATCCTTCGGCAAACTCTCAAGTCTAGTCCCCAATTTATTACAATTCAAAAGTGACTGAAGACTCCACCGTGCTTTAATGTGACTCAAGGAAGTGAAGGAATAACAGAAACTATACACCCGCTTTAGAGTCAGGACAGTGTGACTGGTCACCTACCTATTCATCCTTTTTTTTTTAAGATCAAGTTGCAAAGTGTGACGTCAAGGGAGTCCTTCATTAATCGATGCTACATTAAACCTTTGCACATGTTTCCTGGGCATAACGAGAAATCTAAATGGCATTTAAGTGAAAATAAATCCATGGGTACAGGGCAGAGGCAAGGAGAGAGTTAAGAATGTTGAGGGCTAACTCAAGTTTACCGTAGTCAGTAAATAGCAAAACACTGGAATTCTGTTCACTTTTATTCTGCCTCTTGCATCAGCTAATCTTGTGCACATAATGAGAACTTAACATTTTAGAAGGAGGATGAGGAAATCTAAAAGCGTCTTTAAAAAGCCTAGATGCTAACAGTTTCCAAATTCTTAACTATACAATTCTTTCTTCAAAGAAGTTTATATTCAAGTTCCATTTTTTAAAATATTTTATTTACTTATTTTATATGTGTGTGTGTGCGTATCAGAGGGCAAATCCCAAAGCGTCTTTAAAAAGCTAATAGCTATAAAGTTATGGTTCAAAGCAGAAAACACAGAAACAAATTGCACATTTTTTAAAAGACATTACGAGGTTTCCCCCAAAATATGTTTGACTTTTCACAATGAGAATGTAAGAATGACCAGTCCCAGTCTGGGGAAATGGCTCAGGGATTGAGGTCTTTGCAAAAGGATGTAAGTCGGGATGCCCAGATCCCACATACAAATGCCAAGTGGGTAGGTCAGCAGTTTGTAGTTCTAGCCCTGGAAGGTGAGGCCTGATAATTCCCAGAGCAAGCCGGGTAGCCAGGCTAATCTTAAGGGCATGATCTGAGCTTAATAAGAGACCCAGACTCACAAAAATAAGATGGAAGAGTGATCAATAATGATTCCCAATACTACCTGCAGACCACTACAGGCACATACACCGAAGTACATTTACATGCAAGCACACACACACACACTCACACACGCATGCACACGCATATGCACATACTATGCACACATACATGAAAGAAAGAAAAGTATCAATTCAGTCTGTGACTTACGTAGCTTCGGTGTCAGGAAAGAACTGAGCCAGCTTGCCGACGAGGTGTGAAGCCTACCAGCCTCACACCCTCTTCTTTCCACATCCCACCTCCTGAGCCTAGTAGCCAGAGAAGGGAGTGTTCTCTCGTCTCCGTTGCTCAGTGTAATTTTGAGCTCTGCCTCAACTTGGTGGTGCAGGTGAATTGGGTTACTCAGGATTCAACCTCCGGCTCAGGGAGGAAGTAAGAGAACAGTGACAGGTGCAGACCTTGCATCTAAGAGCATCTCTCTCTCTTTGTTCCAGGATGGCTTGAGAAGACTGTCGGGGAATGAGTATGTGTTTACAAAAAGTAAGTGTTCCTGTGCCACTTGTTACTGCTACCCAGCTCCTGCCCGTGCCACCCTGAGGACTGTGACTGTTCCCTGAGGGCCTATATGTTCTTTCCAGTTGATCTCCCGAGTTTACACATCTCTGTGATCTACATTTGAAAGTAGGTCTTCTGATTAAAATGACTTCCCTGAGCACGGTTAGAACAAGATCGTAGCCCTCTATATGCCTGAACAAGCAGTTAGAGCATGTTGTTTTTCTTTTGGGGTTTGAGATTTTATGATCTTATAATCGGGAAATCTTCCGACCATTGAAAATTGAGACCTGTATTTCTAGCAGTAACCCTAGAGACGATGACACGGGTCCACCCCTAACCAGCTTCCCTCCCTCTGTATTTGCTCAGACGTACACCAGAGTCACAGTCACCTCGCAATGCCTGTAACCATCAACGATGTCCCTCCTAGTATCGCCCAACTGCTTGATAATGAGGAAAGTTGGGACTTCAACATCTTTGAATTAGAAGCGATTACACATAAAAGGTATGTGGCATCTTTGGCTACATGCTGGGAAGGACTAACAGTCCCTCGGGGCCTTCCCATCTAGAACCTTTCAGGAAAGTCGCGTGTGCTGAATGAGGTTCTGTGGGGAGGGGGCCTATCCATGGGCAAAGTATGGGCTCAGTGAGTTCCTTTGTGCCGATGAAGCAAGAGTTCTTGTAGGATGGATTTGAAACAAGACTCAGTGGCACAAACCATCAACTTAGGAGGCTAAAGCAAGAGGATTATTTGAACCTGGGGGGCTCTCTCTCTCTCTCTCTCTCTCTCTCTCTCTCTCTCTCTCTCACACACACACACACACACACACACACACACATACTTCTTTGGATCCGTTCTGTCAGAAGGATGAGAAGTCTCTTTTGTACCAAGAAAATCCTTCCTAGGATATTGGTCTGTGGGAAATGAATGGACGGATCACCTCTAAGTAGCACAAAAAGTTCAAATGAGGTAACTTTGCTGAGACCATCCAAATCATTCCTTTTTGTCCTCAGACATAAAAATGTACAGAGCTCATATGGAAGGAAAGGTGGGGGGAAAAGACTATGGGAAGAAGAACTTTCAGATAATCTAGAATAGATTGGCCCCCATGAGGCACCCATTTGTAAAGAGATGACCAGTAAGGAAATGCTTGCGTGCCCATACATGTGGAGTTATCAATCAGTAAAAGAAAATGCCTCCATTACCTCATGCCATCAAAGAAAGCAGCCTTGGGACAGTGAATTCAATGAACGAGTGTTTATTTCGTATTTGCAGGCCATTGGTTTACCTGGGCTTAAAGGTCTTCTCTCGGTTTGGAGTATGTGAGTTTTTAAACTGCACAGAAACCACACTGCGGGCCTGGCTGCAAGTGATTGAAGCCAATTACCACTCCTCCAATGCCTACCACAACTCCACCCATGCCGCAGACGTCCTACATGCCACAGCTTTCTTCCTCGGAAAGGAAAGAGTAAAGGTAGAATTCTGTTGTGGTTTGACTGCCTGCGGGGGTGGAGATCCAGGAATTCAAGCTTAGTGAATGCATGAGGTGAACAACTATATGGCAGCCAATTTGACAAGAAGTGCTTTGGTTATCCAATTGATTGCCAAAAACACAAACTTTTTTCTAGTCTCCCACCACCCCCACTTCAAAATGCTTAAAATAGTGTCACTGCAGACTCCTTTGTCTATGGTTGACCTGAGGACTTACACCCCCAGATGTTCACAAGGGACCCCGTGAAACAGGGTTGCCGCAGAGAACTTAATTATTAGGTCTCGGGGTTAAGTTTTAGTGCGGAGATTTGACCACTGGGGTTTACAGTCCTGATACATTCTTCTGACTCATGTGCGTAGAGTGTAGATGTACATGCGCATATCTGAATGGCAGTGACTTCTACAGAGTTGTGAGAGTCAATCAGTCCTTAGTCTTCAGAGTTAAATGCCATTGTGACAGGTGCTGATTTTAGGGTGGCCTGCATACTCCCAGTGGAAAGCTGCAAGAAAGTCCCACCTTCCTCCTAACCACCACCAATTGTACAACGATGTTCTTAACTCCTTTGCTACAATTAGAACTGGAACAAAATTTAGAACAGGGGGGTGATGCTCAGGGGTAGAACCTAGCATGTATAAAACCTGGATTTGATTCCCAGACCCCCCCCAAATAATCAAACCAAATAATTCATGGAAGAAGTGCCCTGTAAGACTGAAATTCACGTCCATTAATTGTTCTCTTGGAACAGAGCTAATAAGAGTCAAGGCCTTGCATGGTTAAGGGGCAGAGAAGTGGAATGAGCAGAAATAACACCAAAACTGGGACAGAGGAGATTCCTTTCTCAGTTTCTCCAGACTCATCCTGGCAGCTCCGCAAGAAAGCAAAGCATGTGATGCAAGAGTAATGCTTTTGAAGAATTTTGTCTTCTTTTAAAAAAAAAAAAGTAATAGCAATGTCAGTGTGTCTGTAACACCTCTTTGTGAGCCACAGCACCTCTGCTTCCCTGAAGCGGGGTGGGTTCTCTCTCATGTCTTGCATAAGATATGACAGAGCCGAGGCCTCGCCACCAGCTGAGAGAGCCACGCCATCCGTGTGTCTGGAGTTGCCGCCAACTCCCTAAGCAGAGCTTCTCCAGGAAATTCTCAGATGAAATAAATCAGACAGCGTGTTATCACACCATCATTCTCTTACCCATCCCTCCTGCAAAGTGAGTTCTTGACTTGAACCCTGGAGTCCAGATTTTCAAACACAGCCCTAAAATCGAGGCTCAGCCTAGATATAATGTGCTTATACTTCCAAGAGTTGGCTTCAGACTTGGGCAGTCTCTGCCGGGGATTCAGAACTTACAGCACTGCAAGGAACCTGGGAGACTTGAGCTGACAGGGACAAACTGAGGCCCTTCTTATTGCTAGGGTCTCACCACTGCTGGTGGGGTCCAAGTCAGGGCAGTTCTGGGCCCTGAGCTTGGGGGTGGCTGGCTGCACATACAGGACAATGGCTGCTTGTGACAGCAGCAAAATAGAGCCAAAAATAGCTGCCCACCTGCCAGGCCTCCACGGCTTCATCTGAAGAAGAGTCACAGGGTAATGTCTACAGCTGCTCTCTCAGGAAACCCCATCATATTCACTGGATCCCTCCAAGATTGCTGGCCAACTCCATGAGGTTAAGAGTCAGAGTGGAAGTGGCCCTCTTCCTGAGGGCACAGCGAGCAACAGGCATAGCCCTGTGGCCTGTAAGACTCTCAGTACAGAACTAAGCTTCAGATGATCTTCACCCGAGGAACACAAAGGAGAGCAAGTTGGAACCAAGAACCGCGTCTAACCCGCCAGCCTCATCCTGCCTCGCTTCCCTCACTGGCCTCAGCCACAGTGATCTCCGAATAACCCCTCTTGCTTGTCTGCCTTAGGAACTTAGGAACATCATCTGGGCCCTTCACTTCTTTCCCGTGCCCTTTGTTGCCTAACTACCTCCTGCTTATCTGTGAGGCTTTGGCATTAAAAAAAAATCACTTCCTTAGGAAAGCCATTTTTGGTCACCTCTCTAGACTAGTTTTGTAGTCATTAGCCACATATAAATGGCTACTCAAGTTAAATAAAATAAAGCATTCTATTTCTCCACTGCACCAACTGTACATCAAGTATTCAGTTATAGATGTAAAAGAGGTTATTGTCTGGATGTAAAACATTTCCATTATCATGAGACATTCAGTGGACAGTGCTACTCCCAAACTAGAGCTGCCTATGGTTGGTCAAAGCATTTGGACATTCCTCCTTTGCACTTCTTACCACAAGTTACTTCTATTGAATGTTTTTTAATATACTTGCTTCTCCCTCTAGATAAGCTCCGTAGTGCAAATCTGTTAGCCTGTGGAAGTCATTGCTGTGGCCTCCACTACACATGGTAACTGGCATCTGTTCATGCCAGCGTCTCTCATGTCACAGGAGCCCTTTTGGTAACTTCCTGCTTGAAGTTCCCCAGGTGCCCTCATCTATATGATGAAAATTTTAGTGTTCTCCCTTCACCTCTGCTGCCTGCTAGACCAGTCCCCTTAGTCTTGGGCTTCCTGGTGAAATTATTCTCCCCTGTGATCCTCCTTTACTTTTGGGCTGTTATTATTCTACCGTCTATCATGGGAACAACCTGCTCTAGAAGTGGTGGATGTGGGATCCGTGGGATCCTCGGCCACTTTCCGTTAGACCCTGTCTTCATAGAAGTGAGTGATAGTGAGTAATTCAAAAGGTCTGTTTGGCTTCTTCCTGCAGAACTGGTGAACGGGCTCTGGTGTCACTGCAGCTGCAACGCAGGTTTCCATTTTTCTCAAGAAAACACGCAGCGCAGGAAAGGGCATCACACCATATGCTCAGGGTCACCTGTCAACCCAGGCTAGGGAGACACTGGAGGTTCTGAGAGTCTAGTCCCCCACCCTAGACAGAGCGAGGTGCTGGTCTCCAGAAGCCCATGAGTAACAAGAGTGTTGTCTCCCCTAATCCAGGGGAGCCTGGATCAGCTGGACGAGGTGGCCGCCCTGATCGCCGCCACAGTCCACGACGTGGATCACCCGGGAAGAACCAACTCTTTCCTGTGCAATGCAGGCAGCGAGCTTGCTGTGCTCTACAATGACACCGCAGTCTTGGAGAGTCACCACACTGCCTTGGCCTTCCAGCTCACAGTCAAGGACACGAAATGCAACATTTTCAAGAATATCGACAGGTTTGTTGTGGCTGGGCTCCTGCGCAGGTTTGTGAGGCTAAACGAGAAGTTCAGTTCTCCCTGGTCTCTCTCAGAGGAAAATGGAAATAAGAACAGTTGGGCCATTGTATCAGATGAGGAAATAATAGCCTTGTCCTTGTAAACTTAATTTTACATTTCAGTCTGCCTTCATGTTTTTAAATCTCATTTGGTCTTCAGTAAGTTCATGAAAATGTTTTATGCACTGCAAAGCACTGCATAAATATTGATTGGATTACTGACAGGGCCAGTAGATATTTTTACCCTCCCAGGAGGGTATCCTGTCTTCTGTGCAGTTCAAAGACAATATATCTTCCTGTCTTTCCAGCTCAGTTTTTGACCACCCAGAGTACTACTTCATGAGGGGATTCCCAGCAGAGGATCTGGGGGCCCAAAGGATTGAGCAGGTTTAATCTCAGCTGCTGAGAGCAACTAGACGTGACCAGATGGAATGGTTCCTGTGTGCCATCTACCATGGTTAGGCTGCGAGTATTTCGGTGCAGCACCAGCCAGTTGCTGGACAGAGTGGGACAAGGTCTGAGCTGACCTTGGCCTCAGCACTATTTGGCTATATTATCAGTTTGGGCTCTAGAAATATCTGAAAAACAAGTGTCATCTGTATCACAGACTGGTTTTTAAACTTACAAAGAATCCTTTCCAGTAACCAGTTTTACTCAGCTCCCCATGTGCCTTCTTAAAGTCAGAAAAGGATAGAAACTGATCAGGAAATCTTGTGGTGTTGCTCCAGCTGTTACACTGGTCAGCTTCAAATGACTCAGTGACTTAGGAAAGCCGCCTTCAACGCTATCCCCGGAAGAAGCTGTGGCCCTTTACTCTAGCAGTGACGTCTGTGTGGGCTGCAGTGAGGCTGCCTGAGGCTGTCCTGGCCTCAGCCTTCCCTGCCCTGGTGCGCTCAAGAGGGTGGATGGGGACTCATCTTGAAAAGCAAGTGCTCACCACATGACATATTCTTTCTTTGCTCTTAAAACTCATATGTAGAAGGGTCAGCCACCAGTCCCTGGAGGAAACGGAATAACATCATATAATCTGTGTTTACTGGGAGGACGAGCGGTAGATTCTTGTGGTTGGTAGTCACTTAACTCTGCCCCCATGAGATAGCAGAGCAGTTCTGATTTGGGCCATGATGCACACCAAGGTTCTCTGTCTTCCGATTATTTTAGGAACCATTATCGAACGCTGCGCCAGGCTATTATTGACATGGTTTTGGCAACTGAGATGACCAAACACTTTGAACACGTGAACAAATTTGTGAACAGCATTAACAAGCCATTGGCGGCTGAGGTAAGCATCGTGCATAATGAGACACAGCAGTGTGTGTCCGTGAGCACCTACTCTGGCAACACAGCATTCTGTCCCTCTTGAAGTTATTTGCTTGGAGCTGACAAAATATTGCAACTTCTAGTCACTCGTTTTTCTTGGGGGCGAGAAAAGATTGACATTTGCCTATAGCAACTTCAAGATCCTTGAAAGAAAGGCCTTGAGATAAAGTCATTGGTAACAAAAGGGATAGACCCCAGAAAGGTCAGTGGAAGGGTCCTGGAGATGAGCAGAGACTAGTAGAGACTGCCGGGTGGTAGAAGATCCAAAGTTCTTTCAATTTTGCTGTTTGAGCTCATAAGAGACCTCAAAGTTAAAGATGGCTTTAAAGAACTATATTCCCTGGTGATATACATTAAAAGTCTGTCAATATTTGAAGACCATGGTCAGAAAACAAAAAAAAATATTTTTTTTAAAACTTAAAATTTTATAAAATGTTCCTTTGGACTTGCCTGAACATCCTTATGAATCTAGGTTTTAGCAGCATAAGACATAATGCTCATGTTTCTATTGTGTAAGATGAAACCAGAAAGCTGTTCATAGTCCATTAAAGATAGAAAGTTTTCTGTCCCATGGAAATGAGCTAAGAAAAGTGAAGGAATGATGAATATTGTTTTAAAGTTAACTTGATGATCATTAAGGAGGATTATCTATAGGGCTTATCACATGATCAACTGGGGGAGGAGAACAGTATTTGCCTCACCTGTGTTGACACCTGTGAAAAGTCCTTCTCCTTCCACAAAGGACTGGTAGGAACAAGGATCTGGATTATGAGCAGGAAAACTATACAGGATAATAGAATTTAGAATTGGGAAGGTCATCTACCCAGGCCTTCAAGACGATACCTTTCTAATACTAAACAATCAAGACAGCAACCTCTAGAACAAAGTCTTCCCATCAGGGGTCTAATAAGTAGGACCATTTTCAAAACAAAACTCAGTTACATGTCATGCTGCCTTGCAGCTTGGCAGAACTCTAGAGAACTAATTAACTGCTTTCCCACAAATCAATGGTGCCTTTGAGAGAGTCTTTGCCTAGGTTCTGTGTAATTGGCCTGTGAATGCATGCATATGCACCTGCTCATGGACCTGGCCATGTGTCTCAGAGACATCAACATATTAGTCATACAACCATGTAGATCCTAGTCATACAACCAGTGGATACATACTAGTCAACAACCATGTTTTGAAATGCTGATGAACCCACATTCTCCTGCTTTGACCCAAATGCACATGGCTCATGCTCATTATCTCTCAGTGAGATATTTCAAGAAAACACATGAACACATAGCCTAACAAGTGATGGGAACGTGTCGGTGAGCGAAAACACATAGAAAGAAATTAATTGAAAGATTACAAGAATAAATGGAAGTTGCACTTTCACATTTTCTGGGGGAAAAAAGAGAATAGCTTTCCTTCTTAAGATGGCCTAATAAATCGCTTAAAATAAACACTGCCTTGACCTGGGAAGATGGCTGTGCAGGCCTGAGGACCAGAGCCCAAATCCCCAGAACTCACACAAATGCCACGGGAGGGGGGAATGGGGGAGGGACAATGACACCTACCTTATATATGATTCCAGCATTCTGAAAAGTAGACACAATAGATCTCCCAGAGCAAGCAGCTGGCTAGGCAGACTAACCCACATAGATGAGCTCTGGATTTGAGAAACCCAGCCTCAAAGGTGAGGTGGGAAGTGATTAAAGAAGACTCCTCACGTCAGACTTGGACTTCCACATGCACTGCATCCACTTGCATGTGAACTCACACACATGTGAATACTTGTACACACATGTATACCACATACACACACACACACACACACACACACACACACACACGAAAGGAAACTAGCTGTTTATATCTGAGACTACAAGTGAATGGAGAGGTGATTGACAGGACTTTCATCTTTTAAGTTATATGTTGTGATGATTTGTTAGAATATGACAGTATGTAATATCTGGACTTGGGAAAGAAAAAGTCCCCTTTGCAAAGTCCCATCCCTGATCTAATCATGTTTCCCAGAATGAGGGCATCGACTGTGAATGCAATCCTGCTGGCAAGAACTTTCCTGAAAACCAAATCCTGATCAAGCGCATGATGATTAAGTGTGCTGATGTGGCCAACCCATGCCGACCCTTGGACCTGTGCATTGAATGGGCCGGGAGGATCTCTGAAGAGTATTTTGCACAGGTGAGCTACCGCTTGGGCTTCCTTTTCCTGGTAGGAACAGGACCTAGGGTAGAGAATCCTGGGTTCCACTGCTGGGTACAACTTATTAGTGAACTCCTCCTCTCTGGAAGGAAGCAGCTAACTGCTGTGAGGCTGAGTGAAGTAGACTGAGACTATGGAAGCAAATTCTCAAATTGTTGGACTTTCATAAGAAACTGCCATTCACTAAGTTCTTTGCAAGTGCTTCCTTAACGCATATGAAACACTGACAAGGATAAGACTCTTGAGTTACTCAATGCAGTTGTGGATATATAGGCCCACACCTCGATTATAAGAGGGGTCCAGTAGAGATGGCTCCGTGGATAAAAATCCTTGAGGTTGAATCCTAACACCCATATAAAAAATGTTGGGTGTGACTACGTTCCCGTAGCCCCAGAATGTGGAGATAGAGACAGGAGGATTGCTGGAGTTGGTTGGTCGTTTAGCTTCAGATTCAGTGAGAGACCCTGTCTCAAAAACATAATGCAGACTGAAACAGGAGGATGCTGACATGTTCTCTGATCTCCACATGTATCTGCACACACAAGTGCCTAACATGCTAGAAAAAGTGGGAAGAGGAAGAGAAGAAAAAGAAAAATTAAGAGAGAGAGAGAGAGACAGAGAACTCTAAGGAAGTATCTGTTAGATATTAAGGGAATTCAGATAATATTTCTCTAGATAAATGGAAAATTGCTTTAGGAAAGTGATATTAGAGCTGTATTTTTGAAGGATTTAAAAATGTAAAATAGGAATGATTTTCCAGGAAAACAGTATTATAAGCAAAGTTTGTGAGAAGAGAAGACAGTTTTATATAAGGAAAACAACAACAAGCAGTTCATGTTAACGATGACAATGGAAAAATACAAAGGAGAAAAACCCCAGAAAGCAGGAAAGTGCCAGATGCCTTTCGAAATGGAGCCCTCCTTCCAGAAGAAATGCCTAAGGACCAAGGTCTGCATGTGACGTGGGAGGCAGGCAGCAGGGCATCCACAAGTGATTCCTGGAGAGAGGTGGCGTACTGTCCGGCAGCAGTGTGTCACTCAAGAAGTACAAAGGACTGCTGGCCATGTCCAGCACGGCTGGGAAGGGAGGGCACAGCCAGCAGAGAACACAGTCAATTAACTGCAGTTTTCAAGGCCATGAAGGACCTTTACACTGAAGAAAAGTAGGACGGGCAGTTCTGAGCTTGTGGGCAGGAGAGGGCAATTACTCCCTGAACACCAGTGGATGTTTTAAGACCACTTGTCAACTGGATGAGTGAGCCAAAAGCCACTAATCAGCTTCTCAGGACTCACACGGAGAGGACTCTGGAGTGCTGCTCCTGGCTGTTCTCGTGAAGGGGACTGGAAGAAAAGTACTGTTAAGTTCTCCGTGAAAACCTCTATCCTAGGCATCTTTTCCCTTAAAAAGAATGGGCCAGTGTTGGGCTGGAAAGATGGCTCAGGGTAAAATGTTCGCCTTGCGAACAGACTGACTGGATTCAGATCCCAGATGCTATGTAGAAGCATCAGGTAGGCAGAAATGGCAGCAGCCTGCATTCCCAACTCTGGAAGGCGGAGCCTGGGAAACCCCGGAGCAAAGCAGTAAGAAGGTAGAGGAGCAAAGAGTAAGAAGGTAGGGTGGTTCCTAATGTCACTCTTGGGCCTCCACAGGCACAGTGTCCTCTTCTACACACAAACAACATGTCACAAAAAGTGCCAATGTGCCCAAAAACTCAGGTCACAAATGAAGCATCTGATCAAATTAGGATATCTTGAAGAAATGTGAATCTTCTGCTCAGTTTCATGAGTCGTGACTTTAATGCACCTGGAGGTGCATTTAATGCTCAAATCTGATCACAGTTTGTCATTCTGCCAAAGAAAAATAATGTTCCATGGAAAGGAGTAGTAGGCTCCACTCACAGCACAGTTGCCTCAAATTATGGCGTACTTTCTCCATTCTGTCATGCAGAACAGTCAAAAGACATATTCAAAGGTCAAGATCTGATAGGCAATTCTCACTGCTTCAAATAGGTCATGCAACTAGTGAGGAAAAAAAACCTGCAAGCATGTGGTGGTGAACAGCGATTACTGTTCTTGCCTTGTGTGGTGTCAATGCCTACATCTCATGCAAGGTGTCTGAAGTTCAACCCACCACTGCTTCTGCATGCTCAGGGTCAATTCTTAGTAGTAGTAGTAGTAGTAGTAGTAGTAGTAGTAATAGTAGTAGTAGTGGTGATCTATGTAGGAACATAGGTCTGCCTTGGAAAATAGTCTTGACCTTATAAAAATAAAAGCATGTCGCAGAAGAGGAGCTAGGTTCCCCTAGTTCAGTGCTTTAGGAAGGCTTGGACTAGCTCACCAAGAGCTAAGGCTGGATGATATGGTTCCGTGGAAGCACTTCCTTAGCATTCCCTAGGACCTAGACTTGGGAAGAGAGAGGATAAAGGAAAAGAGAAGTGGGGAGAAGGAGAGAGGTCACAGGAGAAAGTGAATCTCGGATGTGAATATGGTCATGCAGGTTTTCTGGTGCTTTCTTACCTCAGTCTGAGGAGACCGTTGAGCTTGTTTCCTCACATGAAAACTAGACAATGACCCGCATGCAGTGTTCTGAGAAACAAGCCACTACTGTGAAAGCTTCTCAGGTGCCCACAGCTTGGTCGGGTGGTGTTTTTCTTACAGACTGATGAAGAGAAGAGGCAGGGGCTGCCTGTGGTGATGCCAGTGTTTGACCGCAACACCTGCAGCATCCCAAAGTCCCAGATCTCCTTCATCGACTACTTCATAACAGACATGTTCGATGCTTGGGATGGTAAGTTAGTTACTACTTCCTCACCTACAGAGAATGTTGTGTAAAACTTTATGAAGATTACTTTTAATGACATGATCTGGGCTTAAAGGTACAAGAAAGACACCTTTCAAGTGTATGTAACAGTTTTTTAGTTTCACGTTGGAGGAAACTTCAAAAAGCAAGCAAAATGTATTGCATCTACTCTGAATTTCAGGTTCCTTTGATAATGTCATGGATGAACAACTTTTTAGTTAGTTAAAAGGCCTGTTTCTATTTCAGCAAATAATGTGAGTTGGGGGTGCAAGCTTGGAGTGGTAGCATGCTTGCCTAGCATGCAAATGGCCCTGGGTTCAACTCTGAGCACTGCCTTCCTATTCTCCCACAGGGAAAAAAAAAAAAGCAGTATTTAACTATTTTTTCTCAGTACCTGTTCACTTGCAGCCTGAGGGCTAACCTTAGGAATCTCCCAATCTGTGTGTGTGTGTGCTCATATGAACGGGCATGCACATGTGTACACATGTGTGTTGGAGGTCAAAGGACAACCTCAGGAGCCCTCAACCTGAAACAGGGTGTCTCATTGACCTGGAGATTACCAATTAGCTCAGGTTGGCTGAGCAGTGACCCCGAGACTCACCCATCTCTGTCTCCCCACGTAGTCTCGCTGGGATTGCAGGAACACGGCACTGTAAATTTTTTACTGGCTTTTGTACACGGGTTCTGGGGGATCCAATTCAGGTCCTCATGTTTGTGTGGCAAGCATTTTACCTACTCTTCCAATTTTGATCCCAAATTTGCCCGAGAGAACCCCAGCCTGGTATATTCCTGGGACCCGACTTCATCTAATGGGTCTCCCCTGATTCTTTCATGTTCTTGCAGCCTTCGCACACCTGCCAGCCCTGATGCAGCACTTGGCTGACAACTACAAACACTGGAAGACACTGGATGACCTCAAGTGTAGAACGCTGAGGCTTCCCTCCGAGAGCTGAGCCAGCCAGAGAAAGGGACTGCTGGATCTACAAAGGGCACCGCGAATCACAGGGGTATAGACAAGAGAAAATGACAGATGTAGGAACTAATGTTTAATATTTGACCTGGAATCATGCACATCCCTAAATTTCACTTTTAGAAAGTTGCAATTCATGAAAAATATACTTTTTTTTCCCAAAAATCTCTTAGCGAGAGAATGACGGCTTGGCAGCTTCCTCTGCCATGTCGTTATCCCGTGTGCCCTCGTCAAACCATGGGGCTGATTCATCATAGCTACTAGCAGAATCAAAGGCCTGATGCCCGTGAGCTCCTCCCCTGGAGAGGGGTCCGGTAGCTTAGCCAGCACTCAGCTCAACTGTTACCATGAAACTCTTCATCACTATTCTGACTACTTTCCTCAATGGCAAAAGTCTGAAGGAGGCACAAGTGTGAACAAAGCTACCGGAAAGGAGCAGAAATAGGACCAATTATCAACCAACTAGTTATTGTCACAGCATCCAAGGCTAAGCGCTTCTAAGAGACAGTATGACAGCAAGTCAGAATGTAGCCTTGGCTGGTGAGTGCCCCGCTAGACAGTATCAGCAACCTGTGTAGTTCTTTCCTCTAAAGAAATTCACCTTAAAGAAGGCCACTGGTGGGGGAAAGGACTGCCACCTTGTATACGGGAGAATCCGTAAGTTTTCCTTATTTCGGGCCACAAGGCGAAGAGTACCACATAAAAAGCCATTAAATCTGAATGCCCTTGGACAAGCTTTTTTAAAAAAAAAATGTAAAAAAAGAGAGAAAAACTTTATATACATTTGCTGTTTAAACTTTTTATTAAAGTAAGTAGAGTTTCAGGGTCTATGCCCATGGAATTTGTTGTGTACCATCTACATGTCTGCATTTGGGAACGAGATAAGAAAGTTCCATGGTTTAGGTGTTTCTAACTTAGCTACATTTGAGACTGTGCCATTTGCTTCAATGATGTAAACAAAGGGACTGGAAGCAATGTAAATATATCCGAAGAATATGGAGCGGTAGTAAATACTATTCTAAGCTATTAACTGTATGCTGAGGCTTCTGAAGCACAAGTGCATATTTTTATATGGTTCTTTCCACAACTTCCTGTGACCTACATACAGTCAGAAGAGATTGTTCCTCTCTTTTATCAGCCAACCCTTCTCTATGTATTACTGAGTATCAGAAACAGAAAACATCTTAGTATTATTTAATCTGTTCTTCATACTGCATTTTGAAAGGGACAGAAAATAAATTAATTGAATCAGTAATCATTTTTCCATATGAAAATTGGACTGCAGAATATGTAAAACTGGTCTGTGAGAAGGGAAAAAAGGCAATTTACCACTGCATAATGTGCCAATGTTTTTTTCTATGTTTTGTACCAAAAAATGGAAACATATATGACGATTCCATGCAAAGAAATGTATCTAATATTTTTGTTAGATGAGAGAACTTGTCTGGTGAGGACAGCAGCCAGCTTTGCATTGTGCCACTGCATTGTGTAAATGTGATGGTGTATTCCTGTGAAGTAATTGTATCTGAACTCCTACAGCCATTTTTCATTCCCAACGGCTGCTTTGATTTTATCTCTTTGGCCTAAATTTTTCATAATTTCAAATTTTGGGTTTTAGTGTCCTTTATTTCATGAGTCACAAACTTTGTTTTTGGATCATGTTAAAACTGGAGTGCCAGAATCACACATTAAGGAGTAAAATAATTTGCTTAGGCTAATGCTTAATTCAAGGACAATCTTTTCCTGACCATCATGCGTCAGTTCCACTTGGTGATTAACATTTATCAGGTATCTGATATTTTCTATATGAAATATAACTTAATGTGATTTGAAATCAATTTCATATTAACTTCTTCAAACTTTGTAAGCATGTAGGTGTTAAATGCTTTTAGACAGCCAGTACAACTCCTGTCCTTACTAGTGTAAACTGCAGTGTTAATCTTCTGAGCTGCTAATTATTCTTACTCTTAACTCTGAATTATTTCCTAAGACAACACGTATTGAGGAGAGTCATATTAAATAAGAAAATGCCAAAACACCTCATCAGAAGCAAGGTTATTATTACTCCCCAGAAGTTAGTTAGTTATAAGATACTGTCACTTAGACTAGAACAACCCCATAGTTTCACAGACAGTCCTCAGTCAGGACTGGTTAACTTTCCAGACAGCAGCACCCATCAACCTGAGACAAGACTGTGTTACATGAAGGCACTTAGATGTTAAGGTCAAAGTATTTCTAAGTACAAATGACAGGGCACCTTACCCATGTTCTAGTGTTCCACATATCCTTAAGTGTTGAAAACCAAAAGAAATAGAAAAAAAGTGCTCATTATAATTAAATGTGAATTTTTAATTAAATTAAATATAATCAAAATATAATAAGGCATATGTATATATACATATACATACTTAAATATAATTGAGATATATCTTATTTCTATATTAAGATATATATAAATTATATTTTTCTTCTTTTAAGAGTTCAACTCTAGCAACAGTTTGCACTGGACTATTGATCAGCCAGCAACGGGGTTTTAGTCCCTACCAGAATCTCCTATTAGGCCCCATCTCTCTGACCACAAGGCAAATGGGAAAACAAAGGACACCAAGTCCACTGGCTAGATTGGAGGCTGTCTTTTAGACATATTAGTTTCTTTTGGTAGGAAACTGTTAACTAGAGTATGACAGCAAATATTAACTAAGGTACTCCTTGCTCTTAAAACTCATGTGTGGTTTCTACCACTCTCTTTGAATAGAGTACTGTCAAAAAAAAAAAAAAAAAAACCACTAATCTAAAACAGGTTTAGGAGACAGAAAATTAAAAGCCCATAAATGCCTTATGTTTTATACCATTTAAGAAAACATCTTTATGAACTAATGACCTAATGTGGATTTGTAAGTACAAAGAGAAGTCCGTCTATAGAAGAAAATTAAAATTTTAATAAGTCTAACATAAATTGTGCAAAATGACTACTATCCAGTGCACTCAGGGCAGACTGCATGTCTTCCTGGCTTAGGGGTGCCATCTGCATTCCAGCTTCGGGGCGAAGGTGAGAAACATGCCTCTTACATGTAACTAAAGTAGCCATGACTTGCTAACTAAAAGACAATGCTGATTTTATCATTCGTATTCTTCTATGTCTAAATTAAAATAGCTTAAATTTTAATGCTCTCTTCCCAGAAAGCAAGTATGATTGCGATTAAAACAGCAATACAGAATGTGACCACCATTTATTTGGTTTTCCTCATGTGGTAGCCATAAAATCATCTAAGTCTTTCTCCCTCCACTCCTCAACTTCTTCCTAAAGCTGCTAGCTGATGACACCAGGTACAAGAGAGAGAACTGCTGCCTTCCCGCCACAGCCTCAGTCACTCCATCTGCAGCATCACACCACCGATCAACTACGTGGCCTTAAATTAGCTCTGCCAGTTGCGACAGGTAGTCGTCAATGTTAAAATGTCGAATATATAAAGTATGTGCAGATACATGGTGGACAAACCTGTGGAAGCGCGCCTTGAGAACGCGCAGTCGTCCACATCATCTTGCCCTTCCTTCTTTAATGGGACCCTTTACTCAGGGCTTCCGAGTAAGTCCGATCTTCCTGATTACAGAACTTTCATTTCCTCTTACTCTTCAGCACCAACGGTGAGAGGACTCAGTCACAGTGGTGCGTGATGGAGGCCTCTGACATGGAAGGGCTGCACTGGAGCTGTCCGTGAGGGTTTCAGAGTAAGGCAGAGGCAGATGGATCGGGCACCTCGGCCTCAGTCCCTGACCCCTCAGTACTACCTCCTTGCCAAGTACTAACCTGACCAATTCACATGAGAAAGTAATACGTTCTTTAAGATGCCTGGGCTGGAGTACAGGAGGGATTTTTAGTAGCTATGGCTCACCTTTTTTATATCATAAATAAATTTGTCGGTATCAGGGAAAAAAAGCATTGTACGTAAAGAATATAATTAAATTTTTCAGCTAATATAGAGGTAAGTTCTACTGAACACTAAGAGTTAATAAAGACCAAAGAAATCTGCATAGAAAGGATATATTTATCATGAGAATTCTTAGTCAAATAGTCTCTAACTTCTAAAGCACACCACTTTACTGGTAACTTCTGTTTCTGCCACTTAAGAAGCTCAGAATACAGCACTTACCACTTTCACGGAGGCGCAAAGTCTAATGGGAAACTTGAAGTATGTTCTTTGGTGAATATATTTGTTGCTGGTTTGTACGTACATAAAAAAAAGAAAGTCAAACAACAGAATTTTATGAGAAAGATTGAAAATCGAAATGATGAAGAGAGTGATGGTTTTCAGAGCATGACTGTATTTGGTATTCAAGGTCCATGCATACGTATGCCTAACTGCTCCAGCTAGAAGGCAGGGTACAAGTCACCATTCTCCTCCAATTTCTGAAATAATTTTAAACTGCGTAATCCAGATTCTCGCTCTCCATTTTTCCACAAAATAATGAGATGATCAGCAGAGCAGGTCACTAGTCCATGGTCTTCAAAGTATAGGAACATCTGTAAAGGAAATGGAAATCTCTGATTCCAGGTACTTCAAGAAGAGAAGATACCAGATTAGCATGTGTGCTTCGAACATGCACCCTGAAGACTTCTTTGGGTTTAAATGTAAAACTATTCCATTTTTTATGAGAAACTTTATGGGTTTTTTTCAGTGCTGACAAGTTAACTTGCTGGGGCCCTGTGCATGCCATAGGAGTACTCTGGTACATCCTCAGCCTTTTTTTTTTTTTTTTTTTTTGAGACAAGGTTCATTGTGTAGCCTAGGCTGACTTCAAACCCAGTCTCTTGCCTTCAGAATGCTAATACTACAGGCATGTGCCAAGAAGCCCAGCAAAATTTTCATTTTTAAGTACCAGTAAAAATCAGTTATGAACAATATCTGATTTTTGATAGAGTTTTGTTAATATTATTCAGCAGCAGAATTGTAAATAACAACTATTTTTATAAAGTATGTGGATTTTCAAAATAACTTCTGAATTTGACTATAATCTGCTTTTTTTTTTTGGTATTGGGTTTAAGATTCTGTCAGGTGCAAGTCCTGCCATGCCTGCTTTATTTAATCATGATTTATGCACAGTGGCTACCAATAAAATGACTGAATTCCAAATTTCCCAAGCTGAACACTGACTTCAGTAATCTCTACCAAAGCAGAAACACAGAATCACTATATAAGCACTTACTGTCTTCAGTGTGTTTATGGTCCCTACAACACAAAAACAAATCTTTGTTGAAACAACCATGGTACCAATGAAAGACTGTAATCAGGTATTACATATGCTATGACAGGCCACAGAAGCTCAGAAAAGGGGAGATCCAGCAATAAGTCTGGAGTTATTACAAAAAGTTTCAGAGAAAATGCTCCAAATAAAGGGAAAGGATGTGCCTAGGGAAGAAGGAGGATAAAAGCTAAGACCAGGAAAATGCAGTGGTGAAAAAGGAGAATGAATCCTGTGAATGGACAGTAAACCCATAACGAGCAAGGTCCTTTAGTGAGCAGGCGCAGCAAGGGGAAGAGCTGCATGGCAGGAGCGAGAGGGAAGCTTCCTCTGAGATGAAACACAGCTCGGAAGGACAAGGTCACAGGCAAGGACGCACATTGACGGAGTGAACAGAGACGTATTAGAGCGGAGTTTCTCAGGCAACTGGAAAAGATAGTACTCGGCACACAGCAGAAGGGCCGGAGCATGAAAGCTACATGGATGTTCTGGCGGGGGCACGGAAGAGCATCTGCAAGGTACTTTTAAAAGGTATGTACATGTGCACTGGGACGCAGCTCAGTGGTGGTGGAGGCGTGTGCAGCAGGCACTGTGTGTGCAAAGTCTGGGTTTCATTTTTAGTACCGCAGATAGAGGGGCAACTGAAGTGCAGGCACCTTCAAGAAAATTCCTAAACATTTAATACAGGATAAATACATTTTTTAAAAAAAGGTCTCCCCTATCATTTAAAAACCTTGAGTGGGTTCCCACTCTTTTGAAAATAAAGTCCAAATTTTTCATCCTTACTTTATAGGGCTTTTATAAATCAACTCAAAACTACTTTTTCGGGTTTTGTCTCTGACTTAATGTCTGTTCATGAGAAACCAGCACGCCTTTTCAACCTACCTGCTTCTTGCCACCACACAAATATCTTTACTGCTGTCTACCACATTTGTTTTCCCTTCCTGGACCTGCACCTGCACACAATCCCCCAAGCAACAAACAAAGTTAAAAACAATGAGATAGTGGATGGAGGAAAGCAGAGGTGAATAAACACACTCTCAACAACAGGGAGCGCGGAGACATGGGTGGTGGACTGGCTCCGCCTGACCTTCCAGGCTCACTAGGTCCCTATCTCTGTGGACGCTGCAGAATACAGCGGGAAACATTTTCTCTATCTTCCTAATATTCACTGCCAATCATCTGGACCAATCATAAATAGCCTTGATTAACAGCTCATTACTTCATTCCTTTCAACTAAATAGAAAATCCATGAGGTTAAGAACAGCATTTTTTTTTAGTTTTACAAAAATCCCTTTTCCTCCACCTCCCTTCCTCCCATTCTTCTCATCAATCCATTCCACTCCCTCCAATCCTCCTACCTAGCTGCTTCTATGGACCCCAGGGTTCCCTCTGACTTGTCTACTCTTGTGGGGGGGTTCAGGCCTCTGTGGCATACCCTCCTGAGGATACCCCACTAACAGGGGCATTTCCCTTCACTCATCTAGCTCTAGTCCCTAAGGTTTTCCCTGTGTTTTTTAACCTCTCTTCAGCTCCTTATAGTCTATAGGGGCAGGCTGGTATTTCAGTCATTATGCAGGTTTTGTAAGGACCAGTCTCACTGCTATGAATTCCTGGATGCAGCATCCTTATCTTAAATGGGATGTCTTGTCCAACAGTGGACCTTCCCTTCTTTAGGTTCTTACAGTCTTACCACTCCCTTTTCCGCAAGGACAGCATTTACACCTCTTTGAACTATGGGGTCTACAATATATTCCTAAAATAAAGGAAATGGGTCGCTGCTTCTAAACACAAATGTCCTTCTGGGTGGAAAGTAATTTGTTCTCTCTGGCTATGAAACAAGAACAATCAGGAGCATCATTACTTAGCGTCTTCCTTACACTGTAGTCACTATACTGTGGGCAGCTTTCATCTCCTCTTCACCTCTGTTCATCTTTTTCCTTCACTACAGGAAATGGTACATGTTGTATATATTCATGTATTTAAATTTCCACAAGTTACACTCCTGATTATCTTATCATTTCTAACTAAACTTCATGTATGCATAATGATAAAGTACAGGATTTATAAAGATAATTATTGATCAAAGGCAGGCGAGAATGGTACTCTGCTGGTAAATTTGGTAAAGGCCTCTGGAATCAGATTCTGCTAAGGCATAACTCTATGCACATACCCACAACCCTCGACACCCCTGCATTGCTTTTTGTTATACGCACATATTCAAAATCGCTCATGTGCCTTACTGTTACAATCTCCATCTCCTGAACAGTGGTAAGCCCATTCTTCACCCAGTCTCCTGCTCGCTTGCTCAATCCCCATCTGTACAGGGAGATCCTCACCGCCCATACTATACCCTCTATAATTCCATGGTGATCGCTGCTCAAACCCCATCTGTACAGGGAGATCCTTGCCGCCCATAATATACCCTGTATAATTCCATGGTGATTGCTTGCTCAAACCCCATCTGTCTAGGGAGATCCTCCCTGCCCATATACCCTGTATAATTCCATGGTGATCGCTGCTCAAACCCCATCTGCACAGGGAGATCCTCCCGCCCATACTATACCCTGTATAATTCCATGGTGATCACTGCTCAAACCCCATCTGCACAGGGAGATCCTCCCGCCCATCCTATACCCTGTATTATTCACGGCGATTCCCAGCAAAAGCCCAACAGCGAAGGAGTGAGTCTTGCTGAGATGGACTGAATGCAGACAGCCCTGTGACAGAGAAACAGGGCCGCCTACTAAAAGCAATACCTCCACAGAGGATGAGTGGCCGATCAGATCTCCCGTGAGCTCCAGCAAACATGCAGTGCCGTTTTCTTGCTGCTTTTTAACAGGCTGGCTGGCTTGTTTATTCACTCTTCCAAATCCCCACATATTAAAAAATCCTAGAAAAACACAATCATCTCAGTCTCAATCATTTGTAAAACTACTGTCTCCTTCCTCATAAGAGGTGTAAGTGACCAGAAAGAGTAAAACTTTAAGCACAAACGTGCTCCGTGCGTCTGTCTGTCAAGGGTTAGGTGGATGGCACGGACACTAGCTGGGATCTTTTAGAAGAGTGGCATTACGTCTCGTCGTTGCTGGCTGACCTGATTTGTTCTTCACTCACCCACCAGACACAAGGAAAACAAGAAAAAACAGAACACAGAATAAAAGAGAAGCAAAAGGTATTTCATTGTCAAGGAAAGTGGGAAGGGCACTTTATCAAGAAAACATACAGAAAAAGGTATGTGTGTGCATGTGTGTGTGAGCCTGTGTGTGAATAACACAATACTCTAGGACTTTAGAAAATTTAAAAAAAGGAAACTAGAAGCACCACTATTTGAATACTTATCAAGGATTAGTAATTAATTCATTCAAATATCCTGAGTTTTTTAAGCCAGGCATCTAAAAGGCCAAGAGCTAAAGAGATTATTTCATAAACAAAGAAAAGTGTTTTTTCCCCATAAATTTCATTCAATGTTAAAAATAATGCTTGAAGGCTAATGAATACTCAAGTTGGACACCTGATGGTACAAAATTTATTTGTGTATCAATCAAAATTATAGACAATACAAATGAAAAGTTACTCCACTAGGCTTCCTAGTCATCCAGATTACTATAAACCAGCAGTTTTCCCTGGTTGGTCTGAATTGAATGAAGAGGCAGCTTTACATTGGAACAAAACTAAGATGTGGCTAGTAGTTACCACATGCCTCCAATATACAGTTAATGCCCGTCTGCAGCACATTCTGTATTGCTCCTGGCACAGGAGAGAAGGGGACAGGGCAGCAAGAGAGGAGAGAGAGAAGGTCAGGAGAGGGGACCCTACCTTTGGGGGAAAGGCACACACCTGTTGGTACAGGTTCAGCCGTGAGCTGCTGCTTTTCTCGTAACTCCCAAATGCGTACACTGCCATCTTCTGAGCACGAGATTAACTGCCTGTCAGAAGAGAAAACCAGATCCAAAGCCGGAGCACCGGAAGGGCTGGGTGTGCTGCAAGAAATCACTGGAACCCTCGACTGCTTGCCTTGCTCTTGGCAAGAGCTGATGTCACGATTTAGCATGGGTCAGGATGCAACTTGAAACTCTTCGGGAAAGGCGCGCATTCTGCCAGTGACACAGGCTCAAATGCCACAAATTTATTATTCCCATCTTTAGTGCGCTCAGACAGACAGTATAAGCTACATTTTACAATGTTCTAAGAAGCTCTTTCCCTCTTATTATCTCTCTCGGGGTGCTTTTCATTTTCAATATATTCCCACAAAGAAAAGGCTACTTCCTTCCAGATTTCATCTCTACATCTCAGCAGCCATAGCTATCTGAAAAGAACACTCTTAGACAACACAGGGCCCAATATGGAATTATGGCTCTAAACACACACCCGTCACAAAAAGATGAGTTTACATAAACTATTATAAGTGCTCAAATCTTTCACCAGACTTTAAATAGTGTCTTCTTACAATAAAGCTTAATGTCATTCACTTAATCTTGAACTTGAAAATTTTGTCCGATGTTGCTACAAACTCTTCCATCATAAACAGACATGAGGTGTTCTCCATTTCCAAAAGAACACCAAGGTCAAACCACAGAGCTATGTAATTTGGCCACTGAGAAATCATTCTGGTGGCCTTTGGAACCATGACTTCTTTCATCTACTGTCGAAGAGACAGAAACATGTACCTGTTTGGGAGTTTGGCGATGTGCAGGACGTTGGAATCATGTGCAGTTCTCTGACAAGCAATCACGCGCCTCATTTGAAGGTTATACACGTACAGACCTCTTCCAACTGCAGTAAATATATTCTGGGGGGGGGGATTCAGACAAGGGCATCAAACTAGTATTACTACCTGCTGTCATGGATTTCCAGCCCATGTGACATCAAAAAGCCACCATTACCTTCCCTATCCCCAGCGTTCCACCAAAATGATTGTACTGCCCCCTGAAGTCCAAGAATGTCCAAGCACCCAGGAACATGCAGCACATTTAGAAAGAGAAGTGAGGCACAACATGGAGAAGCTCCTCCACAGGGGGCGGCAGGTGGTGGCCTCGACATCACCTCCGCCTCACGGAGCTGCCACAGTGCTAGGAAGGAGCCTTGGGACAGCTGGCCTGCAGCTTTTTTGAAAGCATTTTTTCCAATATTTATATCACTTCAGCTCAAAGCAACTTGCTAAGGTTGGAAAGGAAATTGTCACTTTCCAAGTGAGCAAGCTGCAATTTAAAAGAGATGAAAGTCACACAGGAAATCAGACATGGAACCAGTATCAGAATACCCAGTCAGTTCCCTTGCTCATCTTCGGAACACATCAACTGGCTGTTGATACTGTTTTCTAGTATGCTGTACTCGGAATGCAACCACTTACTTTAAGGAAGTACCCACAGGAGGCAGACCTTTCAAAAATCCTGGGTCATCTCCCTGGCGCAACATTGCCTAGCAAGAGGAAGGACGGAAGGAAGGAAGAGAGGGAGGGAGGGAAGGAGGAAAAGAAAGGAAAAGAAAAAAGGAGGGAAGGAGGGGAAGAAAAGAAAGGAAAAGAAAAAAGGAGGGAAGGAGGGGAAGAAAAAGGAAAAGAAAAAAGAAAAGGAAAAGAAGGAAGGAGGGAGGGAAAAAGTGAGCGAGCGAGCAGGGAGGGAGGGAGGAAGAGATAGAAAGAGAAAAAAGGAAAGAAGGAGAGAGAGAGAGAGAGAGAGAGAGAGAGAGAGAGAGAGAGAGAGAGAGAGATTGGAGGTTTGGGTCTGTGTGAGGACACACCTATAATTTCAGCCCCTGAAGGCAGTCAGGGAATCTCTAGGGGAAGCATGCTGGCTAGCCAGACTAGCCCTACCTATGAGATTTGGGTTTAATTATTGACCCAGTCTCAATATATTAAAGTGGAAGAGTGAACATGGATGATTCCTGCTATCCACTTCAGGCTTCCACATGCATGAACACACATGTGCCTACACTCATGCAAAACATATACCATATAAAAATGGAAAAAAATGAAAGACTCCCTTCCTATTTTAAACCTGAGACCTAAGTCCTCTAACTCTTCTCAGAGGCTGTAACCCCAATGCAGATCAACATGTGCTAAATACCACATGCCCTATGGTTTCCAGAATCCAAATGTGGAATGATCACCACCTTAATTCACAGGACCACATTCTGTACTCTGTAATACAAGCTAAGACCAATGTACAATGCACTAGAGCAAACAGCTAGGCAAAGTGCCAACACTAAAGCTCTATGAATTGCACTCAGTGCAACTCCAGAAACTCATTCCAGAAGACTGGAATCCAAGTAGTGTAAATGATTTATCCAAGATGATGAAGACAATTATAAGTCCAACTAGGGAACTCGTGAGCCTTAGTGGCAGCATTTTCTCAAAGTAGAGAAACTATCAATCATCTACTATCAATAACCAATGGGAGATAAAAGTCTATAGCTGGAAAGAACACCTAGCAAAGAAAGAAAATTAGGGAAAACTAAGAAATGCTTGATCAAGCACTCACAGCAGTTAATAAAGATGAATAAAAAAATTCAACTACAGAGGTTAAAGAGATGACTCAGAAGGTCCTGAGTTCAAATCCCAGGTCCCACTTAAAAATGCCAGGCGGAAATGGCGGTGGCTCTGTTCTCTGGACCTGGTGAGCAGAGCCTGGGAAATCCCAGAGTGAAGCAAAAAAGGAAGTAGAAGCAATCCAGGATGATTCCCAAAGTCACCCTTGGTTCACAGAGACATACAGTGCCCTCTGAGACATACACACACCAACACACATATGCACACACGAAATAAAGTTTTAAAAAATTCAACTACAGAACTGTAAAACAAAAAATTCCAAATACTAATTTATGCAAGTGAGAAAAAATTTAAAACATATAATTTTCAGAGCCAGATTCTAAGAAATCTGATTTTTTTCTGAGACCATATTTTCTTCTCTTTTAAAAATAAAATCCAGACACAAAAACTGAGTATATATGAATTTTAAAAATTCCACTTGTCATTTCTTTCCGGTTTCGTTTTTGCAAAAGGCTCGGGGAGATGACTCAGTAAAATGCTTGCTGGTGATCGTAAGGCCTGATCTGGATCCACAGAACCCACATGAAAGCCAGCAGGACAATACTCACCTGTAACCCTAGCACAGTGCGAGGCTTTGTGCAGAGGGGTGCTGTGACACACAGATCCTTGCAGCTTATTGGCTAGCCAGCCTGGCCAGATCAATAAACTATAGATTTAGTGAAAGACTCTCTCAAAAAAAAAAAAAAAAAGGTGGAGAGTGATAGAAGAAGAAACCTGATGTGAGCTTCTGGCTTCCAAAATCATGTGCGTACATGTTACTTGCACACAAGCATACCCCAGATGAACAGATACATACAACACACGTGCAAAAAACCTAGCACGAAAGAGTAGAGCAGAGAAAATAAAAGCATGATGTATGTAATCATAAAATTTATTAGGGAGGAAGGCACAAAATGAAATGGAAGAAAAGTGTCATAGTTAAGCATAGGTGTCAACTTGACTCTTGAGGGTTTGGGCTCTGGGCACAGTTGTGGAGAGTTGATGGTTGAGTTAAGCCCAGAGCAAACCTGAAGGAGATTGTCTAGCTGCTGGGGAAGACCCAGCCTATGGTGGGTGGGATTAGGCCCTGGATAAATCACAGAGAGCTGGTTGAGAGAGTTGGCATCCTTCTGTATACTTGGCCAGACATGCTGGTCTGCCAAGTAAGGATTGTCTATCTCTCAGCCGTTATGGTGGCCAGTTCCCTCAGTCCTGGTGTTGGTGCATGCTCTCCCGTCAAGCTGGACTAAGAACTAACCAGAAATTGTAAGAGAATAAACCCCTTGTTCGTTAAGCTGTTTGATGGTCATTTATCAGCAACCATGCAGGTGGACTGCAACAAAAAGCTTCCCTCGTTCCCTTTCCTCAAAGACTATGGACACTTTTTTTGTGACTACGTTTTTAGAAAAGTAACTCCCTCCCCTCAAGCACAATTTTTGAGCCATTGAGGCTAAAAGAAAATGTTTTCACATCAGAATCAAGACTCTAGCCTGCTGGTGCTGATCTCTTACAGCACAAGTGCTTAGAAGCATCATGGCCAAGCCTAGGATGGAGGATAGCAGTTGCACCCCATTACCTTGACCAGGATGCTGACAATCTAAAAGAGAAACATACCTGAAATTAAAAAAAAAAAAAAAACTTTACAAAAGGATTCTGTCTCAAAGCATTTGTTAAAACTAGTAAGACACAGGCTGGGGAGATGGGTCAGGGGTTAAAGACTTTGTGTCACAAAGTTTGGATCCCCAGATCCCACACAGAAATGCTGGGCAGGAGGGCAGTGTCTGGTACTTCCTGCCCTGGTAGGCAGAGCTCGAGAAACCTCAGAGAAAGAAAGAAGGAGACAGAGCAATTGAGGCTGACTCTGAAGTCACCCCTGGGGCTCCAAACACACTCAAATACCCTCTGGTAAACACACACATACACACACACACACACAAAAACAATGTGAAAAAACAATGAAACATTAACCCCAAACCCTATAGGGCTATTTAATCCCCCAACATTTCAATGAGGCTTCTAAAACTGTAGTCTTCTAATCGCTTCCTTGCCTCCACAGTAAAAGCAAGAGTTAAAGTGCACTCCTTGCAAAATATCAGACCATTTTAAAGTTGAAACCACAGGAGTTCCCACCTTTTTATGCCCAATTTTTCAAATGATACACTTGTTTCATTTTAAAAGCTATAATTTGTATTTACCTCTTCATCACATGCGAAATGGTTGATGGAAATGTCATTTTGCTTGTGACAGAGCTTTATTTCCTGCTGGGCGTCCGACTGTGGCGTTGGGCTCCAAAAGTTGCACTCATAGGCCAGCACGGCCCAGTCCTGGATATCCCAGATGATCAGCTCTCCAACATGGGAGCCGGTGACAAAACACAGATCTGGACAAAGTTCACAAAGGCCTCATTACCGCTTACTCTCTAGGTCAACTATAATGGATGAGCGTCTGAATACTACTGCTATATATGGCAATCGGAACAGTAACCTACCTGGACAAGCCAAACAGAAAGGTTACAAGAAAATGTGAAGAACAGAACACACTCTGTTACTTCCTTGTGTAATAAGTATTGTTATTTTAGCTGCATCAGTAAACAGTAAATAAATAAATAACTCATCCCATATTTGCTCAATTTTCAAGGGAATAAAAGAATCTTATCTTCAATTACATATCAACATAACTATCAAATATAATAAAACAATGAAGGAATTTAAGGACTGAAGAAAGTAAAAGCAAATAGTTTTTGTGAACGTGGAGTGATCAAGGACTGTCAAACAAGCACAGTTAGGGAAGACAGTCAAAGAAACACCTGCTCACAGAAAAAAATACACTTATAGAACAAAAATGTACAGGAGACTTGCAGCTCAGTTGTCAAATAGATTTATCATACTTGATATAAACAGTGATGCTAAAAAACAATGGAAAAAATGGACAAAATGAAAAGTAAATATGAGAAAAGATTTTAACAACTTTAATAATCAAAGAAATCAAAATGATACATCATTTATTGATTTATAAGTTGGGAAATTTACAGGCTTATAAATTTAAATCATAAAATCCCTGTCATAAAACAGGAAAATGTCCAATCGGCAAAAGCACAGGGACCGAGTGAGCATGCGGGAATCAGCATGCTTACATACTCCTCTCTTAGTATAAATTGGTGTAACTTGGCACAATTCTTTTCAACAACTAATTCGGTAACATGAACTAAACTATAAAAAGTACATATACTGAGCCACCAATTCTACTTCTAGAAATTTATCCTAAGGAAATACATGAGAGATGCATATATACAGTCTAATACTAAAAATGTGAAGATAACTTAAATATCTTAGTAGGACTGAATAAATAAATAAGACACTGACCTAATGAAATAATAATAATTGTTGAGAATTAGATTACAAAAGCATATTTATATTGATAAAGAAATACGTTCATATCATACTCTTACAAAACAGTACCCTGTATATATGCAATTATATATACATGCATATGTTCAGAAAAACACACAGAGATGTGGATTAATGTTAAATTCTAGTTGATGGGATAATTTTAATTCTTTTTTAATACTTTTATTTTATTTTTCTATTATGATTATGTATAATTTTATGCAATCATAAGCTTTTAAAACCTTTAAATAAAATGGAATTAAGGATCATGACGATTCATATATTATACACTTAATAGAGAATTTACAACTGCTATAATAAAAATCATCTTTAAAATGTAATTTGTTTTTATTCATACATATTTAAGATAAGACAGAACGACATACTAAGTCTAGAAAAAATGAATTATAACTGTGACTCTGACTATAATTTGCCAGTAGTCCCAAGGAAATCATTTACCCTTTACCTATCTCGAATTCTTCATGCATTAACTGATGATTAAAGAAAACAAATTAAATAACAAATGTCTAGCCATTTAAAAAAAGACATTTAATGTTATTTTGAAACTCTGGTTTATTTTGAGTTTTAGTATTACTCTACATTAATGGTATTAAAACAGTGACTTGCAATTTAGGAATACACAGATGGGTAATTATGATTTAATTATTCCATTTTTCAAATAAACCAGCAGGATAGAAGTCTCTAATAACCACATGAACAATCTCTTAGAAATAAAAATTACTAGCAATCATACATGTAAACATCATTTTGTCCTGGTCCCAGAGCCATAATAAGTAGCTTATTAATATCTAATTTCCACAGTTTACTAACAGACTACAGAACTTGCAGTGCAAGGAGAAATACAACTTTCTAGTGCTAATACTGTGAAAGCTGTGAAAGTTTGAATATAGTTCTAAGAAACTATCTTCCCACTCACTATCTTCCCACGACCTCTTCTACCTTTTTCCTCCTCTTTTCAATGTCACTCAAATTACAAGAACTAGAGAAATTAAGGAATACAGAAAGATTAGCGTGACTACAACTCTGTGTATGGAATCACAACACTAATCCTTGAATATCTATGGTTCTTTCTTATATACCACCGAAACCAGTACTAATGGCCACTTGACATTTTTCACTGAAACAAAGTACTAGCAATCATCTGAGTCAGCACAGAATTAATCACTGTGTAAATCATTCATAATTTTTTTTTGCCAAATCTCAATGATGTACTAATAGTGGAAGCATTCATCCCATAAGTACCAAAAGTGTCTTATGAAAATCTCACCTGACATCTGTCTATCCATACTAGCATTTTGTGATTACTATGCTGTTAGCATAAAACAAGAAAAGAATAAAATAAGAAGAACATAGAGTCTTTTGCTGAAGATATTAGTAAGATTAGTTTATGTGTCTTAAAAATGCTGAAAACAGCATATGCTATGCCTATTTGGGAAAAATTGAGTGTGTCATTCTAAGATTGCCCTGAGGACACTTCACTAAAAATGCCCTTCTTTTAACTGTGTATGCTGTGTACATGCATATACACTTGGGTATAGGGGTGTGCAGGCCCATGCAAGCAAGTGCAGAGGAAAGAGGAAGTCGTGGGTGTCTTCCTCCATCACTCTCTGCCTTACTTATTCTCTTGAGATAAGCATTCTCACTCAAATCACTGCTTTTCTGCTAGGCTGGAGGCCAGCAAGCCCCAGAAATCCTTCTGTTGCTTCCCTCCACCCAGTGCTGGGATTACAGGTACACAAAGTCACCCCAAGTTTTTACATAGGTGCTGGGAATCCAAACTCAGGTCCTCATTGCTTACAAGGGATGGTTTCACCCATTGAGACAGCTCCCCAGTCCTAAAAATGCACTTTTGCTTCATGGAGAAAGCCAGTAACTGGCCACACTTTCAGTAGTAATGGGTTGAAAGGAAAAAGCAGCTGGGCAGGGAGACAGGGAACTGCATGCACATCAGTCATCACAGGGGAACCAGTGATGTGTTTATGTGTGAGACCAGGTGGTGCAAATCTTTCCAAATTTCCCTGGCCCGCCTAACCATGTATGATCTCAAAAATGTTTTTGTCTTATTTATTTTCCTTGGCTTAATTTTAAATCTTGGAGTTTATAAAGTAGGAAGTATTGTGAGTTTTCTGTAACTTTCATGATCAGTTTTTCGCTTGACTCTTCCACTTTCCTTCCTTTAAGTTCCTGGCAAGGAACTGCATGGTGTTGCCTGTCTGCAATCCCAGCACTTGAGAGGAAGAGGCAGGAGGATTACTGAGTTCAATGTCAGCAGGAGTTTCACAGAGACCCTGTCACAAAAGTAAGAGAGGGAAGGAAGAAAGAAAAGAACTGCACCTATAGCAGGGAAATACTTGTAAAAGGCTTTCTTAAAATTTTATAGCTGCAAGCTGGGCACATAGCTCAATGGCAAAGCACTGGGTTTACTCCCAAAGCCAAAAAAAAAAAAAAAGTTAAATTAAAATTAAAAGCTTGTAAGTTTGATTAGATACCACACAGCAAAAGACAGACCATGCAGTTAAGGCTACCTCAAGAATAATGTGTCACCTTCATTTAAGTCATCGCACTGTTTCAATGGCAACAGTGCTTTATCACTAAAAACAAGACACCTAACTGGGCATGAACAGCCTGATGGACTAAACACTACCACGCTGTTCCTAGCGGCTCCAGTGCCACAAGGAGGCTCCAAGGATCTCCCATAGAAGGGTCTGCCTTTTGAACTGTCACTCACAGGCAGACAAAAAGAGCTTCCACATACAAGTGCTACCAATCACTGTTACTTCTGTCACCACAGAAAATCTGGTAACTGAGTTTATAAGACAGTAGCTACTGGAAGAGGATTTTGAAGTTGGTAGAGGTGTTCTCACTAGTTTATCTGAAAATTAGACCAAAGAGCACACAAAGACACAAAGCTTATCTACACCTGGTGTTCTCTTTACCCTTTCCCCTTCTTTGTCTCATGTGGATTAATATATATATTAATTATATATAAACATATATAATTAATATATGTATATATTGCTCAAAAAGAGCTGGCCCAGGACGCAGGCTGGTATGTGCATAGGGGTGTTTCATGCTTCTTCCAATATGCTCCTATTTACACCTGCAATCTCCACCAGAATTCTCTGTCTGACACAGATGCCCCAGTAAAGCTCTGAGGATGTTGGCTGTCATTTCTTTTCAAGTGAACTAAACTACACACCTAGTCTGTGATCCTATCCTGCCATCTGATGTCAGACACACTGGTACTCACCAAAATCATTGGTGGAGCCAAGTAAGATATCAGCAAGTCAAACCCCATAACAATGAAAAAGGGCAAACATAACTTGCTTTCTGCAGACCCTTGTTATTCTGTGGGAGTCTTCAATCATAGTAAAAATTGGCTTAAATATTATTCATTCTGCTTTAAATGCATGATCTATGTGTTATTGTATTACATGGTCAGCAAGACCAAAACGCATTAACAATCTCCAATATTCTTTACAAAAGAGGAACAGAAACCATTTATAAAGAATACTAGAATGGTATGGGGCATCAGAATGATGCCCTAATAATCATCCTGCAACTACCGAGGGATAGTTATGCCATACAGTATTCTCCTTGCCTATCTCACACCTCCCAACCAATTAGGCTGGATCTAAGCTTAGAGTAAAATATAATGACAATGCCTATTAATCAAAACTATTATTTTAATGACAGTAATTCTAGCATCCTGGAACAAAACAAGATGGAAGTTCCACTAGACTGTGTTAGGTACAAAATGACACGTCATGTAAACAACCATGAGCTTACCATTGACATTAGCCAACGACAGAATATTATCCTGGTGATCAAGAAGGCGTTTAGCTTCAATAATATCCCAGTTCAGCAATCCTTCAGTAGGCACTACTAACCTGAAGATTACTAAAGGAAAAAAGACAACTTTCATTTGATTGAAATGTTCAAAGAACTTAAAATACCATTTGTACTCAAAAGCATTTTGTTACGTGAAAAATACCTACCACATTGGAAACTCTATTTCCAAAGAGAACCCTATACATACACATACTACTTTAAACCATTTCTCCAAATGACTGAGATGCTTTAAATCATATACTCAAACCCAAGTCAGGGTTTTCTTACACCTCCATCTTTCATTGGCTTTTGAACCACCCAATGCTAAAGTCTTCACTTTCTCTGGGGGGCTTTGACACATACCAGGTACCCTGCTGACTCCTGCCCCACCCACACCCCTCATTCACCTTCTCTATCAGCCCTATCTACTCGTGCTTCCAGGCCAGGAAATTGCTACAAAATAAGTTACAAGTACGTGTCTAATTTTCAACTCAGTGAAGACTTCAGCAGCATCATAAAAAATTAGTCAATCAAACATAACTTTTTTATATCTAGGCATATACCTTGAAATTATATATTTTCTGATAACCTATCTTTTAATTTTTGTATGCCATACAGTTCTTTTGACTATAGATGTTGTGTGTGTTGCTTGATGCGTTATCTGACTTCAACAAACAGTTTTATTTAAACTAGTGTAAGTCCTAACCTGAACCCACAGAGAAAACTTAAACAGATCAAGTGAAGTGGTTCTATCAGCCAACATAACCTACATATCTGATATGCTCTAGGAGCTCTAGATCTGAAATGTCTCCAATGCTCCCGGTCCACAGTGGACATGAGTCCCATCCACGGGATCATCACTAGTACACTACGACCCATGATAACCACCCAGAGCAAGTACTGTGGGTGCTCAAAGGTCAGCGTGCCTGATGCCTAGGAAGTGAAAGGCTGCATATCCTTTCCGCATAATCCACATCTCGTTTTGCTCACATTTCTCTCTGGAAAAGAGGTCATGGCATATTTCTTCTGTAGCTTTGAAAATATTTCACTGACTGATAAATCTCTAACAAGGTTTATTAAATTCTGAAAGCCATTATATACATTCAAACTGTAGTTGTTATGACGTCTCTCAATCAATACCAAAGAGAACTCTTTCTAACAACAATCAACATACTTCTAACTGACAATCAAAATGCTTCTTTAGATTTGGAATACTGCCAAAGATTAGGATTTTAGAGTAAGCAACATATTGTTTAATTAATAAAAGACAATAATGGTGTGATAAATTGATGAGAACAGAAATCTGACTTTACATCTTGAATATGCTTCACTCATATAATTTTCAACAACCTAAGAGACCAAAGCTGGAGCAGGGGTAGATATTTCTGAAGGTAACTACTCTTTCCTTCTAACATATACATAATAGTATGTGTACATAGATACATCTAGGAGGATATGGAGGCAGATAACCACACAATGAACATACTTTGTCTTTCTGACAGATATGATAGTACATGTGTTTAAATACATATATATATATGCTTGTATATATATTACATATTGTGTATATATTATATACTGTATATATTATATATTGTTTATATATTATATCAACGTACATTAAAAAAAAGAAAAAAATACCTACTCAGTTCTTTGCCAACTGCTGCTACAACACAGTTCCCAGGAATCTCAACCAAAGCACTGATCCCTTCAGAAAAATATGAAGCAAGGAAAATCATTTTTTCTCATGGATTACATCAAAAACTTTCTCAGATTTATGTCAGTCATTTCATAATTAATATAACTTTGCTACATATATACCTTCTTTCTTGTTTACACATGTAAATGAGTTATATTTCTGGTACCTTTGGAAGACATTTTTGACACACAAATAGGCTCTTTGGGCATTTTCACTGCTATGGCAAAGTGATTTACCCATCCATTCTCATATATTTATCAGATTCTTTATGAAAATCACCATAAGATGACTATTTCAAATGAGACATAAAATTGGGGGTTCTTAAGTTTAAGCATTCTCGCTGGCACTAAATGAGACAATGTTGATTGTTAAAATGCCTTTCTGGTCTTCACCCTATTTTCTGACACATAACTCTTACAAATCCTTCAAATCTCTGACTTCTATGCTAATGAGAAAACTGGTGTCTGGCCAGTCAGGGCAGTTTCAGGATAGGAAGTGATCACCAGGAAGACTAAGGCAGGACTGAAGAGCTGGTACTTCAGTCTTGCCCCTCAAACTTCAGAGAGAAGGGAGAGGCTGAAAGGAGAGTTGGTCACTAGTGACATGATGTATCAACCCTGCCTATGTAATGAAGTTTGCATGAAAAACAAGACAAATACCATACACTGCATTCAGGAAGGCTCTGGAGGGTAGCACTTAGGGAGAACATGGAGGCTTGTGCTCCCTCTTGTTTTAGGCAGAATCTTTAAAATGTTCATTAAATAAACATATGATCCTGCTATACCATGCTTCAATATATGCCCAAAGGAATCAAAGTTAACATACAGTAGAAATACCTGCATGCCTGTGCTCACTGTGGCATGATTCAAAATACTGTGGCCATGGATTTAGTCTAGATGTTCACCAATGGATGAATGAATAAAAAAACTCTCTCTCTCTCTCTCTCTCTCTCACACACACACACACACACCCCAAATATTTTCAGCCACAAAAAAACTTTATATCACTTTTAAAAAAACAGATGAAACTCAGTATCATCATCCTAAGTGAAATCACTCAGAATCAGGAAGGCAAATACTACACTTTTTTTTCAAATGTGGAATCTAGATTTTAAAAATGTGACACAAATATGGGAAGACTATTAAGAGAGAATAGACTAGCGCAAAGAGAAGGCAGACAAGAGAGGGTAAGAGAGGATAACATGATTACAATACATTGTACACATGTATAAGAACATTGCAATGAAACCCACTATTTAGTATAAATAAAATACAGGCTAATAAAAAGTAATATACTGCACAATATACTGCAAATACTAATTGAATACAGCTCCCTATAATCAGTGGAACTGAAACAATACAATTCTCTACATGAAAAATCTCTTTAAACTTTCAACTGTGTCTTTTATAATCTGTCAGTTATAGCTCACAATTATCTTGATTTGTTTTTTTTACCTGTATCAGAAAGGTGGTTAGTCTTACACAGCAGATCAAGTTTTCGGTTCCATACACTTAAGTCATTGCCACCAGAGAGCCAAACATCTAGTTTCTGAAGAACAGTTAAACACTGCAAAAATCGATTTGGAATATACATCAGTTTAGAAACTCAAGCATTAATTGTTGGGTGGTTTTCAACAAGACCCCAAAGTTCTTTGCAATTCCTCCCTTCCATAGGTAACACTTATTTTTCCTCCTTTGACCATGGACTCTAAGTGACTAGCATCCACAAACAGAATGTGGCAGAAGAGATGGTGTGTAACACTTTGTCACAGAAGATACTACAGTGCAATTTATCATTTTAACTAATGAACTCTCCAATTTTATAACTTTGTACTTATGATTAACTCTACTTTCCACCCTCTTCCCATCTTAAGGTAGAGTCTCACTACGTTACCCAGGTTGGTCTTGAACTCTGGTTCAAATGATTCTCTCTCCTCATACTCCTGTAGCAGGAGTGTACCTGCTATCACTATCACACCTGGTTCAGCAGCCGTGTGTGTGTGTTTGTGTGTGTGTGTGTGTGTGTGTGTGTGTGTGTGTGTGTGTGTGTGTGTTGTGAAGTAGAAGACAACCTGCCTTCAGGTGTTGTGTTTTACTTTTCCCTCTTGATTAAGACCCATTCTCCCCACTGCTGCTAGGTAAGACAGGCTGGCTGGCCTGCAAATTTCTGGGATTCTCAGGTCTCCAATTCCCATTCCTTATACAGGGATTACAAATGTTCACGCTACTGCAGCATTTACATGGGATCTGAGGACCCAAACTCAGGTCATTAGGCTTGTGGGATAAGGGCTGACCAGCTGAGTCATCTCCCCGGCCCTGAATGTCACTCTCCGAGATTAGTCTTTCCTCCGTGAACTGCATTAACGCTTTTGCCAAAAATCAATGATCATATATGAGGTTTTTGTCTTTGAGTTTTCATGTCTATTCTGCTGATCTCTATGTCTATATAACTCCTATATCCCACTGCCTTCATTACTGTATCTTTGAAGGAAGTTTTGAAATTGAGAAATGTGAATCTTACAACTTTCTCCTTCCTTTCCAGGATTGTTTTAGCTATTCTGAGTCCTGTGCACATCCATAACAATTTTAGGATTAGCTTCTCACTTTCTGAAATAAAAAAGCTAGATTTAATTTTATGACCGAGGCTGCACTCAATCTGTAGACCAATTTGAGTGCTGTTTCAACCTTAACATAAATTTGATCCATGAACACAGAATGATTAACATATTCTTTAATTTTTTTCAACAAGGTTCTGCAAATTTTAATTTACACATCTCTATTTCTTTATATTTATTTCTAAGTATTTATTCTTTTGGATGTTATTGTGAATGGAATTACTTTAGCTTGGTTTTGTGGAGTTAATTGCTAGTATAAAGAAATACAACTGATTTTTGTATATTCATTTTATATCCTTAAGCCCTGTCAGACTAATATGTTAGCCTTAATAGCTTTATGTCTATTTAGGATTTTCTAGATAAATTAGATTTCTAAAGCTTATACTTTTTTTGCCTGGGCAGATGTGGATGTGAGTGCATTGTATGGGGGGGTATGTGTATTAGAGGGCGCTTTGATATGTGTGCCTGTAGAAGCCCAAGGTTGACTTTGAGACCCATCCTGGATTGTTCTGCCTCCTTATTGCTTTGCTCTGGGGTTTCCCAGGCTCCTCTTTCCAAGTCCAGAAGTAAAAGCTGCTGCCACTTCTACCTGGTGTTTTTAGGCAGGATCTGGGATCCGAATTCAGGTCCTTTTGCTTTTGAGAAAAAGGCTTTAACCCTTGAGCTTTCTCCCTAGCCCCAAGATCATTTGTAAAAACAGAGTTTTACTTCTTTTATGATATAGATGTCATTTCTTTCTTCTTTATTGTTTAACTTTCCTGCCCAGAACTTCTGAGTGCAAGCTGCAAGATGTGCTGAGGGTAGACATCTTGTTCCTGATTTTAAGGGGAAGTATTCAGGTTTCTGCCCTAACCACTTCAGCTGTGGGAATTTCATAGATGACATTCACTGGGTTAGGAAAGTTTTCAGATATTTCATATATTGTGAAGTATTTTAGAGGACTCTGGAGTTTGTCAAATGCTTCCTCTGAATCTACTGAGATGATCATGTAGTTACTGTCCTGTATTCTTAACTATGGCACATTTGTTGACTGACTTTCAGACATACAACTAAAGTCATATTCCTGGAATGTCTCCCTTGTTCATGGTGTATAATCTTTTTTTATATGCTATAGCTTTAGTTTGATAATATTTTATTAGGGATACTATATTGGCTTTGGTATGCAACCTATACAACATTCTTCCAAAATACCATATTTGGTGTGTATTTATATATTCAATAATTTAATTGTTTTCCTATTTCCATTACCCATTTATAAAAATGTACTTGTAGTAGTATACATTTCTATTGATAAATCTCTGCTTGAGTTTCCAATTATTTCCTTTTAAGGGATCACTTGGCGTAGAAACACTGGGCCAATGCATATAACCACTTTTTAGATTCATTTATAACACTAAACTGGAATAGCTTATCAATTTATCACTCAAACAAATAATTAAGTGTCTATTTCACTATCTCTTTGCTTACTCCAACTTTTATTTTAAAACTTTATTCAATTAAAAAACGAGTATTTACTATATTACAGATCTGAATTATCTGTTTATCTATTGATCAAGAATAACTGAACCTCTGACATGAGCACATGCTGCTTTAAAATAAATTTTGTGAAAGAAATATTAGTAGGAGAGCAAAGACAGTAATGCTTTTTCAATGACAAGTTCCTCTAACTAGTTCATGAAACAGATTCCCTAAAGGAATTTCCTTCAACACATGTATTTTCATTTGAAATCTAATGATCTTTGTTTTTCATATAGCAAGAATTATTTTTAAAGGAATTAAAGTAGCTTCCCTCTGTATTACATCAAATATACAGATTTTAATCAAGATGACACTTTAATGACTTTTTAAAAGCTTTGCTGTTGAATTAATAAACAGGTAGCATATGAAATGTAGTTCCCCAGAAACTATAGCATTTCTGACAGCACAGTACCATGAGGTAAGTACTACAGATGGTACCTCGTAGGAAGAGAATGAAATAACTGACTATGGGCACACAAATTTTCTTTATATTGGAAAAACAAACAAGTAAACAGGAGAGAGAGAGAGGTGAGAAAAGGAAGGAGAAGGGAGGAAAGAAGAGGGCAAAAGGGGGGAGGGAAGGAGACCCTCAATATGAACATCAGCTATTTTTCAAAGCAAATGAGAAAATACTTTACTAGTGTCTTTTCTCAAACTAGCTAACATCAAAACAGCTTTAACTTTTTGTAACATTTAAGGTAGTTTCTTCCATATTAATCACAATGAACCAAGTATTAAAGTCTTATCTGCATTTATTTCTCTGTGTGGCAGATCTTATCATAAAAGTCACAAGTAATATTTGTAAAGAAAACAGATAGTAGCACTATAATATTTTGGTTTTAGAAATAAGTAATTGGACATGTCTTAATGGCCTTATAAAAGGCAGGGGTCAAAGGACAAATTACTTCATATTCTGGGATCAAAGTATAAAGAAAGTGGGGAACTATACTCTTCGAGTATTGTTTCTTCCTAGAACGGCTTACTGAAAACATCAGGTCCTATCTTTCTCCTTATCTTGCAATAAAATTCCACCCCTTCTCTCACTTCCCATTGAAACATTCTAATACTTAATATATATACCCCCAAGAATTTTGACTTACAATCAAATGACTTTGTCAGGCAAATAAAATTTAAAACCAATAAAATGAAATAGCTACTCTATTAAACCTTTTATTTTACCTTTACAGTAGACTGGAAACAGGTTACTCTCTGAACTTGTCTGCCAGTATCACAATCCCAAACCTACATTCATGTTAAGAAATAATTTCCAAATAGAACTTAAATAACTTAATTATAACATTTCTAATTAACAATTAAATCACAAATATCAAACAGTCAGAAGATCTTTATATAAACCTAAAATATTTACTATTTATACTACCACAAAAATAAATTTATATAGTGAATCATCAACTTAAAGCAGGCTTATGATCTAAAATAAACATCAGATAAATGCTACAATCAAACAATTTAAAAATGTCAACATGGAAGAAGTTCTAAATCTTCACAGGCAATAAACACTGCACAATTCAAAGTGGATTCTTGAGAACAGTCAACCATGATCTAATAAATATGTTTAAAATGCATTTAAACTAAAAACTATCATGTCTCTCAATATTTCCTGCAATGTACATGACTGACTGCTAGTAACACTTTGTTTCTATTACCTGTAGCTGCACTAAAGTAATTACAAGACTTCTCACAACATGTTTACAGTTTGTTTGACTTAAGGAACATGATGCTTTTCAAACTTTTAACACAGCCTGTAATGTTACATTTTGTATCACATATATAAGCAGAAGTATAAGTGCTTTGTAAATACATGTTCTGGCTTACTGCATATATTCTTATATTTAAAAACTGAATTTAATTAAATAATCTAGTTAACCTTATAATGTCCAAGATATTTTTATTAATCTATCGCAATCTTCAAATGCAGCTTGTACCTCACAGTCTTTTTAGCTATTTTATTATTTGAAAGCTTAATGTTCAATACTGAGCAACTCTTTATTTCCCTAAACTGAAAAGCAAATCGAGATAATAAATAATAAATATTAAGCCTAAACACATCCTTTCCTCCATTTTACACAATTGTTCTAGAAAGAACAGTTTGAGTCAAAGGGCTACCATCAAGACGAGGCTTACCTGATATTTCCAGCCTATTGCTTTTCAGACATCTAAGACTTTTAAGAATCATTTTATAAAGATTAGAATAACATCAGTGCTACAAAAATGTGTACAAGTCTTAAAGCTAAGGACTAATAGTGTCTGCAGTGGCCCCTTGGGTCACTGTGGCTATTTCATTTTGTTGCTGACCCAAGGATATAACAACAGTGCGATCAGCAGAGGCTGTCAAGATAAGTTGATTTTCTTCTTCGCAAGATTCCAAGGGAGGAAATGTAATAATAGCCGTTATCTTTTGAGTGTGTCCACTGAGTTCCAGAAGTTTTTCTCCTGTCTGAAATATCAATAGTAATGTTAGTAAAACTCATCTTTACTAATTTAAATGACCTTAAATAACAACATTAAGAAGTGCCATGGAGAATATGTTAATAATTGCCATTTAAAATTTTAAATTACTTGTTCAGGATTTAAGTTTTAGAAAAGCAATCAAATATAATTTAAGAAGGTACAAAAATAGCCATGAAAAATTTTAATTTTCTAATAAAAAGTGCTATTTTAGCAAATTTTCTTGCAATTTATGTAATAAGACAGCAGTTCAATATATAGGAAGAAAATAGTCCTTATGATGTGTGTACTTATATCTAAGCTCACTACAATTCTAAGTTGTAAAAAGAAAATATAAGCATGATATGATTTCCCAAGTGTAAACATACAAAAATAAAATATAAATAAAATATAACCCACAAAAAAATATATACATATATTACCTGCAGATTGTCCTAGATTGCAGAATTTCATGAAAGGGGTGGAAGTGCAGTTGGGCCTTCTGCATCCACCAGTTCTATATTCATGGACTCAGCAAATTACACATTGTTGTTTTGTTTTCTTTTGAGACAGGTTTCACGTAGGCCAGGTTGGCCTTGAACTTACTATGAAGGCAGGTCTGGCCCTCTATTTCTGATCCTCCCTGCCTCTGCCTCCCAAATGATAGATCGCGGGTGTGTACCGCCACACCTGGCTTGAGTCAACCAATCTTAGCTTCCAAGTATGTGATTTAAAAAAAAAAAAAACTGTGGCTGGGAGTGGTAGGTAGAACATGCCTGTAATCCCAGAATATATAACAGGTTGAGGTAGAGGATCAGGAGGATCACAGATTCCAGGCCAGTCTGGTAAGGAGACCATGTGTCCATCAATCAATAAAAATAACTTATTTACATTGAACATGTAAAGACTTTTTTCTTGTCATTAGTTCCTAAATTCAGGGTAGCAAACGTTTACATAGCATTTATACTATATCAGGTACTATATATATTCTAGTATATTTATGAACTCTAAATATATGGGAGAATATGTGTAGGTTACATGCAAAAGTTACATACTTTTGAGGTCCTTTATGAGGGACCTAAGTATCCACAGATGAGGGTGGGAGTAGGAAAGGGAGGACTGCAACCTATCTCCTGTGGACAATGGGGGGACTGCGATATTCAGGAACTGCTTGACTCATAAGAGTAATTAACAAATGAGGACCTGACAATTACAGCAGACCATTGAAAGTATACAAAAACAGAAAACAAAACAAAAAGGAATTTAAGAGACAGAAAATCAAGAACAGCCCTGAAAAAACTTGGGGAAGCTTTAAATATTTTTGAAAAAACACATCTTTTGTTCCATTAAAACCAAATATAAATCATTTTTACATCTTATTTTCTGTGTGTGCATGCATAAGTGTGTTCATATGCAGGTCTGCCTCTGCACATATGTTAAGGTCCATTCCTTTCATCTTGTGGGCTCTGGGGATTGTCAGGTCACTGGACTTGGCAGCAAGTACCTTTACTTAAGAGTCATCCAGCCAGTCCAAGAAGAATCTTATGTTATCGTATAATTTTTAAGTATATATATTTTATTTACTTAGGGGTAGGCAATGATATCACATATGCATATTGAGGTCAGAGGACAACTTCTGGAAGTCAGTCCTTTCCTTCCAACATGTGGGCTTCAGAGACCGAACCCAAGTCCCCAGGTTTATGCAAGACACTTTACCCACAGAGCGATCTCAGCAGTCTGCTATTAAATGATTTTCAAAGAAAAATTGTACTTCTCACAAAAATTAAGACTTGATCCATTTTGGATGTCACTGACTAACTCCCCCCCCCCCAAAAAAAGGCATTTGCTTCTCAGGAAAAAAAATTCTCAAAGAAACTTTCTCTCTTTATTATGAAATATTATTCTCTGTTGCAAATGAGTTTATCTAAGTAGTTCTTCTCAAGTATTAATTAGTTGTGTAGATCTTCTCAAATATTAATTAGTTGCAAGTACTAATAATAAGCAAACATACTCCAGACGACATTTATGGATGAATATTCACCTATATTACATATAATCAATACACACCTGGGCATCCCACACAACTACAATCCCATCATCACCAGCAGATGCAAATCTGATGAAAGAAAAAAAGTCAAGGGAAAAATAGTCATTAGTTGGAATTCAAATAATTCAAGTCTATTGTCTCTTTAAATACCTGACATGTCCATTGGTTCTCCCAAGGGCATTAAACAAAATGTATCTTAATGTTCCTTTAAAAAAGGAACATTTTATGTATGATCTCAGGATCTCAGGTCCCACTGGGTCCCATTTGGGACCATTTCCTATTGGAGTCCTTTTCACAAAGTTCTTCCCTAAACATATACATGAAGCATATTTGCTATGTCTTCCTCTAGCAGTTTTAGTGTTGGGTGTAGACTTTAAAGTAAGGTCTTTGAACCATTGTTTAATTGCTTTTGTTAAGGATGAGAAAATGTATCTCACTTCATTCTTCAGTAGGTGCATATCCAGTTTATCCAAAGCAATTGTTGAATAGGCACTTTTTTTTTTTACAGAGAAAGTTTGTGACATTTGTCAAATATTAGGTGACCGTTGTCCATGTGTATTTACATCTAGATCCTCTATTCTAGTTTACATGCCTGGTTTTGTGCCAGTACCATGTTGTCTTTTGTCACTATGGCTCTAAAAGTATAATAAAAGGTCAAGTACTGTGGTACTTTCAACAGTAAGAACTGTCAGGCTTATTAGTAAGTATTTTCACTTACTAACATTAACAAAGATCAGGATCTTCAGGCTGAGAAAAACCCTGTGATAGGGTACAGTGATCTTCAGGCTAATTTAACAAATGTTTATACACTTGTAAATTCTTTTTAAATATTTTAATATTTTATTCACTTATTTAAGAAAGACAAATATATATCATTGCTACACTCTCAGTAAAAGCATTATCATAGCTCCCTGTCCTTTCTACATATATAGAGTATGCTTTGCTTGATAGATTGTAAGTTTTTTGGTTTCTATTTCTGTTTATTTGTTTGTTGTTGGTGGTGATGGTGGTATTTAATGAAGATATGTGAAATGTATGGAAGTATACATATAAAAAGAGAGAGAAGAGGGCTGGAGAAATGGCTCAGGGGTTAAGACTGTGCCTCCCAAGCAGAAGGTCCTGAGTTCAGATCCCACACCACACATAAAAATGCAAAGCAATCCAGGATGATGTCAGAAGTTGCCCTTAGTCGTCCATAGGGACATACAATGCCCTGTGAGACATATACACACACACACGCACACGCATACACACAGTAAAATAAATAAAAGAAAAAGAGAGAACAGGAATACACATGTGTCATGTGGGCTTCTGGGGAATCAAACTTAGGCCACCAGAGTTTTCAAGCAGGAGACTTTCCCGTTGAACTATTTTGCCAGCCCAATGCTTGTAAACTCTATGCCAGATACTACAGATCCAAAAACAAATAAGACATTTACAGGATTGCCAATACCCATCAGGATGGAGCCAAGGGCAGTGCAGGAGCAGCAAAACTGAAAAAAAAAAAATCAACAAACCATAATTCAGAACATCAGAGACTCTCTATCAACCACCGGGAATCAGGCCAGCCTAATCTCTCCCCATCCTGAAGCTCAGGGAAATTTGCGGAAGAGGGGGCGGTAAGATTGTAAGAGCACAAGGATGGGAGAAGTCAAGATATGCAAGATACTCCACACAAGTTAGGGCCGAAGCAATTGTAATAGGACTCTGCATGACCTGCGCAATGACCAACTTATCATTGACCCCTCAAAGTCTAGCATGGACTAAAGGCACTAGGATCCTTAGAAGCAAGGGATTAACAGTCACAATAGTGTTCCTATACTTAAGGAGTCCTTACACCTCATCAGAGAGGAGGACCCAGAGGAGAGTTTGATATACACATTAAAGGATGCTTCAGAGATGGGGGGAGGGAGCACTGGGAGAAAGGGAGGGAGGGGGGAAAGGAAAGGGAAAAGAGAGGAGGGAGCAGGGAGGTCTAGGGAGGGGTGGAGGGAGGGAGGGGACAGGGGTATCTATTACATTTGTATGAGCAGAAAAATAAATTTAAAAAAAGACATTTACAGGATTGCAAAGAATAACCTGCTAAGACATATAGCACTGATGGAGATACAAATGACCTTTAAAATCTTGCTATGTGCTAAAATTCTGTGGTTTTCTACACTCTCTGACATGTGAACCCATTTGAGGAGTGGACTTCAATAGAAGTAACTGTGCAGAGATGGAAAGAATCATGTCCTTAGTGTTATCATTGCTATGTTCTCTGTAAAAACATCATCATAGTTTCCTGACCTTTCTACATATACAGAGTGTGTTTTGTTTGGTAGTTGTAGGTTTTTTGGTTTCTATTTCTGTTTGTTTCTTTGTTGTTGGTGGTAATGGCGGTATTTAGTGAAGGTATATGAAATGTATAGAAATAAAGGAACATAATGTTTCTTAACTGTAATAAACTTTACTACAGCTTAACTATCTCTCTCACCTCCCATTCCCTCTAAATTCAGGACTACATTGTACACTATGTAAAGCTATCCATAACAAAAAATAATTTTTCAAACAAAATTCTTCATCACAATGTCTATATTATCACAAAATCAAGAAAGCATTGTTTTCAAGTTTAAGTAAACAAAAAGTGGTATACAACAATAGCACTATACACAAGTAAAATAATTTGTTATCAATAATTCAACACATTTTTGCACATATAGGCGTGTGTGTGTGTGTGTGTGTGTGCACGTGTGCGTGTAAAAGAAGGCACTTAAGCATGCCTACTGAGGCCCAAAAGTGATGCTGGGAATCACCCTGGATTGCTCTGTCTTCTTCCTTCTTCCTTTACTCTGGGGTTTTCTAGGCTCTATCTTCCAGGACCAGAAATGCAGGTGACTATCATTGCTGCCTGAACTTTTTATATGGGAAGTAAGATCTGAAACTGGTCCTTTTGTTATGTGAAGGCTTTAACCCCCAAGCCATCTCTCCAGGCCAGCACATAAATTTTTAAGTGAGCATTAATTATTCAGAATCATGTCTAAGCGAACTTTATAATATCTCCTTGAACTCAGGGGTATCTCTTTTGTATGCATGAGCGTGCATGTGAGTGTGTGTGCTGCATGTGAGTGGGTGTGGGGCATGTATATAAAAGGGCACTTTGTATGTGTGCCTGTAGAGGACAAGGTGACATGGAGCAGCTGCAGTGCTCCACCTGCAGTGCTCCACCTGCAGTGCTCCACCTGCAGTGCTCCACCTGCAGTGCTCCACCTGCAGTGCTCCACCTGCAGTGCTCCACCTGCAGTGCTCCACCTCCTTGCTCTCCTCTGCAGTTTCCCAGACTAAATTACGGTCACCACCATATCTTCCCAGCATTTTTATGTAGCACCAGAGGTTCTAAACTCAGGTCCTTTTGTTTGCAAGGCAAAGGTTTTAACTACTGAACCATCTCCTCAGTCCAGGGATTATTTTTTTAAAGAAGAGAAAAAGATGTGGTGTTATAGGCAGCCAGCTACGAATTGCATGTTATTGGTCTCTATTAATACATGATGTTACACTAATATCCATAGCATTTATAAAATACACTTCCCTGCAATATGGTTAGTGGGTTTTACAAAATGTTGGTATGCCTTTAATAGTTACATCACATAAACAATGCTGGTCAGACATGTATGATAAAGGAAAAGTCAAGAACTATTTCCATGTTTGGACATAGAAATCATTTTGTCCTGATAAAATCAGTTTTAAGGGATTTTATTCCTACTGGAGAAGTAGACTATCAGTTTGGTCACATGACACCTTCCTTAACAAGGAAAGGAAACTCCCAGCTGAGCTTCCAGCTCAAAGTTTCTCATGTTCAGTTTCAAAGTCTTTTGGTATCTGCACAGGCTCAGAAAAGTACCACATTCAGTTTTCATTTCAAAACTGATTAAATGTCATACTGTTAGAGCTAAGAGGTTATCCAGGATATAGGCTATTGGACAAATATAGTCATATAGAGACTATTATTTCTAATACATTGCCATGTATTTTTTTCTACTTTTACAAGCATATTGAGTACTCGTCCCTGCTTTCCTCCATCTACCCTCCTTCTCATCCCTTCCTTTCCTTTATTAATCCCTCCCAATCCCTCCCACCCTCCTGCCTGTATGCTTCTACGGACCCCAGGGTTCCCTTTGGCTTGTCTACTCTTGTGAGGGTTCAGACCTCTGTGGTATAACAAGTTGCCTCTCTTCAGGCCATCCCAATACAGAGGCAATTCCCTTCACTCATCCCTCTTAGTCTCCAAGGTTTCCACTGTTTGTTCTTTCTTAAGTTCCTAGGTAGTCTATGGGGGCATGTTGGTATGTCAGGCATGCAGATCTGTTAAGAAATAGTCTCACTGCATTGAGTTCCTAGATGCAGCAGTCCTGCCTTGAAGGGAATGTCTTGTCCAATGGTGAACTTTCCCAACTTTAGGTTCTTACAATCTCACCACCCCAAAGTCTTCTGCGAGGTTCCCAAAGTCTTAGGATGGGGAGAGATTGTGTTGGCATGATTTTGGATGAGAGCACCATATATTTTTAACAGAAAGGATATTTAAGATTCCTTAGTTTACTAGCTAGAACGAACATACATACACACACACATTAAATCCATACATAATACTTAGGATTGTTTCAAAATGTGAGACATTTAAAAAAACTTTACAGATTAAAAAGAAAATGGTTGCTTAAATTAAAAATAGAAATTTTCTCTCTTTATGACATACATTTTCTGGATCCAAACACTCCTGCTGCTTTGAGTGCCAAGACAGTTGCTAGAAGCAAATTTGTGGTAGTCTATGTTTCAGGGCCTATGGATTACTTTTCATTTGTATAGTGAGAGCAGGGAGTATAGGTCTCCAGGTCTTAAGTTTTCTTGGGTATAAAACATCAATTTCTATCGATTCTTCAGACTCTTATAATTGCTTTGCTCCCATTCAGAAGCCTGCAGGTTTTTTCTAATCCTGATTTTCAACTTCTCATTATTGTTTTATCTTGTTTGAATCTCACAATGAGAAATGAGTTCACGATGAGTAATGACTGAACTGCTGAGAGTTTAGAAATGAGATACAGAGCACACCATGCTATGCTTGAATTTAACTGGCAGCAAACAAAGTTAAATCTAAACAATAATTAACAGTGATGCAAGAAATCACAGTCAACCTTTTATTGCTCACAGGCCAACTATCCAGTAGGTAGATTATATGTGTGTATTATATTATTGTCTTCTTTATTTTGGGACCATTTCAATATTTGTTACTAATGGACTCAAAAGTATGGCCAAAGATTCAAAATGTGAACCAGTATGTCCCCATTACATACTGGTATCTCATAAGATAACTAACAAAAGGTTAAGAGGCAATTAACAAATTACAATCATCCTTTCTCCTATGAATAATCACCAAAAACTAGCTGTATTATATTCATTTATTCAACCATATTCTAGTCAGTAAAGCATACACTCCATCTCCAAATTAGAGGTGGATTTCAACCCACAACTTCCCAATAGTAAGGTTCACTTCGCTGTGAAAGAAGAAACTATATCGAAGGAGCTCAGATGTCAGAAGGAGAAAGGTTTAAGCTAGTAAAAGAAAGAAAGGGGACTGCCTTAGCATAACGTTTTAAATGCTAACTTAAATAATCTACATTAATGCAATCCAAATTCTTAAATGTCAGCATAGAATACTGAGAGAAACACTTCTCTACTGAAGAGCACACATGTTTATTGAGCTTTACATGCTAGGGACAGGGAAATGCCAACACGCTTCCCTTTTGAGATGTCAAACTGATCATTTAGAAATGTTCTGCATTTCAATAAATCTCAGGCATGATCGTGGCAAAACAGTTATTTCATGTAGCATTAAGGAAAAATGCTGCCAACTGTAACTGAGAAACACATAAATTATATGATATATCCAGATTTTATGCTCCTTAGAATCGACAAAATACAGTGTCATATTTATTAGCCTTTACCATACAATACTTCAGAGTCTAACAAATATCTGGCAGATTAAAATACTAAAATTATGCTTGCTGAATGAAAAAATAGGCAAACGAGTGTTTTTGGAGCCCTATGAAAGAATCATTAATGGCAATTACTGCAGCCTTGGTTCTTCATTTTAATGTTATTAATAGATCAACATATGGTCACAAAAAGATTTAAAGCCAGAATCCCACCTTTTAATTTTTAATTTTCATAATCTCATTTCATTCTTGTGCATATCTGTCAAGTTTTATTAATATGAAACTAAATTTTTAAAAATATTCTTTGCACCAGGTACATGCTTTTAATCCTAGCAACTCAAGAGGTAGAGGTGGGAGAATGACAAGTGAAGCCAAGCTGAGCTACATACTGGGTTGAAGGCAAGGCAGGGGTACAGGGTAAGACCCTGTTTCAAGGGCTGGTGATGTAACTCAGTGGTGGAATGTCTGCCTACAAGGCCCTGGAATCAACATCCAGCAACACACACACACAAAAACATTAAAAATATTATAGTCGTCGAGACTATACAATTAAATGACTCACCAAACACTACATGCAAGAAAAACAAGTTTAACTAAGTGAAGCATAGCTTAGCAAAAATCTGTATCAAAGCTAGAATGTTCCACACTTTCCTACACTAATTATAGAGTAAATTTATTGATTCACTTAGGAAGTACTTATTAAATGCACCCCCCCACACACACAAAATCCCAAATCAATAAGAGATGGTTCTCCAAGACCTAACATTCTAACATTACTAATGATACCAATCTAGATCACGAGTTCACCAAGAATTCTCACAACAGTTTTAAATTATAGAAATCATTCCCTGTGAACACCTCCTCTTTGAACATCTTGGTGAAAGCATTTTTCTTATTAACTATATGTTACAGCAAAGCTTCCTGAAGATTTATGTAAAATGGGTCTGTAAATAATTTTCATGCCTGCTTCTTAAATGTTCCTTTAATATTTTTTTCTCATGTGAAATCATTACACAAATGCACCTAAAAATGCAAATACAATCTTAAAAGATATAAGAAAAAGTAGTTTGGGGCTGGGAGATGGTTCAGGGGTGAAAAAGTTTCCACATAAGCAAAAGGAATGCTAGGTCAGCCTGCAATTTCAGCTTCAGAAAGCAGAGAGGTGGGAATCTCCAAAGCACTCTGGCTAGCAAGTACAGTCCTGGTGACAAGTTCTGGGTTAGGTTAGAGATCTACCCTCAACAGAGTAAGGTGGAAGAGTGACTGGGGATGATTCCTGATACAACCATTGGCCTGTGTGTGCGTGCGCACACACATACAGACATGCACACACACATGCTTATCTGCACACCCCATGCCCACACTCATGCAAGCATGCATGCAGATATACTACATACATACATATACATATGAAAATGGAAAAGGAAAAAAGAGTGTAATCAATAAACATGAATATAAATCTTTCTGTACTCTATATCTGCATAACTGCAAAGAGCTGCAAAAGTCAAAATAGAACATAAATATAGCAGTACAAAAATTCCCAGTGGTTAACTAACTTTCTATCTACTCTGCTTTCTAGTATATGATTAGAAGTTAAGACTATATTCTCGGGGCTGGAGAGGTGGCTCAGGGGTTAAGCCTCTGCCTTGCAGGCGGAAGGTCCTGAGTTCGGATCCTAGATCCCACGTATAGATGCCGGGAGGGGGACGGGGGGAACGGGGGGGAACGGGGGGGGGGGTGGGAAGAGGGAAGCAGGGGCAGCCTGCATTTCTGGTCCTAGTAGGGCGGAGCCTGTGAATCCCCGGACAGAGTAAACAAGGAAGAAGTGGAGGCGGTCCATGGTAGTTCCCAAGTAAATAATAAAAAAAATTTTTAAAAAGACTATTCTCATATAATGTAAGGTTGAATAAATGCTATTGCAATGCCTAGAAAACATATTAAGCTAAAATATGCACAATTTTCATTTAAAAAGGATTTATACACTAGAACTGCTTGAAGAAAAATAAAGAAATACATTGATAGGCATTTGTGAGAGAAGTTGTGAAAGAAGTATTAAAGCATTTCAATAACAGAGATATTACTGGAACTAATTATTGCAATAGGCCTAATTGAATATAAACTAACTTCTCCTTAATTAAGAAAAATGCCCCATCCTGAAGCTCAGGGAAATTTGCGGAAGAGGGGGTGGTAAGATTGTAAGAGCACAAGGATGGGAGGAGCAATGATATGCAAGATACTCCACACAAGTTAGGGCCGAAGCAATCATAATTGGACTTTGCATGCCTTGCGCGATGTCCAACACACTATTGACCCCACAAAGTCTAGCATGGACTAAAGGCACTAGGATCCTTGGAGGCAAGGGATTGACAGCCACAGTAGTGTTCCTATGCTTAAGTGGAACACAGGAAAGGGTTCTGGGAAATGCCACTGGGTCCTTGCACCTCATCGGAAAGTAGGATCCAGAGGACAGTTGGGCATGCACATTTAAGGATGCTCCGGGGATGGGAGGGGGAGGCACTGGGGATGGGGAGGGGGGAGGGGGAAGGGGGCACAGGGCCGTGGGAGGTCGGAGGGAGGGAGGGGACGGGTGTACCTGTTAAGTCTGTATGAGTGGAAATAAAAAAAAATGTATTACATGGACTGGGGAAGCAACTTGCATCTGCCTAGCCTGGATGGTGCCCCGAAGCTGACTGAAAAATGTGGTTTTCACTTATAACCACGACAGCCTTGCTTGTGCTTTAACAGGCAGATACTCTCATTGAGTCACTGGTGTGACTGGATGGCTGGCAGCCTCCCACTAGATGCACGCTGCAGGGCTGGAGAGGTGGCTCAGGGGTTAAGCCTCTGCCTTGCAGGCGGAAGGTCCTGAGTTCAGATCCCAGATCCCACGTATAGATGCCGGGCGGAAGCGGGGGCGGCCTGCGCTTCTGGTCCTGGTAGGGCGGAGCCTGTGAATCCCGGGGCAGAGTAAACAAGGAGGAGGTGGAGGTGGTCCATGGTGGTTCCCGAATTCGTCCCTGGTTCTACACACACACACCCACACATGCATACGCACACAATTGAATAAATAATAGATGCACGCTGCCTTGGAAAATAAGAATGGTTTCCCGTGTCCACAACAAGGCTAAAGTAAACATGTTCAATTCAGTCTTTCATCTATACGAGTGGGACAAAGAAAAATCAGGGAAGTTTCTCTAGTTGTGGAATTTCCCTCACAAAGATTTGAGCTCAGGAAATGGAGACTTCCCCTAGTTAGAAGTAGGAGTCACAGGGTTTTTTAAATTATTATTCTAATACTATAAACTTAATGTCTCTGTTGCCACTGTTATTAAAGGGAAATAGGTGCTAATTTTTTTTTAAAAAATTATGGGTTGTACTGAGATGTTCCTACTAGAAGTCAAAGACAACCAAATAAATTTCTCAATATCAGGTATGAGCTACTGGCCAGAGAGACTTCAAAGACTCTGATAGTAAGATCCTATGGCTGAAGATAACACATGCAAGGATCACAGGTATAAAAACACACTGGAATAGATAAGGGAAGCTTTCTGCTTGATAGCGAGCCTTCATACTGCCAGAGGTATGAAGCAGACAGCCAGAAGAAAAAGCAATCGACAATCTTACCCAGCTGTGGACACTACAAGCTAGAATAACAAGTACCCTGGCAAAAAGAGAACATCAGTGCGACAGTGGCATGTAAGGTACAGGCATAACCAACTGCTCTCTGGATTCAAGGCCTGCTTTCTGGCAGGGAACACATGCCTTGTAAACCTAGCCAAATGCACGTGGAAGGGAGACCATCGTCCCCAAGTGCATTCAAACTTCTTAGTGTTAACAATAAATACTCAAAAGCAAACTGCCATATAAGCACTTGTCATCATATCTATAGATTAGAAAAGCTCTCAGCACTCAACCAAGAAGTATCCTTTTACAATGGAAGATGTGTAATGCGAAGAACTAGACTAGTCAAATTGCAGAGAATAAGTGATTGTGGGGAGCTCAGCCCTAAACAGGCCATCAAAATTGCTCCCCATCCCAAAGCTCTGGAAACCTTCCAGAAGAGTGAGTGATAAAGAGTTTAAGAACCCGAGGGTGAGGAGTGGTTCTGCCAGACAGCATCCTCTGGTCATGGAGGGCTGCTGCACCCAACAGCTCACCACTGCGATGTCTACCACCTGTAGACTGCACAATACTGGGCCAACTGTCGCTCACCATGGATGAAGAAGACTCAAAAGTGCTACACTACTCTGAAAAACTACTGAATTAATGCCAAATAGAAGAGGAGCTTCCTTACTCCAATTTACCCACTGATGGGTCATCCAAACCCCAGCAGGGGCTCAGGCACTTGCCAGGACAGACATCCCAGATGAAACCCGATGGGTCACACATGAAAAAACAAGACACTAGGAGGGAGACTGGCTGGAAAGGAGAATGCATGGGTGGAGCAGCAACAGAATGGGAATGGGAAGGAAGGAGTGAAAACACAGATTCATTGCGTTTATGTTTGAAAGTATCAAAGATTTAAAACAGTATGGTCTGAGGAGATGACTTAGTCAATAAAGTGCCTGTCACTCAAGCATAAGGACCTGACTGCGGAGCCTCAGCACCCACGAAAGCAAGATGAGCAAAGCGTCAATAATGCCGGCGCTAGGGGTGGGGCAGAGATGGGAGGATCCTAGAGTTGCCAGCAAGCTCATGTTCAGTGAGAAGCTCCGTCTCAAAAAAGAAAGTGAAGAGCAACGAGGAAGACCCCAACACACACACATACAAAAACTAATGATTCTGAAACTAAAGTACCTTTTTTCTTGATATTAGTCAAAAAGCCAAGAAGCAATAAAAAATATCTTTTACATTTTTATTTTTATGTTGGCACTTTTACTTCCTCTGTATCAAATACAAGAAAGAAAACTTTCACTAAGGAAAATGTAAATACATACAAATGTGAGGAGGATAGCATAATAAAAATTTCCACATGCTTATCTCCTGTTTAATAATTGTCAATTCATGGCCAATAGTGTATATTTGTACCTGACCAAGGCCCTCTTCTGCAGACCTAGTGTGTGTTACCAGTAAACACTTCAGCATGGAGCCGTGGCTGCTTCTGCAGCTGGGGCATGGTTCGCAGAAGGAATGCACAAGGAAACGTGCGAAGAAGCTGGGCACTAACACCACTGCACATGCATGGCACAAGCAGTGCCACGGAAAGCGGTGGAGGAACGCTCAGGGAAGGCTGGGGGCGTGACTCATGCCTCACAGGCAGAAGGACCTAAGTTCAGATCCCCAGACTCCATGTAAATATGCCAGGTGGGTGAGGCAGCCCACCTCTAATTCTAGCCCTGGAGGGCAGAACTTAAAACTGAAATGTAAGTGCTGTGTTTAGCCCCAATTTGATCATGTAACTGTACCAAGTAGCAATTCAATTACCTTTCCACTTACTCCTGTCATCCTCAAACCTTACATTTAGCTAACCAGACAAAATTCTGCTGCATTTCTAAAATATGGCTAAGGAACAAAATCTTTAGGAGAACAAAGAAAAGAGAGAAAGTGTCATGTATACATGTGCAGTGTAACTGTCATTCTTCTTACTTGTCGTCCAAGCACTAACCAAAAGAGATAGAAACAAATTTACCATAAAATACACCAAAGGGTCTTGGATTGGTTGTGTTCTCTTGACAATCTATTACAATAAGTCAAGATAGTTAAATCCAGTGTGATATTGGATAGTTAAAATTTTGCCACAAATCAGTTAAAATAGAAATTCATGAGAAAAATAATTCTGCTTTTATCTTTTTTCCAGATGAGTACCTTAATATCTCTGAAAACTATTATCGGTTTTCTCAAGCTATCACAAATTATTAACCAAAGTCATATATATAGTTTCTAAAAACAATAGTTTTTTGTTGTGGACACATGAATATGTGCATGTAATTTTAAAATTAAATCATCTAACTCACAACTTGATATAGACCCAAATATGTGCCTCCCAGCCTTAGAAGAGGATTGGCTGCCTGGCTGTGTGAGATGTATTGTTTGGCTGCCTCCAGTTGTGGACTAACAAGTTCATTTTGAAGTCCTATCAGCTCAGCTGGTTGTCAGCCTGTGGGAGTAGAGCAAGATGTAGAAGCTAGAGAGAGGCCTGTTCTGCTTGAACGACCACAGCGAATGGCCCGGCAAGGCTGCTGGAACAAGCCCTGCTACCCCTTAGTTGTTGAGCAGTCCTTCCTGCAGAACTCCCCGTGGGTTTGGCAGGGGCTTGGTCACATCTCGACCAGCTCCGAATCCAATCCTGCTTCAATCCTTTTCTTTCACCAGCATTTGTGTACTTAACTCTCCTCCTGTTCCTCCTTCTCCTCCTCTGTGAATCCATAACTAGGTTATTCAGATGTTTTCATTTTACTGCACTGACTTTGACCAAGTTTTTTATTGCTTTTCTGAGACCCGGTCTCGTTACATAGTCTGGAACTCAGTCACATGCAATCTAGGCTGACATGAAACTTGCAATCCTCCTGCCTCATTCTCTCTGATGCTGGAATTACACTGACACTTCCCCATGCCCAGCTCCCCCAGCCGTTCTGAGCCCTGATCTCTTTTCTCTGAATGTTGTCATATGGGAAGGAATACTCTTAGCTTGAGAATGCCTTCTCAAACACAAGCGTGCTGCTTGTTCTCGTCGGCTATCAACAATGCTCTCTGTCTACTATCTTAAGAATGTGGCTTCCCCGCCATCCTAGAGACACTTCATGGGTCATCTGATTCTCTTCCAGTCATGATCACCATCCTACATAACCTTGTCTGTTTCCTGCAAGAGCACAAAATGGTCAAATGAGCAACAGAGAAAACTATTCTTAAAATGTGTTATGAACTGGGTTTAGTTTAATGTGTCAAGTGCTGGAGTATTACACATAATTTCAGCACAGTCTCCTTTTTAGAAGACTCTTGCTGAGGCTTAGCCTTCTTTAGTGATCTCCAATCAATATGACTCTCACTTTGCGTTCAAAAAATACTGAAGAAGAAAAGAAAAGGCAGCTGTCTGTTAGGTTATACAGGATTTATTTGGTATCTTCAAAAACCAATCTGGGAAAATTTTCCACTGACTGATTTTAGCTGAGCCACCAAGAAAACAAGAAAATCCCTCTGCAAAATTTCCAATAAGATGATATTATCTAAAGACTTGAAGCGTGAAACCTGGATTACAACAGCTGACCAACTAGAATGCAATGCCCATAATACCCCCAAAACAAGTAAGTAAATAAAAGTATAATGAAATAAAATACATTTAAAAATTGGAAAGGTATTTCAGGAATGTGACGGCACATATATACAGGTATAAAAATAATTCTAAATCATTAAAAGCAAAAACATCTGCACAATCACTATTTGTTCATTTGTTTTAAAGCATCAAGGATAGAACTGAGGTGGTGTAGTATCTGTCTTTCACGTGTGAGGCCCTTGGGTTACGTCTACAGTACCACTGGAATGTACAAACACACACACGCACACCACTAACTTGACCAGTGAAAACACTAAGCTTTTCAATAGTTTCCTAACATTATAGTTCATATAGTTCATAGATTAAATAAAATCTATCATATCTTATTTCTAATTTTCTAATTTTTCCTTTTTGCCACTAAATTCATTTTTTTAAAGTTCTATGGGTCTGAAATTTTTTTAAAAGTATCAAATTTTTTTCATACAATAATGATTGTATTACAAAGAATTCAATGTGATTTACAAAGTTTTATTACCACTTTATTGCTAAAGTTAAAAGGCAGGCTTCTTTTGTCTTTTCTAGACATTTAAATTCAATGTGGCAGATAAGAGAGCAAATATGGCCACAAATTACTCCTATAGTCTCCATTATAATAGCACTTAGCTGCTCCTCTTATCAATAGGTAGAACTTATCTGCTAGAGAATCTGCGCAACTTTTGACTTTGTGTGGCCAATGGAACAGCGGCAGACATGGTACAGGTGGAGGCATGCCAAGTGTCTTACCTTGGGACTTGCCCTTTTGCTGTATAATTCCTTAATCGTCACGTGCACAAGCACCTTAGAAATCACATGGAGGAAGAAAACACACATCCTAGCTGGGATCACTGAGAACCAGCCACACCTCACCCAACCAACCTCAGCCAGCCCACTAGTTGATGACATACACACAAGGGAACCCAGCCAATACCAACTGATCCCAGCCACAGATGAAACTAGCAGAACCTACTCTAAGCTGTCATCCCACAGAATAAGATAAGACTAAGAATATGTTGGTTGTTTTGCTATACACCAATAAATTTGAAGTGATATTTGGCAGAGTAATAAATAACTAACTGATACACTCCTCTACAGTGGTGTGCTGTTTACAGAATGTTCACTGTGTCGCTAAATAAGGGAAGCATACATGAGCACCGCCATGAAGAAAACAGTAATATATCTGTCAGAATTTGTGCATGGCCACTACTGTATAAGCTGCATTTCTTTAGACTCTTCTAACTACAACCACACCAGCCAAGAGGCTATATCACAGAGCCCAGACAGCATGCATGCAGACTCTTAGCTGGACACTGAAAACTATACTGCATATCAATTACTTAATTCTCCAAGACAATGATTTTAAATTTCCTCAAAGTTTCTATACAGTGATTATAAGAAATTATCTGGATGTTTTCAACCTTAGCGACTAATAATATATGTTAACAAATATATAACAATTAACAAATAAAAATAAACAAATAATATGTTACACATAAACTTCAGCTATCTAAAATTCCTACCTTTGCAGAAATACAGTTTCCTACAGAATTGGCCATTGAAATGAATAAATGGTAATTTCTAAGGATACAATAAAAACAAATATTACCTAAAGCCTCAAGATTAGTATGCCATGTTTAATGCATTTTTTTTCCAAAAAAAAAAAAAATTGTGCTGTTAGGTAATAACCTACATAAAAAGCAAGTGTTTTCAAGCAAAAGTTGAGAAACATCATACAAATATTTTGTTGGCTTTTACCCTCCGTTCCTGTAAGGGGCCTTCTCTTGGAATTTGTCTAAGTGTGGGTCTCTTGAAGTACAACTGAGTTTATTCAGTATAATCTTTTAGACGATTTGAGAATGGAGTTAGGAAAAGATGAACTGTAAACTAGAGAGACAAACCACAAAATCAGATTTGCGCTTTCTGCCATAGAATATCTGAGATTGGTCTTCCACCTTCACAGGATTAAGAGATGGACATGGTTCTTCATGCAATGAAACTGCCATAGACACCCAAAACCCAAGTGAGCTCCCATGTTGGAGATGCACACAACACACTAAAAGGCACAAAGTCCAGAGGACGTGGAAGTCTTTGTATTTGGAATTTTTCTTGACCACCCCCTAAAGCATCTCTTTATCTAGGCAAGTCCTAATTTGGGTGTCTTATAATAAAACTGTAATCATTCATGCAGTGTTTTTCTGAGTCCTCCCATGAATTTCAAACCTAAGCACCCAGCTGGAACTTGTAGCAAACTGGGAAGACACATGGATTGTCTGGGAAACAAATTATGGCTGGTGTCTAAGGGGAGGGAAATGCTTTGTGAGGACTGTGTACTCTAACTGTGGAATCTGAGCTAACTCTACATAGGGTCGTTGTAGAGAGTAAACTAGTGTAAATTGGTATTTGGGGATGCTGATTGGTTAAAAGGAAATCTCCTTGTTTGGTTAAAAAAAAAAAAAAAAGAAAGCATGGAAGGCCAAGAGAAGTTAAAAGCATGAGTTTCCCATGGAAGATGGACATACAGAAAATTCACTGGCATCTAACTCACTGGCACCTTCTGGAGCCTCTTGGAATAAGACCTCAGCTTGCACCCTTAGGGACTGTTCCCTCTGCTGGAAATGCCTCGGGTATTAGACTGCTCCTCTCTGGCCCATGATAAATATCAGGAATTTGACCCAAGCACACACCAGAAGCTGGGAAAGCTTTCATATCCCTTTTACACACAGACTCCCAGCCTCCTGATTATAAATGAAGTCTGGTAGGACTGGTGGCAGATTCTCTTGGCTCTTCCTCTGGGAGGCGGTGGTTTTCCCCACCTGCTTTGGCCAACCAATCCCTATATTTTCATGTCTCTGTGTGTTTTTTCTCCACCACTCATATTTTCCAACCCTAAAGCAGCTTCATGGGCTACCATGCTAGATGTGATACACTTAGAGAACGTTTAAGAAGGATTAATGGTCAGGAAAGAGCTGCCCAGGGATGAGAGGGGGACCCTTTTAGGATATAATTAAACTATACATACTAAAATAAATAAATAAATAGAATAAGGCAGCAGAGAGAAGACAGGCTAGTAGACAGCAGAAGACTAGTGTTGGAAATCAGTAGTCATGGGCACTCAGGGACTGAAAAGAAAAGAAAAAAAACAAAGAGCAAACGCACCTGAGAAATTAAAGATGACTCTGTGAGAACCGGGGTTGGGGTGAAAAGAGCCCCAAGGCCTACACTTCATAGTCTGGGGAGTCAGTCACTCATCCAACAACTATCCATTAACTACTGCTCTGTATAAGATGCAGTGCTAGGTACTAAAACACTGTAGTAAATAAAAGACTGGATCAGGAGACAAGTCCTAACACATTACACCATCAGTTATGCAATCACAGCTCAACAAGGGCTTAATAAACAGATGTACAGATCAGTAATAAGCTAAGTGCACATTCCTCAGATCTGTATATTTTCATCTCTATTAGCAAACACATTATACATGCTACCAAGGAAGCAGAGAATAATGAATATTTTAAAGGGGTTTTGTCAGTAACAAAAAACTCAGATTGATCCTTATTTTATCTTCCACTAAAAACAGCATATTCTGCATACATCAATTTATTTTATGTTGTACAATTTTGATATGTATGTTAGTCATTCATACACTGGTAAAATAGTAATAAATTCATATGATAAAACAAAAAAACATTCCTAGCAGGTATTTGCTATGTCAAGATTTACCATATTTGTTTCCCAACATGCCTCAACATTCAGCTATAACTCCCATCAAAACTTTAAGTCATTTGATTCTTCTAAACTAGCAGGAATAAGACAACTCATGGTAATTAAAGAAAAAAGGAAAGGAAGCAAACAAATGCACCCCAAGTTGCCAAGTTGCTGACTTTGGGTTTAAAAAGATTTAGATATCTAATTTTGTCAAGACCCAAATTAATTTCAACCTTGTAAAAAATACTTTACTTATGTACTTGAGAAAGAGAGAAAGAGAAAAAGAAAGTACAAATGTGCACATGATATCATGGTGCACGGAGTGGAAAAACAACATTTGGAACTCAGTTCTTGCCATGTGGGCTTCCAGGGATTTAACTCAGGTCACCAGAATTTTCTGAAGGAGCCTTACCTCCTCAGCTATCTCACTGGCCTCCCTATTTCAACTTTTTAATAAATGTAACATTTTACAGGGTTGTGTTTCTTCAATTATTAATTATTTTGAAATCTTTAGAAAAAGTAGATTAATTTGAAGTTGCTGTCACATGAAAACTTTTCTAAAGAGTACTCAAAAAGACAAGCCAGAGTTTCTTACCTGTAGTCATCTAACTGCACCAAAAATCGGACGATGTCATGATGAGCTTTCAGTACAAGCAGTTCAGTATAGGGATTCTGGGTTTGGTCCTCACCTATTGGCTGCAAAGCAGATTTCTTGTAATGAAAAAAAAAGGAAAAAGATAAAATCATTTACATGATTTTACATTTACATGCCATTACCTGACATACACTTAAGAACAAAAGACGTTATGTTCTAATACTAAGTAGTAGTTCCTACACAGTATCAGCTGAACAACCTGCCATTTCTACACGAAACATTTCTCCTACCATAAATTTGAGTACTTTCAAGTCACAATAGATTAGCAAAGAGTGAACTTCACTTTATTGAGTTTCAATAAACCTGACTCAAAAAATTAATGGGCCGATCCAAATCAGTTATTTTAGGAGAGTTTCTCAATTAAAACTTGTCAGAATCAAAGCTGCAAATACAGATTAAAATACCTCATTACAGGCTCTCAGATGTCTGCTAAATGAATACAGGAAGGAATGCAATCATTCAGAGTTGTGAGTTTGATTCTGGGCAACAATATGAAGATAACTCTAACATGTACAGAGTATTATCTATCAGACACAATGCTAAACATACATCATGAAATCTAGTAATTCTGGAAGGTTAAATCTTACTAACTTCATTTCTGGAGTCAGAATCAGTCGATTTCATCACAAAAATCCTTGTTCTTTTTTTCCCTTTTCATGTGTATGTGTACACATGGGCCATATATGTGTGTGTTCACATGTGTAGGGCACACATATGCAGGTGTTGTTCGGTGTTTGCGCATGCAGGTGAAAGCACATGTGTGTACTTGCTTATGTAGGTCTGAGGTTACATCAAGAATTTTCCTCCACTGCTCTTCCACCTTATTCATGGAGGCAACCCAAAGCTTGCTGATAGGGCTGGTCTAGACAGTCAGCTTGTTCTAATGATCCCCAGTCTCCACCTTCTGGGGCTAGAATTATCAACAGGGCTCCATGCCTAGATGGCCTTTCACCTGAATTCTAGGGACATCTCCCCGACCCCCAAACCCTTGTTCTTAACCTCCAAACCAGGCTTTCTCCAATTTGACACTACAGTTTGAACTAAATAATTCTTCGTTGTTCGGAGATCTTTGTGCATCCCTAGTTGCCATATACCAGATGCAAATAGGAAACGCAAAGACCCATAGTCATCAAAAAGTTCTGCAGACACTGTTAAATATCAGGGAGAGAGGAAAATTCTCTAGGATGGAGAACCACTTAAATCACAAGCCTGAATATAATGTTCTTGCATGAATTAGGCAAAATCATAGGTTGTGATAATGTACACACTCAAAGCAGTTATGCAAGCAAATTAAGTGCTTTTACATGGAATGATGAGAATTAACATGCATTAGTGTTTTCTGAAAAAGTCTATACTACAGCAGCAATTCTGCACTTATCCTGTCTTCCTACTATCATAGACTCAAATGGGGGAAAGTGGGAAAACTGAAAAAAAAGGAATAAACTCTCCCACACATGAAAGATGGCCAAGAATGGCAGAACTGGTTAATCAAACTATATGATTAACCAAATCATCAGATTAGTTCAAATTGTCATATATGTGCTATATGGCTCTTCAATTAAGTCTTCCAAAAGCTAAACCATTTCAGACTCATCTAAAATAAGTGATTTCAAAAAATATATATACATCAACAGCAACGACAGGAGGAAGTTAAAACGGAGAAGTCAGGTTGCTTACTCATAATACTAATTTTTTTCCACTTCAAGCATTAAAAACACTTCCTGAGAAATAAAACGTAATATGAACTCTTTTATGCAGCAAATGAAGTTCCAGAACTCAACATTTTTAAGGTGGCGAAATTATTCCACTATTTCAAACATGAATGTCATTACGTAGGGAGTGTATTTAATTCTTCAAGACCATGAAGTGTGATTATGGAATAACAGCAGTAAAAGAAAAAGTTCTTCGCTTGACTTGCGAACAAAGCGTTCGTTTAAAGGTCTGGTTTCTTTTCGGTTTTGGAAAGGTACCGAACCTGTGTCCCTTAAGCAAGTGCCAGAAGTTGGAAAGAGGCGCCAATTCAGCCATCAAGAGAGGGGCGTGGCCGTCGCCCCAGTCGGTTTCCGGTCAGTGAGACTCTAGACAGGCGGCCCCCGCCCCCGCCCCCGCCCCCGCCGCGCGCGCGTGCTCCCGCAGACCCCGCCCCCGCCCGGGCGGCCGCCGACCCAGCCGGCGCGGAGCCGGCCCGGCGGGCGGGGCGGCACGGAGTACCTCGGCTAGGCCCTGGGGCTCGCGGCCTCCGCCGATCAGCCATCGCAACATCCGGGCGACGGTGGCTGCAGGCTCCGGTAGGCCCCGAGACCGCCGGGCCGCGGCTCAGTGGCGATCTCCCGGGGGCGCCGAGCAGAGCCCGCGCAGCGGGAAGGGCTTCGCTCCTGGAGCGCGGGCGACCGGCCGCACAGGCCCGGCTTGGGGCGCGCGCGGGTAGCGCGGCGGCGACGGCGGCCGAGTTCCGCGGCGCGCGGCTCCCAGTGAGCACGCGCGGGGGCGCCGTCCGCTGGGCGCAGGAGCTGAGCAGCTGGAGCGGCCCCTGGTGGAGGAGCGCGGCACAGCCGCCGCAGCCTGCGGGGCCCGCGCACACCCCAATCGTTGTGATTGGTGATAGGCTCTTGAATGAAGGACCAGAAACCTGTTTCCCAAGAGCTAGATCGAGAAGGTGTACCTGCGAAGGTTGTTGCATCTGGACGAATCTAGTGGCACGTGTGTCCACCAGGATAAATACAGTGTTCAGTCTGCATAAATCCTCATGGTGACCCTATATCTCCAATTATATAGATCAAAAAAATTGAAGGTCTGAAAGTTTAGGTAATTTTTATTATTTATTCAATTGTGCGTGCGTAAAACCACGGACAAATTCGGGAACCACCATGGACCGCCTCCATCTCCTTGTTTACTCTGCCCCGGGATTCACAGGCTCCGCCCACCAGGACCAGAAACGCAGGCTGCCCCCGCTTCCACCCGGCGTCTATACATGGGGTCTAGGATCCGAACTCAGGACCTTCCGCCTGCAAGGCAGAGGCTTAACCCCTGAGTCACCTCTCCAGCCCCAAGTTTAGGTAATTTGTCTAAGGATGAAAGTCAGGATGTAGCTACGGTGGAATTGGAACCCGATTTGTAAATTCAAAATTAGCTATTGATTATATCCTATTAATAAGATAGTTTTCCAAAAGGAAAGAAAAAGCACATCACTTCCTGTCTCGCTTCTTTCTTTCTTCCAGGGCTGGAGTTGGAACCCAAGGCCTTGGATCTGCTGCTCTACCACACAGTCCATCCTTACCCCTAAACATTTGATTTCGATTACTTATTAAGTAATCAGGGTTCTGTAATTCTACACCATGGCTGCATATAAAAATTACCCTGAGTAGTTTTTGAAAAATGTAGCTTCCCGGCTTTCACAATAGACTTACACAATCTCCATGGTTGAAACATAGACATCAGGGTTTGGGGAAATCTTGTTAGCTGTTTCTATGACATGGTAAGACTTGAGAGTTACTGGTCTGATGATTTGTTATGTACAATATTTTTTTGTAAAAGTCCATAGATGTATTTGTGCACATCATGCGTGTGTGTGTGTGTGTGTGTGTGAAAGAGAAAGAATCAAGTGAGGCTCCTAGCAGTAAATTCTTATAGAGAACCTATTTAAAATTCCCATCCACTGCATCAATTCAATAAATATGTATAGGACACAGTTGTACCAAAGATTCAGTACATATAATTAGTGCTTTTTAGGAACAAACCACAAGGTCCTAGAAAGTAAAAAATCAGAGTCATATATCCTACTTTAAGATGTACTAATGTAGGCAAATGCCTGAAGTGACAGCCCCAGAGAACTCTGGAAACTCTTGTAATTCTTCATACTTTCTGAATACACTTTCCAGGGGTACATTTCCAAGTTTTTGCATCATTGTGACCAAAAGAAGGACATAAGAAGTCATTTGACTCATGGTATCACAGATGTCAGTCCCATATCATGGAGAACGTCATAGCAGTTTATGTCATGGCAGGCCAGGAGCCAGCACTCAGCTGGCTCTGTCCTTCCCCCCACCCCCACACACCTTTACTTATCTTAGACCACCAGCCCATGGAGTGCTGCCACCCACATTAAGAGCAGATCTTTCTCCCTCAGTGAATTCTCTCCCTTGGGTGGTTCTAAATCCCATCAAGACGACAGTGGTGAATAAACACCACACAAACATCATGTAGAAAGCTCTCTTCCATTAGTGTCCAAATCACAGTTCACACGCAGTGAAAGATGTACAGGAGGTGGAGTAGGCCCAGCCAAAAGAAAGGCTCGTCTTCAGTGACATGAAACCCAAGGACATCAGAATGACAGTTCCAGAAAGAGTATTTTTCAAGCAAGGCCAGCTGGTTACCCACATGGCCTAAATTGTATCCTGATTTTCCACTTTTTTAATGGGCTTAACCACTATCACAACACTTAAATCTAGGGAACATTGGGGCTGGAGAGGTGGCTCAGGGGTTAAGCCTCCGCCTTGCAGGCGGAAGGTCCCGAGTTCGGATCCCAGATCCCACGTATAGACGCCAGGCGGAAGCGGGGGCGGCCTGCGCTTCTGGTCCTGGTAGGGCGGAGCCTGTGAATCCCGGGGCAGAAGGAGGTGGAGGCGTCCATGGTGGTTCGCGAATTCGTCCGTGGTTCTACATATACACAGACACACACACAACACACACAGACACACACAGACACACACGCGCACACACATACACATGCACATGCACACAGTTGAATAATAAATAATAATAAAAAAAAAAATCTAGGGAACATCCTGCTGTTCTGTGAAAGCACTTCCAGGTATGAGTTCTTCCTTCATTCTTCTGTCCCAGATATGGGAGGACTTGGTGAAATATGATAGAGTGGTATTAATGGGGATAATTTAATTTCTATTGGGCAGCTAGTGCAGTTAGGAATGTCTGGTCCCATGGGAACCATGCCCACCACCTCTCCAGTCTTTACCTTACTTCCCTGGTGACCCCTAGGTAATGCCAGACTATAAGATTGTGGCTCCATCCATCACCTCTCTCTTCCATGCAGTCATCCCATGGCAACTCTGTCCTCTCCTAGCCAGGTGCTCATGGCAGCTGTCCTTGTTCTCTCTGATCTTGAGCTACTCTGCTCTGATGCTCTCCGCCTTAAGGCTGTGGCTTCCTCTTTACCTCCCTTGGACCAAGTGTCTAAGAGTTGCTTCCCTTTCCTTTCATTTTCAATAAAATCCCTATTTTAGCCTCTCAACGTGTTCTGGTTCTATGTTCAGCTCCAGAACACAAGAACCCCAAAGAAGAATCCCCACATCAGTGTCATCATACCTAATCTCAAGCTATACTACAGAGGCATAGTTAAAGAAAACATTACTGGCACAAAAAAAATGAGACATATAATTTAATGGATTATGATACAGGACCCAGATATAAATCCATACAACTATAGCTACCTAGTTTTTGACAAAGAAGCCAAGATTATATATTGGAGAAAAGTCAGAGTCTTCAACACATGGTGTTGAGAAACCTGGAGATCAATATGGAGACTAATGATGCCAGATCCTTAGCTCTTATATTACAAAACTCCAAATGGAGCAAGGACCCCAATGTAAGTACTCATACACTGAAACTCCTCGAGGAAAATGTAGGGTGTATACTTTAACATATAGGCACAGGTATAACAAGGCACAGGAAACAAGACCAACAACTAACAAATGGAATCTCATGAAACCAAAAAGTTTCTGCACAGCGGGGCTGGAGAGGTGGCTCAGTGGTTAAGCCTCTGCCTTGCAGGCAGAAGGTCCTGAGTTCAAATCCTAGACCCCATGTATAGACGTTGGGACACACACACACATACATACATACACACACACGCACACATGCACAATTGAATAAATAATAATAATAATAAATAAAAAAATTTAAAAAAAAGTTTCTGCACAGCAAAGGAAACTATCAACTGAGTGAAGAGGCAGCCCACGGAATGGGAGAAAATACTCATCTGCTGTGTATCTGACAGAAGACTAGTGCCTAGAACTTCAAAGTACAAAACATCAGGAGAATAAACAAATCAATTATAAATGGGCTGTGAGGGGCTGGAGAGGTGGCTCAGGGGTTAAGCCTTTGCCTTGCAGGCGGAAGGTCCTGAGTTCAGATCCTAGACGCCGGTCAGAAGCGGGGGCGGCCTGCGCTTCCGGTCCTGGTAGGGCGGAGCCTGTGAATCCCGGGGGAGAGTAAACAAGGAGGAGGTGGAGGCGGTTGAGGGTGGTTCCCCAATTCGCCCGTGGTTCTACACACACACACACACACACACACACACAATTGAATAAAGATAATAAAAAATTTTTTTAAAAAATGGGCTGTGAAACTAAGCAGAGAAATATAGGGCCAACGAGACTGTTCAGTGGGCAAAACACCTGCAAGTCAACCTGGGTCCCCAGAAGCAGAGGTGGAAGGAGAGGTGGGAGTGGTTGATGCGCATGTGTACATGAGTGAAACAGTCAAAACACTAGTCAACTAAAATAACTAAAAGAAAATATCCCTCTCTACTCCATTTCACATCTTTCTACCTTCCCACCAGTTGACTCTAATGGGTAGTTTACTATTCAGGATCAAAAAGAGAAGCATGGAGTATCAGAAAGCACTAGATAATACTGGAAAGGAAGGAAATCAGGAAAGCTTATATAAACTCACAGACTCTCCCATCCACCTGTGTACGCATGATCTTTCCTTAATACCAAAATGTTTGAAAACTGAACTAACAGAATTCTGCCCAGATTCAAGACTAATTACTGGGTAGGGCAAACCCAGTTAGCACTACAGAGACATTAAAGCTGAACTGACATTTGGATCATGGCTAACAGAAAAAAAGAACTTGTGCCCAGGGATAGTCAGGTTTAATTGCTTGTTAAAACAGAAATGCAGCATTCTTCACAGGACTTAAATAAAGCAAGTTTTATGGGTCATATTCCAATGTCTGGGAATAGTAACCAAAATTACCCGGTACATGAAGAAACATACACACAATCTCAACTGATGTACAAAAACACAATCGATGCCAATGATAAAATTGTAAACTTACTGGAATTATAAAACTTTAAAATAACTTATGAAAGCACTTAAATGGCAATTGTAAGCATTCTTGATAGAAGCATTATAGTAGAATATATCAGAAAGAAATCAAAACAGAAAATAGAGAAACCAAATAGAAGCTGGAATTAAAAATATTTTTAATATTAACTTACAATATGGACTCTGTATAGTGGAAACGACAAAAGGTCAGTGAACCTGAGTGGAGAAAAATTAATGAAAGCCAAAGTTGGGCTGTTTAAAAATATTACTAAAGTTGATAAGCTCTCTAGCAATGAGAAAGACACAAGTTAGGAAGGTAAGCAACAAAAGAAGGCATAGCACTACAGACCCTGCAGACATTAAAAGAGTAATAAGGAAATAATATAAACAACTGTGTCCACATAGCAACCTCAATGAAAAGCTCAGATAAAACAATGTAAATATTCTCATAACCATTCACAAAACTGGATTCATAGTTTAAAATATTCAGAAAAAGTTTTCAGGCCCAAATAGATAGATAGATAGATAAATGAGATGCTTTTAAAGTATATAAAGGACAAAGAAAATAGAACATAAGATATTAAGAGCCAAGAAGAATATAGTCCCTATAATCAAAAACTTACAGATATTAGCATGCCACTGAGTAGATGGCTGTACTTTAAGAAGAAAAGTTGAACAGTGGTAGATGATCATATACAAATTATTACTGAGAAAAATGAAGGGATAATTTCTAAACTGACTTAAATATAATCATCAGAATCCTACAGATCAGTGCACAATATGTATTGACTAATATTAAGATGATAACTTATGCTATGTATATTTTACCACCACTGAATATAATCACTAAGATGAGATGAGGTTTAAAAAGTTAACTTGCATTTTGTGAGCACACATGTATACACATTTCCCTCAAATTGTATCAGGAACTTACAGTGCAAACAGAACTGTGCTCCTTTTTCCAATCCCAGCCCAGTGCCACTCCAAGGCAAAACCATTTTCAAGGTTGTGTCAAGCTTCTTTCGCAATGGGCCACACTTACACTCTCTCTTAAGCTGTCATTCTGAAGTCTCTGAAATCATTTTCAGAGTGTTGATTTCTTATGCTAGATGAGGACTAACACTGAAACCTTTCCCCAGAGAGCCTCATGTTTAAACTTCATCACTTCATCCCTTGCCTACATCCTGTACCTAGGACTCTCAATGTGGGTATTACAAAAATTTGGTTAGTCAATACTTCATGTTCAACAGCCTTGTAACTGTAGTGTTAGGTGATAATGTCACTTAATATTGAGAAACATGGAATATACCTATGATGGAATACTGCCAAATGTATATGGAAAATATCTTAAACCAATGATATTTGTAATACACTTAAACTGTCTAACAACATAGTTCAGGTAGTCTAACTTACCTTAAATATGCTGTGACCACCCCATTATCCTATAACTGGGCAACATCATCTAATAAAATGCCAATTATATATTTTCTCAAAAGTGTTGAAAGCTTCTTGAAACTTGAAACATTTACTTTATTGAAAGTGAAACAGAATGGCTGTATGAGTACATTTTGTACCAAGAAGAAGTAAAAAAAAAATGACAAATTGAAGTATGTTGTATATTTCATAAAACTGAGCAGAATGTGGTAGTAGAATTTTAAGTGGAGTTCTCGGCTCTACCTCTAATGGCTTCTCATTCATAATTATAGTATTTGTAATGAGTGGTGATAACAGAAATTCACCATAGCATATTCCATTGTCTGATTAGATTCAGACTCTTACTTAATGACTTATTAATCAACCACAATCAGTCAATAGTGTATCACATTAAATCTCTGAACAACATACACAAAAGATTTCTATTTTCTGTCTATGTAATCTGTGGAGCAATCTTTAACAATGTGAGTCCATTCAAACATCCATCCACAGTTCTATTACACCTGCAGTTCTATTAGTAAAGGTCAGCTTAGGTTAGTTACTGTCAGCAGCAAGAAAACTGCAGGAATACATGATCTTAATTGCTTTACTGTTACTATCACTGTGCCTATTTAGAATTCTGGTACATGAAAACTCCAAGATACTAAATCTCTATTTAAGTAACCAAGAAGCATTACTTAAGTTTGGATTCTTACCTAGGAGGCAACTTTATTATTATATTACAGATGACCATACTAAGATACTTCATAAATCAGTAATTGGTGATATATTATATATGAAAATTACTTTACCACTTACTCCACTATACCATCTTTATGGGCATGAGCAATTAATGTGACAATGAATACAATATTCTATTGGGTATTCACAGCTAGGAACTATAAATACCAAACAACAGTGTTGTGCTGTAACTGGATAAAATGTAGGGAAAATAAATTTATAATTTCTTTAGTTTGCTTGTTCATCTAGAAAATAATTCTCAACCTTGTTGTAAAATAGAATCACCCAGAAAACATCAAACAAAAGCTACCTGGAATCTTATGTGATTGATGGAAAGATTAGCATCGACATTAAATTTTCGTAAGTTCCTCAGATGACTATAATGTGCTCCTAAAGTTAAGAAAGCCATTCTCTATAATTACATGGTTTGTGTGCATGTGTGTGTGCGCACACGTGTGTGTGTGTGTGTGTGTGTGTTTCAAGGAAGAGAGAAAGTACATTTAGAAGTCTTTATTTTATTTCCTATGTAGCTGGAAGTTAAAGGAAAAAATTTTAAATAATCTTTATTTCATCTTAATGATGCGGACTAAAACACTTTAAAAGGACTGTCATATTTTGAACATACATACATTTGTTTCAACTCCATATTCTTGGGATGAAGTACATGGCATATACACTTTTAAATTATTGTATTTTTCTGCACAATTTCTTCTGCTAAACTGTGTTGAGTAAAATCCTGTAGAGATTCCCAGGTCTAATTAGCAGCCCAAATGTCTTCTTGCTGTGTCTGTGAGGCTGAGCACCTGCCACTGAAGGCTTGAACTTCTCTCTGGGGCTGCTTCGCTGCTGGTGAGCAGCACTCACAAGGTAGTTAAACTAGCCTTGAAAACATACAGCTTCTTCCTTCTTTCAAGATTAGACAATGGTCTCAGGAAAAAAGATTCACAACTCTCTGGAAGTATTGCTATAGCCACAGATCTCAAAACCGTCTTTTGATTCAATTAGCAAAGGGTTTCCTTGGGAACAAAATTACTCACCCTTATTCATCTCTCTGCTTCCTCCCTTCTCTACGGTCACTGAGGACACAAAACTTATTTGGTACATAATACCAGAGATGACATGATGAGTTTCCCAGATTTTTTTAAAGCAACCCTTTAAACAAGCCCTTTTAAAAATCAATCCTTTATTCCCTTTTAGCGTAACAGTGATTTTAGCGTAACAGTGTTCAAAAGCTCATCATTGTTTCTACATATTATTGCTCAGAGTTTAAATCTGCTTTTCAAATGTTTACAGACACAATTTGTTTTTCCAGCTCCTTAAAGTACAGAAGATTGTAAGTTTTCCTAGCTACATTATGCTGCTAGTTTTGTTACTCTAATAGAAAAACAGCAGTTCTTCAAAAATTTTTATAAAGTAACTGTAATCCATTATAGAAAATTGGGGAAATATGTGAGAGAGAAATTGCCTGTAATTCTCCTGCCTTTTAAGCCATTCCTAGCATTTGGATGTATTCTAGGCATCTGTCTCTGCATACAGTCATACAGCAGGTTGATTTCTCTATTCTGTGCTCTCCATTTACCATCTTAAACACTTTGTGTCGACAAACAGCATTCATATCTTTCTCATTAATTTCTTTCCATTGTCCAGATTATAGCTAAAGAGCACCTCTTAATTAGCACCTCATTTTAGGGTATGTTTCCTTGCAATTACTTCCATAGAATCTATTCTTCTATACAGCATTAGCCATGGTGTAAATATTTTACTGTCTTCCACACAAGGCTATAACTGCATGAGAGCTGAGATCATGCATATCCACTCTTACCCATTGTTATATAACCTCAACATACCCTAAAACATAGTAGTCACTTATGTTTGATCAGTATTTGTTGACATGTCAACCACTATGAATGTCACTATGTCAACCAGTATGAAGTTGTTGAAAAAAGAAATGCTTTTATCTTTTTTGATGGCCATTTGATGCTCTGCCCAATGTTTATTACTGTACCATACTTATCTAGTTCCTATGTTGAATATTGTAATGTTTATAATTTATGATATCTTAACAACTTTCTTTGTGCAGTAACATTTCAACATTTACATTTCTTTAGAACAGCTTCCCAAAAACGGAATTGCTGGATCAGAAACAAATATATTCTTACAGTTTTTGATCCACACTTCTGAATTGTTTTACCATTTAAGTTACCCAAAGCAACTAAATAGTGTGCCTGTTTTCTTTTCCTCCTGCTTTCAGCATTTTTAAAAAATGTTAAGAAGTCAGGTGTGATGGTATGGCATGCTCGTGTTGAGCTGTCTTCAACCTGCAGATGAATGCAATATTGACTAATGTAATAACCATAAGGCTACAGTTATAGTAAGTTTATGTGTGGTGGCATATGCTCCTAAAATCCTGCACTTAGGAGGCTGAGGCAGGGGTCATGGGTTCAAGGCCAGCCTGAGCTGTATAAAAGAGCCCTATCTCAAAAATATATTCACACGTGTTAAAGTGGCTTGTTAAAACATAATACATTCATGTATTAACTGTCGTCCTCAGTTTAGAAACGTTGTTGCTCTACTAAAAAAAGCACTCATACGAACATGAGAACAATAAAACCTATAACTAAAATGCAAATTGAAATAATTATTTTCATATATTATTAGCAACAGTTTTTGAGATAGTGTCTCACTATGTAGCTCATGTTGGCCTTGAATTCATTATAATTCCTTGACCTTTTGAGCACTGGCATTACAAACATGCCATAATAAAAGGTGACTTCCTTTCTCAGGAAAAGTGGTCCAGGACTGTTAACACTCTAGAGTGTCAAGAACCTCAGTTCCTCCTATATAACTTTACTCCATGTGGCCTGTTTTGTGGCCCAAGGTAACAAAATCTTAGTTCAAACAGCAGCAGGACAGATGAAGGAATGAGAATAAGAGCCAAATGGTGCATCCCATTTGTCTCTTAAGAGTATTTTCTGGAAGATATTCCAAGATATTTCCATTTACAATCCATTAACCAAAACTTAGTGATATGAACTCAAGAAGAAAAAGGAAAACAGAAACTAATTTGAATCAATTTTATTGCTGACATTAAAGATGGATATGTGAAACTATTAGTTTCTATCATAGATATTGTAATTCAGTTCAAATAATCTATAGATAACATGTAGATTTTTAGCATTTAAATATTGAAGTGTCATCAGTTTCTAGCCAGAGCTTCCAGCAGATGCTATAGTGACCAGTTGACAAAAAATGTGGCTTCTTCCAAATGTATTCTTAAAACTTTATTGTGTGTGTGAGAGAGAGACAGAGACAGAGAGAGACAGATGGGAGGGGGAGAGGATGTGTCACAGCACAGGTTAGAGGAGAACTTTTATAGAGTTGAATCTTTTTCCACTTTTATATGGCTTCCAGGATTGAACTTAGCTCAACTTACATGCAGGTTACCCACTGAGCCATCTTTCCAGATCCAAGTGTATTTCTCTTGTTTGAATATCTCTGCAACATTTCCACCAGTCATCTGACCACAAACACAAATTAGCTAGAAAGTCAGGCTGAAGACAGTGGACAAATATTTTATCCTCCAAATTGAATCATTGTCTATTTTCAACTGTATTTAATTTTCTTTCCTATGGGGACAATTAAAAGACTCTAAAATATTGATTTATGTATTCACATTTATTGAACATCTACTATCACATATCAAACTAGTGGATAATTAACAGAAAAAAATGATACCATAAATGAGCTTTCCATTAAATATGATATTACTTAAGGTTTTAGTTACTGTAGCAAAATGCTTGACCACAAGCAACTGGAGGAAAGATTTTGTTTGTTTGTTTTGCTTTGGCCTGCAGTTCTACAGATTTAGAAGCATCGACCTCTCGTGTGGGGAGAATGTGTTGGGACAGAGTGCTCGCCTCACACGGGCAAGGAAGCAGAGAAAGGAGAATACAGGAAAAAGTCGAGGCAAGATACAGCCCCCAGGACACAGCCCACTGACCTATTTCCTCCACCGAGGCTCCACCTCCTATCGTTCGTCCGTTCCCTGCAATGTTATATTGTCAAGCTGTTCATCAGGTCAGAGCTCCGTGCACTAATCCTGTCTGGAAAGGCCATCGGACTCGTCCAGATACTTTACTAATTTAGTCAGCTCTCAATCCAGTGAAGCTAACACAGAAGATTAGCCATCATACTTAGAGAAATACAGATCTGAAAAATTCCCAAATGGGATACAATTAAGCCTTAAAGTAGTCAAAATGTTTCTGAGAACGACATTTGTTATATAACATAAAAATACTATGGATAAGGACATTAGCAACTCCTATATGTATTTATGTTGTTATACTATTTTCTGACAGCGTAAAAGCGTCTTTTATTATCAACATTCATCAAGTGAAATGCATTTAGTGAAAAGTACTAACCACTGAATGCAAATGAACTCCTTCAAACAGGGTGTGGCATTGTTAACTACTCAAATGCTTTCTCCCTCACTTGACCCTGTTGACGTAACCAACTCTTCTATGAGTTTTTAAGATCGGAAGAAACAAAATTAAAAGAGGAGAACATTATTACTACCATAGATGCAAATTTGTCATTTGTTTTTGGCTTCGCTTCTTATTTGGCTTGATTCTCAGTTCCTATTGCATCTCATAGCTTAATGAAGAATTTTAGGTATCCTATGTTATATGTTCCCTATTTCTCTTAAGAGATTAAAAATATTGTTTGGAAAAATAGGAAAGAGAAACCTCCATGATGTAGATTATTGAAATCAGGAAAATATCTCGATCTGTGTTTGTTCTGTATAATTACTATTAAATCAATAAAAAGGACAAGATAAAGGGTATTGTCCTGAAGGAGGAAGTGAGATGACTACCACATAAAGACTTGCAGTTTTAGTGAACTGTGATGTCCCTAAAAGCCCCCAGGTGGCATTACAACCTTGCTTTTCCTAAGTTGTTTGTTTTCACATGGCACAATAGTCTCTAACAAGAAATTCCTCTTTGCTCCAATAGTAAATGTGAGTATGAAAAATATTTCATTTTGAGCAAGTTTAATTTTGAAATAGCTATGTAAAAATGTTTTGATTAAAATAAGATAAAGCACTTCTGAATAAATAATTCATAAACCAAAATTTCCCAAAAGAATAAAATGTAATTTTTCAGAGATACTGTTTGAAGACAGCAAATACATGTTTTAAATATGTATACATTCAGTATAAATTTAACTACAATTAAATAATCTCAGTGAGAAATAGGTTTCTTTGCAACTTATATATATATATATATATATATATATTATATATATATATATGTCTCTAGAAAAAAATGTTAATTTCTTAGCTCATATGCTATGATTTTTAAAACAAAAACATTATTGGAATAGGGATGGCTCAGTGATATCATCCCTGGCCATCCCAGGCACACACCCTCAAGTACATTTATACATACACAACCATGCACATGTGCCAACCCACATGCAAACAGACATATACACTTACATGTACACCATACAACTGTAAATGAAAGAAAAAATAAGAACATTATATTTAGAAAATTAAAAAATATTTTTCAGATATTCAACAAAATAGGAGAGCACTGTTCAGTTAATGTCAACTAATGGAATCTGTATAGTTGAACAGTATAATTTCAGATACTTCATAAATACAATCAATAGCAAATTACCGTAGTGAATATGAAAAGGAAAAGAAAAAACATAATATGCTGTTATTTATATTTATATTCAGTAAAACTTCCTTAAATTTCTCTCATATGTATTTATATCAGGTTTTTATATCTAAGCGTCCTATAAATTACTTTGAAGGAATAAACTACAAATTTATCAAACTGAGTTTCAGTGGTAGGTACCATAATCATTTACATAAAATTATATTTATTTTACTTCATTTACTGAAGAATCAACATAATTTGACTAAAAAGGAAGGTTGCCATTTAACTTATAGTATTTAGTATTTGTCTTTCTAAATTTTTCATACCTACTGCTTAACCAAATTATCTGTAGCATAATATGCTAAAAGATTCAAACAAAATTGTAGCATTAAGAAGAAACTCTTTGAGATTCAGTTGAAAGATTTGTACCAGGTTAAAGTCTTTTTCTAAGATATTGACAGAAATTCTTATGTCTGCATTTAAATTGACCAATTAAAATTATCTTTAAATCACTTATTTTTATCTATATTTAATGAATTTATTTTATTTTAAATGTGTAGTCCATTTCAACATTATCCCAGTTGCAGTCAGGTATTTAAATTTTTTCATGAGTCGTTATTACTTTCTGACATGGTTTAAAATATGAATTGTCCCCCATAAGCTCATGGGCTTGAATCTTCTGTCCTTTGGGAAGGTGGTGAACCTTTAAGAGATGGAGCCTTGCTGGAGGAAGGCTGTCTCAGAGGGTGGGCCTTGACGTTGATTACCCCCAACCTACTTCTAGGAGAGGTCTGCTCTTGCAATTGGCAGTTTTGCAGCTCTTGGCCTCCTTGATAGGTGTGACTTATGTCACCTCCAGCTTCTTCCAGCCATGCCTTTTCTGCCATAGAGGACTGTATCTCCCCTCTGGAACTGTAAGCTGAATAAATCTCCCTTTAAGTTGTCTGAGCCTGAGTGGTTGCCTCATAACAACAGAGAAGGAGTAACTGGTACACTTTTTTTCCCCTTCGGTGTTAGGGTTGAATCTACTCACCTACTACTGACATACCCAGCCCTGTTAGTAAGTAATCTTAGCCCCAGATTAAAAATACTAAGGGAATTGATTGTCCCTATAATACATTACTTCAGTATATCTTTCCAGTCCATCAAATGTCTATACTTTTTTAGAAGCAGGACAACAATAACAATAAACTTAGGCCTCCTAACGACTTTCCCTTTAAAGTCTTTTAGAATGTTTTTAAAGAAAGGCCATGATCTCAATGGGAAAACCTGAGTAATCAGAGAACAATCACTTGAGAAAGACACTATCACTATGGTGTCTATGGTGCCTTTTGGTGTAAGATGGGCTCCAAACCCTTTAGAATTAATTGATTAAATAAAGTTACATTGGTTAAATTAGAAGCCACAGCTATAGCTTGAAAAAGTATTTACTCTACTAAACATATGGAGACTATTCTTTACATCCATGACTCCAAAGTCTGAATGATTCTATGTTGGGATTGATAATAGTACTTTAATCTAGGGATTTTTAAGCCCTTTGTCAGAATTGACACATTTTTGTACTTTTCCTGCATTTAATCATCAAGACCAAAATTAGACCAGTAGATCAAACCAATAGCTTTGAATATTTGGACACATTTGTTTTTCTTCTTTAAAATAAATATTTCTGCAATATGTAAAATCAATTCATGATGCTGTGTGTTGCAATTCACCTGCATGGTTGCTGATAAATTACCACCAAACAGCTTAAGGGAACAAGGGGTTTATTTCCTTATGACAGTCTGGTTACAGTTCTCAGTCCAGATTAATGGGAGAGCACGCACCAATACCAGGGCCAAGGGAACTGGCCACACCATCACCATATAACAGCTGAGAGATGGACAATCCTTACTTGCCAGACCAGCATGTCTGGCTAAGTGAACAGAAGGATACCAACTTCCTCAACCAACTCTCAATGCTTTATTCATCTGTTCAGGGCCTAGTCCCACTCACCATAGGCCGAACCTTCCCCATCAGCTAGACAATCTCCTGTAGGTTTGATCTGGGCCTAACACAACCACTAATTCTCTACAAATGTGCCCAGAGCTCAAACCCTCACCAGTCAAGTTAACACCTGTGCCTAACTATGACACGTGTTAATGTCATCTCAACACTAAATGCTTCTAAGTATACCGCTACAAAATAAGGACAATTGGGGCTAGACAGGTGGCTCAGGAGTTAAGCCTCTGCCTTACAGGCGGAAGGTCCTGAGATTGGATCCTAGACACCCGGCAGAAGCGGGGGCGGCCTGCGTTTCTGGTCCTGGTAGGGCGGAGCCTGTGAATCCTGGGGCAGAGTAAACGAGGAGGTGGAGGCGTCCATGGTGGTTCCCGAATTCATCCGTGGTTCTACACACACTTACATACATACACACACATACATACACACACACACAATTGAGTAAATAATAAATAAAAAAAATTCAAAATAAGGACAATTTTGATATGTGATCACAATGTGATCACAGCTACAAAATCAGCAGTGATTCTTTACATCACTTGATATGAATGTTAAATTCTTGTATTTGTCTAAAGATGATATAGTTTTACATTTATAGGGTTTTGCTTTACTCTGCTTTCTCAGTGCTCACTGAATCCAGGGTTTTATGCATACTTAGGCAAGAGCTTTGTTGCTGAGCGGCACCCCCAGCGCATTTGTTAATCATTTTTAATACTTCCATCTGTTTCACTCAAAGATAGCATTTTATGTTTGGATTTAAAATACTTTTTCTTGTTTTTTATACATGTCTGTTCTGAATTGGCCCCTTAGTTGTAATGGTCTTATATATAAGTCATTACACCCCTCCAATATGTATTTAGGAACTTCTTTTTATTACACATTTTTTTGCCTAATCATACAAGCTCAATAGATATCCCCCTCCTTTCTCTCCCCCTCCTCTCCCCGTTATCCCCCTCCTCCCTCCTTTCCATCCCCCAGAGCATTAGGAACTTTTAAAAAACTTTACTTTATTGTGTGTGTGTATCAGAGGGCACTGTGTGTCCTTGTGGAAGACCAAGAATGACTTCAGGAATCATCCTGGATTGCGTCTATCTTCTTTTTGTTTTGCCCTGGGATTTCCCAGGCCCCACCCACCAGGGCTGGAAGTGCAGGTCACTGCCATTTCCATCTGGTGTTTGTACTTGGGATCTGGAATCCGAACCTAGGATCTTCTGCTTGCAAGGCAGACTCTTAGTCCCTGAGCCATCTCTCCAGTCCTTTTAAAGCACTTCAATAACTATTTCAGAAATTATCCTTGCGTTTTCACCTCAATACATACAAGCTTTGACTCCCTCATACTTCCTCCAGTCTGTTAAGGCTACAATAGATAGGCTCCATTGAAAAGGCCCTTTTTAAATCACAGATAAAATCATATTTGACATATATATTTATGTATTTTATATGTAAATATATAGAGAGAGTGGTGTGATTCATACAGTTGTAATCATAATTCAACAAACCTAAAGTATTTTCTTGCTTTTTCAATGCTATCCTGGATTAGATTTGGTTAAATTTGAAATAGGATGACTCCTTTCTTGGCCTGTGATTCCAATAATGATCTCATACAGAATCTAGTTTTGTTTAATTTCAAACTTCTGCCTTCTATTTTGAAATGTACTTATTCATATCATGTACTAATTTATAGAAAATATTTTAATGTGACAATTCAAATGCATAAGACAGGACTAGTTTTGTTAAATGTCAAACTTCTGCCTTCTATTTTGAAATGTACTTATAATCACGCTATTCATATCCTATACTAATTTATAGAAAATATTTTAGCCTGACAAATCAAAATATCAAAACTTATGAGATTTAAAGAAATGCATTTAGAAAAATTTATAACGTTAAATGCATAAGATTAAAATTAATTAAGCAAGCATCAGTTACAAGAAGTTAAGGAAAGGATAGCAATTTCAAAAGAGGAAAAATAGATAAGATAATAAAACCTTACAACAGAAATTTAATAAAAACAAAAATGGATTATTGAAAACAAAAATGGATTATTTAAGTTGGCAATCCTGGATTGGAAAGATGGCTTAGTCAGAAAAGTGCATGCCTTGCAAACACAGGGATTTGAGTTTGACCCCCAAAATCTACATAAAACTAAACTGAGCAAGTGGTGCATACTTATAGATTCAACTCTGGGGAGACAGAAACATGAATCCCTGGAGTTCACTGCCTAGCCAGCTATCTTGGTGAGTTCAGGTGAGAGACCCTGACTCAGAAAACAAACAAAATGGTGGACAACACCTGAGAAACAATACCCAAGGTCATCCTCTGGTCTGTACACATGCACAAACACACATATGTATTGATGCATACACACAAACACACATGCATACACACACAAATTGAAATTCCTATGGGAAGGATGATCAAGGCAGACAGGAAGTCATAGACATGGAACATAGAAATGGAAAAGCTATCAACCATTTTTTAAAATGGTGATTATAAACAATTTTATGATAATAAATATGAATTTTGAATAAAATGAACTTCTTAGAAAATACAGTTCACCAAAATCTAAGTAAAAAAAATCAGTGGTTCATTAACTATTAAATAAAATGTAATTCACAAAATTTCAGGCCCAGACAGCTTCCTAGATTAATCCTATTAGTCAAATATGAAATAATGCCAATCTTATATAATCTTAAAAAAATAGAAAGATGAGGATAATTTCCCATTTCTTTATGAGACTACAATTAGCTTAATAGAAAAGCCTTATAAGGACATTTTAAGAAAGAATAATTACCAGTCAATACCATTCATGTAAATAATTTAGAAACTCGAAACAAAAATGTATCAACAAACACAGTATAGAAACATTTAGGAAAGATAATGCATCATGGTCAAGATGAATTTATTACAGAAATGCAATGTTGGAGCAACATTCTGAAATCAATCAACAAGTTTCAGAACATTAATACAATCAAAGAGAAAAATTATGTGTTCATCTGTGACAGTTAATCTTCATTGTCAACTTGACTGGATTTAGAATCAACTTGGAAACACTTCTGGGAGAGTCTTTGGGTGTGTTTCCAGAAAGGTTTAACTGATGAAGGAAGACTCAATCCAGACCCCAGATGTTGGGTCCCAAACTGAATAGACACTCAAAGGAATGAGCCCCAGCATTCATCTCTCTGTTTGCCTACTACTGATAGAATGTGAGCAGCTGCCTAACAGTCCTGTAGCCATGTCCTTCCTGCCAGTGTGGACTATACCCTCACTCAGACTGTGAGACCTTTCTTAAGTTGCTGATGTCAGATAGTTGGTAACAGCAAGTAGATAGTAACTAATCTACAATTTCAATAAAGAAAAAAACTCTGATAAAATTTGACATTATCGTTACTTTTAAAGAATATTATCATTACTTTTTAAAGAGCAAGGAGATCCAGGAAGGGATGGAAGGAGGGAGGGGACCAGGGTACCTATTAAGTTTGCATGAATGGAAAAAAAAAAAAAGTTTAAAAAAGGGGGGAGGGGAGGTGAACATCCTCCAGCTCATGAGAGAGGAGTATGGATGGCCTGATTACTTGTGATAGATCTCACTGTGCATTCCCTGACATTGAATCCACAGCAGAGTCCAATTAAGCAGAATTTCAACTTGTTCCTTTCATCTTCCTGTTGCAGAATATAGGTCCCCAAACAGCTGGGGGGCGAGGGGGGGGGAGAAGAAACTTACCATTGGCTTAATATTCTTAGTTATACTTCACCAACATAGTAGGATAATTTGTATCAACATCAGGAGAAGACAAGGGAATGGCCACACCATATTCACAGGAATTTCTGAGAGGGAACATACTTTCTTGCTTGGCATCATGTCTGTATGCCTGTGTGCCTGTGCGTCGAGGTACTGAGCCAGCTGTCTCCATCTTACTTGGCCTGCCCAGGGAATAGACCCTCCTACCAAAGGCTGAGTCTTCCCATAAAAATTAGATAATGTTCCCTAGGCTTGCTCCAGGTTTGCCTTAACTACTAATTGTTCACAGATGTATCCAAAGTCTCAGTGTCAGTTGTCAGGTTGACATCTGCAACCAACTGGAACACTCAAGAAAGAATTTTCTAATCAAAAGGAAGACAATGAATGCAGAATATTCCCTCCCCCCAGAAATTTACTATGTGTTATCTAAGGGAAATAATCAAACTCCTGCCATCCAGTAATTCTCAGCCTTATCTTTTGGATGTGAGAAAATAAGACATTCACAAAAGTATAGTGTCTTACCTAAAATCACACAATCTCTGTGTGACAGAACTGGTATTTGAAAGTACATCTGTGCAGCAACAGAATTATCCTGCTTTCCTCTCATTACTAGTTTTAATTTTTTATTATTATTTATTCAATTGTGTGTGTATGCATGTGTGTGCATGGAGAACCACAGACGAATTCGGGAATCACCATGGACCGCCTCCACCTCTTCCCTGTTTACTCTACCCCGGGATTCACAGGCTCCACCCTACCAGGACCAGAAACGCAGGCCGCCCCCGCTTCCGACTGGCGTCTATACGTAGGGTCTAGGATCCGAACTCAGGACCTTCCGCCTGCAAGGCAGAGGCTTAACCCCTGAGCCACCTCTCCAGCCCCTCTCATTACTAGTTTTAACACTGAAGAGGATAGGGTTAGGTGTAGCTCAGAGTTAGAGAGCTTGCCTTTCCCATGTGAAAGGCTCTGTGTTTAATCCCAAGTGTTGCAAAACAACAAAAATATTGAAGGATATGAAATGTTAACTTACATTCATAGTGTGTGATTTGATGCCAAAATTAGTTTTGTTTATAATAACAGTGCTATCTTTCTTTAAAATAAAATTACTAGTGCAAAGGGAAAAAAGAAAAAGGCCTTCAAGGGCTAGCAGTATTTCATTTCTTTGTTGAATGCCTAAATTTTAACTTTTAGTAAGTTATACTCATGCCTTAGTCTATGTAAAGAAAATTAATTAAGATCACCAGATCTGCTTTAAAAAAATAATGTGGGGGCTGGAGAGGTGGCTCAGGGGTTAAGCCTCTGCCTTGCAGGCGGAAGGTCCTGAGTTCGGATCCCAGATCCCACGTATAGATGCCAGGCGGAAGCGGGGGCGGCCTGCGCTTCTGGTACTGGTAGGGCGGAGCCTGTGAATCCCAGGGTAGAAGGAGGTGGAGGCATCCGTGGTGGTTCCCGAGTTCGTCCGTGGTTCTACACACACACAGACACACACACGCATGCACGCACACATACATATGCACACACACAATTGAATAAATAATAATAAAAAAAATAATGTGGACAATGACTAAGGAAGACACCCAACATCGATCTATGGTCTCCATAAGCACGTGCAACCACTTGCATATGTCCCACATGCACACAAACAGTTGCCCACACACATATACACCATATATTAAAAACAGAAGAATGAAAGTTAAAAGACAATATTAAAAACAACTTGTATGATTCTATGTAGTGAAAATTGTGCTAGGCAGCACACAAAGAGCTAACTATAAAGATTATGTTAAATTCTATTAAAAGACTATATCAAACTGTATTAAAGACTATATTAACTATGTTAAAGTTGAGAATATCCACTTATCAAAAAGAACCAGCAGGGGTTGGGGATTTAGCTCAGTGGTAGAGCGCTTGCCTAGCAAGTGCAAGGCCCTGGGTTCGGTCCCCAGCACCGAAAAAAAAAAAAAAAAAAAGAACCAGCAATAGAAAAAAAAAGATAGACTATATACTAGGAAAAGTTAATTATATAGCCTGAAATGACTAGAAACAGTATCCAGAACACACGAAGACTCACAATTCAACAGAAAATAAGTAGAAGACCTAAGCGGTTCATAAGGGGAAAGCCAGAAAAGCCAAAATATAAAAAGACAAACGATACTAACAATAATATTTCACAACTACTAAGTTAGTGAAAATTAAAAATTCTGACAAAATTATTATTGTGAACCATTGAAACTTTTATACATTGTTAGTAGCAGTAGAAATTAGTGTAATCACTCTGCATTGTCTAGTAGATTTGAAAGTATATAATTCAAGTCTTACTCATGCACCCAGAAATTTTTGAATATATGCACCAAAACACCAGTATAGGCAAATCCTTAATACAGTGACCCTGTTTATAGCAAAAAAAAGTTAGAAACAATCTGAATGTTTACAACTATGGAATGAATAAACGAATTGTGGCAAAGTATGCAATAAAGTTCATATGACAGTGAAAATAATGAGTTGGATAGATGGTATAGCCATCAAAGTGCTTGCCTCACAAGTAGGAGGACCCAAGCTTGATACCCAGCACTTGCATTAAAGCCAGTCATGGCAATACACTCCTGTAATCCAGGCTCTATGAAGCCAGAGACAAAAAGGATCCTTGGGGCTTGCTGGCCAGTAAGTCTAGTCAAAGGACAACTCTAAGCTTAGTTGAAGACTCTCTTGAAAAATAAGATGGAAAGCAACTGAGGAAAACACCTGACATCAAACCTGACCTACAGACCCACATGTCCACTTGTACATGGACATGCACGCAAATTTCTACATACGTACATACACAGAAAAAATAATGACTATGATAGAATGGACAAAGCTATAAAAGAATATATACAAAAAGCCTAGGAGATGATAGACTAGCAGATTAAAATGCTTTGCTATGCAAACCTGACAGTAACCTGAATTCAAGTCCCTGAATCCATATTTAAAAAAGAAATAGATGCAGTGACATGCAGCTATAATTATAGCATTGCTATAGTGAGATGAGAAGTGGAAACAGGACAATCCACCAGAAACTGAATCAGTTAGCATGGAGTATATTGCTCAGTGGCAAAAACAAGGCAGAAGAAAAGAGTCAACTTCTAAAAGATATCCACAGACCTCCACTCACAATGTGGCATGAGTGCATTTGTCCTGGGACTGAGGAAATGAGCATATAGGGGACTTCAAGTGTCTTTTAAATACAGGGGGAAGTATACAGATAACCATCAAAACGCTATTCTTTAGAGCTTAGCAAATTTAAAACTGTTTAACCTGAAAAACAATTTTATATGGAAAATGATAGATACTTATTTATCATGATTGAAAGGTAAAAATTTACCATAGTGACATACTTGAAAATCGTGAGTATTTCTTATCTGTGAGTGCAAATCCAAGAATGGAAAACTGAGGGAATCACAACTAAGTCATTCTCACGCATGTTTTGGGCAACAGCAGATACTCTATCTCTCCCAGGCAGTCTACAAGCAAAGGATCCTTGAAACAACATATTGCAGCATTCATCCAAAAATCTTTGCTATTTTACACAGTAAAGGACCAAGTCCCACTTACTTTTACATTGCCAGCCCCTATAGGACAGGCTAAGGCTGTTCTAATATGAAGTAATCTGGGATCACAAGTTACAGCTTTTAATTTGTTTACACTATTAAGTATTCTGAGTATGATTAATAAATCTACTATATAGAGAAACAACTTTCACAAGAACAGTCTTTTGTATAATTTTACTATTTATGTTGTTGCAATAATCTTATTTCGCTAATTTTCTATCATATCTTAGCATTTTTTGGCATTCTCTGAGCACTTTAGTTTATCTACTAAACCAATTTTCAATGCACAAACTATTTAGAGACTTATGAATATGTGATTGCTCTCCTGATAACAGTGGAAACACTGAAAAATATATATTCTTCAAATTATAGTAGGATTAAAACTTAATTTTTTGTGTACATGTGTGTATATGTGCGCATGCACGTGTGTCTGTCTGTATACGTTCATGTGACTAGAAGGCACTTGAAGTGCGTGTGCCTGTGGTGGCCCAAAGGTGACTTCAGGAATCCTCTGATAGATTGCTCTATCTCCTTATTACTTGGCTAAGGGGTTTCCCAGGCTCCTTCTTCCAGGGCAGGAAGTGCAGCCACCTCCATTTCCACTGGCCATTTTATATGTGATCTGGGGATCCAAATTCAGATCGTTTGGCTTGTGGGGCAAAGGCTTTAACCCCTGAGTCATCTCCCCAGTCTCAAAAGTAATTTTAAACGAACTGAGGCTTAAATTTCACAAGGAAGTCAAATACATATTCCACTTTTTGTAAAAGAGTCTATGATAGCCGCTGTCACTGAGCTGGAGAGATGATCCAGCGGGGAAAGGGACTTGTGGGCAAATCTAACAATCTGAGCCCGTCTTCACAATCGCCACGACCATGTAAAGGCCAAAGGAAAGAACTCCTTAAAGTTGTCCCCCGACCTCATGTGCTCCATGGAATGTGTACACTTTAACACACAAACGAATACAATAATACTAAAAATAAAAGGTTAAAAGCTTAAAAAGAATAAATAGCAAGAGAGTATGTATTGAGTGAGTAGCTCTGTATCTGTTAAGTTAAAAGCAGTAGAAGTTAATGGCTAAGAACCATACAAAGGAGGGAAGCTATTGATTTGTAGCATGTCAATTCCTATGATGTAAATGCCCCCACTGTAGCCAATTTTATATTGCTAAATGTGGGGTGGGAAGTAATGTACAACAGCACACCATTATCTTGTATTCTTATCATATGAAGATAAATGAAGAGGGTCTTAAGAGCACAGAAAACATCACATGATGCACAATATTCATTTGCTTTTATTATGATTTCAGTTTAAAAAATTTGAGGGTAAATAGTGATTGTGTTTCACAATGTGCTGGCAAAACTCCTGAAATTTTGTTTTAGCACACCACTAATTAAGATTGTACTCTAGGTATTTTCCCAAATCAATGCAACAGTGAATAGATAGTTCAATTTGTAAGTATGATTATATATGAATTTCTACTTATCCATGCCCTGAATATAGGAAAGAACTCCACAACTTCCCTTTATGGTCATAGCTTGGTAACCTATAAACACAATTCAATGATAGCCATGCTAGATAGACTGTTTTGCAGGTAATACACTTAATTTTTAGAATTACCCTTTAGTCCAAGCAAATCAGAGAGAATAATGCCACACATAATTTCCAGATTCCTAACCAAGTCATCTGGCAAGCCTGAAAGAACTTCAGTAACATTCCCAATCTGTGCAATCCATGTTTGAGACCCAAGGTAGGAAAGAGAAAAGGGGGGAAAGGGAGGCTCCCAAAGGATTCCTTCCACAATTAATTATGTAAATCACAAGTAAATTAGACACTAAAAATTTAAGATTGATTGAAAGCCTTGCTCAAATTGCTTTAACTGTGATTCATAAACCAATCACGCAAATTCATATGTCAGGTTGTGTAAAAAAATTAGAAAGATGTAGAATGGAATAAGATTACCTTAATTTAAATGTGAAAGACATGGTTGCTGAAGTATGAGTCTCTTATACTGTTAGCAACTAGCCCATCAGATGCTAACAAAATCTGATATGCAACAGTTTTACATATCCCCTTGTGGGAAAAAGATCAACTTGTGATCTGCTTTATAAATCAGCTACAGTGTTAGAGTTAGGCTACTGTAGCTAAATGGCTTTTAGATATGCTTCCTGTTTTAAGCTACCATATTTACAAATGAAAGCTTTTTCAAACCATGGCTTTTAATATAATTTGCATATTTAGTAATACATTGATTAAAATTAAACACGGATTATTGCAATTTATTTCAGAAACAGATGGGATGCATTAAGCGAAAAGCCAGAGCTTTTAAATAGAGCAGACTCACTGGCTGACTGCTGATGAATGATGAATACAAAAACTTTGTAAATTGGTGAAAAGGGGGGAAAACCCATTGAGCCTATTTCCTTTCTAGGCTTTCCTGACTAGTGATTCCATGAAATTAGTAATTCAAGTTAATTTGAAATAAATAATGTATATCAAAGGTATGCATCAGCTTAATGAAAGTGGAGTTCTTAGAAGTAAAAATGCTTCCCCACCAACTTTGAATTTTTCCTAGGCTGTATGGTGTCCTCACAGTTTTCTAATTACAGGCTTGATGGGGCTCACCAGCAGATGGCATTCTTCCATTATATACTCTTCCGGGCGATGGTTTACACTTTCAAGAAACTTCACCAGCTAGGATAAATTAACCACGTATTTACTCAAAATGTAAGAAATAGTTGGGTTCACTATTTGTTTCTCAAGTGATGTATTTTCAATATAGTCATTTTCACTCTGTTCTCTGAGTCCACTATTCTGTTAGACATCATTTTTGGTAAGATGCATAAATCTCTTATATTAGTCCCTTATTATTTCACCAAACTTAGGAGAACTAAGCCTTTACCTCATCCCTAGAGCTATGTGATATAATTCAATAGACCGCATTACCATGTAAACTTAATTATGAAGATAATTTTTATGTATTTCATTCTATGAAATGCAGACATTTTCCAAGTTAATTCAGTAAAATCTGGCCTAGTGTCCTTGGCTATCCAACTTCCTATTATAAGCAAGCAATTCTCAAGATTATATAAAAGAAAATTCATGAAGTAGAGAATTTATTATTTAAATTTGATATCATTTTAATACTGGATTTTTTCCCTAAGTTAAAGGTAAAGGAATTAGATCTATAATGTTCATATAACTGTACCAATTCAAAACTTTCACTAGGTAGTACCGAAATCCTACTAATAATATATAGGCCCTAAATCATCAGCTTCAACTGAACTGGATTACTAAAAGCGAACTTGTGCCAAAGACTAAGACTTATTCCCTCTTTAATAAAAAGGTTAAACATAAATTTCAGAATAAGCAAAATTGGGCAGTTTTAGCCTGAGTGTTTATGTTTGATAGATCAATGACAGTTTTCAAAGCAGAAAATGAAATCAAACTACTTTTATAGAAAGCTTCTGATAATTTTGTTCTAAAAACACACATGAATAAAAGAACTCAAAAGATTTTTTTCATCAAAATAGTCATTACAATAAGACAATACAATAGAACTGATGAGGTTTAATTTTGTTATATTTTGTTTTAAATATGAAAAATTACCTCCGGCTTTTTCAAAGTTTGTTTAAATATCCAAAAGTACTTAAAAAGCTGGGCTCCAGTTTCACAGCTTCGGATTACTCTAACATGAAATGTTTGTCACCTCTTGTGAGTTGTGAAATCCCCCTGTATCCAGTGTGTTTTGTTTGGATTGAGATGGCATGCAATTGATGGCTGTGACCTTCATGGTGGCTTAGATCCCTGGCTGGCACTGATTTTTGATTTAGTGCCGATCTGCTGCGCTTGTCACAGGCTGCAAGGTGCTTTCCATGCACTAATGGAACAGCTCAAGGGCAGAGGGCCCTGTAAATGTCTATCTCTCACCAACCACAGGCTAAATAGAGAGGTGAGTTTTCTACATGTGAATGACAGACTCAGAGATTACATACAGAAGGTAATATGAAGTTTCAAAACCTACGCAGACTTGGCAAAAATAACAAGCATTTACAAAGTACAAGCTCTAAGGTTATTCTGCCAGTTAATGAATATGTATCTGCACTGTTAAAATGGAATATTTAACACAAATACTGATAATATATCTTCATTTGGTGGCAGGGAACTAACAATCAGTTGATGTGTCCTTTGGTCCAATTGTAGTTGCTAATAAATTCTGCTACTTAATGGTGTCTTCAACAGAAAATTGCATATGTCCAAACTTTTTCCATGTAAGGAAACATACAATGATATGATAATTGGTTAGAAAGAGATAAATTTAGAGATAAATGCTACAATATGGCCTATGGATCATCCTCACTAGGTATCCTTGCCACTGAAGAATATTCTGGATATGCAGATAAGAATCAACATAGGTGCATTCTGCCTTCTAAACTTACTCTAGTTTAAGTAAGAACAATTAATACTAACAGGCTGAAGCCATATCATGGCCTACTCATCCAGTAAGTCTCAACTCAAATGCCATTTGAGCAATTATAAAAGCAAGTCCTGATTCTCCTAAGAAGTAGTTTCCCTTTGCTTGAACTCTAAATAATTAACCTATGCATTTTGCCACCCTTATTATTATGTTGTATGACAGATGTGCTTTATCTCATTTCCTATAAGAGATTGTAAGCTTCTTAAGAATACTTACTTTATCTTTATAATCATCAACTTTCCTAATCCTCCCTCTATCTGACATACTATATAGTCTTAATACATGTGTGCTGAATGAATGAATGATAAATACATGATGATAACTTAGTAGCAATCTTCAGGCTAATGAAAATTTAAAACTATCAGTACTTGTGATTTTTTTCTTTAGTGCGGATATCTGATTCATTTCCCAAATCTTCACTTCTTCAATTACCACATACCAGGAATAGCCTCTCTCACATTCACATGTCTGTCTTTAGAATTTTTAATTTTTCCAAACTTGCATGCATATATATATATATATATATATATATATATATATATATATATATGCCATATATTTCTTAGAAGTATTTGAAATCATCTTATGGTATACTGCATTCTCAGTCAATGTAGCTATCTTATTTAAACACAATTTTACCAGTTCCTGCTGAGTGAAACTATGCACCTGTTGATAAAATCACAATGCAGTACTGGCAACATCATAAGTTCAGCAGTGTGCCAGGGAATGTCCAAAGCAACCGTAGGAACCCATGGAAATTAGTAATTTGCTTAAACACTCCTATACATATATTGAATCATCATATGGTATCACATAAATGTGTACAATATTTAAGCATCAGTTTAAAAGTTATCCATTATTTTTTACAGTAAAAGAAGGTAAGGAATGGGATTCAATTTTTCTGTGAATTTTTAAAATAAAAATTATGACTTTTAATAGACTCTTTCTTGTCTCCTTGAGTAAGAATTCATTCTAGATAGTTCAGTTGAAATGTTTGATAAGGTTTGGAAAGGACACATGCTTTGGAACACAAGTCTTGATTCAATTTCCAATTACTCCTTTTCCTAAGTATGAAATCACTGTAGGCCTGCATGCTCTCCTTTATGCAGTATGCATAATACCTATTGCTCAGGAAATAATAAAGATTAAAGTGGTGAGTATGTAACATGTAAAGGCAGCATCCAACAATACATAGCAAGTGGCACTTTAGAAACCATACCCATCCCTTAAAAGAGAAAGAACAATCAGTTGCTCATATTATTTCACACTTCTGCCACTTCACCTCCTTGAGTCTAAACTACTGAATAACTGGTGTGATTTAATCATTAAGTTGCTTTCTTTCATATTTTGCATGTAGCATAGACTGTTAAAGTTTCATGAACACCACTCAGATGATCATTTGAAACTTTCAAATGCCTCTACTTCAATCATCTAATATTCTAAGTGTGTAACTTCTTTGTGGCTTAAATAACTTCACTGCCCAATGGATAACTATCATATGTAAGAGTATATTCCCTTTTGTGTATATGATGGGGTCACTATGTAGCCTTGAATTCATGATAATGAGTTCAGCATCCCAAGTGTTAAGATTATAGCTTTAAGCCACTCTACCAGGCTCTTATTAGGACCCATACTTCCCCTGTATATATTTTCACCTTAGTGAGAATCTCCATTCTAATAGTTTCAATTATCAATTCTATGCTGGTAGCCACAAAATCTTTGTATTCCTAAGGAATGTGTTGTGAAATGCTATCCTCCAGAAATGTATATATAGTCATGGCATCATGAGCCGCAAGAGAATTGGTTATTGACACTAAGGCTACAAGGGACCTACATGGCCAATGACTAGTTTTGCATGCACTGAGGAAAAGCCCATGGGGTCTTACAAAGTACTGATGAACAAAGGGCAGTCAACAGAGTCTAGAGGTGTGGACAAATACAGTCCGTATGTCCTTAAGGAGGAGTCTACTAGAGTCCAAGAGAAGACCTCAATCCCAGAATCACACAAGACATGAATATGGAGGAAAACATGAAAGAATGGGGGGGGTGGCTTGAGAGGGAGAGTCAGGAGATGGTAGAGGAGAGAAAAACAATGTTTTACGTACATGAATGAAATCATCAAAGCGCATCAAAGCAAAAATCCATGATAAAAGTAGAAAACAGAGAAAAGAAGTTGGAGCTAATCTGGAAACTTCTTCCCTGCTGGTTATAACTTTCACAGTGCTAGAGGGGGCTAGGCAATAGCCTGGGGGAGAAAAAATAATCGATGCTTTGGGTCCTGTGTGCTATGATGCCAATTTTTTAGCAAAATGTACCCACTGTTGCAAGAATGGAATGATTGCTATGGGAGTAACCAACTGCTTTGTGACTGGATTTGAGGCCTGCTCCATACAAAGGGGAAATATGCCTGAAATAGTAAACAGTAGAGGGGACCCACTACCGTTTTATTAAATGGACATATTGTCAAACTATGCTCCAAATGTTTATGTTCATACCCAGATATTAATGCTATTCTCAGCCTTAATCAGAGAAACTTTGCAGAAAGTGGCAGTAAAGGCAGAAACATATGAGTCAAAGTGCTGAGAATAAATGACTGTTGAGTGCACAGCCCTAAACAGAATATCAGGGATATCATGGGTGGAAACAGTATAAGATCTAGAGCATGGGGAAGAGTTCTGTGAAACACAGCTGACTTCTGGACATGGCATGGTTTACTCATAAACTCAAATCTAGGCCCATTAACATTCCTATTCATTAACTGTGGGTGAAGAGAGGGATTTATGACCCCCATTATTCCCCAGAGGAGCTGTGGGCAGTTAACACTTGCTGGGGGATTCAGTGGTGTAACCACTGGTAGGTTGCTCAAGTATATGGATTCCCAGCCATGATCATGCAAATAGTCCTAATTAAATGCAATGGGCTGCAAAAATGACATGAAAATAAGAACAACAGTTGTTGGGAACAAGAGGTTCAGTGAGAAAAGGAGGATAATAAGAGAAGATAGGTGGGGAACAGAATCAAAGTATATTATATATACATGAATTTGATATGACTAAACATTTCTTTTAAAAAGGAAAACAAAATGCTCATCTTCAACCCCAACCTTTGATTTTTTTGCTTCAGGTTCCACCTACCCACAGGACATGTGCTATTAAGTGAACTGCCATCTCCTTAACAGTCAAAGGCCCACAATTTATCTTTAGGTACTTTTCCTTCTATGGAAACACAAACATAATTTGACTTTTTTAAAAATCCTCTGGAGTTACCAGAAGATTTAACTTGTCACCCATTTCTCTTCCATTTCTACACTGTGCATTTTTAACACAACAGAATTGATAACACCTCAGAAGTGTAAATTGACTGCAAAATCTGCACCTGTATTTAGGCTTGGAGCACTAGAGTTAAATGGCCTTGCATGTGATAGAGGAAATCCTACACCAGTGGATGCAAGTTAAGTTCCCACAGGCAAGAGATAGTCCAGTATGGTAGTACGTGATCTTAATGCATTTTGAGCCCTATTAAAATGCTAAAAATAAATGAGGTAGAGCAACAGAGTCCAATGCTCTATTTACAATGATACTGATTTGCACATACTTACTGGGAGCTCTACCAGCACAGGTAATAAGCAGGTCTAGATTTTTCATGCTTTGGGATTTTGGAATAGCATAAATAATTGAAATTCACAGATGTACAAAATTTAATTTCGGTCAAGATATTAAGCCAGCTCCTCTTCAATGGAGCTTTTATTGCATTAGCTAACAAACAGTATAACCAACTAGGTTAGCATTTTAGATTTCAGTTTTTTTCAACCTATTTCTAGGGTCCTTGAGGAGATAATATTAAGTTATTAGAAAACAAAAGATCTACATTTTCTCTTTGTCTGCCATGATCAACTACTGTGTAAACATGTGCAAGATGGCTGGCTGACATTGGGGTTGAAACAGTTTTATCCCCATAGAACTACTTAATTCATGCACACAGCAATTCTAAGGGTTGGTGCAACCCCTATTCCCAAATAGCACTTCTTGAGTAGAACTATTTTCGATTACTACTAAATGTCACATTTCAAGTTAATCATATGCTAAAGTAAATGTATTACAGTGACCCTAAGCCAGATATTCACCCATACACACCAAAATTAAGATAAGGAACTACTACTCTCCTGAATCACTTAAGAATCCTGTATAAAATAAAGATTCACAAAATATCACTCTTGAGAGTCTCAGTCTGTAACTTTGGGTGAAGACTCTGAATTTTAATAATTCATTCTTTTTCCTTTCATCTCCTTTCTCATCCCCACACCATCAAGTGATTTCGGTATGGAAGACAATAAACCACACTCTGCAAAATCATTGCTTAAGGCATACAAAAGAGTTTGCAATCACTGCAGTTGGTTTTCTAAACAAGAAATTATTTTTTCTGGTTCTTGTACTCTCAGATAAGTCAACCTCTACTGACTTAGAGACCATGTTCAAGAGCCAACAAACATTTCCCCTAAAGTGAGGGATGATAGGCATGTTTGCTTTCTGAGTGTATAAAGCTTTAAGGTACAGTCTTGAGGGCTGCTGAAGGGCAGGATCAGGCTTATAGTTAATAACACGTGCAAGACAGTTACTATCCAGACAGAATATGATTCTGCTATGCTCTGATCCAGGCAGAACAAACAGCTGCTAAGGCCATACCGTGACAAGGGTTATTTTGCCCATGACATTAGTGCATTTACTCAAGAACAGCTTCCCATGTGTCAGAAATTCCACAGTACAGCTGAAAGAGTTGCTTAGTCCTTGGTTCACTTGTTTAAATGTTCTCAAATGCCTAAACTAAACCTAACCAGTCTCTCTGGTTTTATGAACCTATACCTCTGCTAGCTGGGAATAAAGCCCTTTTTCCTATTTCTTCTGGCCCATATGCTTTGCATGGTCACTTCACAGTAACTGCAAGTTAACTAAACAGCATCTTCTTGAAAGTGATTTCCTCTAAAGATGACATAATTCCCAAGGGACTTTGTGAGAATTAAACAGTATGATACCCATGAAAACATTCAGCATACTGTATAATGCCACAAAATGCTAAAATTATTAAGTAACAGAAAGAATTCAAAGTAAACCAACTAAAATAATTGCTTTCTTTTTAGCAGTGGAGATCAAACCCAAGGTCCCAGGCACGTTGGGCAAGTGTTCTACCAATAAGCCACATCCTCACCCTTGTGATGGTTCCTCTCATAGACTCTCCTCTCCTAGAAAAACTCCTCTGTAACACTGAAGCGCAAACTGAGTTATGTGTACTTGATTCCTGTGGACAGAGGCGAAAAGTCTTGAACAGAAACATAAAGCTTGTCTTGTTTTTGTTTCCGCAGCCACAAACTGTGCTATTATTGAGCCCTACTCATATCACCAGTTTTGCCTGTCCCTGGTTCTGGCCTGCTGTTCAAGATTTTGAGTCTTCACAAATTATACATTCAGGTTCTTTCATCAATTTAAGATTGAAAGTCTTGTTAAATATCAATGAAATAATGTTTGTTTTCAAAAAAAAGAAAGAAAAATGTTCCTATAATATTACAACATTTTAATGCCTCATTAAAATCATTAGCAATGCTAATACTAAAGAACTTACTTCATCTTTCAAAGAGCCAAAAAAATAAATCATAATAAAATGTTTGTTAACATTACATCTGGAAAAAATAAATTACCTAGTGCCTTTCTATATGGGCTTTACATACTTTAAGATGACACTCTAAGGTCACACTATTAAGTACATACGAGTAGTTTTCTCCATGGAAACTCATACTGCATTATTTTATAATATTCATTAAATGATGTAAATACTGTTTGTGTTTTTCATTTATGAGAAAAATATATAGTGTGCCTATCAACCAGCCAGGGCTCTTGTGAAACTCAGGTTGCAAACAATGACATGCTTCGCTGACCTGGATGACTTACAAAAGCCATTTATATTCAGTACTCTCATTTGTGCAATCTTTAAAAATGAGGAAGAGACATATATTAATAGCAAGAAGCTGATAGGATGATTGCATCACTAGCCAACTCCAGACTTATTGCGACACTTCATTTTCCATCAGTTGAACTGACACAGGAATGTAAATGTCATATGTAACAGTCATATGAGATTTTGCTAGAGAAGTAACAAAGACCAAGTATGACAGTTTCCTTCTTTTTGTTGACCAACTTGGAAAGCAAAGAGATGTAATGACATGGCAAAGTTCTAGTTAGGTTGTTGTTGCGGAACAACACCAATGCAAATCGCAAAGGAGTGTTCTCAGAAATGGATCCACAACTGCACAGTAAGCAGTTACTACGACAGCGGAACAGTAAGCTCAGAACACGGTCATACTCAGAGGATTTTTGGGATTTCACTTCTAAGAAAAAAAATCAGTGCTCAAACATGTAAGTCAAAACAACAATTAAAAAACAAGTCAGGGCTAAGGATATAGCTTATCTGGCATGTGTGAGGCACTGGCTCGATCCCCAATATTGCAAAAATTAAATACATAAAAAACTGAAATTCCATCCATTGAATTCTCATATTCCCATATTATCATAAACATCAGGCACTAGTCACATTGAATATATTAGCAACAGCTCTTTGATATTTCTATTTGTTAAAAAAGTAAATATTGATAACACCATGATTTTCATTTTGGCCTGATTTCTCTCAGGATCACTGTCATGGACTATGCTTTTTGAATGATTCTTAGAGGGAAAAAATTAGCCATGGATTCACACATTTTTCTTATTAAAATATATTACCAGGCCTGATTATGCAGGCCTGTAATCCCACTTACTCAGGAGGTTAAGAAAGGATAATTACATGCCTGCCTGGACGATAGAATGAGTTTAAGGCCAAACCAGACAGCTTACAAAATAAAAGTAGAAAGTGAGTTGAGGATATAGGAACTAGCATGAGCAAGGTCCTAGGTTCAATCTCCATTACTGCAATACATATATATTGTATTATATATGATATATGATATATGATATATAATATTACATATACAACTATTATATATATCAAAGCTCTATTATTCAATATCAATAACAATTACTGTAAATCATTATGTGCCTAAAATAATGATTATTCTCATTCAATGGGTACAATTACAGAAGTAAGGGACAGGTGCTTACAAATAAAGTTAGATAACTAATTTGAACAACGCAGTACCTAACAAAAAGGAGAGTGGTGAAAACATGCAATATAATACGTAATATATTGCAGATGTTGCTATTTTTCACATTAGCATACGAACCTATAGTGCTGAAATTTTACATTAATGTAGTCAAGCCATTTTAATGCAATCCTAAACTCATAAAATACAAAGATTTAAAGGCATAAATTCAGGGGTTAAAGTCCTTGCCTCCCAAGCAAAAGGATCTGACTTAAGATCCTAGGTCCCAGGTAAAAACTGCAGGCCAAAATGGTGGCAGCCTGTACTTCCAGCCCTGGAGGGCAGAGTCTGGGAAACACACACACACACACACACACACACACACACACACACACACACATGCAAAAAAAGGTGTAAGTTCTGAGTTCCAAGTAAATAACCTAATTTGACTCTTTCAACTAAAATTTTCATTAGATCTAGATAGAGAACTAAGGTTTTTTTTTTTTTAAATCACATGTTTAAAACACAGGCAAGCTCTGAAGATGATAAACTAATTTGTTGAAAACTTCAGTTATATCTTCCTTACACATCCATCTTTCAAATAGCAAATTAATTGTTCCAATCTAATAAGCAATGAAAGAAATAGTCGACAAAGGGTGAAATATGAACATCAATGGTAAGTTTTGAATTTACCCTATTTATCTTGAATGTAAGATCTCTTGACCCACTAAAACTCAGTTCACAGTGTTTTATGAAAAATAATGGCTGAAATTGAATGTCTTAATTTACATTTAATGCAATTAAGAATGGTTTAAATGATGAATGATGAACAGCACACACAGATGTCAGTCAGTTTCATCAGAATAAATTGAAGTCAGTGTCAATGAATGCTCCACTGATAAATCCCACTTTACATAAAATTAATAAAAATAAGGAAATATAATCCTTAACTAATTGCAAAATGGTCTGGAATTCCCCCGAATTTTGAAGGGAAGCATGTAACTGAGAACCATTTCATTGTTTGGAAATATTGTACCTTTTTAAACAGTCAGACACTACCCGAAGTGATTCTATCAGCAAAGAGCTGTGAAGGGTTATACAACACAAATTTACATACAGACTTATGGAAATATTCATGGTGGGAGGCAAAGGGAAAGCAGAGAAACAGAAGATGGAGAGGAGAAAGGGGACAAAGGAAAATAAAAGTGGAGAAGGAAGAGGAGGAAGGAGACAGAAAGAGAAGGAAGAAAAAGAAAGATGGGAGTAAGACAGGAATAACATTTGTAGGATACATATATTTAGCAGAACTCTTTAGATCACTACTCCCCCGAGTTTCATCAAGCAGCCACAAACAGAACACAGGGTTCACATCTTGCTTTATTGGACTGCTCCTAGTTTTTTGGCTGCAAAATGATGTGCTTATTTAATGTTTTGCTGAAAAGCTACAAAGACTATTGCTGACTAGATTCTTAGCTTGCAGAGAATGTCTCTTCTTCCATGGAAGACCCTAAAGCTTTGTAGATTGGAGCAGATGTTGCTGCTTTTGAAGTTAATAGAAACTTTATGGACCATTTTTCACTCACTCGTCCAGGAGCAAATGTCAACTGTAGTTTTATTCAAAACCTGAATTCTTGGCTCAAATACTAATTGCTGTTAATGTGTTTAAATCCCAATTCTCAGGGAAAGGGGGAAAGTGTTTTTCCAATGGAAGAAACTGGGTTAATATTTACATTCTCAATGCCTGAATAAGCAAGAAAAATGCTAGGCTTCTGAGCAATACAACTCTGCAAGCAACTATGGAAGACCTAAAAGCTAAGTTTCTCTGAGTTTACTCAGTGTGTTTGAGATGTAATGAATATTGAATTTCTAAAGAATAGGGAGATGCTTATAAAGGCCTGTCTTAACAATAATAGCTACTATTCCTATTACCTCTTATACATCATTTAAGAACTAACAATGCACTTACACAGTAACATATACTACTTTTTAATGTTTTCTACCCATTTCACAGATATATAAGTAATTCAGAAATTAAAAGGACTAGCTAGGAAGTAGCAGTTCTATAGCATGATATACAGGTCTTCTGATGTCAAATCTTCTCAAATATTTTTTACAGATTCCTGCTCTAACTTCATGAGCTAATTGCAATTTTAAATGATTTCAAGAGTCCTGAGTAATTGCTATTGCTTTATAAGAGCTTTAAAAATATTAGCTCTCTAGGACTTTATTATTGCATCTACAATGTAGACTTCTAATTCTACCTGGAATTCTTATTATCTAATAAATTGTACTAAGCAATTATAGACATTTTCCAACCATAATTTGAACCTAACCATTTCTTAATTTCCTAATATAGGATGAGAGTAAAGATAAGACCAGTCTTAACAAGAGTGGATTAATAATAGTCATCCAGGGGGCTGGAGAGGTGGCTCAGGGGTTAAGCCTCTGCCTTGCAGGCAGAAGGTCCTAAGTTCGGATCCTAGACCCGGTCGTTTCTGGTCCTGGTAGGGCGGTCCATGGTGGTTCCCGAATTCGTCTGTGGTTCTACGCGTGTGCGCGCGCACACACATACACGCATACACGCACAATTGAATAAAAAAATCTGAAAATTTTGCCTATTAAGAAATTATCCCACTATTAAGAAGTTTTACCTATCATTTCAAAGACATTTTTTATTTATGGTATTGGGACTTGAACCTAGGGTCTTAGAACATGCTAAGCAAGCACTTTACCTCTGAGCTACATACTCAACCCTGAGTAGTTTCTTAATATTGTAACTTCTTTAAGCAGTTCCTAGAACTATTATTTTGCATATATTTGAGCAATGTGTCAGTTAGCAATTGAATTTCTCAATAACTAGAAATATTGCTTTTCATTGCATATACGCCCCAAAAGCAGTATATAGTGTCTGTACAATTCCTATAGTCTCCCTCCCTCTTTTCCTGTCTCCCTCCTTCCTTTCCTCCTTCCCTCTCTTCCTTCCTTCCTTCCTTCCTTCCTTCCTTCCTTCCTTCCTTCCTTCCTTCCTTCCTTCCTTCCTTCCTTCCTTTCCCTTTTCCCCATTTCCTTCTATCTTCCCTCACTCTCTCTTTCTTTGTTGCACTGCTGATCATCAAACCTGTGACCTCATCCATGCTAAACAAGCATTGTGCCACTGGGCTACATCCATAGCCCTATCTGTTTCTATTACTAAAATTCTGATTTGACCAAAGGAAAAATAGCATTTTCTCGCAGATGTACATAATATTGCAGAAGTTCTATTTAGATGTTGCTGCCCTCAAAGAATTTAAAGTCCCTTTCAGACCAGGACAGACCTGCTTTCACTGCTTTTGCCCGGCCACCTTCCAGGATTAGGAAGTCAACAACAACAACAGCAACAAGAAAAACAAAACAGAGCAAGGAATTTTAAGAAGCAACATCAGGGATAGTGAACTTGCTTTAACCTAAGGAAAGATTCTTCTGATATAAATTAGAAGCTATTGAGCTTCATCTTTATTTTTAAACTTGCAAAAGTGACTCATAGAAGAATCAAATATGTAGCTTATCCTAAGCTGTTAAGGTTTCCCCTTACCAATTTCCTTCTTTTCCAGAAGCTTCATACCATAGAGGAGATATCAGAAACTAACTGTTATAATGGAAACAATGGTATCCTCTCCTTTCTAGTACTTCTGGGGTGATATCTCTTAGAGTAGCATTTAAACAAGTTGATCAGACACCATCTACCACCACTGATAACTGACCCAGTTCATCTAAGAATCATTGCTCTTCCCACCTGTGCTGCATTCCACCCCAGCTAAGGAGACATTTTCAATTACAGCTATGGTGGTGTTTAGTCAACCGGTTCCTTCTCTCACCACTTCCTCTACTCTGAACTCCTGCAGACACCTCAGGTGTGGAGCCACAAGCCCAAAGGAAGGGATGTATTCAGCATAGATGACATACAGGCTAGTAAACAGTGTGTAGAGTCTTTAATACATATTTCTTCATTTGACTTTAAGGGATCATAACCCAATGTTACTTTTCATACTGAAGAATCAAAAGCTAATGCTTTGACTTCATATTAAAGGCTGAATTTTTCCTTCTGGTACAAATAGTATGGACACAGTAAAAGTACTTGAGAGAGCCTAATGAACCATTTCTTACACCCCATTACCTTTAGTCTGATATGACGGAGAGTGTGGGTGCTAATTATCCTTTCTTTCACACAGTGACATAGATCTACAATAGGTTTTAAACATGATTTCCCATATACCTCAACACTTCATTGCAAAACAGACTCCTGGATTTTTCTCCTTGTGACAGTTTTAACAAGAAAGGCCATGTTCTTATCATCTTATGATTTTTCTAAATACGAAGGAATATATAGTTAATACTTCTTAACCTTATAGATAGAACATGAAACTACACACAATAAGAAATGAGAATATTTTTAATTATAAAAATCACATTTTGCTATAGCTTCTATCCATGGAGTACCCTAAAATGTGTTTAGAAAATTAAATAAGTATAAAATATATATTACATATGCTTCGTAACATGTGAATGATTATTATAATATACTTTAACTAGTTACATTTTATTATAGTATACTAAAGAATAGGTTATAGAATTTATATCAGATTTGAGGCAGAAACAGGAAAAAGCTTCACAAGGAGAAAATATAGTGTCTTACAGAATATATTTGAGGGGCTGGAGGTGATTCAGCAGTTGAATACATGCTGCACACGCAATAAGACCAAAGTTTGGATTCCCAGATTCCACATAAAATGTCAGGCCTATGTGGCAGCTTTCTGTAGTTCCAAGTCCCAGAAAATGGAGCCTGGGAATCCCCAGAACAAGCTGGCTAGCCGACTTGTCCTCTTGAAAACCCTATTAGTGGAGACCAAGCCTCAAAGAAATAAGGTAGAAGAGTGATCAAGAATGATTCTTGATCTCAAACTTGGGCCTCCACAAACATATACACTCTGCATATACACCTGTACACATGTGCCCACACATATATAAGCAGGCATACACATATGCACATACTCCATACATGCAAACACACGAAAAGTAGAAAGTAAATATTGACTGTATATATTAAATATTTGAATGTAGGAGTTACATACAAAGGAGATGTAGAAGGATACATCAAACCATCTGTTGTTGGTACTTAAGTTAAAATTAAGTTACGTTATGAAGAAGATATGTAGGGATACATCAAACCATCTGTTGTTAACATATAAATATCTTATTACATTACATTTTGGATAGTTGGGTAAGGAAATGTAACAGAGACCAAAGAATGGAAACCATACCTTGGTATACAGATCCCATTAGAACACAAGCACAGGCCAGATGAGTCACACAGGTGGGCAGAGTGATGCCTCACTTTCAAAATCCTTCTGTCAATCTCTGATACCAGCAGACACAAGCAGAGTATTCATCTCAATATTTAGGATAAGTACTAGCATTAGTTTTCTGTGGGTTGAGATACAGAAACTCGCTGTGAAGGACTACAAAAGAAGCTTCTCATTTCTCAGCTACTTTTGCTGAAGAAATGCAGTTTCTTTGTAGAATGTGGATATGGTGAATAGAGAAAGGGTAAGATTAGATGTATTTTTTGTCTTACTCATCACATTTTAGTACAGTCTAGAAAAATAATCTAGCAAGCACACAGTCTAATCTTAAGACCCCTAATCTTAAGAATTGTGAGGTGACAAACTTTACTTAAGTCTGTACTTCCCTGGGGATTCAGACTGCTGGTGGGCAGGCAAGCAGACAGGAAGTTGTATGAGATCTGTATGAAGCTCTTAGATGTGGTCTTCCTGATGCCATAGAGTGAGCTGTTACAGTTCTCTCCTGGATAACCTTCTGTTCAGTATGTACATCATAGCATGACTTATACCATACAGTTATTTGCCATATAATAAAACATGTCCTCATTATCTTTCTTCTTATATCTTTTATCTGTATTTTTAACTCATTCCTTCCAGTTTCCTAGGAATGTTTTTATTTCCCTCTCCTTCTTGTTTCTCCTCTGGCCCCTTTTCCTCATGCATAAACACGAACAAGTCTCCCACATCTTTATTCCTTTAATCTAATAGACCTCTAAATACCACTCCCTCTATTTATTTACTTCTTTTCATATCAAATACCTCGAAGTAATACTCTATGCACAAGATTAGGCCCATCAATGTTCTGTCATGGAGAGCGGGGGGGGGGGATGACCCCCTTAGCCAGTTGCTGGGAGAGAGGAAAGTTTTTCTTCTGTGGTGTCCATAAGTTGCCCATGCTACTACAAAGTCCCTCACCCATGCTCCTATAAGTAATCTCAATTAAACTCATGGGTTCACCAAGCTTACATGTAGGTAGAATGGTTTCTTTGTTTCTGTTGTTGGTGTCCTATCTGGGGTAAGCAATTTGTTCACATCTTTCCAGGTAAAGTCACAAAACCCAGTGAAGCAAAGGACTCTACTCAATAATGCCGCACCTAAACAACATAGAGTTCCCTCTGCCCCCAACTCCCAGCTGGGAGCTTTGCTTCCCTATAGGAGAACAGCTTTAGCATTGTTCATCCAGCCCCCTGGGGACCTGTTGCACCAGTGTGGTCAAGAAACCTCTCAGGGGATGTGTCTCAATTTCAATGTATCATGCTAGAATGGTGGGCCCTGAGTGATTAGCACTAACATGTGACACATGATTCCATGCCAGGAGATGCCAGTCAGGAAACCCACAGGATACTGGTCTACCTCCACAGAGCACTTAGCTCTTAAAAAGCAGGGTTGACACTCTGTAAAATTTCCATTGACCACAACTGTAGTCCCACAGAACGTTACTAGATTTTTGCCTAAGGGAAGAAGCAGACCTAATTTCTAACCAGAAGAACCTAGTATATATGAAACAGTACCACAAGCACCAGGGCACTCTCGAGAGAAGTGGCAGTGAAAGACAACTGACAGGAGAGAACTGAATCGAATAAGGACACACACCGCAGTGTATATATAAATAGTTTGCAAGAGGTAAGGTTTTTTTTTTTCCAGAACCAAGTAAACATCAAATATTGATCTAAGAAACTATTCCTTCAATGGAGCCACAATTTAAAATGAGATTAAGTCAGCGGGCCAATTTATGCATTCAGGGTATTGTTGAAAATTACAGCAAAGTCAGCCAGTAATTAATAGAGTTTAACTGGTGGGTAGGGAAATAGAAGAAATGATTCCTATCAATGCTACTGTCATTCCAACGTGACTGTGTGTATGCCCAACACTGAACCTCCTTGAGGGCAACACCAAAGCTTTAACAATACCAGAAAATGTATATGGCGCAGGGATAGAACTCACTAAAATAAGCCATCCAATCACCAATCAAATAATGCAACAATACTATGGCTCTGGAGGCAGAAATTAAGTATTCAGAATACCACAAAATAAAGTGTTCATTTTTCAATAACAAAAAGACAGAAAAAATTATCATGTAAAAAATGGGAAAGACAGGTTCATCTATTAGAAAGTTGGCATAAGGAAGTTGAAGAGATGGCTCAGGAGATAAGATTCTGCCTTGCAAGCAGAAGGACCTGAGTTCAGATCCAGGATCCCAGGTGGAAATGGTGGTAGCCTGCACTTCTGGTTCTGAAAGGCAGAGCCTGGAAAATCCCAGAGCAAAGCAAACAGGAGGTAGAGCAATCCCAGATGATGTCCTAAATCACCTTTGTTTCTCCACAGGGACACAGAGTGACCTCTGATACACACACACACACACACACACACACACACACACACACACACACACAATAAATAAACTTAAAAGTTAAAAAAAAAAGGAAAAAGAAATTGCCAGTATGAGTTTCAAGATAGCAGATTTAACAACATAAATGCTTCAGGGCCAGTGAGATGGCTCAGTGGGTGACAGTGCTCTGGATCTGAGTTAGATTCCCAGAACCCACAAAAAGGTAGATGGAGAGAACTGACTTCACAAGATTGTCCTCTAATTTCCACATGCACTTGCGCATGCGCATGCATGTGCATGTGTACACGTATGCACATACACACACACAACTAAATCAATAAAATAAGAAAGATTATTTTAAAATTTATTATTAGAAAAGTAAAACAAAATATGACACAATGCACCATCAAATCAATACTATCATCAAAAAGAAACTTTTTAAAACTCAAATAGAAATGCTGAAACAAGAAAACATTAATTTTTGAAAATTTATTATGAGCGCTCAACAGATTTGAACTGGTAAAGAAATAGTGAACTCAAGATAAATCAATAATCCTTATGCAAGCCAAAAGCAGATGGAAAAAACAACGAAGAAAAATTAACAGAGCCTAAGATAAATGTGAGACAAAAATAAGATCACCAACATGCACATAATAAGGAAAAGAAAAAATATTGAAAGAAACAATGGCTAAAGAAAACTATCCTATATACCCAAGAGTTAGACTGAACAATACCAAAAATGATGGAAATCAAAGACACAACAAGCCTTGTCATGAGATCTTGAAAGCTGTGAAAGAAAACAAATCCAGTCAAATAGGAATCATATATTAAACAAAGCTATTTTTCAAAACTGAAGTATAATGAAGATTTTTCAGGAAACAAAAATTGAAAAAAATTGTTAGATCTCACAAGAAATACTAAAGACAGTTCTATAGGCTGAAAATAATATAGAATGGTAATTCAAACACATGTATATTATGCATGAATACACAGAAATGTATATAAACTGAGGTAAATAATGAAATAAAAAAGGTACAAATGCATACCTTCTCCTTTTCTTCCCTTAAATGAACTAAAAATCAATGGAAATATGTACATGTTGTATTGGTGGATCTATAACATATAAAAATTCAATATATGTGTAATGAAATTGCCAATAACAGAAAAACAGATATGGGCAGAAACAAAGCTGTGTTTTGGCTAAGACTAGTTAAGCTTGTAACATTAATGGATATATAACAATAAAATCACAAAAATAGATGAAAGAGACTAAAACTATACAGGAGTAGCATGTGTATATATTACTGGAATTATAATAATTTAGATGTGAATTTAGTCTGGTAACAAAAGACAAATATGATAAAGCCTAGAACAATCATTTAAAAAATTACAAGAAAACAGAGAAAACGATCATGAAAAATTAAAATGCTACCTTAAAAAACATTCACTTAAAGAAAAAAAGCAGTAAAGAAAGAGTAGAGGACAAAAAAATATATCTGGCAACTTGTAATACAAGCCCTTAGGAGGTAGATGAAGAGAGATCATGAATTGAAGCCAATTTGGACCACAGACACTGTGATATCAACCCTAGCCTAAACTACCTAGAAAGATCCTGTCTCAAGCAGTTTGAAGGGAGATACTCTGAATGGCTGTATAGTGTTTGCTTTAGAAACAATAGAATACTAAAAATCCCTAAACAATACAAGCTCTAACTATTCCTCTTGGCTGTCCACCACCAGAACTAGATGATACGACCCTATTGCTGAAGACAACACACTCTTTGCAAGCTATAGAGAAATCAAGCTGGAGCTAAGCAGGAAATTCTTTCCCTTCTGGCTAGCTTTCACAGTGCCTGGAGGTTCTAGGCATGCAGCTGCCGGGGAGAGGCATCAGGGTCTTACCCAGCTGCGAACCCTATGAGCAACAACCACCTACCAGACACAATGAGTCCACGTGTGCAGTACTCGCATGCCTATTACAGGAGTAACTGACTACTCTGTAACTGAGGAAATTCATGCCTGGTACTGTAGACCTGGTCAAAATCCCAAGCTCGAGGTCGCAGGCTGTAAGGGAAGAATTTGCTACTATTGTTGAGCTACATTGGCATACTAACAAATTGCATTCTAAATACCTAGACAAATGCTCTTTCCAGATGTAATCTAACACGTCTTCCTTACAGTGAATGCAAAGTCTTATGGCTACCCAAAGTGCTCAGACTAAGGATACCTGAGTATTCAGCCCTAACCAAATCATTTATATAAACTTCTTAAGGTTCAGGGAACATAATAGAAGGGGATTATAGAATAAAACATAAAATGCAAAAGTCAGAAGATAGTGAGAAAGGATGGAAATAACCTCTTACTGACATGACACAGTCATTGTAATCATGAACTAACAGTCGTTGCAAATACCTGCGAAGGTCTGCAACCATCAGTCATAGGTAGAGGAGCGATTCAGGGGATCCCATTTCTACCTGCTGAGACACAGGGCACTGATAGATTCTGGGAGAGTGGAAGTCATTGTCTTCAGTTGTATACTACTGGGGAGCTCTCTATATTCAAAGGATAGTTCCAAACCCATGACCACTCAGAGGATCCTGGTTAAACTCATTGGGCCACAAAGCAAAACAAAACAAAAAGACATTAATGTAGGAAAGGGATTTGTTAGGAAGAAAGGGGATTGGTTGGGATGGGAATTCTATATACAACACGACAATGAACTGAAGAGTTACTTCTCTGAAAAAAAAAAAAAAAACAGAAAACTGACAAACCTTTAGTTAAATTAACCTAAAGAAAGAAGATGCAAATAAAATTAGAAAGAAAAGTGGGCATTATAACAGATACTAATGAATTCAGAAAATCATAAGAACATACCTTAAAATCTATTTTTCTTAAAACAAATTTAACCTAAAGGAAATGAACAAATGTCTACAGGCATATAGCACAAAAAAAAATCAGTATTCAAATAATTGAAGCAGACCCGTATCCAGCAACAAGACTGAAGAACTAATAAAAAGCCTCCCAATTTAAAAAATGCCTTGGACCATATGGATTTACTACAGAAACCTACCAGAACATCAAAGAAGAACCAACACCACTACCACTCGAATTATTTCATAAAATGGAAAAAGGAAGGATGGATTTCAAACTCTATGAAGTCAGTATTAACCTCATACCAAAATCACATAAAGACACAAGAGAAATAGCTAAATCTTACTGATGAACATAGATGTAAAAGTTCTCAACAAAATACTTGCAACTGACTTAATTCCATATCAAGATCACTCATCATAACCAAGTTAGCTTTGTTTCAGAGACATAGGTTTGTTGTATAGTTATAAGCCCTCCTTCCCTAACCTCTTTATGGCTTTTATCATGAGGGGATGTTGGATTTGGCAAAGGCCTTTTCTGTGTCTATTGAGAGAATCATGTGATTTCTATCTTTTAGTCTGTTTGTGTGGTTGGCTATCATTTGTTTATGTATGTTGAGCCATTCCTGCATCTAGAAATGCATTAAATGAATTTTTGGTATGGATCTCAGATTAGGACAACTTTTGAAATGACCTTTTAACAGTCCTCTACCACTTTATATTATATATTTATGAAAAATGGCACTCTCAGTATTGATAATACAACCAAAATATTGATCTTCTCTGAAAAAAATCAAAGATAGTCTCATGCATGCTGTATACCCCTTCACTTTTTAATTATTATTATTATTTATTCAATTGTGCGTGTGTGTGTATGTATGGGTGTGTGTGTGTATGTGTAGAACCAAGGGTGAATTCGGGAATCATCGTGGACTGCTTCTACCTCCTCTTTTGCTCTGCCGGGGGATTCACAGGCTCCACCCACCATGACCAGAAATGCAGGCCGCCCCCGGCTTCCGCCCAGCATTTGTAGGTGGGATCTGGGATCCGAACTCAGGACACTCCTCTTGCAAGGCAGAGGCTTACCCACTGAGCCATGTCTCCAGCCCTGTATACCCCTTCACTTATGCATCAAATATTAGGCCAAGATTTCATTATTTATATAAGAAAAACAAACACATCTATCTTATTTGGTAATATTGCAGTTCGCCTGCATGGTTGCTGATAAATCACCATCAAATGGCTTAAGGGAACAAGGTGTTTATTTTCTTATGATTACTGGCTACCGTTCTCAGTCCAGCTTGACGGGAGAGAATGCACCAGGGAACTGGCCACACTATCTCTACATAACGGCTGAGAGAGACAATCCATACTTACCAGCATGTCTGGCCAAGTGTACAAAAGGATGCCAATTTTCTTAATCAGCTCTCTGTATTTTATTCACCTGTTCAGGGCCTAATCCCACCCACCATGGGCTGGGTTTTCCCCATCAATTAGACAATCTCCTTCAGGTTCACTCTACGCTTAACCCAACCACTAATTCTCCACAAATGTGCCCAGAACTCAAACCCTCAACTGTCAAGTTGACACCTGTGCCTAATTATGACAGGTAACAATTTTGCTTTTGTCTTTAATAAGTAAAATTATATGTATACAAAGAAGCTTCAAAATAAATTTATCATCAATAAATATATTATCTATATACTTATTTAAGCACCAATATACCCAAAGTCATGTAAATTTTTCCCAGGCAAAAAGATGTTGCACATAGAAATTTTAAGAAGTCCTGGTCTAGTTTACCAAAACCATGTGACTTAAGGGAAGACTAAGGTCTAGAATGTCTTTCTGATTTTCAATCTGACAATCTCATTCAATATATCTTATTCAGTGTCAAATTTCAGACACTTACTCCATCTCCTAAGTATTCGTACTTCTACTAGGCATTCAAATGGGGAACTACAGGCAACAGTTTTTTTTTATGTTTTCTGATTCATTACAAAATTTGTGAAATGTAGATTTTTACAATTAATTTTTACAATAAAATGAAACCATGTCTGAAAAGGGAGGAGACTTCCTCAGAATATAGATAGAAAGACATGATTTGCAAGCAGAGTCACATGAATCAAGACACTGATAACTACATGTCATTCAGTATTTTAAAAAAAAGCAACGGTCCATTTTTTAAAATTGTAATAATGGTGCAAAGAAAATGTCAAGGAAGTAACATTCTTGGGCAGCAAAATGCTGTTTCTGTGATACTAGCTATTCATCCTCTGAATCTGCCAACCTCCTGGCTAAGATTTTTAAACCCAGAGGATAGGACTAGAGGATTCTGTTAAAAACCTAACAGCTCAAGCTCCTTCTTTCTATGGTAACGCAGCATAGCCCTTTGCTGTCTGTTACTCAGGGAAAAAAAGATAAAGAAAAAACTGCTAGTAATTAACCATCAATTACTCAAATGTAGCCTGTATTGTGTGGAAAAACGTGTTTCTTTCATCTTAATTTAAAAGACTATATCTGAGGTTCTAATGAACAAGAAGATGTATTTTATAATGCACTTGTATCATTATTCTCCTTCAACAATTAAAAAGGAGATTCATGAACTCAGATAAGACAGACATCTATGGTTCTGCAGGACTTGAGACAATAAGAAAGATGAAGAAATGGAGGCTCCTCTCTGAAGTTTTCCATGGGGCAGAAAAATTGAATTTTTCTAATTTGAGAGACTGTTGATTACTATACCAGCAATGTGATAAAAATCAGATAATGTCTTAGGGAGAGCTAATAAAATCTATTTGAAATTTAAAGTGTCTGTACTTTATTTACTCTGAATACTTTAAAGATACTTGAATTTGTGTACTAAATTATATCAAATAGAAAATAGAAAAGATTGGTCACAGGTATAGAATGCATGACCAACAAAATCAAGTTCAGCCATAAGAAAGAGTGTTTGTAAATATGGGGGAGAGTTGCTTCAATGTTTTTATAATTTTATGTGCACTGTTTTTCACATCTTAAACCTGCCCAAGTATAGAAAAATACAGGACTTCAATAACAGTTACCAGCATGATTTGCTTTTATTACCTTTCTGTTCAAGACCCTTGTTTCCCCTTGTAGCATGTCAAATTGCCCCCAAAACCATATTATACAGCAGAGAAATGTTGTTCACACTTCACTGGCTATTGATTTACTTTATTTATTGGCACAAAATCAGCCTGAGATAAACATTTTGTCCCCCATTTCCACTATTGTAAGAGGTATACCTCATTGCAAGATAGGTAAGCCCAAATGTGCAGGGTCACAATTCGACATGGCTTTCTAATCAATGTGTGAAAAATTATCTAATGAATAATGGGTTGCACATTTCCACAAACAAATTAACCAGGGTGAGACTGAAACTAATGATTATATTTATCTAATGTAATTTCACATCTGTTACTAGTGATAGTCATTTTTTTTCTCTTTCATCCATGGTGTCCTCAAAATTACAACTTAGCTTTTCAGAGACAGTGATAGGGCATGGGTTTAACTAGAAAATAGACAATTTTGTGGATTTTTTTTCTTCAAATGACAGTTGCCCTGAGAAATATGATACAGTTTTATAAAATTTGGGAAATCTAGAAACTTCTTGGTGATGACTATCTCTTTTGTTTCAAAATATTGCCTGTGACTTAATTTCAAAATCTACAGATAAAATGCCAGCATTCAATTTCAGAAAAAGCAAAATGACCCACTTTATCTCTGTAAGAGCATACTTAATTTTACTTGTTTTTATACTATAAAATCCTGATTTAAAACAGAGATATTTTTAAAAGTAGAAGCTAGCCCCCACTTAGAAAAACATAGTTCAATTTTAAACTCTGAAAAAAATAAAAAGCTTAGGACACCTAGGCTCCCAGATGGTCCTAAGCAACCTAGTCCATCTAAAGTATCTGACTGAGCACAAAACAAAGCCACCCCTGGAAATCAAATCACATCAAACACTTTTAGTCATGGTCTCATATTGTGTCCCATGAAGACAAAGAAATCTCCTACTTCAGGTCACTGACTGCTGGTGGAACTTGAAGTCAAAAGACAATTCTCACATGGTAAACAAGTAAGAGGCTGCAGGAACCAGAATCATTAGTTGCAATGCAAAACAAGAATCTTTCTTAACTTACTTCCTGGTCCAAACAAACTAAAACCTATTTCTGAAACCAAATCCCTCCATTTTCATGAAAATCTCCAAGGTTTCAATGATTAGAAATCAAGCTCTGAAAACCAGAATGGGTCTATAAATTCCATCATCTAACAAAAGAATTCCACAACAAATTTTCACTTCTGCAGGGAACTTTTTGATTTGGCTCGCTATATAAGAAGTAAAGAGGAACTGAGATAACATTTTTTGGCTCTTGGGAAGAAAAAGTTTAAAAGACAAATCTCAGTATAATGAATCATCCAACTTTCTTGTTCAACTAAAAACTAGGACCCCCAAAACCTGTGATAAGCTATGTCAATACATGCTTTACTGGAAACTAAAACTGATAATTTTCAAAAGTACTTATTCATTAATCTATTTTAAAATCATGAAAAATAAACCTTTTGTGTGTTAAGGTAAGTAATATTTTAAATAACTGTGATTCTCTACCCACAAAAAAATTAGTAGGAAAACTATCTTATAAAATAGAAGACAGGGCTGGAGAGATGGCTCAGGGGTTAAGACTCTGCCTCTTAAATGGGCAGTCCTGAATTCTGATGCTGGACCTCACATAAAAATGTCAGACAGAAACAGTGGCCTCCACTTTCGGTCCTAGTGGGTGGAGCCTGAATAATTCCAGAGCAAAGCCAAAAGGAGGTAGAAGCAATCCAGGATGAAGTCACCTTTGAACCTCCACAAGGACACACAGTGCCTTCTGATACACACACACACACACACACACACACACACACACACACACTTAATTAATTAATTAGTTTTTAAAAACATTAAAATAGAAGAGAGCTGAGATCTCAAAAATGAACCTGACTTCAATTCATCATGATGAGTTATTGCAATGTATGAAGAAAATCCAACCCAATAGAGATTGTTCTAAGTCACTTTGAAGCAACTGAGGATATTCAGCTTTAATAATAAGCCCCAAAGGGTCAAGTTTCCTGGAGATTACTTTTAACATGGGATCAAAATCATGGAAATTTCCATACTTGAAAGTGTTTAAGTGTGGAACAGTTGTGTACTCTTGTAATTCTAGCACTTGAGAGGTGAAGGCAGGAAAAGGTCATCATCTCCTTGGCTACAAAGCAAGTTGGCGGCCAACCTGAGATATGTGAGACACTAACCCCCAAAAAAGTAGAAAGTACATTAATTATGTTAATTTATCTTGCATTTTGACTTTCTTGTTTGTTTTTGTTTTTCTGTGTTGGAGGTCAAATCCACATGCTTTCACATGCTAAGCAAATACTCTATCATTGAATTCCACCTTCAGTCCTTACCTTGACTTTGAATAGATCTTATAGCCACACATGATTTTTACCACTATGTATTAGTTATTTGGGAAATATCAGTTCACTGGCATAAAAATCCTTCAAATGATCACACTTTTCATTATATAATGCTTTTAAAGTACTCTCATTAATATGACTGACTACCAATCTCATTAGAAAAGTTTTTAAATGTTGGAATATCTTTCAGTTCAGCTTTACAAGTCTCTCAATTTCTAATTTACTTGAAAACTTAAACATTAACACTAGCTGTTTTCTGTGAATTTCTCATGAAAGTCACTTTAAAGAATCCCTGTTTGTCAGTTATTCTATGTAAAAATAATAATCCATTGTATTAGTTAGGGTTCTCTAGAGTCACAGAATTCACAGAACGAATATATATATATATATATATATATATATATATATATATATATATAGGAAATTTATTGAGTTGGCTTACAGATATGGCCGAGGTAGTCCAGCGAAGGCTGTCAGTAGCTGAGGTAGTTCCAACGATGGCTGCCAACAGCTAGTTGCTCAGTTCGGTAGTCAAGTAGGTGCTGGCTGAAGGCTAGAGAACTCCTAGAGTCTTAGTCTAGTAGAAGGTCGAAGGAACCGGCGGCTGGAAGGAAGAACGATTCCTAGCACAGCTGCAAGAAGGAATCTGTTCTCCTTAGTGGCTCCTTTTTATATGATGCAGTATTGGGAGAATCCTTTGAGAGCTTTGGAGTTCTGATAGGATCTAAGGCGTGTACTATCCTTTCAAGTAGTCTCAGTTGATCCTTTTCCAGAGATGGTCTCAGCCCAGCTTAGTTAATACCCTGTGTGTCAAGTTGACACCCAGGCTTAACTATCACATCCATGAAAAAAATAGCTCAGGAAGCTCACAGTTCATTCATATAGAATTTTTCCTCAGGAACTGTTATAGTTAGATATGAGTATCAACTTGGTTGAGAGTTCAAGCTCTGGATACATCTGTAGAGAATTAACAGTTGAGTTAAGCCCAGAGTAAACCTGCAAGATTATTTAGTGGATGGGGAAGGCCCAGTCCATGGTGGGTGGGACTAGTCCCTGGGCAGATGACTAAAATGAAGGGAGCTAGTTGAATAAGTTGGCATCCTTTTACATACTTGGCCATACATGTTGCTCTGGCAAGTAAGGAGAGTCCCTCTCTCAGCTGTTAAGTGAATATGGTGTGGTCAGTTCCCTTGGTTCTTGGTGGTGTTGTGGGTTCTCTTGCCAAGCTGGACAAGAAACTATAAACTATCATAAGAGAAAATAAATCCTTCTTGTTCCCCTAAGCTGCTTTGTCATGATTTTATCAGCAACAATGCAAAGTAACTTCAACAGAGCCCTCATACCCGCTATTGAGGCAAAGTGCCTTATACATGCTTCCCTTACACCACCTAAAATGTTAGAAAGATATTTCACAAGAGTTGAAATTCACTAAAAATGGCCTTAAAGGTTTTTCTTTTTCTTTGCTATTTTTAGCTGTGAGCAAAAGTACAGCCACAATTATCTGCCACTTTTATTTGCCATTGCTTTTGAACTATCACAGCAAATATCCTCACAGTGAAAAATAGTATTTTGTCTTCCTATGAAGATTTTTCTCCCTCCAAGATCTTCTGAAAGTAGACTCAGACATTTTCAGACTACTCTTTGAGATTCACTGTTTTGTTATTCTGTGTATATGGAGGGAAGATAGTGATGGAGGTTGAGAAAAATGCTTTCTGAAAACAATCCCAAAATTCAAGGAAAGGTAGCATAAATGTTAATATTCACTTCATTTAGCTTTCCTTATAGCAAGGATTTTATGATTTTAGACAGTTCATTTAGTTTTCTACCTTGCTCTAACCTGGTCTTAATCTGTTCTTCAATTAGTAATGCTACCATAGTCAATACTGAGCAAACTATGAGTCAAATTTCATGATCCTGTCTATACCAACGAACACCTATGAGGACTTTAGCTCTCTTGATAACCTAAATAAAGATAATCTTCATTGTCAACCAATTACATACCTCTTATGTGTTTTGTCTACACTATAATGAAATAGAATCCTCTAGGTAGAGATTAGTTTTACTTGTTGATTTATCCTTTAGCTCACAGAACATTTCCTTGCTCATGAGAAACATACAACAGGTATTTATTGAATCAATGTGTGTGCCCCCATGTGATCCAGTAAAAGGAATAAGCTTAAAATAAGGTACCTGGTAAATTTTTAAATATGTCCAAATGAATGCCTCAGACTTCAAAATAATTACTCAGGAAGATTGCAATCATTTTTTAGTAATACTACAGCTATTGAACCTATACTATGGGCAATGACTTAATCTGAGATTATGTATTTGGCTGAATAGCCAGAGATAATGTGAGAATTAAATAACATTTGTGAAAGTATTTAGCCTGAAACCAAACAAATAGGAAATAGTAATCAAATTATAAATGCTAATATCTAACTCTGTGGTATTAGGCTACCATATATTTAGTCTCCATTCTTCTTTTTTCCCTTCTATTGACAATACTATCTCAAGTTATTTCTTGAAGAAAAGAATGGAAGATATTATTATATGATGGTTAATATTAATTGTCAACCTGATACCTGGGAAGCAGGACTCTGGGCCCACCCATGAATAATTCTCTGGATTGGGGTTGGCCTGTCGGCATGCCTGGGAGGGACTGTCTTGACTACACTGATTGGTTTGGAAGGATCCAGTCCATGTTGGTAGCACCATTCTCTAGGCTTGGGGTCCAAGACATATATAAAGATGGCAGAGCAACCAGGCAAGCATACATATATAGGTTCACTGCTCTCTCTTTCTGCTGTGATACAACCAGCTACTTCAAGTTCCTGCTATCATAACCTGCAATGATGGAATGTCATGGTTTGAATGTGAGTTGTCCTCCACAGGCTCATGCATTTGAATGCTTAGCTGATGTTAATGTTTAGGAAGGTTGTGGCACTTTTAAAGGGTTGAGCCTTGCTGGAGGAAGACACGTTACAGAAGACGGACCTTGAGCTTTAGTAGGCAACCCTGCTTCCCCCGGTTTATTTTTGCTTTCTCTGCGTCCATGACGTCTGCTATGACATGAAGCATTCTTTAGCTTCTGCTTGTAGCTGTGTGATTTCCACCATGATGGTTATACTCCCCTTCTAAACTGTGAGGCAAATAAATCTCCCCTTCTCCCTTAAGTTGTGACTGAGCATTGTCTCACAGCAGCAGAAAGACTATAACTTGGCATGGTGAACCAATTAAACCCTGTTCTCCTAATTTGTTTGGGGCAAGCATTTTGTCACAGCAAAATGTAGTGAAACTACAACAAAACATAACAATGTAGGATGCTAGCCCCCTTTCTTTACAGTCACTTTGCAGAATAGCATGGAAAAGACATAATTCAATAAAGTATACAAGTGGTTTTAAGGCCACAGTGTTTTATAGCCAGTAGATATTGAAGTCACAACCTGACAGTATTTTCGGATGACTTCTGCTTGTTCAACAAGTAACTGTTAGGGGTTTATAATGGCACTAGAGTATGAACTGTAATATAAAAAAGAACAATATCAGCTCCTAAAGGAACGCAGAACTTAATGGTTATGCTTACTTCCTGTTCTTAACATTTTCCTGTGATTCATGGCAGTCTTTTTTCTTGTGCCCCCAAGATATAACTCAAGTAATATCTTCTACAAGGCCTGTTTCTAAAGAAAATTTATGATTCCTAAGCCCAAATGTACTATTGCATTTTCATAGGGTAACCTGGATTTGACCATGGTTGAAACAAAATCATTGAGCTATGTACCTTACCAATGAACAAATCACTTTGAAATAATACACTAATAAGCAATTCCCCTTGCTAGTTCCATACAACATAATCCTACTATGTAATAAACCGTAAGAAAATAATACATTGTAGTGTGGATGAACTCAAATTTTTCATGCTAAGTAAAAGAAGCCACACTCAAAGCCTATACCATATTATCAATTTATCTGGCATTCTAACAAAGACAAAGCCTAAATAGGGACCCAAACAGATCAGGAGTTAAGAGTAGGATGAAAAGACTGACCACAAAAAGTCATCACAAGAATTTGGGAGGTAATAGAAATATTTTTAATATGGTGGTAATCAATATGACTACATAAGTCAAAATGCAGAAGCAGTTAAAAATGTATATCTGATCTTCACCTAACATAAGTTTTAAAGGGACACAGAAAAGGAGCTTAAGCCAAACTCAAACACTAAACCTTCTGAAGTTCATAAGAACACCAAGGTGCTTTACTCCCTTCAAGACAGAAGAATAATAACTAAAGAATAAGATGTTGCTACGGAGCTGTCAAAAGACAAGGATAACACTGATGCCTAACTCTTTAAAATTATCAGAACAAAAACTCTAAAGTAAAAACCTGACCCTTCACTGAATTTTTGTTCTGTCAAGACCTGCTGTTTGAAGGGTTAGGAAAATAATTCAATGAGCAAAAGTCATGAGAACCTGAGTTTGAATTCCCAAAACCCATGTAAAAAGCCAGGCATGATTATATGTACCTGCAACCTCAGAACTGTGACTCAGAAACAAATGGATCCTGAGAACTTCACTAGCCAACCAGCCCGTCAAGCTAATGCAGAGAACTTCTGTTTCAATGAGAGACCCTATTCAAGGCAAGAAGGCTAAGCACAATAGAGGAAGATATCTGATGTCCTGCTCTGGCCTCTGTGCACACTTCTGCACACTTAAGTACAAGTATCATACACAAATGAACCACATCACACACACACACACACACACACACACACACACACACACACACACACACACCGAACTCTCTGAGATAAGATGAACTCTAAATAAAGTGTGTCTGAAAGTTGGGAATAATTTTATTTTAGTAGCTGGGAATAGGCCGGTTACTTTTAACTTTCCAGGAAAAAGTATATAATGCTATAGCATTTTCTCAAAATCCTCATTAGGATGAATTGCAAAGATGTTAATAAAGCAGAGAAACTATGCACAGTATTAAATTTATTTTAAGCTTTCTCTCATAAACAGAATATTTACTGACAAGCAATTTAGGAAGGTGGAACAAAAGCAATCTGAAGACTTGTGGCACTTGGTGTCATAGTTGAGCACAGGTGTCAACTTGATGGTTGCGGGTTTGAGCTTTGGGCACATTTGTGGAGAATTAGTGGTTGAGTTAGGCCCAGAGCAAACCTGCAGGAAGTTGTCTAGCTGATGAGAAAGGCCCAGCCTATGGTGGGTGGGATTAGGCCCTGGAATAAAATACAGAGATCATCCTTCTGTAACTTGGCCAGACATGCTGGTCTGGCAAGTAAGGATTGTCCCTCTCTCAGTCATTATGTAGAGATGGTGTGGCCAGTTCCCTCAGCCCTGATGTTAGTGCATGCTCTCCTGTCAAGCTGGAGTGAGAACTGTAACCAGACAATCGTAAGGATATAAACTCCTTGTTTCCTTAAGCCGTTTGATGGTCATTTATGCAGGCAAACTGCAACACTTGGAATCTGGAAGGAAAATCTTGGCGGCTTCAATGAAGCTACTTTTCTAATATAGGTAAACCCTCGTCTCAGTTCAGTGTCTTCTCTCTTGCCTCTGATCTCTCCCTCAGAGACTCAAAATGAAGAGATGGTGGAAAAACTATTTTTGATCAGATTTGTTCCTATCCACACATCTCAAAGCCAAATCTTGGAAAGTTATCCTTAGTCAAAAAAAGCGAATTCTCATAAATTGCTGTTTAGGCTGTAAATTGTTGAACTTTTCTAGAGGACAACTTGGCATTATCAAAAATTAAAATATGAAACTGGGGCTGGAGAGGTGGCTCAGGGGTTGAGCCTCCGCCTTGCAGGCAGAAGGTCCTGAGTTCTGATCCCAGATCCCACGTATAGACGCCAGGCGGAAGCGGGGGCGGCCTGCGTTTCCGGCCCTGGTAGGGCGGAGCCTGTGAATCCTGGGAGAGAAGGAGGTGGAGGCGTCCATGGTGGTTCGCGAGTTCGTCCGTGGTTCTACACACACATACATACACAGACACACACACACATACACAGACACACACACACACACACATGCGCACAGTTGAATAAAAAATAATAATAATAAAAAAATTTAAAAAAAAATATGAAACTCTGGCTTAGCAATTCTACTTCTAGGAATTATTCAACAAATATAAGAAATGCTTAAGATATGCACCGCAGAATAATTATAATAGGAGACAAATTAAAACAACATGAATAGGAGACTTATTACATATGTAAATACATATGTACAACTATAAAAATATGAGAAATCTCTTTATATGCAAAGTGTGAAAAAATCATAAGGGCATGTTGGTACACATTTATCATCCTAGCTAGTTGAGAAGTTAAAGCAAGAGGATCACAAGTTCAAGGCCAACCTTGGCACTTAGAGAGACCTGTCTTGAATATAGATCAGTGGTAGAAAACATGCCTAGCATTTGCATTCCTCAGCACCACAAAAAGGAAGAAACTTTTCAGTAGATATGTACAAAACACTGGAACACTACCACTATGAGCAAAAATGAGGAAAGAATATATACTCACATTTATTTATGATGTATTATTAAAATTTCTAGAATGCATAGGAAGGTAACAGTAACAAGCAACCTGTTAACATGAATGCTGGTACACGAGGACAGAGATAGAAGGAAAATTTTTTATTCTAATTCTTAACCATTTAAATATATCTTTTTTTAAAAAATGAACCCAATTAAAAAAAAATCTTACCTTTCCAACTTAATGAGCCATATTACCTCTCCTAGATGAGCCATCAAAGACATGCTGGAGCAAGTCTTAGCCTCTTTTCTGTTGTATTAACAGAAAACTTGAGAGTGGATGTATATAAAAGGGGCTTCTTTTAGCTGACAGTTCTAGAGGCTGAAAAGTTGAAGAGTGTGGCACCAGCATCCTTTCAGCTTCTCATGAGGGATTTTTGCTGTAAAACACATGTCGGAGGGCACGTGCCAAGACAGAGCAAGCGAACTCGAGAGAGGTTACTTTAATAACAAACACGTTTTCTTCATAATCCATTAACCTACTAATTCATTGGCCCATGAATCGGGTACTCCACTCATGGCAACCAAATCCTCACAACCCACATACCTCCTAAAGGTTCCATATTCCTGAATATATATTAACATGATATTTGGGATTTGGGATTAAGTTTCCAACGCATTAAATTTAAGGGAGACATTAAAACCATAGCACAATTCTAAATAAAGTGATGAAGATGATTCTTGGAATCGTCATCCTACATATCAATCTCCTGTTTCTCCCAAGTTAGCACACGAATTGTCTATTTCTTACTAAAACTTCTCCTACCAACTTTCTCTCTACTCTCCTTAAGACTCTTACCACAAATCACTTCTTTCCTATACTCTGTCTGTAGATCTCCTAAAGTAATTATTATATACATTTTTCATTCATTAGTAATGGATATTTATTGTTGATTATATCCTCCACATGGAGGAGATTATCAAACATCAAATCCTCTTCTAATTTGGGGAAGCCCGTTGCTATTCTGTCTATAGTCTTATGAGAGACTAACTCTGAGACCCACAGAGAACAAACAGATCCTTCTTTTTTCTATTCCCAAAGGAAGAGTCCCTTAGAAATCTGAAGTTTGGAATGATGGCCCAAAGCAAAAACCACAGGACTGACTAGGATCCTAGGAATGCAGAGAATGACAACATTCATAGATGACAACATCTAACTGACTACAGTATTCATAGATGATAGCATCTAACTGGCCAGATTGTTAAGGCTGCCTAGTTTTCTTGTTTCCTTTTGTCTATTTTCCATACCAGGTCCTTGAACCTCTTGCTATTTCTGTGTCTCCATTTATCCCTTCAATAAACCTCTGTACTTAAAACTCAATCAAGAATGTTTTCTATGGCATGGTGGTGCATTGAAGAGCCAGACACAGGAGGATTCCTGGGATTCACTGGTCAGTCTATCCTAACCAGCAACCCTAGGTCCAAGTAAGAGACCCCATCTCAACAAAACAGGATTTATAGCTGATGAGGAAGGAAATAGGAGAGTAATATGTGGCTTACACAGGCATATGCACAGATATGCACATACATACAGATAAACTGAGAGAAAGACAGAGACAGACAGACAGGCAGAACTTTTTAGGTGTGTTAAGAAATGTCTAGAAATGGGCGAATGAGATAGCTCAGTAGATTTGGCACCTGCTTGTAAACCTGGTGACAGGAGTTTGATCTCTGAGTCTACATAGTAGAAGGACAGAACTGACTTCTTAAAGTCAGAACTGATCTCTGAGTCTACATAGTAGAAGGACAGAACTGACTTCTGAAACTTGTCTTCTTATATGCTATAGCATACATGTGGTGTGCTGGCCCTCTCCCTCCCTCCCTCCCTCCCTCCCTCCTTCCCTCCCTCCCTTCCTCCCTCCCTCCCTCCTTCTCTTTCTTCCTCTTTTTCTCCTTTTCTATTTTAAAAACTTGATACTACACCCCAGAAACAATTACTGCTTGCCAATTAAAAATAAAACTTAAAAAAGGATGTTTTGCACAATACTTTAACCTTTCAAATGATTACCAGTATTTAGATTTTCCAATTCCATTCTTTCCACTCTCACTTAAATACACTCCAAGGCCAGCAAGGTGACATGTGCCTGTAATCCCAGTATTTGAGAGGTTGAGGCAGGAAAGTCAAGAGTTTGATTATAACCTGAGCTATAAAGTGAGGTCTTACCTGAAGAAAAAAGTTTAAAATACACCCTGCTCTGCCTTTTGGTCATAAAAAATTTCAAGAAATTACTTTAAATAAATACTGTGGTATAATTAGGAATACAGCTCAATGATCAAACACCTGGCTAGTATGTGTGAAACCCTACATTTAATCCTCAGCATTGAAAAAAAAAAGCCTGCGATAAAATGCATAGAAACAAAATTTACCATTTTGCCTATATATAGTTTATGACCTCTATTCACAAAACTCTTTTCATCTTACAAACTAAAATTCAGCAGTATAAAACTTACTCATTTTCTCCCAGCCCCTGGTAATCACCAATCTATTTTTCTGTCTCTATGAATTTGCGTACTGTATATATCCTCTTATAAGTAGGACTACATAGTATTTGCCATTTTGTGTTGTTCTCAAGGCTCATCCATATTGTACCATGTATCAGAATCTCCTATTTTGGCTGAATGTTCCATTATGTGTGTATGTGTATATGTATAAATGCCAAATCCCCGTGGGGCCGGGGGGTGGGGTGGGGATGGCAGGGGCCTCCTGGGCTTGAGACGAATGGGTGAGCCGGTGACAGGGTCACCACCTGGACCCCGGGAGTCAGGCGAGAAGCAGCAGTTGGCTGCAGACTCAGCTTTATTCAGGAAGTATTAGGGCTTATATAGGGTCAGGGTCCAATCAGGTGTTGCCATCCCTCCACGGGGGGGGGGGGGGGGGGGGAACAGCCACCAATCATTTGGCTGTTTACTAGGTGTCCATTGCAGGGGCAGGTTAGATGGCCATTTCCCATTGGTTGTTCATCCCTCCTTCCCACTGGTTGTTCATCCTTCCTCCTATATGTTTCCTCTATTGGGGCATGTACGGGCATGTCCATACCTGGGATCCTGGGCTAGGGCCTCCCTGAATCGGTAGTGCCATATTAGATAAGACTCAAACTTAAGTAATTTAGAAGGAGAAAGGGAGATTTATACAGCTTATGGCTCCAGAGGGGAGATACAGTTCATTATGGGGGAAAAGGCATGGCTAGCTGGCAGAAGCTGGAGATGGGCTAAGTCACTGCAGACATCATGGAGGTAGAGCTGCTGCAAGCTCAAGAGCAGTCTCACTCACTCAAGCAGAGTGGGGCTGTCATAGTTAAGCACAGGTGTCAACTTGACTGTTGAGGGTTTGAGCTCTGGGTACATTTGTAGAGAATTAATGGTTGAGTTAAGCCCAGAGCAAACCTGCAAGAGATGGTCTAGTTGATGGAGCAGACCCAGCCCATGGTGGGTGGGACTAAAATACATCCTTCTGTACACTTGGCCAGACATGCTGGTCTGACAAGTAAGGATCATCTCTCTCCCAGCCGTTATGTGGTGATGGTGTGGCCAGTTCTCTCAGCCCTGGTGTTGGTGCGTGCTCTCCTGTCAAGCTGGAGTATGAACTGTAACCAGTAAATGTAAGAGAATAAATTCCTTGTTCCCTTAAGCCATTTGATGGTCATTTATCAGCACCCATGCCAGCGAACAGGGACTAACCAGTATCAAGGCCCACCCTTGTGATTGCCTTCTTCCAGCAAAGTTCTACCTCCTAAAGGTGCTATGAACCTTCCCAAATACTGGCAGCAGCTAAGGATTCAAACACACATGAGCCTGTGGGGAGCAACTCGCATTTCAAACCATGACACTAAGTTAAAAGGTAATTTTTACATTTTTAATATATTTTAAATATTTTGAGAAACCACCATAATCTTTTCCACAGTGGTTGTACTATTTCACATTCCCACACATGGTGCACAGAGATTCCAATTTCTTCACATCCTTGGGCACCTTAATAGTGTCCCCATGGTTTTATCAAATTAGTATACAGAGATCCTATTAGGAAAAGATGAGATACTTTGAGCATTAAAAAGAATTTTAAAACCAAACTAATACACACTATGTAATAACACTGAAATAAAACACCTTTTCATTGAGCTCTGCTGAAAATAACTAGGGGCACACATTGCTCTCAAATGGTAGTTTAAAGGTGAAAAGCAAGTTATCTATCCTGTCTTTCCTGTGACAATACAAATTTGAGGATAGGCAAATATGCCTCAATCGTTGACTAAAGAAAGTTCTTTACCAAAGAATATTAGATGTTGAGTGTTTGGACCTGAGTCTTCAAAAACTAATTGTATAAGGACATTTTTGAGATAGTCAAAGAAATCTAATTGCACATTACATGGTGCTCAAAATACTATTATTTTATTAAGAGTAAAAGGCGTATTTGTCCATAATTTGAAAGATGCTTGTTGAAATATGTGATATCTTAGATATGCTTCTTCAATATAGTACAGCAGAGAAAAGGACAGAACAATGAAGCAACAGTAATAAAAATCTTGATGATAAGCTTACACTTTGGTGATATGAGAGTTTGCTGTCTCATTTTACCTGTTTCTGTCCAAAATCTGTAACTAAAAAAAATAGTGACTACTGTAATACCTACAAAGCAAGGAAGAACTGGGTCTGTGATTCCCTAACATTTCCAACAACTAACATATTAAGTTATCATTTTCAGGACGTTTCTGTTTTCAAAATTATTTGAAATCTCTAAAGTCAAAATGAATTTTTTTATCATTTGAAATTTAAAAAATTAAAAACTCCCTATGTCTTTGGGGTTTCCTTAAAGGGTAGTTGAGAGGAGATATATTTTTTTTCTCCCTACCAACTCGATTTAATTATTGCTCAGTACATTCTTTATACTGCACAGGTCATGAAATAAACCCATCAGCATCCTTTGTATCCAGTCTGTGATAAATAAGGCTGGCACCAGTGCAATGTTTTCAAGCCTTTGCAACAGTTTTTTTCTCTGTGCACATCTGCAGGCTTTCCATACACATCTACATAAGGAACCCACAATCATGCTCTGCATTATAATTAATGCAGCTGACATCTGACAGTGTCCGTGGGGTTTAGAGGTAGAGCCTGTTTTAAGATCTGCAGAGAAATAAGGATGCCATGGGGAGAAAGTGGGGCTGATTCAAATCAGACTTGGACAAGGTGAATGTGGCAGGACAGTTGCTTTCCTAAAAGAGCAAGACACTACTGGAGAAAAATCATAGATCTCACTGAACCTGGAGCTCATGGATTCAGCTAGATCAGCTGGCCAGGCAACCCCAGAGGTCCTCCTGCCTCCACTTTCCCAGTGCTGAGATTACAGTCACACATCACTGCATCTGGCTTTTTTTACATGGGCGCTGTTTATGGAAACTCAGGTCTTTATGTTTGTGTGGTAAGTACTTTACCAACTGGATCATTTCCCAAGCCTTGCTTTTTTTTAATTTTTTTTTTATTATTTATTCAATTGTGCGTGTGTGTGTGGTGTGTGTGTGTGTGTGTGTGTGTGTGTAGAACCACAGACGGATTCGGGAACCACCATGGACGCCTTGCCTCCTCCTTGTTTACTCTTCCCCAGGATTCACAGGCTCCGCCCTACCAGGACCAGAAGCGCAGGCCGCCCCCGGCTTCCGCCTCGCGTCTATACGTGGGGTCTAGGATCCGAACTCAGAACCTTCTGCCTACAAGGCAGAGGCTTAACCTCTGAGCCACATCTCCAGCCCCATGCCCTTGCTTTTATATTTCCTTTTTTTCCTTTTCTCTTTTCTTTTTTAAATCGGGGTCTCATGTAGTTCAGGCTGGCCTCAAACTCACTATGTAGCCAAACATGAACTTGAACTCCTGCTCCTCTAGCTCCACCTCCCAAATGTTGGGATTGCAGGCATATCATGATTGTCCTAACATTTCTTTTCCTTAAATGTAAATAATCACATGGCTAGAAAACTGGACAGTATACCAGAAAGTGAAAGTTCATTGTGTTTTCACTAAGGACACTTGTTACTCACAAAGAATCCTTAAAATAATTCTCTCCTTTCTCATTTAGAAAAAGGGAGAAAGAGAGAGTAGAAGAGGGAGCAAGAGCGAGAAAGAGAAATCTTATTAGTACTTAACTCTGGATGAAGAATTTGGAAGTCGGACATTCAAATATAGTTTGAAGGAATATATATTTATACTCGATTTTATAATAAGCAGACATTTTATAATTAGAAAAAACTATAAATACTGTAATCAGCCTTCCAAAATGTATGAGCTCCAGGTTCAGTGAGATATGTCTCAAAAAAAAAACAAAACAAAAAAATAGTAATAATAAACTGGAGAGCAATAGAAACAGACAACTGACATCCATCTCTGGCTACCATACGTACAAGGCCATGTACACACAGATTTGTACATGCATATATATATGTGATTCATACTTTTATACAGTTGTTTGATCCCTCTCTCATTTTTCTGATACCTAATATCAGTCAATGTTACAATTCCCACACCACCCCAAAATCATTTATTCAACAACTTATTTCTTACCACCTAGTAAGTATCGAATAAATGCACTTAAGCCAGAAAGTAACAACTAGTGATCGATACCCACTAATTATAAATACCTGAATCAGGTTTCTCTGTGCAGGGCAGGCTTTGCTATGCCCCTCTCCTTGCACCACCCTTACCTCAGGAGTGATTGAGCAACATGTCCAGTTGCTGCTTCTTCCCAGTCCCAATGCCAACTCCAGGTGCTTCTGATGCAGCAGAAATTTGGAGCCTGGGGATTCAGGATTTCCTCTCTAAAGGGGACAATACATTTATCATGGAAAGGAAGAAGAATATTTTTGCACTCCTTTTTCTCCAGCTCCTTGAGCATGTCCAAATACTAAAGTCAATTCATCTCAAGCATTTACGATTTCCTCTTACTGTAGAATGCTCTGGAATAAACATTACTCTCAACATCACCCTTAGTAATCTCAATATGCTTCAAAGGTTTTTTATATGATTAAGATAAATGCATTCTTTATACACTGAAATTAAATGATGCAGGTAAATTCTTATATTGTTGTGAATCCATTCAAAGTGTAAATGATCCCAACTAACTTCCTGTTCTGATAGGGTAAAAGGATTCAAAAGACAAGGTCTATGACTTTAAATATATCTAGGGAGTAAAGAAAGATGAAGGCTCCCAAAAAACTTCACATACTTCACCATTTTCCCCTGGACTTGAATTGTTAGGCTTCATGCACACTTAGGAAGAGGTTATAGGTAGAACCTGTAATCGTGTGTTTACCAAGCAGCCAGTAGGCTGCCCATTCTTTTCATTCTCTCACGTAGTCACAAACACCTCCCATTGCCTTGGCAACTGAGTAAATATGTTAGTAATACCTATTCTGGCTTCTAAGTAACTGGCCAGTTGCCAAGATAACTTTACCCAAGATACTGTTACTATTTGAATTGAATCTGTCTAGCCAAAATTTACCTACTGCTTCTTATGCGTTACTGCATGATATTCAGACTGTTCAGGAACAAGGATGAGGCCTCATTGTGAGGATATACTGCCTAAGAAAAGTTGTGTTACCACATGTACTAATCTTCATTTCTAACTACAGGATATAATTACTATGTAGTTCCATCCCTCTCTTGGGGCCCTACTATCAGGAGGTCAGAGCTGTTGTCAGAGGCAAAGACTGTAGCACTGATGCTATGTATTCATCTTTTACCCGCTTACACAATGCTGGCTGCTCAGATTCTGATCCCCAAAAAAAGACAAAGACGTAAATTAAACAAACCCTATTCCAGGGAGCTCATCCAATTTTTTTTTTAATTTTGGTATGTATTTCCTAACGGGGAGCTAGAGAAAGAGCAGAACCACATACTTGTGAAGAGGTCACATGGGAAGGTCAAAAGACAATTTTTTAATAATTGTTTCTCCTTCTAACATGTGTGCTTCTGGGTTACAGGGATTTCAGGGTTTGAACTCGGATGAACAGGGCCTGTGGCACCTTTACCTGCTAAACCAGCTCACTGGTCCACATCATCAGGCATTTCTTAAACAGGTTTGCCTCATGCTCATTAGCAACACAGGATACAAACATCATTTCAAATAGTGAGAAGAAATTCAGATGTAGTGTGAGTAAATGAAAACTCATAGCTGTGAAGTGATTGGGCCAAGATCACATGATCAGGTAATGACTGATCCCAGACTACAATTATGTTTTTCAAAACATGCTGATTTCTTCTGGGTTCCCAGCCTCTCAAGAGTGGTGACAAGACTATTCTCCTATAAATAAAAGAAAAGCCTATCTCCTTGAGAAGCAATAATCTCCTAACCTGTGTCCAAAGCAATCCATACGAACCTTAAGGTTGTCTTTTGCAGTTCTACCTAAAGAGAAAAATCCTCACCGTAACTCTTCAAATCCAAAATGTCTCATAGCACACACACAGTTCTGAGAAATTACTAGCTTTAAAATGAAAATGAAGCCCTTAATTCTTCCATCAGGGAAATCTAAGATAGACGGTTTTCTGGCAAGTGTGCTCCTCCCTTTATCGTGGGAAACAATCTAGTCACTGGAGTTTCTAAAAGTGGCATATTAACTCTTACAATGTACCAGGGCATCATTTACTAAATTACCTTTTTGAACACACTACATGGTCCCCCAGTTCCCTGGAAAAGATTAATTAGCTTCCCATGGGTGACTAGTTTATTTAAAGACAGCACTGAACTCACCACAGACCAAGGATGATCATGTGTGTGTGTACACACATATGGGTGTGTTTGTGTGCATAAAAACACTATCTTACTTATTGTGAAGAGTGAATCTATTTTTCACCTTAATAGTCATATAGCTCTATTATAAATATATATGTGGATATATATTTACACACACATAAATATTTAAGGTGGCAATCACCTCTCCTAGATATGATAGCAAATCAGTAGCAAGTTCCATATATTGGGACTTTTAACACCAATGATCAGTGACACTATCCATAACACAATATCAGACTATGAATCACTATTAAAGTGAATTCAGGAAATGATCTATCATGCCTTGCCCTAGTCATTAGAGACCTGAATCTATTTAAAGGTTTCACATTTAGGAAGATAATGGAGAATTTCTTAATAACATATATAAACACCCGAAACATACTTTACAGGTATAAAACTAGGATCCAGAAGAATCCAACAAAATAGACGAGAAAATTCTAAGGAGTGATTCTGCAATTCTATAAGGCCTCATTTATTCAGGAAGTCCTGCCTGTGTGAATTCATTCCCCAATGATCTGCTGTCTTGAGCTTTTGTTGAATTTATGCACTTAATGCTTGATCAGCCCTTTAAAAGATGCCATTAAGATTAAATTTTCAAAATACATTTATCCTGTTATATGATACACTCCTTAAGAGCTTAAATGTCACATAGTTCTCTGCTACTCCTACCTTTGTGCCTTCCTAATAAACAAAAAAGTAGTTGTTGACTTATAAATAAAAAGCTTGTTGATGAGAGAACTAAGGATCTTTATCACAAAAAAAGTAAACTTGTAACAGAGAAATTTACTGCTCACTGAATACCAAATATGCTAACTCTCTTGCAATCAGGAGAATCAATGTTAAGTATTTTTTTCTTATAGTACCAAATTCAAAAGTTTCTAGACCAAAGCATATTCATTACCTTATAACTCTGTCTTCCTATCAGAAAGAATCACTGAAACTTCCAAATAAGATAATTATGTCACAAAGGGAAAACAGTTTAAACCACTGATTTCCACATGAAGGATAGCTGTCTTAAGAGTTATTCACATTTTACAAGAGCAAGAAATAAATATTGGTGTGTTAAATTATGTTAAATCTTAGGTATCTTAGGTCCCTCTGGTACTGAATCACAGGATCAAGTGATATTTGACTGATAAAATATTAATAAGCAAAATTTTAAAATACTCTTGGTTTTTTTATTCTTTGATACTTTCATACATAATACAATGAATGTATGTTTCACCCCTTACTACCCATTCTCATTCCATCTCCTGTTCCACTCATGCATTCTCCTTACCAGCCAGTCTCCCTCCTGGTGTCTGGTCTTTTTCATGTGTGATCCACTAGGTTTCATATGGGATGTCTGTACTGGCAAGTGCCTGAACACCTGCTGAGGTGTGGATGACCCATCAGTGGGGTAAACCAGAGAATACAGAAGCTTCCTTTCTTCTGTTTGGCGTTAGCCTGCAACAGAATCTTCAATGCGATGCTATATTTCTTGACATCTTCCTTCATCCATGGTGAAATGTTAATTAAACTATTATCCAGGTCTACTGGTGGTAGACCTTGCTGCAGTGAGTTCTTGGGTGTGGAAGTCCTGTCATGCCAGGGGATACTATCTGGTAGTATCGCTCTCCACCCTCAGGCTCTTACACTCTTATCACCCTCTCTTCTTGGGATGAGGGTGAGCTTAATGTCATCTTAGTATTAAGAGATGTGATCATCCTTACTAAAACTGTAAAATGAAAAACTGGAGGCAGGCTAGGCTTAAAATAAAAGAAAGAACTCTCAGTAAGACCTAAAACAAAGATCTACCATGTATTGAACCACAGTCTGAAAGACCTCTTCGTGACAAATTTTTTTAAGGGTAGCTTATGGTCAGGGAATCTGAACTAGATGATTTGGAAGATCCCTTCAAATGCTAAGGTTTTGTGATTTATGAATGAAAATGGATTTCTAACATCCATATTTTAATTTGTGGAAACAGAAAAATTAGAAGGAACTTATCCTGAGTGGTGATTTTCTAATATACAAATGACACCAAAAGATCCTACTGTAAACATCTTTCAGGGACTGACAAGAACCATATCCAAAATACCAAGAAATATGAGTCATCTCTCTATGAACAGCCAAAGTTTCCCTCTCCATCCACAATTCTACCTTTCTTACAAGTACAGTGATCTCAAGTTTCTTGCTATAATAACCCAGAATCCTTACTGTAATTAAATAAATTCATTAATAAAACTTCTACACAATAAGAAAGTGCTTAGTAGCACAGTTCAACTATCTTGAATTAATTCCTGGAGGTGAGATTCTGAGGAAAGGAATGCTCCTAGACTCTTGAAATTGTGCTTTAATTTTATGCAGTTAACACATCCCATCAACACATCCCTTGTTTAAAGTATAAAAATGAATTGCTAAACTTCAAAGTAAGGAAAGGTAGTTCCTTTCCCTAGAAAAATGCTAGTAGTAATGTCTACATGTCACATACACATAGGTATTACTGGGCAATCTAAAGATCTGATTAAGGAGTGATCTCTTCCACTTACTAGCTATGTGACCTTTGGCAGGACAGTTACAGCTTCTATGAGTATCAATTTCCTTATCTACATAAAATAGGGAATATAGTATCTACTTTATTCATGTGTCACTATTTAAATGAGATCATGTGCTCCATACATTGGAAATTAGTTGAAATGTAAGGAACTAGAGGGAAGCAACATCCTCTGAAAATACTATTTCTGAAATCAGTTGATGTGCCTAATAGGAAGACTATGTGATCATAATAAAGCAAAATCAGTGGTTCCAGGACTCAGGAGGCCGATTCAAAAGTGTTTCAGATTTCAGGTCAGCATGGGATATATAGTGAGATCCTGTCTCAAAAAATTTAAATCAATTAAATGAAGATCAGTTCAGCTTCACTGAATTCATTCAGACTTTTACAATTGAAAATTACTTAATTCACCACATGTGTTTTGTGGTTTCCTGTTGTTTTTATTTTTAATTTCATAAGAGTCATGTATTATCTTTTGAGCATTAAAGGTTTCTACAGTTTTTAATCTGACCTTGAGCTTATCTTAAATAGATTAAATAAGTACTATGAGCAAAAGCATGAAAAGCCCTATGACATTTCAATGAAAGCTATAAAGAACATATAGTGTGTATGTCATGCAGGTTAATTATATATTTCCTGGTACTTATGAGTTATTTCAGCACAGAACTGAGAGAGATTGTGGGCAGTAAGAGCAACTTCAACAAGTGTACTGCAAATCCAGTTTGGCCTTAAAGAGAAATTGGATTTATGGGATATTTAATCATGAGAATGGAAGATGCAACTGAACTACACAACTAACCACACGTACATAAATATCAATTATGACATCATCAAAATACAAAAAGGACCCTCTGTGTAGATCACACCTGAAATTTCTTGATGTTATTTTCTGGTAAATTTCATAAATCTGTGCCTTGTTTTGAGTACATACATGAGAAAAAAGTCAAATGCATTGTTCTGCTTCTCTCTGCAATGGCCTCATGCTAAACAGGCCATAGTTTCTTTACTGAAAGCTCTGTACTGATGAGAGTTAGCAGAGAGCCAGGCAGGGGGTGCCCCCCTTAGTTGCTGCTTTCTTTTTCAAAAATGAATCATAATTTCTGCATTGGATACGAAGATGGGTTTACAGCCATTAGCCATCATATTAATAATTTAGAAAATACATGCCCAATCACTTGTGTTCTTGCAATTCTCTATGAACACAGCTGCAACTCACATTAGAAGCAAGTGTGAATAGATATTTTTCAGATGAGATATTTGAACTGAATTATTAGGGTAGCCTGTACTACAAAATTACTAATAAACATTGCTTCTGGCTCAATTTAGCCTGAACTCAGTGAACCTAGCCAATGGTGACAAATCAAAAATTCTGAAATACCCGATGAATGAGTTGAACTAATCAAGGAACCCAGTAGGAAGTGGATCCAGGATTAATGAGCCAGTGGTTTCTCCATGCAATGCTGTTATTTCTTCACATAAATGCCCTCAGATGAGATTATCTTTATGTCATGACAGAGAGAAAAGGAAGGTTACATTCTTTCAACTGACAGGTTAACTATTGCCATTACTAGAATACACAGTTTTTTGTGAGCTAAGCTTTCTCTTTATCCCAAAAATTAAAACATAAAGTTTGCAATACAAATTAGAAGCACCTTTTTATTTTCAGGGGACAAAGTCATTGAGGGCATCAAATACAAATTGCCCTGAAATTATAATTTTATTGGTTTCTTCCACCTATATTCATGTGTATCTTGACTTACCCAACTTGTTATGTAGCCTTTTTTGTTTTCAGTATTTAACAACATCCTTAGCACACTGCATGCCCATAGCACATTTTTTCCACCACCAGCAAAAGGTAAATGGAACATTGCTACTAGGCCATTACTAATGCCACATAGGACGCTGAGTGCTAATTCTGAGAAGAAAATTAAGATACAAGGATGACTACGTACATTAAATCAATCAATCATATAGTTATATCATAATGGAATTTGACTTTTCTGGCTAGCATATAATGACAGATGCCAGACAGGCTACTTAGCAAAAAGTACAATTCATCAGAGACTGTGCATCTAGCATGCTATACTTACCTACCTTGAGTTCTGATACTATTCACCATTTATTTCTTTAGAGTAATAACAACAATCTAAGTCAGAATTGCTTTAATAATGAGTAAAAATAATATGAAATATTATTCTGTTAAGGTTTTTTTTTTCTCTTAAAGGACAGAAATCTTTTAAGCTCATGATTGCATTTCTCATTCTTTGCTTTTCATCTTTGCTGAAATGTCAACTTTTATAATTTAGGCCTTCCCCTACATGCGATTTTAAAATGTTCAGAATTCCTAATATAAAAATATTGCAGTAGAAACAAATATTATTGTAGTCAGGTGAAGTAAAACACCCTGTATGCTTTCATGTGAATATTGACAAGTAACCATTGTATTACAAAATATAAGTGCCTTTGAAAACACTTATCACTTTTTTTTAAATGAAAGATTCCATTTCCCTTGCCTTTGAGAAATACGAATTTTAAAGTTTCCATTTAGCATCCTTTATTACATTCCTACATCATAAAGTTATGCTTTATAGCAGCATTAAAAAAGCTGTAAAATTAGCATCCTTGTAAACAACCTTCCGTGCTCACTGGTGAAGCAATCGGTGATTTGTACAGATCTCTTAAATGTGACTTGAGATTAATGTATCTGTGATTTCAGTTTTGTTATAAAAGAACATAAGACAAGGGGATTATGCAAGACAAGTAATATTCGACTACTGATATTTTAAATTTTTGGAGATTATGCTTCTAAATTTTAGGAGACATTCTAAAATACGGAAATATCGCCTTTTTTTAGTCTGGCATAGTGTGGGCATGCCTCTAATCCCAGCACTCAGGATCAGACTTTTACTCTAACCTAAACTACACGGTAGCACTGTGTGTCAAAAAAAAAAAAAAAAGAAAGAAAGAAAGAAAGAAAGAAAGAAAGAAAGAAAAGTTATTTCAACACGAAATCCAAAATAATTGTTTTTCTTTCAGCAATTTGTTTAGATGTAGAACTGTAACATTTCTATTTAAAATTCCTAAAGTAGCTTGAACGTGAGGTTTTCTTTATCATAGAAAAACCATTTCTCAACCTCAAGGAGATTCCTTTGTGGCCTCGTAGTTGAGTTATGATGGTATGTAGTTCCTAAAATTAACTTGGTGGCACAAAACTGTAACCTAGAACTGGGGTGCTTTTCGGATTTGCACTCTGGCCCCCCTATGAGAAATCTTTCCATGGGGCGAGGAAGGCCCTCTCAACACCGATGGTGATCATTAGATCTCAAAACCTCGAGGTTTGGAAACTTGCTGCGACCTTCCCCCCCTGGCTACTCCAGGGAACCCCCTGAGCACGTGGCTCGCTTCGAGATTAGCTCGATGGACTCGGAGAAGACCCCCGCGGCGGGGGCCCCTCCTTCTCCGACCCTCTTCCACCTTTCCCGGGCGGATCCCGCAAGCCAAGCCGGGAGCGGGGGTGGGCTGGACTGGGCTGGTGGCCCCGCGGAGAGCCGCGGCCCCGCGCCCGCTGCGGACCCGGCGCCAGCAGTGGCGCTGGAGGGACAACTCCGGGCTGCGAAGGCCCGGGGGTCCGGGCAGGCGGCGAGGGACGCCCCCCGCGACCACTCGCCGGAGCAGCTTTCCAGCTCTCAGGCCCTGCGAGGTGGCGGGCTGCGGAGCGCGACTGGCTCGAAACCTCGCGAGACTCGGCGCGCGCGTGGGGCGCGCCCCCCGCACTTCCGGCCTGCCTGGGGTCCAGTCCCGGCCCAGGCCGGTCGGGCCTTGCTGGCCGGGCCCCGTGGCTCGACGCGCGGCCTGGCATCGGAGGCCGCCCGCTGCGACCCAGGAACGGAACCCCAGGCCACCGAGGGACCCGGCTCCCAAGGCGGCCTAGACGCCGAGCGCATCCGAGAACCTCCGAGCTGACCCCTCCCTGCCCCTCCCTCCACGAGCCCCCCGCCCCCCGCCATTCAACGTGACATCAAAACCCGTCATTCTCTGTATCACATACCGAAAATGATTTTATTTTATCCATTTACATTTAACTTGATATAAACTTGTCGGGAAAAGTCAAATAATATGCTTTATATTAGCTCAAACATTTATTAAGAAAACCGAATTCCATAAATAAGCACAGACAATAAGTTAGAACATATCACAAATTGACCAGTATGTAACAAGAATGCTTTATCTACACAAAACATCCTATTTCACATGTTTGTTCATTCTTAGAAAGCGCTTCTGTTCTCTGGGTTTGGATTTGACCAGCACATGCAGAAAGAGCTGATTGTGTTTCTCTGTACAAAGTCGCAGGATTGTAGATGTCCGGATGCACCCACCGGCGTCCCGCAGGTGGCCGGAGGAGCACAAGGGACGACAGGACGACCACAAAACAACCAAGGGCACAGAGCAGCGAGAAGAGGAGGAAAAAAAGGGGAAAAAGAAGCAAACAAACCTCCCAATCCTGAAAGATTCAGAATAGAGATGTGGCTTTTGCTTTTACAAATGGGAAAAAAAAAATCCTCACGTGTTAGTTTTCTTCTTCCTTATAAAGACTTATCAAAACGGGAAAGCTCACCTCTTTGTCACGTAACTGCTTTAGTCTACTCCAGCCACCCAGCCCACTGGCATGTCCTCCTGAGAAGTCTTCCCTTCTCTACCCTGGCACAGCGGTGCTTGAGAAAATAGACAGTGAACGCGTTCTTTTGCAAGCCAGTGGAGCTGCGCGGATGTGGCTGCACAGACAGGGCGAGGGCAGGGTGGTGGTCGAGGAAAGAGGTTTTCGGAGAAAGAATACAAGGACAAAGCAAATCGTTTGGGCCCTCAGATGAGCGGTTGGTAGCAGACGCTTGTCCACCTTTAAGACAAAAATCCCTAACATTGTGCTGTCCCTTGAACACGTGTGTGTGTGACCTAGGTGCAGTGAGTGTGTGTGTGTGTGTGTGTGTGTGTGTGTGTGTGTGAACGTGAGCCAGAGTGCGAGTGTGTGTTTCTGCCCACAAACCAGTCCATTGGTGTCTGATTTCAGATCCTGAGTCGACTCCCTGGTAAAATGGCGGGAAGGATGCTTTCTGCCGGGCGCGGGAGGAAAAGAAGGAGCCAGAGGGGAGGCCTGGGCGCGGGGGTCGCGGGGGTCGTGTCCAAGGCGTGGCTGGGAACGCCGCCAGTCAGAAGGCCGGGAGGAGGGCGCGAGCGTGACCAGGGCGAGCGGGAGGCCCAGGGGGGCAGGAGGGGTGCACTGGAGGCCGGGCCCGCGGGGGAAACCGGGGCGGGAGGGGCAGGGGACTCGGGGGAGGCCGGGGGCCGCGCGCGAGCAAGATCAGGCGGAGGGGGAGGCCTGGCTGGGAGTCAGGGCAAGCCGGGGGCGAGAAGGGGAGAGGGGAGCGGTGGGGCGGGGCGGGCGGGGCGGGCGGGGCGGGCGCCGGGCGTCGGCCCGGGGCGGGGGGCTGGAGGCCGGCGCGCGGGAAGGACCGGGGGGCTGCGCCAGGCCGGAGCGGGCCGGGGACCCGCCGCTGCATTAAGTGAAGCTCATGGAGACTGTGTGCTCTAGCGCCTTGCGGCGGAGGGACGCGATGCTCGTGCCCCGCCACACGTCGCTGCTGTCCGGAGAGCTGCAGAGCTGGGGCGAGCCGGAGACGTTGCTGGGACCGGGGAGGGAGGCGGGCACCATGCCCGGGAAGGCGGGCTGGTAGAGGTGCGACTGCAGCCCGGCGCCGTTGGAGCCCGCCAGGCTGTTGGACAGGCCCATGGAGTTGGGGGGCGGCCCGGCCGCCAGGCTGCACTGGGACAGCGACTGCGCCATGGCCTGCTGGCGGCCCAGCGCGGGCGGCAGCGGCAGCTGCGACACGCCGGGCATGGCGGCCGCCGCCCAGCGGGTGTCGTTGGCGTGGAACGAGCACAGGCTGTCGCCCATGGCGGCGGCGGCGGCGGCGGCGGCCGACGGGAACTGCGGCAGGCCGGGCGTGGGCAGCAGCGTGCCGGGCGCGCGGAACACGTTGGTGGTCTTCTTGCGCTTCTTCCACTTGGCGCGCCGGTTCTGGAACCAGACCTGGAGCGGGCGGGGCGGGAGACAAGACAGGTTGCCATCAGCCACTGGGACGGCCAAGGATGGGCAGGGACTTGGGCCCCTGAACCCCGCGTCGCCCCCTGGTTCCTCGGCTTCCAGGTGAACTGGGGTCCTCGGCCCCACACAGCCAGACACCCAGAGATTCTGACCCTCCACCATCTCGCGACGACTGAGGCGTCTTGCGCCTCCTTCAGTGGGCACTCACATGCTAACGAGTAATCGTGCCGCGCGACACCTACTCACCGAGCAAACAAACCCATAACATGCCCACCGCGTGCCTTCACCACGCCCCTGCACGCCGGCACATTGTGTGTGCTGCACAGACGCGCAGGTCTGCACGCAGGCGTGTGTCAAGACTCGCCCCACAGGTGTACAAATGAAGATAAACATGTGTACCCATGTGGCTTAATAGCGTGTCTTATAGTACTGATGGGGTATAGAATTTTCAGAAACCCTGGAAATTTGGAAATTGATGAAAGGCCAAGAATGACACAACCAGTTTCAAGATCGAAAGACAAAGGAATACCCCCAACATCACGGTTGACAGAGCAGAGAGGTTAATATAGTGATCGGTGTGGGAAAGTGAGCCTCTAAGCTGCAGTGTTGTTCGGTGCCATCCTGACTTCTAATTCTTCCCACAGTGCTTGGTGCTATGGTCAGACCATTCTAAGGACACTTTTGGGCTGTGTGGGTGTGCCAGAACCTGCTGCAAGAGTCCTAGCCCCAGGGCCTTCGATCTAGACTTTCCTGCAACTTACTGAGAATGCCAAGTAACGAAGCCTCTAATACCAGCAAATCTTCCCCCTCCTCTCCTCTTTTATAAAACTAAGCAAATTTTCTAACCAGTAAGAATTACAAGAGGCCAAGTTTAAAACTCACACTACGTATGAAACAAAATTTTCAGGGAGCAGTGTTTGGTAAAATGCATCCCCAAACAAAAATAACCCTCCTACTTTCTTTCTTATTAGCGACCCAGAGATTTTCAGACCCTATCAGGAAAAATGTGCCTACAGATATGGAAAATAATTCAATCTAGATAGCATCAAATAACCTATCTGATCACCTCCAACTATTTGGTTTTCATTTTTAAGAGGGAAAATGCTAGCATACTATCTTGGCAGACATCCCACTTAAAATATAGCTAGCTGTAGATCTGTTATGCCTAAATCTAAATGGGTGGGACACAGCTGAGGTATTGACTGGATTCCTTCTAGAATTTGACTGATCCAGTCTGGCCTTCTCATTTGTGGCCCAAAAGGTGGTCTGTTAATCCAATCTATGTATGTAATGCTTACTTTGCAAACTAAATATGGACATATCTACCTCATTCTCAGAGAATCACAGCTGTAAAGGCCAAGACATACTCTCTGCTTACAAGCATGAACAGCATTGCTGTGTAGAATTGCCTTCCAGTGGACCCTTACCTTCCTATCTTACCTGTAACTTCACCTACAACTTCAACTTTCTCTAGATTCTACTCCATTTCCTAGGTTGCTGCCTACCCCAGTGCTGGTAATGGATAAATATCCCATGTCCCTTCTTAGCTTCAGACCCTGAGTTGGTAGCAGCATCGAGTTAACGAGGCAGTGGGGGGTCCTTGATGTTGGTGACGGGATCAATGCAGTCAGATTGAGCTGTTAGCAACCTTCGGCCTTAGGTGGAAAGAAGGCCAAAAGAGACCACCTAGCACCCCCAAAGTCTCATTGCAATGCCCACCCAGCACTGAACTGGGGGGTTTGGACAAGAGGTCCCCTTGACCAAGACAGCTCTGTGTACCACAGGCTTCCATACCTCACACACACTCCCTTCCCAACCTCACTCTCTGTATATTTTGAAAGAAAGGTATAAAGTCAAGACTAGCTCCTAACACTCTGCAAGAAGCAGTGAATCTTAGAGGGTTGGTGATTTGGAGGTGGGGACCTGGGAGAAGAAATGGAAAAAGGTGCAAAAAGAAAGAAAAGAGGGCAAAGTGCCCAGTAGAATATCAATAGCAAGACTCACTGTCAGAAAGGCTTCAGAATCAAGAGTCTGCTCATGCACAAAAGAAAAAGAACCACTGTTAAACAGCTAAATATTATAGGAATAATCGAAAAATCATGCTCAATTATGTTTGAGGGTTAGTAGTCAAGTGATGGCTACAAAATTTTTTATGTTTCATGGTTTACTGGGGTTGGGGAAAAAATCTATGTGGGATCTGAGCACCTCCGTTCCAAGCTATGATGCATATGTTTTTAAAATGTGAATGTTTCCACTTGAAAACTAGAGCATGACGGATTAAAATGCAGGCAAAACCTAGGGGAGATTTTCTGAATGCACAGACGACAACTCCTGGAAATATATTAACCGCAGTCACAGGCCAACTTTGTACTCAGCTTGAAATGCAGCTCTTCTCAGAAAATGCTTAATACAACAGTGAGAATCTAATGGAGTTTGGAATCTAAAAATCCACTTTCATGATATCTACTGTTACAGTAATATAGACATACTGTAAATGTATTTTAAAATATATAGCCCGTTTAATTCCCCAGCTATAAATGGCTTTGAAATAGAGAAAAGAAGGCGAGAAAGAAAGAATATTACTTCCCCCCACCCTCGAAGCAAACGCTTTATGAAGATCTCATTGGAATCCAGCAAATGATTAATGGGAAGATTTGGGAGGAAATCTGGGGAGCTGTATTAAAGCCTAGATCTCAGGTTCATTTCGATCAGCCAGCCGTGAACTCTGGGCCGAATTCATTACACTTTAATAGTGCTGGGAGAGGAAGAAAATGCAATTTCTCATTCCATTAGAAAACTAGAAAATACTCTCAGCTTGTCCCCCTATTAAGATGTGGCAGGTGACAGGGCCATTCTGGGGGATACGGTCAATGGAATTACAGCACATTATTTTTGTTCGTATAAAATATTGAAAGGCAAGCCTGACTGTGCAGAAGTTATTTCACTGATTTGGTTTTTATGTAAATAAAATATTGAAAGTTAATTAATCCGTGCTAGAGACTAATGATTATGCTTATTATATTGCATTTGATCGCGTAATTTGCATGATTCTCGCATTGCTGCTTAATAAGCCATTCCAGGTTATAAATAATTCTGAAATTGGTTTCTAATAATGGCATGCTATAAAAGGAATGGTTTTATTACAGTAGCCAGAAAAGGGGAGCAGTAGCAGGCATGGAACTGGCTTCCATGTGAGAAGAGGTGCTGGAGTAAATACTTAAAAGTGTGATATAGACCACAAAGAGACAAAAAAATAAGGATATTGCATAATTTAGCTCAGGACAAAAAAACTCTGAAAACATACAATTGTACTAAATTAAATGTTTAGATCATTTTTAATCAGTGCAGTGGCCCACATACTGCAAAGAATGTGTGGCAATCTGTTAACTATAAAGAAAACTATGAAGCACTCATCATATAAGAACATAAACCAATTACTATTTAATTTGAATTTGGTCAAGGAGCAATGGTACAGTGAATTGTGAAGCAAATACATTTTCCATAAATTATTTTTGCATTACATTACATAATGTTAATCATTTCAAAATGTTAATTAAGAAGGTTATGTTGATCTGATTACTTTTTAAACTATGAAACATTATTTTTAAAAAATATTGAAACTGCCATTCTATTAAATTGTTTCTATCAGCAGCCCCAAGCTATTATCTTTGGTTGAACATTATGCTAGGACAATTAGCACACTTTGTCTCTTTCTTCTTGCATATTCTTTTGTGTACTTTTTGAAAGTAACTATCACATAGTTTATATTTCATTTCATTTACTACATTTTCTATTAAAAGAATCACTGCCATTAACCTTTGGAAGACCTAATAAAGTTTAATAGACCTCGTTTTCTTTTTTCATAAAATTGGTTGTCCAATTATATTTTATTTGTGATTCTAAGCTCTATTTTAATTTGAACTAATTACTATTATGTCTGGGTTAAGATACTGCATTTCATCCTTAAAGACAAAAATTAGCAGCTAACATTTCTCTTAGGGGACAAAAAGTAAATTTATGAATTTTGATTCTCCAGTATTGATTGAGTCTCCAATCAAGTATCATTTGGTAGAATAGTATTTAGGGTGTATATTTCTGTGAAGGCTTGAACTCAACTTCTTATTTAATAAAAGAGGTGAAAGATAGAAGATTCAAAGTTCATCAATAATATATCTGCACAATGTAATTAGTACTTCTCCGTGTGTAATTTCAGTGGCCCATGTGTTCAGGTCTTTCAGACACAGAATTCGCTAACAAACACCCAGATTTATATCGAAGAAAGTACTAATCATTACGAAAAACACTCTGCTAATTTGACCATTTTAAGTACCCGGCAGTACCGTTTTTCCTGTTTGGACTATCTAGAATATCGAAAGGAAGCAAATATTCTGTACTGTGATCCTGGACCTTGTGGTCATTCTATTCTTAAATCAAATGCAGAGTAACCGAGGTCTTCAAAGTTAATCTTCAAAAGCAGATAGCTCTGGTTTAACAAATTAATAAGGGTAATTAACATCCAGCATACCGCACAGGAGGAAAAAAAAATCCAAAAAAGAAGGGGTGTGGTTTTTTTCAGCACCCTGGATAGCTCCGAGCACGGGCGTGTGGCTTCTGCAGGCACATTGAAGTATTTGATATTGACATTCTTTTAAAAAGTGGAGAGCAAATCTAGGTTCCAGTACACTCTTATTTCTAATTTTTCAGAAAAGTTTTAGGTAAGGTTTCCTAGATTACATAATTTACAATATGGAGGGTGGATGGGGAGATAAGGAGTCAATAACGATTTCATATATTATAGAACAACCTTTTTTTTTGGTGTGGAAAATTCCTTCTTCCGATCGAATATCGACAACATAAAGCGTTTATTTCTCATGTTTCTCTCTCCTTTTTTGCTTATAGAAATCTAAACAAAAATAAAATCTCGGGACCCTAGGTTTCCTCCGCCTCTCCCGGCGCAGTGGTAGACCACCAAAGTTCAAAACCCTTGAAAACAACAAAGCGAGGAATATTTCGACCACAAACGGGAGGGCAGGATGTTTAAGAGAATAAAGCCTCACCCCGAAGCCTGAGTGTGGTTCCTTCGGAAAGGCACCTTTACATCTTAAGTCATCCTGTTTTCACGGTAGTCGTTGCATTTTGCCTATTTAACCAAATGCTTAACAGAAACTCACTAGGGGGTAATGAAATACTTCTGGACAAGCGAGCCTGGGAGGTGCGCGCCTGGGAGACACCGGGGGTCGCCGGCTCTGCCAGAAACGGATACCCGCGAGCCTAACAGCACCGGGCTTCGCTTTTGAGAAGTTTCGGATTTCGGCGGGGAGGTGACCGGACTGGTGGACGCTGGGCCTCGTCAGTCCACTAAGGAATGGCGATCGTGGTCCATGTGGGCCAGGCCGAGAAGGACTCCTCCGACCCAGGCATGCAGTGACCGCCCGAGTTCAGCTCAGGATCCCGACGAGGAGAGAAAACGCCCGGCCGCCTGCGTCCACGTCCCCCCCCCCCGCGCCCGGCCTTTTGTCCCCCGCCCGAAGCCCAGCGTACCTGCACCCGGGACTCGGTCAGACCGATGCGCAGCGCCAGCTCCTCCCGCATGAAGATGTCGGGGTAGTGCGTCTTCGCGAAGCTCCTCTCCAACTCGTTGAGCTGGGCTGGCGTGAAGCGCGTCCGGTGGCGCTTTTGCTTCTGCTGGCCCTGCTGCTGGCCGGCTTGGCTGGGGTTGGGGCCGCCCTGGGGCCCGGGCTGTTTGTCCGGGTCCTTGGCGCTCACCGCCAACGAAGCAGGAGTAGAGCCCACGGTGGTGATGTCCTCCCCCGGCAGCAGAGTGGCTCCCTCCACCGGGTCTGAGTTGGGCGCCAGGTCCCCAGGATGGCCCCCGGGGTCCGAGCCCCCCACGCCCAGCCTACACTTCACCGCCTCCCGGTGGCCCAGCAGCTCGGCGGCATCTTTCATACCTGAGGAGGCAAGGGGGGCTCTGTCACTACTTTTCTGGCCAAGCCAGGAGCGGGGGGCTTCCCCGCGCGGAGGTCCTTCGGCCACATTCACCGTTGCCTCGGCGATCACGCTCGCCTCGCCCTCAGTCCTGGAGTCCTCAGCTAGGTACCCCAGAATTTGGACAGCTAGGTTGGAAGTCTCCTGGATTTTTCCCTTTTCTCCGCGTGTGTCACCGACACACCTTTTTGTTTCTCCCACAAAAAAACACTCCCAGACCCGGCAATAAAACGTGCCTCTGAATCTCTTTCATTAACAGCACCCCCGGCACCCCAAGAAATCTACAGCAAATCCTGAGACGAGGGTTGCGGGGGAGAAAGAAAAAACTACGGGATTCGAAGGTAGCTGCCCACCTGAGCTAAGACAGTCTCTCTCTCTCTCTCTCTCTCTTTCTCTCTTTCTGTCTGACCGATTCTCTCTCACTTTCAGAAGATGGATAAGTCTCCAATCCGTCCACCCCCCAAAATAAGCCCAAATCAGCTCCGCCTCTCCCTCAAATCAGAGAAAGTGTTTGGAAAATGGAGTCACATCCATCACTAAAGCTTCTGAAACCGGAAACCCAGAACCCAGTAACCCAGACAGCAGTGGAGAAACTCAAGTAAACTCTGTAGACATAACAGTGAATCAAACTTTAGCGAATTCAACTTTTCCTTCCGAAGCAATAAAAGGCGCATTACTCTCCGCCGTGTCCACACCGAGTCGCTGGTAGCAGGCAGCGACGTCTGGGAGGGGGAGTTTGGCTGTTCCCCTTCTCGACCAGCGTACTTAGCAAATCCACCTCCATGACAGCAGCTCCTCCTTCGCGACGGATTAAAAAAAAAAAATCCAACTACACTGGGAGGAGAAGGAAGAAAGAAATAGTAGGAAGAAAAAGAGAGGGGCAAAAAGAGGCAAAAGAAATCCCGAACCAAAGCGAACTAGAGAGAAGTACCTCCAAACAAATTACCACGGGGTAACTCGCCTTTCAAAAAACAATAACAAGGAGAGAAGAAAAGCAAAACAAGAAAAACAAAAACTAACAAGTACTCCCCAACTCCTTTTTGGGATTCTACATATTCCATAGATTTTTTTTAAAGAGGATGTTAAATCAAATTAAACTTTAATACAGCACAATTACTTTTAAAGAAATTAGTCCATTTAGGGCGCATTAAGGTAAAATAAGGAACAAATTGACAATTTCCTGCCCCGGCTTCTCCAGGCTGCCCGGGTGAGAGACGCTCACTCACCTAGCCTGGCGTCCAGGAGGTCGGCGTGAGACAGCATCGCGCACCGCTCCAGGGCGAAAGCTGTTCCCCCCCAAATTTTAGCGGCTTTAAGTTATTTAAAATAGATATAAGCTATAAGCTATACGATATAGATATATATAGATCACCTAAATGAAAGAAAATTCGGTTTGTGGTTAAAAAGGGGGCTTCTTGCATTATAATGTCCTTTAGAGAGACGGGGAGGTGCTTAACAGTTGAATGAACCCGTGAGCAGCTCGGCGAGGGGACCAATCAGGAGGGCAGCCTGGAAATGTCAGCGCCCGGAGAGTCCCCCACTCCGCCCGCCCGCCCGCCCGCCCGCGCCTGCCCTGGAGGAGGCGGCGGCGCTTGCCCCGAACAGCTCCGGCCGCCAGCAGCCGCTAAGGCAGCAGCGGCCACCTTGGCCTGGCCCTGGGCTTCTGAACCCGGCCACCGTCAGTTCCTCCCCGAGATTTCCTTCCCTTTGTCCTGCCCTGCTGGCTTCACCCATGCAACTTGGTGTTTCAGAGCTGGGATCTTCCTAGAACAGAGGCAGTGCCAGTGCAGGGTATGACCTCCAAGAGTCGCCCGGGCCCGCGTGATCCGAGCGCCACTGGCCTTCGGCGGGCAAGCCTCGGGTCCCGGGCACGCTACGGTCTCCCGAAGCTGTTTAGACTTCGCAGCTGCTCAGCAGGCCTATGCTAAAGATCTAGGCGCCCCCGCCAGGCCCTGTGGCCTACCGAGCCCCAATCCCATCGTGGTCCTGGAGCTCTAAGCTAGCTGGCTGTCCCTACACTGCCGGTGACCGCCGGCTACTTCGGGGGCGGCCTGCGGTGCGCCTTGGTGCGTTCTGCGCCCTTCTGGAGGGGCTGCGTTCCGGGTCTGCTGCTCCACCGAGTCCACGCTCTCATGCTGACTCCCAACTTGCTCTTTTGGCCAAAGTTTCTAAGTTCGGTTCGGCTCCCAACTCCACTTAAGGCTGTAAATAAAGTTAAAGGCTCTTTATTTTCCTTTTGAATATGTTAAACTACTTGAACAACTTAAAGTGCTTTGCACAAGTGAAGCGAACCATTTCTAATGTTCTGATTTTTCAGAGCCAGCCAACAACAAAGTTTAGATTAGTAATATATTTCTAACCAGAGTAATTTTCAAGATCATTAGGCATTTATGTAATTAGTGCCAAATCTATAAGCTTTTATTACGATTATTAGAGTAAAATCAGTATAAATTTGTACTAATTTACTACTGTTTAGACTTGGCTGTCAAGCCCAAAGGTTCTTATTGTAAATGATAACTGAGGAAATTAAGTGCAAAATTCGGTACCATTTCTGATCTGCTCCTAAACAATCCGTTTCAATTGTATTTGTACCAGAACATAATGCCCTTTTAAAGTTATTTGACTTGTATTTTTATTTGCAACACAAGAAAAATGCCCTCTACCCAGGCACAATGAAAACTGATATTTACTGCTCCCAAACTTGATTAACATTGATTTTTAATTCGAGAGTGATGCAATTAAGATTATTCATTTAGTACAAATAAAGCTTCCACAAAAGGGTGGCCCTATGAAGTCTGTTTTAAATAATACCGAACAAATGGCTTTTTTTTTGTTCGCCGTCCAATTGACTTACACAAAACATTGCAAATGCTGACTGAGAGCAGATGCGAGAGGAAGTGTGTGTGTGTGTGTGTGTGTGTGTGTGAGAGAGAGAGAGAGAGAGAGAGAGAGAGAGAGAGAGAGAGAGAGAAGAGCAAGGAGACAAAGGAGACAGGAAAGCAACTCTGGGGCAGTTTTGTTTCCAGCCCCTTCCTTTCAGTGCCCTTTCAACCTCCCGTGCACGCGCGCGCGAACACACACGTGCGTGGCACTCGTGTGCCCGAGCGCGGGGCAGCAACCATAGCGGTGCTGGGGAGCCGGGGAGACCGCTGGCGGGGAAGCTCGGGATCTGGCCGGGCTTCAGCCATCGCTGCAGACCGCCTAGATGGAGCGGGGCGCCGAATTTCAGCTGAGCTCTGCCATCAGACCACAGCGCGTCTCAGAGCTTAGGGGTTTCGCCCCCGGTGGAAAATACCAAGACCTAAAAGCAAGCTTCCAGTAAAGCTTCATTGTCTTTAAGCAAGTCCCAAATTAAAAAGCTAAGCGCGAATTCAGGCAGCAGCCAAGGGCAAGGCCAGGTGCACCGGGACTCGGCTCTAGAGCGCTCGCCTGGGCGCTTGAAAGGGGGTGTCACTATCACCTGCGTGGTGCCGAGTATCCAAACCAGCCACAAGGCAGGAAGAGGTGCCTTGAAGAGGTCGAAGGAGGAACTGGAAGGCCTGGCACTGGTGCCCGGCTCGCCCAAACGGACAGCCTGCCGAGGGGCTAGACCGGCCCCGCTCTTAAGGGACAGAGGAGAGTGGGGACCTGCGAGACGAAGGGCACCAGGCCGCAGCCGACGCGTGTGAGCACGCGAGCGCTCGTGGTCTCGGCGCACGGTGGTTCCCAATCGGCTGCGATTGGTGTGCCGCGCGCGATCTCCCACACGCACTCGCTCGTATATTCTGTTTTGTTGTATCTTTCAGGTCGATAAATAAATGTGTAATAGTTAATGTGAAGACACATCAGAGTAATAACAATGGGACGAAATCAAAGGATTATCCATCTCTGTTAGTAACCGCTGAATAACAATGTTGCGGCGTGATTGATAGCCCGCTTCATTTTATGACTTTTCTATTGGTCTTGATTTTTATAGCAGTATAAACAAACTAAATCATTTCTTCCAAGACTTCAGAGCATACGCATCTCGGAGAGGGGGTGGGAGAAAGGAAAGGGGAGGGCGAGGGGGAAAAAAGGGAAATCTGGGAGTGGGAGGGGGCGACCGAGCGGCAAGAAGGCGTGGAGATGGGGAGGGAGCAGGCTGGAGCTGGGGCCCGAGCCGGAGCCTGCATCCAACGGGCGTGGCGAGGAAAACCACAATCCTCTGAACGCAAAATGCTCGCCCCCACGCCCGGCTCCCTCTCCGCAGCTCCTCTCGGCCAATGTCTGAATCCACCTGGGCAGCGCCTAAGATGTATTTACCAGAGTTTTATTCCCCGTCATCGTCGCACGTTCCTGGGGCAGCCGGGAAAGTGCCGGTCAGGCCCATTGCTGTTGATAATTTAAGGCATTTCCCACATGATCATGGGAACTGAAGTCCCTAACAAGGCAAGGCTTTAGCGCAATGGCCCCCAAATCTTCGGAATGACAAGAATGTCTTCAGAAATCACTTCAAAGCAAAGTAAAAGGATTTTCTATGACGGATCCAGTGATTTTTCCTCAATAAATAGGTTTTAGATTGTTACACACACGTAGAAGTGGAACAAAGGGAACTACCAGAAAATATATTGGTTGCCCCTAATAAAATTTATTTAGACAGTTTACTTCTCATAAAAAATAGAGATTGAATTTTGTGCAAGAGCCTGCCAAGGGGCGATGCACAGGGAAATCATTTTTTTCTTTCTCCTTTTTCCCCTTCTTTCTAACGAAGCACAAAGAGCCTTTAAAGGCCAGGAAACCAGCTCCTGGCTCTTGCGTTCTGAGCGCCCCGACGGAGCAGGAGAACTGGGGTGACTTTCAGAGATCAAGTTTTTTTTTGGGGGGGGGAGAGCTATATCTTTAATGAACAAAATCTTAAGGCTGATTATGTAAATTACAGACACACCAACTGTACTATCAGCGGCCTCTCTCCAGTTTTGCAATCCAATTTACCAGCAAGACTTAAAGTGTGGCTGGAATAAAGTGTGGTCGGGATAGGATGGGTGAACCCAAAGTGAGAGCCTTATAGATGGATTTATGCTGATTAGGCTCGTGGTTCTGATCTTTCTCTAATTGCACTTCTGCTTTCATTGGAAACCCTTCAGACAGATAGAAACAGAATAAAAATATATACAGGGTGCTCCAGGAAGAATTGGGTAGTGTGCCCAGAGCCCTAATTGCTTTCTTCACTTACAGAAATCTCTGGTGTTTATTCAACGTAACTTTCAGCTGCTTGGGTTGTTTGTAAGCCCCTCTCTTCTCTATGCAGACAGTGGGCTGAAATATGGCGTGTTATTATTCACCCTCCTGCTATTAAATGCTGAATTGTAACATTGTTCCCTTTAATGAGAAGCGCCTCCCTCAATAATTAACGATCTCACATTTTCCTATTTTCTTGCCTGATGAAAAGAATCAATTTTAATTCGTGGTAAATTACAGCCATGCTTTTGGGTATTATTTGCTTACAGAAAACAAATCAAGTGACTTGAACACTCCTGTTTACTTTTTCAGATATGCAATAATGCAAACGCAACTGCAAATCAGATGCCGTTGCTCAAGCCTGCCTCAGAACACGGGGGAAAATTGAGGGGGGGAATATTTAGAAGGAAAATAAAAGAAGCTGAGTTGGTTTGCAACGGTGGTGATGGAATTGCTCGCACATCGGTCCTGAGATACCAGAACTTGTGCTCCTTCAGACTCCGCCTTAACGCCCCATCAAGTCCTGGGCAGGGTCGGTAGATCATACGTGGTTGCCCCGCAGTTTGAGATTGCTCCTTGGTCGGCTTATTTGTGGGAGTCTATTTGAATGGATGAGTGAAAACGAGATGGGGGAGGGTTTGACCAAATATCCGGGAAGAGATACTGTGTGCTTCCTCCTTTCTCTGCATAAGAGAACTCTTGAGGTTGCTAGTCAAAGCCGCTTCTACTGAGTACCCTTGGTGGGCCAGCTGCGGAAGCGTCTTCTGCCTCCGCTGGAGACTGAGGAGGGCAGAGTCCAGCCTAACTCCTGGCCAAACAGGCCCAAACCTGTGGTCCTCTGGCTTTCGGGGAGGAAAGCTTAGGGACTCCAGGCTCTCAACCAACTGCCTTACTCCTCCCCCAACTCAGGGAACAGAGAATCAGCCTAACACCGTACTTTCGTGTATGAGAGAGTCCTTTGCGCTCACCTGTACCACCCGGACATGTCAGGGATGCTGAGAAGCAGGGAATCTGCCCCAGACTGGTTTCCTAATCGACCCTAGAAGCTCTTGGCGATAGATAGATGCCAGACAGATAAGTAGATGATAGATATATGATTGTCAGATACATACATACATACCTACATACATGAGTTTTTTTCAGACTACAAGCAAAAGTCCACCTGCATCACTGTATGTGGGCACTATGTGTGCTTATTTTTTTCTCCTCATCTTTCCTTTCAGTCAATTGGCACTTGAGGCCTTCAATTCAGACACAACAACACAAAACAATGACGAATCAGTACCCCGCCCCCTGACTTCGCATCCTTGCCTCCTTTCATTGCCTTTCGCCCTGTAGTTTTAATGGACCCAATTAGCCACAGGGAACATAATAAGCGACATAGAGATTTTGTTTGCATGCGTTAAGTTTGTCGCTTTTCTTATTTCTATTTACTCAGGATAAATAATCATATATCAGTTATTCAGTTAGGTGACAAGGCTAGTAATTGGAATAAAAAGAAAAACATCTCATCCTTATCTCTTTCCATAACTAGATATAGCGCTAATAAGACTGCATCAATCTTATCTAGCAAATAAATAAAATAGACAAACAAACAAATTTGCCTCCAACAAGTTAATGTGGTGTATCTGAGTGGAAAGTAGATATTTTCACGCATTCTGGAGATGAGGAGTGACTTTTAATAAAATCACAAGAAAAACAAATGTAATTCTGTAAACCATTTCTTCGAGGCACTGGCGCTAGCCTCCTCCTGCCGGGCTTCCATCCCAACCTTCCTCTTTTCCCAAGCAGTTGTTTCCAGATTTATGATGGTCACAGGTCAGCTGCCCCAGCCACTGTACACGTTGGGGTGGGATGTGAAAAGGGAGGTGGATTCTGTAGGTCACAAGCCTTCTGCAAGTACGGCTTCACTCGCCCACTTTCCCTTCATCCTTTCTCTTTCTGCCCTTGCTCTTCTGCTTCCTTCTGTTTTTTCCGTTTCCTGGCATCCTCTCCACCCCTCTTCCTTTTTCTCTTTCCTTTCTGCGCTTTCATCCTTCATTCCATTCTCTCTCTCTCTCTCTCTCTCTCTCTCTCCCTCTCTCTCCTCTCTGTCCTTTTTCTTCTTCTCTTCTTTCTTCTCCCTACTCCCCCCTATTCCTCATCTGCCCCCCTTCTCTGTCCCTAGTCCCCTCCCCGCAGCCGGAGTGCGGCTAATTCCGGGCGTCTATATTCACTCAATTAGAGAAATCTACAGAGGAGATCGATCTTCCATCTGCAGACATGCCAGCTTAACAAATTAGATTCTTGTTTCGTGCAGGTGATTTGGTGACAGTTGGGGAATTAGAAGTAATAAGTTGTTGTGTTTGAGCCTGGGCCCCCGCCCCCCGCCGGCGCCCCTCCCCGCCCGCAGGCCCCGCGGCCGCGCCCGGCGCCCCGGCACCCCCCGCCGCCCGGCCGGCCCGCGCCCGCCGCCGCCGCCGCCGCCGCATCCCCCGCCGTAATTAGTGCTGCTGCCCTCCATGTGGGCTCGATTAAACCGTGATTTAGCCGAAAGAAATATAATTATGGCTGCAAATAAAATAATCAGCATTGAAGAGCGATTTCCTTAATGAGATGGAGCGGTTGCACGTCACGGAGTAAAGGGGTCTCATTAAGAGGTGGTAATGAGGCTTGGGTGGATGGTGCAGTTACAAAATAGCCCAACTCCTCGGCAGGCCCGGCCCGCCTTCCCGAAGTGGCCGCCGCCTGCCTTCGCGCTGGCCGGAGTACCGCGGGCTCCGCTGGCCACCGGGACCCGGCCCACCCGACCCCCAGGGGGCGCAGCGCCCGCCGCGCGGTCTCCTCCTGCAGCAGCCAGCGCCCGGGGCCACCCAGGCGGCCGCGCCTGGCATGCGGGTGGCCCGCGACCCCCCGGGCGCGCCTGCAGCGGGTTTCAGCCGCGCTTGCCCAGACACCTTAGAGGACAATTGCGCACTGGAGGCGTCGGTGAGAAGTTGGGGTTCCTACTTGGTGCAGATGCAGAGGGACAGACGGTCCAGGAACTTCTGGAATCAGGTGGAAGCCCTCTCGGATGGATCTGAGCTCAATTGGCACAGAGCACAGGTGTGCAGGGGCAGGCGAGGGTCACCTCCGGAGGTGGCCCCCAAGGCTAGAGCCTGGGGTTGGAAGGGCCTCGTGGCTTGTGCTCTCCAAGTCATTTTCCAAACTTCCTTAGAGTACTGGCAACTGCATGTTCTAGCTCCTTCTAAAACTCGGGTAAGCTATTCCAAAGCGTTCTGCAATAGGCGCCTCTGATCTTCCTGGTCTGTTAGCCAGGAGCCCTATCCCCTCCTTATGTCAAGGCGTGTTCACCGGGGTCCAAATGTGGTGTGATGCCTCACTATCTATTTCTCATTAGACTGCTAACCTTCTTTGGAGTTTGACTTGTCGTCTGTTGGAATCATTCTCATTTAGACAAGGAAAGGAGCAGTATATCCACATAAAGTGACAAACAGCAGGGAACACACTCTCCCCCATCCGCCCAATCAATATTTTGAAGCACCTACTATGTGCTAAGCCCTTCGCTGAGCATCTGCAATTTATAGACAATATGGCCTATATTGAATATTTCTGTCCTGGTAGACTGTTCATCAGGCTTTTGGCTCCATTGACGGGCATAAATAACGCGAGAAGTTGCACGTTTTGTTATTATTTTGTTTTGTTTGTGGTTCAGGAGATCTGTGTTGTTAGTTTTCCTGTCTGCATTGGGAAATGCCTGAAGTAAACTACTTAAAAGGAGGACAGATTTTAAAAGTTTCAGCTTAGCTCCATGGCTTTTGGGTTTATGGTAAGCCAGAACATTGTGGCACTTTACTGCTCCCCTCAAGATGACCTGATACAAGCAGGGAGAGAGATGTGGGGATTTCAGCAGTCTTCAAGGGCACACCTCCAATGATCTTTCTTCCTGTTAGGCCCCACCTCCTAAAAGTTCTACTATGTCTCTATCCACGAGCTAGAGACCAAGCCCAAAACATAACCCAGAGTCTCTTTCCTCTATCACTGAGCTGCACCCCCAAACCCTTAAGTTTGCACCAAGGTGGTTTTTACCTTTTCAGTCAGGAATTTATTTCTACCCAAAAACTCAGGATCTGAGGAAGAGAGTAACTTGCTTGAGTGTTAGTGACTAATGGAAATATCTTTCGCTGGATGTTGTCAAATTGAGAAGGGGCTGCAAGAGAACAGCGCCTGGTTAAGTGTTTTCCCACATTTGTCCAGTGTGGGATGCTTGAGAGGGGCTTTCCTCAAATCACTACTCTTACTTACTGTTCCCAAAATGGCCTCTGAATGGGCACTCTTTTTATTTATTTTTTTAATATTTTCTTTGTTGGGGGGGGAGATAGAGAGAGAGAGAGACTTGTGAAAGTCAGAGGACAACTTTCAGAAGTTGGTTCCCTGCTTCCATCACTTGGCTCCAGGGACCAAACTCAAATTGCCAGAGCCATCTTGCTGACTGGACACTCCTGAATATTTTTAAGAAGCAACTTTTGGGGGCCAACAAAATATCAGTAAAGTGCTTACGTAAGTTTGATCCTCAAAACACATGTTAAAAAAAAAAAACAAAAGAAGGAAGGAAAGAAAAAAAAAAACAAAACAAAAGAAAAAGCCAGATCCATTCTTGCAAACCAGGCATCAAGGAGGCAAAGATGGGCGGATTCATTGGACTCTCTGAGCAACCTGTTTAACCTACTTGGTGAATGTCAGGCAAGTGAGAGACTGTCTCAAAAAAGAAAAAAAAAAAAAAAGAGGTGGGTGGTACCTGAAGAATGACACCCAAAGTTGTCTTCTGGCCTCCACATATGTGTGCATGTACACACACACCCACCATCCCCACCACCAACTTGGTTTTGGGGAGGTGTCACAAAACTTTTCAAGAATCTGATGGAAGTTATAGCTCTGCACTATTAGAGTGTATATGATTGGACTGGGGCAATGGCTCAGTGTTTAAAATACTTGCCCTGTGAGCAAGAGGTCCAGAATTTGGATTCCCATTTCCTAGATTAAGTGGTGAGTGGGTTGGGTGTGGTGTCTCTCCTGTCATTCAAGTCTCTGAAGGAAGAGACTGGGGAACCCAACCTTAAAGCAAGTTGGTTCGGCACAATAGTCCTAGGCTAGCCCTGGATTTGCTTAGAGACTCTGTCTCGGAAAAATAAAGTTGAAGGGCAGTTGAGGATGATGCCTGATAGCAACTTTGGGTCTCTGAACATAGACATATGTGCATACACACCTACATACACCTGCTAACATTCATACACACATCATGGAGAAAAGAGAAAAATGCACATTAACATACAACTTTAAAGGGTCCCAGTTGCTCAGAAGCCCACCCGTGGACTCGAGGACATGAAAGTGTGGTGTTGAAATTATTCTTTCTGTTGCTGTGAGACAACACTCAGACTCAAGTATCTTAAGTGGAGAAAGGGGGAGATTTATTTGGTTTATGGCTCCAGAGGTGAAACATAGTCCATTATAATGGGATCCCAAAGCAGAAGTCACGGCAGGCAGCAGAAGCTGGAGGCGACTTCAGTCATTGCAGACATCACCATGGGAGCTGAGAGAGAGCAAGCTGCAAGCTAAGAACAGACTACTACAGGAAGCAGGGCAAGGCTACCCAACTGCAAAGCCTACTCCCTATGATGTGCCTTCTTCCGGGAAGTCTCCACCTCCTAAGGTGCTATGACTTTCCCAAACATCAACATTAGCTAAGGTTACAAACACACGAGTCTGTGGGGGGACAACTCATATTCAAATCATGATGTTGCATTCACCTGCATGGTTGCTGATAAATCACCATCACACTGCTTAAGGGAACAAGGGATTTATTTTCTTATGATAGTCTGGTTACAGTTCGTAGTCCAGCTTGATGGGAGAGCATGCACCAACACCAGGGCCGAGAGAAATGGCCATACCATCTCTACATACTGGCTGAGAGAGGGATGATCCTTACTTGCCAGACCAGCATGTCTGGTCAAGTGAACAGAAGGATGCCACCTCTCTCAACCAGCTCTCTGTATTTTATTCCAGGGCCTAGTCCCACCCACCATGAGCTGGGCTTTCTCTTGCAGGTTTGTTCTGGGCTTAACTCAACACTAATTCTCTACAAATGTGCCCATGGCTTAAACCCTCAACTATCAAGTTGACACCTGTGCCTAACTATGACACATGACATGGAATTTGGAAAAAAAAGACTCAATATTTATGATTATGGCCATCAGAGAAGAATGTTATTTAATCTCTAGAGGGGTTCTATCAGTAAATCTGAATCTAGGGTAGAGATGAGCCAAGAATCAGAAAGAAATCATCCAACGAGTAAATTAAATTTCAAGTAAATACAAATTCCAAGTAAAAACTAGTTAGAAGATACATGTAATCTGACAAACTTATAACAAATTCTTGTCTTTAACTCTACTCAAATGGAGGTTCATTTTTAACCAAACCTATATCACAATTTTCCACATTTTGGTGCTTGATTTGGGAGTGGGCAGCCTTTATCCCTAGAAACAGGTCTCAGGCAGGTGGCTCAGGCTGGGGAGAAGGGCTCTTGCTCACACAATGGTAGGTCATGAATAAACAGACTTTGCCCTGCGTGGAGGTACAAGTGAATGTGATTAACATTCACACACTGGGATCGCAGGGAGTGGAGGGTGATTAGAGTCTGCCTTAAGCCCACTAAAGCCCCCAAATCCAAGAGCTTAAACTAATTCTCTCATTTACTCCCCAAAGGCATTTTACATGCCAGGGCCTAAAAGCCAGCAGCGGGTTTGCCTTCTCTACCTCCTTGGCTTTCCTAAGTAGCTGACATATGGAACCAGAGTCTATGCTGTGCAGAGTGATAGTTCCTTTTGCTCTCCTGTGCGGATTTAGTCACCACACCCTTGATTTTCGAGAGGTCTCCAAGTCAGTCCTTAGGGTGGATGTTGACTTTCCCGTGCACGTTTGACGAACGCGATCTCTCCTCACTTCCTGGAGAGCAACTGCAGCAGGGAGAGGCGCATGCATGCATTTGTTACAAAGCAGAGTTACGCTGCTGTGTAACCCAGACCCCAGATTGGAGTGGGGCTTAGAAACATATGGAGCTTTATTTCTCTCTCACATAACAGCCCATGTAAAAGCATTCCAAAACTGCTAAGCAGGCGGTTCTAAAATGTTGGGGACGCAGTCTTCTTTGCTGTAATGTTGGCCTGAGATGTGGTCTAAGGTGGTGAATCCAGCTCCTGCCAATCCCCGCATGTTGGGGCAGCTAGAAAGGTTGATGAAGGATGCTTGCTTATTTCTTTTAAGGACATCACTCAAAAATGTTTCTTCTGCCGTTATTCTCTAAAGGCATTGATAAGAATTGAGTGCCAAGCCTTTACCTTGTGCAATGGAGAATGGGATCTTTTGCTTTCACCTGAACTAGTTACAACATGAGAGAGGAGGCGCCATGTTCTCCTGTTTTGGGAAGCACAATGAAGCCATCTCCATCGTGGCTTCATTGATGACTTGACCCCGTACTCACTCTTCCCTTCCCCAGTATTTATTCTGAAAGATTGGTGTTTGTCAAGAGGGAAAGGGGGGGATAGATGTGAGCCAGTTAGGAGCTGTGGTGGATAATCTTGATTTTCAAAACTTGATTGGATTGAGAGACACCTAGGAGATTAGTAAAGAACAGGGGGGTTGAAGAGGTGATTAACTAGTGGAAGTGACTTGCCCTGGATGTGGCAGCCCTACTTAGTAGGCTGGGGGATCCAGGTGTAAAAGAGGGAAGAAATAAGAAGCCCTTAACTGCAGGCATGTTCAGTGCTTCCTGGCTTCTAGGAGGCCAGTGACTTGGCTCTGCCACACATTTCTTGCCGCCGTGATGTTCTGACTCATCATGACAAGTCTGCGGCGATGGAGCAAGCTGAAGACAAGCAGAAACCTCTGAAACCATGAGCCAAAATAAAACTTTCCTCCTTGGAAGTTCTCTCAGATATTTGTCATAGAATGAAAAACACAGGAGCCAGCCCCACTCTCCAAGGGAGACATGATTGGCTGCTTAAGAATGAGAGCAGCAGAGGAGGAGATAGGTGGTTAGATTCTGGGGATGTTTCTGAGAAAGCCTAGTACTTGCTTACACCTGTAAGGCATCACGTAATGGGAGAGAAATTGCCGGTCTCTTCATCCACAGGCCATGTGAAGGTTGGAACTTAAAAGTGTCATCCAAAGGTCACATGTTGTGTACTTCTCAGTTGCTGGCACTATTTTTAGGAGGTTCTGAAAACTTTAGGAGTTAAGATTTAGCTGCAGAAAGTAGATTACTGAGAGGCAGATCTTTGGGGCTCTCTTTCTCTCTCTGCCCCTCTCTGCTCTCTCTATCTCTGTCTATCTGTCTCTATCTCTCTGCTCCCTATGTGTCATAAAGCAAGAACCTACCCAGCTATACATGACTGCCACCATAGTAGTCTATCCAAGCCATTGGAGCCAAGTAACCATGAACTAAATAAACCCTATGACCCAAGCCATGAATCAAAATAAGCTTGTTTTCCCTCGGTTGTTTGTATAATATATTTTGGTCATAGCTACAAAAAGAAACTTGTACAGTGCAGGTTGTTCATTTATTCCTTCATTCATTCATTGTTATTGAGTACCACCTATGAGCCAAACTCAGGGCTGGAAGTATTAGATATAATGATATGATCACACTGTTATTGTTGACAAACACACAGCAGAGAAGAAAAGCAAATAGAAGACACTAACTCAGAATAAACTAGCCTATCTAGTGGTCTGAGAAATAATGTGACTGCTGAGAATTCATGGGAGATGGACAAACCATTGAGACCATGCCTGACATGGTAGAGTGTGCTTGTAAGACACTGGGTCAGGAAGATTGCCTTGAGTTCAAGACCAGCCTGGGTTACCCAGTGAGCTCAGGCCAACCTGAACTGCAAACTGAATTCCTGTCTCAAAAGGCAAGCAAACATGGGAGCTGGAGAGATGGTTCAGGGGTTAAAGCCTTGGTCTTGAAAACAAAAGGACCTGAGTTCAGATCCCCACATCCATGTAAAAATGCATCACAGAAACTGGTCACCCTGGAAGATAGAGCCTGGGAAAACCCAGAGCAAAGAACAAAGAAGTAGAATAATCCAGAATGATTCCCAATGTTATCCTTGGGTCTCTATAGGAACATGCATTCACTTGCCCTATGGTATACGTGCCCGCACACCACACACACACACACACACACACACACACACACACACACACACTGATACACAAGCACACACACACACACACAAAATAAAAAAACAGAAAACACAAAGAAAATTAAAAGAATTATCCCCCAATCCTAGTCTCCTCTACAGTTTTATGGAAAGCTGGGCCAGGGAGTCTGGAATTCTGGACTTATTTCATGGACTTACTTCATGATGTCTCTTTAAAGAAGAAATAATGCTTGGTGAAATTTAATTTATGCTAATTCAATTTGACAAACATTTCTAGATTCTGGGCAAGTTCCCAGCCCAAAGACAATAGCTTAGGGTACCTTTTAACGGAGAACAGTTAATAATTTGAAGCTGTTGATTTTTAGGAAATGCAGAGCTGTTCTCTGTAAGGTCAGGCTGGAATGCAGATGTTCTTAATGAAGACTGGGCTGAGAATCCATGTGGTCAAAACCCAAGGAGACAAGAGAGTAAGGATGGATCAAGAGGTTGCTTCTGCTCTTCACTGAAGATGAGAGAGAGAGAGAGAGACAGACAGAGACAGAGACAGAGACAGAGACAGAGAGACAAAGGCAGAGACAGAGAGACTCAATACAAAGGAAAGTAAATTTTGGATTTACTCCAAGAAGTGATGAAATTACATTTGTTGGGATGAACATTCAAGGACAATAAAAGATTACCACTACAACATAAAATAAAGACTAGATTAGAAAATTAGAAGCTAGAGAATTTTTCTTCTCTCATTTCATAGTCATTTTTTTTTTAAATCCAGGACTGTTTTGATTGGTCTGTATCACCAAGAACCCAAGCCTTTCTATTTTGTTGTGTCTACTAGGATACCCCCAAGCCAAACCCAGGTATTCGGAGGTCTCAGCATCATGTCACATTCTAACACCAGGAAGAGTAAAAGGGCAGCAGAGAGTATGCACCTTCCTTCCATAGTACAACACAAGGGAATGCCTGTAATTCCACATTCAGGAGGTGTAAGAGCCAGGAGGATTAGGAGTTCAAGGACAGCCCTGATCAGCTACATAGTGAGTTTGAAGCCAGTCTGGACTACATGAGATCTACCTCAAAAAGCCAAAAATAAATGAAGAAATGCAGCATGACCCAAAAAGGTCACTTCTACTCAAGATAAAGAAGATGGCACTTCCGCTCAGTCCCACTGAGCAGAATTTGATCAAATGATTCCTCAGCTACAGAAGTTAGGGAACTACCTTTATCCTGAATAGTCAAGTTCCAGGAATGTCACAAAAGGAGAGTCTTTCAGTGACAGAGAAGAGGAGAACAGATGTTAGGATTCCTGGCAGTCTTGGGTGCACTCAGGGCTTCCTTTCCTGACTCAGAACCTCCAAGGTTAATGCCTGAAAGTTTCCATATACATGTGCAAGCAGAGGGTTGGCACAGACTTCTGAACCCCAATCCTCCTCCTCCTCCTCCTCCTCCTTCTCTTCTTCCTTCTCTTCCTCACCTTCTTCCTCCTCCTCCTCCCCCTCTCCTCCTCCTCTCACTCCTCCCCCCTCCTCTTTTTCCTCCTTCTCCCCTCCTCTTCTTCCTCTTCCTCCCCTCCTCTTCCTACCCTTCCTTTTCCTCTTCCTCCTTCTCCTCCTCTTCCTTCTCCTCAGGATCCTTTACTTCCACTCCCATTCTGCTCAGATGCTGTCACTTCCTTAAATACCAGGACTGAAGCAAGATCCAACCCTTCTTCCTCAGGGAGGATGAAATGGAGTGTACGTGGGGTTTACTACAGATGTGAAGAGGGCTCAAAGAACACAGGCAGCACAAGGTACTCCTGAACTTCCCAGGTTACAAAATCCCCAGCATCTAGCAGTCCTTCTTCACTCCTGTCTGGAAGGACGAGCCCAGTTTCTTGCATTCCTCCACCATAGCTCCCATCCCCTGCTTCCCAGCTTGCTTATGTGTGAAGGACACTTGTTTTAACATCCACTCTCCGAGAACTTCTTGAAGTATCACCATTATCCCTGGATTAAGAAGGAGCCCCTTTATCAGACCTTGGCTTTAAATGGCTATCTTCCAATTTTCTCCAGGGACCACCTGTGTAGAATTCCTTGCACTCTGGGCCTCCATGGGTCACTCCTGCATCTATCTGTCTGCACATCCCTAGGCCTAAGGCAGATGTTTGGTGAAATATTAGTAAAGCTTAGAAAGTGGGTGAAGGTGACCAGGAGTGCATTTGATGGTTTCCTGTTGAGCTGGACACACTTGGTGGACAGGCAGAGAAGGGACAGAATGGGGGCCAAGTCTCCTAAAGTGATGAATTTGAACTCAAACTTGAGCCTAGAAGTTGTTGGAAGATTATACTAATGCTACCTACATTGGTGCTCGCTTGTATCTCAGCATTTGGGAGGCTGAGGCAGGAGGATTATGACTTTGAAGCAAATGGAAGGTGTGTAGTGAGACCTCGCTTATAAGAGGAAAAGAAGGAAGGATGGAAAGAAATAAATTTTAACTATTTTATTTGCTTATATGAGAAAGAGAGAGAGAGAGAGAGAGAGAGAGAGAGAGAGAGAGAACATGTGTGGCATGATGCATGGGTAGAGGTCACAAGATACTTTCCAATGTCAGTTCTCTCCTCCTACCAGGGGGCTTCCAGGGGTTAAACTCAGGTCTCCAGGATTATAAGCAGGTTCTTTTACCCACTGAGCTGTCTCACCAGCCCAGAAAGAAGATTTTATTTATGCATTTGTTAGTTTGACTTACAATTTTGAAATAAATGGTGCACACCTGAGACCTCTGCATAGGGAGGATCAGAATTCAAGATCATCCTCAGCTACATAGTGAATTTGGGGCTTTTCTGGGCTACACGAAAATCTGTATCAAAAAAAAATAGGCATACGGCCTATGTGGACTTGTATTTGTAGTCTCTCTCCAGCTCCCACCACCCTGGAATTTGGGGGTGGGGAGGCCTGGTTATGGTGCCACGTGTTTTGTGATCTTCAATGTCACACTCTGTGAGAGCCTCCAGCACAGCCCTGATGTGTTATCTCCAATATGCGGCGCAGCAGCCCATGAAGAAAGGCCCAGATCTCACCCGTGGAAGGCCACGACAGTTCATACACACCAGCTTCCGCTTCTCTTCAGACTTGTCTTCTTCCATCTTGACACCACCCATCGATCCTTGCTTGTTTCTTCCTGAGATTCATGTCTCTAGATTTCTGCATTTGCGTATCTGCTAGATGTTATCTCTGTAGACAGACCTGCTTGGACATCTCCTCCGTAAACCCAGAGTTTCCCTCAAGAGTCGAATGTCTATAATACTTCATTCTTGACCTTTATTTCTTTAGTATGTTGCTATTAGAAAGCATGTCATGTGCCAATTTTTTCATAGTCTCTTTCTCTGACTAGATTGTAACTCCACGAGGACTGAAACATCATCATAATTCATTTTCCCTAGAAACTTGTGTAAGAACGGTTGCATAATAATGTTAAAAATATGGAATAAATAAGTGGAAGAATGAATTCGTAGTAGTGTTGTTCAATGTTGATGGGAATGAGATTTCCCAAGTCAACCTCAGTTTGGTAGCCAATCCGAATTAGGAAGAAGAGTTCATTACTATTGGAGTTCATGCCACCCATTTAGGATGGGGTCACTTACATGTGTAAGTCTCCATGACAGTGAGGTGTTATGATAGTCCTGCGTGAAAAAGCCCAGCGCAACTTTTATGAACAATCTCTTCTCTTTTTCTCTCTCTCTTTCTCTCTCTTTCTCTATCCCTTTCTTTCTTCCTCTTCTCCTCTAGCCTTTCTCCTCCAGCTCTACATTGAAGATTAATGAGCCAGATGCAAATATTACCTTGTTGCTCATTGCTGAGAGATTCAGTACTTAGGGGACTGGGCTGGGATTTGATAGAGATAAAACAGGATACTAAATCGGGGTCCCTCCTATCAGAAGAGCCAGAAGAGTTCTCAGGGATTCTTGCCCCATAGCATCTTTATTTTTTAAGACAGGAACCTGAAATCTATGGTGGGCCTAGAGTCAGGGCACCCTAATGGCTGATGGCTCTGGTCCCCAGCCAGGGGAGGGGGGGGGTCTCAGAAACATTAAGTGGAGTGACACTTAGGAAAAGAACCTGTACTCTAGACCTTTTCTAATTGGTGAAATGGGTCCTAGTGCTACATTATGAGCTTGAGGGGCACCTGACAGGGTTGATGTGCAACCCCAGAACAGAGAGGGCTCTTTAGCTGCCAGGCGCTGCTGTCTGATTTCCAAACCATTCACACACAGATCTCCCGATCTATAGTCGTTTCTCTTCATGTTGCCATTCAAGACTGCAAGATTCAGATGGCTTAGGTGAGCGACGTTGCTTTGGGTACACTTCATCAGCAAGATAAAACAGTTCAAACCAGTATTAGGAGCTGAGAGAACTGGCCACGGCGTATCCACAGGAATCGCTAAGAGAGGGACAAACTCCCTCCTTCGCCGGGTGGTACGTCTGCCAAAGTACTAAACCAGCTCTCTCCATCTTACCCATGATTGCAGTCACTATGCATGTTGCTGATAAAACCACCGAACAGCTTGAGGGAACAAGGTTTATTTCCTCTTATGATTATCCGGTTACAGTTCTTAGTTCAGCTTGGCAGGGGAGGGTCAAAGGAGCAAGTCACACTATCTCCTCATGACTTACTCGTCAGACCATCATATCTGGCCAGGTATGCAGAAGGATGCCAAATTCCTCAACCATCTCTCTGTATCTTATTCACCTGTCCAGAGTCTAGTCCTACCCACCATGGGCTGGGCCTGCCCCATTAACTAGATAACCTCTTGCAGATTCGCTCTGGGCTTAATTCAACTGCTAATTCTCTACAGATGTACCCAGAGCTCCAACCCTCAACCATCAAGTTGGCACCTGTGTCTAACTAATCCACCTTTCCAGGAAATGGTCCCATCCACCATGGACTGGGTCCTCAATTAGACAAACGTGTTCAGGACCTACCTTAATTAAATAGTTCTTTGTATGTATGCCTAAAGGTTCAGTCTCCAATTGTTAAGTTGGCACTTATATCTAACTGGCTCATTCCATCCCTTGTCAAGTGGACAAATACACACAATATTTTTTATTTCAAAATTTTTGTCTATTTGGGAAGAAGGGCAGAGAGAGAAGAAAGAGCAAATGCATGTCATGGCACATGGGTGAAGGTCAGAGGACAATTTCCAGAAGTCAGTTCTCTCTTTCTTTGTGGGGTTCCAGGGATTGGATTCGGGTTACCAGGTTTTTGAGCAGATGTCTTACCTGCTGAACTATTTAACCAGCTATCTCACACAGTACTTTTACACCAGAAACCTTCAACCCATATCCCCACAGATTTTATATTCATCTTTGATATAAAATACATTCAATCCAATTTTAAAAGTTTTCACAGTCCAAATTAAATTGCCCATTGCCCAATTTTAAAATGTCCACAGTCATTAATAACTCAGCTCCAACATTGTAAAATTCCAGAGTCTCTCTTAAAAAGACCCAGGATTGGGCTGGAGAGATGGCTCAGGGGTGAAGCCTCTGCCTTGCAAGCAGAAGGTCCTGAGTTCAGATCCCAAATTCTGCCTAAAAATGCCAGGTGGAGTGGTGGCAGCTTGTATTTCTGGCCCTGGAAGATGAAATCTGGGAAACTCCAGAGGAAAGCAAAAAGGAGGTAGTACAATCCAGGGTGATTCTCAAAGACACCCTTGGGCCTCCCAGACACACACACACACACACACACACACACACACACACACACACACGCACACACACACGCAAAAAAAATTTTTTTTTAGAAAGACCCCAAATCTTCGGGCTGGAGAAATGGTTCAGTGGTTAAAGCCTTTGCTTCACAAGTAAAAGGACCTCAGTTCAGATCCATAGACCCCATATAAAAATGTCAGGCAAATATGACAGCAGCCCGTAATTCTAACCTTGGAAGACAGAGCCTTGGAATCCCCAAAACAAGCGATAAGGTGGAAGAGCAATCCAGGATGACTCTTGATATCACACTTGATCTCCATAGGTGCACATAAATACAAACACACACACACATACACACGCACACACACACACACACACACACACACACACACACACTTCATACACACATACATGAAAGGAAGAAAATAACAAAAAGATCCAAAAATCTCTTACTTAGAGTTTCCTATAAATTTAAAAGCAAGCTAATAATTCTAATGTATTACAGCACAAAATAAACATTGTTATTTTAAAAGGGAAACATTGGACCACAGTGAAAAAAAAATCAAATCAAAATTAAGACCAAAACCTGGCAAAATAAATACCACATTCTGCAGCTTAACATTCACTACTGTTGCTTGTCATACAGTCAGATCGAAAATTCTAGGTAATTCCACTATTCCAGCTTTACACTGTGCAACACAAGCAGCTTTTCTTTGTACAAGCCCTAAACAATAATTGCAGCTTTCCTCAGCATGCATCCCAAAGTTCTGGCAGCCAATCTCCAGGATCCTCCACTAAAACTATAAACATCACCTTCCTTTGTCAGAACTTCAAACCTGCCACATACAGTGCCAAATATCAGCTGCTGTCCACGAACCCCTTGATCTAGCATCGACGCAATGAACCAATGAACAGCGCAGTCAAATTCTGCCATGAGGCTGAATTGTAACCTGATCCATTTGAACCACAGCTACATCAACCTCCTTGTGTTGACTCAGGAAAAGCCCTTTTACAGGGCAGGAAATTGCATCAGCTTAGGCTTTATACTACTGGAAGAGTCTAGATTTTTACAAAAATGCAATTTTCACACAGTGATACTCATCTCACTCACCACCCCAGTGCAAAGCACCAGGTTTTTCTCCAATGACGTTAATTTCTCCAATAACCCTACTTGCTGTCTTTCTTTCCTTGTCTGAAACACAGCTCTCATCTACCAAGCAAACCAGTCCATTATTTCAAAATTCAACTTCACCAAAGTCCTTGTTCTCCTGCAACCATCACAAGCTGGGTGCAATCCATTCATCTCTCTCTCAGCATTGCTGTTTTCCAAATGGCCCATTAAGCACTGCTCAATGACTTTTCTAGCCCACAGCTTTAGGGTCCTCAGACATTTCCATATTTCTCCAACAAAATAGTTCAAAAGGCACGGCAGTGACATGCTTTCAAGGAAGGAAGTCCTTCCCTCATGAACCTACATACTAGAACCCTTGGTCAGTCACAGTCCACCCTCGAAGGATTTGCATTCTTCTTTCAAATATGTTTATTATAAACATAGTCATGAGCTATTCTGAGTATGTAAAGAACCTTAATTTTGTGAATAAATAATGTCAGGGTTCAGAATTCCAAAATTAAAAAAAGCATGTAATGGAAACTTCCCCTCTTCCTTCTGTTCTAAAGCTAACCAGCCATAATATATTAAGTATATACATAGATACATTGGTAAATAGATAGATAGATGATTGATAGATACTAAAAGGTAGATATATGATAGACAGACAGATGGATAGATAGATAGATAGATAGATAGATAGATAGATAGATAGATAGATAGATAGATGATAGATGGATAGATTTAACTTTTTTTTTTTAAAGATGTAGGTGGAGGGCTGGAGAGATGGCTCAGGGTTTAAGGCTCTGTCTCACAACCAGAAGTTCCTGAGTTTGGATCCCAGGTCCCACCTAAAAACCGCCAAGTGGAAATAGCAGTGACCCACACTTCTGACCCTGGTGGAAGGAATCTGGGAAATCCCACAGAGGGCCCTCTGACACACACACACACATACACACACACACACACACACACACACACACACACACAAACACACACACACAAATCTAAAAAATGTTTTTTAAAAAAGATATAGATGATACATGACTAATCTATCATATATCTACCTTCCTAATATCTATCAATCATCTATTTACCAATGTATCTACCTATATGCTTAACATAATGTCTACTCAGCATGATTCAAGTATCTTTCCTTATATATATATAGTTTTCTCATTCTCCACCTATATAGTACTCTACAAATTCCCTATTTGTGCACATACAGGCTGTTTCTATAGCATTGAAAACAATGCCATGGGCTAGAGATGCGGCGGAGTGGCAGAGTGCTTTCCTAGCATGTGTGCAGTCCCTGGGTTCAGTCCAAAGCACCACAACTCCAAATGTACTCGCAGTCTTCCTCAGCTGTCAATATTATAAAGTCCTAGAAATAGGACAAACCACTAGAACAAAGTATTTGTGGCAAAATTCTATCCTTAAAAGTTGTGTCCGGGCGATCTAGCCCCTCACGGTCCCTCTAGTGCCCCGAGTCCGTTTCTAGCTGCCTACTTCTCTTGGAGGCAATCTAGCCCCTCATGGCACTCCAGTGCCATGAGTCTGTTTCTTGTCCTTGCTCCTCATGAATTCCGTGCCTAGGCACTGTGAGTTCTCATGGGCTCCCTAGCCCCTCATGTGCCATGAGCTCTGTTTTATTTCTGCTTCTCATGGAGGCGCCCTAGCTCCTCATGGCACTCTACGTCTGGAGTCCGTGAGTTCCAACCTTTCTCTTTACTAATAAACTCTACCTTAATTCTCAAAAAAAAAAGTTGTGTCCACATAGACATCTATCAACAGTATATTCCAACAGCATGTTGTTTCCCCTGCTTGCCTGATCAATGTGCTATCTGACTTCTGGAATTTTCCTAATCTTATGAGCAAAACAGTCTTAGTATACTTTCTGTAAACCATGCATCCAATTTCTATTTGGCTGTTGACTTTATTTTTATTGGTTTGCTGAAATCAATATACAGTAGGAAAACTATCTGGGGCTTACCAAACAGGAAGTGGAAATGGGCTATGACGATACAAAACAAAGTAGCAAGAACTTAGAAGCTGTTGAGGTTTAAATGCAGGCATTCAACAATGTACCTCACCGAGACAGGTAGTCATGCAGAATGACTTGGAGTGGCTAAACATTAAGGACTTACAGAAGGTTGCTATATCACAGTGATAAACATTGGCAAATACATTGAGGAGGAAACCAACATTCTTGTCACATTATTTGTTCTTACTGGGACAGTCCTGTAGAGCTGGACCAAGATCCTCTGATTTGGGAGCAGTTTTTCCTTCTTAGGAAATGAAATGAGACTAAAAGGGATCGACAAGTTGGCAATTTTTTGGAAAGGTAGCGCCAAGGTCCCTGAACTTTTCCCTTCAAAAGACAGTTGGAATTTACAGATTTTTCTAGGTGTGGATGGCACACCTTTGTAATTCAGCACTTGGGAGGTGGAAGTAGGAAGATCAGGAGTTTTAGATGCCCTTGGCTACATAGTAAGTTTGAGGCTATCCTGAGCTACACAAGACTGTGTCTCAAAAATCAAGATCAAACTAAAACAGCAGCAGCAAAACTGTATCCATAGTTTGAAACTTCCTATTTAGAAAGGTCTTCGTCTTCTGATTTATTGTCTCCGTAAGTTAGCTGATGAGAAATCTTTTCCACTGTGGGGAAAGAAAGTTATTGTCAGAAGTAGTATAAAGGTAAGAATCCCGACTTTCCTTTCCTCTATGTCGCTGTTCCTTGACTGTCTTATGGGAGTATGGCCAAACTCTGGGATCCAACACTGATTACGTAGCTAGGATACATCTTGTATTGATTGGGTGGATAAAGATGGAGAGAAACCCCTTGGCCATGAGCTATCTTTGCACAGCCTCTTCCCTGTGATTACAAGAAGCCAAGAGCTGTGTGGCCCAGTGGAGATATTTCTAACCGTGTTAAACTTGAAAGTAACTGTGTATTTTGAGTGGCGTATTGCACTCAACAGGCACTTAATAAATATTCACTAATAACATTAGGCCACTCAGCACCAAGCAGGAAGATAAGGCCATTTCTTTGTTGTCCTATACTTCGGTAATTGAGAAAAAATAATTGCAAAGCTTTAAATGTTTAGCAGTGATTAGCTAAAACCCTCACCTCTAAGCCCTTCCCTCTTTGATAAACTCATTCCCATGAAAATACTCAGAACCCGAGGAACAGCAGGGAAAGAAGCCAATACACATAGCTCAAAGAGTTTTGCATTATCTCCATAAGCGATCCAATCTAGCCGTTTTGAATGATCTATGTAAATTAATTACACTTTTTAATTAGGTGGTCTTTTAGCTTGCATATTGAAGTTTACCACTAATTACAGCGAAGCAGGAGGTCACTTGATTGGTATGGGAAACAAGAGGCCTTTATTTCATTGAACTCAAACATTGAACGGCTAATGTGTAGGAATAAAAAGCTGTAAAATTTATGTCCAGTTTTCAAAATTCAAACTGTGAGGCTCTTGTTCATTTTTTTTTCTGACTCGAATCCCCTTCTATGGTTCATTGGGGGGTTTTCTTTATCAATATCAGAATGACTTCCAAACACTCAGTGACTCGAAACTATTAAGACAGAGCAGCTCAGAAGCCTGGATGTTGCGTTTCTAATGTCAGGGGAAGGAAAATGCACCCTTTGGATATTAGTCACATTAAAGGTACTTTAATTACATGTGCAGCTGTTTGCAGATGTGACTTTATTCTGTTTTTGCCAACCAGTCTGTACTTTCATTAAATTTGTCATTAAAAAGATAAAGCTTTCTATCTGTACTTATACTATATTCAAGAATATTCCTTAATCAGAAAGAGAGAGAGAGAGAGAGAGAGAGAGAGATCACTGTAGTGAACAGACTTTTAAATACCTTTAAAGTATTTCTAAGCAGAATTTTATGGTTCTTTCTCTCATCTGATTTTTCTATCATGATGGGCACCTCAAGTTTCTATTCTTTCCCCATAGTTTAGTGATGCATGCTGTCCACTGGTGGATCCAAGGGTGGGGAGTTGTATAAGAAGCATTTGCTGACTTAATGCAATCCTTAGGAAAAATCAGGACTGCTAATTAAAAACCACAGAGTGAATAAAAGTCTTGACCCAGAGGAATTCTCCTATCTGCCACTCAGAGGGGCACTCATTTTCATGCGGGCACATAGCTTCATTGCAATCCTAGGAACTTAATGAATCTACTACCGGCTGGGCGAAGGCAGGCTCTGCAAGATGGCCTGCCCGCCTCCCCAGAGCCTAAGGGCTTATTATTCAGGTCTCTTGGTTCTAGCTTCAAAAGCAGTATCTTCAAACCCCATCCAATAGAGCAATGCAGTGGGAAGGCCCTAGTCTGGACACTGGGGGGCTTGTTCTAAACTGATTCTCTATTCCTTCCAAGGCTGGCTTCGCTGAAGCTTGCTTGGGCCACGTTTCAATTCATCATATGCTTGCATCACAGACAGTAAGCTCTTAGGAGGTGTTTTACTTGCACAGCAACTGGTACCAATTTCTGTGGAAGTTTCATAACTTGTTAGTGTAATAAATACTAGACACAATTTAGGGGAACAAGAGATTTCATTCAGCTCATACTTTCAAGTTACAGTCCGTCATAGCAGCAGAAGGAACTGATCAGGTCCGCAGCAAGGGCAAGAACCCATGCTGCATACTTTATACTTTTGCCTGCCCGCCTGCCTGCCAGCTTGCTAAGTGCTCAGCTAGTTCCCTCCATCTTTATCCATCTTCCCAGGGACGTCCACTATGGGTTTCGTCTTCCCACAATCTTATGCAATCAACACACTCTCCTACAGGTTTGTCCAGAGGCCTGACTTCATTAGAGAATTCCTCATGTGTGTGCTCGAAGGCCCTACTATACAGTGTTGGGTTTACATTCAAGAATGACCATCACAGGATATAAGGTTCTGATTTCATTCCCTTTTTTTTAATTTCCGCATCCCTAAAGCCTGAACACTTTAAAAATGCCCAAACTATTTGCTGAGTTAATGGGACTAGGAAAATAAAGTCTACAAAGCAATGCTATTATCAATGTTAATAATAAAAGGAGAAACAACAATGAATGTCTTCCTTGGAACACACATGGTAAGTTAGGTATTGCGTTGAATGTTTCTTATGCTTTGCCTTTTCTTTATCCTTCTTTTTAAAAACTATTTATTGTGTATGTGTGTGTCAGAGAGAGAGAGAGACAGAGAGACAGAGAGACAGAGAGAGAGAGAGAGCACTGTGTGTCCCTGTGGATGACCAAGAGTAACTTCATGAATCATCCTGGATTGCTTCTACTCCCTTTTTGCTTCATTCTGGGATTTCCCAGGCTCCGCCCACCAGGGCCAGACATGCAGGACTGCTGCCCTTTCCGCCTGGTGTTTTTACATGGGACCTGGGATCTGAACTCAAGACCTTCTGCTTGCGAGCCAGAGTCTTAATCCCTGAACTTTCTCTCCAGCCCCTTTATTCCTGTTTGGTAGACTAAGTAAAATCCATTCATATCTCTTTCCTTACTAGAACTTTACTCTTATTTGGGACATTAATGTAAATGTTAGAAACAATTACCTCACCAGAAATCTTTGTTGGGGGTTAAGTCTTGTGTCTAAGTTCTACCTGATAGTAGAAATGCTTTGTGTAGCTTTTCCATGTGAAAGGACCTGCCTGAGTGTTGGAGCCAACACCTCCTGGCAAGAAGATCTGCCATCTTGCTTCAGTGTGAACACAAGCTTATGATTCCTCAGTGACTTCCTCCTTAGAGACAGTAGCCCTGCACTGTCCTTCCGGGGACTTCTGGCTATGAGAGGAGCGAGGCCTCCTAATTAGCATCTTCTACCTTGCCCGTGACACCAGACGTGCGAGAACATGTCTCCGTGACCACAGAAATAAAACCAAGCTTGAGTTTGAACTCTCAGATCAAAGCTTTAATTGGAAAAGAAATGGATCAAGGAAAGGGGGCTGGCGCTGCTCTGGGGAATCTTAGGCTGTCTGTTGAGAGAGAAGGAACAAATGTTCTCATGAGGATGGCACGGTTTTTCCCCAGAAATCTTTTTCTTGTGACTTAAGGAGATTCTCCTATGGTACAAACAGATCAGTGACTAGTTTTCCCCAGAGAGATACTGGTATTATTCTATTCCCAGCACAGGGGTGGGGGGGTGGAGACAAGGCTTTTATTTGCCCTTTTATTTGCCTTTTATGTGCTTAGCGACAAACATTTTATATTAACAAGCACAAGAGGCACCCCGTGGGTAGCAGGCTTTATGGATAAAGGGTGTGGGGACCCGTGTCTTTGTCCCCATGTGTGTCCCTCTTACTGTTTTGCTACACACCATTCATGCTGGCCAAACAAGTTTTCCAAACACGGACTCACAAAGTCTGACTCACTCGCATTCCTCCTAAGAGCTACCCTCCGTGATTTCTTGTTGCCTACCTCTTTGCGCCCCTGCCTCAGACTTGGTCTGAACACTCTTGTAGAAACCGAATTCTCTTGGTTTGTGTATTAATCAATAGATGCTCTGAAGCTCACCGGCTGGGGAGAAAATGCCTTCTCCAGGGCTAGCCATTTCAAAGTAGCAAACGATGCTTTGGGAAAGAACTGAGCCAACCGCAGCCCTGACTGTGAGCCCATGCTTTCTTCTAGCTTGTACAGAAGGCACTGCACCTCTACTTTCATCACCCCATGCCAGCCAACAAGGGATCGCTGCTGGAGACCAGATCCCCCCAAGATGACCCAAAGCACCCAATCGATCCTAAGCCTACTCTGCCACTTGCCCTGTGTCGACATTCCTTTCTTCACATTCCTTTCTTCACACAGGAAGGTGCACCCCAGACACTCCTGGCTCCTCCGAAGCAGCTGCTGCTCCTGCTCACAGCCCTGTCTGCTGAGACTTGTGCTCTCCTGGAATTCTGAGGACCGAAATCCTCATTAGATGGTGTGCCGTTGAGCCTCAGCTGTCAACCTAACGTCCTGAACCTCTGGACACACGTATGAAGAATTATTTAGTTCAGGCCTCTGGGCGAGCCTACGGGGAGGAGATTGTGTGAACTTTTTAAATTGAGGTGGGAAGATCCTCCCTGTTGCAGTTCCCCTACATTGCTGCTGATAAAATCATGACAAAATGGCTTATGGGAACAATAGGTTTTAATTTTATATATATATATATATAAATTATAGTTCCTAGTCCAACTTGGTAGGAGAGCCCATACCAATACGAGGGGGCGAGGGAACTCTCTACACCTTATCCACATAATAGCTGAGAGAGGGACAATCCTTATTTGTCAAAACAGCATGTTTAGCCAAGTGTATAGGACAATGGCAACTTTCTCAACCAGTTCCTTCTATCTTATTCCCTGCCCGGGACTAGTTCTGCCCAACGAGGGCTAGGCCTTCCACATCAACTAGATAATTCCCTGCAGGTTCATTCTTGGTTTAACTACTAATTCTCCACAAATGTGCTCAGAGCTTGAACCCTCAACTGTCTGCTTGATACCTGTACCTAACCATGACATGGTGTGGCTGGTGGCTTTGGTTCTTGTTGGTAACTTTCCTGCCACGACGGACTGGAATCTGAGCTAGTGAAATCCCGTTATTACCCTAAGTTATTTGGGGCAGGTGTTTACTACAGCACCAAGCTGTGAAACTACAGATTGGCAGCAGAGGAGTGGGTACTGCAGTGACAAAGGTGACCTGTGGCACTGAGCTTGGCATTATCCTGGTGGATTAATTTTTTTCTTGGGGTGATAGGAATCACCCAGATGCTAGATTCTAGTCTCCCTTGTGTAGTCCAGAGAAGTAAGTGACTTCTTTCAAGGTACATAGGGATCATTGACACAGAATCACAGATAATTTGCACAAATAATTTCTTTTTCTGCTGAATGTTTAGTATATCTATAGCCATACATGGAATCAAGAAAAGGAGTATGTGTGTGTGTGTGTGTGTCTGTGTATGTGCATGTGCATGTGTAAAATAAAGCAAATCTTGATTATGCCTCAAGGAAGCTACTATCTCTTTAAAGAAAAAATAGAGTCCAGGGTTAACCAGAGTTTACAGTTCTAAAAAACAGAACTTTTATGCACAGGTGAGGAAATTGGTCGCATTATATTATCTCTTACACAAACTTACACTAACAGAGGCTATGTAATTTTAAGTGATTTGCAAGGACAATAAGTCATGCTACTCTTAAATTTAAGATTTAAAGCTGAAAATCTGGGGGGGGGGGATCATTGAAAATAAGACTTCAGTTTCTATTCTTGACTTCCAAAGTCCTGCAAATTCTTGTTTTTCCTCTGCCTCACGTGGCTCCAGCCTCCCTAGTCCTGCTCTTTAGATCTGCACTTGGCTACTCTTACTTAAAATTCACTCATCTGTTGAGACTCTAATCCAGTGTGGCTTAAAGCTTAAGTGTCACATCTTTACAGAAGTTTTTTCTGATCATCTCTCAACACCTAGTTGTTTTCCATCGCATCATTTTCTTTTAATTCTGTGCATACAACATGCTATTGATATTTACTTGTCAATCTCCAACCATTATATGCTCCAAAGCAGGGGTCTTGCTTAGCATTCTAGAACCAGAATCGTGCTTTGTTAATAGGAGAGACCAAAGAAAATATTTGTTCCATACATTTAGATCTTAATTCATTTAGGCTCTATTTTGTTGTGAGGAATAGTATAGAAATCTGTTATTTTTTTGTAGGTATATGCTATGGGGATGCACCTAACCAGGGTCTCATGTATGCTAATCAAGTGCTACATTCTTGGGTTCTCATTTTTTCCAGGAACTGACTTTTCTAATTCCATGCATTATCCATTCTTTCCCCCACTAACTTGATATGCAAACTCTAGCAGGAATGTATATGTTGATCATATTACATCATTTGGCCTTTTCTATTTCTGTTGATGTTTCAACACCACGCCAGTTTCACTCTTTGCAGTTTGGTAAATTTTCAAACTTTAGTATCCACAATGCGTCTTACATTTATCTCCTGACAATCCCTCAACTATTCTCCATGCTTGTTTTTCTATTACCTCTAGTTTTGATACTTGATGCATTGCGTTTATGTATTACTTTATGGAGAATCACCTTTAGATATTCTCACAAATGTATGTTAACGTTCCTATTCTATATATTCACTGCATCAGGGCTGGAAGAAACTTCTGTCTCAAAAACAGAAGGACCAGAGTTTGGATCCTGAATCCCAAGTAAAAACATCTGGTAGAAATGGTGGCAAATATTCTGGTCCTGGAAGGAACAGCCTGGAAGGAACAGCAAAAAGCAAGTAGAGCAATCTAGGATGATTCCTGAAGTCATCTTTGGGCCTCTATAGGCACATACAGTGCCCTCTAATATATACAGACACATACAGATGCTTGCATGCACATACAAAAAAGAATTTATATTCACTGCATCAACTAAAAACTCCAATTTATTAGTTTCACCTGTGTTTTCTTCTAGCTTATTTCTTTTTAATATGGATGTCTCTGATTTAAATGTACTTCAATGTCGAGAGGTAAAGGAGTTGCATTTTGTTTCTCAAATGGCTGGCCTGATATCTGGTAACCTATTTTTCCTCTGAGACCCGAAATAGCCTCTATTACCACACTGAATCTACATGTGCAAATGAAAACTTGTGTGTTTCCACAAATAACTTACTCATTTTACTTTCTTCTTGTGATACTAAAAAATATATATATTTATTTTGGTTCCAAGAACTAAACCCAGGTCCTTGCACATACAAGGCAAGCTCCACATTATCCCTTATTTAGCAAGCCTTAATAGCCAGCGGAACTAGCAATCCCTTTCCATAGCCCCTTCCAACTACTCCTGCCTCTTTAAATTTTAGAGTCCTCTGCTCAGTCTTTCTCCTCGCCCAACAGGGAGACCTGTATTTTGACAGTATTTTCTCTCCACATGTAGTGCAAGTCATTAATGTCTCCTTTGCCTCCCTAGGGCTTGTGTTTTCCAGGCTATCTGGTTACTCCTGGCATATGGAGAAGCTTCTGGGTTCTAAATACTCCTTGTCTACAACAGCTAGAGCAAACAAAGTACCATGAAGAGTAACACAAACTTACTGTGTTGCGTCTTTGTGGGCTACAAGTCTGGAATCAGGGTGTCTCATGGTCGATACCCTCTTCAGACTTCAGAGAATGTTCCATGCCTTCTTAGCTTCTGGCTTCACGCTGGTGCTCTTGGCTGACTGCTACACAACTCTACACAACTCTGTACTGTCACTAGGCCTTCTTTCTGTCACCACATTTTATTGTTAGAATGCTGTTATTCTGGGTTATGGGCCCACCTTAGCCTGGTGCACTTCCATCTTTTTCTACAAGAACATCCCCACTTACAAATACAGGTCCACCCTCAAGCTGTGGAGAGATGTCTCCACATCTCTTTTTGGATGGTACAATTCAACCTTTCACAGTGTCATGTGTCCAGGTTAGCATCTGATTGTGGAGGTGACTGTCTTGCGCTTTACTGGAACTTCAACTGCTTACAGTGGAAATGATACATCTGTTCTGGTATTTCTCACTTATTTCTCTTCTGGTTTCACTGATAAATACACCAAGTCACCAAATACATTATTTTCAAAACATTCTGCTTTACTGTTATTAAGTTTGGATCTGATTTCTGCTGAAGTAAAATATTGAAAAAAAAAAAAAACTACCCATTTGCATTTCTTCTAGTTTCTGTGTAACGCGTGATAGTGTGGGTGTGTGTATGCCATGACATGCATGTAGAGGCAGAAGACAACTTTTGGGTGTTGCTCCTGACCTTCCACCCCGTTTGAGACTGGGTCTCTTTACTGCTGCTATGTATAGCTGGCTAATATGCTTCTGAAGATTCTTGGGTCTCTATCTCCCATTTTCTTGTAGGTACACAGGGATTACAGACACATCTGTTTACATGGATCTTTGATCCTCATGCTTGCATGGCGAGCATTTTACCGGCTAAGCCATTTCCCCAGCACTTCATCTACCTTTATATGCTGAGCATTTTTTCCCATATTGATTTGCAAAAGCTTCATGTATTAAAAATATTACCACCTTCTGACATAGAGAACATTTCCCTCCAAAACTTTGAAAGCACCTTGTCAACTATTCAGCAGTTAACAGGAAGTACAAAATAGAAGGTGCGAGTTGACTATAAGATAATTCTACCTTGCTGTGTGACAGTTCAGTGTATGAAAAAATACTTGTCTTAAGAGTAGAAAGACGCAGTGGAGTGCAGTGTAGATTCTCATGAAGCACTCTTGAAAATTTCAAGCAGCTAACACTTATAATTTGTTTCATAGTATAGCATTTCTGAGCCATTCAATTTCCTTCTAGCTGAGGCACTCAAAGGAGCTTCAAGGACTAAATCATCCTTTAACCCTTTATTGCCAAATGCCTCACAGCTCTGACTTTCACACCGTGTCATTTCCACTGACATTTAAAAGCCCAAATTTGCCATCAAAGAAAGGATTAATCTGCCCTTGGTTTATCTAAATGACCAAATAATAAGATTTAAATGATAACCAGCTGTAGGATATGTCCTTATTAAACTTGATAGGATTTTTAAAAAGTCAACTAATGTAATGAAGTTTGCAAAGTGATCTAGATTAAACAGGTTTGACTGCTCAATTTAGAAGAGATTCAGTGCACAGGTACAGGCATAAAAGCAATTTTAGAATATTAGGTTTTGAGTGTTAGTGTTCAGAAAGCTGAGAAATGTTAGATGAACATTACTTTTTTAAAGCAGTTTCGTTACTCATGAAATAAACATGTGCTTACTTGTATAGTGTGACCACCCCATTTGCTTCCTGAGGTTCTCTCTTCCTACGAATTGTTCATATGATACAATGCAGGACCAAGGACAACCTAGTTTTTGGGATACTGACACTCATTGGGAAACAGAAACGTAAGTGTCCCAAAAGTTCCTTCAGAAAGTATCCAAGATCGTGGAGGAAGGACTTTGGTTTACTAGAACTAATCTCTCCACTAGTCAAGTACAAACGAGGAAAGGATATTATTTTCTCTTCTCCAATCTTGATCACTTCAGGAAGTATGTTATGTTTTCTAGTGATTGTATGCAATCTTGAAAATCAGACCAAGCACATTACATTTCAAGTATTTTAAAACACTGAAAAACAAGCCTCTTTTCTCCAACTGGGCATTTAAAGTTTATATGTTATTTGGCTCATTATATTAGTTAGGTTGGAGATAACTCATACACATGTGCTAGGTATACAAAAGAACTACACAAGTTGTCACACATTTTTTTTTTTTTTTTGTTAAATAAAGTTGAATAATTACGCAATGGGTTTACAATTATCTTGGAAAACACTTTGTGACAAAATGATACTCTTAGTCAAGTTGACCGGCTATATCTAGTAGAGGAGGTCTTTAACTTCTGCTACTCAGTAGCCTGAGGCAGAGGAGTGTAGGTTCAAGGCTGACCTGGGCTATGCTTGCTCAAGGCCAATCTAAACAGCTCGGTGAGAACGTCTTAGAATGCCAAGGAAAAAAAAAAAGAAAAAATAGGACCGTAGACGTAACTTAGTAGAGCACTTGCTTAGCAGGTATGAGACCTTGGGTTCAATCCCCAGTAACACCAAGAAAACAAATATATTTGGGGTTTCCATGCGAGCACATGCTGTTGTTGGCTTGGGCCTTCTTCCAACTCAGCGTCTGGTGATGTCATGCCAGCGAACTGGAATTAGTCACAGTGGGGTATGTGTACCACTGAAATCAACTAAAGCTATAAACAAGAGAATCAGAGGTTCCCTTGCATTTTGAAGAGTCTTCAATATTCCCCAGCACATCACTGATAGTTATTAGTCTCCTAAAATGTAATTCAGTTCTTCACTGTTTATAAGAGTTTTATTTGAAGATATAAATGGCTTGTATTTCCTGTGTAAATTTGTCTTTCTGGAAGAAGATTTGTTTCTCAATAGAAATATGCAAGGTCTTATCTTCCTTTAAAAATAGGGAATTTCAGTCTATCCATAAACTGCTTAAAACTTGGATTTTTATTTAAAATATAGTAACCCATTTTTAATCCAATCTATTCTTACGAAGAACTTAAACTTCAGATAGACGCTAAAACTTTTCTGTCAAAAATATCATTTTCTGATAATCATTTAATTCAATTGTTAACTGAAAATTCTGTAAAGTATGAAATAAACATTTTATTAGATGAACTCATTTATTTGACACATTAAGTTATGCAAAGAAAAGAATCTGGAAACTGCATAAAAAGAATCACATTCTCATATTACTAAATACACAGCAGTGGTCAAAAAAGACAAATTGTAGAATGGACCCCAGGATTAAATGCAAAACACCAGAAGAGAAAAGCTTCAGGCCTCCAGCTTCACTGAGTCCAGGACAGAACGTGCCTCTTTGTATTCCTCAGCGTCTCCCAAGTCTTTTTCACTTTCCTGAAATGACATAGAGTAAAATTAGGTTTATCTTTCTCATATTTCGATACTTTGTTATTTACTCAAACTATCACAAACCACCAAGAGTAAATAACCCAAAAACTAATGAAAAGAATCCCATATCACAACTAGAGTTCTATTCCTACATTATGAAAAGGGAGAATTAATAGGTTGGCTTGGTTTTATTATTCTCATACAATACAGCCTCATGAAGGAAATTAAGAGTTCAGTTGTCTAAAGTTATTAGCATTAAACAATTAAATAAAAACTTTAGGAAAATCTATTATTTGGTCAGTGTTATAAAAAGAGGTTAATAATTACTAAAAATTTTTTTAAAAAAGAAAATTTATTCATGTGTTAATAACATGAAAATATTTGACCCAAAATTCCAACTACTCATAACGGCAAAAGCTGCTGTGCTAAGTACAATCTTGGAATTAGACAAGTGAATGTTTGCTTTTTAAATATTACATATTCTACACTGAGGAAACAAAATACTATGAATGAAAAAAATATAAATTTTTCCATATACTATCATTAGGAAACTTTTACATACTATGAAAATAGGTAGATTAACAAAATAAAGCTTAAATTATCGCACACTGAAAACTCTGATTCTAATGTGAAACTATAGTCAATTTAATTCATTCAAGGTCATAAAAGATGGAGATCATTTATACAAAGGAGCAAATAAATTGTGTGTATAATTAATATTAATATTTAAGGGGAAACTGTGAACTCAGATGTCATAGTTAAGCACAGGTGTCAATTTGACTATTGAGGGTTTGAGCTCTGGGCACAGTTGTAGAAGTTGATGGTTAAGGCCAGAGCAAACCTGAAGGAGATTGTCCAGCTGGTGGGGAAGACCCAGCCCATGGTGGGTGGGATTAGGCCCTGGATGAATCACAGAGAGCTGGTTGAGAGAGTTGGCATCCTTCTGTTCACTTGGCCAGACATGCTGGTCTGGCCAGTTCCCTTGACCTTGGTGTTAGTGCATGCTCTCCTGTCAAACTGGACTGAGAACTGTAACCAGACTGTCGTAAGAAAGGAAACTCCTTGTTCCCTTAAGTTGTGTGATGGCCATTCATCAGCAACCATGCAGGCGGACTGCAACATCAGATAACTAATTTTTCAATTTATTTTTTGCCTATGTGCATGTATGTGCACACGTGTGCATTTTTGTGTATATGCAAGTGTAAGACTGAAACTGACATCCAGGGTCTTCTATTGCTTCTTACTTTTATTAAGAGAGGTCTCTAAGTTGAAAGCAGAGTTCACCAAGACTAAGTGGCCACCTTATCCTGGAAAATTCCTGTTTTAGCCTCCTACGTGGTGGGATTACAGGCAGTTGCCATGCCTACCCAGTTTTTAACCTGGGTTTTGGGGATCTGAACTCTGGTTCTCACTCTTCTTGGGCAACAATTTCTTAAGCATGCTGCAACTGCTAAGTACAACTATCAACCTGACAATTGAGAGCTGAGTTTTTAGAACACCTCTGAAGAACTATTTAGTTGATGCAAGCTCCTGAGCAAGTCTGCAGGAGATAATCTAATTGATGGGATTATTCACTGGGCAGATGGATAAGACAGAGAGAGCTGGTTAGCATCTCATCAGACTAGCAATCCGGCAAGCTAGACAAGAGCATAGGGCATTAGCTCTCTGATCTGTGGTGGATGTGATGTGGCCAGTTCCCTTGGCTTCCGATGCCGGTTATGTTCCTGACACAATGAAATCATAAGCTGAAATAAATATTCCTTGTTCCCCTAAATTGTTTGGATTATCTATCACAACACAGTGGAACATGAAACTAAGATATCTTTATTCTGTCAGCAAATAAATACTTGCTGAGGGCAGAGTGTATGATTGAATACAACTTCACATACATATCCAATCACATTATCTTTTTCAAACAATTTAGCTATTTTTGTCAGCTAGTAGATTCATGAGAGAAAAAAAAACATTTAAATTTCTAGGAAACATGTGCTTAAAGTATTTGAACTCAGTGGTTATCTTTTGCATCATCTATCTTCTATTCCAAAACTGCAGCTTCTTGTTTTGGCTGTGAAGAACTGTCCTGATTTTAAGAAGTTCATTATTAGATAAAGGATGCAATTCTGTGCGTAAACCTTTCTTTTCTTCTTTTTCTCCCCAAAGATTTAGCCAGAATTTGGAGGGAAATAAATTTTTTTTTTTCAGGACTACATTCTCCATGAATCACAAGTACAGTCGTGTAGCAATTAATATCAGCTCAAGAAATACAATAAGCTAAGTAGAAAAAAGGTTAGATGAATTTATCAATCATTAAAAAGCAGCAATACCGTCTGTAGCAGGGAGGAGAAAAGCATCATTCAAGTCTACAGGTGGGGCCTGCCTATTCTGCCATGCTGATTCTCCTGTTTTTTCCCCCTGAAATTGATCTGGGTTTGAATATAAAAGAATTATAAAGATCTTTTAAACCAAGGTAAAATTCATTTGAAATAGTATATATTTTAAGATTTCAAACAGTTGGCCTTCTGCTAGTTTTTTTTTTTTTTTTAAATCATTTGGTTTGATGTGTAAAAACAAAATAATTTAAGACATTGCTGGACAATATCCCAGTATTGTGATACTGACAGGTACTATGAATACCTATTATTGAAACCCAAATATTTCATTAAATTTAAGTTAGAGTAAACATAGTATAAAACTCTTTACTGGAGTTGCAACTCAAAACATAATTTAAATTCCATTAATTATTTAAAAACATACTGCAAAAAAGGCAAATGAATAAAAATCTCTCCAAATACCTCTAGTGTCACAATTAAGCTGAAGACAATTTAAAATATACAACAGACACATGATTACTTACTAGTATCTGTTGAAGATCAGTATAAGCGGCCTCTAACCTGCGCTGGCAATCTGGGATCATCATCCGGGACTCCTGCAGGATCTCCGCCTGTGACAGAACTGTCCGTGAGATTTGGAGCAATGGTGAAACTTAAGTGTGTTTATCTTATGCCATGGTAAACATCTAATAATTTGGAGGATCTTGAAAAATAGAATTATGTTGAGCAGTTCAATGCTCTCATTGAAACAGGCTTATTCCTAGACTGTGAAATTTATAAAGTGTAAGTTCTACTTAGAATTTGTACAAAAGTTTTTTATTTTCCCCATCCTCCCCCTTTTGGTAATCAACTTATCATGGTAAGTGAAAATTAACTGGAAAGTTTTCTCATCCAGCATTTATTGGAAAAGCCTATTTAAAATAAACTATTCTCCTGCTGTCACAAAGCACCTTTATCCAAAATGGGATCAGCTGGTTATATAAATATCTCCTGCATCTTTGTAGTAATAAAGAAAAACAGTGTTCAGATAATATCATATGGAGATAATTACTGCACGAGCAAAGTTATTGGGTTATTGATCACATTGTGTGCACACTGCAGGAGGTTCTCACTGGAAGACAGAGGTAAAGAAAAATGAAAAGCAAAGACCAGCAGGCTCATATTTTTGATGCCTATCATGCATAAAAAGTTATTACTTATCCTTGTGCTTCACTTTTGGAGAGAGATTATTCTCCCCATGCAGTTTGAACCAAATTATCAATGTGGTGTTCCTCTAAAGCTGAACTTCTTGTCTATTCATCCTGATGGCAAATACTACAGATTAAACACAGAAATATTTATTCAAAAGGATGTTTTGGGACCTAAAATCTAAACCACTTAAAGATGGATTGTGATATGTAAAATCATAAGAGACAAGAAGTCAAATCAATGACTAGGAAATCCAATCTGCAAGTTAGAGTCAGATGCTGGATCTAAAAAACACCCTTTTCACCATGCGTCCAGAAGCTTTGTTTTTGACAGTAGACAGATATCGAGGTAACGGTTATTTCCAAAATGTGAGTTTTGATCAAAAACCTTCAAAGAAATGGGTATGAAATCTCAACCTTACCTAAAACCATCTTGAATAGAAAGGAATATAATCTAATATAACTAAATTATAATGATATTTTAAAAATTTCTAGTGTCTTCACTCTTTCTCTAGTGGCTTTGTCACAGCTCATTCTGTAAAGAATGATGACATTCAAGGGCACTCACCATCCACTCATTTTCTCAGGGGAAAGGCACTGCTGCACTTCTATTTCTTTTACTAATAAAGCTTAGGTTGAAATTTCAAGCACGGGATCATGACTTTACTTCTAGATTAAACAGACATTAATCAATGACACTAAATTATTTTTGTATATCTGGTTAGTTTGAATATATATGAAAAATGAGTGACAGGAACTATTCAGATCTCCCCTCCAATAGAATTTCTTCAGAAGAGCTTATAGGAATTAAGTAAGATGAATACAAAGAATTAGGTCAAACACATTATAAGTCAAAATGTACACTTGTAAATTTTTTGAAAGCTTTATTGTTACTGAAATGAACTTTAAAGCAGTGCCATCCAAAATAACTTCTATTCATTATTATTCTATTATTACAGATCAAGATCTTCTATTAGTCGATCTCTTGACTTAAGTAGGGCAAAAGTCCAGTCTCCTATATTCCACCTCAATTTACTCTAAGTTCAATCTACATTCGGCCCCCCCATATCTACAGGTTTCATACCTGCAACAATAGGCTGAAAACTAAAAAAATAAAAAAGAATCAGTACTGAATATTTGCAGAACTTTTTTCCTATTATTCCATAAAGAATATATCATAGTGACTATATAGCCTTTATATTGCATTAAGTATCATAATCTACAGATGATTTAAAATATACAGGAATATACGTACTTGTTATATACTGTTATATACTGCATCATTTTGTGTAAGAACTTTAATGTTAAGTGAATTCTGGTATTCATATGGGAGTGCTAGAAACAGTCCCTCATGAATCCTGAGGGATGGCTGAATGTCTATATGATGTCAGTATAAAGGATACAAAAATGCAAAAGAGAAGGTCTCTGTCTTAAAACTCAACACAGGAGGATGAACATGTGACATTGTTTCTAGAAGATCCTGCCACAGAAAACCAATGTTTTCCTTTGTAGTAGTGAATTACAACTATAAGGAATAATTTTAAAAGACAGTATATGAAGTATGATATATATGTAAAATCTCTCCAAATGTCCAAACTTAACTAGATGAATTTTATTCTTTCAAAGTATCTCCTTTGGTAGATATTTTTGAAAGTAGCCAGTAACAATCAGTAAATTATTGAAGCTAAAGTTTAATTTATTCCCTTTATAATCACACATAAGCTAAAAAGAAAATGCTATAATTGACAGGGCTTCATTTTATTATTTTTATCATTTTTAGAGTAAGTTCTGTGAAATAATGTGGCCAATTCTGGCTGTTTGGCCTACTGGAATTCTGTATCTTCAGTGATCCAGATCACTAAACATGGCCTGGCTATACCTATAGCTACAACAACCTATAGAATGGACATCGAATTGCTGCCTCTTGAACCAACAGTAATCGTATGTTTACTACACAGCTCAAGAAATTCCTGGAACAATGATTAAGTCTTTTGTTTTGCATGTTGGAAATGTTAATACACTCACATTTGACTTGTATTGCCATTAATGCTGAATCCATGAGTAAGAAACAGTAATAAAAATTGGGCCCTTAAGCTCCAAGATATCAAAAATTGTTTTGAATGTAATAATACCAGTTAAAACCCAGAGATAACTAATTGGAACCCACCATAAAGTCTTTATAAGAAATCCACCTCAGACGGATATACTATGCAAACTTTCTAAAAAAAAAAAAGACAAAAAAAAAAAAAAAAAAAAAAAAAAAGAAAACCCAAAATTGTTCTATTGAGAAAAAAAAAAAATTCGGGACAAAGAGCAGTACCACATTTACACATTTATCTTGATAAATAGACAGAGAAAACAGTGATCCTAAATGTATGTAAGTAGAACATGAGAGCTTGAAAACACATAAAATAAAAGGCGATAGAATTAAGCAGATAGAAAAATTCACACGAATAGTGGGGATTTCCATATTCACTTTCAGCAATTTATAGAAATACTAGGCAAAAATCAGCAAAAACATGAAGAACTGGGCAATACCACGGCTAACATTTATAAAACACTGCCTCTTAACAAGGACATAAAACAAGCTAAAGGCTACTAATACTTTTTCCACATCCAAGAAACAATGTAACAGATTAAATCCTGGGTTGAACAACTGAAAATGAAGGAATCACAAGCCTAAAAGAACTGAAGTCACATGCAGTACACTTTCTGGTAGAGTACCAGGAATAAAGGAAGGCAGGAAAATTTTCACTTGTAAATTAAGCAACATATTTCTAAATAACCTATGTATCTATAAGGAAGTCTTAAGCCCAGAAATAAATGAAAAAAAGCTTTAAAAGCAAAAAAAAAAAAAAAAAAAAATGTGGGATGTACCTACAATTAAATCAGTGCTGATTGTAGCACTGAAAGCATACATTAGCGAAGATGAAATGTCCCAGATTAATAGTCTATGGTCTTATCTCAAAAATACAGAGAAAAAAACATTAAAAAACTCAAAATAACAGAAGAAATGCTTGTAAAAGCACAACTCAATAAAATTAAAAACAAAAACAAGAGCGGAAATAAAATTAAAAACTATTTTTTAAAAAAACTAAAATAGGGGCTGGAGAGGTGGCTCAGGGGTTAAGCCTCCGCCTTACAGGCGGAAGGTCCTGAGTTCGGATCCTAGACCCCACGTATAGACGCCAGGCGGAAGCGGGGGCGGCCTGCGCTTCTGGTCCTGGTAGGGCGGAGCCTGTGAATCCTGGGGAAGAAGGAGGTGGAGGTGTCCATGGTGGTTCCCGAATTCGTCCGTGGTTCTACACACACACGCGCACACACACACATACACACGCATATGCACACAGCTGAATAAATAATAATAAAAAAATTTTAAAAAAACTAAAAATTGGTCTACCTCAGCAAAGCAAAGTGAGGCGCACATCATCAAAGGCAGCACCAAAGCAAAAGCTACGACTACAACTCCTGAACTTGCTGAAGAGATGTTAAAGAGTAATCACAGTGCTCACAAAGGTCACTGACAACCTAAAGCAATGCATACCTGAAAAACTATACGCCACCAAAACTCAACCAAATAACCAAGTAATCTGAAATGAAATTGAAATGAAATGTAATATGAAAGCTGTAATGTGAAACATTCTGATAAACAATTCTTCAGGGCAAATAATTTTACTGAACACTTGAATTCACATCAGTTTACAAAATTCTTGAAGAACCCACCCACCCCTTCAAATTAGGCAGTAAATGACTGAAATCCAAACATGCAAGTTGAGGAAGGCATTCCATGAGTTCAAGGCCAGCCTTGGCTACATAGTCATTCCTAGGCATTGACTCAAAATAAAAAAGTCCAATCAACCAAACAAAGAAAAATCATGACAGTAACAACAAACCCTCAAACCAACTCAGCCCAAAACAACCTTTGCAACTGAAGAGCAATAGTTCTCAAACTTAGCTGTGAAAATCCTCAAGAAAATATCAGCAAGGTGAACCTAGTAATACACAGAAATAATCATAATCACATGGGATTTATTCCAGGTATATAAGACTAATTTGATATTTGAAAATCATGATCCATGTAAGATACAATATTAAAGGAAATGCAAATGATCTGACAATACAGAAAAAAAATTGACAAACTCCAAGATCTCTTCTTGACAAAAACTCTCATCAAACTAGGAAAAGAAGGGAATTTCCCTTATTAAAGAACAAATACAAGAAACAGTTACTACTATATTTATTGGTAAAAACTGAATGCTTTCTGAATGAAATTAGAAAGGATTTAATTTTTAGTACTCTTGTTCAGTATACTATATTCAGTGGCAGTATGATATAATAAAATGTATACATATTAGAAATAAGAAATAAAACTGTCTCTCTTTGTAAATGATAAGACCATCTACGTAGGAAATAAGAAAAAAACAAATATCTGAGCTAACAAGTGAGTTTAGGATTACAGGCTAGATGATAAACTCTCAAACAACTGACTTTCTCTATCAACAATAAATACAATGTACTGAAACTGGAACTAAAAACACCACCATTTCTAGCAGCTCTAGAGAACATGAGACAGTAAAGTATAAGTCAATAACATATCTTCATGATGCACACTACAGAATGCTGATCAAAGATATCACACCTCAGTAAATTAGGGAAACTTCACCCTTCTCATGAGGTGGAAATCACAACAAAGAAAAGTTGTCAATTCTCCCTAAATTGACCTACAGGCTTAATGTGCATGTGTGTGTGTTGGGGGAGGGGGTGTATAACACAATAATACATATGTGAATTTATGGCTCAGCGGATAAAGGCCAGAAGTTAATGTCAGGGGTCTTTTGTGAATGAACCCTTTTCTTATTAGGCAGGGTTCTGAATTAAGCCCAAAATTCATCAATCAACTAGGCTACCTCAAGTGTTGGAACTATCGGTAGCCACCATGATTGTCCAGCTTTCATATGGATTCTAGGGATCAGAGCTCCTGTCTTCATGCTTGTGGAGCAAGAACCTATCCACCGAGCAATCTCCCCAATCTCAGGACTAACCTTAAGGTAGATTAGACAGGAGATCTAATCCACAGAAGTTAGTATTGATAAACTGGAAGCTCTCAAATTTAAGTACTCATACCAAGTGAAAGACACTATTAAGAAGAGAATAGGGCTGGAGAGGTGGCTCAGGGGTTAAGCCTCTGCCTTGTAGGCAGAAGGACCTGAGTTCGGATCCTAGACCCCACATATAGACGCCGGGTGGAAGTGGGGGCGGCCTGTGTTTCTGGTCCTGGTAGGGCGAAGCCTGTGAATCCTGGGGCAGAGTAAACAAGGAGGAGGTGGAGACAGTCCATGGTGGTTCCCGAATTCGTCTGTGGTTCTACACACACACACACACACACACACACACACACACACACACACTGCACAATTGAATAAATAATAATAAAAAAAGAAGAGAATGAATTACAGAGAACTATTTGCAAACCATGCATTTGGCAAAGAGCATATGTCTAGAAAATAATGCTCAAAACCTTAAATAAAAAGCAAAGTACCCAATTAGAAAGTAAGCGAAAAAATTTACATAAAATTAAAAAATAAAAAAAGTGCAGATGTGAAGAGCTCACACAGAAAATAAGCACAGGGAAAGAAGCCTAACACTATTACTCACAAACAAGGGAAATACTAACTAAAAGCACAATGAGACTACCATATACCTAACATGTAGGATACGCGCTGATGATAAATAAACATGTCAACCAACAAATAAACCAGCAGTGACAATGCTGAACCGCTCATCCATTACTGGCAAGAGTGGAAAGATGGTAGAACCATTAAGGAAAGGCTTGGCAATTTTTTTTACAAATACACAGACAGACAGATAGACAGACAAATAAATGAGCACTAGAATGACCAGGGCCTTTACTATGTACAGATGAAAACTGATCTACAATTTCCACACCAAATTATACACATACATTCACAGCAATTCTTTTTCGTAATAGCTCAGATTTGAAAAACAATCTAAATGCTTATCAATGGTCAAACATGTGATACATTCATATTATCTAGCACTAATAAAGAAGCACTTTGTCTTCAAGGGAGTTAAGTTGAAAAAGCCAACTTTTAAAGGCTGTATACTATATATCAACAAGGTCTTAAAACATCCTTCCTCCCCTAATGAAATGGAAGTTTTTTGCAACTTTCTGGGAATTTACAACAAAAAAATCAAAGCAACAAAATATGATTTAAAAATTATTTTAATATTGTTAGTGTGTTTTGTGTGTGTACATACACATGAATGTCATGGCACATGTGTGGAAGCCAGACGGCAACTTTGGGAATTGGTTCTCTCTTCCTGCCTTGAAGAGAAAATTGTAATGGTTACAATTCTATGGTTGTAGAATGGTTGTAAATTCTAATGGTTACAAAAATGTGTATCTTTCTTGAAAAGACAAGACAACTTTCCAGTTCTCAGCACTCAACCGAGATGTATGCCACTGCACTGGAAGATTGGTGAGGTACAGTGCCTCAACTAGCCAGAGCGCACAGCATCTGCAACCCTGGAATGCTCAGACTTAACCAGGCCATCAAAATCTCTCCCTACCCCAAAGGCTCAGGAAACCTAGTGGAAGAGGGGGAAGGAAGTAAGACTGTAAGAGCCTAAAGGTGGGGAGATCTACTGCTGGCCAGGACACTCAAGTTATGACAGGGCTGTTGCAACCAAGAGCTGCAATGAGATCTAATTCCACCAGATCTACAATGGCTGACATATCAACATGTTCTCATGGATGAGTGAGGATCTCAGGAGAAACAACTACACTCAGGGAGAATCTCTGGGGCAGGTGCGGGACAAAAGGAAGGGAGCTTCCCCACCTGTCAGTCTGCCCACTGAAGGGCCACTTTTACTACTGCATGGGTGGGTACCCTGAAGGGTGCCCTATGGTCCACACATGCAGAGGGACTTGAAGGCAGGGTGAATGAAGGTGAGGGCAAGAGAGGAAGAGGGTGGGATGGGGTGGGGGTTTAAGGACATAAACTCATTGCTTGCATATGAAAAATAAAAAAAGACAAATTTCCTAACAGTGCAACTACTGCACAGGTAGTATGTGCAGAGGTTTTGGGAGAAGTCACTATCCAATGATTATGCCAGCATGCACTGATATTTACAAAAAATAAGAGAGGTGGCGGGCTGGAGAGATGGCTCAGAGATTAAGACTCTGCCTCACAAGCAGAAAGTCTGTCCTGAGTTTGGGTCCCAGGTCCTATGTAGAAAATATCAGGCTGAAAAGGCAGTTGCCTGGTCCTGGTGGACGGAGCCTGAGAAATTTCAGAGCAACAAAGAGGAGGTAGAAGCAATCCAGGATGATTCCCAAAGTCATCCCTGGTCCTCCACAGGGACATACACTGCCCTCTGATACACACACAAGAAAGAAAAGAAAGGGAGGGAGGAAGGGAAGGAAAGAGGGAAGGAGGGAGGGAGAGAGAGAGAGAGAGAGAAAGGAAGAAAGAAAAAGGAGGGAAGGAAGGAAGGGAGGAGGGAAGGAAAGAGGGAAGGAAAGAGGGAAGGAAGGAAGGAAGGAAGGAAGGAAGGAAGGAAGGAAGGAAGGAAGGAAGGAAGGAAGGAAGGAAGGAAGGAAGGAAGGAAGGAAGGAAGGAAGGAAGGAAGGAGAAAGCTTAAAAAAATGAGAGGAGCCATATCTCAACAAAAAAACCAGCTAAGTTTTATTGAAAGTCACAACTGCCAATCATTTCTGTTCCATTCCACACACAAACAGGGCTGGGGAGATGATTCCGTTGAGCTGTGCAAGCATGAGAACCTGAAACCAAATGCCCAGAAACCATGAAAGAACAGACAGCCTGAGTATAAGTCCAGTTCCTACTAGATGGGATCAGAGACAGGAGAATTCCTACAAGCCTTCTGGACCAGCTAGCCTGATGTGTGAAGCTCAGAAAATAAAAGAGATACTGTCACAAACAAGGAATTAGGTAAGAAATGAACATCTGAGGTTGTCCTTTGACCTCCACATGTTGCAGCTACATACACACGAATGCGAGCATGGGCATGCATGTGCATACACACACACAGCATAAACTCATCACACTCAAAAAGAAGGAAAACATCACTAGAATTATCTTCAATGGAAGGTAGAAACCTTCTGTAGCCACCCACCAGGGTTATGGAGACGAAGAGGGGGATGAGAAACTAAACTATAGCTAACATCAGCTGAGGCAATACATGAACAGTGCTATCTTGTTTCGTTAGGAAAAGGCAGTAGAGTAAATGGCGCCTGGCTTGTCTTTGGTTCCTAAAACTTTTTACCTAATTACCTCATGTAAAAGAACTAAAATGAGACCAAGAGAAAAACTCTCTTGATTTTTGGCAACCAATTTCAACTAAGAAAGTTTGGTACAAACTAAGAGACAGCATCATAAATGTACACTATAAAATAGAGTCAGTATAGGAGAGCTAGGAAAGTCAGAGCAAGATGGGCTTGAGTGAGAGAACAAGACGATCATCAAGATGTCAACGACGACATTTGGGGACAGGCCTACAACACGCAGCACTCAGCTTCCTTAATGCCAAGACAACAAATGCCAAGAAGCTCTTGCTAAGCAAAAACTCCTGGGCAATAAGGAACAGAGTAGTCTCTTGAATCATCCATTTTTATATATTTAAAACAACAGCAACACAAACCCAAGTGGACTGCTGGTATGGTTCAGCAGTAGGCTCCATCCCAGTACAACAAAACAAAATACCAAATGATGAAAAGGGAAAGGAAGGTGAGGAAAGTATGCAGAATGGCCATGGGCAAATTTTTAGGAGGCAGACAAAAGCCATCCAACTGACAACCCAACATTGTAGGGTCATAATGGCAGAAGAGATAAATATCTATTGCTGTAATTAGATATGAGGTGGTATTCTGTAAGCTGATTTTGAATATACAAATTACATTATAAACCATGGTTGCTGTGATAGAGAATTTTTGTCATGGCTGAGTGCAGAGGGATTTTTGAACACATTTTTCCCCTTCTACATGTGCAAATGTAGATAATGATAGCATGTGGCTAATATTTTAAAATAACAATTAAAAACAGGATATAATAGTTAATCCTTAACTCTAAACTAATTTTACTAAAACATCTGGTCAAGCCCAGAGATAGAAGTCTGCAAGTCATAATAAAAGAATGAGTACTGTGTAAACTGGGATTTATATTTTATATTATTTTTTAGTTGTTGGTATTGGGCAAGTCCTAGGTTCTTGCTGTGTGAATAAATGAACAGACATTAAGATAGTATTCAAACTTATAGGATGGTATGGAGGTTACCAAGAGAGTCTGTAGATACAACTATTCAAGGTTTAAACAACAAAACCATCATGCGTGGGCACCCTGGTGCTTGCCTACAATTCCAGCACTTCAGAGGCTAGGGCAGGAGCACTGAAAGTTTCATATCACCACCTCCAAACAAAGAATAAATATCCAAAAATAAATAAATAAATAAATAAATTCTAAAGAAGTGTATATTCACATGGAAAGAGAAAGGTTCAACCAAGGAGCCTACGAAAGCATGACAGTGAAAGAGAAGGAAACCAGGAAGTTGTTTTAACAAATGTTAAAACAAGATGGCTGCAAGGAGAAACTGTCAAATGCTGTTAAAGTGCTAAGGTGAGAACAAAAGAGTGATGACAATGTCACTCAGCTAAACTGCAACCAAAAATAAGCCAATGTTGAGGTCACCCTTCTTTTTATTGTGAGATAGATCGTACTGAGGCACAGGCAGCAGAAGTGGAGAAAGGGGTATTTATTTGGTTTATGGTCCAGAAGGGCTACAGTTCATTATGGTGAAAATTGCATAGCAGAATACATCTCTTTCTTCCAAACTCTCTCTAGAATGGCCCAGTAAGTTGTCTAAGACACAAAGGTTCCAAAGTTCTCCATATTTCTCCCACAAGTTAGTCTCTTAGACATAATAGCCACATCACAGTAATGACATTTATCAGTCCCAAATTTTCTCAGTTACACAACACAACTATTTTAGTACCAGATTCATATAGTCTCACAGCACATTCTGCTCTGATATAAATTTTTGTTGCAGTTGCCCCTCTTTTGCTATGAGACAATATTTTCACACAACCAGTGTTGGAGGAAAAAGTGCTCTTTATTTGGCTTACAGTTTCAGAGGGGATATAGCTATAGTCCATTATGGCAGGAATCCCACAGCACAAGGCATGACTGAAAGCAGAAGCAGACGGTGGGTTCAGGCCACCACAGTCATCAGGAAACAGAAACAATAAGAAAATGAGAGGAAGCAAGGCTGGGCTACCGTGTCAGTTTCCTTTTTTAAAATGGAGATTTCAACATCAGGGATAGTACCATCTTTGAGGGCACTGAATGATTATTATGTAAGATATAATTTACCTGTTTTTTAATGGCATAATTTTCACCATCTTCAGCTTTCATTTTTTCAATCTTTTCTTCTTGTTGCTTTGCTTCTTTTTCATACATCACTTTTTCTTTGACCAATCTATAAATAAGACAAAAAATGTTTTGGAAAATTATTTTCTTGAAAGAATAGCAAAGAAACTGTATATAAAAAGGCAGTTTAGTGTCCTTGTGCCCTTCAGTTTCCTCCCCAGTAAAACAAGTGAAATTGATGAGTGTGAGATTCTTGTTTTTAAAATGGAAAACCTGTACATTATTTTACAATGTAAAAATGGTCAAAATTATCATGTCAATATTTCTGAATTTTTTTTATTCATCTGTTCCAAAACTTTACAAATGTACCTTAAAAAATACAATGTATAAAAGTTTAGTTTATTGGGGAAGTAAAAAAAAAAAATCAGCATATTGCATGCTAAATATCAAAGAAAAATTAGATTATTTCAACAACAAAATTTTAAGTATTTATTGGGTACTTAATTTTATGTCAGACTTTCCTTGTGCAAAGAATTTGGACAGGTAATTTAGAGGTAGCTCTTTCACAGACAAGTGATAGAAACAAACAAGATGAATGTACAGAAGCAAGAAACGGTACAGATCAGAAAGATTTTTAGTAACAAATAATAGTGCAACATAAGCTCTACTGGCCATCCCCAAGGTAATCAAAGTTCAGTTCACCAAAAATATTCATCAGAATAAACATTTTTGATAAAAAGTAGAGTTCAAAAACATACTATCATTCCTGCATAAATAGTACATATATACGACAAAGGAAAAAGGTTTCTGACTCTATACATATTAAAAACGGCCTTCTCCATCTGGCTTGCTTAATTCTACCCCCATACTGCAAGGGGATGGGAAAACCCTATGTACAATACAGTAGCTTCTGGGTCATTATGTGGAATGGAGATCATGTTTAAATATATTTGAAAAACATGTTTGGATTTTAACATCCTAAATGATCTTAATTTTAAGCTTACAAATCGTAAAGAAAAGCTCTCTAATAAAAACCTCCAAACCCATACTTAATACAAAGAAGGTTTTTTAGGTCTCATGTTAAGTCTGAGATTTAAATTACCATACAATAGGTACTAAAATACTAATTCCGCATTGCACCACCTAAGTGTCCTAGCCAGCATCTACGCTTTGAGATGCTGTATTTCTATAGGTACAAGGAAATACAATAAAACACAAAAGGTACATACTGTGATGCAAATCTCACATACTCACATTCCAAAGATCTGACAAAGAAAGCCAAGTACAACATGTAGTATAAATTATATGCTGTCAAAATATAAACAAAAAGGCTACTCTAGGAACAAACAATACAGGAACACAACAAGAAACTTCTCTGTGATTAACTGAGGGAAAGGTTTTAATAATTGTGGTGAGAAAAAAAATGGAAGGTTTTTCTTCTATGCCTCTCACAAGAGTGTAAGTTTCTCCACCTATGCATAAATTATTTTATACAAAAATGTGAAGACTATCTATGAATAGCATAATTCTAAAGTAAAGTAAAGTAAGGATTCAATTAGAAAGATACAGAATTAGAGAATCTACCTTATAGTTATAACCCTCTAAATGTTGCTTTCTTTTTATAAGTGTTGCTAGTTAAAATTATAAATACATAGTTATTTCAGTTTAAAGGTACAATTGAAAATATTTCCATTATTCTTACAAACTCATAACTTCAGACATAACACAGTAACTCTAAAATATGTTAACTTTAAAGAGACATATGAAGGAATGGCAGCAAAGTGACAGTCAAATGTTAACACATTACCTGACTTATGTATGCAGCCAAGTGCTGTCCAAACTAATTCATTCAAATAAGCTTAAAAGTCTTAAAGATGTATAATATCTGTATATGAAAAGATCCTGAGAAGCTCTGCAGTAAGGAAGTATGTTCATTTTGGCTCCATAGCAACCATGGCAGAACAGCTGCCCTTCAACACGTTTGACAAGTGCTTTGTCATGCATATTTGTGAATTTTTCAGACATGTTCAAGCAAACTGTTCACACATGGGGAACTACAAAATATTCAATCAGGCGTATATCAAGAGTTTCAGATCTTGGACTAAAAAAAAAGGTTTAGTTTAATTTGCTATTTCAATTCCATAGGTTTTCTTACAAGTAAGATTTTCAGTGTATTTTTTTATGGCCATCTTTGCCTGTGTATACATTAAAAAAATATGTATGGCGGTCCAAAGTTGACATCTAAGAAAGTCACACTCAAAAACCATTGTGCCTGTTGGCAGAAGTTGACTTAGCTACTGCCTGAGTTGGCAGCAGACCCAGGTGTTGCCACATGATGCAGGTTTTGCAGGCATGCAGAATGGTGGCTATATGGGGTCAAGGAGGCTTCCTGACTACTGCAGGGTGAGCACCTCTGTTCCACCATGATGTTCTGCTTCACTACAGGCCCAGAAACAATGGAGCCAGATGACCACAGACTGAAACCTAAGAAACCATAACCAAAATAAATCCTTCCTTAAATCTTACCTCAGTAATAAAAGTTAACTTACGCATACAGCATTTTCTTATTACAAAATACTTAATATTTGCAGTGCACAAAGTGAAATACCAAGGTTGATCTTTGCCACGCCACACACAACACACACACACACACACACACACACACACACACAGAGCAGGGAAAGTGAAATTTCTCATAGATAGACCTACATCTGAACTGAAAAGACTCTGTAAGTGCCAAGTATGCTTGGTGAAAACAAATCCTCATTTATGTTCAGTAAGAACATCTAGAGCTCTTGGAAAATTAAAACTTTCAAAAAGAGAAAAAAAAGCTACTTATAAAAAAGAAGAATCAGACTGACATATTTCATATTAATAATACTAGATATCAGAAGATGATAGGGCAATTCCTTCAATATTCTGAGAGAAAATGATTTGCAACATGAATTTATCACTATAATAAAGGGTGAAGGAAAATTCATTAACCCATTTAGCAATTATTTATTGAGGGGTTACTATATGCCAGGCAAGATTTTATGTACCAAAGATACAACCATGAATAAAACTAAAAAAAGCCCTGTCCTATGGCACTTTTTAGTAGGGAAATAAAGACAAATAAGCAAAATATATAGCATAGTAGATTGTAGTAAGCACTAGAGAGAAAAGGCAGTGAAGGGGGATGAATAATACAGGGATTGCAATTTAAAGTAGGACAATCAGGGAAGGCTTCATTGACAAGAAGATAGAAGTTAAGATCTGAAAGTTTCAGTTAAGCCAAGTGGATAATGAATATCGAATAGAAGTTATAAGGCAAGGGAATTTTGTGTAGTTACACAAGACTCAGAAAAGTTATTTCTGCCCAGTCTTCTAAGAAATTTTCTTAAGAACATACCATAGTAAAATGAAAATGAAGTTTTAGAAAAGAAATCATGAGACTGAAAAACCATAGTCAATCCAATGAAAACAATCTAATGAAATCTGGAGGAGTATTCTGTAGTCTGGAAGACAGTCTAGTGAGAATCTGACAGTAGGTTTTAGAAGGAACACCACTAAGAAAAAGAAGAATACACTCTACGAACTGAGCAAATGAGTAGTAATATTACTCAGTTTCTCAGTTATACAACTGGAAACTCCAGAATCCTCCCCACAATTGTGGTGGTGACCTGACTAGCAAAGGAAAGACTCTATCTAACCTATATTCACAAGAACCATCTCCTTGAGACCTGTACTATATACCATACTTCAGTTTCACTCGTGTTTTTAAGCTGATGAAAGGCTAGAGAATGTCTACCATATTTTTCTCATAAAACTTTAGTTTTTAGCCTATTGGAGGCTAAAATCCAGAATGTTATCTTTTATCTAGATTATATTTTTCAATTCATAAAATTCTTTTATACTTTCTAGAATACTGAGTGTCAAATAGTAAAATATTAGGACCCTCCTAAACTGTAACTTACAGAAGGGTGAAAATTAAGTAGCTAGAATTAACACTTACAAACTATTATGTTAGGGGCTAGAGAGATGGTTCTGCCTCCCAAGCAGAAGGACCAGTGTTCACAAGCAGAAGGACCAGAGTACAGATCTCAGACGCCGTATAAATATGCTAGGTGTTAATGGTGGCTGCCTGTTCTTCCAGTCTGGGAGGGCAGAGCCTGGAAAACCCCAGAGTAAAGCAAAAAGAAGGTAAAACAATTTGAGATGTTTCCCTAAGTCATCGTTGGGACTCTATAGACACAAACAGTGCTCTTTGATATACAGACACAAGACACATAGGCATAGGCGTGCACGCACGCGCGCGCGCGCACACACACACACACACAAAAGTATTAAGGTGTTTAACAAGTGTTACAAAAGAAGCAATGACATCAGGGAAAGCCCATCTGCTTACAACTACGATATAGAGGGAAATCTACTTATTTGGACAAATAGGAGTGAACTATATACTAAGAGTGCTCACTAGCTCCTCAGTGAAGAACTGAGTGAAGAACTGGAAGCTAACTTCAGAATCTCATGATTTAGTGTTCATAGTCTATACAGTGATAAGTACATAATACATTCTTACTCTCTACTAATACTTTTTATGATCATTAGAAGTTTCAAGTGGTATATTCTACTGTTCCTAAACTTCAACTGATAAAAAAATTAATCAACACACAATATTTGGGGAGGGGGGGAGAAGAACAAGGCTACAGATACAGCTCAATGATAGATGCTTGCTTAGCCTATACACAGCTCTGGTTTAATCTCCCCCACCACCACCAAACAAAGGAAGAAAGGAAGGGAGGGAGGAAAGAAAAAAAATATTTGAGGGTTAGTAAGACTAAAGATTTTGTAACACTGTCTTGTATTAATGAAACAACAAAAGTATGCTACACATAAACACATAAAGTAAGACAGGGCTGGGGATGGTGTTTGTTCTCAGTGAAGTACTTCCTCCCTTTCCTTACTCTCTTTCCCCAGCTTTCCAAACAGCTCAAATGTCCTTGCCTTTTTAGGACCATTCTCAACGTCATCACTCCCTCAGGTTGACATTGGATCTTCATGGCACATTTATCACCATCATAATTGGATCGTATTTTTTCTACTTCCACTCTTGAAAATATGTACCCTTAAGGTACTGATGTGATGTGAGGTACTGTATGTTCCTCTTATCAGCATCTAGTAGATATGTACCTCACAGGTATTTACTGAACAAACTTGAAAGCACCCTGTGAAGTAAGCAGGGTAACTATCATCACCCCCATTTTCAAATGAGAAACTGATTCAAAGAAGAGAAATGACTTAGGTAGAGCAAGCTGGATAGAAAAGTGCGAAATCATGACTTCTTACTACTCTACACCACTTTATTAGCACTTTATGCCACAGCATACTATCAAATTTTAGAGAAAATGATGTAAATTTCAAGACTCCAATGTCTTCTACTGCTTCATCACCATTTGAAACATTGACAGTTTTAATTACACCTACTCACAAATCTCTCTGTGCATTTGATTTTATTTTCTGCCCAAACCCATATCTCTAGCCACCTTTGTAGCATCTCTATTTAGACAACCCATCAGCCACTGAAGTAAAATCATGCTATGGGTAAAAGTCCAAGCAGAACAAAAGAGTGAAAGGTGGAAAGCAGGTTATCCCCATGTACTCTGGCCAGTCTCTCAGTTCCTATCCCTGGAAGCAATGAAAGAAAATGAATGCGTAATTTGATGGCATTTGTTCCCTTATATTCTCCCAGTAGCCATCATTAATCCATTAAACTGGAGATGGTTCAAGTTCTATTAACTGCTCACGTAGAATATATGCTTTAATTAATTTTAATAAATAAGTTGGACAAGATGTTTTGTAAACAGCATGTGAGATCCAAAATCAATATAATTTTCAGTACTACAAATCATAAGGATTACTAAATACCAGGAATTAATAACTCAGAAAACATAAATATAAAATTATTTCACTAATCCTTGAAACTCTCTTACAAGTTTTGAGATCTCAGTGAAATTAGAGTGTACACTACTAAAGGGTTAGGGACATCTCGGCAGCTTCTGTGTGAGTAGAGGTGAAAAAGCAGCAACTCCCTCCCCAGCTGCTTCATCACCATTCGAAACATTGACAGTTTTAATTACACCTACTCACAAATTTCTCTGTGCATTTGATTTTATTTTCTGCCCAAACCCATATCTCTAGCCACCTTGCAGCATATCTCTATTTAGACAACCCATCAGCCACTGAAGCCATCATCATCCTGCTATGACATGAACCCCTACCTAGGCATCAACACTGCACTTGTGTTCAGCCCTTACAACCTTTGTGACAATGACACATCAATCAGAATATCTGCATTTTATCAAATTATACAATAAGCACAATTTAATGACATTTCTTAGAATAACTATTCTTGGTAATTCATCAACTCAGGTTATTTCAGAATTACTCATCAGAAAGACTGAAAGGAGAAGCTGTCATTTCAGTTGGAAATACCCGGAGCTCAGAGCTTTGGAATTATTTGAAATATTAGAATTGTACATAACACCATGATATATAAAACTATTTCACTAATTTTTGAAATTGTCTCGTACAGGTTTTGAGAGCTCAGTGAAATCAGAGTGTACACTACTGAAGAGGTAGGGACTTCTCAGCAGCTTCTGTGTGAGTAGAGGTAAGAAAGCAGCAACTCAGTGTGCCATGCTAAAATTTGTTCATTAGTCAATCAATCTAAAAATATGTGTGGAGATTTCCTTCCATTTTTATATTTATGACACTGAAGCATTTTAAGTCCTTTTGGATATAAGAATGACAAAATAGCACTAAACAAGGTAATTTCCATTCAGAAAAATGCAAAAGTAGGAAAGAGGATTTTCTACAATGTATTCCTAATAGTATGCACATAGGATCATTTAGAATATGCTAAAAGATCTTCAATGTTTCCTTTGTACTTTACTATATAAAAAGCAGTTTATCTTACCTAAGTCAATTTTTTAAGTCCTTACCTGATCGACTGCTACTTTTAAATAATATTTGATGATATTATAGTCTTACTTGACACACTTGTAACAACTAGCAAGCTTGAGTTCCAAGCTTGATATAATTTTTAAATTACTCTAGTGATTCCCCATATCCCTGAAGTTTTCTAGATCTTTCTTATCTCTACCTTAAATATAATGTACAATTCACAAGAAGTTTATATTATCTCAAATATACAATCCATTTCCTCAATTATTAATATAGGGTAAAATATTTTTACAACCTGACTTTCTGAAGAAGATTGTAGACACTTTAAAAATGCTGCATTGCAGTAACAGGAACCATCCTCTGGGTTATCACCTTTAATTCTTGTTTCATAAATAGTATGTGTTAACATGTAAAAACACAAAAAAACCTGTAACTGTACCTCACTAACTAGAAGAATATACAAATCATATATTTCATGGCATTGCAAGAACTTCAGAACTTCTTGCAAGTAGTTGTTTTATATGATTCCTGACCTATTTCAGGTGAGTAATTTGGCAGAATCTTTCAAGACTCTGAGAGTAGAGAAGTATCTATAAATATCCCTTTAAGGGTCCAAAAAACTGCAACACTGGAGTTAAAAACATAGGAATCAACATTTCAGTGAGCTAACTCAAATTTCTCAGTCATCTACCTGAGGGAAAAAGTCTATTCTTCAATTAATCATGCATATATCAGCAAACTGCTATTATTCAAGTGTGGTAAATAATGCTTTTACAGAGGAAAAGGAAGAGCTCTCTAAGAGATAATAATAGAGATGCCAGAAAGGAAGACACTTCTCTGAACAAGTGAAACACTGCCTACTCCAACCCTTCTTTGCAGTTCAGACACCAGAATCTATTTAACTTAGCCCTTCTCAAAATATTTTGACCACAGAACATACTGATGAAGATCCAGTGAGCCAGACTCTACTCTACACCATGCTGGAATTCCGAATGAGAAACAGATTATTAAAAATTCTGACTATAGTAACTGACAAACTTTTATTTCTAAATTTTGTAGCATGTTCATATATTACTACATTTAACATAAAAATATTCCACTTGAAGTTTCTGATTTATAGTTTAATAAAATATACTATCAATTCAAATTTTTAAATTTTACTGTGGCGGGATTAAATAACACATCTTTATTAAAATTAATGAAATTTGTAATTGCCTATAATTAAAAAATTATCATTTATCATAAAATTCATATTTGGGTAGTAAATTAATAACTATACCATCTTGTGATATTATCAAGCAAAGTATTTTGTTTGAATAATTACA